>CM062297.1:713018853-714352717 GCA_031216915.1 Pictodentalium vernedei
CTGGTTAATTTTTCGACATTACGGATTTTTACATTACTGGTCGATTTTTTCGACATTACTGGTTGATTTCGACATTACTGGTTAATTTTTTCGACCTTACTGGTCGATTTCGACATTACTGGTAAATTTATACACTACTGGTTGTAACAGACCCCAATCATCCAAGTCTGTAATGCGACTCAAATAATCAGCCTTCTCATTTAATGATCGTGGTATCCATTGTGGTTCAATGCTAATGTTATTTTTAATGCAGAGGTTATAGATATCAACAGCTACATTCTGTAGATCATTATTCATGCTACCTTTCTTAATAATTGTTTCGACATTTTGATTGTCTGTGAACCACTTCATATTACAGGCTGATAATGACCCGATCAAACTATGCAACACATAAAAAACCGCCTTCAGTTCACGCCACGTTGAACTTCGTGCTTTTTCAACCTCGTCCCACTGACCGTGTGACACGCAATCAAACAACTCAACAGAATATCCACCAAAACCAGTATCGCTGGCATCGGAAAAAACAATTTTATCAACAGTGACTCGAGACAATAAATTTTTCGATCTTAAATCGTCGATATTTCTGTGCCAAAATTGTAACTGTTCAACACTTCGATCAGATAATCGTATATAAGAATTCCAGGAAAATGCATTGACAATATCTATACTCAAATACCGTGTCATCAGTTGAACGAACTGACCAAGCATTAATTTCATGGAAATCAGCTGACCTACAACACATGCAACTTTTTTCACATGACAACATGACCTGTACGATAAAATATTTTCAATAAATATTTTTAATTTTGCAGTTTTATCGATCGGAATTTTTAACAACATTTTTTCAGTGTCAATGTCAAAGCCTAAAAATTCGAGACTATGGGTGGGTTCCCATAAACATTTTTCATATTTCGGAAGAAATCCACTTGCTATCAAATCATTTTTAACCCTCAAGGCTTTAGCCCGGGCACTCGTTTTAACAGAGAATAGCCCATCATCCAAGAACATCAATATTTTTAACCCCTCGGCTCTCCACTTTTTAACAAGCTGTCGTGCGACTTTAGAAAACGCGTATGCTGCAGATTTTATTCCAAAAGGCAGCACGTTAAAAATGTAATATTGAACAATTCCTTCATTGTCAAGCCACGAAAAACCCAAAAATTTTCTATCACTTTCTCGAATTGTTATATGGTGGTAAGCAGCATGTACGTCAAACTTTACCAAATAATTATTCTTTTCAATAAATAAAAGGGCAGTTTTCCAATCATCGTAACGAACAGATTGTTTATAAATATACTTATTTACATGTCGCATATCTAAAATCAAACGTTTTTTGCCATTGTTTCGAGTCGAAACTGTTAATGGATTGACAACGAAGGGTCGTTCCCCACTGTGAGAAATTAAACCTTTGATCAACAGTTCGTGTATGGCTTCAGTGACAAAAGCACTGTTAGCAAGAGCCGAGTGATTATTTGTAGCACAAGCTCCATGAGGCTCGTGCGTGAAAGGAATTTTGTATCCATTTCTGATTGTATCAATGACAAAGTCACTTGCCCCAATATCTAACCAAAATTGTATATTGTTTTTCAGTCTATCTTTCACTAAAATGGGTGCCATGCCCTGCTCGTACTCCGAAAGTTTTTCTGTAACTGTAAAGTGCTCGGGCATATTGTCAAGAGTGGTTTCAGTCTGAGAAGACTTAAAAGTGATAAAGTACTTATCTATGAAATCGTCATCTGGATATTCCTGTTTACTGGGTGGAGTTGAAACTGGCTGACTTAGCAGTGTCGATTCCGTTTCTTTGGAAAGGACATGCCTTTCTCCAGTGAGAAAACGATCCACAGGAACAACATCCAGGCCTGTTGAATTTATTCCGAAAGGAACTAGCACTTGAAACAGCAGGAATATCAGAAACACACTGTTGAACACTTGGCGGCATACTGACGGTAGCCGAAGGCACCATTCTTGCTTTTTGTGATTTTGATTGTTTATTTTTAATTTTTCTGCAGGCTCTGTTTTCTGCTCGGTCAATTGTTTTCTCGTCGTCAGAATCCTCGGCGAGATCATGGGTAACATATTGACGCACCGTTTCCCATCCTCCTTCAGAAGAATCGGCAAGTTTAATATATTTGTTTCTGGTTTCCAAGGACGAAATAACGCTATCAACCATTTCATTGACATAATCAGTCTTTCCATTATTTAATGCCCACTTTATTTGCTTTAACCCTTTACCTAACGTGAAAAGCAGACGACACTTGAAAAAAAAATTCTTGAATAACTAATTTTTTTCATTTTTTGTCTCAAAAACATAGGTTATGACCCCTCGTTGGAACGAGCTCGACGAGCTCGTTCCAAGGAGGGGTCATAACCTATGTTTTTGAGACAAAAAATGAAAAAAATAGTGAAAATTAATTGCGGATTTTTGAGAATAGCGCTGGCTGGTTTTGGCCGTTACGTTGGGTAAAGGGTTAAGGAGTCTAAATTTTCAGTATTGAATTTGTATTGGATTTTGTTCCCTTCTCTTTTCCAGTTATATTCACACTCAACCTTCAAACGTTTCACATCACTAGCTGTTGCATGAAATTCTTGCTTGAGATTCGAAATTTTCTTCTCAAAAGAATATTCTAAATCCCTCTTGGTATTGTCAAACCTTTCTAAAAGGGCGTCCAACTTATCATTGGTAGAATCTGCATTTGCCATTTGAACTTCGAACGAAAAACTGCAATAATTTTGGAGAAATTGAAAATGGCTGTGTCCGACTTGCCGTATCGCTCCCAAATTAACTGTTCGTACGTCAGAACCAAACTTAGTTCCCGTAATTATCTCCCTCGATATCTCCATAGCACCTATGCTGACAACACAAATGCATTAACCCACCATGGAGAAAATAATTTCGGTCTATTTCGTACCTCAACCGAGTGAAATAATATGGTCTGGTGTGTCAGGTTAAAAAGTAACTCGGCAGATACTGAAGATATTGCGAATATTTCGGGTATTTCATTTCTTTAAATTTCAAATACGGGTAGTTTTGACCGTGGATTCGATAATTCGTTTGGGTTTTGACCATCACGGTCACGCTGACCGCTGTTATGTTTATTATGGTATGCAAATTGGGAGACATTTTCAGGAAAAGGAGATTTGTCACACTTGTCAGTCTAAAACGATGACAAAAACACTGATCAACTCTCATGTTGGTATGGTTGTTTACAAGAAAAACCTAAATTCACAGCATCGTCCAATCGCACCTTATTTAAAAGCTCGAATGCATCATTTTCAAACCATCTTCCATCGGTCCTTTGCAGACATCAACTCAGCAACGGCAGAGATCCATGGTTACTTGGAAGAAAATAACTTCACAGCATCGGGGGAAATCAACACGCTCAATATAGTTCCAACTCACTTGGAATATACTTCGAGAAAAAAGTGATTTCTGAAGCATTCAGCTTACTTTTTATGAATATTACTTTATTTTATGTTTCAATAAGACTAAAATCCTCCTCATCTGATTGGATGAGAACTCGCTTAGTATATTCTATGTTTACGGCTCAAGTGGCAAATGTTACCGTCTGACGTCACAACGCGAAATATTTGAAATGGCGTCGTCCATTTCGTAATTGCTTCATCAATGGAGTGACTAGCAAAACGCTTCACTTTTCTGGATGTTTCACGTGTGCAGCAGACGGTGTTTCGGATGAAGTGTTGTTAAAATTACCAACCAGTTTACGATTTGAACTAAGATGGAATGAGTTTATCTGCTTTATTGATTATTTATCCAGTGCCGTCGTGGATACACGAGAGGTTTATTTACTTAACCTATGATCGTTAAAAGTTGCCTTGAACAAGGCAACTTTTAACGATCACAAGTTTAGTAAATAAGCCTCTCGAGTTTCACGATGTTGGTTTTAGGCTATAGGTAGCGTCTTGTGATGAGTTGACGGTAACATGGTCTGAGGTTTGCGGTTCGGAGCGTATGTTCAACCTCGACGCTTCGCGTCTCGGTTGAACATAAGCTCCGAGCCTCAAATTTCAGACCATGTTACCGTCAACTCATCACAATAATTTATAATGTGTGTTGTCCCGATTTTATACACTCGATTATTTTTTTTACAAGTGGTTCATGTTATCTTTTTTGCGCAATGATTCAGATTTTCGTCAACAAAACCGTTCAGACAGCCTGTAAATATTGGATGGCGGGCGTGGGAATTTCAAAGCATTTTGTTGAAGTTATGACATTAACAGTTCAAGTATTTACTGTAACTTGGTTGCAAATCCGCTCATGCATTGTGTCGAGCAAATAAAAGGCGTGATCACGTCCTTGCATTCTTACGATCTCCCAAAATGCATATTCTTGCAAGAACCACATCATAATCACACGACCGGAATAAACATCATTGAAACATGGCCACATCCGGAACATTCAAATTTTGTGTTGGTGGTATTGCATTACAACATCACAACACACCAGAGTGTGTGTCATAAAAATGCTTTCTTCGAGTCTGCACTATGCTATCATTACATGAGGACAAGGCTTTCGAATTACTGATCATTTTGTGGTTTTACGGTTCGTTACTTATGCCCTTGTCAAATTAATCTTCTTCAAAATCAGAAAATTTACCTTTTGTCCTGAAAAAAAATTATTTAAATCTTTCCTATGCACTTATATATATATAATTTGCCTTTCCTTACTTTTCTTATCTGTTTCTGGGACATTGGGGAAAATGTCAACAAACTGACCAAAAGTTGGGTTGGACGACCCCTTAAACAGACCAGCAATAATTCACGCGCTGCTAATTGAGCATGAAATTTAATATCCATTATTGCGCATTTGTTGAACGCCACATGGGCTGTCTGATAAAACATTAAAGAGAGCAAAAGCTAGTGTTCCCATTGGTCATTATCTAGGTAATTATGTCCATATAATAGGTAATTGTTGTAAAAACAGTACATCCTACAAATTCTGAACACACATCCATATTACGTATCTAGTCTATTACCGAATGTCAGGACATACCGGAGTTGCGAGATTTTCAAAGGAACTTAAAAGCGAATATTAAATTAAGATAGATCAAACCGGCCAAGTTAAAGTCAAGCAATTAAGATGTGAATTAATGTTCTGTCGATCTAAATAAAAGTCGGTGGGGGCGGGGGGGGGGGGGGGGGGGGGGTTCTCGAAAAATTCATTCCAGTCTGAAGGCATGTAAGACTGTGGGTCGTAGGCGCTGGGGAGATCCCATGCTATAGGTTGGGGGAGATGCGCATCGGTGCGAAAGTAAAGGCACGTTGTGATGTAGGGGAGCCACAGAGCTCATATTTAGAATAGGAACAGTCGCGGGCCAAGGCGGTGGCCATATATGAGTTTAGGAACAGAAATACGAAGTATGAGCCCAGGGAGCTATTTGCATTGAGGTAAACGGTACTACCTGTTGTAGAAGGCAAACCATACGTAGGCAGAGTAGGCTTTGTCTGTATAAATATTATTCTCAAATAAATGGAGGGGAGCGTTTAACCTCATTGGTAGCGACTGCATGAGTGAAAAGCGGCCAGTAAAGTGACAATAAGCTAGTGGCCGTGCGACGATAGTGGTAGTGTGACTTTCCGTCACTCGTTAGAGGGAAGGCGATATAGTAAAGTGACAATACGTTAGTGGCCGTACGACGGCAGTGCTAGAGTGACATTCCGTCACATGTTAGACCAAAGACGTCCGGTAAAGTGACCATACGTTAGTGGCCGTGCGACGGCAGTGAAAGCGTGAAGTGAAAAGGCGACCAAAGTCCAAACACCAGCGACAAGGAAGGGAACCCCGCGCCTCAGAGAATGCGGGCCCTCAAGTGACTCAAAAACTGTGTGGGTGGGTGTGATTGACGTTCTGTTTTTCTTATTCATTAGATTTCATGTATTTATTACCGTATTTATTTTTATATATATATATTATTAAAATTGTTGTTTGTGAACCCATGTTGATTTATGCTTTTCTAGGAAAAGTCATTGAACCTTTCAGGATAAGAACAACCACAACAAAAACGAAACGAGGTGGTTCGTCACTGTGAGACATACGTTCACGCACGGATTCAGGCGACACTCCTTGAGATTTGACTGAATACGCGGCGTGAATCTATTTCTTCCAGCAGCGCCAAAGCTCGGTTTCCGACACCATATTCTTTCAGATAAATAAAGTGTAGAAAATTCCTAGGGGTTATTAGTAACTCATAGTCTGCTCAAATGCTTCCACGCCGCTTTACTGGTGGTGTGTAAACAATAGTGTACGGTACGCGGGGCGTGGATCGTCACCGAAACACTCGCGTAGAGTAGTTTTCACCAAGTGAGCTATTTGGGTATAGTGAAATCGAATTGGAAATACAAAAACAATCCCAGCACTTGATCTGCAGGCGGAATAGTACAGTGCTAACGTTTCTAATACTGGGATTGCCAAAATTAACTTATTTTGTTCCATACGCTGTTTATTTATTTATTTATTTATTTATTTATTTTATTTTATTTTTTTATTTATTTATTGGTGTTTAAGGTCACATATTTCTGCACAATGTCTAACTGTGACCCCAACATGGATATACAGTTAAGTCCAGACAATCATTTATAACCATGCTGCTCATTTTAGAGGTTTCCTCCCAGGCACTGGTGACCAGACAAATAATCAAAATATTTCGTTTTCAGTCGAGAAAAGGTTTTGCAAGTATCGCCAACTAGCCGTGCGAGGTAACCCCCAGTTCAGACGGACGCATTTTGGACGAATCTATTCTAATATTAGGTTCTATTTGAATTATATGCGACGATTATTCGTCTCTCTGAATCAAAAAAATCTTTCAGTCGCATTTCAGACGAATCTTCGTCTAAGAACGACGCCATTAACCCTTTAAATCCTACCGTTTTTCCGGCCAGGAACATGATACGTCATAACGTCATTATATAGGATGGCTGTTCAGTAAATATGTGCGGTAGACCAATCAATATATTCAACGTGCAGCCTGAATATTGATTGGTCTACCCCAAATAATGAATATGGACTCTTCTAATTGCTTCCATTGAACTGGCATGGAAGATACCACTAGAGTTCAAAAGATTAATGCATCTATTACGTTCGATGCGTAGTTTGATTCAGACACTCGGACCAGCGACGAATCTACTCTAATGCTCCGACGTTGTTCAGTTGTGTCCGGGTATTATCGTTCGCAAATCGGTATATGCCAATTAGAGGATCTTAACTACAATTGATTGAAATTGGTTACAGTTAAAACTAGAAGTCCTGTCATGAAATGCTCACAAATAGCTCGTCGATCCGCGCGTTAATCTACGCGTTATGACCATAGTAAGGCTATCGAATTCTGTACATATGGCCTGTGTACAAGCAATGTTTCAGCCAATGGACCTCCGGGTAACCCGGAGGTCCATTGGCAGAAACATTGCCCGTGTTTGCTATGAGTAACTAGGAGAACCTGCCGTGCTTTGGATACCATTCGATATGGCAATTGCCTCAATTCCTACGCGCAATTAAGCCTAGATAAGCGCACAGTTCGTGACAGGACTTTTAGTTTTAACTGTATGTTAGAAATGTCCAAAACCTGTCCAGCAGGGAAAGAGTTAACGACCCAAGGAGACTGTCGCAAGTATACCGGGCAATTGAATTACATCCAATGGTAATGCGTGTGTCTGAATCAATGGGTACCAGGTGCGAGTGTAGACTCATCTAATACAGTTAGATTAGATTTGTCCAAATGCGTCCGTCTGAAGTTGGGGTAACGGGTAGAAGGCGTTTACTTTGTAATTTAAATCTATTAAAGCTATTCAGTACTAGCTGTACAATAAGCATTAATTACTTCAGGTATATACATGCTTGACATCACAAAGCTCCGCCATGCTATTGTATTCATTAAAATTTACTGTAATGCGTGTATATGAATACAACGATAAAAATAATTCTAACACCTTGAAAGGCCAAACAAAATAAAATTTATTACACGCTTGTTCTATGTAATCCCCATCTCCAGCAACACTAAACCATGCGGAAACTGAAAACCTGTTCCGCACATATGCTCGGAATGGAAATCGTTTGCGGACTAATTTTAAATTCAAGCGAAAACTGGAATTTTCTACAAATCGTGCAACGCAATTACAATTTGAATCGCTTGCGATAGATGAAAAACGACCCTTGAGTTTCAATGTGTTCTACGTGCCAGTAGGCACGCATCGTTCGCACTCTCGTGTCTGGTTAGGGGTGCAGCTGTCGTGTCGTATATATATCAATTGCTTAAATGTATATAAATTGTTTTTTTTTTGTATACACACACACCCGGGCGCGCGTGTGTTTGCGTTAGAAGTTTATAAACAAATCCTTGTGCTGTCAGTTATACGAAGGGGTCATCGGGGCTCAAGGCGGATACGGCGGAATTATTGAATTTGTTCCCGCTAGCGCTTTCGCCGCTCTCTCTACGGATCCTCAGGCATTTGTCTGAGGATCCGCAGAGGGAGCGATGGGGGCGTTGGCGGGGGTGGGTTTGGTGATTTCGTTGTGTT
The DNA here is from genome assembly GCA_031216915.1 of Pictodentalium vernedei. NCBI lineage: Eukaryota > Metazoa > Mollusca > Scaphopoda > Dentaliida > Dentaliidae > Pictodentalium > Pictodentalium vernedei. The sequence continues at coordinate 713,027,383 of CM062297.1, forward strand.
TGTTTTCAGCTTTGATGATTTTTTCTTGTACATATGTATATGTGAGTGTGTGTGTTTGTGCGCGAGCATGTGCATGTGTACACGTGTGGCAATATGTGTGTGGGTCCTGAGAGCGTATGTGTGTTGGTGCTGCCGCCTCATCCATGTACCGGACAGCAGGGGCCGGGAAGTAGACTTATACATAAATTCATGCTCTGGTTCATGCATGATTTTCAGTCCCCAGCCTCAGTTTGCGTATGTTTCATCATGTAGCCTCAACTGTAACTCCCTTAGAGTCTCTCCTTCTATTCATTGCTTCAATGTGTTCGTCTCTCGGAAATACTCCTCTTGCCGAAGAAGGGACGTTTTCAGTAGGGGTTGCTCACACTTGAGCTGGGGCCCAGTTATTAACCCCCGGACCCTCGGGTTCCCGTAAAGATAACACCTGCCACCCTGTGATAGAAAGAAGTCAGATTAGTCCAACATAAGATTTGGGGAAAATCGGGTGGGGTCTGCAGTCTGCAACATCCAGATGCAGAGTGCTGTCGCTACTTGGTTCGCGCAACATTGCGATATCCATTCCTCTTCATGCCAGAACCTGGAATGCTACGACGTTCGGTCTATCGGTTTGGGGTTGAAGATAAAGGCCATCACCACGACCACTCGCTTCCTTTCAACTTTCGTGAATCCTTTCGTGGAAGGAAGCACCGGCATACCCAGCTCCTGATCTATTGACAACAGAAGATGCCCAGCACCCTATGATGAACCACGCACAATTAATATGGGGGTCGAACAGAGTTAATGACAGTGAGTATTTAATTACGAGCATGGGAACAATAGGTTTATGAAGTGACAATAAAACACACGTCTTCGAATGCTATTTCCTACCGAGTTCTGAGTCTCCGCGTTCCTCAAGCTTAGGCGCAAGCCTGACACTCTGTCGGGTGTTGGACGCGGAGAGGAGGGCGCGCCTATTGGATTGAGATTGCGTATAATTAATAAAATATGAGGGCAACAGTTCTACGAAGTTTCACGAAAGTCACATAATGGCAATCAATAAGTTTATGGTGTCAATCCACCAGGGGCTCTCAGGATTTCTTTACCCGCCAGTGTGACAGGGTGGAGTTAAATCCCGCGTTGCCCTACAATCTCCACAGGTTACATATGTACGTGTAGGTCTGTGCGTGTACGTGCGTGTGTGAATATGTCTGTACATGATTTGAATAATGCACACAGCTTTTGATTTTTTTTAAATATTAGTACTCCTTCATTATTCTCGTTTCTGTTTCCAATATTACCCGGAAGTGAAGGCATATGTGAAAAGGTAAGAGGTTCATTGTTCAATACCTGCTGCATAAATGTATAGAATCGAGTGTCCATTGAAGTATATTCACAGGTAGTCACTTGCCTGTAAAAATTCAACATATTTTATTACACACCCTGAAAGCTATTCCCGGTTAATCCATGTTCTCCTATTCCCAGTAACCGTGGTGTATGACTTCTCATGCATCGTCAACTGTGAAGACTCCCCAGAGTCCCCCTTCCTCTTTATTTTTGGCACAGTGTTTACCGCTTGGAACTACTCTTTGGGTCATAGAATAGGAGTCTTCATTGGGGGATGTTCACACTTGAGCCGTGGTGCAGTTATGAATCCTTGACCCTGTGCCCCTAGAGTGGTGACACTCATCACTCTGCAGTTGAAGGATAGATGGGTTCAGCAACTGCACCACCGCCACCGCGTGGTTACCTTCAGCCTTAATGTGTCTTTTCGTAAAAGGAAGCAACTGCCTACCTATCTCCTGGTTGACCTACATATCGTCTGATCTACCAATGCATGGTAGTAGCCAAGCGCCCTGTGATGATACACACGCAGTTACTATGAGGTTACACAGAGCTAATGGTGTCATAAATTACCAGCATGGTATAATATGCTTATATTGTCATTCTGTAATGTGGTATAGTGTTTCTCCTGAAAAGTCTGTTGACCTCATATTTTTTTAAATATGAGGCCAACGGTCTTTGTAGGTGATAATAGCCTCAAGATCCAAATCCATGTGAAGTCTCCTCACGACCATGGTCCGGCAGCAGAAGTGATTTGCTTCTCACCTTGTAGAGATTCAGATCCACTCTGGAAAGGCTTTTTGTAGCATGTTTGAACATGTTGTTGAGTCCCTAGCGGGACAAGATCTGATTAGAGCACTTACACGTAGCTGGGTTGGGTGGGGGTGGTGTTCTCACCCCTGTAATTTATACTATAACCTCGAGCAAAAAAGAACAGGTTGTAATCGTCACCCCTTATCCCTATCCTTATATATTCTATTTCAACTGCTCGCACATCCTGGGCCTTAAGACATCATCATCGTCCTCACCCCGGAACAAGTTCCAAATGCTCTTCCGAAGAAAGCAATAAATCATTTTTCCTTCCAGACCGGTGTTCTTGGCCACACACTGAATGGTGCTCTACGACCTTGTTCCGGTGTGGGGCCTGGAGCTCTGGGTTGAGGGATTGAACGAAGAAATACCATATTATGAATGCCGTGTTTTATTTACGGCTTGTTAGATGAAGGCTTAAATGAAGAAGAATAATACGGTACAGGTCAGGGTAGGCTGTAACATGGCCGGAGTAAACTGTGTATACTGCTGCTCCTGCACTGATGGGATTGGAGTCTGACATCATTTTCTGAAAGGCTCTCAGTGAGAGCTTTGCGGAGGGTGATGTCGGCTTCTGGTCTTGTCAGTGTGGGAGGGGAAAGATACATGGTTTGTAGTGGTTTTCCTGCAGCTTTTTTGACTTGTACTGTATGTATGTATAATAATAAAGATCTGCGAAGATCAGAATCACCATCCCTCTTCATGTTTGATAACATCTCCTATTTTAGTTCATAAAAGATTCCTCAAATTGATACTCCCTTTATGGCTTGATGACTCATTTTGGCGATTCCGGAATTTGAAAATATTGAGTCTGATGACTATCCCTTATATTAATGGTCACATTCCTGTCCAGATTGCTAAAGACTATTCTAGTCCACTCTGTGAATTCTATTTCAAGCTTTCTCATATCAGCCTACCCATCTCTCAGAAGTTGGAATATATGTTTACCCGTCAATTACGATTTGTGTTTAACCCTTTACCCAACGTAACGGCCAAAACCGGCCAGCGCTATTCTCAAAAATCGCCTATTAATTTTAATTATTTTTTCATTTTTTGTCTCAAAAACATAGGCTATGACCCCTCATTGGAACGAGCTCGTCGAGCTCGTTCCAATGAGGGGTCATAACCTATGTTTTTGAGACAAAAAATGAAAAAAAAATAGTTATTCAAGAATTTTTTTTGCAAGTGTCGTCTGCTTTTCATGTTAGGTAAAGGGTTAATAAACAACCCCTAAAGTGTAGCACCTATCTTGTAATGAAAGTACAAGATCATGTATGTATGTTTCTTACACAATTTATTCTAATCTTTCACATTTTCTTTTCAAAACTCCCTCTTCCAAATCTCGACTACCCGAACATCTCCAAAGTCTCACCTGAAGCCAACCTGAATCAAATTTATGCTCCATACAACTCCTATATTATTATGAAGACAGTGGCGGCGCTACGGGGGGCAGGGGGGGGGCATTTGCCCCCCCCCCCAAACGAAGGCTTTGCCCCCCAGTTGCCCCCCCTCCCCCTCAACCATCTCGCATGCATTTCCATCCACCCTCACACACAAACACATTCAGTCAGTCTCTCTCTCACACACACACACACACCCCTCTCTTTTTTATTCCCAATAATTTCCCATACACACTTAGCCCAAAGCCTCAGGCTAGCTGATGAACACATCCAGGCAGTAGAGATTTAAAGACTCGGATGCAGATACTTATAAGTTATAATTAAGTTATGAGCCAACAAAGGCATGTCTATCCATATCCCTTGTCTAAAAAAATTCATGGATTTCGCATTATGACAGACGGGCATTATGAGTCTCTCTCTCTCTCTCTCTCTCTCTCTCTCTCTCACGCACAGACCCACCAGACGCGGATCCAGGATTTTTTGAAAGGAGGACCGCTAATTACCATTACATTTAGTCGAAACTTGGACCCAAAGTCCGTAATATAATTTTTTGGTTTGGTACGTCCACAGGACGTACCAAACCAAAAAAGTATATTACGGACTTTGGGTCCAAGTTTGGACTACCTCATAACAAAGTAATGATATGATCCTTTACGTATTTGCCCCCCTTCATGGGAGTCTGCCCCCCTAGTTGCCCCCCCCCCCCACAAAAAAATTTCTGGCGCCGCCACTGATTCATAGTACCCAAATCCAAGCACTCGAATTATACATGTATTTCCACCCAAGTATCACATAATGTGTCATCTTGAATTGTACCGTGCTCGGATAGGTACTTTCACCATAGCAGTTTATGTTCGTAGCCTCAAAAACAGATTGTTAAAAGTAGAATCACTGTGTTTACTTACCTACTTACTTTTACGCCTTCGTGGCACTAAGCACTCTGAATGCTTAACCATAACGGCTCTGCTATGCTTCTGTGCATTCAAGATCGGGTTTGTATCAACCACAGAGGGTAGTGACAAACATGCATGGCGACCAGATGCCAACCAAAACAAGCCCACGTCATTCAATGACTCCGCTCACCAGCCGATAAATAAGTCACAATGTATATGTTGCTGTCAACATTGTGTATTTGCTTGTACTTATCTTGGGTATACTATTGTTAATTTCGGGAGACATAGAACCCAACCCGGGTCCGATCACTGATAATTCGGAACACTCCCTTAACTCACTTAAAATTCTCCATCTCAACATACAGAGCCTGAAACCTAAACTGGACATAATCCAGTGCGAATCCTCAATAACGACATCCTGGCCTTCACGGAAACGTGGCTGTATGATGATGATCCAACACCTGGAATCTTAATCCCAGGATTTCAGGATTCACTTCGCTTCAATCGCTCATCAAGGGGAGGAGGTGTTGCAGTATATGTCAAAGATGGCATCGGATTTCGACAGAGACCTGATCTCGGATTACCACGTATCGAGTGTCTGTGGGCAGAGGTGTTCACTAAATGGGGTAGATCGCTACTATTAGGAGACGAGTCTTCTACCGTCCCCCAAATAGTCCTACAGAGTTATGGGGTATCATCTCTGCTTCGATCGATATCGCATCAGATACGTCTACTTCTGATCTGATCATTTCTGGTGATTTCAATGACAATCAAACCTGCGGTACCAGGGGGCCACTTTCAGACATTATGCAATAGTATAACCTAAGACAGCTTGTGAATGAGCCAACCTGCTGTACTGAATCCTCTGCTTCAGTTATTGATATATTTGCTGTAAGTAAAACAATCAACGTAAAGGCATGTGGGGTCTTAGATCCGCTTGTACCCGACATGATCCGCTTCCACTGTCCAATTTCCCTTGAAGTCGAATTTGCAAAGCCAGCGCCCTTCTGTTTCAAAAGACGCATATGGTTATATTCCCAAGGTAATTATGAAGCTTTAAATGCAATTATTACCTCTGAAACCTGGGACATTATTTTCAATGTTCCGCTTTGGATACGATCGTCTCAGATTTCACTAGCAAGCTTCTTGATATTGCTTCCCGTTTTATACCCAACAAAATAATTACCGCAAGACTAACACAATCAAAATGGATGCACAACGAGATACGGCTACTCTTAAGTCAAAGGAAAAGGCTATATCGTATAGCTAAACGTACTGACCTTCCGCTTGCGTGGGTGAAATATAAACAAAAGAGAAACGAAGTAGTCTCAGCTATTAGGAAGTCTAAGGATACATTTATCTCCAAAGTACAGTCCACCCTGAATAGTCGTGAAACATCACCATCGGAATGGTGGAAACCCTTAAATCATATATTGGCAGTAATACATCAGGAATCTCACCAATCACACCAATTACCCATCAAGACAAAACGTATCCCACAAATGAGGAGAAAGCAGAAGTATTCAATGAATACATCAGCTCTATCTCAACTGTGGATGACTCGGGTGCCTCCCTACCAAATCTTGTCTCGAGGGCCCCACATGTAATCGACAGCATAACCATTCACTGTTGTGAAGTATACGAAGCGTTGAAATCACTTAATGTCTCCAAGGCAGCTGGTCCTGACCTGGAAAGCTCACGTCCACTCAAAGAATGTAAATCATCGTTATCTGAACCACTTTCCATACTATTCACTCTTCTCCTGAGTAACTCCTACTTCCCGTCTCCTTGGAAGAAAGCTAACGTGTCTCCAGTACTAAAAAATTCCCCCTCAAATATTGCCACAAACTATCGTCCGATATCACTTATCAGTTGTATTGGTAAGATATTTGAGAAGTGTTTCTTCAAACAGTTGTGGAAATTCTTAATCGATAACAATGTTTTGAGTCAATTCCAGTCAGGGTTCACTCCCGTTGACTCGACCGTACTTCAACTAACTGATCTGTATGATGAATTCTGCCGAGCCCCAGATGAAGGTAAAGAGGTAAGGGTAGTTTTTTGTGACGTAAGTAAAGCCTTTGACAAAGTATGGCACGCTGGTCTCATTGACAAGCTCGAGAAGATTGGTGTGACCGGTGACCTTCTTGCGTTTCTAAAATCTTACCTTTCCACCAGGGCCCAGCGGGTTGTTATAGCTTCTGAGACTTCATCCTGGAAACCCATTTACTCTGGAGTCCCTCAAGGGTCGATCCTTGTTCCCCTTCTGTTCCTTATATATATTAACTACACCATAGAAAACCTAATAAGCAGTATACGACTCTTTGCGGATGACACATCATTATATCTGGTAGTTGAAAACCCAGGCCAAGTCGCAGCTATAATCAATCAAGACTTATCCACAATTGAACATTGGGCTAAAACTTGGTTGGTTGAGTTCAATCTCCAAAAGACAGAGACCATGCTTATGTCATGTAGAATTACACCCCTTCTACATCCACCATTATTCTTTGGTAGTACGCAAATTTCTGAAGTTAAGAACCATAAACATCTAAGTGAAAGTCAAAGGACTGATAAGAAAAATAAATGGAAATCCTATTTAAGAGCGTTTCTTGTGAAAACAGTGTTCTGTTTGCATTGGGCTAGGGGTTAAATAATTAAATAATTATGTATTACAAGTTCCCCTCATGAATTCCGTAAGGGTGCAAATCGTTTACAATTTTGATGTCAGGACTAATTATCTTTTAATATGGGAATGGCAGGAAGACAGCTCCCAGGGCTATGCTGTTTCCATGCAGTTTTGCATTTATTTCTGTACATTTCTGCAAGTTGTTTATTATACTGCATGTAAACGTATACTGCAAAATAAATTTAATTTCATTTCTAGGTGTGAGTCTAAACAATACTTGTACATGGAATGACCATGTTGCCAATATCTGCTCCCAGTCCTGGTCCCGTGTTGACATACCGAGGAGTCACAAATTCATCCTTGATCATAATGTGCTGAAAAAAATTATTATTTCTTTTATTAGACCCCTCCTGGAATATGGTAATACGGTATGGGACAATTGTACGGCGACCAAGGCTGCTGATCTGGAGAAAATTCAGATCGCAGCGGCCAGGATTGTTACTGGTGCAACTGTAAGTGCCAGTAAAACCCTCCTGTATACCGAAACCCGCTGGGACTCTCTTGAAAAAGGCGTCGAAAACACAGATTGAAACAATTCTTCAAAATGTACCATCATCTTACGCCTCAATATATTGCTAACGAAGTTCCACCGACAGTTTCGTTAACCAGCCAAAGTCGTAACCTACGATCCCACTAGAATCATCGAGTTCCTTTTTGTAAATCGCAACTATACCAATCTTCGTTTATCCCAAATACGACTGGTCAGTGGAATGACTGACCATTATCTGTCAGAGAAAACTCATCCCGGACCTTCCACGACCTTCCTAAATGATGGCAATCTACGACCACCGACATTTTACGGGAGAGCTAAATCGCGGGCTGGTCAGATTTACCACTGTAGGTTACGTTTGCGCTCTAGCAACCTTAACGCACATTTATACAATAACCACTTATCGCCTTCCCCTCTCTGTGTTTGTGGTGTTTGCGAGACAGTCGAGCATTTCTTGTTATATTGTCCAGTACATGAACATGCGCGCTGTACTATAATTGAATTACTCCCATCTTCTCTTGATCCTAGTACTCTTCTATTTGGTTCGGAATTTCTTGATAATGCAGAAAAGCGCTTTATATTTGATGTTGTCCAGGATTTCATTGTACTTAGCAAACGTTTCAGTTAGCTGCAGCGATTACGTGACCTGCATGGGTATGTGTGCACCTGACCAGGTATAAAGCTTGAATCAGTCGTCACCCGCTATTAATTTTTTTCGCGTCACTAAATAAGTACATTACTCATCTACCAACCCGATTCATGTCTGCTTAACTCAGATCACCAAGGAAATTCTTTTTTTTTTCTTCTTCTTTTTTATAATTCAAGTTGGCTTCATCCCCATCTTTGTCTTTTCATTGTTTCTTCTCATGTTCTATCTCTACTTTCTTCTTCCTGTTATTTTTCTACTGGTTTAAACAATATTAGTCCAACAAATGCCTCATGTTATTTTCTAATCAAATAGTCTATCCAACAAGGAAGGCGACTTCCGAAAGCTTATAGCTTATTGTTGAATCTCGTGTATATATTCTTGAATTCTGTTGTTCTGTTACATTGTGTACCATTAATTTCATGAGTTGTTCCTTTTTATCTGTTTGCGCGATGTGTACAATTGTCACTTTCAGTAATAAATATTGTTTAAGCTAAATAGTAACACGGGTTCCCCTCGCAAATTTGGTTGGCAATAAAATGTGTTGTTTTTGTTGATAGTTGTCAAATGAATTGCTGAGTGTCCTTCTGACAATTATTTTTATAGATGTGAAGCGAGTTCGATCTCCGTCCGGGACGACCCGGGTTGTGTCCTTGGGCAAGGCACTTTATCCCGGTTGCCTACATGGGGGACACGATGACGCCGTGTATTAAGGCGTACTGCACGTCGATGGTGCATATATCCTCAACCGCTGTAACTCTGCTCGAGCGGAGCTTGAACACAGTTAGAATGTTGAGGAGCTGACAGTTGCTCTCCGGGTACTCCGGCTTCCTCCACCCGTAAAAACTGTCACTGTTACGATTAGCCATTGTGGATAAGTATGTGACCTTAAACACCAATATATAAACAGATATATATATATATATATAGACGTGAAGGCGTGTAATAAACACAGAACGACACACGCGTGTGAATGGGTTAATCGATATGGCACTTGTGCCTCTGCGGAAGGATAAAACTCGAGGCCTATGGCCTCTCGTTTTATCCTTCCGCGCTGGCACTCGTGCCATATCAATTATCCCATCCACTCGCGTGTGTCGTTCTGTGCATGTATGTGATTCTCGTGAATGTCATTCTTCAAATCAACGAGAGAGGGGAGACTTTTAGTTTTAGTTTTTAAGTTTGTTATATTTTTGTATCTTTTCCCAAAGTACACATAATACTTGCGCTATTTTTCGCAGAAGAGAGCAAACTTAATATCTACAAACAAATATAATAAATAGACAACATGTGTTAATCATTCTTTATTGCAAATCTACGCAAAGAAGTATAATTTATATTATTTATGTTAACCTAGCGGAAGTAAAGCTCAGTCTTTTATTTCAACGTTATTTATGTACGATTTTCATTTGAACTGTACGTTTTGTGAGACAATGAAGATGACTGATACTAAACTATATTCCTATAAAAAATGATCAGAGAGAAAACGAGTCGGGCAGCCGATTTCGAATTGAACCGATTGAGGAGCAGAAAAAAATATTTTTCGAAAAATTTCAACAAAACCATATCATGTGACCCCTCTTTGGAACGAGCTCGTTCCAATGAGGGGTCACATGATATGGTTTTGTTGAAATTTTTCGAAAAAAATTAAAAAATGATATTTAAATTAATAAATTTTGATATCGTCTGCGTTGGGTAAAGGGTTAAGATTCGAAATCGAATCTAATCTTAAAGCTTCGCAGAGCCCTAATCGATATTGGAGGGGGATGTTTTTGGGAGATCCAATAATTTTAATGTCGCAGGCATACCCCGAGGCTCGAAATTTTGAGTTGTGGAAAGGTATGTGTAATAGTTACACTGATATCCTTATTTATATTATCATTTATTTATCATTGGTATTTTATTCATAACTAGTCTATTGATGTGTATGGTTGTGTAGGTCGCCGTGAGTTCGAACTGTTAAACAATCATAATTCCCTCCGGGCGGTAGCTTGAGGATATTGTTTGTTTCACTCTTCGGGCTCACTTATCACACGTTGGCCTATATGAATAGCAAGACATGACTGTACTTACTTTTTCGCCAATACTTGGCATGCCTAAAAAGTATTAGAGCAATAGGTGACATATAGGCCCCTTTGGCCGGGTGCATATATTAAGGTTATTTTTATTATATTGCTATCGTTATAATTACTGCAGATGTCACATTAATAAAGATATAAAATCAAACAAACAAACTATCATGAAACATACTGAACGATTCGGATAAATACTATTATATATTAAAAAGATATGACTGTAAATCGATTAATAATATTTCTAACATGATCTGGTCATTCTTCTGTAAACGCGATCACCTTGTTAAAAAAAAAGTCATTAGTACTTTATATTATACATCATATTTATTATGTCTTCTTATTTGTTATTTTTGAATTGTGCAACCAGGTGCAACTGCCATTGTGGTGTAATGCATTGAACTATTGAATATATATTATTACAAAAAGTAGGGGATATCCAAACTGATGTTGATATTTTCGGACAAAAGTGTTGGATACGCGTGATTGAACACGTTAATACAGTACGTGGAGAGTGTATTATCACTAAATCACTCGCAGAGTGGAGATTTCACCCAGACAATAATTGCAAATTTGCTGCAAAGCACAACCAGCACAAGCAATGATTCAGCCAACGGACCTCCGGGTTAAACCCGGAGGTCCATTGGCTGAAACATTGCTTGTGTTTTTGTCGATATGCACAGAATTTGAAAGTTAAAGCTTGGGTGATAACTCCACTCCGCGGGTGATTTAATTACAATCCACTCTCCACGTACTGTATGTTACCAAGTTTAGTGTGGATCATGAATGTCACCGTGCAGGTTTTTCGCACGAGCGCCGCGTTAATGTCTGTGGGGTACATTTTAAAATTTTCATTTGTACTGGATGGGCTTTTTCGGATATCCCATCGTTCTTTTTTTGGTATAAACTCTTTCATCAATATAGTCTACACAGCTTGAATTTGTACGGTCGACGACCTCGAATAATTCTACGTTTGACTGAACGTAAAATCGCAGCAAGGCGTAATTGGTGTGGAACACGACAGCACTGGGACAATCGTAGTGGAGCAACGATATGTTTTCCGATGGATCGAGGTCTCCTCTCGACTTCCACGACAGGCGAAACAGAATGTGTCGGCGGCGGGACGAACTATACCATGACGTAACCATTAGGTAGCACGATCGTTTTGGTCGTGGGTCGGTAATGGTATGGGGAGGCATAACCATGTCAAGCAGAACAACATTACATGTCATCCAAGGGCGTGTCACGGGGCAGTACTACCGTGACATGTTAGCATCTCATGTGATGCCATTTGCGCGACGTCACGACCGTCAGTTCATTTTCCAAGATGACATTGCAAGAGCACACATAGGGCCCGTGTCGCTGCAGAGTTCCTCCAGGAGCAGGATATCACTACACTGCCTTGGCCAGCACTAAGTCCAGACCTTTCACCAATCGAGCACGTCTGGGATATGCCTGGCAGGCGCCTACGACAACGCCAGCGGCCTCGACCAATGTCAAGAAACTCGCCGCTGCTCTGCAGGAAGAATAGAATAACATCAGTCAAGCTGATATTGGTCGTTTGGTGAGGCTATGCCACGTCGGATCCGCGCTTGTCTCGCGAACCGAGGAGGTATTTACAAGGTATTGAGGTCTTGGACTGAATGTGGTAAATTCTCTGACTGACCGTTCACATCTACTACAGCTCAGTGCGTGGAATGTGTGCTTGTCAGACACCCAAGAATCGCTGAAATCATTCACCAGATGTCACAGTGCAATGCCTTAACTTTCTTTTTGATGAAAATATAAATATATTTCTTCAAATATCTCACTTTTATCAAATATCCCCTACTTGTTTTGAATAGTATAATTGAATTTTGCTCGTGGACGTGAGATGGATGTCGGTTTCTCAAATAACCGAGCTTAATCGGATTAAACTGGGTCACTACAGTATGGAGGTGGGGTGCATCTCCCGTTAGTGTGACTAGAGGGGTCGACATTTTTAAAAAATCTGTCTGGAGGAGGCCCCCAGAGAAATTTTTGAATATAATCTCCAAATGACACACACTTTGAGGTTAGAAATAACTCCAGTTTCACCAAGTGTGGTATGCCACGTATAGTTTCAGTTTCATTAGTTGACGTCCCATGCAGATCGCAGAATACAAGATTTTTAGGGGGAGCGAGGGAATTTTTGAGGTACCATGACTCCCCTAGCCCCACACCCCATGGCCATGGCTACGCTACTGACTATACGGTTTTGATGTTTTACCCCTCTCGATTTTCGAAGAAACTAGTGCGGTGAGTCTCATACTCAAGACTATCGGGGTCTAATATTGTCTGTAACGGTAAAAATAAGAAAATTTGTCGAGAGCTCGGTGTTACATTGGTTAGAGCATTGGACATTCAACCGAAAGCATGGCAGTTCGATCCTGAACCGCGCCATTTACGCGGTGTCCTTGGGCAAGATACTTAATACGGACTGCCTACTTGGGGACACGGGGGCGCTGTCTACTGCGGCGTACTCTATGTCTATTGTGCTCTTGTCTTAACCCTTTTACTGCCACGCCCACTTTAGTCATATATGGAGGACCTCTATTAGGGCCCTGCGAATCGGGAAATTTATGTTCGAATCGAATCTCGAATCGAATCGGGACTGATGTCGACATCGAATCGAATCTCGAATCGAATCGGGATAAACTCGAGAAATAATTATAACTGGCATTATCTTGTGCAGAGATGTCCGGAAAGCACTGCGAGGAGAGATCGTTGACATAACTTGACAACTTGGCGTTGTTTTAATTTTCTTTCTCGTTGAATGGCCATCCAGATGTTCACTTGGCCCGACAATAAATTCAAGACATAAATATGGACAAATTAAGGTGTTACTGCCCAGAGACATTTAAGACAAACCACTAAATTGAAACATGAGACTTAAAAGCACAAATGTAATACAAGTGGCACATTAATTCCCATGGGTTGAAGTCAGCTACAGCCGCTAACTTCAGGTACGTTAGCACGCCTAAATACATTATTGTTATGTTTAGTTGTTTTGTATTATCAGAATTTGGGTCTTGTAGATTTCGGTCCGTTCTCTATTCAATAACACAGTATACATCAAAAGCAGCGAAGGCGTTAAGCTGTGTTAGTTTCTGCATTAGTTAACTCGAATAGTGACGCAGTGCTCATTCACACAAATTGCTTTTACTTCATTCCAACTTCCAAGTACCAACTCCGAACAATGCAAAGAAACTACAGAGGTTTTCCTCCCACAGTTTTCTAACACAATAATGGAAGCGCTCCAGGCGACATGTCTCCATTATTGTGTTAGAAGAGTCCGGGACTGGGAGCAGGCCTTAGGCCCATAGCTGGATATTTCGGTTGTATAGATGGGCGTGAACAGGTTACAACTTGGACAGAGCCGCTGAGCAAACGGGATTCCGCGAATAACTCTCACACGAATTCCTGGAAATCTATAAATAGCGAATTTGCGGTGAGTGGTTTTCTGGGAATCTGAAACTGAAAGTGAAACGTCAGAAATTTGCAATGAATTTGACTATTTTCCTGATAGAAACATTAAAACTAGAAGAGTTCGCTCCTTATTTCAACTGATGTCGACATTGTCGAACACTGATTCATTTTCCTCGAAGCTTCGTTTGACTAACGAATCGGCAAACTATTCGAGATCGATATACGAATACCAAAGCGATGTCGACATCGAATCGAATACTCGAAGCTTCGCAGGGCCCAAACGTCAGGTGTCTACAATAGAGTTGCCTCCCTTGGTGTGCATACCAATCACATCTCACTTCTTCGAAACAAGTAAAATTACATCGTCTTAACCTTTTAACTAACGAAAACGAGCTCTTTCCAAAGAGGGGTCATTAGCAATGTTTTTGAGGCACCAAAGAGAAAATTTTCAGTTTTTAGAAAAATGTTTTCGCAATTGTCGTCTTCTATTCGTGTCAAGTGAAGGATAAACCCCCCACCCAACCAACGTAACAGCCCAAACCGGCCAGCGCTATTCGCAAAAATCACCATTCAATTTTCATTATATTTTTCATTATTTTTTTTGTCTCAAAAACATAGCTTATCGAGCTTGTTTCAGTAAGCGGTCATATGCTATGTTTTTGACGCAAAAACGAAAAAAAATTAGTTATTCAAAAATTTTATTGGCAAGTGTCGTCTGCCTTTCGTGTTAGGTAAAGAGTTAAACAGATGAATAATCCATGACATGAAAGTACATTTCCTTCAGTTCGTGGTCACGTTTGTAACATAATGTTTGGAGATAGTGTTTTTTGTCCAGGGACGTGCCTGTACATGTGAGAACCTGTTTTGCCTGACACCCGAACTGAAGAAAACATCTTAGAAAACTCACAGAGAAACGACACCCCCCCCCCCCCCCCCCCCGAAAAAAAAACTCTCCAAAATAAAGTGCCTAGTCTGTCCGTGGATGGTAATAACAGAAAACATCGATCTGCCTCTGTGAAATGTGTAGGTCTACAAGGTCTATGAGAGATGGCAGCAGGGGGGGGGGGGGGGGGTGGCAGAAGGTGGAGTCAGCGGGGATTATAGCGGAGAGGGGGACCCGCCATTCGTGGAAGCTGCCTCTTTTATTATGGGCTTATCGGGAGATATCCTAGCGCCAACCCCCCACCCCCCCACCCCCACCCCTCGAAGGCAGATCTAATTCTGTTTGTGCACATTCAATAATCTTTGTTACACACGAAGTTATTTGTTTTCAAACTGAAACTGACTTCCTCACGAAGCTGACGACGAGTGAGTGAGGGTGGGGTATCGTGGAATACGTGTGTATACACTAACATAATGCGTGGAGAGAGTGTTTATGTCAATGAACGTGTACACGCATGTGGAATCTCCCCATCGACGCAAAGCGAAAGGAAGAAGTAAAGATGACAAAACAAAATAACAAAACAAAAGAAAAAGAAAAAAAATGACAAAATAAAGAAAAAGAACCAACCAAACAAACAAACAAACAAATAGAAAAGGTCCCAAACAGAAGCCTTCAAAACAGAACAAACCTTCTACCAACTCGCAGTAATAAAATAGACCAGTTTTCCCCTGCGGAGTAAGTGTAGATTTGCGAGGAATGGTAGGTCGTATTCGCTTTGACTTCTCGTTGCTTGGGTGCTAGGGGACATAGGGCATTCTAGCACTCAGGCGATGTTCTGCCAAAAATCCTTTTAGCACGTGGGAATTGAAATCGACTTCATCTTGAGGATGACGTGGATTCCAGATGACCTAATCCCACAAGTGAAAATAAGAGGGCCTGTTACAACCGATAATGTTACAACGCCGCATAATGTTACACCAACGCATAATGTTACAAAAAATGTAGTAAACAACCGATAATGTTATAAACTCCGCATAATGTTATAACTTTTTTCAACCCGTTATGTTATAAAAATCGACGCATAATGTTATAACTTTATTCAACCCGTTATGTTACAACAAATTAACCGATAATGTTACAGCTTCTGTATACTAATTCCAGTTACAGCTTTTGTAGATGAACTTTACCACTTACCATTTATTGCCGCATAAAGGTATGTAATATTTATACTAAAGGTTTCGGCTCTGGTTAAGGCGAGGAGAACCCCCCCCCCCTCCCCCCACCACACCTCCCGGAGATTTATCATAGAATGAGCTAGTCACGTTACATAGACGCGGATTATCCTGGTAACTCAATCGTGTGACGTCATTACCATGATCACCCAGTGCCTAACATGGTGAAGGCGGGGGTGGTAGAGGAGGGGTGCTATTTTATCCGGTTGGTACGTTTACCAACATGCGTAATATCCGCTTCCAGATATGTAGTGTACCATAGTCCACTGACGCCTTTGGAGATGAGCAAATGCCTCTGTTTCTGCTTGTTTTGGGCATCTAAAACTCATTTGTCGCATATTTCTTAGTCATAAGAATATCTTATTGTTCATTAATTTGACATTTTAACAAATAACAGTGAACAAAGATGAGGTGGAATTAAAAGAGGCCAAAAAGTTGGATGGAACGAGGTACATATGGTGGATGTGGCAGGTTGGTAGTGTCGCACGGAAGCCGAAGAATAAGATGAGACTGGTTAGGAAGGGGAATGGGGTTTAGGAGGATTGAAAGGGGTGGACAGGGATTATGCTGAGAAAGAGAGGAGGTCATGGATTAGTACATCAGGGTGATTGTGCAGATAAAGCTATCTGAGAATACTATAAGAGAGTAGTGCTAGACGGTATGATAATATAGATGGTGGAGATGTTGGAAGAAGTGGAAGTGGTGAATTGGGGATTTCAGGTTCTGGAAAAGGCGGAGTCACTAGAACAGGCAGTATAGGGAGAAGGAGGAGATTGTGGAGGAGGAGTTGTGTTGATGTTGGTGTTGTGGCGGTGTTGGTGATGGTGTTGAGTAGTTATGCATGTTGAAAATTAGCCATTTTGTAGGACCCCGGTGCAAGACCCCGGAAGTGACGTCATGTCACGTGATTGGGCGGTCATGTTGGGTTGTCATAATGGTGCACGTGGGTGGCCATGTTGTGATGTCATTATCATGATAATAGGTGGTAGAAGTGCATATGCGCAGCGCGTGTTGTTATGGGGACACGTGCTCCGTCTTACCCCTAACAACCTGACAATAGATATCGGATTAATCCAAACATCCCGACAATCTTCAGAAAATTGACCCAAAACACTCCCGAAAACACTCCCAAATAAAGGTAGGATAGTATCCTTAATGAGGGTATGAGACGTATGAAGAGGTACTCATTGCGTTCATTTTCATAGCTTTCATTTTGAGACGTATGATTTTGCGCGCATCGTGCTCATTTTCATAGCTTTCATTGCTTCATACGACGAAAAGGGGGATTCCGTGGGTTTAGTATCCTTAAAATATAGGATAGTATCCTTACCTAATGTCCGACCATATAATGGACGCGTAATGTATCACAGAAATGGGTTTATTACAATAATGGTTGGTTTATTACAATAGTGTTTTTTTAACTGAGAGATAAACTGGAAGGGGGCGGGGTGGCGCCGCCCCTGTCCCCGGAGCCCTACTTCCCCTTGACCCTGGAGCTCCTGAAGTCCCGGTCTCTCGAGTTTCTGGCGAGTTACTAAATCGGTACTGGCAGGATTCGGGAGTGTTTTCGGGAATGTTTTGGACAGTTTCCTGAAGATTGTCGGGTTGTTTGGATTAATTCGATATCTATTGTCGGGTTGTTAGGGATGAGACGGAGCACGTGTCCCTTTAACAACACGCGCTGCGCATACGCACTTCTACCACCTATTATCATGATAATGACATCACAACATGGCCACCCACATGCACCATCATGACAACCCAACATGACCGCCCAATCACGTGACATGACGTCACTTCCGGGGTCTTGTACCGGGGTCCTACAAAATGGCTAATTTTCAACATGCATAACTACTCAACACCATCACCAACACCGCCACAACACCAACATCAACACAACTCCACCTCCACAATCTCCTCCTTCTCCCTATACTGCCTGTTCTAGTGATTCCGTCTTTTCCAGAACCTGTAATCCCAAATTCATCACTTCCATTTCTTCCAACATCTCCATCATCTGTATTATCGTACGTCTAGCACTACTCTCTTGTAGTATTCTCAGATAGCCTTCTCTGCACAATCACCCTGATGTACTAATCCACGACTTCCTCTCTTTCTCAATCTAATCCCTGCCCACCCCTTTCAATCCTCCTGAACCTCATTCGTCTTCTTACCAAGTCTCGCATCTTATTATTCGGCTTCCGTGCGACACTACCAACCCGCCACATCCACCATATGTGCCTCGCTCCATCCAATTGTTTGACCTCTTTTAACTCCACCTCATTTGTGTTCACTGTTAGTTGTTAAAATGTCAAATTAATGAACAATAAGATATTCTTATGACTAAGAAATATGCGACAAATGAGTTTTAGATGCCCAAAACAAGCAGAAACAGAGGCATTTGCCCATCCCTAAAGGCGCTAGGGGACTATGATACACTACATTTCTGGAAGCGGATATTACGCATGTTGGTAAACGTAACAACCGGATAAAGTAGCACCCCTCCTCCACCACCCCCGCCTTCACCATATTGGACACTGGATGATCATGGTAATGACGTCATACAATTGAGTTACCAGGATAATCCGCGTCTGTGTAATGTGACTAGGTCATTCTATGATAAATCCCCGGGAGTTGAGGGGGGGGGGGGGGGCGAGGGTGTCTCCTCGCCTCAACCAGAGCAGAAACCTTTAGTATAAATATTACATACCTCTGTGTGGCAATAAATGGTAAGTGGTAAAGTCCATCTACAAAAGCTGTAACTGGAATTAGTATACATTAGTTATAACATTATCGGTTAATTTGTTGTAACATAACGGGTTGAAAAAAAGTTATAACATTATGCGTCGATTTTTATAACATAACGGGTTGAAAAAAGTTATAACATTATGCGGAGTTTATAACATTATCGGTTGTTTACTACATTTTTTGTAACATTATGCGTTGGTGTAACATTATGCGGCGTTGTAACATTATCGGTTGTAACAGGGCCCACATAGAGAAGAAAATTGAAAACACAATTCTTTGTGAGTGCTGTGCAGAGTTGTTTACATACTTTACATAATTCGTTTCCTCTCCACGTCTTTTTGATTTTGAAGTTTTTGGTATATTTTTGGATTTCCTCAAACAAAAGTGGGACTTGAGACCAGCACACACCTTTCTGCACACAGAGGAGTTTTTGTCTTATTGTTGAAGTCAGTTTTGGGGAAATAAATTTTCATTAATCTCATCATTGCTTGATCTATCAAACTGGTTCGCAAACATTCACTCCTCGAAACACGTGATAAAAATCGACGCGCATATCCAGGGAGACAACTCTGTTTATAACACTTGCACTTTTGAAAACAAAACACTATTTTTCACATTGGCGACAGTACAAACCTTTTCCTCTCTCTACACCTCACCAAGCACATTTTGGTAAAAACAACCGTATAACCAATTAGTTTATCACCTCTTGAAAAAAATGCACTGAAAAAATACAGGTCGCCATGCGACTTTTGTCTTTAAATTTAGTGCTTCCATTGCTACTGTCCAGTTTCGCATTTAATAAAAGACACCTACTTTTACTTGCCCCAATCCAATTTTAATGTTCTCTCACACTTAGACAGTTATCAACAATATTTTTTGTATTTTTTTTTTCAAAACATGCTCCCAATATTTTATTCACACTTACAAGTTCTGTTGATTTTCCACCAACAGGACAAATCAGGATGCTTTTATCCTCCATTAAAGGTTGGGGTGCAAACCACAAAAAGCGCCCTTTGCTGGAAAACAGTGCATTCTAACCTTTATAGTCTGGCCACTTTTGCTAAAAATGTTTGTGTTTATGATTTGAAATGAAAGATACTATTTTAATTTATTAACCCTTTCACTGCCACGCCCACTTTAGCCATGTATGGAGAACCTCTCTGTACGCCTTTATGCGAGGAAGTTTAATAAAAGGTATGACATACTTAAAACTCTATCATCTGATTAATTGTTGGAAAGGGCTCAGAGAGCTCTTTCCAACAATTAATCAGATGGTAGATTTGATCTGCGCATACCAGAACGTACAGATAACCATCATAAAATGAGTGACAATAGTCGGTTTCAGCAGCGAAAGTGTTAAATTAAATATTTTATCTGGTTTCTCATTGCACATGGGTTGTGATATCCACTCTAAATTCAACCCGCCCTTATTCCCAAAACAGAAGGAGCCCACCCTTGTTCCCAAAACAGAATGAGTTTAAAGGCCCTCTTCAGATTTTTTTTATGCGTTTTCCTTCTCAGAAAATTGTTGTCCAACAAATAGGAATAGAAAAAATTCAATTTTGTACACACACATCTTAATATCATGACGACAAGTGCCTTTAGGTATTAAATAACTCCAAAGTATATATAATGCGTGGCAGAAATGTTAATCCTGTCCAAAACACTTGCATTTTTGCCTCAAATTGAGGATTTCCTCTGTAAAAACAATCTATTTGTGATATGCATGTAGATTTTTTCATACGCAGATGCAAACATTTCATTTTCTTGCAAATTTAGGTTTATCAGCCTGTTCACTGTTGTAACAATGATACCGTAAGGTGTGGAGGAATCATCAAACCCTTAACACACAAATATAGTCAAGAAAAAGACCATCTTTGATATAGGTGGCTACATTTTCACACAAATTGCAGGATAACAAACTAAACTTACTTCTTGAACACTCTTTCTGGGCTTCACATTATACTAAGTCACTTATTATTATCAACAAGACAATGTAGCCACTGCAAGCACTGCAAGAGTTGGATAATGTTGTTGAATGTAAAAATAACAAAAAGTTAAAACTCTCGAACATTCCTCTCTGTGAATACAGAAAGCAAGAAACTGAACGACAAAATACTGTATTGTAAACTGCTGACAAAAGTGCTTTCCGCCGTCTGTTCTACACTGGGGAAATTCAAGAAAGAGCACAAATTTGGATTTACTGCAACCAAACAACATTCGCGTCTGAATATTCAGAGAAGTGTGTACAGTAAGGGAACAAGTAAACACTTACGATCAAGGACAATTATAGTCTTCTCTAATGCATCAAACAATCAGACGCCAGTAACTTCCTGTCCACCGTTTCAGACCAGATCAAAATCTTAGTTGTCCAACCCCACCAAAATTATGTTTTTCAAATAGAAATGAATGCAGGTAAATAAGCTTAACATATCAGAACTTCTGATTGCAACAACTGTCTGAGGTTGTGTGTGGGAGTGATGACACTGAAAAAGAGGGACGAGATTGGTTGATCAGTAGTTTTTCAAGGAAGAACAGCACTCTAAATTTAACCACTGCAGGTTATTATTATTAACAATATTATTATTACATTTTAACCCTTTAACCAACGCAGACGATATCAAAATTTATTATTTTAAATATCATTTTTTTAATTTTTTCAAAAAATTTCAACGAAACCATATCATGTGACCCCTCGTTGGAACGAGCTCAACGAGCTCGTTCCAACGAGGGGTCACATGATATGGTTTTGTTGAAATTTTTTGAAAAATAATATTTTTTCAACTGCTGAATATGCATATTACGCGGGCGGATGCGGGCGATTCGTTGGGTAAAGGGGTTTCTTTTCTCTCACTTGAAACTAATCATCATACTTGTTCAATCTGCCATTAAATTTCTAGCCCAAACACCAATTTTCTTCCAAGGACCAAACAAACATAGACTGTTGAATCTAACTTGAGTGAGCCTGGGCGTGGGGGAGGGGGGGGGTGACGGTTGCTCATTCCAGCAAGATTCGGCAGCCTACTTTATCCGATAATTGTTAATTTACATATTATCAACACTTGTGGAATTGTCAACATCATGTATACCTATTCAAATGTTGATAACACGGCAGGTTAACCCTTTACCCAACGTAACGGCCAAAACTGGCCAGCGCTATTCATAAAAATCGCCAATTAATTTTCATTATTTGTTTATTTTTTGTCTCAAAAACACAGGTTATGACCCCTCTTTGGAACGAGCTCGTTCCAAAGAGGGGTATTAACCTATGTTTTTGAGACAAAAAATGAAAAACATTAGTTATTCAAGAATTTTGTTTGCAAGTGTCGTCTACTTTTCATGTTAGGTAAAGGGTTAAAAAACAATGCTTTATATTTCACGGAGAAAATGTTTGTATGGGATGGGACTTCTACTACAATGTCGAAACATGACAAAATTGGAAGGGTTGAATAAATTTCCTTCCCATTGACTATACTCGATGATTTGCTGGCAAGAGCACAATGTTGTGTGAAAATATTGGAAAAATTATAATATCATTGTAATTCATCGTTTCTCGATTACCAACATTAGGTAGTGATCGAATGGTAAAAAAACATTCGAGGATTTACGGTTATCACCATCGCCTCTTTCCATTCAGTGCCAGCATAGCCAAAGTAAATTTTTAGGTAATGTCAATCAAAAAAAAAAAAAAAATACATGCCATGCCTGAAGTCAAAAGGGGAAAAGGAGGTGGCATGTCAAGTATAAGATAGTTGGGGTCAGTGGGAGTAGGGGTTAGGAAGATTTCTTAGCAAAATGAATAATGATATTTGCTTTCAAGCCGTTCAATCTGATTTAGAGTTAAATTCTCTGCCTTCCAGGGAACCAAATTACCATGAGAGAGTTAGAGACGCATGGAAGCGGAAAACATAGTCACACAGAGTAGTACATATTGAGCAGAACACAGTTATGAGGAACCATGCATTTGAAGAACATATGATGTTCGCTCCAAAACTGTCGTGATTTTCAGCCCTGGGAGATGTCTGCCGAACAAATCAGAGGTCTCGAGTGCAGAGAAGAAAATGATTTGTACAAACCGTAACTATAAATCAAAGTCAGTTAATCTCTATGATGATGTAAGAATTGGCATGAGGGGACCACCCGCAGCACAACAGAACATTGTCTTAGCCGTTCGTCTAAATAAAACACCAATAACTGTAGCACCATTACAAAAAATCGGCTTGGGTGCTAATATTCCAGCACCATCAATTTCGGGTATATCGAAAACTTCAAATAAAGTTCTGTCAAAAATTGTAGACATTAATAAAAATGATATCAAAATGTGTCTCTCAAAACTTATTGAAAAACAAAAATTAACAGGGAACAAAAACCCCAATGTTCTAAATTTACAAAGTGGTGGCTTGTATAACAATAGTTTTTACTCTGGAGTTGAAAAACACCCTTTCAATCAGCAACACAGGTTATATACAGTGTTACTCAAAATGTAACACATAACCATGACATTGTTGGGTTGGTGATGCACAATAAATTGTGCAGTAAAGGCAAGCATCGAAAGGCAGGTCATAAATGTTACTCAGATGAATGCTTTGCAACCATAACCATTTAAAAAAACAAAAAACAAAAAATATAGACGATGAGCGAACATGTGCAAATGAAGTACTGTCACAGTTAAAGGGTGAAAATAATATTAAGGTGGAACATATAACTACTGATCCTGACAGTGCTGCCTTTAGATATGAGCTGGATTTATTTGATGAAGATGTAACTCAAACCCGTCCTATACATGAACTTGATACTGCTCACATTTCTCGTAATCA
Organism: Pictodentalium vernedei; assembly: GCA_031216915.1. Classification (NCBI taxonomy): domain Eukaryota; kingdom Metazoa; phylum Mollusca; class Scaphopoda; order Dentaliida; family Dentaliidae; genus Pictodentalium; species Pictodentalium vernedei. Next base: position 713,050,824 of record CM062297.1, read on the forward strand.
CAGAACGTTTTTAAAGAATCATACTAAATTACCAAAGCTTTTTGAAGGCCGCACGGCTTCTATAAGAGAAAAAAAATCAAAATAAATTAGCAAAAGATTTAGCTGAAAGGTGCCAACTGAAATGAAGGGGGCGTCAGACTTGTACCCAGGTGATGATATTCCAAAAAACAAGTATCCTACACAGTAAATGCGATAGTAAAACGTTACCAAAACAATCATTCTCTCTGTAAAAAACATTACTTTGCATGTAAAGGTGGAAAAATGTAAATCTGGATTAACATATCTTTTTTTCTTGGAAAAGACTTTTCATTAAAACAATAAAAGGAGCAGCCGAAATACTGAGGACTTGTGTAAATTATAGGGTTGGTCCCGCAATGCTTGAAAAAACAAAGTTCAGTTTGAACACTCAAAAGGTCGGAACATTTAACAGGGCACTAAGAACGTTACTTCCAAAAAATGTAACTTTTTCAAGAAATGGATTTGTTGGAGCAAAATCTGGGTGGCACTCAATCAATCAAGGGACAGATAACTGTATCCAAAATGCATGGAATCAATTGGGATGTGCAATCTTTTCCAACAGTGAAGTTGGCAGAGGTTTGAAACAATTCGAAAGCAAGGAAAAGTTATTTTGGTCGTACAAAAAAATAAAAAAAAGAAGAAAAAAACTCAAAATAAAAAGAGAAAAAAATTGTATGCACTTTATAAAAAATATCAAGAAGTGCTAAAATATAAAAAATACAGAATTTGACCACCTCGTTTAGGCCCCCAAATTAAGGACCATGCTTATTGTGAAGAGTCAAAAAGGAAAAGAAGGGTTAAAGTTGGAATATGAAATTTCTCACTTGCTGGGAGAGAAATCAGTGCATTATGCAAGGGAGTACGTGCAATTTGGTGCAACCCCCTTGCATAAAGCATTGAATTCTCTCCTGTATTTCAAAAACGAGGTGCTGAGGGTCATGGAGACTTTGACTGCACACAGATGACTGTTTCCCATGCCCCCGCTCATCCCCTTATTGTGGTAATTCTTCTCAGGTCAACGAGTAGTGCACCAGATGTGAAATTCGGTTAACCTTCTCTCCACAGACACTCCCATCTGGCCAAAGGACGTGTATATATCGATATCCAGAAGAAATCTAACAACCCACACCACAATATACAGTCTCCACACGCTGTCCCAGACCCAGATCACTCCTTTCCCTCAATCAGTTTTAAAAAACATGTGATACCAAAACGTCTCCATTTTTGCAAGTATGTTGTTGGGGAGATTTCAAAATCCGGAATGGTTAGGGATTTTAATATTCCATGCAAATATTGGGAAAAATTGCTTTAGGTTACAATGCAATGTTTTTTTTACATTAGTACAAGCCTTTTCCTCTCCCCACCTCATGAAGCAAAAACCCACTGAACAAAAATAGAGGTCGCCATGTGACGTTTGCCTTTAAATTTGGTGCTTCCTGTACTACTGTCCAGTTTCGCACTAAATAAAATAGATCTACTTTTACTTGTCCCTACCCAATTTTAATGTTCTCTCACACTTTTTAGGAGACAGTTATCACCAATATTTTATTTTTTCAAAACAAGCATCACAACTTTTTATTCATACTTACAAGTTATGCTGATTTTCCACCAACTGAACAAATCAGGAAACTTTTATTCTCTATTAAAGGTTGGAGCGCTGGAAAACAGTGTATTGTAACCTAGAGGTGAAGACTTATGTAAGTGGTTCCATGAGGGGTGGGGTGGGGTGGGAGTGTTAAAAAGGGAACTGAACTCTGGGTATGAGTTAAGACCGGATACCTGATACACCCCCCTATTGGTATTTGCATTGACATCGTCAAATACATTAGATACAAATACTCTAGTGTCCTTTCCACCAATGCACTTCTGGTGAAAAAAGGGTCCTCGCTGCCCTCTTGCCCCTAGCCTCAGGGCAATCTTGATCCACAACACAGTTTGAGGTTTTTGGTGGTGTCAAAACTAAGATTGCTTACCAAACACTTCTTGAATGCAATCGAAAAATGCTGCGGGGCAGAATACTCCCCGCATCCACCGGCATGTCGAATGATTGAAAATACGTTTTCAGTTCAAGTCCTGCTTTAAATCTGTCAATAATATGATTGACCTTTATCAATCATCTCTCCCCACAACTATAAAGCAGCTTCTCCGAGCTCTATTGATAAATAGGTTACCTCCACCCGATTCTACGAACTTTTCTGCGCTGTTTACACGGAGACGCGTATCGTGTATGGCGTATAGCGTACAGCGTTAACGAGACGCGTTAACGCTAACGATGACCTGTGCACACGAGACGCGTACAGTGCCACGTGGTGTGTATAAAATCGGCAAACACTACACAGAATTTCAGTGGCCTTGTCATCTCAACTACAGGCCAACTACCTTTTCAGTCTACTGCATGAAGAGGAGGAGGATCACGAAATGTTGATGGCCATAGTGGGAATGATGGAGATAAAGGGAATGAGAAGATGGTGGGTGCATCGCATCAACGAATGGCGTCAAATATCCGGAGCATTCCATTCGCTGGTACCGGAATTAAGGCTCCACATTGACCGTTACCAAGGGTTTCTGCGGCTGGACGTTCACCAGTCTGGCGATGTTCTGCGACGTGTCGCTCCAGTTATATCCAAGAAGGACACCAATATGAGGGAGGCAATCAGTGTTGAGGAGCGCCTAACAATTTTTCTCAGGTGAGGTTGAGGCTATTCAACGTAACATAACGAATGGCTTGGCAATACATTTATCATTTGATTTATTTCAGTTGAAACAAACTTGCTTCCTATTTATGCATAACAGAAATGCACTGATTACTGGCAATGAAATGCCTGAAACGTACTATAAAATAAAAAACAGTGTCTGTCTGAAAAGTTTTTAAAAAATGGACGACTTACAATACATATTGCAAAATACTCGGTATAGCGGTTTCAATTTCCTCATAATGTGGGTCTAAAATGTTCGCCCGAAATCTCCGAAACGATTACTGGTTCGGCCTACTGCCATTGTTGGGAATTTGGGTTGATGTCATTCAGCATGCCCATATATGGGCCCACATGAACATTCCGATTGCAGTCCTCTTGTTGCGACTCAAAGAAACTTCGCCTCTGGCCTTCAAAATGTTCCTCTCGCTGAGGCATTGCAGTAGCTTCCCTGGCTTGTGATTGCTGATCCGGCCGTTGTCTTTTGTCCGCTGCTTTCAATTCCTGCACCATTTTTGTAAACTTCATTATAAAATCCATCGCCGTGTCCTCTGAGAATGTGCTCAGTATTGACATAAAGGAGAGCATACAATGCGCAAGAGGGTGCTGTTCCTTGTTTAACGCCTTGCATGATCTGCTTCTTCTCCTCATCTCTTCTCTCAGCGCTACCCTTCATGGTGCTTATCAAGGACGACATCATTCCCTCCTTCAAATAGCGAGGACGTTTGGGGATAGCATAGGTACTTTTTGTAGATGTCGAACTCTTGGTACATGATGAGGTTGGAGTGGGTGTTTTTGACCTGGAGGTAGAGGCTGAGGAAGTCACAGGCGTTCTGCACCTGAAAAGTAAAAAGGACGAACTCATAGATAATGATATTTTACTGCGGCTTAAGTTACACTAGCGCCTTCTAGTAATCCTCATGGTACCTTGACTAGGTTTCTGTGTAACTAATGGTGGTATTTTTTTCATTTAGGTACCTGTCAACTGGAGAATCGGTTCGATCGCTTGCCTACACCTTCAGAGTTGGGGTAGCTACGGTCTCTCAAGTGATTCGCAGTGTGTCTTCCGCAATATGGGACTGTATGGTTGGTGAATTCATGCCTATTCCAACTTCGGAGGAGCATTGGAAGACCATAGCAATGCGATTCGGAGAACTATGGAACTTTCCGCATTGCATTGGTACAATCGATGGGAAGCATGTGGTACTTGTACAACCTGCCAACAGCAGATCGCTCTTTTATAATTACAAGGGTACCTTTAGCTTGGTGGTGCTGTCTGCTGTTGACGTGGACTACCGATTCCTCTTGATTGATATTGGATCCTACGGCCATAATAATGATGCTGGGATATTTGGAGCCTCGGAATTTGGCGGGGCACTCCGTGAAGGAAAGCTGCATCTATCGAAATATGTAACTCTGGAAGATGCACCCGCATTAGGACCAATGCCATATGTATTTGCCGGTGACGACGCCTTTCCACTGTGTATGCACCTCATGTAGCCGTACACCCGGTCAAACAACATTGATGTTGAAAATTCCATTTAGCACGTAATTCTTTCACTGGAAGACAATAAAGTCGTCGTTAGTCCCCCGCCGTGCAAAGTTGAAATATGGCCTTTACCTCTACGTTTGAGTGCGAGATCAATGCGACTCTATTGCCCGGGGGGGGGGGGGGGGGGGGTGGGTCATAGTACATTTGACATACATTATCTCTAGGGACCAGATTATTTTTAGCTTCATAACACGCATGAGACTCACCTGTCAGATCACCCTCTAATTCCTTTGCAATGGCTTCCCAGTTATTTTGGATTCCTTCACGGTCACTGTTGTGTCTGTCATTCTTATCATATAGAACAGTTCTTGACTGGACCAGCTGAATGAGTTTAGATACATCAAGTGCTGGTCGAGCCCTTTTAGCTGTTTTCTTACCGCTCATTATGAAAAGACTTATATCAACGTGTATACAAATGTATGGGGAATATGTACGTCCACTGGACAGTCTTGCGTGCTTGGATATGGCCTATCCCTTGAGTATTGCTGTCAAGGTCATGACCTCATCACAAATTTCCCATCAAATTTCCCGAAGCGTCAGGTGTCGAGTCGCGTAAAAATACTGCAGAGGCGTTGGGGCGTGTAACTATACGCTAGGCGCTATACGCTGACGCGCCTGGACGCCTGTCGTGTGAACATCTCATTGACTCAAGCTACATGTATTTTTACGCTATACGCCGTACGCTATACGCTATACCCGATACGCGTCTACGTGTAAACAGGCCCTAATTAATATGAATTATTTACCGCGCGTACGCGCGTCTATATTAGGTTCATAATTGCTTCAGATCATGCATCCTGAATTCTCAGGTCGATTTAATTGACTTGGAAAACAATGAAAAATGGAACCATATATATACTGGATCCAATAATATGCTGATCTCGTTATTTAACTGGGATTCACCGTATTCAATGTTATCAATAGTCGTGTTGCGTTCTGCAACCTCCGAACATAGAAAAACTTTGTAAAACCATTTTTGTTATGATACATCCAGCCTCCATTATATTAGATGAGATGTCTGCGTGAATATTTTTCCCCAATTCGCGATATGTCTGTAGCCTATAATTAATCATTCTGCTTTGTTTATTTTGTATGGAGAGTGGGGTAGATTTTCAAGTTTTTTTTCGTATTTAGAGCGTAACCCCAAGGTGTAGCCACCCTCTCCAATAAGCTTGAAATTCTTTAAAAAGAATTTTCGAGAACCACCACTGATGAAAACTTGGAGATGGTGCCAGGAGAGTTCCCCTCAAAAGCACCACCGCACGTGCGGTTTGTCCCAAGTCGAGTTTCGTGCCGGGACGATTCGTCCAAAAAAGCTGATCTTTGGGGGCGAGGGGGGGGGGGGGGGGGTGTTTGTGTGTGTGAGGGGTGCCCTTTCAAGTGTTTTCGAAGGAAGATATTAACCCCATGGCCTGGAACTCTGTCCAATAATTTTAAAATTAATTTCAACTAATTTCTTGTGAATCAGCAGTCACAATGCTTTGAGATGTGGACGACATCATGTGGTTTTCACCTTCTTTTAGTGAGAGATATTCAACTTTGTTAACCGAATGTTTTTTGTTTATGTTCTAAGACGAAGAAATTGCATGGTATATATGCACAAAGTAAGAGTGTTTCATGGGCTTTTCTCGCGTTGTGGTTATGCAAAATTCTTTGTTTCAGAGCGTGCGTTGTTTTACCTTGTGATGCTTTTAACAGCGCTGTTAAAACTGGGATTATACCAATAGAATGTTGCCGATGTTGATTGTCATGTCATATAATTCTGATTTCGCGCGTCCAATCGAATAAATAAATAAATAAATAAAAATAAATAAATATCGTGTACTGCAACCAAACGAGCACAATAACTTCCACCTCAGTTTATTTATTTATTTATTACGGTCTAACGACACTTTAACAGCCAAGGTCATGTCGCGTCGGTGACAGTTTTACGGGTGGAGGAAGCCGGAGTACCCGGAGAGACCCACCGAGCAACGACGAGCAGCTGCCAGCTCCCCAACATCGTAACTCCGCTCTGCAGCACAGGCAGGGTTAGATTGGTTGAAGACATGCGCACCATCGACGTGCAGTGTGCCTTAGTACACGGCGTCATCGTGTACACATGTGGACAACCGGGGTTAAGTGCCTTGCCCAAGGACACAACGCTGGAGGCGGAATCGATCGCTCAGACGGTCACCCATCCAAGGACTAACCGGGCTCGACGTTGCTTAACTTCGGTGATCTGACGAGAACCGGTTTCCGCAATGCCACCGCGCCCCCTTCCACCTCGATTCTTTGCTATCATTGTAACTTGTTAAAAATACACCCTTCGATCAAACCAATCACATGGTGGCGCCACCGGTACACAGTTACAGGAAATATGATGAGTGTCCCACCCCGTTATTATAGAATCCTGCTCAGTACACTAATAAACAAGTTCCTGTAATATGTTACCATACCTGCCCACCTTTGTTCTATTACCCGAATTCCACAATTCTTACCACAAAATACTAGGCATTTTCATCAACTATTGACTTGATCTTGGACTCAGTTAACTGATCTAAAAGATTTATTGTGATTAAGATTCGCTCTTTATATCTGGAGGTGTGGTGTGTTCCATTAGCATTTATTATGCCTCACGTTTGTAACATCAGCCGTGATTGGTTAATTTGACACCTTCTGGGTTTTTTTTGGCAAAACACGGGTACTATCGGAAAGTTCTTCCCTGGAGACACGACATGTCGTGTACACTGCCCATATGAACACAGAAATTGAGACCCCACTAATTACACTACGAGGTGGGGTCTCAAAACCCCACCACGTGACTTCAATTTGTCTATAATTAACTTGTGTTTTTTGCAAGTGCGGTAATCAGGTTTATTCATCCACCAAAAATAGTTTCAGTTCATCGTTGTTTAGTGATTGTTAGGTATTGCACTTAAGTATAAATTGAATACGTATACTCCATACATGTTTTTTGATAATAAAACGCATTAATATGGCAGAAAAAACGATCAAAATATGGAGTTTGAATCGTGTTTTAATCTCGCATGAATATGTCAAACTGTGTGATGGGATGTTTGGATGACGTCGGTTTATCTTTTGATCTCTCAGTCGCCGGCTCTTAATTAGATCAGTTTTTTTCACAGTCAGTGAAAAATTACCTTTACTTTTACTTGAAATATTAAAAAGATAGTTCAATATTTGAAAAAGTTATTAAAAGCTATTGCGATTCCGAATGTTGTTCATCAAAATCGATTCAGAACTCTAGGAATTACGAAAAAATAAATATTATACCGTACTGAAATCATGGATGTGAGTTGAAAAAATTATAACTTGACCAGCACAATATCTGGACATTCCCCCGACGGTCTTTTACCTAACTGTAGCTATTGACGGAGAAGAATCATGTTACCGGTACTGAATTTTGAATAAATTGTGGGTTGGGTAGGAAGGGAATCCGATTTAAGATTTTAAATATTAAGTCCAGAGTGGAATGTTAAAATGTACATGTTGAGAGTGGAATTAACATAAATAAACTACATTAACGAAAAAGGAATGCTTGTGGTGGCCCTGGGACGTTTCAGCCCAACACGCTTCGGAATCCATATATTGAAGCACCTGCATGCACTAACAAGGAAAACTGGCCAAGATTGCGGGGGGGGGGGGGGGGGGGGGGTGCAGATGGGCAAGCAATCGATGATATAGGCCTATTTGTACGTGTGGGTTTATGGGAGTCTGGAGTCCAATTGCCTCGTTTCGGGGAGGGGGGGGGGGGGGGGGACTATTTACTTCACTATTTAGGAGTGGTATGGATGAATGAATCTTACACTGCCCAAGACACTGAAATATTTGATGTGCTGGCTGCACGTAAAAATCAGGGGTAGCGCCAGAAAATCTCCGATAAAGGAACTAAAATCTCCTGCCTGAAAGACCTATTTTAATTTTGGGGGTTTCAAGACACTTATGGGGGACAAACCCAAAAAATTATAATACGAAATTTCGGGGCATGTTTGAGCTAGGGTTATGACGTGTGGTGGTCTGGCTTGTCGATCGGCATGTCATTATTGAAAAATAAAAAAAATATTATTTTCTATTGATTTTATTTACATATGGTTATAATTATGATTGCTGAATTAAAAAAAAGTAATTGAAAATGTTGATTTGTCTCTATTTTTTTCTCAAGCTTGTCATGTGCAGAGGTGTTTTAAAACAGATGTTGGTTTGAAGGACAGCTCTGTGCTTTGTTGCGCCACTCAAATGTTATTTCACACCTTGTGCAAGTGGTAGTTTAATCTACTATATTTAATTAATCACATCAATCCCGACTACTTTAATGTAGGAGTAGAATATTTTATTGAGTGTCACATTTCAATACACATACATAATATACAGAGTATTTACAAAATATTTATATGAAAATCCAGCCTATGAAGGCTTATGAGACATATCTTCATCAGAGGTAGGTCTTTTTTAACAGTAGTTCATAAAAGAACCCCCCCCCCCAAAAGAAGAAAAAAAAATTCCCCCAAAAAACAAAAAACCCAAACCGAAAAACCAAAACACATGCATGCACACCAACACACACACACACCCTTGCGCCCCCCCCCCACACACACAGTAATATGCAGACATACGCCCACGTGCACTTGGGTATACTTTCGTGTACTAATTTTCTTTCACTTTTTCTTACTTCCCCACCCCCACCCATCACGTATATCTGTCTCTCTCTATCTCTTTCCCACTGAAGTGTACTCTCTCTTAGAATGGCACATTCGCAGATATTTTAATTCGGTATCCCCCTTATATTCACCCACGTATTTTTACATACACACAGGCTTAGCTATTATTTTTTATTATTTATTAGGGTTTAACGACACATTAACAGGACACATTGACAGCCACATCATGTCGGTGACAGTTTTACGGGTGGAGGAAGCCGGAGTACCCGGAGAGAACCACCGAGCAGCGACGAGCAGCTATCAGCTCCCCAACATCGTAACTCTGAACTCGGCACCGCGGCACATGCAGGGTTAGATTGGTTGAAGACATGCGCAGCATCGACGTGCAGTACGCCTTAGTACACAGCGTCATCTTGCCCCCATGTAGGCAATCGGGGTTAAGTGTCTTGCCCAATGACACAACGCGGGAGCACGAATCAGTCGCTGAAATGGTCACCCATCCAACTACTAACCGCGCTCGACGTTGCTTAACTTCGGTGATCTGACGAGAACCGGTTACCTCGACACCACTACCCCCCCCCCCCCCCCGGCTTAGCAATTTCAATTGATAATACAAATAACAACAATGTCGAGGAACGTTGAAAAATCTGCAAATGCAAAGAGTATAAAAGTATTTACAAACCCCTACAGAATTGGATGAAGGATATTTGTTTCCGCGGTATGCAAATATCTCCCGTCCACCCCCCCCCCCCCCTCCCCCATGTGAAATAATCATTAGTTTCAGTCACGAGTAAGATACTTTTTGGTATCCATTCAAAAACACTATATTTTCTTTTTACTATATCCTTTTTATAAGAATCTTTAATTGCGTAGCCCGACAAGAGTAAGACGGGAAAGAGGATGGGCTGGTCGCAGGAGGTTTTTTCGCCTAAACTTCCCACCCAAGGAAAACACGGTTCATCACGTGTTGGCCTACAGATGTAAACAAAATGTGAAATTGGGAACTTCGCGATTATTAGTTGTTTTTCTCAAGTCTGGTTTATTTATTTCCTCGATCAAATCGATCGCGCAAACACAACAGTTTACTTTCGAAAGTGACGAGGACTTTGTACTTGACCAAATGGAACTGACTGTTCTATTCCCAATTTACAATTTCAAACCACAACAATAGTCGCCGTCTGCCTCCTCCAAATTCCAATTTTAATTTAAAATAAATTATCTACTGCCAGTAACAAACGCAGTTGCTTTGCCAGTTGACGTCGCAAGACAGTATTTATTAATCAGCAGAGAAACTGGCATGCAAAAGCAATTAAGCTAATCCCTTAACGCTCGTGACCACGGTCAGTGTTTTGAAAACTGTCTTCCACTGATCAAACACTGCGGTCCACTGAATCTCCACGATGGAGAACACACCGCGGCGGCGTTTTTGTTTCAATCCACGTTGAACATACTGTAATGTTAGTTATAAGAAACCAAATGAAGTTAAAAGATAAAAAAAAAGACAACTCATTTATGTAAATATCTATGTGCAAAAAAACAAACTTTTTTATGTTAATATCTATGTGCAGTGTATTATGTTTCTAGTTTATCGCTTGTTAAAAGTTGGAACACTTGAATGAAATAAAATATGTCAAAGCCAATGTTCTTGTTAATGTTGCTCTGATGTCAATGAAGATAAGTAATTAAATGTACACGCCCACTCATAAATAGTTCCTCTATAAATAGACAGCACTAATCTAAATTTAGCATCAATAACTGGGGTTTTAATTGACCAGTCTCATATGGGTACTGTACACGTAATGGAGAACAAAGAAAATGTAAGCACCACTTCCATTGATCATCGTCGATTACGCACTCTCTGATTGGAATTTCTCAACACCAAACGCTGGCGCTGTGTCTGATTAACTTGTTTCGTCACCGATAGACACAAACTTACCAACAAATATATCATCTTCAGTGGGTGTGTTTTCAATTTTAACTGCAAACAATGAATTCAAAAGAATCAGAAACATTAAAACTCACGTGCTGTTCACAACTTTAGTTAATCCTGAATATGAGTTATGACTTAAGTCAATTATATTTCCACAAGTTTAGTTCTGCTCGACCTCACCGAGCCTCCGCATCAAGTTCAAAATAAACTGTTTCACCCCGCTTAATTCTAACAACTGTCGTCGTCCAAGAAGAATTTATATTCCATTATACCACTTATCACACAAGAATTAATAATGAATTATAACATGAACAGCATGATGCAGTTGTAAACACTGACACTTGGTGATTAAGAAACGTTCAAAGCGACGGCACTTGTGACAAGTCATTTTCGAATTTGGTGATTTGGAAACTCCTAAAGAGACGTCATTCGTTCGAAATTAAGTCACTAAAAGCATGTTTTGGGATTCGACTATATTGTTACAAGATTGATGGCATATTGCAGTAAACGCTTAAAAATGAAAGCTATTTTCTGTTCGGCAGAATAAAATAATTAGAACGTTTCTTTTCATGTTCTATCGGTCGATAGTACCTGAGTTTGTGTGATTTCTGAAATAAAACCTTCAGCAGCTTCGCTGCTTCAGGTTTTATTTCAGAAATCACACAAACTCAGGAACTATCGACCGATAGAACATGAAAAGAAACGTTCTAATATTATATTATATATATTTTTTAGAATGTGTGGACACAAATATCAGTATGTTTACCTCGAAATAGGAAAAAATGTTGTGTTTTTGTCTGATGTTGGACAATATAAGAGAAATATACATGGCTCACCAGGTGGAGACAGCTACTTTGCAGTTATTTTCTCTAATATGTACAGTTCCTGAATGGGATGGCCGTTTTGGCAAAAAGAATTTAGCGAACCCATTTTTATATATTTGTCGGAAGGTTCAGTAATGTGGGGGTGTTGGATTAAAGTAGTACTGATCCTCCCTACAGTACAGTCGCCATGGACTGGTCGTAATACACACGTGGGCAGTGATGTCCACGCATACGTTTACCAGATAATATAAACCATCATCAGCAAAATTTTAATTAACGAAGCACCGGGTTGTACCCGATGCTTCATTAATTAAATGTTTGATGATCAGTCCTTTAATTAGTGTTTGGAAACTAACATTATTACGTCCGTGGAAATATTGCCCAGTCGTGGAATGTGACCAGTCCACGACGGCGGCACTGTAATTGTTGATTGTCCATTATGTTGTTAGCTAACCAATCGAACTTTTTTTGACGCAAATATTTATCTGTGCAGAACTGAAAGGATTAACCTTCACCCTTTCCTATATTGTAGTAGTACTTTTAGTAATAGCAATCTTTATTTATGTGACATGTGCATATATTATTTGTTTACAGTATATTTAGATTCGTTACATAACGCACTCGGCCTTATAGACCTATATGTCACATATAACATTTCACCTTAAGGGGAATGTAAACAGAAACAATTTGTCGAAATTTGTCGTGTAGAATTTCTTTTTATTCCCAGTTTATGATGCAGTCTTAGTGCACTTGCATTCTATATCATAAATTAGGTATGCTGAGATCTTCAAGGAATTATTTTATAATTTAAATATTTGATAATCTCACTTTAAAGAGCATCTTTTCGAAGCAGTTATTCTTATTCTTCTGTAACACGGCCTTCACAACAACTATACTGACATCCTGTCCTTTTCTGGTCAATACTAGCGAAGATTTGGAATTTTGATAGGGCTGATATCTCGGCCGATATGAAACTAACCAAGCAATAACCTCTTTATTCATTGAACCAAATGTGATAATTATAAAATGTTCTCAGGTAGGTTACGATTTTCTGACAGTGTTATTGTTTCTTATTGGGGATAGCTGAACTATATCGTCTCTCAATTCGACTAATGTTAATTTGCGCTGAATTTTGTGTACAACTCTCTCCCTTTTTCTCTTCATCCACCTAATCCTTATACATTGCCACCATTAATTCCTCATCATAGAAAAACTACTCTCTTTTGCCCGGTAACTCCAATTTTTCTTATTGATTTGCTTTCTGTGATTGACGGCGAACGATTTCGCTGTAACAAAATGGCTGCACCCAGTAATCCATTAACCCTTTACTCAACGAATCGGCAACATCCGCCCGCGTAATATGCAAATTCAGCAGTTGAAAAAATATTATTTTTCAAAAGATTTCAACAAAACCATATCATATGACCCCTCGTTGGAACGAGGGGTCACATGATATGATTTTGTTGAAATTTTTTGAAAAATTTGAAAAAAATGATATCGTCTGCGTTTGGTAAAGGGTTAAAGGGAACAACTCTAGCCTGGTTCATATTGTCGGGGATCAGCGTCATATCAGCCGAGTTTGAAGTTATATCAGCAAAGGTCGATAATGGGAGATTCTAGGACGGAAAAATCCTATCTCATAAATAATTAGAGGTTATTACGTGGTTAGTTTCATGTCGGCCGAGATATCAACCCGATGTAACTTCATGTCATCCTAAGACCAAAGTTACTGAAGGCTAACAGTCTTCGGCGTCTTGGAGGCGGTGTTCACTTATTTCGCGAGACCTGCTGGCGGTGTAGAGGCCTTTGTCGTAAGCGAATTGGGATATTTCAACCTAGTTCTCGCCTACTTTGTCGATGTCATTTACATACATAATAAAGAGCAGTGGGCTGAACACGAGCCTTGGGGCGTTCCGGCATATCAGGTCTACTTCTTCGGAGATTTCGCGGTTAACTCTGATTTTAAGTTTCTTGTCCGTTATTTCTTTTTGGGAGAGAGAGGTTTGCATGTAGTCGACCATTACTTGTTTACGGTTCCTGTAAGCCCTTTGCCATTTGTTGAAGAAGTTGTCATTTTCGATGTGTGTCCGAACTCGGTTAGTAAGGACAACAATTTTACCTATGCAACTAAGGATAATTATGGGGCGGTAATTAGCGGGGTTTGTGAGGTCCTTGTTGGATTTTGGGAATCTTTACACCTACTGCTGTCTTCCAACAGCGGGGGAAGTAGCCCAAGAAAAGGCAGAGGTTAAGGAGCACGGTTAATCGGTCGATGAGGATGATGGGTGTTTGATCCTGTAATAGATTTCGTCCTCCACTGGGGAGGAAGTTTTTACATTTGCGGATAACATCCATTATTTCCGTATTAAGAATGGTTTGGGTGAAAGGGTTATTGTTTTCGATATTGTTAGGTTCGGGGTCGGTTAGGGGTCTAGGTTCAAACAGGTGGTTGGTTGTTGTCGACCACGAACTTATCAACTGTCTCTTTGAACTCCCCGTCAAAATGCTCTCCTTCAAAAAGACTGTGTGTGCGTTGGAGGAGTTCGGCGAAGCTGTCCGCCTTAACTTTGCTGTCCAGAGCCAGTGAGCCATCGGGCCTTGCGATGGGTGAGCAGTTTGATTTTTTGCTTCTTTGCCCAGTTCGGGTTTTGAAACTGTCCCAGAATTTCTTGGGTTCACGTATGTCATTTAAGTTGGTTGTAGCTTTTCGCGATTTATCGCGGTTATCATTGTTGATTGCTTTTTTAACCTCGCCATGAACGCGCCATGAACGCGGTTACAGATATATTTCAGTTCCTGCTTTTTAGTTGGGTCAATTTCTTTTTTATAGTTTCTAAACGTTTTTCTTTCTTGCTTAATGAGGACCAGAGTTGGGGCTGAGATGGGTATTTTTGTTAGGCGAACTACATTTTGGGGGCAGGTTTCGTTGAGGGATAGAGTAATGGTTTCGCCTATGTTTCAACAGGCCGATTCGAGTTCCGAGATGTTGGAGGGGGAATTAGATTCAAGTTTATTTTCGATTTTGTCCCTGAACAGATACCAGTTTATTTTATTTAGATTGCGCCTGCGAATTGGGTCATATCTAGCTAGGCCTTTGTTGAAGCTGACGGTACAGTGGGCAGGAAGATGGTCGTTCTCCATCTCATCCTCCCCGACGGAGAAATCTCCGGTGAGGTTGATGAGGGCGTTAATAATTATGATTAGGTCAAGAATTTCAGGATTAACCTTGGGGTTTCTACTCACGTATGTAGGAGTCTGCCTATCACTGAGGACGTGGAGATCGAATTTCTCAATAATGTCAAAGAAGGCGTCCCCATTGGGTTCGGTGGAGCCACAGACTAAGAATTGGTGCTTAGCCTTGGAGTCTCCTCCGAAAGAATCTTCACTTGGGGATGCGACGTGCATCCCATAAGTGGATGTGATTTGGAGGTGTTCTTCGATTGTTGGCTCGCTGACTTCCTACTTCTTACTTCTTTTGCTTCTTCCTTTTCTTCTTTGGTGGCGAAGGTGGAGGTGGAGGTTTCTTGACTTTTGACAGTGGAGGCTGCGGTTCCGTTGTGGTTTTTGATTGTTGGGCCTCATTTGTTGCCGTGGCGACTTGAGAATGTAGTGTGTCTGTTGCCTTTCTTAGCTTTGCCAGTTGGTTCGCTAGGTCCCCCATAGACTCTGCGTGTTCCCTCTGGAACGCTTCGAAGCTTTTATCTTGAGCTGTGAGCCTCGCTCATACTCTTTGGTTTCAACCTGAGCTGTCGGTTGCCTCTTCTGTGCCCACAATCTGTTCTTCCAGTTAGTGGGCGAGCTTACTTAGTTCTTCATCTGTTTGCTCTTTACAGTGGAGCTCCAAGCTACAGGTAGGGCTAGAGAGAGAGAGAGAGAGAGGCATTGGGTGACTTGGTGTGTCTCTTGGTATTTTCTCAGCCGTTTTCTCTGGCCAGATGGAGGAGTGTGTTTCCATTTCCTCCTCCTTCTCTTTGCTTAAAAGATGGGTTTTTCTTCCTCTTCTTTCGCTTAGTCCTGTCAGGGTTCCCCGAGTGTGGACCAGGGCCCGACTGGGCAAAGGTGCTACTACTCGCCAGATAAGCCGTTGGTTTGGCTGCTGGCTTCTTTGGTATCTGGTAGGGCTTTTTAGTAGTATCCTTCCCAGGTGATAATGGAAAATCCGGGATCACCTGACAGGTATCGTCAGAGACACAGATGATCCAGAGAGGTGGTGCATTTTCGAATAATCCAGGTGTAAATTGCATTTTTGCACGCATGTCTCCTGAAATAATCCATTATCAAATTGAAAAAGTGTCATAGGCATTCGCGCCACAATCACTGATTATCATGGTCCAGAGCTGATAAGATCGTTAACCTTTTACCTAACACGAAAAGCAGACGATACTTGCAAACACAATTCTTGAATAATGTGCGTCAAAAACGTAGCTTATGACACTTATTATTGGAACGACCTCAACGAGCTCGTACCAATGAGGCGTTATAAGTTATATTTCTGAGACAAAAAGAGGAAAAAAATAATGAGAATTGAAGGGTGATGTTTGTGAATAGCGTTGGTCGGTTTTGACCGTTACATTGTTAAAACATGACTTATCTCCTCTCTTTGAAACGACCTTTTTTTCGACAACTACCACAAGTCCAAATAACAACTACTACAGAACCGACTATTACGTCAACAAAGGCGAGAATTACTACTTCAGAAGCCACTACAACTATACATCTACTGAAAAACACTACTACCACAACAGAACCAACAACAGCTACCACAGAACCATCACATCCACAACAGAGCTAACAGCTAAGCTACTGAACCCGCCAACACCACTACACATCAAACAACGCCAACTACAGAACCAACAATTGTTACTAGAATGTCTTACTCGTTCTATTTCTGAACTGAAAATGGCATCTATTTCAAAGTAAATGTTTAGAGCTGAAACGGTTAAAGGGTTTTCTTGATCTATTAATCACATGGATTAACCTTGGTTAACCGATTAATCACTTGCCCTAATAGGTAGCTAAATTATTGCCGTACCGTTGATGATTTATATAATTAAAACGTTTCTCAGCGTAACGGACAAAACCGGCCTGCGCCATATAGAAAAATGTCCATTCAAATTTTATCATGTTTTCAATTTTTGTCTCAAAACATAGCTTATGACCCCTCATTGGAACGAGCTCGTTGAGCTCGTTCCAATGAGGGGTCATAAGCTATGTTTTTGAGACAAACATTGAGAATCTTTAGTAATTCAAGAATTTCTTGTGCAAGTATCCTCTGCTACCCGCATTTGGGGAAGGGTTGAGAATGTCTATTTCCAGCTACTGATACAGTATAATGATCATGCAAGTGAAAGAGTATGTCAGCACGTAACTGGCATACTTTACTCTGTCTCATATAATTGATGTGAGCCAGTGTGATAATGTTTGCCTGTTTTGGAGCAAGTTTGTTTCCTCTACTAACCCATTAAATACCGTAGTTAAAAAGTAACGTTTAACCGATCAATTACTTTTTTGATCGATCAAGACGTTGATCATTGGTTAATCGATTAATCGGTTAACCGTATCAGCTCTATAAATGTCCAGTATTTTCCTCCCTTTACCCAACGCACACGATATCAAAATTTATTATTTTAAGTATTGTTTCTTAAATTTAAAAAAAAATCAGCAAAACCATATCATGTGGCCCTTCATTGGAACGAGCTCAACGAACTCGTTCCAATAAGGGATCACATGATATGATTTTGTTGAAATTTTTTGAAAAATATATTTTTATGTCAGCTGCTCAATTTGTAAACTACGCTGTCGGGTGCGACCGATTCGCCAGGTAAAGGTGTACGTTTACTGCTTTTATTAATACTTCAAAATTCAAACTCCACTGTAATTAAATAAATGTGGAACTAAAGTAAAATTGCTCACCAATGCCCTACTTTTTATGAAAGCACATCCGCACTATTAGGCGCCGTAAGTTTCCTCGCGTTCTCCATTGTCTTTTTAGATTAACTGAATATATATGTGTTTCAATTAACAGAAATGATTGGGAGGACTTCCAAAAGCTCATAGCTTATTTTCGAGTCCCTTACATGTTTTCTCTGTTTTTGTTGTTTTGTTACATTGCATACTATTAATATCATGAGTTGTTTCTTCTTATCTGTTTGCGTGAAGTACACAACTGAAACTTCTAGTAATAAAAATATTGTTTAATCCTTTACCCAACGTAACGGCCAAAACCGGCCAGCGCTATTCTCAAAAATCGTCAATTAATTTTCATTATTTTTTCATTTTTGTCTCAAAAACATAGGTTATGACCCTTCGTTAGGACGAGCTCGTCGAGCTCGTTCCAATGAGGGGTCATAACGTATGTTTTTGAGACAAAAAATGAAAAAAAATAGTTATTCAAGAATTTTTTTTGCAAGTGTCCTCTGCTTTTCATGTTATGTAAAGGGTTAAACTAAAAATGGTTGGAGTACAGTACGTGGAGAGTGGATTGTTACTAAGTCACCCGCGGGGTGGAGTTATCACCCAATCTATAACTTTAAAATTGTGTACATATCGAAAAAAAAACACAAGCATTATTTCAGCCAATGGACCTCCGGGTTTAACCTGGAGGTCCATTGGCTGAAACTTTGCTGGTGCTGGTTATGCTTTGCAACAAATTTGCAATTATTGCTCGGGTGGAATTTCCACGCTGCGGGTGATTTAGTGATAATACACTCTCCACGTACTGTACAAATGCCAAGCACTTAAGATACATACTCCCCTTGACACACAATTAACAATTATAAGTATACGCAAAAAATAAAATTTAAAAAAACTTTATAAACATATATATATAATGGGTGACAAACGTATTTATATTCAGGGAAATAAAAGAGAAGACGCGGGTTGGAAATGCAAACAGCCAGACGACTCCAATTAAAACGCTCACAAGAGCTATAAGACAGCTGATGACGCAAGACAATGCTGTTACTTAAATCATCACCTCATCAAGTCACACAACAACTCAACACAACCAGGACGTTGCTGCACCAGTACTGTCGCGCGCAATCTCATGTCTCGGCTTCGGTGTAAAATTATATCGGTATTTTGGTGAAAGTGGAGTTCTCACGCAACATTCTCTTTACAAATACTGAAAGATGTACACGAAGCACTGGGGAACATCTCACTTAAGAACCACGGGGTTTAACCCACGGTTCTTAAGTCAAAATGTAACCAGGTGGTTCTCGATATAAACGTCTCTGGATAAATTCTTGCGAGTACCCATGACGTCATAGTCATCGCCTTCTCATCAAGTTTCTTACTATGAAATGGGTTGTTCCAACACATGTTCTTCTACTGTTTGTGCCAGGAAATTGCATGTTGCAGTAAAGGATAAAAGGGATTGTAGCATCTGTAGTTATGATATTTAATATATTTAACAACACTGTTCCTACCTTCAAAGTCTATACAAAATCTAGTTTCCGGGAAGTGATGAAAAAATATTACTCGTGTGGCATAATGGGTGCATCTATCAATTTCTCTTACCACAGCGGAGAAAGACCCCAATGTCAATCTTATCAATGATGCATGTATCAACGTACGCCTACAATGTTCTGCGTTATGAGTGAAGGACATAGCTTACTCTTTTTTTAAAAGAGCGAAACATTTGGGAATGTTATAACACGTGACATCTACTTTGTTAATATCGAATTCTGTACCCCCCCCCCCTCCCCGAGATCTGGAGGCATATTGATCTAAGAAAATAGACGTATCAAAGTACGACATCACTGCATACCGACTATAACATTTCGAGGACCTACAATGCTCACGTGCAACAATGAAGAGCAGTGGCGGAGCCAGAAAATGTTTCTCGTGGGTATGGGGTTGGGGGGGGGGGGGTAAAGTATGGAACAAGTCCCACATGAAGCGGGGACAAGTCTCCAAGTGGCCTTTTAGGACCATAGCTTCATAGCATTGCATCCAGATGTCCTAGACATCTTTGCGAGTTCCTAAGTGGTGAGCAATCATAAGAGGTTTGTCTGTATTAGTTCGACGTAAAACAAAACAAAATTAAAGAAAGACGGTGTAAGGAGGTGCGTGTGTTTGTATTGAAGGACACAATCATGTTTTCGAAGAATTTGGAATGTTGATTTCTGGTCCCCGGCCGGGAATTGACCCGTCGCAATCCCGCCTGGCAGTTACCAAAACCACTGGCTGGTCCATTGCACACCGTCAAAAACGATAGCTGGAATCCATCTTATTTGATGATGTTCTCATGATTACTATGTCCACTTTCCCTTCGGCAGCTCCATGAAAGTGTGAAACGCTCTGGCTACTGCACGACGCAAGTACTGTGGTTGGCCTCAGACGAAGACTGGCACGGGTCTGTGTGTGTATATTGAAGGACACGATAGAACTATAGATGGAAACTTGAACTGCAATGGGCTATGTTGGAACGAGAACACTGTCACGTATTTTAGGTTTTAATCGTTATTAGTGACCCGCTCACATCTAGTTTAGGTGAGGGGTGGTGCGAGGATTTCACCAACGCAGTGGCTACGATCCCCGATAGGTAGGCTAGAGAGCTCCAGACCCACCGGGCTGACCACAGTTCGGTTACGTGTTAGATGTTTTTGTCTTTGTTTGGGAAAAGAGGCTTTGAGAAAGACAAAACGAACCGCAAATATCGCGATATTTATATCAAAATGAAAAGTTATGTCAGGAAAGTCGGTAACTACGAACAGCCAAGTTAACATAAACTCAGTCGGAGGATAACTTCAAATATTCGAGCTTATGTTAATATGGCTGCCAATAGTTAACAGCTGGGGGCATACTTTGAGAAGTTGATATGACACAGTAATTAAAAACCCATCGGGCTATTCCTATTGTGCATACGTATCGGGTCTATCTTTATGGAGTTTGCATAATTTTATATCCACGACGAAATGGAACGATTTTCCCGACGGGGAGGGGTAGGGTGGAGTTAACACTCCCCGACAAGGGTGGGGTAGCTTACGTTTCGTCGCCACTGATAGAGATGAGTTGGATAAAAATGAAAAATAATTATCATGAAATTGCAATTTGTTCTTGTGTTATCTTGAAACGAAAGCATTTAATTTTTTCCAGTACAAGTAAACACATCTAGACTAAATACAAATCTGTATTGACAGCAGCAACACTCCATGTACGTGCAAATCAAGGAAGAAAGGTTTTCGAAGCTGTGAACAACCACAAAAAGTAATCAAGTAATCGAGTAATCGAATTTGGGCGTCTGTCGAGTAGGAAAGAGGCGGTAGGGTGACTGCAAGATCCCCGAAAGCTCCGAGTGAGTAAGGCAAATTTAGTTCAGTATGATCGGAGAAGGCCGGAGACGGATGAATAAAACTTCCAGGAGGTCATGTTCATCAGCCTCTGGTTTTTCTTTCCCCTCTGATTTCTCTTTCTCTGACTAGAGAGATGGGGAGCCAAGTTATACTCAAACATTCCCCAACGCCCTGTCCACAATCGCATATCGCATATCGTTCATTAATGTCGCATATCGCATATCGTTCATTATTGTTCATACAACTTACAAAAAGTCAGTTTCAAATGTTTTCTTTAAGGTCTGTATTCTCTTTTTATATTATTTATTCTGTTCCCAATGACAGGGAGATAGCAGGTGGACAGCCAATCTGGCTATGCTACATGTATCTCCTGGCAGTATGTGTTATATGTTTCTGTTCATATGTAATTTATGTCAATGTACATTTGTTGTTTTGTTATACCGAAACTCACATTCTGCTGAATAAAGGTTACAATACAGTGTTTTCGTGCAAACAGCACCTCTAGTGGTTTGCACCCAACCTTTAATGAAGGATAAAAGTTCCTGGAGTTATCCGATTGGTGGAAAATGAACTGAGCTTGTAAGTGTGAATAAAATTGTTAAAGTGCATGTTTTGGAAAAGATATAAAATATTGGTGACTTTTGTCTTCTGAAATGTGTGAGAGAAGATTACAATTGGGTGGGAGTAGGTAAAAATATATCTATTTCATTCAGTGCGAAACTGGACGGGAGTACAGGAAGCTCCAAATTTAAGGGCAAAATTCATATGGCGACCTATATTTTTTTTCAGTATCTTTCTTTCATGAGATGATAAACTAAATGGATAGATGGTTGTTTTCGCCCAAATCAGCTTGGTGAGATGGGGAGAGGAGAAAAGATTAGTACTGTCGTCAATGGAAAAAAAAACACTGAGTTGTAAGCTAAAATATCTGTCTATCACATTATTCAATTTGTACACAAGTAAGAGTCACTGTTTTGGTAATATACCTTTCCTACATTACACCATTCCATTTGCATTATGGGAAATCATTCGGGATATTTCCTCCTTGTAAAACACACCTGCTGCAATGTTTACAAAAAACAAAACTGTCAAACCATGATTTGTGTCTTCGGTCGCGGCTATTTTCTGATCAAGATTTTCGTAATAGGCATTTAGTCACGACGATAAATAAAAAAAAATGAAAACTACACAAAAAACTTTGATTTTGTTTGAGTTTTTGTTTTAAAAAATCACTGTGTCATAACATCCTTTACACTTTGAAAAATTCCCGTCGACTGTCGAACCGAGATATTTATATGCAGACCTTTAGATCAGTCTAATTTGTGCACAACGGTAAATATGAATCAGCCGTATTGTGGCCTGCATGCCTGGAGAAACAGCGCCGGTATTTTCTTCTTCTTGGCGTCTGTTTTAGGCCCCCACTTAAAATGATAGTTTATAACCCCTTAATTGTTATAGGTCTTCAGCATTATCACCGGTTCCCACCCCTCCTTGACGTAAGTTTACCCGACTAACTCTTAGTTTCCCAGTTTCGAGCCAAAGTCCTATTTGAATGTAAATTACGCATGACGTTTACTAAGGAATGACACAAACATGAATATAATAGATCTCAAGCTTTAAGAACATGAACATACAGAATTCGCCACAGAAAAGCAATCGCCGTCGACAATGTCGTATATGACACTGTCGACGCCGATTGCTTTTCTATGGCGAACTCTGTGGGTTTTGTTTAAAAATTATTCATCTGCTGCATTGTTTGATTCGAAGGTAACCTCTAAGCTATACTGCAGGCATTAGAGAAACCTGGCCAAACTATATATTGCCGAAACACTGCAAAACATTGGGAAAAGTTTCAAACTCCACATAATTTTGGCGCAATTATCTTATTTTGGGCACAGCGTTTACCATCGTTATTTGGTAAGAATACAAAGGCCTGTTTATACGACAGCGATACAATGATTGTTTTCAATAATTACGTTTTTTAAATTACGTTTCAGCAATGAATGTTTAAAAGCTAAAATCAAGTCCAGTCAATCGTTTATACCCATGTTGCCCATTTTAGAGGACTTCCACCCCAAGTATTTGTGACTGGGTCCTTTTTTACCAGTAAAACAGAGCTTCTTTATCATAGTAAAAAGCACTGTTTCACTTCCAGGGGTTGAAAGATATTTTTGTCGTTCTTCGAAAACATAAGTGATTGTGTACATAAAGACTATTTTAAGTAAACGGATTACGTAATGAGACAGAATAACCCAGGTCCAGCGTGGTATATATGGGTTCTCTACCAGTTGTAGGAAACACTTTGTGAAAATTGTTTCAATTTTATAAGTTCATGGAGAAGAACGGATCGTCTCAATCCGAACAAAATTTACCGCAGTGAATGAAGTACCCATACTTCAACAAGTGTTCGATTTGTTCAAGGTATTTGGTGTATTGACTTTTACGAACAATAAAACTGTTATCACCAGCAAACACTTGAGATACTGTGAGTGTTATATTTGGACTGTATAGAATTCACTGCGACATCTTGTGGTTACCTGAAAACTTGATACTGACGTTACAAAATGCAATTTATTTTTTTTCGAATGTTGAATGAGGAGTAATTAACTAATGTCACGCCCGTGCTTACGACTCAGAATTATAGTTTGCGATGAGTTTTCAGTACAAATCTCTTCTTTCTTCTCTTCATCCACCTGAACATTACTTATTTCCTTCGTTAATTCCTGATCAAACAAAACTCTAATTCAAACCACCCCACCAGGCCTGGTAATCAAGCCAGAAAATAAGCAATCTGTCCTTTGCAGAATGAGGTTCCCAGAGGGCGAATTTGCTGATTCTATTCCATACAGTGAGCGAATGTATCCTCTGGGTACCTCTTTCTGTTCAGGTTTGAGATCCTGATTCAGACTGAGGTTCATAGAGGGTATATTTAGTGATGCTACCCCGCTGTGCAGGGTAGCATCACCAAATTCACCCTCTGGGAACCTCATTTTGCAGATGACAGTCTACTTATTTTCTGGCTTGCTGGTAATGCCAAATTTCCTGATTGCCTTCGACAAATAACTTTTCGATGTAAACAAATTGGTTGCGCCTAGTAACGCATCAAGGGGGACAATTCTAGGTTGGTTTATATCAGCCGAAATCGGCGCCAGATCAGTCAAGTTTGAAGCCATATCAGCCGCGTTTGATAATGGGAAATTCTGGGAAAGAAAGTTATATCTAATAAATAATAAGATAAAGAGACTGTAACTATTATCGAATTCAATACCGATAGCAACACATCTGTTGGGTTTTAACAACCGGAACAGTACAGCCGCCGCGGACTGGAGCCGATACTATAAAACCTTTACAATTGTATTTTCAAGAATTGTACTTTTTACCTATTAATTTAACAGACCAAAATGAATCATTAGCATTTTAAAAGGATGGCAATTTGCTAACTGGCAAATTGCCAGATCTTTGAAAATGCTAATGATCCATTTTAACCCATTTAAAGTCATAACTAGAAAATACAATTCTAGAAAATACAATTGCAAAGGTTCTATAGTATTGGCCCCTGGTCAATTTCCACGGATGGGCAATATTTCCACGGACGCAATAAATACATATCATAACAGTGTGTTGATCCGTGTCGTAGTATCACGTCAAGTTGGGGTGGCCAGATTGTCAGATTACACGAGCTGCCGCAGGCTGCGAGTGTGATCCGACAATCTGTCACCTCAACGAGGTGTGATATGGATTTTTGATCCGGAGAAAGCTCACCTTGTGTGACCCACAGTCGGGATAAAATCGTCAAACAGTAGTGGTATGTAGGGTAAAAATATCATAGTCATGTAATAATGTCAGATACCAAACACTAATTCTGGAAATAATCATCAAAACTTTAATTAATGAAGCACCGGGTACAACCCGGTGCTTCATTAATTAAAATATTGCTGATGAATGACGATTTTTATTGCCTGGTAAATTCATGCGTGGACATCACTTCCCACGCGTGGATTACGACCAGTCCACGGCGACTCTACTGTATGTGATCAACGCGGTATCAATCATTCGTAGAATTTTAGAAGCTACTGAAAAGATGATAACAACCTAGTAATCAAAGGCTCTGCCCCCCCCCCCACCCCCCACCCCCATGGGCTTGCTTACCTGGGATCATCCAAATCCAGGTATACCAAGTCTTACAGAGATCAATAATAATGTACATAGGTTATAACCACCCTGGGTGTGGAGGCGAGATGGTATATTGAAATCGAGACCTCGTCTATGGGCATATGTCCACAAGACCGAAAAATAAGTTGATACATGGCCATGGACGGGGTCGAGACTTCAATACACCATTTCGGCCCCTACAGGTGGTAATAACCAGTTTATCATACAATATCCTCCTAAAAGAGGCCAACTCGGTATTTTAGCAGAGAAAACCTTTTATTGCGAGCAAAGCCAAAACGTCGCGATGTTGGGTGAATTGCATGATGCAAAATATAGTCAGTGTCAATGCAATTGCCG
Source organism: Pictodentalium vernedei (assembly GCA_031216915.1). Taxonomy (NCBI): domain Eukaryota; kingdom Metazoa; phylum Mollusca; class Scaphopoda; order Dentaliida; family Dentaliidae; genus Pictodentalium; species Pictodentalium vernedei. Next base: position 713,076,307 of record CM062297.1, read on the forward strand.
TTTATGGAGGACGTAAACAATTGATATAAGTGTGATGGTTGCTTTTAAGCTTGTTAAATTAATTACCTTTATTAACTTGATTAGTGTTTGTAAAGACAGTGGCCTCCGCTTTTGTACACACCGAGGTGTTTGATTACTTTTTTGTCGAGGGCATGTTCGAAATTTCCCTCCATTAGTTCGCACGCGCATGGAGTGTTGCATCCCTCAATCCATAGATGTGTTCCGTTTAGACGGGTTTTGGAGAAAATATATGATAGCTGTGCATTGAATTTTCAGTACGACGAAAGTTCCGCAGCATTGTGATTCCAAAGTATGTTTCAAATGAGAGTATAGGAAACAAAGCGATGTCAACGTGGTTGTGATTAATATTTCCGAACGAAATGAACAGTGTAGAAATATTACTTGGTCTCGAATCCAAAGTCGAGTATCATCCTGAAGGTATCGCTGCAGTAAATATTTGAATGGGAGTTACCCGCCTTGAAATGTTGCACCGAAATGACGCAAGGTCTAAAAATAAGCAGCCTTGGGAAAATACATTGTTTCAATAAACATTTGAAACATTCTAATGACATCTTGCATTATTGTTGAATATTCCAGATGAATAAGGAGGGTGATTTGACGACTTTTGGACCTAAAAAGTACACCTGATTTTTGGTGTGGTTTTGTTGGGAATTCCCTGAAAAATAGGTGCACGTGACCGGTACTTCCCTTCCGTTCAGGTTTTCTCTTTTATTTCTTGCATGACCCCCTGTTTCCGGGTCAGGAAACGTTTCTGAAGGGCTATACTTGACAAAGATATTTGAATGTCAAAATTAAAGTGATGCAATCATAATTTTTTTCGCTTGAACGTTATAATGGTCGCCTATGGGAAAATATTTACTGCTGTGATACCTGAACAGCAAAGTTCTGATATGGACGTGATGTGACCACGATATTGTACAGACGTGACAATCGTTACTTATTGCCAGTTCCTTATTCGACATTCGTTATCAACCGATTTTATAGGTTGATAACGAATGTCGACTAAGGAACTGGGAATAAGTAACGGTTGTCACGTCCCCGATATTATTTGATCTCTTCTAGGCAAGAACATTTTGATAGACTTGGGCATTAGAAGTTAAGGGCGTCACACCACGACCAAACGTACCCTATGACCCCAAGATAAATGTACAGGATTCGAACCAAGATCTTTAAACCACGACTGTTGTGCGTATTCAGCGTTACCCGCTAAAATAAAGATATTTAGAAATGTGCTGGATACACCACGCCTGAAATCGGACCTACGTGTAATAACGTCATATAAGAATCCATCTGGTTGGTCGTCACACACCAGAGTGACGTTATGACGTGAATAAAATGCTTCGACGTCAAGCAAGAATGTAAACTGAGCACCGATGGTGAGATTTTTTGTCTTTACACATATCAACTTCATTAACAAAATTCAAATTTCATCGTGGGATAAATATATAATAAACGTATAGCATTTTGAAGTAAAAAAATATTCTACGAGTAGGATTAAGAATGAAACCGACGAGCCTCTGGCGATGCATTTCTGTCTAAAATATGAGCTAAACTTGAAAAAATACTTTATTAAATAAACAATGTTTGTCTTTCTTATTTTCGTTGTTTATTGTTATTTTTTTCGTCGTCGATTCAACTTGAGTTTTATAAACAAAGCAGACGACACGTGCATTGTTTATTTACACTCTCCTAACTTGAAAAATGAAACATCAATCATAATGTCCCCGTCTTTCAATCGAACTTGTATGCTTTTCAACGCTTGGTTTCGATTGATTCACTTTGTGTTTTCTTTGTTAATTGTTGTTCGTTTTATTGTTAGACAGAGTTTGAAATGTGTCATATATTCTAAAACTAAATATTTTAGAGACGGTCAAGTAATAGTTACTAACTGAGCTGGAGGTATTCATGAATTTGAACAACCTGCCAACGAGCTGTATGTGACGCCGAGCCACGAAGCGGCGAGGTGTTACAGCACATTGGCAGGTTGTTCAAATTCATGAATACCGACAGCGAGGTTAGTAACTTTTACTTACACGCCAATTCACAGAACGCACGGACCCAGGTATGGTAAGTGAGTACAGGTGTTCAAGTGATGTCAATTGAACACCTAGTCTATTGTTCTATCAGGTATTTCACGTCTCTTACCAACCCAGAGGAGACAAAGGAATTGGTGTGTAACGTCTGATAAACCTCGGTTTATTTTGTCTCCCACAAACGGAAAACAGGTCATGACAACACGAATGCGGTAGAGGTCAGAGGTCAACAGGTCCGTCTCATCTGCAGGAATAAATTCTTTCAGTGTTAAACCTGCGGGGAAAATTTCTCACCCTACTAGCAGCTGCTACTCGGTGAATAAAGCAAAAACTATCCAAAACTTTTATTGTTCGAATAAACGTCCATTTATGGGATAAATACAGAAGACAACTCGGAGTACGGGGTTTGGGGGGGGGGGGGGGGGCAGGAATCCTCGGCGCTTGTGAAATACACGAAAAACTCCAACTCCAGTCGTTGATTCCAGTCCATGTACATCACCTTTCGTTGTGTGCTGTTTTAATGTTGCATATACGAAGAGATGTAGTTTGGATACCAGCGTTCAGTGTGGGATTTTTCTATAGACAAAGTAAATATACTCTGGGATGAATGAACTCCTATTGTAAAATTTCATAGACGTTGTAATGTACTTGGTTTTAATTGCCTGGAGGAGCCCCCCCCCCCCACCCCCGACGATTGCTTGGAGGAGCCCCCCCCCCCCCCCCGTGAAATCTTTATGCTGTCATGACATTTGTTGCCATTGCACACAGAATATCGGTTCACAGAAGCATTATTAATTGTTTTTATAAGTTTCAATAGAATACAGTTGAAATTCACTGTAAGATTAGATCTATTTATTGGTACCTTTAAGTCAAGGAAATACGCTGATACCCAGAGTGTCCCACCCCCTGCTCCAACGGCCCATTACACCCAAATATATTTCCACTTCCGTGGAAATTTAGTATATGAATTCCTGATAGTGGAGCAAATTTATCATGTGTATGAAAAAATCCCATAGAAAACGCTTGGTTGCAGGATACATGGACTGAGACAAATAAAGAGTAACCATACAGATGCGGCAGATACGTTACAAAATAACGTGGGGACAGACAATAGATTTAACTTCATATAGTCGCCTGAGTGCTAGAATGTTCTATGTCCCATAGGGGACATAGAACATTCTAGCACTCATGCGACGAATTATGTGTCAACAAAACATTGCTCAGCTTGCCAGACGTCTCACGCTGCCAAGTCAAAAATCTCGGAAGGGCCAAACTGTAAAATCACAGGCATAGTCAGTTGCGTTAGTATTGGACTACGGTATGGATACCTGGTCCGAAGTCCTTGATAAGAAAGCTATTCTTTATTTATTTATTTATTAAGGTTTAACGACACATCAACAGCCAGGTCATATCATGTCGGTTTTACGGGTGGGGGAAGCCGAAGTACCCGGAGAGAACCACCGAGCAACGACGAGCAGCTGTCAACTCTCCAACATCATAACTCTGAACTCTGCACCTCGGCAGGGTTAGATTGGTTGAAGACATGCGCACCATCGATGTGCAATACGCCATAGTGCATAGCGTCATCGTGCCCCCATGTAGGCAATCGGGGTTAAGTGCTTGATAAGAAAGTAATTTTCCCATAGTGTGAACTCCTATCATATTGTTAGTCCCCCGGGCATAAACACAGCGGTCCACGTTGCTGGCAGGGACCTTTGGCGTGAATGAAATGTCCGAGCGCAGGGATGGGGGTGGGGGCATCTGTCGACTCACGTAACATGTAACGTCTTGGAAGACGAGCAATAGTCAAACATGTGACAGCAAAACGTGCTGCGACGTCATTTTGACCTACTCTGTATTTGAGCATACCCACCGTCCGAAGCCTCAGATTTTAATTGAGTCTTGGCATTTCCGAATATTCAAAATCGAATGTTTTCTATGTTTTATCAAGATGTTCCTTCAATACCCGTCTAACACACCTGGTTTGACTCCTGTGCATGTACTGTAGAATGGTCTTTACATGTTGCATGTGTATAGGAAGAAAATAGACAAAATGTTTGAACTGACTGATGAATATCGACAAATTAGGGGTGAACGCAAATGCGAGACAATTTATAGCATAGATAAACCTTTCATTATTACAATATATTTTGTTATTAAAATAATATTGTCATTTACATGTATGTTATATAGAGTTTCTTTTTTTAGCTCAGTATACAAAAAGGTCCATATTCCGATAAAACAAATCTGTTTCAAATGCGCTGGATCTGAGAGATGCAAGAGCCTAAAGTGAAAGAAATTCGTCTAAATGGCCCAAACGGCAGAGGAAAAAAAATCACCTTGCTTTCGGTCTGATGAAGACCTTCTCCTAATATCCAGGTACAGACACAACAAGAAAAGCAACACCGACAACAAAAGAAATGAAATGTGGAGATAACAGTTCTCGTAAGCCAAGTTCTGACTAAACGGGTGTGTAATGCAACCCGAAAAGAAAAGAAATCGGTGTAAAAGTAGAAAGCAAAAGGTAAAAAGAAATACTGTTAGACACATTCTGAAAAGCATTCTAGTAAGTCCTAACTTCCGGTAAATAGAGGATTTGGAATGAGTGTTTTTCTCATATAATATTTATGAAACGAGTCTAAGAATTTTCCGTTTGGGCGAGCCTCTGGCGAGTCCAAACGGAAAATTCGGACGAGTTTCATAAATATTATATGAGAAAAACACTCATTTCATATTCTATTTATCATATGACACACACACGCACAAATTAGCCACTTAGTATGACTTTTTAACTCATCACTCAACTTGAGTTGCAGACGGCACTTGGAAGAAACATCCTCGTATAACTAAAAAAAATCATTTTTTGCTTCCAAAACATAGGTTATGACCCCTCATTGGAACGAGCTCGTTGAGCTCGTTCCAATGAGGGGTCATAACCTATGTTATGGAAGCAAAAAGTGAAAATATAAAAAAAAATGAATGGCGTTTTTCTTGGAGGTAAAAGTTTAATACAATATAACCCACCCTAAATAGGACAGATAAGGTAAATTCTCCCTACTGAAATTATGCAAATGTCACCCCAGTTGTATTTTGTTTAGGCAATCAAATTGTCCAGTTTTGAAATTGACCAATGAAAGCTCCCAACTCAAATTATGCAAATTATGAAAATGTGGCCCAGTTGTATTTTGTTCAGCCGATCAAATTGTCTAGTTTTGAAATTGACCAATGAAATTGACCGAAGGCTTTATTTATCACTGATCAATATGAAAACAAAATATCAAATGTTTCAAAGTGAACAAAACGGACAAGTCATAAGATAAAACCTGATATTAATATACCCTTTTAATTTTCGAAGGGTATATTAATATCAGGTCTTACTGGGAGGTAGGACTTACTAGAATACTTTTCAAAATTTGTCTAACAGAATTTTGTTGTACCTTTTGCTTTCTCCATTTACTTTTCAGTCATATAGGGCACATTTGATGACACCCGTAACTACTACTGGCGTTATTGTTTTTAACCCTTTGAATACTGATGGTAAATTCCATGCCAGTCATCAACGGGTAGGGTCTATATTCGTTACTTGGGGGAAGACCTTGGGGCTTCACGTTGAAAATCTTAATTGATCTACCACACAAATTCACAGAGCAACCACCTACTTTATGAATTCAGGTCGTATCACGACCCTGGATGGAATAGCGGTCTTTCGGGTTCAAAGGGTTAAAAAAGTTCCCCCATTTTCTCTAACATCGGGACAAATTACTTCATACTCAAACTTCCTGCATTAAACGTTCCTGTACCAAACAGGGGCGAAAATTCAGAGGTGTGTATGTGTATCTGTGGGGCGAGCACCGCCCCCCCCCCCCCCCCCCCGCGATAAAAAAAATCCCGATCATGGGTTTTGGTATGTTCCTAATAGTTGGGCGATCTGATCGAGCCGTCGTGCCACACCCTCCCTCCCTCAACTTTTGTTAGTTACGGCCCTGGTACCAAATATACCTACACCATTGATTTCCATTAATTACTGTATGTGTGACTGGAATTCGAGAGAATTGCGGCCAACTTGGTTCGAAACCACGACTCTAATATTTATTTATTTATTGGGGCTTAACGACACTGTCGACAGCCAGGGCCACCTCGTGTCGGACAGTTTTACGGGTGGAGGAGGCCTGAGTACCCGGAGTGAACCACCGAGTAACTTCCAGGCTTCCCACTCCCCAACATACTGACTCCACACAAGCAGGGTTAGCGTTGGTTGAAGACAAGTGCACCATCGACGCGCAGTACGCTTTTGTACACAAAGCCACCGTGCCCCCACGTGGGCAATGGGGGTGAAGTGTCTTGTCCAAGGACGCAACGCGGTTGCCACAGGTGGGATTCGAACCGAGGACCTCTCGGCGTGCAGACTACACCTCTACCAACTGATCCACCGCGCCCCCACGGCCCTATCATATAAAGTGGTTTACCACGAGACTGAGAGAAAAAGTCCAACCAGATAGTTGGTAAACGTACTAAAAACTCGATCGCTACACCACTATTTCGTTGTTTTTTGCGATCCACCACCCGTGATTCGCATGTCAAGTTCCTCCCCAGTGCTGTCGAAACAACGTCAACAATGCCGTCAGATCCTGGGGGTCGTGCGAGCCACCCAGGTGTTTCTGGAATGAGAGAAAAATGCGAGGCCGAGGTTCGAACCCACTACTGTAATCTATGCAATTCAAGATGTACAACAACGAATTAGCGATTCGGACCAATTTGGCAGGTCTTTATATCAGGTCTTTTACGTCGAGCCCTGCATCTGCTTCTGTCCTTACTAATAAATAAGTTGAAACCAATAAATTTGTCAGTGTCGGGACTTTTGTGCGAAGCGACAAGCTCATTATTATTGTTTAATTTTTCAATGATCCTTTTCGTATGATGAGTTGTTATTGCACAATACAAAAATCAAACACTATATATATATGCCTTTCGCAAATAAGAGTTACTTATACCTCCTAATAAATCATCTGATATACTCTTTGATCCCGTAATAAATGTCAGCGGTAGACACAATCTGAATCGGTCAAATTTTAACTTTTTCGTTCCTGTGTTGCCAATGGTATCGTCCTACTTTGGGATATCGCTTGGAATCGAACGACTCCCCTTTGGATCTGTAGGGATGGCCAGCTATAAATCAATCCTACATCCCTATAGGGCTGTAAGATTTATTACTGAACATCACTGTCAACGTGCTTCTTAAAGTTTCGTCTTTCCGGAGACTGGTGCATTATTATCCTCTTCGTAAAAAACATGCAATCAGTTTTGAAAGAGTTAAAACGTTGATGTTGAATATCAGTTACAACTTGAAACACATGTCCCAAGTGTTTCACAGAGGGCGTTAAGTTTATACACCTGACGTCTACATAAAACAGCCACTATAGTCTGGAGTGATGTGAATGAGATTCCGGGAGCGCGGTGGCTCAGTGGTAGACTGTTGGACATCTATGCAGGAGGTCCCGAGTTCGATTCCCGTCCGGGACGACCCGCGTTATGTCCTTGGGCAAGGCACTTTATCCCGGTTGCCTACATGGGGGCACGGTGAGGCCGTGTACTAAGGCGTACTGCACGTCGATGGTGCACATGTCTTCAACCGCTGTAACTCTGCTTGAGCGGAGCTTGAACAGAGTTAGAATGTTGAGGAGCTGACAGTTGCTCGTCGATGCTCGGTGGTTCCTTCCGGGTACTCCGGCTTCCTCCACCTGTAAAACTGTCACGGTCACGATTAGCCATTGTGCATAAGTTAGTATATGACCTTAAACATCAATAAATAAATAAATAGAACGAGAGTACAAAACACGGTAATTACTTTCCGTTAGACAGAAGTGTCACGGGGATGTACTTGGGACGTGCGACCCCTGTGTGTGAGCCTGTGAGGGAGGGGTAGTAGTCTGTTTTTCCGACTTTATGAAAACCAAGACAATAGTATTTGCGTTCCCACAAGAATTTCCTTTCTTTTCGCTTCACAAAGAAAACAATTGGTCGGGTTTGTTCTCCTGATTTTGTGAGGACTTGTTTATCATTGTTTGTCACTGAAAACAAAAGAAAAAACAATAAGTCCCCACAAGGTTGGTTAACTGGTAGAGGATAAAGTATTTTTGGCCATCAAACCCTGTACACAGTCTTGTCTTTACTTTGTTACTATTTATGGGAGAGTGTAACAAGGCAAACTCCTTCAGGCTAAATAATATCACTTCAAAGATAATACAAAGCTCATGCACAGAATATGAGCTTTCAAGCTGTCGTACCTCCACCTGCACTTCAGAATAAGGCCCAAATATGGGCTTCCAAATGTCTACCAGTTCAACAAGACTGGAGGGGGGGGGGGGGGGGGCAGATTAAGTCGATCAGCTGCTTTGTCAAAAGTAACATTAACATTATGTCACACAACAAAAGCAGTAGTGGTAAACATATTATTTCCTGACCGACTGATTTAGTTTGATTATTTTCAAATCAGAACAAAAAATAAATCTTAGAAAGAGGCGATGGAGATAAAACTTGCCACATTAGTGAGTGGTCCAGTCGAAACTTGTGGCAACGTGAAAATATGGGAGTATTTCGCAAGTACACCTTTGTTTGAAAGTTTAATCACAATAGGCTCACACACAAACTTATTGGGAGAATGCACACAAGAACAACAAAGGGCAGATGGTCGTCTGGATGGGACGAATGTGACAATGAGGTGATTCTGATATAGCCTAATATAATTTTGGTAAAAAGGCCGATGTTTAGTGATTTTGATACGATGAATCGTTGCTTCAAAATTATGATTCATTCTTCGAAGAAATGACTTGGAGCGATCGTTATCCATTTTTATTTTTTAATCAGACGCGATGTATGATACTCCCTCTGCACCGATTCTTACGAAATATGTCTCACTTACTTATGCCCGTCTACCCCTGCTGAGGTTTTTGGGATGGCAGTCACAGATCTCCAGAGTCCTCTGTCCTGTGCCATTCTCTCTAACTGGTGCCCGGTATAGTCCATCCTGGTGATGTCGGCTTTGAGGTTGCATCGCTAGGTGTTTCCTGGACGGCCTCTTTTTCGTTTGTCTTGGGGGTTCCAGTTCAGTCGGAGGTTTGCATAGGGTGTGTCCTATGCAGCCTCATATTCTCTTCCTGAGTATTTCTTCTACAGGATTTTCTTGGGTTCTTTCCCAAAGACTGGAGTTGCTGGTGATATCTGACCAGCAGATTTTGAGAATCCTTCTTAGGCAGGTGTTGATGAAGGTATGGACTTTCCTGACTGTTGTCTTGGTCGCCCTCCACGTCTCTGCTCCATACCCATACAGAAGGACTGACTTCACGTTAGAGATGAATAGTCGTATCTTTGTTGTCAAAGACAACTCCCTGTAGTGCCAGATGCCAGATGCCAGATATTCCCGAGCTGAATGAAGGCGACTCATGATTTGCCGATCCTTGCCTTGACATTTGCGTCCGTGCCGCCCTGCTGGTCGATGATGCTAGCTAGGTAGGCGAAGGACTGCACTTCCTCCAGTATTTGTGTTCGTTGCAGGTGGAGTTGACCTTGAGGATCTTAGTCTTGTCCTTGTGGATGTTGAGGCCAACCTACGTTGACGTGGCTGTCACTACGTTGGTCTTCTCTTACACCTGCTGTCGACTGCAGTAGGGAAGCAGTACAAGGTCGTCGGCAACGTCCAGATCATCAAGATGGGACAACAGGGTCCACTGGATTCCGTTCCTGCACTCGCTGGTAGATGTCTTCATTATCCAGTCAATGGCGAGGAGAAAGAGAAACGGCGACAAAAAGCATCCTTATCTAACTTCGGCTCGTGCCTGGAAGCTGTTCGTGAGCTGCCCACGCAGATTACACTGTCCAGGTTGACTAACTTAGCATGATCGTCATAGTGTCGAAGAAGCTTCCAGAAGGTCTCTCGATCCACGCTCTCGAACGCTTTCCCATAGTCGACTAAGTTGATGTGGAGGGACGAGTTCCACTCCAGGGACTGCTCGATTATGATGCAGAGTGTTGTAATCTGGCTCGTGCATGATCTATTCTGTTGGAATCCTGCCTGCCCATCTCGTTGCTGTGAGACGACGGTGTTCATCATTCTATGATAACCCGATTAAAGACATTTCCAGGCACAGGCAGGAGTGTGATTCCTCTGTACACTGCAAAAAATATAGGTTCTCTTTAGAACCAAAACTGGTTCTAATCTTGTCCCTGAGATGGAACCAGTTCTGTTTAAACAGTATTTATTTCAAATCAAATAAATTTATAAAGATTAACATTAAATATTAACAGAATTAAACATAAATTGAGGGAGTTTCAGCCGTAAGTTTAGAGCTTATACGAGGTTGTCTCACATCATTATTAAGCAAAGGAGATATGAACAGTTGGCATATCGAACATTTTTGGTTCTATACAGAACCAAAACTGGTTCGATATGCCAACTGTTCATATCTCCTTTGTTTCATAATGTTTGGCGACTGTGTTGAATAATCTCCAAGTTTAGTGCTGAATCTACTTCAGTTCATGTAATATTCTGTTAAAATTGAATGCTAATGTTGGTAAATTTATTTGATTTCAAATAAATACTGTTTAAACAGAGCTGGTTCCATCTCAGGGACAAGATTAGAACCAGTTTTGGTTCTAAAGAGAACCTACATTTTTTGCAGTGTAGTTGATACAATTGCTCAGGTCGCCTTTTTAGGGATCTCCGTAAGGTATCCCTCCTTCCAGTCTGCTGGTATGTCTTCTTCCCAGATTCTCTCAAAGAATGGGTATAGCATCTCCACTGGGGCATCCAGGTCTTTCATGCCTCGACTGGGATGCCACCTCCCCGTTCTTCAGCATGGTGATAGCATTCCTGATCTCTTCTCTGGTCAGCTTCTTGCAGTTCATGAGCAGATCATTGCCGGTAGAGTCGATGTCTGGTTGACCTGGTGATGCTGATCTATTCAGGAGTTCTTCAAAGTGTTGAGCCCATCTGTTCATCTGCTGCTCATGTCTGATGATGGTGTTGCCCTGCTTGTCCTTGACGGGTCTTTCTGGCTTGTTAAACTTGAAGGACAGTCGCCTGGTGGTGTCGTCCAACTGCTTCATGTTGCCGCCAAAGGCTGCTTGCTCTCCATCGGTAACCTGTCTATCCACATAGTCTTTCTTGTCTTTCCTAATGTTTCTCTTCACTATTAGGTGAGCTTTAGTATATTCTTCTTGGGCCTTAGTCTTTGCTGTTTTAGTTCTGCCGTTGTTGATTTCCGCCTTCTTCTTCTTCCTGTCTTCAGTCTTCTGAAGGTCCCAGCTGTGATCCACTCTTTCTGCTTATGTCTCTTGGAATAACGGTTTAAGTGTCTCTTCCACATTTTGCCATTTTTTGGACACGCTGTCTTCTTCATACAGTTCTTGAAGCGCTTGAAACTTGTTCCTTGGCGTCAGTCCAAAGTTCTCTCTGGACTTGGGGTCTTTCAGAAGGTTGACGTTGTACTTGGTTCTTCTGTCTGACGCAACTGTGTGGTTTTTTCTCACCTTTAGCTTCAGTTTGGCCACCAACAGGTGGTTGTCTGATGCCATTCTGCTCCTCTTCTCACTCTAACATCCTGCTGGGATTTTCGGAATTATGGTGTCTGGCGATACCCAGGCACTCTTGTTGATCCGTTTGTAAGGAGAGATGCTGCCTCCAACGAGAAGGTCGTTGGGAGCGCACAGATCTGGAAATCTCTCTTCATTGTCGTTCATCTGCCCCAGTGCATGAGTCCCCATGGCTTGCTCATACGCTATGTTGTCAGACCCGATCTTGGCGTTGACATCTCCCATGACGATGGTGTTGTCCTTGTCCGGGTAGCTCTCGATGATCTTCTGAAGTCTGTGATAAAACTGTTCTTTGTCCTCTTCTTCACTGTCGTTGGCTGAAGCATAGCACTGGACGATGTTCAGTTTGATCCTCTTCTTCTTGGTTCTGCAGGAACCTATGATGATCCTTGGTCCGTGCGCCTCCCATCCAATCGGTGCTCTCTGTGATGGCTTGAACAGCATGAAGCCTATCTCCTTGTTGATAGAAGAGTTGTCGGCTTTGTGGATTCCTCTCGGTTCTCGAGTTTCTAGTTTACGACGTGGAGTTGCTAGCAAGCCTCCTCCTTTATCATGAATTGGGACAGGCAGATCATAAGTCTCGAGATACCTCCTTGGTGGAGTTACATTTAATTCTTCAGCACTTTGAGCTGACCTTATTATGGGGGGAGTGCGGGGTTGGGTGGGGGGGGGGGGGGGGCAACGTTCAAAATATTTAACTTTGTTCAATTTACATGAAGGTTTTGTATACTGTAGAGATAAATTAGGAGATAGCTATTTTTTGCTTTTTGATCTAACGGCATTTATTATGTTTTTACGTCATTTGGTGTTTTCAACACTTGCCCTCTCATTTTTGTGACCAGCCCTACACAACAAACTACAAAATATTCCTTTTCCCGCTGGTATAGTAATGGATGAAGTGATGCATCGTCACATTTTATTCAGCTTCCCGCTAAATATTATGGCGTTAATACCGTACACGGTTCGGAAAACGTCACTGGGTTGAAATTCTGGGACATTTTAGTACTCGTGATTCCAAACAGAACGGCGATAAAAAGTTGAAAACTCGACGTCACAAACCGTCACATACCGAAAACGTCACATGGCGTAAACAACGTCAGGGGTATAACTTCAACATAGTAACCACACGTACCTTGAAAACTGCAATATATGGTATGGCTAAAATACTTCACATACCCTTCAATGAATAGTTGAAGTGATGCAACGTCACTTTAGCCAGAGTCCCTCTAAACTGTTAACGCCATGGCGTTAATACCAACTGCGCGGCGGAAAACTTCAAAATTAAATTTGACTGCTCCGAGTCGATTGTTTGAGGCATTTTGTACTCATGATCCCATCCACAAGAGTGAAACAATTTTGAAAATCCTATCTCAGATACCGGAGATATGACATAGATAACGTTGGGTATACCCTTCCATTATTACAACCCAACACCCAAACTGCTACAGATACAGCTACCAGGGGCGTAAAACCCCAGTGTACGCGTGTGTGTGTGGGTGGGGGGGGGGGGGGGGGGCGTGTTACACCCCCAAAAGTATTCTGCCAAGGAATTATTTGCCAAAATGTTTCCCTGCCTAACAGAATATAGCTGAACAGCTAGAGCTCGCTGGGCACCTGATATATCATGGTCTTGTACATCTCAGTTCATATGCCCTGCTGCCCATGCAAAAGGTGGCCAGGGTGTCCTTGTAAATTCAACAATTCTATTTAGAATATATTCATTTATCTTACTATGCGGAGTGCTCTGCCCCACAGGGAACCTGATATGATATGATATGTACTGTTAAAAGCGCGTGAAAAGTGATATATATGCAGGGCAATAGGCGCTGACAGTAGGGCAGAATGATGATATACCCCCCCCCCCCCTCCTAATATTTTTCTGTAGTCACGAGCCTGATTTCTATATATACAGAACGACACGCACACGTAAATGAGTTAAACGAGTGCCAGCGGGGAAGGATAGAACGAGAGGTCGCAGACCTCGAGTTTTATCCTTCCGCAGTGGCACAAGTGTCATATCGATTAACCCATTCGCACGCGTGTATCGTTCTGTGTTTATTACACACCTTCACGTCTATATTAGTTATTAGAAGGACAAACGGTAATTCATTTGACAACAGCTGCTACCAACAAAAAGAACACATTTTTATCGCCAACCAAATTTGCGAGGGGACCCGTGTTACTAGTTTAGCGATAATTGCGGTGCACGATAGTAGGTAATAAATGAGAGTTCAATCATCATCGTACATGTACGTGTACGTGTACATGTACACCTCCATAGGATTTAGTGTTAAAATCGCGTACGTGTACAAGATTTTTAACGTTTTTTAGGGTGCTTTAGAATTCCCTTGAGAATTCAAACATCACTGATTGTATCCTAGAACGCATGAAATTTTTCGTACAGTACATGTACCGTTTTGATTGAAATCGGCAAGTGAGTTTCCCCCATAGGATTCAGTGTTAAATTGCGAGCAAAAAACGTTTTGAGAGTTCTAACATCATCGTCTCGCCGATTTTAATATTCGCGTCCGATTTTAACACTGAAAACCCTATGGGGCGTACACGGAGATCCACTTGCAGATTGTTAGAATCGGTGATTACCTACTAAGAGATGATGTTTGAACTCTCAAACCCACTTTGCGTTTCTCGAAGTGAGATTAGGGTACGTTATTGCGAGGTGATCGCGACGAACACTTGATGGAAATGTGTGAAGAGGTGATGTTTGAACTCTCAAACCCACTTCGCGTTTCTCGAAGTGAGATTAGGGTACGTTATTGCGAGGTGATCGCGACGAGCACTCGATGGAAAAAATGTTTTGAACGAAGAGTGTTGTCGTCGTCGGTGTGGTTGGAAATTCGCGAGCCCGCTGTCACGTTTTTGATTGATATATATATAGGGGAGAAAAAAATAATATAAATAAATAGTTATTTAGAAAAATAAATATATCAAATCGAATAGATAATAAAAAAAAAAAAACGTAAATCATGAGCGATTCTCAGACTATTAGAGCGAGGTTTCTTTTAAACATGCTGATGAGAGCATACGCAATCTGCGTGAACGAAGAACTACGTCCCATCTTGTTAGAACGATGCGTCGGATGTCGGGATCATCTAGACTTCGATCACGAGAATCATTCGTGTCTGACGATGGAAAGGGAAGATATGGTTGTCATGTAACGCGTTAAATTGAACAATGTGATCACGTTTTGGAAGAGATTAGTCTTCTGTAAGAATCGAGACAGACCCACAGATTCGGAAGAACTGAAATTGGCGTGTAGAAGTTTGACTTTAGAAGACAAGGGATGCATCAAGAAATTATTGCTGAACGAAGCATACGTCTAAGTTTTTTTTTTCGTTGATATAAAAATAAGGGAGAGTAAAAAATAAAAAAAAAAAATAAATGCACACATAAATTTTTTTTTTTATCTAATATTAGAAAGAAAGAAAGAAAAAAAAAAACACAAAAAATGAGAACCAGAAATAAATTGTATCCGACGTTAGTGGACGATGAGGACGAGAAGCCGAACGGCGTTTTGCCGACGGCGCCATCGCTAGAAGAAAGAGAAAGATGAGAGAGGTATCGCATCGATCAAATCAGTAGAATCCAATTGTATCTGACTCGAGAGAGAGATTCTCGTCGTTCCATCAAGAAGAAGTATTCGCGTTTCGTGAAATTCGTCAACACGATCGACACGACACTCATCACGATTTCCATGGGTTTACACGTGGCCGGCATCGGATTGTTGTCGACCGCGGTCGGCATTCCGATCGTGCTGACCGTAGAAGGAGTGGCTCTCGCCTCCGGATTGTTTAGCACGGTCGGAAACTTTTTGAGTAGGAAATTATATCTGAAGGCGAGGAAACACGACAAGATTCGCGTCTTGGCTGACTCCAAGATCGACACGATATCCGAAATGATCTCTATGGCGTTGAAAGATGGTAGGATATCGGACGGAGAATACTTCGCGATATTGAGCGAGAAAACGAAATACGATGCCATGAAAGAAGCCGTGAGAATCAAGACCTGTCAGATCATCAAGGAAGAGATGAAGGATTCTCTTGTGGAAAAGGGGAGGAAAGAGGCCAGGGAGGAATTCAGTAAGATGATAGAACTCAAGAGCAGCGATTGAAAAAAAAATATATATATATAATAAGAACAGAATTTAAAAAAAAAATAAAAAAAATAAAATTTATATATAAAATAAAAAAAACGAAATTAATTTAAATAACTCTTAAAAAAAATGTATTGCGTAAAGTGTAAGAGAGTTACCGAGACGAGTAATTCTAGAGAAGTGTGAACTAAAAACGACAGACGGATGCTTCGCGGAATTTGCGACGTGTGTGGTTCTATCAAGACTCGATTCATCAAACAAAAGAACGCAAGCAAAGGTAAAGGCATCGTGAATAAAATGCTCAACAATCTACCTTTCGAAATGCATCTGCCCGGTCACAGTTTCACAGGACCAGGAACGAAATTGAACAAGAGACTCAACGCCGATCTGACTCCCAAATCTTGGAGCAAACCCGTGAATAGGGTGGACACGGCCGCGTATGATCACGATCTGTGCTACGCCGGACATCCCGACACCAAGACTCGCAACGACGTCTGCGACAAAAACATGTAGGGGAGATTGAGAGGCATATCGAATCCGACCAGGAGAGAGAAGATGGAATGTTCGCTGGTCGGCAATCTGATCGGTGCGAAACGTCGATTCGGATGGGGCGTTCAAAAAAAAAAGTGCATCTGAAAAGAAGAAGAAACGATTATTGACGAGCGAATTGGCCGAGGAGTTACACAAACCCATAGTGCGTAAATTTCGAAAGAGAAGGGTGTTCGTGAAGGGTCTGGATGACATTTGGTCTGCCGACTTGGTCGACATGAGATCATTTTCGAGGTGGAACGAGGGCGTCAAATATCTATTGACGGTCATCGACGTGTTTTCCAAATACAGTTGGATCAGAGCTTTGAAGGATAAATTGGGACCTTCCGTCGCCGAGGCTCTGAAGAGCGTGTTCGACTCGTCTTCTCGAAAACCGAGTAAATTGTGGGAAAGGAATTCTACAACAGGGACGTTCGTCGATTGGTAGACCTCTACTCGATCGAAAATGAAGAGAAAGCCAGCATGGTGAAACGTTGGAATCGAACGATGAAGGAGAAGATGTACAGATACTTCACAGCGAATTCGACCAAGAAATACATATACGCTCTGAACGGTCTGGTCAAAGATTACAACAACACGCGACACAGATCGATCAAGATGACTCCCGTGGAAGCTAGCGATCCTCGAAACGAAAAACGGGTCGACGCGAATCTATATCCCGAGAGATCTAAGATCAGGAAGAAGTCTAGAACGCCGAAATTTGCGGTCGACGATCGAGTGAGAATCTACGCTTATAAGAAGCACTTCGAAAAGGGTTATACTCCTCGATGGACCTCGGAAATCTTCGTGATCATCAAAATATTTCACACCGATCCGGTGACTTACGAAATCGACGCTTTGGATGGAGAAGAGATCATTGGAAAGTTTTACAAACAACAATTACAGAAGACGAAGTTTTGATGAAGAACACAAAATTTTTTTTTTATTTACTCTCTTTGACATTTTCTTGTTTACACACATATATATATAAGAGAAAAAAAAAATAATAATAATAATAATAAAAAATAATTAAAAACTATTTTTTTTTAGATAAAGAAAGCAAGTGAATTAATAAACAAAAAAAAAAAAAAAATAAAACTAAAAATCCTTTAAAATGACAAATATACTAGATATAGCACAAAGCATAGTGAAAGATGAAAGTATTCAAGAATATGAGGTTCACGAATACGAACCGAAACCGGGACGAGTTTGAACAATGTGGGAGAGATAAGAATCAATGTCGAAACTCAAGATCTATTCGTACATCCTAGCGAGAGTTACATAGTGGTGCAGGGACGTCTCACCAAGGAAGATGGGAGCGACTACGCCGACGACGACATGGTTACTCTTGCCAATAATGGCATCATGCATCTATTCAGTAACATAAAATACATGCTATCCGGACAAGAGATAGAATCTGTTTTTCATCCCGGTCAGGCCACCACGATGTTCGGACTCTTGACGTTTCCTGATGATTTTTCAACATCCAGAGGACTTAATCAGTTGTGGGTGAAAGACACCGTAGGCCCTGCTAGCGCAGGCGCCGCCACGATATTCGACTACGTCGTCAAGACGTCCAGACCAAAAGGAACGTTTTCATTCAGGATACCTTTGAAACACATCTTCGGATTCGTGGACGATTACAACAAGATCATATACGGATTCAAACACAATCTGACGTTGATTCGAAAAGGAAATGATGACGCAATAGTGAAACTCACCACGACCGATGCAGGTAAGATAACTCTACACAAGATATCGTGGTTCATTCCGCATGTGGAGCCTTCGATTGTGGAGAAAGCGCATCTCTACAAGATCATAGAATCCAAGAGTAAATTACCTGTGGGATTTAGAATGGGACAGTGCAACACGGCTAGCATTCCTCCCTCCACGAATCACTTCGATTGGAGATTGACGGTGAAATCTGCTTCCGAGGGACTGCGTTTCATCGTGGTTGCGTTTCAGACCGATAGGGACGGGTCTCAGAAAAAGAATTCGTCGCTGTTCGATCACTGCCATTTGAGAAACATGCAAGTGTTTCTGAATGCCACAAGATATCCAGCAATCGATTACAATGCGTCGTTTGACAGGAACGATTTCTCCAGACTGTACGCCGACGCTGCTGATTTTAGAAAGAAGTATCACGGTCTAGACGAATTGATGAGCAATCCTAACATATCTCCCGGCGAATACAAGTCGATGTATCCCATGTTCATGTTCGACGTCAGTAAACAGAGTGAACGACTCAAGAGTAGCGTGTTAGACATTCAGATCAAGATGCAATTCGATAGGAACATGCCGAGAAAAACCGAAGCCTTCGCCCTGGTCCTGTTGGACAGAGAATTACAATTCGAATCGGACGGAAATAAGATGTCGATCATTTGATGAGAGACGAGTGTGTGAAAAAAAATTAATAAACGTTAAAAATGTGGATGTAAGATTAATTAAAAACTAAAATCTCAAAAACAAAATGGATGTTTTTGACACGAAAACAACAAATCATCTGTTCACTTCAGATTACTACGACGTTAAAATAAAATACTTGGAAAAATGGATTCAAATTGAATATGAAGAACGTAACACAAAAAAAGGATGGAATAGTTGTGATTTTAACGAATATCGTTTAAAAGAAAAAGAAGAGTTTGATCTCATAAGATCTAACGAAGAAATTATAAAAAATACAATTTTAAAATGTCGCAAATGTAAGAAACGTCAAACATCTCTCTATATCTCATTACTTTTTATTTTATTTATTTTTTTTTAATTCATTATTTTCCATGCGTTCACTGTTTGTTCAAAGGATCAAATTCGATCAGTAGACTCACCACGGAAGTGGCGGCTTCGGGATTATTGGTTTTCGTGACGAAATTAATCCTGTCTCCAGCGTTCACTTTGAGAGGCGTGCCGAACGTGCTAACATTCGCGTGTTGATTCTCAGTCTTTTCGACGCTGTATCTCTTATTGCTCTCCACACCATTCACCATGAGATTGACGACCACTCTGTTATTCAAATCCGAGGAAGCCAGACTCATTCGAAGGATTTCACCTCCCAACGGCATGGGATATCCCACCTGACCGTGTTTCGATCCGCTACCTCCATTTCCGAAAGACCACTCGGCTTTTCCCTCATCTAAGGTGCCGGCCTCTTCGGCCCACACGGTGATCAATTGTCTAGCATATTTGACTTTCTCCACCACCGAAATCAGAGTGCAGGCATCCGTCATGTTCACGGGATCCGGTAGATTCGTGAGCGCGTGTCCACCCATGTCTAGTTTACCTTCCATGATGTCGCCCTTTCTCCAGACCGAGTTGTCGTCCACGTACTTCCTGCTTACCGCGCTGGAATCAAATTCGGGATCATGATCGAGACCGAATAAATTGTGACCGTTCATGTTGATGCCACCCTCCATGGTTCCGCCAGATTCTTTGTTCAGGTAGAGATCATCCACTTGCGATTCTAGGTATTCTTGTGATTGTATCACAGCAGAATCTACGTAGCCCTTGTTGACTGCAGTTGAGTCCACATCCGTGTCGTCGATCTTCGACAGATTCAATATCTTGTTGAATCCCGCATTCAGATCCGATTTCATTTCTCATCTGTCAGACTCTCTCTATTCCAGATCTACGTAGTGTTTGGTCGCCACGTCCTTGGGATTCGTGGGAGTGGCCACATTCATTATCTTGTTAGAATTGGCGTTCAAATCCGAGTGCATCGTTTTCTGAACTTATCTATTTCTCAGGTGTTCACTGAATCTTGCGTGAGTGTCGTCCGCATATCTCTTGGTCGCGGCATCGGTGGGATCTATGGGATTCGCGACGTTCACCAAACGTTTGGATTTCAGATCGAGATCGTCGGTCATGGTTTTATCCACGTAATTATCCAGCAGGATTCTTTCGAAATCGGCGTTCCCCCTGTCGACGTATTTTTTAGTCGCAGCATCTGTGAGATCTATCGGCTCGGGAAGATTGTAGAGCTTCTTATCGTTCATGTTCAAAGGTTCTTCTCGAGGTTCGTATCTCCGAACGTAACGTTCATCCAAGTTGGCAACATCGTAACCATCGTCAACTTCGAACGTCTTCCTCTTCTTTCTCGGGTTGACTTTTTCGTCGTCACTTCTACCAAATTTATCGACTGGCATGTTGTTGTAAGGATTTTTTTTGGTTTTTTTTAGAAAAATGTGTTCAAAACGCAGTTTATTAAAAATGAACTATGTTATTTTATTTTTCGTTTCTATTCGATTAAAATTTTTTTAAAATAATTTTTTATCTTTATATATACTATAAAAAAAAATCTCTCTCTAATGTAAATCATTGAGAATGTCTTGAAATCGTTCTCCTTCAGACCATCTCTTGAGAATGTAGAGACACAGGTGACCACAAAACACTTGATCTGGTGATTGCACTTGTTCCGTGTTGTAACAAACCATCGCTGTGTTGAAATAGTTCTTTATTTCTTTTGGCGGCGAGATTCTGTAGCTGTCGAAATAATAATTTTTCTTCTTCCCATTCTTCATCCACGCCACCCAGTGAGTGCCTTCACCCGATGAATCGTCTAGATTTAAAATTCCGCATTCCGATTGTTGAGGTCTTCTCTTCGGCAAGGCATCTCTGGAAAACACTCCTAGAAAATCTTTGATTTTCAAATCTTTTGTCGCATTCAACAGATCGATGTTGGATAGGGGTTCGTTGGGTAAGATGACACCTTCTACGGATATCTTTATTTTCTTATTCATAAATAAGTATATATTTTTTTTTTATTTATTTTATTATAATTCACTAAAAATGACGTTATTTTTTTTTTCTATTTTTTTCGTTTTCTTTTTAAACTAACTTTCTCGATGTCACTATCCATTTCTATAATTTTGCATTCATCTAATTCTTCTTGATTTTCTGGAATCCTATCATCCACAATCGTATCTGGAATCTTATCATCCACAATCGCATCTAGAATCCAATCATCCACATTCATATCGACTATAGTTAGTTCCGCAGTCCAATGTCCGAGTGCCAAAGTGCTTATTTTATCGTCTAATATGAATCTCTTATCATCGTCGGCCGTCAGCGAAATCTTGTTGACTATTTCGGTATACAAGTCGTGATTTTCGCTTCGAATCGATTTCATAGTCTTATACACCAGACCACTTCGTAACAGACAATCTTTATACTCTTGGAAAGAGATGTTTTTCTTCACCACGCACGCTTTAACTCCTTTGCACTTCTTGATCTCTTCATCATCTTCTAGACGATAAGTATACAGTTTGGGTCTCAAGCCTACGAATTTGACAATCTGTTTACCGCCGCTCTCGTCCTTAAATTTACCCAACACCTTCTTGTTGTCATTCGATTGAATGTTGGATGGGTGATCGACGGGATAATTGCTCATGTCGAACCACTTGGCCACTCCCGGAGATATATCTCGGTAGACGTCTTTCGTCTCTATCTCGTAAACTAAACTGTCCATGTCGGTGAACAGTAGTTTGGCTTTGTCACCAAATTTTCGTTTGACGTAATCGTAGTGAAACTCGTACATCAATCGCTTGCTGACATCTAAGATGATCGGTCCGAGATAATACAGTTTGTTGAACTTCAGGTGCGTCTTTTGCCACTAGATTTTCGCCGAATATGGTTCGGTGTTTGTAATTGGGTTTCGCCACTATTTTTTTAGCTCTTTTCTCAGACGTGACGAGTCGAACGTCGGTTCTCTTCCTGATGTTTTCCATCGATTTGCCGTACACGCAGTTGTTCATGAGTTTGAAGAAATCTTTTTCGAAATCGTTCTCAGCTCGGGTTCTGAGATTCGTGTTGAGATCGATGTATTTTTTCATCCAAGTCTCTTCGTCGAATCGAATGATGTGATGTATGTCGACTAATTTCATCCCATAATCGACGTACTGTTTCAAATTCTCGCTGTAGACGACGTAGTTACGTTTGTTAAATAAATTGGGAATGAGTTTTTCCTCGTCTCCTTCGTTCGGTTCCATTCGTTCGGGAGCCAGCGGATAATCGTTGTGTGGATCGTGTAATTCTTCCAGATAGTTCAAATCGACTTCTAAAATGCAAGGATAGTCTCTCCATTTTTGCATCTCTTCCGGTTCCTTCACCCATTCGAAATTTCCAATCGGTAAAGGATGACTCATAGCCCAACCGTACAGATTATTGGCGTCCCAATACTGTATGTATTTAGTTGACCATTTCGAATCGAAACCTTCTTTCATGTAGGGATTGTTAGTTTCAGAATATCTGTGAGAGATCATCGAGACGCCACCTCTCGCAGCCCTTTCGAACATGAGCAACATGTCCACGTCGGATAATAATTCCAATTGGACTTCGGTGGTCTTCAACAGAGCGTCCCACGCCAGACCGGGTGCAGTGAAATACCAAGCGGGATCCAGATCGTAATTTCGACGACAGACGTCTCGAAAATTTTCGAACACGTCTGCCAAGAGTAGAACGTCAGTCTTCAGATAGAGATCGTGATAATCTCTCATGGTTTTCATATCGAATGATTTCCACATGTTTTTAGCATGTTTGTAATTCTCGTCGGAAATGTCGGATTCGTATAATTTCGAATAAAAATCTTCTTTCGAAGGTAGTGCGGTGTCTTTGAATCTCTTTAGATCATTCATGTAATCGTAAGGATAGACTCCTTTCCTCAACATGTCGTCTACTCATTCTCAGAAATGTTCGCTCGTAAATGCAATAGCCCGAAGGTATGTGTTTTTGATATCTTTCGACGTAACTTTGAAGAGCGTTGGGTTGACAGGAACTCATTTTCGTGGTGAAACATTCGAAATCGGCGTACACGATGAATGGTACTTTTAACCTTCTGTTGTGATTTTCAAACTTCACGATGGTGTTGGGTTTGGGCATTTCGACGGCGACACCTTGGTTTTCGTTGCAATATTTCTGATGTTTCGCCAACGAGTCTTCGCTGTGAAACACGTTCATGCAATTGTAACATAAAGATATCTTTCCGTTATGATTATTATTTTGTTTTGACAGTAATCGGCTCGGATGTTTAACCCAACAATAATGATGATTGTCACCATTCGAAATCAATAATAAAATAATCGTCTTTTCTCTTCCGAGATACGAAGTCAATCCGAGAGGATAGATATTTTGTTTTTCATCGCATCCCAAGACGTTCACCGCTACGGTGGGATTTTGTGCCTCAAAACGTTCGATGTGTTTTAACTGCATTGGAAAAGTCACTCCGGTCCAATCGAGATTTTTAGAAGTTACCTCGTAAGAAGAAGCTCTTTCGATGTTCATTTTGACAGGGTATAAAGCGGAAGTGACTGCCCATTTAAAACACTGATCATCTTTATTTTTCACGTTGATCACGGCGTGTTTTTTTGCTAGGAAATACGGTAATTTCACGTAGGAAGACCCTTTCAACAAATCGTTTTTAGTTATGTGAATTTCGAGTTTCAACATCTCACCGAACGTCCAATTACTACCTTCATGTTGATAATTTGCGAG
The DNA here is from genome assembly GCA_031216915.1 of Pictodentalium vernedei. Taxonomy (NCBI): domain Eukaryota; kingdom Metazoa; phylum Mollusca; class Scaphopoda; order Dentaliida; family Dentaliidae; genus Pictodentalium; species Pictodentalium vernedei. The sequence continues at coordinate 713,100,070 of CM062297.1, forward strand.
AGACGTCAACATCTTGTCTTTCATCTTTTCGAAAACGTCCGATAAATCTGAACCTCGAAATAAGGGTTCGACATTAGATCTGAAATATGCATTTTTCACGATGCTCTCGCCGGACTTCACGTCGATTTTATTTATCATGCAATGGAGTATCATCTTAATTTTTAGTCCAACATTCATGTGTTTGTGAAACAAATCCAATACTTTTTTCTTCACCCGTTCCATGAACAATTTCGGATCGATTTTCTTCAATGAGGGAACCACGTCGAAAGTTTTAAAAATACCTTTGTTTGCACTTTCCCGTTCCACGGACTTCGATTTAAATAGTTCTGCGGTGAGTCGCACTAGATATTCTTCTCCTTTCCCTTCGTCTATTGCTCGTTGAAGTTCGCTCGATATATCTCGTTTGCCTAGAATCTGATGTGCATCACTCGTTTTCGTTTTTCTTTTCTTTTCTTTGGAAACTTGAAGTTCTTCTTCAATGGCTTTTCATTTAGTCGTCTTCTTATTTTTCACAATCGAAACGTTTTTGGTTTTTTTTTACATCGGCATTTCGATTCCTTTTACTATCTTTTTCTTCTTCTTCTCATTTTTCACAACCGATGCATTTTTTGACGTCATTGCTATCAGCATTTTGTTTGCCTTTCCATCGTTTCGCAAATGTTTCTGTATGGCATCAATCTTTTTTGATTTAGTTCTATGATTTCTGAAATGTGAAATTTTTAATAGTTTACAAATCTCGTTTAACTGTGGTATGGTTTTCTCATTTAAATTTTCCAATTTTTTTTTATCTGTTTGTTTCAATTTGTAAGAATATATTTTTTTTCCAAATTTTGTATTTAAATAATTTGTTAAAAAGTTTTGCTTTTTTACTCTTTTTAAATATATAATAAAAAAAAAAAAAAAAAAGTTAAATTTTAAATTCGATTTTTTTTTCTTTAATGTGTTTTTATTCAAAAACAATTTAAGACCGCTTTTATTTCTCGCTCGCAAACCAAACACGTTTTCTTGTCTTTGGAATGACATTCTCTACAGTAACGCAGGTGTGCGCACGGTAGAAACAAGACGTTTGCTACACCTTCGCAGACCAGACACTTGGTGGTGAACGTTTTACTCGGTTTGTGTCCGATGAGTGATGATAACTCGTCCACTTCCGCCATGAATTTGATGAGATGTTCTAAAGTCATGAATTGAGACAGGGTCTTGTTCGCGATGTTTAACGCATCGTACAATTGTTCCTTCGTGTATCCGAGTTGTAACATATCCATCAATAATTTTTGGTTTTTATCTCTATCCCTCTCTTCGTCATGGATTTTGATCAATCCCAACGTTAGCATCTTGTTCAAATAATCGCATTCGTCTTTTTCAATATTACTTATGTGTTCTAGTAAAGGTACGTCATGAGGTTCCCAATTCATCAAATGTATGTCGCAACAAAAACATTTGACTTTGTCGCCTCTACCCACGTAAACGAAACCCGCGGCGGCTAAATCTTCCGGTTTTTGAGCGAGATGCGAAGGCCAATTTTTAAACGTTTGAAGTCTTGCACGTTCTAGACTATAATTCGGATGTTTGGACTTGATCATTGTTTTTTACCTCAAAATTGAGTTTGTAAGAATTTTTTTTTTTTTAACTTTTATTTATATATAAAGAGAAATAAAGAGAAACTTTTTTTTAACAAATTATTATTTAAATACAAAATTTAAAATATACATTATTTGTAAGAATTCATAAAAAAACAAATAATCGATCATGACAACAACACCTAAAAGATGCGAATTGAAACGAGACGAAAGGTATGAGAAATCCAGTTTTAATATCTATACATTACAACCACACGATCCCATCGAATTGAATGATGTTGAGATGGTGGACTTAGAGCACTACTACCACAAATATCGAATGTGTTTGAAAGTGGATGAAGCCGTGCTCGATTTGTTTTACGAGTACCAAAGCGAACTGTTGATTAATATCATCATTGCCGAAGACAGAGAATTCGACATGGGTGATTTATTGTTGTCCTATAGAGGTTACATATATCCAATAATCTCACCCAAACTCGTGAAGAAATCGGGTGGTGAGAGCGCATTCGCCTATGAAAAAAAACTCAAAAGAGTAAAGATAAACATTCACACCATTTTCGTATGTGGAAAAATGACGAATGTCAACTTGCTAATAACGGACTTGGAAATATAAACAATAGAGAGATTGAAATTAAAAATTTAACTTTTTTTTTTATATATATATATAAAAAAACAAACTTTTACTAAAAAAATGTTACATTAAAGAAAATTAAAAATTAAAAAAACAACTTTTTTATATATATAAAGAGCAAAAAAAAATAACAAACTTTTTTAACAAATTATTATTTAAATACAAAATTTAAAATATACATTATTTGCAAGAATTCGTAAAAACAAAAAAAACAAATAATCGATCATGAAGACAACAACACCTAAAAGATGCGAATTGAAATTGAAACGAGTCGAAACGTATAAGAAATTCGGTCATAAAATCTATAGCTTACAACGACACGATCCCGTCGAATTGAACGATGTCGAGACGAAGGGCTTAGAGCACAAATACGAGAAATATAAGATGCCTTTGAAATTGGACGAAGCTGCGCTCGATTTGATTTACGAATACCAAAGCGATCAGCAGAACATCGTCATCGCCGAAGATAGAGAATTCGACAAGGACGATTTGTCGTTGCCTTATGGAAATTACATATTTCCAAACATCTCATTCGAACTCATGAAGAAATTGGGTGGTGAGAGTGAGTTGACCGATGTAAAAAAACTCAAAAGAGTAAAGATAAACATTCAACACGTTTTCGAAAAAGGAGAAGACATGAGCGTCAACATGCTAATAACGGACTTGGAAATATAAACAATAGAGTGATTGATTTTTAGTGAAGAAAAATGAAAAAAAAAAAAAAAAAAAAGTAATAAGATCATCTTTAGATCTCATTTACTTTTTTTTTTTTTTTTTTTATTTTCCTTCTTCTTCACTATCATCATAATATATTATAATAACGTTTCCTTTTCTCTCAGTTTTCAGCGTCGATTCTTCTGCTTTTTCTTTTTCTTTGTGATGTGATACATTTATGGCAACATTTTTGTTTATCCGAATCATAATTATGAACGAATGTTGTGCATCTCTTGGTAACACTTGCATCATTACCATTCTCTTCAGAAGGTAGTGGTGACCGTGGAAAGCATCGTCTCATTCTCAACCATCTATCCCGCGCTTCATCTATCTCTTTCATTAGTTCTTTCCTTAGATATCCATCATTAGCACCTAACCATTTTTTTATTTTTTCGCTCTCTGGCTCGCGATGTTCGTCATTATCGTCAAATTGTTTCTCCACCTTTTCATCCAGGTGATAAATTTGTTTCTCCACCTTTTTAACCATTTTAAATATATTATTTTATACTTTCTATGATTTTATATAATTTTATATTTATAATAACATATTCAAAATCGGTATGTTCTTAAATGGCGAATTCTCACCCAGCAACAAACCCTTGCCGAGTCGCTCGACGGTCCGTCCACTCTTCAGATAGAGACCGTTTCCTCTTAGAGAGTTGCCACCTCTAACGGGTTCTAGATACAATCCTTTACCGCTGTCGTCTGCATGAACGCGACACACGGCTCCTCCCTTCTTTAAAAACAGTCCGCTGCCACCCATTAATTTCTCAACTGCCGAACTAGCGAGTCCCGTGAGAGCTCCCACGCCGAGAGTCTTTCCGAGAAAGGGTAGCGCCTTTGCAGCGAAGGGTAATGCTTTTGCGGCTATTCCTGCCAATAGCGGTAGGAAACCACCTTTCATTCTCAAATTGTATCTCAATTGAGCGGGACTCATTCTCACCGTCAACCCTCTTCCATCGCGAATCACTTTCTCCATCCTTTTGATTTGACTTCTGGTCCAGGCGATCGAATCCTGACCGCCTCTCGTCAGATCTTCGTGAGTGAATTTGAATCTCACCGCCTCGCCTCGAGTTGTTAACGCTCTCTTAAGTTTCTTCCTCTGTCCTGCGGATATGTTCACGTTTTTAACCACGTATTCTGTCATAATTCTGTTTGTTTTTTTTTTAAAATATATTTACTTAAATTGTCTCTTGTTTAATAATTATATTAAAATAATTTTGTAAAAATTAATATTGCCGTTTATTTTATTTTTGTTATCTATATATAATATTTTTTTTTTTTGCTTTTATATTTCTCTTATGTGAAATCGTATCGTCACTCTCTCTCCACGAAGATCTAACAGTTCACCATTTTGATCCGTCAACATGGTTTTCAGACTATACAACGTGTCTAAAATCACTGGTAGATAAACTAAATTTCGAGGTCGCTCCATGATCTTATAACCTGGCGACACGTTTGGAAAGAAAGAATAGATCATCGGTTGAGCGCCACCATTCACGTAGCTTCCAGCTACGTTCACCAGAATGCTATTGACTGCGAGAATGTCGACCGTATTTTCAGATGCTGCGTGGCCTCGATACATCTTTCGATCGAATCCCAACATCTTGCCTATAGAATCGTCCGTGTTGAAATCCACTCGAAAATTATCTTCCAAATCCAACATCGTCTGTAAGGTATTAGGATTGGGAGCGAGTCTGATCTTGTTGCTTCCCTTTTCATCCGTCCTCATTCGCGTCTGAATGTAATTGTTCAAATCGTCTATGTCGTAACTCCCTTTGGGAATTCGAATCTCCAACAAATCCATTCCGTCAGAATACTTGAACGAGTTATTCTTTTCGGTGACGTGGGGAAAGGAATAATAAGTCTCCAGATTCACCAAAGCCATCTCGTAAGTTTTCTCTCTATTCAATTCGATGGAAGGTTCGAATTTCGTAGTGAATCGAGTCGAATCGCCACTCACCACGATTTGAATGGATTGTTTCGCAGCCGTATTCTCGGCTATCCGTTCTAGCAATTCTCCATGTTCGAACATTATATTTTAATTTTATTTTTTTTTATTCAAAACTGATTATTTGAAGATTTATTATTTTTCTAAATTTTATTTTCACGCTCTATCTTATTATTATTACCATCGGAAACATAAAACTTGTCGAATCCGCACCGATATTTTCCGCGATTAAATTCGCTCGTCAAATCGATCACGACAAAATTGTAAAGTCCACCATCCCAAACCCTCTTGCAGAATCTCCTGAATTCCGCAGCGCTCATGTCGTTTGCGACGTGATCGCCGTAGATGTGATTGAGATTCTTGAGATCTTGGCGAAAGAGACATAGAAAATTAGCGTTCTCCCTTATCGTCTGTCTGGGCAATCGAAAATAATTCTGCGACAGGTAGAAACAGTCCACGTTGCTGTGTCGACCCCTAACGTAATACGATTCGCATCGGTTCTGTCTCTCCAAAAGCAGATCGTCGAAAATCATGAGATTCTTATCTTCCGATTTCAGTTCTCTAGGATCCGGAACGTCGCTAGCGTTCTCATAAAATCGACACTTGACGTTCGAAGATGCATTTCTCTTCGTCAGCTCCGTCGCCGCGCCGTCCAAAATGGTCGAGAGCGGAGCTCCGCTCTTGTCGAATTCCTCCCTACTGCCAAAGATTCTGGCTATGACGTCCTTGGGCAATCTGCGATCCATGCACTCTCGAAGCAATCTGTATTCGGGTTGAAACAAGCTCTTGCCAAACACGAACAATCTGTCGTAATCCAACCAGTCGGGTCGGGACAACAGATTCATCAACAGATTGGTCTTTCCACAATTCGATTTTCCCACTATCAAACCTCTTATGCTCTTGGGAAAGAACTCGTTATTCGACCTCTTGGTCGCGGCGTCGTTCCAAGACATATCTTTAATGTTCATCTTTGTTTTTATTTTTGTTTGTTTGTTATTTTAGATTCTTTTCAAACACAAATTTTTTTTTTTATGTTTTTTCAAACTCTGTTTTTTTTAATGTTATTATTATTTATTTATATCGCACCGTCGCGAGTTCTCTTCAATCCGGATCCACTCGTCATTTTGGCTAAATCTTGTATGGGCACCACGGCATCCTTAAAATCTTTCCAACTTTTCGGCGTTCGCTCTAACGCAGCTCGCTTCGCCGGCGGACTGATCAACTTGTCGATCAACGCGTCGGCTGCCCTCTTGCCAGCCACAGAAGCTATCCTACCACTGGCTTCGGAAGGGGCTTTCTTACCAGCATCCAAAGCCGTCTTCTTACCGACCTCAAACGCGGTCGATGCGAGTTTTCTACCCTCATTGCTCGTGAACGCTCGCATTATAGAATCGACGATGCCAGAACCGCCTTGAACGTAAGTTCTGACGTATCCCCTGTTCTTTATCACCAACATATTTTATTTTTATGATATATTTTGTGTTTTTTTTTCACTGGTAAATCGTTTTGTTGTTTTTAAATACTTTTATTATTCTAGTGTAAGAATTTACTGTTTTATTTTTGTTTGTTTGTTTGTTTGTTTCTCTCTGTCTACTTATTATTATATACACATCAATCCTTCAATTCGTTCATCAGCCTTTTATACTGGTTTTTATTCAAAACCTTCTGTCTCAACAATTCGTCAGATACAGCAACTATCTGATTATCTAATCCCGTGTTACCAGCCCGTCTGCTCGCCATCAACAAACTCAATCTCTTAGACAGAGCTTCGGAATCGCTCGGAAGAAAAGTGGTTTTCACCCCTTTGCCGGTCACCGATTCAACGAACTTCTTGTTCATGTCCCATATGGGTTTCACCACTTTCGTCCACTTGTAACCTCTGTTGGCTTTGGGTCTCGTCTCTCTGGCATCGTTATTTCTCTTCATGGCGTGAGTTTGAACTAGAATGTCTCCGTAATTATCGAAATCCTGTTCCGTGTAATCTCCAGGCTTGTCGTAAAGGAGCAATCTCCGCAGACCATCAGTTACTTTATATTTATTCGAACCCACGATCAATTCATCATCATCCATTTCCACTAACGTATCACCTACAAAAGTTCTACCCTCTGAATCCTTGTAAATTCCATACAACTGATCTCTCTTACCGCCATCATCATCGGACGATGCGACGCTACTAGTGGTGATAGTCGAAGCCGTATCAGTGTCGCTCTCGCTCATATCTGTTTGAATTCCCGTGGGAACGTAATCCGGTGTAGATTGAACGGAATACCGATTTCCAAAACTAGGAGGCAACGAACCCATTCTCAAAGAACTCTCCTTTATGGGTCTCAATTCTTTGACTATCTCCTTCCTGCTTCGCTCTTGACCCTCCGTCATGGGTTTAAATATTTTTGTGGCTTCGCGTCTGAGTTCCATCTCACCAAGACGTCTGCTCCTATCAGCTGACTGAATCCAGCACGTTCATACTGTTCTAAAATTCGATCTCGGTGTCTAGAATCCATCTGTAAAAACATCTTTCGTTTTAATTGTTTTTATTTATTTTTTCAAAATTAAATGTTTAATTATATTTTTATGTTTTTTGTGTTTTAAGTAATAAAAAACTCTTTCCGTCTTAATATAATAATCTGAAAATATTCACATCTCAAACTGACTGTGTTAATTGAAGTTTAAAAAAAATACGTTTAAACAGTACATGACAAACCGGTTTCTGATTTAACGCATTTTGACAGTAGTGTTTACATTTGTCAAAAGATCTTCATTCATTCACACATCAATTCACCGAGTGTCGAATTAAGAGAGAATCCTTTTTTGATGACTGCGATTGCTATCATGAATATATTAAAAATTTTACCACTCAAAACCTAATTGAGCGGAAAATGCGTTTTAAACATTCCGATAAGTGTTTTTGACAAAACACGAATATCTATTACAGATCAACTCCCTTCGAACAAAACCCCTCAAAACTCAATTTTTATCCGTCCCATCAACAGAAAACATCAATGTCTATAATACAGACTATATTCATAATCGACTCTTTTTGAACAAAAAACCTCATTCACTCATTACGATAACATGTGTTAGTTTTTTTTTTACTTCAGGAAGACGTGACTGGATTCGCGAATTTCCAACCACACCGACGACGACAACACTCTTCGTTCAAAACATTTTTTCCATCGAGTGCTCGTCGCGATCACCTCGCAATAACGTACCCTAATCTCACTTCGAGAAACGCGAAGTGGGTTTGAGAGTTCAAACATCACCTCTTCACACATTTCCATCAAGTGTTCGTCGCAATCACCTCGCAATAACGTACCCTAATCTCACTTCGAGAAACGCGAAGTGGGTTTGAGAGTTCAACCATCATCGTACACACATCATCTTGCCGATTCTAACAATCTGCAAGTGGATCTCCGTGTACGCCCCATAGGGTTTTCAGTGTTAAAATCGGACGCGAATATTAAAATCGGCGAGACGATGATGTTAGAACTCTCAAAACGTTTTTTGCTCGCAATTTAACACTGAATCCTATGGGGGAAACTCACTTGCCGATTTCAATCAAAACGGTACATGTACTGTACGAAAAATTTCATGCGTTCTAGGATACAATAAGTGATGTTTGAATTCTCAAGGGAATTCTAAAGCACCCTAAAAAACGTTAAAAATCTTGTACACGTACACGATTTTAACACTAAATCCTATGGAGGTGTACATGCACACGTACACGTACATGTACGATGATGGCTGAACTCTCATTTATTACCTACTCACGATTTGTAGAAAATTCCAGTGAAATTTGGCTTCTATTTAAAAAATTGTTCGTCAGCGATTTCCTTTCTTTCTAGTCCGTGAGCTAAGAAGGTCTACTGTGCACCCCCCTCCACTTTTTCGGCTGAATTTTGCAGTGCGTCACTCGGTTTGCACGCATTCAGTGGGTGTGATAGTGTGAGTTGTTTCAAGAGGAAGGGGAAGGCTTTAAAAATTCCTGAAAAAAACAATAAATTTCAGAAAGCCTTTTCAATAATTGGTGATGTGTGGGTTCCTCCTGATGAACTTATGCGGGAACTGGAAGAGTTTACCTGCAATCTGTACGGATATCCCCGCATCAAGAATGTAAACGAAGTTAGATATCTTATGTTACAAGCGAAATGTGGTGAGGATCTTTCGCGAAAAACTAGTTTTGACCTCAGCCAATTACCGCCATGTAAAAGTTGTTTGATACACCATGCTATGAGAGCCAGTTACCAGGTTGGAATTTGGAGAAGGGCTCAGATTGCGGTTCCTGAAATCCCTAACGCTGATGGGCATGGATGGAAGCGAGATGATGATGCAGCATGTATGTGTTCAAACTGGACAGACTCTGAGTGCACGCCTAGCCAGCTGGTTGACGTGCTGGATGTTGTTGATAATGATTCCAGTGATTCGGATGGATTAGAAGAGTTCCAGCAGTGATGAGAGTGACACTGAGGTCTGATGAGTTTCAAGGGCAATGCATTAATTGTTTTTATGTTAATGAATACAGTAGGATTCAACAAACTGGGGTGTATCAATACACTTCTGTTTGTTGAATCTGACTACATAACATTAATATAATAACAAGCACAAATATATTTTACAGTTTTGCAACGCTTTTATTGAAAAACTTTCCAAAATTGAATTTTAATTTTTGACTCAAAGCTCATTTAATTATCTTCAAAATGATACCTACCATTGTATTGTTGATATTGGCTGACACTGCACAAAAACAAAAGTAAGTTTGCGTTCCCGCAGCCCGAATATTTTCATAGAAGTGAATCTACTAGGAGCAGATTCATGACCTGAAAGTCTAGAATATGTAATTCTGATGAACAAAATCATTTTTTATTTTGGGCGAATATACTCCATATAATCTGAAAACACAGAGAATTTTAGACATTACGTCCCCTGAGTTCCAGGTTGTCCAATCTACCTACTGTATCAGTTGATAGATAGAAGAACCTGGAACTCGGGGGACGATTAGTCAATTGTGCAAAGTACACATTTGCCAATATTGTAAAAATGCCTTTAAATTTGCGTTTTGACTTTTTTTTCGGTGACCTTTTGACCTCTGACGTTATCACTCTGGATTTGTATAATCAGTTTTAGTGCTAATGTTGTTGCATGGTAAATTAGCTGTTAAATGATACCACACACAATAGGGTTTGCCCATATTTTGATAGGTTAAGAGACAAAACAGTTACCCCTAACCCTAACAAAATTGATCGAGCCCGAAAGGAGGGTAGGGTTAAATATCCCCCTGGTAAGTATAGTTCACTAATCAATGAACTAAATCAGTTATATTTTGATCAAGTATACTCTGTGCAATCTGAAAACACAAAGAAAGTAAGATATTAGTCATTTGGACAAACTACACATGTGAAAAACATGCAACAAAAACTCTGAAATTTGCGTTTTCAGTTTCAGACGATGACGTTTTGACCTCTGACGTCATTACATTGGATCTACGTGAACCAGTTTAGAAATAATATTGTTCCTTTTTGTATTAGCTTTACAATGATACCAAATACTATGAGTTTGGACCATATTTTGATAGCTTACCTGACAAAAAAGTTACCCCTACTCCTAACGGATTGGAGCAAATTTTAGGGTAGGGTAGGGTTAAACATCTACCTGGTTAGCATATTGCATCCCAAATTTTTTTCTGTTAACAACTTGTTTCGTAAATAGTATATATTGACGCACATTTTGGTACCAAGAAAATTAAGTAGTGTGTGTGTGTGGGGGGGGGGGGGGGGGGGGGATGTGCACAGTAGACCTTCCTAGCTCACGCACTATTCTGCACATGTGTGCGGAACGGATTTTCATTTTCCTCATGGTGTGGTGTTGCTGTAAATTGCGATTTGATAGAACAGGCGTGTTATAAAATAGTTTACATACACCTAAATAAAGAGTTAAAGTGATGACTCGCTGCTTTTTATTCGCTTAAATCATCCCCTCGTTGTTTGTCGATTCGGCAATGGCTGTGCTTCGTTGAATGGACTGCGATTTCAAAGCAATTTTTTTTCCGGGCATGTTAACCCTTCCCCTGTCATAAAACAACTGCCATATCATTACAAACCTACTTACAAAAATCTCTTTTCAAATTTTCATATTTTCCAATACTTGCCTCAAACAGAGCTTATGGCCTCTCTCATTGGAACATGGTGGCCGTTGAACACGTTCCAATGGGGGCCATAAGCAATGATTTTGAGACAAAAAAGAGAGAAAATATTTAGTTATTAAAAGTATGTTTGCAAGATCGTTTTTTATTCGTGATCGGTAAAAGGTTAATCAACATTTACATTTGTCTTCGTTTCACAGTAAGGCAAGAGGTGCTGCCAGCCCATTTGTCGGAATTATCAGCTGAAATGCAAAAGTAGTTTATTTCATTTTATTGCACCGTATTGCTTGGGACTATGCGTTGTGCCAAAGCATTTAACTCTTAATAACCCGCTAAGTATTTTCAAGATATTTTTCGCAACCATGACTACACTGCAAAAAATATAGGTTCTCTTTAGAACCAAAACTGGTTCTAATCTTGTCCGTTAGATGGAACCAGTTCTGTTTAAACAGTATTTATTTCAAATTAAATAAATTTACCAAGATTAGCATTCAATTTTAACAGAATATTACATGAACTGAAGTAGATTCAGCAGTAAACTTGGAGCTTATTCAACGCAATCGCCAAACATTTTGAAACAAAGTAGATATGAACAGTTGGCATATCGAACCCGTTTTGGTTCTGAAGAGAACCAAAACTGGTTCGGTATGCCAACTGTTCATATCGCCTTTGCTTAATAATGATTTGAGACAACCTCGTATAAGCTCTAAACTTACGGCTGAAACCCCCTCAGTTTATGTTTAATTCTGTTAATATTTGATGTTAATCTTTATAAATTTATTTGATTTGAAATAAATACTGTTTAAACAGAACTGGTTCCATCTCAGGGACAAGATTAGAACCAGTTTGGGTTCTAAAGAGAACCTATATTTTTTGCAGTGTAGATTGGATGAAACATTCGTCCAAATTTAACATGAGAGATCATAGGTGAAAAAATCCATTCATCTTTAAATACAGGGAGAAAATTAGATTAAATTTACTGAAATTATACTTATTTCAGTAGCAAGCAAAATAGTGTCCTGGGCAGAAATATCTGCCAGCAGTATGCAAGGAATTAAGTCATGGGTTAACAGCATGTGTAATAGGTACACAATTTGGATTTACGTGATTCAAAGAGGTGTATACTTGTAAACTGTATCGCAAAGGTCACCATCCATTAAATCCACATGGCCAAACAATACATAACACAGCAACATATTGTTTATATTTTAATATGAAAGACTTCGTGTTGAGTCAGTGACGAATGTTCCTTTCCCCGTTCAAATTCTCCACTCAAAATTTGACCCTTGAGTGCAAGGCGCCATCTGCAAGGCTAATTCATTGCAGATGGCACACTGTTGCACGCACGGGGCGAATTACTCTTCTCTCGCTCTATCTATTTCTAGGACCTCTGTGTCTCTTCCGCCAGCTCTCTCTGCCCTCACCCACTTTCTCTCTCTCCCCATATCGCTGCCCATCTCTCTCTGGCAACAGTTTTAATCCATATCCCTGTCACCAGGAATCACATTTTCTCAAAATTCCATCTCTCTCTGGCAACAGTTTTAGTCCATATCCCTGTCACCAGGAATCACATTTTCACAAAATTCCATATATACCTCTATTTCTACCTCTATCTCTCTCTTTCTCTCTTCTTCGCTCTTTCTCTCTCTATCTTTATCTTTTTCTCTGTCTCTCCGACCCAGAGTTTTAATTTATATCTCTGATACCAAAATCATCCTTTCCCAAATTTAAAATTTGATTTCTCTCGCTCTCTTACTGTCCATCTGCCTCTCTCTCCTGGCCCCATCTCTCTCTCTCTCTCTCTCTCTCTCTCACTATGTCCCTCTGTCTCTCTCTGTCTCTTTCTCTCCCTCTCTCTTTAAACAGTTTTATTTTATATATCCAAGCCACCAGAAATCAGCCTTTCTCAAATTTTTTAAAATTGTCTCTGAATTTGAAGACTGGAACACCTTACGAGTCTGACGTCCGTATAACTTGTGTATTTGAGCACATTCAGCAAGAAAGAAGTTTCCAAACAGATTAAAAACTTCGGAACGTGTGTGACTTTAGGAAACCAAAATAAAAGAAAATCTCTGGTTTGAATAAAAATCGTATTTTTATTGAAAATATTGAATAAGTAGAGAAGAGAAGGGCATAAAATGGGCTATTTTGGAGAAAGTGGTGGTTTGTAGGTTCCCAGACTCTCTATTACTTGTACTTATGACCCGCCGTTGACACAGAAGAAAATTATAAGAAGGTTAATTCCTTTCAGTTGTACTTTCCTTTTCCATTCCCATGCTGTAAAACGGAGTTATGTTGAACACGCCACTTTTCTGTACGTGGAGAGTAAAATGCCACAAAATACCTATGGAGTGGGCTTTTTCCTCACACAACAACTTATAAATCATTGGAAATGCACAGGCTTAAGATTCTATCCAGGCAACATTTCATGTTCAGTGAAAAGGTGGGAAAATGAAGGCAGTTTTAGCTAAAGGACCTCCGGGTTCAATCTAGAAGTCCCGAAACTTAAACTTTTCTGATGTTTCAGTTTCCCTTTTTGACGGAATTCGAGCTAACCATTTACCTAACGTTACGGCCAAAACCGGCCAGCGCTATTCTCCAAAATAGCCAATTAATTTTCATTATTTTTTTCATTTTTTGTCTCAAAAACATAGGCTATGACCCCTCGTTGGAACGAGCTCGTTCCAATGAGGGGTCATAACCTATGTTTTTGAGACAAAAAATGAAAAAATTAGTTATTCAAGAATTTTTTTTTGCAAGTGTCGTCTGCTTTTCATGTTAGATAAAGGGTTAATACATGGGGGAAATATTAACCAGTGGTTGATTTGTAGCGCCCCCCCCCCCCCGCACCCGTCCCCCATCCAGGGGCGGTGCAAATGGATGTTTTCCTAAGATGGTCACGACTACGAGATGAATATAAATCTGAAAGTACTCTTGTGTTTTTGAACTAGAATCCGATTGACTAATAAGAGAACTTTATCCTCAAGGCATGCATTCAACAATTAGTCGGGACCAGCCAAAGCTGCATGTTGAAAGACGAAACCATAAATGATCAAGACAACAGTATAAGTTATTGTGATGAATTGACGGGAACATGGTCTGAGGTTTGCGGCTCGGAGCTTATGTTCAACCGAGACGCGAAGCGGTGTTACCGTCAATTCATCACAGTAACGTATATGTTCCAAAATGACACTACCCATAGCCCAAAACCTACAACGTGAAACACGGGAGGTTTATTTACTAAACATGTAATCATTAAAAGTTGCCTTGTTCAAGGCAACTTTTTAACGATCACAGGATTAGTAAATAAACCTTTCGTGTCGACTATCCACCGACGGCATTGGATAAATAATCAATAAACCAGATAAAGTCATTCCATCTCAGTTTAAATCGTAAATCGGTTTGTAATTTAAACAACACTTCATCCGGAACACCGTCTGCAGCACGAGTGAAAATCCAGAAAAATGAAGCGGCTTGCTAGTCATTCCGTTGGTGAAAGCAATTACGAAACGGGCGTCTTCATTTCAAATATTTCGCGTGGTGACGTCAGGCGGTAACATTTGCCACTTGAGCCGTAAACATAGAATATACTAAGCGAGCTCTCGTCCAATCAGAGGAGGAGATTTTAGTCTTATTGGAACATTTCTTAATATTGTTTTTTGTTTTTTTTTTGGGGGGGGGGGGGGGGGTAATGACACTTTAAACAGCTAGGGTCACCTCGTGTCTTACAGTTTACGGGCGGAGGAAGCCGGAGTACCCGACTCCCCAGCCTACTAACTCCACACAAGCAGGATTAGCTTTGATGAAGTCAAGTGCACCATCGACGTGCAGTATACCTTAGTACACAACACCTCCGTGCTCCCAAGTGGGTAATCGTGATTAAGCGCTTTATCCAATGACACAACGCAGTTGCACCTGGCGGGCATCGAACCGTGGACGTTTCGGTTTGAAGTCCAATGCCGTAACCACGGAGCTACCGCGCAGTCCGCGTTCCTAATTTTTATCAGTAACTTCATAATATATATAAACAATATTTTTAAAATAGAATTAGGTTGAGGAGATCACGGGTAAAAGATACACATCAAGTCCGACCCGTGATTTATTTCTTGTCCAATATTACACGTGTTTGCATATGACAAACGGGTTTGCATGGTAAACTATCAGTATATAGATAACGGAAGAAACAGAAACTCACAGCTGTGTAACGATTTGAATCCAGCCAACTCCAGATGGAAAAATGAAAAAAATTCGTGAGAGGCTTCAGTGAATATTTTCTTCCATCAAGGGTGTTTTCCTAGTAATTAAAAAGGACAAAAGTACAATCATGGATTTAAAAGCGTGGATTTATCAGTTGCTGTTGTGTTTTGCGTTTGTTCTAAAAATCACAGGTAAGATAATACGCGTCACTGCTGACTTAGAAAAGACGGATCGACGACTGAAAAGATTTATAACCATTAAATTAATTTTTTTGGAGTCGGGTCGCAACACAGCACTTATAACAAGACATCAAATACGGGGATTTTTTTTCTGGAAGTGTCCACTTCATTTAAATCAGTCGGTCTTTTAAAGCGACAAAGAATTATTACTCGCACGTACTTTTTTCTATTAACACTATAGTGGACACTCGTTGTTTTGGCAGAATATGTTCAATAAAATATATAATTTTTCTTTTGAGAGCGCGGTGGCTCAGTGGTGGACGGTTCTATCCCGTCCGGGACGACCCGCGTTGTGTCCTTGGGCAAGGCACTTGATCCTGGTTGCCTACATGGGGGCACGAAGACGCCGTGTACTAAGGCGTACTGCACGTCGATGGTGCACGTTTCCAACCGCTGTAACACTGATTGAGAGGAGCTTGATCAGAGTGAGAATGTTGAGGAGCTGACAGTTGCTCGCCGATGCTCAGTGGTTCTCTCCGGGTACTCCGGCTTCCTCCATCCGTAAAAGTGTCACGGTCACGAGTTGTCATTGTGCATAAGTATGGGACCTTGAACACCAGTAAATGAAAAACAATTATAACAGATGTTTTTGTCAACACTGCAGTGGCAACTCGTTGTATTGGAAGAATTGAATATATTCAATAAAATATATATTATACTATCAAGCCCATAGTGGACACTCGTCGTTTTAGCGGAATTTAACCCTTTGAACCCTAGCGGCCGTTTTTTCCAGCCAGCAACATTATACGCCACAACGTCATTAAATAGGATGGCTGTTCAGTAAATGTGTGGAGTAGATTATCAATATTTTCAACGTGCAGCCCAGTGGCTGCACGTTGGTAATATTGATTAGTCTACCCCAAATAATGAATATGGACTCTTCTAATTGCCGCCATTGAACTGGCATGGAAGATACCATTAGCGTTCAAAGGGTTAATATACTCAATAAAATATATATTGCACTATCAACACTACATAGTGCTGATAATACAATATGTATTTTATTGAATATATTAATTCTGGTATGACGAGTACCTGTCGTTCCCGTGACACGCCCGAAAACTTGTTTAGTTCATTAAGGTTGCTACAAAGGCAGAAGTGGTGGAAGCACCACGACGGGTGGGTGGGATGTGGTATATGTTGGGGCACACGCCTCTCCGTTTTTCTACAGATATACTTCATATTTACACAATTAGTTTTACTATTTGAGGGCAAGAAAAGGTGTAAATAGAACGATTGTCTTGTATTGCATTATCTACAAAGAGAAACAAATTCAGTCGCATTTGCCGAATGAACTCTCCCATCGGTTAGTTCAGTCTATTCTTTTACTTCAGCCAACTTTCAATCCGAAGGTTGGAAAATGGTTGTTGGAGAATAAAAAATAGACCGAACCATGACCACACCTTTGGATGGCTTCTTAAAAAAGTTTGTATTCCTACATTTGACAGCATACTGTGTTTAGACGGATCTGTAGGTGTGTATGTGTGTGTGTGTGGGGGGGGGGGGGGGGGGGGGGCGCTCCCCTACTATTTATGTGAGTCAAAACTCTTTTCCCAAGAACAGAGACCAGAGAACACGGTATTATCCGCGATAACATATCCTACTGGCACATAGAACACATTGGAACTCAGGGGACGATATGGACATTCACTGACGAAGGTAATAGATATCCTCGTGTTATCTCAAATAATACGGTATACCCACTGCATGCAGCTTTCGCTCCTGCAAAGTATTGCCACTGTAGAGCCACACTGACCTTCAATTTTCTAACATTTTCCCAAGGGAGGTACCAAGAGTCCACTGACAAGACTTGAACCCCCAACTAGTACTCGTCCTCAACTCGCCTCTACACGCCCCGAAGGGTGATTCGCATGATGATCCATGACTGAAATATCACTCCCACAAAACTCAGAATCCCAGATCCGCCACTGCTGTCGATCGGCTTGTTAAATTTTCCATGTCAGTACTTCTTGGACATTTGTGACCCGCCATTTTTTTGAGATATCGACACCTATGCATACGGAATTGCTTTCTAATTGTGATATACTATATATAAAAAGCTTTGGAGGAGCTCGCAGGTGGGCTTCCACAGAAACTGAATAGTCACACATGCTCCTTCATATCGTAATTCCTGGATACGTCACTTCCAGTTGTTAACTTTTAACAGAGAACGAAAAATTATTTTTCAATTTTTAAAAACATTGATGCTTTTTCCCAATTTTTTCAGGGGTCCATCTCCAATGAGTGTATTAAGTTAGTGTTTTTTAAACATTACTTTTCTTGAAAGCTATTGTTAGTTCAGCAAGCAAATGGCCATTTTGAGGCTAGCTTTGCAATGTCAGATAGTAAAAGTTTTTTGGGTCATTCCAAGGTATCGTTTTTCACCGAATCTGATTGATGTCACTCTGTAAACCATGGACAGCTCGGAATATTCAAGATAGCATCCAAGATGGCCGCCCGCAACTCCCAGTACTTCTCTAAATGACCAAAGTTGCATATTTGAACATAAATTTCTGTAAGCGACACACCACCAAGTGGGGTGCTATATTTGTTGTATAAGTTTCATTGCTATAACGCCTTGCACTGAATAGATCGAAGCTAACACATATAATCAACATGCAGCAACAACAGTTAGGTTGTTGTGCATGTTGATTATAGGTGCTAACCTTTTTCTGTGACCTTGACCTTGGTGTGTCAGTCGTGAATTTTGTATGTGACGCACTGTCTAGTAGTGGTCCATGAGTTGTGTAAATTTCACGGTGGTGTGTCCTTCAACTGAAAAAACGTTGTGTCCCCAGGCATAAAAATTGATTTGTATGTTGGTTCCATGTGTTGACCTTTGTCTTTTCCTTTGACATTGATGGGCCAATCCTAAATTTTGTATGCAACATACCACCTAGTAGTGGTACATATGTTTTTCAAGATCTATTGTGGTATCTCCTTCCACCAAAACGTCATGGCCCAGACACGAAAAAGTTGATGTACAGTACGTGGAGAGTGGATTGTAACTAAATCACCCGGGGTGGAATTATCACCCAAAGTATCACTTTCAAATTCTCTCCATGTGGACAAAAAACACAAGCAATGTTTCAGCCAATGGACTTCCGGATATAACCCGGAGGTTCATTGGCTGGAACTTTGCTTGTGATTGTAATGCTTTGCAACAAATTAACAATTATTGCTTGGGTGGAATCTCCACTCTGCGGGTGATTTAGTGATAATACACTCTCCACGTACTGTACCTGCTCATCCTCTGTGTCCACCCTTACTTCGACCTCAACCTTGGTGGATCGATCTTGAATTTTGCGTGCGACACACCGCCTAGCTGTGGTTCATATGCTGTGCAAGTTTCATTGCGATATCTTCTTCTAAACATTTTGGTCTGGACTCGAAATATTTTATGAATGCTCATTCCATGTGTTGACCTCTACATGTCCTGTCACAATTAATTAACGCGTTCCTTATTGCAGAAGAATGAAGTAGTCTGGAACTACATAAGAGCGATTGCGCTGAGCAATACAAAATATAGCGCGCTATTAGCGAGTTCGGCAGTGGAATCATGAACTGAACCGATCAAAAAGTAAGAAAATATTGAGACTACAGTATGTGGAGGGTGTATGATTACTAAACCGCCGTGGGATAGATTCTTCACTTATTTCTTATTTACAACTTCTGAGGACAAAACACACGAATCACTTGCAAACTTTCATCACCTGGACCATCGGATTGCACCCGGTGGTCAATGTGATGAAAGTTTTCAAGTGTGTCTTACGCTGTTAAGAACAATAATAAACACTTTTCGAGTGGGAAAATATATGGCGCTGCGATTAAGTAGTAATCCACTCCCTTCATTCTGTATATGCACTCGAATTTTAATATCAATTTACGTCATTACATGTACATGTATCCCAGTGGAGGTTAGTAATCATGTTGCTGATCTCTATTTACTAGTGGAGAATTGTACAGAGTTGGGCACACTGTTTTTCTACGGGAATTGAGTTACGCTAATGGTGCAGTTTGATGGGGACAAATGTGCACTTACTCAGCGCGCTATTACTTCAGAATAGTGCACAATGCAGTCACAGGTCTTCTAGATTCAGCTGTATCTGTAACCTTGACGTTGGTGGGTCGGTTGTACGCGGCGCACCGTCTAGTGGTGTTGCATATTTTGTGTAAGTTTCATTACGGCATCTCTTTCCATTAAAAGGTTATGGCCCGGGCACTTAAACGTTGAAGTGTATGTTCATTGCACGTGTTGATCCCTATCTGCGATCTTGACCTCGGTCGTTAGTTTCATATGTAACACAACACACCGTCCAGTGGTGGTACATACATTGAGTAAGTTTCGTTATGATATCGCTTCCCATAAAACGTTATGTACCGAACACAAAAAGTTGATGTGCGTGCTCAGTCCACGCGTTGACTTCTAACAGTGATCTTGACCTTGGTGGATCGTTTATGTATTTTGCACACGGCTCACTGTAAAGTAGTGCATATACGTTGTGAAAGTTCCATTGGGATATATCAAAGAATTTATGAAAATAGTGTTTTTTGGTAGCCATCTTGGACGCCATTTTGAATATCTCGAGCTCCTCAAGGTTAACAGAGTGGTATCATTCAGATTTTGGATTTAAAGCAAAAAGTCACCCGAGAAACGACCAGAAATCTTTTTACTTTCCGACATTGGAATGTTACTCCCTCTGGTTTCCGAAGTATGTAGCTTGTACAATCTCTAAGTTGAATCAATTTTTTTTGTTTTAGTGGTAAGTTAAACACACAAAACAGCCACTCAGAAATTGCGAATCCTGAAGGAAGAAATTACACTGATGTGAAGATGCGCTCCTACACAATCAGTAACTTCATTAACACAAATTGTGAACTCATGTATGACGACTTAAATGGAATTTTCGTTTCATAACTCCCAACCCCCTCTATTCGTTTCGGAACTATCCACTGCTTTCACGGGAGAACGTCCGACTACGAAACGTCCGAGAAAAGAATATATTGAATTTCGGAAGAAGTACAGGTACAGTACAGTGGCCGTGGACTGGTCGTAATCCATGCGTGATGTTCATACATACGTTTTCCAGGTAATAAAAATCATCATCAGCAAAATTTTAATTAATGAAGCACCGGGTGCTTCAATAATTAAATTTTTGGTGATTATTCCTATAATTAGTTTTGGAATCTAATATTTTGCGCCCGTCGAAATATTGCTGATCCGTGGAAAGAGGACAGTCCACGGTGGCCGTACTGTATACTAGGGCTGTCACGATCTTTTAATTTAGGAATCGATTAATCGTCGCAAATAATCGATAATAATCGATTAATCGTACCTAGACGACCCTCTTCCGCTCTTTGAAGTTCAAGTTAGCTGACCAACCTCAAGTAAACAACGAAGACGATCCTCTTTTGAGTACATTCAAAGCTTTGATGTTCTGAACTTTTGAACCGTCCGTGAAATAATCAAGACCGGTCGTCAGTTGCGAACTTCGCAAGTTCGCAACTGCCGACCGGTCTTTACTATTACACTGACGGTTCAAAAGTTCAGAACATCAAAGCTTTGATATACCCGAAAGACAAATGCTTCTAACGGCTTCTTGAGGTTTAACATCGACGTTCTTGACCTTTTACCTTTAGCAACAATAGTTTTTTCATTCAATTTTTTTTTATTATTAAACGTCTAAAACGGGGTAAAATTTAGCGATTCGTCGACACCGAAAAATACTAATCGATTTCGGCGTGACCGATCGACAATCGATTAATCGTGACAGCCCTACTGTATACGTGCAAAGTGTAAGCTATATACCTCCGGGTATGTCCGGTTTGCCTTGGTCGTCTCACTAGTCTGGCATCATCTAGGGATTTTAAGGTCATTGCTTCTTAAGATTATGCTCCAATCAGACTAAAATCCCCTGATTGAACGACAGCTCGCGGACTCTTTGCTATGTTTACGACCAAGTGGCATATGATACCGTTCGATGTCACCACGCGAAATATTTGAAACAGGGTTCGCATTTATTTCATCAGCGGAGTGACTTGCAAACCGCTTCACTTTTCTAGATTTTCCATACGTACAACAGAGATGTTCCGAATGAAATATTGTTTAAATTACAAATCAGCTGACGATTTGAACTAACGTGGAGTGAACTCGACATTTGTCTGATTCATTGATTATTTCTCCAATGACGCCATGGGGTTCACGAGAGAATTCTTTACTAAACTTTTTTTCGTTAACCCTTTGAACTCTGATGGTATCTTCCATGCCAGTTCAATGGCAGCAATTAGAAGAGTCCATATTCATTATCTGGAATAGACCAATCAATATTTTCAACGTGCAGCCGGGGGCTGCACGTTGAAAGTATTGATTGGTCTACCCCACACATTTACTGAACAACCATCCTATTTAAGGACGTTAAGACATATCATCTTCTTGGTCGGAAAAGCGACCACTCGTGTTGAAAGGTTGAAAGTTTCGATGCTCATTTCACGATATGGGTTTTGGGTGTAAGGGGTAGTATCTTATTGGAACCTGTCCGTTATTGTGATGAATTAACGGCAACATGGCTTCGCGTCTCGGTTGAAAATGAGCAAACCTTGAACCACGTTACTGTAAATTCATCACAATAACTTATATGTTGACTGCAAAACACGTCTGAAATCAAGTTTAGTGCCTTTTTTTACAATTACTTTGGCCACTTTAGAGGGCTGTCGTCCAGGGCACCAGGGCGTTGTTTACCATATAAAGTAGAACGCGTCTACCACAGTAAACAAGCACTGCTGTGCAACGAAGGCAACACCTTGGCACCTAATTAAATGTTTACTGGGTTATGTTATAAGCTCGCCCTTGTACATTTGTGAAAATTGCACCATGAATGCACGTGACACGAATTCCATATGTACCCTGTGAGAATGTTATGTATCCTGAGCAAAAACTGGATTCTCTATTTTTCAAACCACATCTAGCCTCAGTCATGGATATCATCATCTTCTCGGTTCAATTTTCCAAGTGGGATTTATATCCCTTGACTACGTAGAACATCGCGTGATTTTATGTACCGTGGCAAAAGCGTGAACAAAACTGTAGGTTGCCCGGCATGGTTATCAATCACACAATGCGACAGTTTTCTTTGCTGTATGACAATAAATAATAGGTGGCGTGAGACGAAAGAATGTTTCCAACTCTTTTGAAGGTATGCCTATTAATCGGTGCCCTCGCGCCCGTCTCTCCACCTTTCCTCACACACAAACATTTTTGAACACCCTTTGGTGCACTCATCAAGATCGGAGATAAAGGAAATGGCATTTTTTGTGGATTCGCTTTTTTCAAATTTTTCCAACAGTCCGAACGACAGTAGGTCAAGAGTTTCTCGAATATTTCTGATCAAACCCCTCAACCGCCCCACGCCTCCCTCACCCAAAACTTTATTTTGCCTCGGCTTGAATACCGGCGAAGGATGACATAGCTACCGCCACCATGCTACAAAATAGACATCACAATGACAATAAATAGACTGTTTAACCCTTTACCCAACGCAGACGATATCAAAATTCATTATTTTAAATATCATTTTTTTCAAATATTTCAAACAATTACAACAAAACCATATCATGTGACCCCTCGTTGGAACGAGCTCGTTCCAACGAGGGGTCACATGATATGGTTTTGTTGAAATTTTCTGAAACATAATATTTTTTCAACTGTTGAATTTGCATATTACCCGGGCGGATGCGGCTGATTCGTTGGGTAAAGGTTTAACAAAAAATAGTCGAACAACCCAGAGTTGAACAGAACGAAGGATGTAAATCAACAGAAAGTTTGAGATAGAGAGACTAATTGCAGCTTTGTAACTCGAAAAATGACGGTATTGGAAATGAATGAGAGACATTGATGGATGGGTGGGGGGGGGGGGGGGGGGGGGGGTGGTCGGAGTCACTCCCGGCTCCCGTTCAAGCTATTTTGAGTAACTCAAAAATCTGTTCACAAACAATTAGACCAGAAGACATGACATTTTCTTCGAAAACACATGGATATCCACTTCCGGGAGTGGTGCATGTTCCTGTGTTATCGTGGATAATACCGTACCTGTGCAGACATTCTTTTAGCTCCTGTGCCAGACTCTTGTGATTTGTTATAAAACTGCTCCCTTTTTCAAAATTGCGGGAAAGTTTTTGAAGCAAAGCATTGTGGTGATGAGCAATGACGACACTGCAAGAACACGTTGACCTTCCTTTTAACAGCACGTTTCACGGGAGGTCCACGAACACACAGTGCCGAGATTGGAGTACTCCTTCTCGAATTCGCCCAAACTCGTCAGTTGCGCGCCTGTTGATCCTTCGCATCATGCCCTATGATTAAAATGAGGCGCCTATCGCGTCCCCAAACACCGAATCCCTCTATCCTCCACCGTGACGCCGAGAATGTGTTTAAACGGCGATAGAGAGAGAGAGAGGAGAGAGATGGAGAGAGAGAGAGAGAGAGAGAGATGCACAATATGACACCTGGCACACCTGTTTGAAGTTAAACCTTTACCTAACATGAAAAGCAGACGACACTTGCAAACAAAATTCTTGAATAACTATATTTTTTCATTTTTTGTCTCAAAAACATAGGTTATGATCCCTTATTGGAACGAGCTCGACAAGCTCGTTCCAAAGAGGGGTCATAACCTATGTTTTGGAAACACAAAATGAAAAAAATAATGAAAATTAATTGGCGACTTTTGCAATAGCGCTGGTCGGTTTTGGCCGTTTCTTTCGGTAATGGGTTAACATCCAGCATTATTTATGCAGATGCATTCATATTATTGCAATAAATTACCGAAATTATGATTGACGACGATGCAATTTTCTGTTAACTCGGACATTTTAACGAATACGAATATGCAGAAATATTTTTTTCCCTCCATTAATTTTGTAGAAAGTCTAAAAATATAATAGAGAATAAGTTTACAGTGCTTACAAAAGTTATACACACAGTTACAGAGAGAATGAGTTGAACACTGATTTCTTAGCGTCGTATTGTTTTGAATTGATTACCAATGGTCTTTTCAGTTTCAATCGATTACAGAAGAACTGAGTGGAATCTTTGAGTAAAACATTGCTCAGTCATAATTAATACCAGTCCATCAGAACATTTGCTGAATTAAATATAGCCATGACACATTGTTATTACACGGCTAAAGCATTGCAGTTGGCACCTTTGGGTTTTCTGGTAGTCGTGTTTATATCGCCAGGCAATAGTGAGCGCCGGATTAGCTCTGTTTTCGCTCTTCAGAATCATCAATCAGTCTTGCGAGCCTGAGTCTGCTAGCAGAGAGAGAGAGAGAGGAGAGAGAGAGAGAGAGAGAGAGAGAGAGAGAGAGAGAGAGAGAGAGAGAGAGAGGAGGAGGGAGACAGACAGGACAGACAGATAAACATACAGACAGAGAGACAGAGAGGGGCCAGAGACAGAGAGACAGACAGAGACAGAGCTAGAGAGACAGAGACAGAGAGACAGATAGAAAGAGAGACACAGGCAGGCAGACAGGCAGACAGACAGACAGGCAGACAGACAGACAGACAGACAAAGAGAGAGAAACAACAGAGAGACAACAGAGAGACACAGGGAGAGGGAGAGGGCGAAGCGTGTATTACAGAAAGGAATTTGGGGTCTTAATTTTTTCAAAATGTTCGAATGGCCATACTGTTGATTCTCTAAATTCAATGCAACCTTTCTGAAAACTGTTCAAAACTGCTGATCGTTTTAAAATATGAGCCACCTTGAAGTACATTTAGAGAAATTCACGCTTAGCTAATTATCACCATGCGCGCTTCATGATAAATTCTTCTTCTCGAAATTGACAGAAACAGAGGAGATCTCACACCAAATGCACAGCATCGAATTCCCCTGGTTAAATATAACTTTTTCATCTAACAATTTCTATACTTATCTATTAAAATATAAGAATTTCATGCTTAGTAGTAGTATTCATGTACCAGGACACCCCTTATTTGCCGGACCTCGGTGCCGGACCTCGGAAGTGACGTCATGTCACGTGACCCAGCGGCGCCATGTTGTGTTGTCATGGTAACCCTCGTGAGCGGCCATGTTGTGACGTCATCTCCATAGTGATACGTGGTGTTAGTGCGCATGCGCAGCGCGTGTTGTTAGGATGATACGTGTTTCCGCCGTCCATTTTGTATACGGAGGCCGCCATCTTGGTTTCTATGGTAGCACGTGGTTGCTATGTGACCCAAAGGCCTATAACAAGACAGGGGTATGTTCGGAGGGTGTGTTTTGTTGAATAGGTGTAATTTCCCGATTCACAGAATTACCACAAACAACCCCGACAATCCCTCCAAATCGCCAAAACCCACCCCAAAGCACCGAAATTGACTTTATTTACTACGAATTTCCCATTTTATCGTCTTAGCACGTAGTGCTATAGTACAGAGGGGGTACCGGGGTGTGTTCGATTGAAAGGGAGTAATATTCTGGTTCGGACCCCCACCCCCCCCCCCCCCCCCCCCCCCCAGAATCCCTTTTTTGTCGTATGAGGTTTAATTTACCATCCCTCTTAGCCTTATTTCAGTATTTGAGGATACCTATGACATGGTTTTGTATTGTTGGAGGATATCTTTTGAGGATATATGTTGAGGATACTTTTTGAGGATACCTTTGGTATTGTACTACTCATTGGTAACAACACAATTTTTACAATTTAATTTCTTTTATTCAACAACAAAAATACAACTTTTTATGGAAACTTCTATGGTATGTAGATTGTCAGATATTCATAAACAGTCTTTCTGCAGATTGGACATCTTCTCAGTGGTTTACAACAGTCTTTGCACAGGCACAAATGGTTACATGGTCGCGGAGCGACATTGGCTTCAGCTGACACACACACACTACATTTTGTCCTTCGTGAATCTTATTCTTGAAATGATGTTTCCATTTCTTCTTTGATGGCCATTTCTCCTTGAATTTTTTTTAACGTCCATGAATTCAGGTGGTAAATTATGAATGTAATAACAGTCTGGAGAATATTTTCTGTGTTCTTCTATTACATCATCTTCTGTTTCCTAGAAACGAAGAATAATACCACAATGAAAACATTGAGTTCTGTCTCCTGTCCCCAAATAAAAGAATCCAGCTTTTGTTAGTTCATTTGAGGTTTTCACACTTCCCCTTGATAATATGAATTGAAATGCCTTGAGACGATTTTCCTCCAATGCACACTTGATGTGTTTTGGTGGTCTTTGTTCTGCTGTCTTTCTTATTTTCTCTTATCCACGTAATAACTGCTACAGTATTGGTGGTGGAACATCACGAAAATACGTTTCGAATGAAACGCTCATTCTCTCTACAAAGTCTCTTGGATTTCTTGTTTCTTGGTTTCGTGATTGATAATCATCAGTGCCATCATGATCAAACATGGAATAGTGAACATTCTTCAATCCTTTTTATCTTCATTCTTCTTTAGTTTTCTTTCTCTCTTTGGTTTGGGTTCTCCTATTTCAAGGCTTCTCTTCTTTGCAATATCCACTGCTTTGGTCACTTGTTCCCAATCTCTTGTGGTAAACTGGAACTCAACGTCGTTCTTGAACAGTTGAATCTGTAAATCGTTGTTAAGTTTGAAGATGGTCACATTTGTAGACATCCTTCTTCTTTGGCTGTCGAACACACATGTGAGCTGAACACCAAGTGCACCCTTTTTATAGTTTTTCTTAAATACAGCGGCATCTAGTGGCTGGTTTCCTCTATGGCGTCATTAACCAACACATCATTATCCATTAGATCAGTCGTAAACATGTTGGATATGGTTTCCATCGGTACACCCCCAACAGCGATGTTTCAAGTAAAACATGCAGTATTGTCCACACACTGGTAATGGTCCTTGAAGGCGTTTTGTATTATACTTCCAATATCTGGAATTGTTCTTCAGGAAATTCTCGAATGGTCTGTGTTGTGGTGGTAATTCATAGGAATCAAAGTACTCTGCGTTGTGGTGGACTCACAATGAGAGCCACCCAGTGTTCTCCTTTTATGTGGTCTGGATCCGTGTTGGCTATCAAAGCCACTGGTCTGTGATCTGGTAATCTTCTTGATAATCTGTTTCTTGCAAATACACCCAAGCATATTCTCTTCAAACAACTATCTGATTGAAGTGCATTCTCTAACTGCAACGTGTTCATGTTGAGTAATCGAAGATTACTTGTCTATTCTTATCCACTTCTATGATGTTCTGAAATTCTGCATACACCAGTACGTTGATTGCGGTTGGTAATGGGTTTTCAAAATGGACTTCTAGTCTCAGTGTTCCTCTCTTCACCAGATCGAAGTGTTGTCCATGTGAGAGGTCTGGAGTCAGGTCGAATACGAATAGGGTGTATCCATTTATGCATTCTTCTCGGCTAATTGGTTTCCTTCATTCTCATACATTTGTCCAGTCCCCTGGAACAAGGTCGCATAACAACTCGACACTTCTTGTTGTTCGAATCGAGATTGTAATGGTTTGGCTGGAATCTGCTGCCCATCCACGTACAAAGCCAAGTAATTGATTTTTTAGTTCTTGAAATTATATGAATTTTTTGAAAAGTTTCCATTAAAAGCATCGTTGTCTACACATCCCACTACGATGCGTTTAGGTAGTTGGCCTAAAAATAAATTGTCTTGTGTAATGTTCAGATTTCCTTTCAGCACTGAAAACACCTTGGTTTCCACACGGTCGATGGGATATTTTGCCGTTGCTGTTGTTGGTGCTTTCTCGTGAGCCATTCTCACGAATGATTGATTGGCGTCTCTCTTGCGTACAAACATGGATACATCTAGAATTTTGATCTTGTATGTATCGGCATCGGCCATCAGTGCGAAAGCATCTTTGGTTCTGTTCATTTAACATGAACATTAACTCCATTCAGCAAGTAACGAGTTTGGAAAAACATGTCCAAATGTAATCCTCCCAGTCATGCCCACGATTTTACTGTTCTCTATAAATTTCTTTCGAAGAAGAAATCCCTTGTTATCATCTGTCAAATCTTCCATGTGTCCGACTGTATCCTTGTACCATAATGCATTAGTCAGTTGTGACTTCTTGGCAGCTGGTCCATAACTCAACAAAGTTTCTATGAAAGCTCTGTACTGATAAGTGTTGTTGGAAGGAGATACCAGTTTTTCATCCAAGCTGATATCGATTTGAGTAAATAAGGAACGCATCCATTGGCATCGGGCACAATTGATGCCCCATTGGAATCTACAACCGTTGCTTTAACATACAAGTATGTCTGTGCCAAATTCAAATAATCATCTCCTAATCCTGCAATGTGGAATTCTATTGGGCCACTGTTTCCTGTGGTCGCCAAAGGCCTGTGTTCTACCCATTGCCCATGTTCCACGCTAGTCTGTGTTGGTGGTATGGAAAACAAGTCGAGTTCGCTGTTGACACACTCACAAGATTTTTCATTGATGAGAGACATCATGCACCGAGAATGTCTTGGGTCTGTACAGTTCTTCTTTTTGTCGATTTGCGAGTTTTGCGTGGTGCGGGCCTTTTTATACCTTTCCTGCCGGGTGGTGTCGATCCACCAGTCACTTCATTGCAAACTCCCGCACCAGCCTCTTTGACTCTTTTGATTGCTGCCTTTTTTTACATTTTTCCCTTCAATGACATCTTCGGTAAAGGCCTCTCCTTTTCTCACGAGCTGTCTTCCCACGATCCTGGCTGTAGTTTTCAATAAAGGTAACACCATATTCTTCAGTCCCCCAATATACTTCCCAAACCATAACCTCTTTGTATTTGAGCTCCAGAAAAACCTGGTAGACCGTTCCCAGCTTGTTTCGTGTAATATTCTTCGTATAATTTGGACTTACAGCAGTAAGTCATGTTTATGTGAAATGAAGAGATCTACGATTTCTGAAATGAAGTGTCACTGTCACTTTCCCGAACTCGAATGGTACTATGGCTCCTGTGTCATCCCTTATATACACCTGGACGGTACTGATTTTTTTTTCGTTCCACTGGTACATAATACACATTCTAAAAAGGTTTGGAGATGATATTCCCATATTTTCCACGTACGGGTACGATACGAAGACGTGGTATTCTTGTATCTCCTACGACTTGGTCACGAACCAGGTCCCAGTATACATAAAGCGAATAAAATCCTTGGTTGACATCGTCAACTCTAGAAGAATTGTAACTTCCTGATTTAAAAACACACTCCTTAAATGCCAAAATATTTTGAAGAGTGGGACTCAATGTGACCACGACTCCATCACGTACCGTGATACGAACTTTACCAGTCACTTCATCCAATTCAAAATCTACCTTATCGTGACGAGGCAAGAGTAATTCTTTAACACCATTGATAGACCGTATCACATCAGTGGGGTACGAATAACGACCTTCCTTGAGAGTAAGTCGATAATTCTTTTTCTAAGACCAGAACACTGTAACGAAAGCTTCTTCTCCACGAATATTGAACCAAGTATTTGGATACTGAATCTCTGCCAGACCTACTTCCCATTCTCCCGTGAGATTCACAGGTTGTGATAAATGAGTGGTGTACGTAGCCAACGTGTTTTCAGGAAACACGTTCATAGAACTATTACTTGGTAGAGTCAAATAAAACATTACTTATTCCTGATGGTTGGATTGGGCAACAAATATCCTATGCTACTACTCAAGAGAGCAGTCCACAACTTGCTGTCTGTGTTCTCGAGAGTGCGATTAACGACACTGGTAATGATGATGATGTACAAAATGATTATTTGTGAAAAGTAAGTGATCTCGCTCCTTGGAATTCTTTTTCCAAATAGAGGCCAAGATCCGTTCGATCCTTCTTCCATTTTAAAGAAACCTCAGAGGTTTACTTCCTTTTATAGGTGAGCTGACTCTGCTTGATCCACGAATTGAACGAAGCGGGATTTCCCAAGCACTTTACGAACAATTCCCTTTTATTACCTCGTCCACGTTTCTTGAGTACGTGTTCGATTTTATAAATAGTGTTATGTGAAACTCACTGAAGTTCTTCAGTGTAGAACGACCCTTTCAGTACTTCCCCATTATCATCTTGTAAGATGTATGTGACTGGATGTCCTTTCTTGATGGCTACCATTGTGAATAACTCTTCGGTCCAACTGGGCAAATAACCTTTCTCAAAAGATTTCTTAACTTTACTGATTCTCACTCTATCTCCCACTTTGTACTTTGGTTTCTTGTGTTTTATGGGTTTGCCATAAAGTTTCTGCCAAACCTCTTCTTGATTTTCAAAGTAAGCGGCAATGGGGGGGGGGGGGGGGGGGGGGGTCATACCGATACTACGATGATGAGAATGATTATATGATTTCACCAAGTTTTGAATTGGAAAAGTTAGTGTATCGTTCTTGGTAAAATATTTCCACATCTTGGTTTTCAAAGTTCTATTAAATCTTTTTACTATGGAACATTTTGTTTCCACATTTTGTGTAGTGAAAAATTTGACTTTGTGATCTTAGAAACTCTTTGCCTTGATCAGTTTGTAATTTTTCTGGTTTACGAGTAAAGTTTAGTAAAGGCTTTTACTATGGAATGACCAAGTTTGTTTTTGAGGGGTATGACCCAAGCATATTTACTAAACACATCTATACATGTCAACAAAAACTTTATGTTTTTGTTGAATTTACTTATGTTTGCTACATCTACCAAATCAGCTTGCCATTGTGCATCGATACCGCTAACTATCACTTTTCTTCTAGGAAATGTACGACGAACAGGTTTGTGAAGAGTGTATGTGTCTTGAGTCTCTAACCAGTTCACAACTTGTTTAGTTTTTCCTTGGACGCTCTACGAAGAGCGTCTACACCACCAAAACTTCCAGGCGCTTCAGAATCATAGTACAATGCTTCCATGACGGCCTTGTTCACGTCTCAACTCTATTTATACCCTTCTTCGGTCCACTTTGGCGTTTCTGTTTTCTTTCATTGTTTGGGTTCCGACTTTATCGGTGCCTCTTTCATAAAATCCCAACGTTCTTTATGACCAATCATTTCTTGGGGTATGTTACTATCTCGCAGGGCTTCGGCCAACACTTCCCATCCCTTTGGTTGGTAAGATTTCCATCTTCCAAGTAAATCGTTTAGAAGATCTGTTACATTCGACCCTACCACTGTTTGATCTTTGTGGACTAGTTCGCCCTTCGCATTTCAAGATATATTTGGGTCACTTCTAATACGATTCAACAACAACTTTCCCTTTCTGTTCATAGTCATAGGTACAGAATCGAGAATGTCTTCGTCTTTATTATATTTCTCAAGTTCGACTTTAATGGGTTGAGGAGCCACTACCTTTTGTTGAAATGTCAAGTACTTTGTAAAATTTGATTACATTGAGTCCTCTGTTCGTCGGATGTGAGAAAAGGGGCATCGAGAATATCTCTCATTTCTCTACCCAGTGATGAAACAGCCAGTTCATTCGGTTGTCTTAGAGTCTCTTGTAGACGTTCCAATAACCTTGGTTCTACCAAAGCCATCTTCTTTGCATATTCCATCATCCAAAAATACCTTTAACAACACCCAATAGTATAGGGGATAGTAATGCACCCAAGAATCCCCCCTTTCTGCACGATTTGTCTCTTCCTTTTGTCAGAGGTACCTTTATTTGCCACTGCCCTCACTAGTTGTTTCTGACGAATGAGTTTGATTCTCTGAGCTCTGGTCAGAGAGACTGCCCCCCTTCAGTATATTCGAGGCACAGTCACACAAACAGGTAATCAATTCTTTGTTTGCATGTTTTAGTATGGATTTGACGAGTGTGGGTTTCGATTTAATAAGAAGCTTGAGAAGAGCGATGTTGCGCTTGAGATGGTCAGACCTACTTCTGACTTGATGCAGACTTGTTGCTCCCCTTTTATACTTTTCGGAGGTACACGTACTGGGTTTCCCCTGGAAAAATTTGACTTCTTAATCTCATGTGTTCAAGGGTATCTTGTTTGAGATCGATTAAAAGATAACCATATGGGGTCGAAGTGGCATCTTCAAAAACTTCTCTCAGAAACTTGGAATGACCAGGATGCATCTGTGAAGCCAAGTGTGAGGTGTGAGATCTGAGAATGATCTCTAGGGTTTTTAAACAAGATCATGTAATGACAACTGAGAGCTACATTTTGAACAATGTACATCACACTAATCTTACGGTGATGACTATCTTTAGTAAATAATCTAGATATTCGAACATCTGCATCGAGCATCAGATCATCCAATATGACTAAACTATCAGATTTTAATTCTTGAGGGAAACCCTCTGCGAATTCTACCTGGGGTAAAATATTGTATAATGGTTGCCATTCACTATAACACCAAATGATGTGACTAGGAACAGGTGAGATAATATTTTGAATGTTTTGAATAACCGGATTTACAAAGGATGATTTACCACTAGCCTTGGAACCGCACAATACATAAGTGAATGGATGCTTCCAACGAGGATTCATTTTTGTTGGTCTATGTGGGTACTACTCCCCTTTTATACCTTTTGGAGAGGTGGCCATAATGGCCACTGAACGTGGGTGCTGCTCCCCTTTTATACCTTTTGGGAGATGTTCTTTTTGACCGTCATCCGAAAATATTTAGCATTGGTGGACCTCTGACTTACTGGCTGGGGACAGGTCAAGTTTGTTTGATATTTGTCAAGATAAACATCAAATAACTTAAGCGTCATTACCACTTTTTTTTTCTTTTTTCTTCATTTTATACTTTGTTTCTTCTTTTTTCTATTTTTATAAAAACAAAACATCTATTTACAACATCTATTTACATCTTCGGACTGAATGGTTTCTTGAAGGTCGTGAATTCAATCACCAAATCCATAATAGAACATCTCTGTTCATTTGTAAGAGGTTTCTCGAACATATCTTCATACTCTTTCTGTACTGGTGGTGGATTCATTCCAGAAGTATTATGGTGCTACTGTAGATGGACATCATTCTTGTTAACTCTTTCAAGTGCTTCATTAAAACATGTTATAATCCTCTCTTCTTGAGACATCATGAGGCATACATTATGCTGAATCTGACTTGGGTGATCGACTGCACATCCATAGCATTTTTCTTTCACTACAACGTCAATGTTATCTTCGACATAATGAGCATGTTGCAAGCGAACTTGCAATGGTCGTGGTTGGGTTATTCTCACTGTGATCTTCTTCTTCAAAGGTGGTTCTTGAATTGGTGTTCATGGTTAGTAGGTTTAGTGTCTTCGGGTTTAGTGGGGTCAGTGTCTTCAGTTAAAGCTGTTTGTTGGGTGTGGGTGGCTGCATCTACTTCTTCTATTTGGGACTTCAAGGCATCCCATTCTTCAAAAGATAGAGCAATACCAGTCTTTGTGGGATTAGATTTCTGATCTTTTCCCTCAAAGTATCTTCTGAGATGAATCTTCAGTTCACCCTGGTACTGGGTGACGTTAGCATAAGTCTGATTGGTGCCAATTCGGAACATCTTCTCTGGTCAATGGTTCGATCGTGAATGATGCCAAGTCCATGCTTTGCCTAATCTTATATATCTTTGACGGACGTGTTTGAAAACATCACCCCAGGTCAACAAATTTTGATCGACCTTTTTTTTGATTCTTGGTTGGGGCTTGTGTTTGTTTCCAATAGAATTATAGGATTCGAGTAGGGACAATTAGTATAGAAGTCAATGGAAAAGAAACACAATGGGAATACAAACATTTGATTGGTTGATTAACTTCGATCTGATTGGTCAATTTGGTGATCAAACTGCAATCTTGATCCTTAAACTGTAGGATATGGCCCTTTGCATTCTATACTGGCTTGACACAGGTCAAGTTACAAACCTCTGTCCAATGGAGATAAGTCAAATAGCTCGAGTGCATTCCCACCCTCTACTACAGTTCGTACTAGTACCCTCTTTGGGGAAATTCTTTTTTGTTCCTTAAAAAAACATGTCCTCATTAGCAATTTAGACGTTTTGTTCATTTCTCATTTTTTTAAAAATATTCACAACAGAGAATTTCTTAGTAATGATAATGACGATGATGATGATTTATTCCTTTGGTTATACAATAGGGGTAGCCTAAAAGACACCAGGAATCAACTTTTTTTTAAATGAAACTAAAAAGTTTTGAATGAAACTAAAAAGTTTGTTATGAAAACAAAATGTGTATCAACCGGTTCCAATAGGGGTAACCTAAAAGATACCATGAATAAACTTTTTTTTTAAATGAATGGAATGAAACTAAAAAGTTTGAAACAAAATGTGTATCATCTGGTTCCAATAGGGGTAACTAGATACCATGAATCAACTTGAAACTAAAAAAAGTTTGAATGGAACTAAAAAGTTTGAAACAAATGTGTATCATCCGGTTCCAATAGGGGTAACCTAAAAAAGACCATGAATCAACATTTTGTAAAATAAATGGAATGAAACTAAAAAGTTTGGAATGAAAATAAAGAAGTATCCTCCACTTCCAATAGTGTTAGTATAAAGTATACCAGGAAATTACAACATGATGATGATGATGATGATAAAAACTCTCTGTATTAGAATAAATAAAAATTTGAGAAACAAACTTTCAATCCATTTCTTTGTATTGCCTTGTAAGACTTTGTATTGACATATAGGACTTTATGAGGACTTGCCATAAAGGACTTTTTAATTAGAGAAAAATACTGCCATATAGGACTTTAGAGAATGCCATATAGGATTTTATGAGGATTTGGCATAAAGGACTTTTAATTAGAGAAAAAACTGCCATAAAGGACTTTATGAGGACTGCATAAAGGACTTTTAATTAGAGAAAACACTGCCATAAAGGACTTTATGAGGACTGCCATAAAGGACTTTAGAGAATGCTATATAGGACTTTATGAGGACTTGCCATAAAGGACTTTTAATTAAAGAAAAAGACTACCATATAGGACTTTAGAGAATGCCATATAGGACTTTATGAGGACTTGCCATAGGACTTTTTAATTAGAGAAAAACTGCCATAAAGGACTTTATGAGGACTGCCATAATGGACTTTAGAGAATGCAATATAGGACTTTATGAGGACTTGCCATATATGACTTTATGAGGACTGCCATCCATTACGGCTTTTAGGAATTTTCGGTCAACTAAACAGGACTTTTTGTAGGCAAAAGCTAGACTTTTTCTGGTTGTAGAAAATATGACACTCACTGAATTGTTTCTTCTTTAAATCTCTAGTGGTATGGTGCTAACTCCATCTTCTAAAACTCTTCGCTTTGGGTAGAAATACGATAATCCATCTCTGCTCTGCTGGTAAGTATACATGGTGTTGTCATTCATTAAAAAATCCTCGGTTGATGCCGGATCCACTTTGTTGAGTCTTCAAAACTTGCAAATATTTGTCTTTCGTCAAATCATTGTGGCGTTTGCTGATTCCTTTACAACTAAATTTATTGGTGGCACCGAAACAATAAAATGTTTTACTACACAGTCCCACAATGCCGGTTCCTTGCCATTCTACCTTGAACAAGCCTGGAGTTCTCCTGTCAAAACGCTTTCTTTCTTGACAACATGAGGGTGACAGCCATTCTTTGTCTTCTAATTTGGTTTTCACATAATCATCTCCTTGGAAATCACAACACTCAGATGAAAACCACTTGTGATTCTCTTTGTAAAACTCTACTCTCTTCTCTGGTTTCACTAATTCATCTATGGGTGGTGACGAGGTACATATATATGCAGAATCTGTGTCCATTTCAGGATATTCGAAATCTAGGCGGTTGATAAAAGTATCGATGACATCATAATAGAACTGAAGCATCCGGAGTTTCGCATACTGGTAAACAAAGAATCCGATGTGGAGTGGCAGATCCAACTTGATGGTCTTCTTGTTGAGTTCGGCTTCATATAAAGTTTCATTTAATGGATTCAATGCTCTGAAGGACATGTCATTTACAGCTTTGGTGACTTCTTCATCATTGCAATAGCACACACGTCGATGCTTCTCTTTGTTGGTAACGGTTTTGCCATACCCAGAATTTCACAACAGCTTCATGGTGTCGGCAACGATCGATTTGTCAGGGTCAACATCTCCTTGTCTTCTAGCTTCAGATACTTCATCTCCAACTTTCTCAAAACATCTTCTTAGTTTATATTGGATAACCTGGTAGACGTGATCAACTTCAATACCATGCTGGAGGTACCACTGCAGCAAAGAGGTTGCAAACAACATTTTTTCTGCTACATAGCTTCCAATCAAATTTCTATGGGGTTTCTTCATCACTCCTTTCTTCTCAGCAAAGGACTTCAAGTGTTCACCAATGTCATCTATGGAGATATCTGTATTCTTGAAGATAGGTGTCATCTCTTCAAAGTACTCTTTCAGGTGATCTGGTACATGTATATTACATTCAACCAAACCAATCAGTTCACCGGACGTCACTTTCTTCGCTACTTCTTCATCTGTCATTGCACCACCTATTTTGTCTGAAACGTTCTCTTTTAGAAAGGCTTTGAGTGTGGCATCGGTCTTCTTCACCTCTCTCCACTCACACTCCCAGATTTCAACGAGTCTATAGCCCAAATCGATGATGTACCTTGCATTGGTACGGGTATCTTGTAGCAGTTCTTTTATGGGTTTATCTCTGACTTCATTGTGGAGGATAGGAAGGCCATTCTTATCTTTAATGCAGGTATGTCCGTGCCAGAAGCAGCCATGGAATTGGTATACAGTCTGTGTCTCTTTGCACCAACCATCAACAGGCAACTGTCTTCGACCAATCATTTTTTCAGCTCCGTTAAACTGATGTCTGATGTGGATGTCATCTCTCATCGATAGAAACTCTAACCATTGTTCGGCCATTTTACCATACTTCATAGGATGTTCTGGTTTAAACAGGTTTTATTCACAGCGTCTAATACTCCAACCCGTTGACATTTCTTGCATTAGGCACCATAGATATAATGCATTCGCATCAAAGCCTAAAATACTTCCACATGGTTTTGCTTCTTCACCATATTGTGTTTCTCTGATTCGGGTAAAATCGTTCTCGTGGTACCGGTTGAAGATAATTGAAGGTCCACCAACGATATTATCTGTCACTAAGTGATGCAGGTCTTTGTTTTTCTGGTTAAATAACGCGAAGTAGGTGTCATCATTCATGGTCTGGAACAGGTATTTCAACGTAAGGCCCGGAACACTGATACCATCTTTGAACATGTCGATGTGGCGTTCTTGATAGAAAGCAAACTGCTTGTCAACTGCTTCAAGGAATGGTTTTATATCTCGGTTATTATAGCAGATCAGAAGATCACGGAATGTTGTCATCTCCAGGTCGTTCCATACATGCTGGCAGTACTAATATTCTTCTTTGGATATATTTTCTTTCTTGAGAGAACTGTAGAAGGCTTCATGGCCTGGTAGATGGTCTTGATCCAATTTGTCCAAGCTGTCGATCCATTCATATGGTAAAAATCCCTTTGTCACGGAACAGCCAAATGCTTTCTAAAACTTGTCATAGCTGAATCCTGGAGCGAGGTAGTTGCAAATATCAACAAACTTGAAAGATTCTGTCGAGATGCACATGTAGTTATTAGATTTCTTCACTGCAAACTTGAGTGGATTCTATCTCTTCAGGTATGCCATCAGTTCACGCTTGACTACATTCATATCATATTTTTCAAATTTGAATTCGCTGACGGGCATCTCTTACAGGTCGTCTTGAACTTTCTTCTCCAACTTCTGTATAGGGTACATCTTGGATGTATCATCTCCAGTTGCTCTGACTACCGCTTCCAGCGTTTCGTCAATTTTCTGCCTGGGTTTAAGTAAGGTCCACGCATGATAGTTCTGCATCAGTTGGTGGCAATGAGATGAAATATCTGTGAGGTATGTCATCATTTCTTCAATAAGTTCTTTAGAATTTCCGTTAGTAATAAAACACTTCGGTTCTTGGCATTCTGGAACATTACTACATAGCTCACACTCAATGGTCGGTGTTCTGCTTCCCATATCAGATTATCACTGTCGGCAGGTAGACTGGACTTGACAAAGTAACTTTCAAAATCAAAGGTTGCACGGTATGGATAAAACTTCTTCTCTTCGGGCACTTTTATACCTTCATCTTCTAACAGATCTAATACGGACTGGTAATTCACTTCATCTGTACACGTTTTCTCGTGATGATTTAATTTCTTCACAGTGTGCCATAATTTGCCGCATTTGCGGCATTCAAATGATTTACAGTATTGGTCTATATCGATGATGTAGATAAAATGGTCCTTGCAGACGTTCACATTCATGGTATTCTCAAACTTTCTATGAGATCTCTGGACTAGTTTGGCAACAATTTGGTCATCATCATTCGGCTAAAGTTACTCCACGGAATTCATTCTTTCTCTTTTTTGTATACTTGTTGCACATGGCATATGTTGTATTATTCAAATTGTGTGCTTTGGGACCACTCCATAGAGCTAAACATCGGAAGGTAGACAGGTTGTCTTCGCAGGTAAACTGATTATTTTCATCTTTCACCAAAGCATTTACTGCGTTGTTCTGGAGAATGTAATCTGGAAGATCTTCTACCATTCCAATTGGGTGGTATTTCAGCTTATTCACATAAAGGGTGACATTAGTAACTCTCTCCACAAGCCATTTGGTGTTTAGTCGTTTTAACTTGGCCCATTCCAGGATATCTTCTTCCATGACATCATCTAGGAATTCTTCAAAGTCTTCTTGGCAGCATTCGAGTTGTGGAACATCAAGTACCCGAGCGTTGTTTTGTGATGGATGGTAATACTTCAGTTCATTCGTTTCAATGTGTCTCAGGATAAAACCAAAACTAAGATTAATTTTAAATCTTAGGTGTTGTGGCAGAAATACGGTAGTCATCAATTCAACATTCATCATCTTCATGCTCACATCGTTGATCCGGTAGTTATACTGGTCCTGGACTCTTCTGTTCATCATATGGCGAGTTCTAATAACTCCAGTTATCTTCCGTATACATTCAAAATTTCATCGGTCTCTTTTTCGGACATCATATTCTTGT
This sequence comes from Pictodentalium vernedei, assembly GCA_031216915.1. Lineage (NCBI taxonomy): Eukaryota > Metazoa > Mollusca > Scaphopoda > Dentaliida > Dentaliidae > Pictodentalium > Pictodentalium vernedei. The sequence goes on from CM062297.1 coordinate 713,139,517, forward strand.
CAAAATCAATCGGGTCAAGATCATAACTGGTGGTCATCTTGGTCCGTGGTTGTTTGGTTGGTCCTCTCTTCGGTTCATCGGTCTTCCTTTTAGCTGGTATAGGAACTGGTCGGTGAGCGATGCTCTGGTGCCGGTTAAATGGATTAGTTTGTTAAACTCCTGACCGCATTCCATGCATGTATCGATCTCCAAACATTTCTTCAGATGGTTAACCAAATCTTCTTTCCTAGTAAGGGTCTTGTTACAATTGGTGCAGTCGTGGGTCTTCTTCTCTCCCCTGTGCTTGGTACGCACATGGCGGTTCCGGTTGCAGCGGTCCGTAAAGGTCTTCCCACACTCTTCACAGACATAAACATCAGTCCGGGTAACGGCAGTAGCAGCATCAGACTCCATCTTCATAAAAATTTTTCGAAGGCAAATTTGCTATAGAAAACTCTCTAGCGATGTGTTCAGTTCGAAGGATCGAAGCAGAATGACGCGACATTACTCTTCTCCGGAATTTATATCTACGTGACGGACGTTTTTGAAAACGTCACGACGTCCCAACGTTTTTTCACCGAGATTTTCATTCTCGGTGGGCGTTTGTTTGTTTCCTATAGGATTATAGGTTAAAGTTGGGAAATTTAGAAAATTAGTATAGAAGCCTATGGGAAAGAAACACAATGAGAATATACTAATCTGATTATTGGATTACCTTTGCTCTGATTGGTTAGTGTATAAATATCTTGATCCTCATTAATTTTATTATTTAAAATCATGTTTTAAGGTGGTCATTTAAAGAAATTGCTAAATATAGACCCTAACAATTAGTTAGGGGGTCAGTTAATGATGTTACTAAAAATAGAGCGTAGGAATTTATAAAAATATAGTTCCAAGCAGAAGCAGAGGATTCTGGGTAATGACTATTATGCAAAGGAACGTGTCTTTTACTAGGAAAAAGTCATGGAATAGGGATCCAAAAGGGATTCTGGGAAAACCGGAACCAGAACATTACTCCCATTCAATCAAACACACCCCGGTACCCCCTCTGTACTACAGCACTACGTGCTAAGCCGATAAAATGGAAAATCCGTAGTAAATACAATCAATTTCGGTGATTTAGGGTGGATTTTGCTGATTTGGAGGGATTGTCGGGTTGTTTGTGGTAATTCTTTGAATCGGAAAATTACTCCTGTTCAATCGAACACACCCTCTGAACATACCCCTGTCTTGTTATAGGTATTTGGGTGACATAGCAACCACGTGCAACCACAGAAACCAAGATGGCGGCCTCCAGAATGCAAAATGGACGACGGAAACACGTATCACCCTAACAATACGCGCTGCGCATGAGCGCTAACACCACGTATAACTATGGCGATGACGTCACAACATGGCCGCTCACGCGGGTTACCATGACAACACAACATGGCGCCACTGGGTCACGTGACATGACGTCACTTCCGAGGTCCAGCAAATAAGGGGTGTCCGGGTACATGACATACTACTAGTGTGTACAAGTGCAAAACTTACATTGGCATGACAACCGGAACAAATAGTGTTGGAATGTTGTCTTTTTACGCTTAATGTAACTTTCAACGCAATGACTATATCGTGACGGCAACGCGAGTATAAAATCAAGTTTATTCAATCAATTATGTAATGTTGCCAACTTTAGTGTCTCCCACCAAAGCATTTTTTAATTTAGTACTTGAATTAAACAAGTACAACTCTACTTTCCTGGCTTTTCGCAGCCAAGGAACAAATATTCCCAACATGTCATTTACCCTTGAATATTCATACAACTGAAAACATGGTGAAGATTTAAGCCCATTATAACATGGGGGCGCCGAGGCGCTGTGTACTAAGGCGTACTGCGCATCGATGGTGCACTTGTTTTCAACCAATGCTAACCCCGCTTGAGTGGAGTTGGTATATTGGAAAGTCTGACAGTTGTTCGCCGCTTATCTGTGGTTCTCTACGGGTACTCCGACTTCCTTCACCCGGAAAACTGTTCGACACGAGGTGACCCCATCTGTCGAAAGTGTCGTTAAACCCAAATAAAATAGTTCATTATATTTCGTTTCGCATCTAATGCCTAATTGGCAGTTTATCATCTAATATATAACTGTTAATTTGTGTCGAGTCACTGTAAATCCTTGACATAAATTTTGCTACAATATTCGGAGCCGTGTCGTTATTAGACCCTTCATCCACATGTTTCTGATGGGGTTATCCAATCAATAATCAATACTTTCCACGGAAAATGAGCGAATCCATTTTCATTTTGTTGGATGTTTAGTAATAATTTTTTTCTTCCTGTATCCCTTCATGGCCCTGTGTTATGGTTTTTACTACTATTTTGTTGGTAATGATAGGTCATGCGATGTTTGTTTTTTCAAATTGGTATTCTAGTACAGTAAAATAGTGTGGATTTTCTGTACAATTTTTGGGTATTTCAGCCTTGGAGAACCTGTTGGTTCACTAAAGCCATACAACCTACCACACTGTTGGTTTTGTGGAAATTTCCCTACAATTCTATTGTCTTGGAGTGCACTCCTATGTTATAGCCTTTATCACTTCAAGACCCCAGTTTATAGGCGCCTTAGTCTGGACAAATGTGGATACCTGTGGACTATGGGGGACCAATCTCTGAGGGCTATGGTTTGGGGACGATTCGGATTGCTGTGGATTGATCTCAGGAGACGGTGGTTTGGGGACAATTGGGGGGACCAGGTATTACTTAAGTTTAAGAATTTACTTAAGTAGTTTGGGAACTACCAGGGGCTTTTCGGGACTGAAGACAGTTGTGGCTTGGGCACTTCCGAGGAGTACTTGGGTTTATCGGGAAGTTAAGATAGTGATTGGTGGTGCAGTTGTTGTTATGGTTGCCTGTGTAATGGTTTATTTAGTCGTTAGTTTAGTAGTTGTAGTGGTTGGTGTCGTGGTTGTGGTGGTTGATATTGAGATTGTTGGTGTCGTAGCTGCAATGGTTGGTTTTGTAATAGCTGGTGTTGCTGTTTTTTGTGTTCTAGTTGTGGTTGTTAGTGTCATAGCTATTTCGGTTGATGAAGTGGTATCTGTTATCCTCAACTGTTATCGTCATAGATATTGACTCTTGGGAAAGTTATCTCCCCTTGTAAATACTGGAGTCTCGCTGTAATCCAATTTACATTGAACCTCTGAAAGGTGTGAATGAAATCTTGGTCGCCAGGGAAACGTTGTCGGAAGCGGAGAAATCAGCAGAGAATGAACCGGCCAGCGCTGTGCACGGAAAACGGCATTCAATTTTTTTATATTTTTATTTTTTGCTTCCAAAAACATAGGTTATGACCTCTCATTGGAACGAGTGTGTCATAGTTATACGAGGATTTTGTTTTTACTGATTGACCAGAAATTAATTAAGACGCTAAGGGGTTATCACACCTTTTCATTTGTACTCACGCGGAAACCTAAATGATATTGTGGACTGCGGTTTTAACTGTTTTTACTACAATAAATTTTTTCTTGGTTTTAACATCAAAGGGGAAAAATGGGCAAATGTCAGCTTGTATATTTTTATATGGTTAGATAGGACAATATCTATATTATATGCCGGTATGCGCACAGCATTGCTAATATGAAGCAAAAAAATATATTAAAGCTAAAAGTTGACGAAAATGCAATTTTCTATCATTTTACATGGAATCATACAGGAAATAACAGTAGCATTTTAAATCAACGTTGGAACAAAATTGGTCGAATGAAATCGTTCGATAATATCACCAACTGAGAGCATATATATTTTTCTTAAAGGATTGATGCGCACAGCGAATATAACTTTCATAGGTTTTATATAATTTTGAGAAATATAAAAATTCCAAATTCAATTTGTGTTAATTTTTGCCAGCCAATTCTTAGCAATCAGGGGAGATAACCTTTTCGTAAGTCGATGTGAATAACGAGAAAAGTTGACCATGTGGTACTTGGTGGTGTAGGGGCATTAATGGATGTAGTGGTTGAAGTGGTATTAGTTGTTGATGTTGTAGTTGTTGGTGTAGTAGTAGTCGAAGCTGCAGTTGTTTTGTCGGTTGTGTAGATGTAATTAAAAGGATATTACACGTTAGTCTCTTGTAATTACAATTTAGTATTCTGTAATTACAAGTTAGTATCTTGTAATTAAAAATTAGGATTTTGTATTTACCAGATAAAGCTGAAGGTCAGCGGAGGCTCCATGCTGCCGTAGGTTTCACTGATAAATAGTTCACAACTTACAAAATACATATAATAAAATTTTAATTAACTCTTTACATGGCATGACTTGCACTGAAAATGTTAGCTTTTTATCTAAAAAACGCGTCTCGTCGGGCTCGTTTCAATGGGAGGTCATAAGCTATGATTTTGAGGAAATATTCAAAAATAAAAAACATTTAATTACGGAGTTTGTGAATACAGTGTGGCCGCCATGGACTGGTCGTAATTCACGCGTGGGCAGTGATGGGATGTTCCACCTTTGCCAGCAGCTATTATTCTTGAATAATCCGCAAGAAGAAAGAAATGCCTACTATAGCTCGTATCAGAGATGAACAACGCAAGTAGAGTGAAATATATTTATTGTCCACGCATGCTTTTACCAGGTAATAAAATCATCATCAACAAAATTTTAGTTAATAAAAATCGGATTGTACCCGGTGCTTCATTAATTAAATTTTTGATGATTGTTCTTTAATTAGTGTTTGCAATCTAATATTATTGCGTCCGTGGAAATATTGTCCTCCCCGTGGAAAGCGACCAGTCCACAGCGGCTGTACTGTAGCGCTGGCCGTATATAACTGTTACCGTAGGTTTGTTTGTTCGTTTATCAGGCCTTGCGTTTTCAGGAGGGCGATTTATTCGCGCGCCTACTGCTCGCCTTAAAAAAATTGAGGAGGGCGAAAAATAGCCCTCCTAGCCTTAGAAAATAATGATTACCACAACAGCTTATTCCTAAATAAGGTTTTCAGATCGCCGATATGTTAGTGGTCTCTACAATATGGCCACACTGCTCCTCCCACACCTCCGGGCCTTACCAAGGCCCGGAGGTGAGGGAGGGGCAGTGTAGCCGTCTCACAGAGACTACCTGGTTAGCAGCACCAAATAAAATGTACAAAGCCCACTGGGCAGAATTCATTAACAGTACAATTTCATTTTGCCACTTTTAGCTTTTATAAGCTTGAGGAGAGCTAATAGCTCCCCTAGGCCATGTAAGGACAGCGATTGTTAGCCCTCCTGCATTTTTAAGAATGCCAGGCCTGGTTTATTTGGGGTTTAACGATGCTTTGAAACAGCCCGTGTCAAATCGTGTTGGATAGTTTCATGAGTGGTGGAAGCCGAAGTACCCGGAGAGAACCACTGAGCAATGGTCAGCAACTGCCACACTCTTCAGTTTTGTGACACAGCACAAACAGAGTTAGGGGCGGTTGAAGGCTAGTGCACCGTCGATGTGCAGTACGTCCAAGTACGTGCCTCCACCGTATCCCCACTTGGGCAATCGGGATTATGTGTCTTGCCCAGGGACACAACGCAGTTACCGCTAGTCATTAACGAATCGTCGTCCTTAAAGATCAATGCTCTAACCACTGGGTTAAAGCGCTCCTATTCCGTAAGGTAAAGTTTAAACATAAACGTATCCATCCAAACCTATCCACGCTGCGTTTAAAAGTTTAGGAAAACCTGATTCAGGTTAAGATGCGAGCGCGCAATTGAACAGGGAAATGACTATTAGGTCACAATGTGTTCGTAATATTTTCGCATAAAATCTGTGCTTAATGTTTTCATGATGTTGACACGTTGAAAATGTTGCTGTGAATTTGTATATGTTTTATCTATGATTTTTGGTACAGCCTTGAAGTCATTCTGACGTAATACGGATGTATTTGGCACGTTATGAACATTTACGTGAAGTAATTTCATAATTTCGTCCCCTGTGTTCCAATGTGTTCTATGTGCCAGCAGGCACATAGAACACACTGGAACTAAGAGGACGATTTGTTGTAATCTTTCAATAAGACTTAAACAAGGTGGGGAGAATCAAAGAGCACCATACTGCCTGTAAAATCGTATTTCGATGCCATTGATATTCAATGAATGTATACTCTCAACCCACTTGTAAAAAGGTCGAGGTTACTTCACGTCATTTTAAATCAGTAACCCTTTACCCAACGCAGACGATGTCAAAATTTATAATTTTAAATTTCATTTTTTCAAATTTTTCAAAAAACTTCAACAAAACCATATCATATGACCCCTTGTTGGAACGAGCTCATCGAGCTCGTTCCAACGAGGGGTCACATGATATGGTTTTGTTGAAATTTTTTGAAAAATAATATTTTTTCAACTGCTGAATTTGCATATTACGCGGGCGGATGCGGGCGATTCGTTAGGTAAAAGGTTAACCTGTTCATGATTTGAAATGAGATGGAGTAACTTCGCCCTTTATCTGAGTTATTGAGTTTTCGTTGCCCAGTGACTTCGTGGGGTACAGGAGAGGTTTATTTACCAAATTTGTTATTGTTAAAATTGCGTTGTTCATTCAAGTTGCCTTGTTCATTTCAAGATGTGGGTTTTGGGATATGGGTGGGGTCCTATTGGGACATATACGTTATTGTGATGAATTGACGGTAATATGGTCTGAAGTTTGCGGCTCAGAACGTATCGGTTGAATTTTAAGTCCGAGCCGCAAACCTCAGAACATGTTACCGTCAATTCGTCACAATAACTTATAATGTGAGATTTTGTAAAAGAAAATTATATTTCCGTCGTTTGAGGGACGAATTAGACGGAAATTGTTTTCCACAATTGCTGACAGAAACATCTGATGTTTTACGGTATGAATTATTGTGTTACGTACGGGTAATTTGTTATGACATTGCGGTCAGTTGATTAGGACAGTGTAAGGTTTGTCCATTCTCGCTTTGCAGTTTAACGCGGCCGGTTTCATTTATCGATTCTTTTCCCGCACATGTATCTTGTTAAGGTCTTGTCTTAGCAAGATATCAATGCGGAGGTCTTAGCAAGATATCTATGCGGAGGAAGGATTGTTTTATCACCATGTTTCTTAGATATTCTGCGATCCTTCTGCCATTGAGGACGTATTGGCGTTTTGTGCCATTGTTTTGTGATCATGTTCAGTGCACAGCAGGGACTATTGCATGAGATCGGATGAGCGCTGTGAAAATGCATTTTCTAGAACTGTAATCTTGATACTCATTATCCGTAGTCATCCTACGGTTAAGTGTGGTTCTAATTTATAGGCGGTATTAATGATACGCCTTGATGTATTGGAGAGATTTTGTAGGGTTTTTGCATGAGACCCAGAGTATATTTTCGGTATTAATAAATGCCTCTTGCCGCACTGCAGAGCCTTACCAATGTTGTGTTCAGATGTTTCTGTCGGGTGTGGGGGTTGTGGAATATCCGTGCCGCTTGTTTGTCGATTCTTCGCAGTTCCCGACAGAAAAGGCCACTGAACCAGATCAAATAAAATAAAATTCCTTTTCTGACAAATTCCCAATCTCTTTTATCGTGTACACAGTTTCCCGTGACAGGGAGCTCTTTCCCTCACCCAAACCGAATATGTGTAGCGTTTTCAAATTGTACTATTTATATATTCAAATTCTTATATTTATCAGACATGACATGTCATGTTTATTTTCTTGTATTCAAGCAAACAAACACACCAGCCATTCACTTACTCAAATGAAACGACGTGATCTTGATCTTGATAAAATTGTAGCGTTACCACCAACAATCCAATAAATTATGTGTTCTTATAGACACAGTCGTCGTCCATCAGCCTTTTGTATAATTGTCAGCTTGTGAAATAGTAATAGGGTTGTTGTGATGGTAATTTGTAATGGTAATAGAGTTAATGTGACCCACGCCCCTACCAAAAAGAGAAAGAAGATTCAAAAAGGTTCCCCCATGGCAAACATTAGTTTAAACTCGGACCCAAAGGCCATCAGTGTTTTTTTGTGCGGTACGTCCACAGGTTACCAGACATCTTCGCAATGAAAAGCGGCAATGTCCCTGGTGTACAACACCGGAAAACGAAGTTTTAAAATGTTCAATTGTGCTGGAGTGGATTTTTCTTACGTCTCCTTCTGGTGAGGGCAAGTGTAAGGGGCTGTCCTCTCACAAAGGGTACTACCTCTCCGCGAAAGAATTGGTTACTGTTCTTCATTAGTCCCGAATTCCACAGTTATATGGATGCTCTCATTTTCGACTGGAGAGCCCGAGAGAGAGAGAGATAGAAAGAGAGAGAAAGAGAGAGAGAAAGAGAGAGAGAGAGAGAGAGAGAGAGAGAGAGAGAGAGAGAGAGAGAGAGAGAGAGAGAGAAACGCCCAGGGTTAACAAGGTTCTTTCTCTTTATCGCAGTTAGGAATACAAAGAAATCATTAGAGCGAGTAGGGCTGAAACGGTTGGCTCATTTTCACAACCGACTAACCGAGAGCTATAACCGGAAAATATCCGGTCATCCGTGGCCATTATTTCACCGAATATGGGATCAAAACTATAGGGATTGGAAAGCAATATTCGCAGAAACTATTCCGTAGTGTGTATACAAACGAACTTTATCGAGTACTCGACAACGTTCGTTTGTATACACACTACGGAATAGTTCCTGCGATTACTCAGTTCCCTCGGAAATTACCGATCATTAACAAAGTTATGAATGCCAAAGTCGATTATTTCTCAATATATACAGCACGGCTTCGAGGTGTAATCTATCCCAGGGGAGAAGCGGCAGGTTTACTATGTTTTAGCCCTGGAATGACGATTACTATCGATATTTCGGATAACCGGTTGAGAGTTTTTCTAATCGGTTAGGTAGGTAACTGGTGCCAACCTGGTTATCCGGTTAACCATTTCAGCACTAAGAGCGAGTAGTCCGCATGTCTCCACACTCTGAGGTCAGATTTACAAATTGAAATGAAATGACATCCGTTCTCTGCACGAGTTGTCTTCTGTAGTTATACTATGATTAAACTTGAATTAAGTGAGTTGAACGAAAAAGATCATCTTCTTCGGTCTGTTTACTTTCCTGCGAGACACTTTTGTTTTGCGTCAGTAGTAGTGTATGCATGTTTCAGTCCTCATTGGCCGGACCCCGGTGCCGGACCCCGGAAGTGACGTCATGTCACGTGACGTAGTGGCGCCATGTTTGGTTGTCATGGTAACCCGCGTGAGCGGCCATGTTGTGACGTCATCTCCAATATGATACGCGGTGTGAGTGCGCATGCGCTGCGCGTGTTGTTAGGGTGATACGTGTTTCCGTCGTCCATTTTGTATACTGGAGGCCGCCATCTTGGTTTCTATGGTAGCACGTGATTGCTATGTTACCCAATTTTTCTGCAATAAGACGGGGTATGTTCCGAGGGTATGTTCGATTGAATCGGAGTAGATCTAATTACCACAAACAACTCGACAATTCCTCCAAATCAACAAAATCCACCCCAACTTTTACTATTTCGAATTCTTTCAGAATTCTCTGCTTCTGTCTATATATGTAATAGTTTTCCTCTACCTAGGCATGTTCCTTTGTTCCGGAGTATACTCCAGTAGCCTGTAAACTGGAACAGTTTACCTTATTATTGCTATATTTAGCAATTTCTGGTCTATTCTTGTTATTTCTGACCCTATTCCAAGTACTCTTGTTGTTTCATTTATCTAGATTATAACTAACCCGTGTCTATGGAATCCCTTTTTTGTCGTATGAGGCCATGAGGGCTATGTAAAAACCCTCAATGAGTCCTCATTTATTATCCCTCATACCCTCATTGAATTTTGAGGTTATGAGGACCTTGGAAAATCCCTCAATGAGGTATAATTTACTACGACTCTTAGCCTCATTTCAGTATTTGAGGATACCTATGGCCTGGTATTGTATTATTCGAGGATACCTAACGAGGATACCTTTAGGAGAATTCCTTTTTTGCCGTATGGCCTTAATTAAACACCAATAAATAAATAAATATAAATAACTGCTCCACTCGGACATAAGACTCATGCGAGCAGAAAACGTGGCAGGGTGCGGCGGTGTGCACAGTGGGAAGGCGCCTTTAGTATTCTCATACTAGTCGGATCATTCATCAGTCACAAAGGATAGCTTTTAAAAATTATATTTTAACGTCTCACCTGCTCCATTACTTTCTTTTCTATCACTCCTGCACTCTAATATGGGTTGGGTTAAAACTTAACCTAAATCAACGGGGTTGAGTGAATATGAACCCGATCAATCTAAATCAACTGGGTTGTGTGAATATGGAGAATTCTTTCTCCAATTAGGTTCATATTCACACAACCCAGTTGATTTAGATTGATTTTTAACCCACATGATTTTAGACTGTGGTATGAATAGTATTGGAAACTTCTTCAAAGACGCCTAGTCACTGAGATTCACTACAAGTAGAAAACCAAATAGCGTGAATCAACTTAACCCTTTCACCGCCACGCCCACTTTAGCCATACATGGAGGACCTCTATGTACGCCTGTATGCGAGGAAGTTTAATAATATTTATGACATATTTGAAACTCTGTGATCTGATTAATTGTTAGAAAGGGCTCTCTGAGCCCTTTCCAACAATTAATCAGATGGTAGATTTGATCTGCGCATACCAGAACGTAAGGTAATCATCATAAAATAGGTGACAATAGTCACTTTCGTTAGTGAAAGTGTTAAATCACTTGCTATTAACTTTCTAAGTTGAAAGAATAAACTTCTCCATTTGAAAACTTGATCTGCTTCAAAGTTCGGCATATAAAATTTGAATGAAACTTGGCTCAATAAATAATTTTCTATCGTCAGAAATCTTTCCTTCAACACTTTTCGAAGATGTGTTTCGGAATGGTAAAGATCTCTGCAGACAGAGCGTATAACAAAATCTTTGCACAGTCTTTGCAAGCGAACAACATCTGGCTGCCAATTTTGAAAAAAGGAAGTCTAAAAATCTCACGCCAGAGGTTAAAAAAGCCGGTCTGATTCCCAAACCTGAATAACCTTACAGCAAAACATTCACTGTCAAAACATATGCCTATGGTAATCCCGTGCAATACTACCACTGCTACCTGCAGTGGAGACTGAACTCAATTCAGGGGAAATCGATTTTCTTCTAATTTATTCTTCAAACGAAGAAAATTATATTTCCCAAGGAGGAATCAATCACTCATCATAAGGATAGGGACTGGGCTGGGAGGAGTTGAAATTTCCATTAACACGTCAACGTGTTAAATATTTCTGCGTTAACGTGTTAAATGACGTTAAGGGCCTATATAAGTAATGAAATTTTGTTTATTTTGAAAATTCTCACCTCCGATATTCCTTCAATTCAAATTAAATATACACAAAATGTACATCAAAATGAAGGTTGGGATGTATAGAACACGAAACACATGTGTAATCAACTCATAGAGTCGGCTGTAAGCACCACTGGTTCCTGGAAGTCTGCTGTCGTATTCGCACCAGAACTGATAATTTAATAATATTTCACGAAAACAACTTGTGGCCAAATGTGCTTTACGTATCCAAGAACAAAGCTAGGGGATACAAATTCTTCAAAACACGGCGACAGAGCTGCATTGGGGAAAATTCCAACGCCTTTGCTTTTGTTTTTGTATGAGTATACTTTCGATTTCCGGCCGACGTCATCGGACAGAAAAAGCATGTAAAAACAATGCCGTCTAAAATCAAATAATGAAAAAGATCGCCTTCATACAGTATACTGCTATTAGATAGAGATTGCACAGTTGCCATATTCAATGCAAGGTATCATGGTACCTGTTGAAATGTCTTAGGATTACGATTTTGTTTTTTGATGGAAATTCGTGGTAAAGAGTGATTTGCGCATGTCTGTCGAGCATAGAAACCATCTTCAATAAAAAATGCAGACAGTGTTGTCCTTTTCCAAAATGCAGACCTATCGCTGTATTCGAAAGTATTTTGAATGCCTAGATTTGTTCTTGGATATATCAAGCACATTTGGCCACAAGTTGTTCTGATGAAATATTATTTTATTATCAGTTCTGGTGCGAATACGGTAGCAGACTTCCAGGAACCAATGGTGCCTACAGTCGACTCTATGAGTTGATTACATATGTGTTTCGTGTTCTATACATCCCAACCTTCATTTTGATGTGTAATTTGTGTATATTTAATCTTAATTTAAGGAATATGAGAGATGAGAATTTCAAAATAAACAAAATTCCATTACTTATATAGGCCCTTAAATGTTAAACAGAATTGTAGTATAACAGACCAATTTCGGCCATTTTTGCTGATTTGATCTTGAATATGATTGAACTTACGTACACTATTAACCCTTTTAACTCCAGTGGTATCTTCCATGCCAGTTCAATGGCAGCAATTGGAAGAGTCCATATTCATTATTTGTGGCAGACCAATCAATATTTTCAACGTGCAGCCTTGGGGCTGCAGGTTGAGAATACTGATTGGTCTACCTCACATATTTACTGAACAGCCCTGAACAGCCATCCAAAAATATAATGACGTTATGACGTATCATGTTCCTGGCCGGAAAGCGACCGCCCGGGTACAAAGGGTTAATATAGTTCTTTCGGGTTATCGTGAAGTCTAACATTCAGTGATGTTTCCATGTAAGAAGACAATCGCTTCGGCCGTATCCTTAGAACTGCAAAAGTGGTAGAAATTGACTCTACTTTCACGTTCACAATTGATGGCAAAAATCGTCATCACACACAGTAAATGACGCAATATTCGACGTCATCGGCATATGCGATTCGGCTTGGGAAAACCCAATATAATGACGAAATGCTACATACTATTAGTTACATAGTTTGTTGGTGACCTAATATGGTATACATGGTGTCAGTTAATTTCATATTGGACGAGAACGAAGCTCGAGTCCAATATGGAATTAACTGACACCATATATACCATATTAGGCCACCGACAAACCGTGTAACGAATATATCTTACCGACTGCTGCATCGATGCGCAGAACTAATAACAACAGCGATCAAAATTAAATGAGAGAATTCTCACAATGTGTTCACGTGTCTTCGCCTTGTTACTCTCCCATAAATTGTAACAAGGCAAATTCATACATACCAAACAGTTTCATTTCGAAGGTAACATGACACACATCCACAGAATATGAAGGCTTTTAAGTTGCCTAATCTGCACTTCAGACCAAATATGGGCTTCTAACACTCAATCTTTCAACTTGAAGCGTTTATCGGCTGCCTCCATTTTGAATAATCAATGAACAAACAACAAAGGGGAGATTACCCATAGCTGTCAGCATATATTGATGTAGATAGGCAGAATATGGTTTTATATGCAGTCTGCATGTGACGTCTTTGAACCAATGAAATTCCCAGATACTTGTATGAGGTAAGATACAGATGTTTATTGACGTTGTTAGTTTCTGCGTGCGGCAATGTTGACTGCTGAGGCTATGATATAAGAAATTACGCACGACATGACTTTGAAAGGGTCGAAAATGCGGCACAGTTTCAATTAACTGAGTTAGACGAAAAAATAGATGATGCACCCTAACAAACTTCAAAGTTAAACGTTAATAACTTAGTTAAAAAAATTTAACTTTGTGAAAATAATTTAACACGTCAATGATTGAAACGTTAACTGCTTCCAGCCCTGGATCGGGAGTGTTTGGGAAGAAAACATGGCAAATGAAATTCAGTATTTATTACATGATGGTCAACGTCAAACAGTGAAAGATAATAAATATTTAGGAGTAACCATTAGGGACGATCTTATTTGGTATATCCATATTGATAATACCACAACTAAAGCTAAGCGGACCCTGGGGTTCCTTTGTCACAGTATTAGACAGTGCTCAAGACCTGTAAAAATTATAAGGCATTAGAAAAGCCACCACTGAAGTATTCTTCCCTTTGTTTGGCCTCCCCGCAGGGATGGTCAATCTGACCATATGGAACAAACTCAAAAAGATAAACACGATATGTCTACTACTACTACTGCAGGTTGTTCCACAAAATTATTAAACGAGTGTATGTTTTACTTTTTTCTTAGAGTGATTTTCATTATATAGAGTTTTGGATAATATCTTTGGGGCACCACCTAAATCCGTGCAGTTTTACTCTCTAACGCGAAAGCAACAAAGATTATACACGTATATGGAAGAAGAAGTATTAGGTGGAGACAGTTCACTATAAGTTTTCAACTTACTGCTAAATCCACTATATAGTTTAACCTATTATCTAACACGAAAAACAGAGAACACTTGTAAACAAAATCCCTGAATAACTAATTTTTTTTTCATTTTTGACATCAAAACAGAGCTTATGACCCCCTCATTGGGACAAGCTCTTTGAGATCGTTCCAAGGAGGGTCAAAAGCTATGTTTTAAGACAAAAATGAAAAAAATAATGAAAATTGAATGTTTAGTTTGTGGACAGGGCTGGACGGTTTTGTTCGTTACGTTAGGTAAAGGGTTAAAATAATCTATATCATGCAGAGTTCGTAATAATATATTTTAAACTGAACAGTTCACAGTCCAGGTACAGTGTGTAAGGTTTACGCCTTTTTACGATTAAATACGCCGTCGAACTTTTATTTTATTTTTAATTAACTTGTATTTCATCACCTCGGAACCATATAATAGAGCTAATACAGTTAACAAATTAATCGATTAACCAATGATCAACGTTTTGATCGATCAAAAACGTAATTGATCGGTTAACCGTTACTTTTGAACTGCGGTATTATATGAGTTAACGAAGGAACAAACTTGCTCCAAAACAGGCAAACATTGTCACACTGGCTCACATCAATTAAATGAGACAGACTAAAGCATGCCGGTTACGTGCTGACATACGTGTTCACTTGCATGATCATTTTACTGTATCTGTCGCTGGAAATAATCATTCTCAACCATTCCCCAAATGCGGGTAGCAGAGGGTACTTGCACAAGAAATTCTTGAATTACTAAAGATTTTCAATGTTTGTTTCAAATCAAAAAAAAAAGTAGCTTATGACACCTCATTGGAACGAGCTCAACGATCATAAGCTATGTTTTGAGACAAAAATTGAAAACACAATATAATTTGGATGGACATTTTTTCTATTTGGCGCTGACTGGTTTTGTCCGTTACGTTGTGAAAAGTTTTAATTATATAAATCATCAACGGTACGGCAGTTATTCAGCTATCTATTAGGGCAAGTGATTAATCGGTTAACCAAAGATAATCCATGTGATCAATCGATCAAGAAAACACTTTAACTGTTTCAGCTCTGCTATATAACTATTTAGTGAACTGAATATGTACAAAAAAAAATTAACCTCGAAATACATTAAAAGAAACTGCAGAGAGCTTCCGATGCAGTACATTGATCAAAAAGGAAACTGAGAATTTCGACCGGCTCGCGATTCGGTCTAAATTCGTTGTCCGCTTACCTTACAGCAACGTCTTAGAAACACGAGAACATTGAATCTCAGACGGGATTTTCATTCGTTCTTTTAGCGTCGGTCTTTCTGATTTGGAAAAAAAGGTTTCTGAAATCTTGAACCACTGGGTCAATTTTGTCGTGACCAGAACGCAATCGGATTGACAAAAAGGTTGGTTGTGTGATTGTAGTACTGTTTTTTGACCACAAAGGTTACTGATTGTTATTGTTTGAAGAGTAACCACGTGGAAAATATTAGAGGAGTGTTCATGTATTGATGGACAATTTATTTGTCCAGAACGAACCCATTCAACCCTTTCTTTTAATGTTTTTGCGCCGTATACATCGAAAAAAAATGCATTGTTTCAGAACATTCCATTTTTAAGGTAACTCTATGGCTACAGGTTGACGATATAAAGTGGTCTACGCTTTATGGCAACTGAACAACCTGAGGATCTCCTGGGCCAATGAGAAGAAACCAAATATCCGATACTTTTACATGAGCTCCCAGCTTTCTATCAGATCCCCCATTACCTACATATGGTATTTTGTTAGTGTATGTTAAATTTTTGATGTTCTCTATATATACTCGTTCAAAAAAGAAAGTGTGCATTGCAGAAATTGATCAAACTCCCAAAAAATAATTTCGTAGGTGTAAAGAGTGTTAACCTGTTCATGAATAAGTTATATTGAACACAAAAACAGCTTTCCCCGTTAAAATTGCATTAACGTTAAATGACGTGCTGCACGTTTGTGAAAAGGCATGTTTTGCACGCGGAGAGTCTGAAAATTCATGCAGCAGTGTAAATCCTTGGGCATTTAAACACTAAAGTAAGGCCTTCCTATCGTTCACATTCAAACTTGCGCTGCTGTTAAAACGACTCCACATTAGCATGCCAAGATTGACAATGAATCAACGTCTCCTTGCCCTGGGTATGATTAGAACTGGCAGAACACACAGAGAGGTTGCCCAGCATTTGACCTGCCACCGTAACACTGTAGACAGGCTAGTTCATCGACATGCAGAACATGATGATGTTCGAGACCGACCCCGCTCCGGGAGACCCCGAGTTACCACCCCTGCACAAGATCGGTATATCCGTGTCGTCCATCTCCGGAACCGGCAACAAACGGCAACGACGACAGCCAGGAACATCCCTAACCTGAGACGGATACATCCTCAAACAGTAATCAACCGGCTGAGAGAATACGGCTTACGACCTCAAAGACCTGCAATTCGTCCGATTGTGACGTTACGTCATCGTCGTGCTCGACTGCAGTGGTGTAGACAACATCTCAGGCATCCCTTACACTGGTGGCGACGTGTTTTATTCACAGATGAATGTCGTTTCCATCTTTCATCATTAGATGGCCGCCAGAGAGTGTACAGACGTCGAAACGAACGCTACGCAGATCCATGTATCGTGGAGCGAAACCGTCATGGGGGAGGGTCTCTCATGGTGTGGGGTGGCATCACTGCCCGTAACAGAACTGAGCTGGTCATTATTGATGGCAATCTCAATGCAGCCAGATATCGTGATGAAGTGCTTACACCTGTTGTTGTCCCATTTCTGCGACATCACGGTCCCGGCGTCATTCTACAGCAGGACAACGCCCGACCCCACGCAGCTCGTGTTGTTCAACAGTATCTGCAGCAATAACAAGTGGATGTTCTTCCCGGGCCCGCAAATTCGCCCGATATCTCACCCATTGAGCACGTATGGGACGAAATGAAACGTCAGCTACGCCGGCTTCCCCATGCACCGTCAACGCTTGTGGAACTCCAAAGACAGCTTATCAGAATATGGAACAACATCCCACAACACTTCCATGCTAACTTGTTCGCTTCCATGAGGCGTAGACGATGCAGACGGAGGTCATACCAGATATTGAGTGTGTGACTTTTGTGTTTGACCCTTAGTGTCTTTGACTCTCCATGACACCAAGAGTATTAGTCGTAGCGTAATGAAATTTCTCGTGTTGATCACAAATTGATTCATCTGTGATTGAATAAAATTTCCATGAATGAAAATGATATATATCTTTTTTTAGTGTTATTTTTTAGCATGCACACTTTCTTTTTTGGGAGAGTATATATTTTCTGTCTCTTTTCTTGGTGTTCAGTATTGTAACATATAGAATACTTATTGGATAAATATTGTTTAAACTAAATATCCGATCCTCGGCTCTGAGCCGAAGATCGAACAAAAGATGTCGACATTTAAAATTAATACGGTATTTCTACCGTAGCATTGCACTAAAGAAGTATCTGCAGGTGGTTGTCAGTATATTTACCGAATTTTTAACCAAAATATTTTCAAGTACCTAATCTTTAGTTGCATTCGCCCATGAAGTGGCACTGATTTCCTAAAATAACCAAAGTTTTCGAGAAATATCAAACGAAAAATGTTCATAAAAGTTTATAAAACCCAGAGAGAAAGGTGTGGTATTATCCTTAACTCCAGGTTATTAACAATAGCATTTACGCACAGTGGCAACCGGAGGCTGCGAGAGGTCACTGGCTAGAACTTGCACAGGGCCGTGGACATTTGGTGCAAAAAGAAGCAAATTCCTCCATTTTAGGAGCCTAACGAGCGGTGTTTCTTACTGGACTGAATGCTACATATTTTCCTTTCGATAACTAGCGTTGCATCAGCTGGCTCTAAATTTAATGGCAAATTGACAGTTAATTGGTGGATGGTGTTATAATTCAATATGCAAACATTTTATAATTATTTTTTGACTGACAGGTACTCTCGCTGCATGTCAGTAGCATAACGATCATAAAAAACATTGAGTCATTGGGACCCAATTCGCAACGGGGCTCCCCTACGGACGGGGTCGGAGGGCCTGGCTTTCGGCCACCCTGTACCATAGACGAGCCGCAACTGTTTAAGCACTCGGATAGTTACTACATAAAAATCCCAAAATGTTACACACTGCGCAGAATTGGCGGAAAATCCACATGGAAGGTTGTCTAATTGAAACCCACAACCAAATCACTTGAAGAGAAAAACATAATAAACGCAAATAAATGATATTTTGAGAAATTAGTAATGTTCTGGTTGCAAAAACTGAACCTTTTTATTCAGTGAAGAAAATGTTTAGTTACAAATGCCGTATAATACTCAAACAACCTAAGCTTAATATACTACTCAAAGTTTGCTTAGCACCAAATATTTGACACATCAGTGTGAAATTTGCTTGTGACATATTTGCGATATTTTTGGTAGATATGATTGAGGAAGGTGTTGAGATGGTCCCCAGTGTTTACATTAGCTCTCTTGACAGGCAAATGTTTCGTGACCGTCATGGAAAGCTTGTACCCCTTGATTTTCATGATATTTTCGTGTACTGTAAACTACTGTTTACATGTATATGACACGTGTAGAGTATTCAGTCTTCATTTCAACACAAACCCTTGTGACTTAATGATTGAATATGGCAAATGCAAATGTGAGAAGCCATTTGTCTGAAGCAGAAATGTGGCGGACTGTAGGAATGGTGGAGCAAGGGACTACCCATCATCAGGTTGGTGAAGCCCTTGGTGTGCACCATACAGTGATCACCAGAACCTGGGCAAGATTTCAGAAGTATGGCACACCAGTAAGACGGCATGGTGGTGGCAGAGACAGGGCAACATCTCCAGCTGAAGACCGTTTTTTTATCATTCAGGTCCGTAGAAACCGCTTTGCCACAGCAACCCAGCTTCGCAGTGACCTTCAGAATGCATCCGGGGTAAATGTTTCGACGCAGACTATCCGGGCAAGGTTCACGAAGGTGGTCTCCGATCGAGAAGACCATGTATTCGCACCCCGTTGTTCCATAACCACCTCCAGACACGATATGAATGGGCCATGGACCACGTTGGATGGACCAGAGAAGATTGGCGACCTGTCCTTTTTACAGATGAGTCAAGGTACTGCCTAGACCACACAGATAGGCGTTCGAGGGCATGGAGAAGACCAGGAGAGCGATTCTATGCAGCCAACATTGCTGAGCGTGACCGCTATGGTGGACAGTCAATCATGGTATGGGGTGGCATCAGCAGGGATGGACGTGTGTCCTTGAACGTGGTACTTTTACTGCACAGTGGTATATTAAGGAGATCCTGGATGTCCACGTCAGATTGTATGCAGGTGCAGTGGGTGATAGATTCATTCTGCTGGACGATAAAGTCCGTCCCCATGTTGCCCATGCTGTCGGGTAGTACCGACAGAGGGAGGGGATTGAGCGTAAGGACTGGCCAGCAAGATCCCCCGACCTCAATCCAATCGAACATGTCTGGAATGAGTTGCAGCTTGCAATTTCAGTCCGTCCAGTTCATCCAAGAAGTGTCCAGGAGCTTGGTGCCATGCTGGTCCAAGAATGGAACAACATCCCACAGAGGACAACCAGGAACCCGACTGGGAGCATGAGAAGGCGTTGTCAAGCTGTAATTAACAGTAATGGCTCTCATACTCGATATTGAACCCATACCAGTTCGCTCCGTCAACTTTTTTGTAAATTGAAAAATTTCCTCTTTTACCAATAATGTCCATTTTCCATGGTTATCGTATTCAAAAGCTAAAAGATAATGTCAAACACAAATAAAATCTTAATTTCTGTACTTAAATCATTAAAGATATAATTAAATAAAAAATATATACAGTTTTCATTACAATACTTCAACTAAAATGTAAATCAGGAAGTTGGATATACTTGGTGCTTAGCAAACTTTGAGTAGTATATGATCGCCACCCCCCACCACCCCCCCCCCCCCCCCACCCGGTAAATATTTTAACAGCTTCATATTATCCGTCCAGATGGTGTGTAGCCGCGAGTATAAGAGCATGGTGTAAGTTCATGTAAGCATCTCTCTGTGCAAATTACAGATAAGAATCCTGGAATGAGAAAGTCATCCTGCTATTTTAATCTCCACTCATTCATAAACAAAATACACATGCTTCTTTATCCCCAGAGCAGCTCTTATCAAGATACAGGAAACCATGTGAATTAAATGACCACTTTGCCAGCGAATAATATTAAATAAACAGGAATATGAAATTAATAGGGATTTGGTCATTCAGGGGCGGCGGAACCGGGGTGGGGGGGCGGGGATGGGTGGTTTCAGCCCCCTCCACTTTTTTTTTGCCGGGGCATAATTTTTTGTATGCATATATTTTAACATAACCAATGACTAGTGAAACAAGGGGCGGATCCAGAGCCCCCCCATATATTTTCGCCAGCTGTGCTTCTCTCGTACTGGTTCAGTTTCGATGGATTTCGGATCATTTTTTGCAGTAAGTGACAACAAACGCTAAAATGTATACAGTCTGTTAAAAAAATCGGTTAACTGAAAAAGATCGTAATCATACAGACATACAAGTACCAAATCTACCTCAGACAAGATAATCTATAGACAGTATAATTACTGCAAACGCCTGGTAAAGCATACAGGCGAGATCTATTAATTTTATCAGATTTGGTAGTTACGACCAAAGCTGACAAATAGATCTCACCTGTATGCTTTACCGACGTTTTTTAATGGCTCTCAAATAGGGACCTGCGAACCGTTCGAGATTCGGTTCGACTCGAAACCATCGCCGAGATTCGATTCGACTCGATACCTCACCGTCCGATTCGTATTTTTCGAACCGACCTCTGTTCAAACGGCGAATTATATGTGCACTCGCTCGCATCAAGAACACGCCGTCATACGCTAACGATAGTGTAATAAATCGCTCTCTGAACGTATTAGCTCTCCAATTTTGTTGATTATTAAACCCCCGGGCTACCGTACGATCTCTTCACTATTAGTGCGCGATACTGTGTTTCGCGAGACTTTGAGTTTGAGATTTTTTATCATATTTTTCGACATGCCTTGTTTGCTTTTATAATAATGGTATTTGGTGCTGATGAGGCTGAGCACGAGCCACGACCACCAAGTGGGTAGAATAAAACTGCAGTCTATGAGTTCAGAATCAATTGGTCTGGAATCGAGTATTCTCGCAGTGCGAGAATACTCGATTCCAGACCAATTGATTCTGAACTCATCCAGCATGCAGAGTAACGGTATTGCAGACTATGGAAGCACGAATGTCGCCGTCGCGCCGGTTTCAAGGTTCGAGATTCGACTCGACTCGATACCAGAGGGATGATTCGGCTCGAGATTCGGCTCGAAGTTTTATCCCCGGCTCGCAGGTCCCTACTCTCAAAGTGTGAAATCTTTCAAATACATCTGAAAAATCTCAAAATATCCACTGAGATGCATGGAAATGGGGATTTGGGGACCCTGGAATTTAAATGTTTCATACCGACGACCATCCATCGCCCGATCCAGCCCTCTCACTTTGAAAATCGTCCCGCCGCCCCTGTCAGTATCCCGTATTCTTGTGATAAACGTATCATTCATTCATTTAACCCTTTACCTAACATGAAAAGCAGACGACACTTGCAAAAAGAATTCTTGAATAACTAATTTTTTTCATTTTTTGTCTCAAAAACATAGGTTATGACCCCTCGTTGGAACGAGCTCGACGAGCTCTTTCCAACGAGGGGTCATAACCTATGTTTTTGAGACAAAAAATGAAAAAAATAATGAAAATTAATTGGCGATTTTTGAGAATAGCGCTGGCCGGTTTTGCCCGTTACGTTGGGTAAAGGGTTAAATTTTTTTCCACAGAGCTCTCTCAAACGAGATATAGCAGAATGAATACTCAATTCGGATAAATGAAGCCGAATAGATCTGTAAAGGTCGGGAATTCAGAAAGACCACCAGATTTCTTGATTCGATTAGCAGGCGTTTACCTTAAAACCAATATGCAATTAACAGGTCAAACCTGCACTGTATGGAAACGGTTTTGTGTTGGAACTTATATTCAACTAACAAGGTTTTTAGTAAATGACGATTGTATTGAAGTTAGGAATAAATAAGACTCGATGATCAGCCCCCATCCCAGCATATTTCTATCGAAAGAGAAATTCACCGGAGTTGGACGTAGCAAAAATAACATGTCTTCATCTCATTTCTTTCAGGTACTGCTTTGCCGACAGTTGACCAGGATTTTATAGATTATTTCGCAAATAATGTAGAACTGAGGTATAAAGTATTGGATAATCTTCAAGGCGGGACCGATACTTTCATCGCGGAAATAATCTTAGAAAACAAGGGAGGTATGGCTATTAGAACTGGACCATGGGCGATCTACTTCTACAGTTTATACATGGTTGAACCATCTCATTTACCAAGTAAGGCTGGTGCTGTTTTGTCAAAGTACAAAGTTAAATTTTCTCATATAAACGGAGGTCTTTTCAAGATGGAACCCATAGACGGATTTCCAGACATAAGCCCCGGTAAAAGTTATACTATTGAGTATCATTCATCCTTCTGGTCCGTGTCGCGTACGGACACCATGCCCAACTGGTTTATAACAGCTGATACTTTACAAGCTCAGAATATAAAAAATACCGCAGATGAAAGTTTGAGTTTTGTTGGCAACTTTGTCTCAGAAAAACAATGGAAGCGTTACGGCAATGACGTTTACAATCCATACTCACCTTTAGAAAGATTCCAAATGAATGAGAAGACGAGAGACTTTGGAAGATCACAAGTGTCTGTGATACCCACACCAAAGATAATGACTGTAGATGACTCTATTCAAACAGATATCACTCAACATGAATGGGCTATTAAAGACAATGGGAATGCCAACGGAGAAGTTGAGTATCTTAAAGGTAATGTACTTTATTCACATATTGCTATCTGCAATTTTACCAATTCAGCCAGGCAAGCCTGGGAATAAGCAAACTGTCATCAACAGAATGGGGGATCGTCAGAGGGTGAATTTGGAGACGCTATCCTGCACAGCAGGGTAGCATCACTAAATTTACCCTTAGTGAACCTCAATCTGAATCAATGTCTCAAGCCTAAACATAAAGAGGTACCCAGAAGATAAATTAGCTCACTGTATGGGAAAGCATCAGCAAATTCACCTTCTGGGGACCTCGTTCTGCAAATGACAGATTGCTTATTCCAGGCTTGAAATCATATATAAATTAATTCTTTAAATGATGATTGGTCCAGGTGAGTTTTTCATAACTGGATGAAAAATTGTCCTTTCTTATGAATGTTTTTGCTTTGTCTTGCCCATTTGTCAAATAATAAATATGGGTGTGTCCGTCGGTGCAGTTAAACTATAATTACCGCAGGTGGGCCGTTAGTTAGTATCCACGCGGGTTGGTCACACTAGTTTGTCTCTTTAGTAATCGAAACCGTGTGAATATTATTCTATGTTGAAAATAATAAAATTGTCGTGTGCACAAAAAGTTGATATGATTGCAAAGATATAAATGGCGGAAGTACAGCCACACGGATGCAAACAAAGGAGTTCAGGGGAACAAACTTGTTTAAGAACATGACACATTTAGCTCAAGTACCTCTTCCATTCGCACCAGCAGCATAACTGAGAGGGTGTCACTCCCAATAATTCTTTCAGTTGGGATATTTTGCTTCCTGGTTTCGAGTTTTAGATATCGATTCACCTTTTCTAATAATCGCGCACTCCCGCACGAGTCCAGATTTTATACTTGCACACGTGTTACCAACACGGTTAGGCATACAAATGGAGACCTGTAGCACCCGGGGCATGTAGTTGGGGGCAATGGTTGGCCAATTTAATGACCTCTGCTACAGTACCTCAGTTGTGGACTGGTCACTTTACACGGGCAGGCAATATTTTCACGGACGCAATATACTTAGATTTTAAACTCTAATTATGGGGATAATCATCAATAATTTGATTAAACCTTTACCCAACGTAACGGCCAAAACCGGCCAAAAAATCTCAAAAATCGCCAATTAATTTTCATTATTTTTTCATTTTTTTTTGTCTCAAAATCATAGGCTATGACCCCTCGTTGGAACGAGCTCGTCGAGTTCGTTCCAACGAGGGGTCATAACCTATGTTTGTGAGACAAAAAACGAAAAAAATTAGTCATTCAATTTTTTTGGCAAGTGTCGTCTGCTTTTCGAGTTAAGTAAAGGGTTAATGAAGCACAGGTTGTACCCGATGCTTCATTAATTAAAATTTTGCTTATGATGATTTTTGATTACCTGGTAAACGGATGCGTGAACATCACTGCCCGCATGTGAATTACGCCCAGACCACGGCGCCTGTACTGTCCATGTATTTATTAATCTCTTGAACTCGAGATGTGTTTTTTTCAGAGCAAGAGTCGTGATACGATCTAACTCATAAAACTGATAGTTGGTCAGTCAATTTATATGGTTGACCAATCAAGCTTTTCAGTCCAAAGGCTGAACTAAATTTTATTTAGCAGCGTCTGCCAGTTCAAAACTTTTGAAATACAAAACGTCGATGGTACACTTGTCTTCAACCATTGGTAACCCTGCGTTGCGGAGTTGGGCAGTCTGACAGTTGCTCGCCGCTACACGGTGGTTCTCTCCCGATACTCCGACTTCACCCACACGTAAAACTGCCCGACACGAGGTGACTCTCTCTGTCGAAAGTGTCGTTTAATCAAAAGAGACACTAATTTATAGTGAGGAGTTGGGTGTCATAGAATCAGTAAACACTTTGTTACAAACCATCGCACTGATTTTCAGAAACAATTGGATTGTCAACCAACTGTTCTGCGAAGGAAAGTTTCACCTTTTAAATAAAAAAATTGCAGTAGCAAAACATTTCCAACACAAATCTGAAGAATTTTATTTTTTGTCAACAGCTCAGCCTATGATCCTTCACTAAAACGACTCCAAAAAGTCCTCGTTGTATATGTATAGATACCTCCTTAACAACGATTTTAGCTTTTGACCTTATATTAACTCTCATGTCAAACTGAGCTGAATAGCTTCTGGATTGTGATGGACGATGAACAGGTGTGCAGGGCAATCTAACAAGGCATGATCGAGCAGAATTTTATTTGCATTGCGGCGCAATTTTCACATAATTAACTGTTCCTTGACGATGTTATTTACACGCGTTATAACCATTCGACAAGGTTTCGTCGTTACAAAGCAGCCGCCTGTAAAGTCTTCATAAATTTATCAATGGTATCGTTGGTGTCAAATACGGTGGTTGCTTTGGGACAAAGGGTAATTTTTTTTATCTTGTTACAACAAGAACACATCTCGTTATGACGAGAAACGGTTTTCGTTATATCGAGAAGACATGCCCTTACAACGAGAAGGCATCTCGTTATAATGACAAAACATCTCGTTATAATGACTTAGCATCTCGTTATAAGGACTTAAAAGAGAGTACACACGTCGCCCAAAATAATTTGATTATTACGAAAATGAGCGTGGTTGGATAGGTTATCACCTTGGACTTGAGAGCGATAGATTCCCAGTTCTGATTCCCGCGTCATCTGCGTTGCGTCCTTGGGCAAGTCACTTCTTCGGAAACTTTACCTAACCCGAGTATGTATCATTTTAATTTTTGCTTAAAAAACAAAGCTTACGACCCCTTTTTGGAACGAGATCGTTGAGCTCATTCCAATGGGGGGGGGGGGGGGAGGGAGGGGGTCGTTAGCTTTATTTTTGAAACAAAAAATGAAAATATAACAAACGAGAGAAACAGAATTTACTGCCACTAGTAAATACAAGCCTGTGTGAAAAATGTTAAAGAATATGGAAAAAACTATACACAAAGAGAATTTATGGAGGCTTATTTTCAGGAGTAAAATATTTTTTAAACATATCAGAAACGGATTTTCGTTGGTAGTATTTACAGATATTCATACAGGAATCAGAACAATTTTTTATAAGAGACAAGAAAAGGCATATGTGTGCACAGCATTTAAATGATTCGATCAAGGAATCAGAAATTGACATTACTGGCTCTGCCAATTATTTGAATGATGAGATACATTGATAATCTTCAGCATTGCATTAGCTGTTATAAAATGCAGTTCCTGATAGTTCTGAAAAATATGCGCTTAATGACCTCCATTGTCCGCATTAAGGTGGACCACATTTTGAACCTCCAGAAGGTTTCAACTCATTCGGTGTAGGTCCCATGTCTATAGGTCATTCCAAACCTGAAGTATAAGCGTATCCCACTTTAAAAATATTGGCTCCACCAACTCCGGATCTGCCATGTTTATAGATGATAGCAAATATTCATATTACCAAGAAAAGGTTAAGGTATATGATACCTTTGGAAAATATATTGCGAGTAAACGAATTCAGTAATTTTAGAAAAAAAGAGGTAAACGGCCCCCAAGAGCATCATGTTTAGAGCATCATTGTGAGAACAGAAAGTGTTATCATTATTCCTGCATTGCAAAAGGAAATGTTTGGAGACCCATATTAAGATACTGAGAGGGTTAAAATAATCCATTTAAATACTCCATTTTAACCCTTTAAAAATGAGCTCATTCCAATGAGAGGTCATCAGCAATGTTTTTCAAGCAAGAACGAAATGAATGAATGGAAATTTCAGTAAATAATGCTGGCTGGTTTTCTCCGTTATGTTGGGGAAAGGGTTAAGAAAGCCTTACTTTGGAAGGTAAACCTGGAAAGGTGTGGCGTTCCATATATAATTAAATGTTACAGAAAGGAAAGCGTAGAAATATTCTGTAGCCATGAGTTATATGAAGGGTGTTTGTACTCACACTGAAGTATTAAGAGGGTTAAAAATACACCATTCACATATTCCATTTTATTACTTTATAATTGTGATAGGTGTTATGAGAAAGCCACAGACACCACTCTATATCGAAACCTGTTGAGTTATGATTGAGAATAAATAAATCTTAAAAATGCTTTGATATGTGAAGGGTTCTATTTTCTACATGGTTAATTTTGTAACTTTTGTAACATGATATTAAATAAATATACAAAGCTATTCGATGTAAAATTTACAGCATTCTCTCTGACCTCTTTGTTTATGAGAGATTCTATCAAGTTTTAAATAATGGCTATTGACTTCAGTTAACTCATTTGCAAGTACAGTCTATCGGTATAACAAAACATTAAGATAGGATTGATTGTATAAGGTTATCGTGTTGACAAACAGTGCATAGAAGACACAAATATTACAACTACACTATCAAGGCATGCCTTCTATGAATGTTATTTATTTATTTATTGGGCTTAACGACACTATTGACAGCCATTGTCACCTTGTGCCAGACAGGTTTATGTGAGGGGAAGCTGGAGTACCCTGAGAGAAACACTGAGCAAATGCGAGCAAATGTCAGGCTCCCCAACAGACTGACTCCACACAAGCAGGTTAGCATTTGTTGAAGACAAGTATACCATCGACGTGCAGTACGCGTTAATGCACAATGCCACCATGCCCCAAAGTGGGCAATGGGGGTGAAGTATGTCAAGGACACAACAGGGTTACCGCAGCTGGGATTCGAACCCATGACCTCTCGGTTTGCAGCCTTGGCTTCTACCTACTGAGCCACGGAGTCCCTTCTATGAATGTAATTGAAATACTTTGGAGGCTTATTTTCGGGAATAAAATAGTTTTAAAGAAATCAGAAATAGGTTTTCGTTAACAGTATTTAAAGATATCCATTCAGGAATCGGATACATTTTCCCAAGAAACCAGAAAAGGAATATATGTACAGAGCAAAAAATGGGTTCGATCAAAGGAATGCATTAGGGGGCCAAAAATGTGTTTTCCAGCAATTCTGAAGAGTGCACTCAATGACCCCAATGTGACCTCAGCGGCCTTGATCCATATTTTGACCCCCCCCCCCCGATACCACTGAGGATCGACTCATTTGTTGTTGGACCTAGGTCCATTCATCATACCATACTTGAGATGAGTGTGCCCACTTTCAAAATTTTTGGCCACGCCCACTTTTTGTTCATGTAAAAATGCATGTATGGGTTTGGGGAATGCATTAGGGAGTTTAAAATGTGGCTTTCGCAATTCTGAGAAATACACTCAAAGACCCCTGGGTGACCTCAGTGACCTTGACCAATATTTTGAATCTCCATCGAGTATCGACTCATTTGGTGTTGGTCTCAGGTCCATACGTCACACCACGCTTGAGATATGAGCGTAACTCACTTTCAAAATTTTTGGCCACGCCCACTTTTTTCGTGTAAAAATGCATGCACGAACTTCGGAGAAGCATTTTAGAGTCAAAAATGTAATTTTCAGCAATTCTGAGAAATGCACTTAATGACCTCTAGGTGATCTCAATGACCTTGACCCACATGCTGAATCTCCATCGAGTCTCGACGAATTTGGTGTTAGTCCCAGGTCCATAGATCATACCATCCCTGAGATATGGGCGTGACCCACTTTCACAACACCCCTACGGATACCCCTGGTGCCCCGGGAATCTGAGAAACAAAGGTGGCCGAGAACTTTTGACTGTCTATCAGTATGCCAAAAACCAGCGAGATAGGACGATTCGTTTTCGAGTTATCGTGAGGACAAGGAAGTGCATAGAAGGAAGGAGAAGAAGAAGAAGAAGAAGAAGAAGAAGAAGAAGAAGAAGAAGAAAAGAAGAAGAAGAAGAAGAAGAAGAAGAAGAAGAAAGAAGAAGAAGAAGAAGAAAGAAAGAGAAACCGTACAAAAACAATAGTCGGTTTGTTTTACGCAGACTAAATATATGAATGGTGATTTTCCTGTATAGCGCTGGTTGGTTTGGGTCGTTACGTTAAGTAAAGAGCCAAGTGCAGGAGCATACAGTCAAAGGTCTTCGGAAAACGGAAAAATGACCAAAACGCATTGTAGCGATAATGCAACTTGATGCACCGGGCGAGAAAGTCTTTTTTTCTATTGCTAACTCATTGTTTTTTTTTATTTCATGAAGTAAATGTGCGATCAATGATTTTTCCAGTTGAGCAATCAAAATTTTTAGTTGAGTCTCTAAACTCAAACTGGTCAGGGCTCTGATTAGGGTATGACGGGTAATTATTTCATTATTTTGAAAAACAATTGTGCTGTTTTCCACTTTTAAGGCAATGGATTAAGTTGTGTTGAAATTGAAAGTACGACTAGCAAACTCTCGCATGTGATGTGTTTGTCTTTGTCCAACATGCGCTTCAAGCAAACGTACAATGGTTCTAGTTCTAAATTATTAGCCACTCGACACATATTCGACCCCAGGGAAAGCATTTCATAACGAAACTGATTTTTTTTTCGGCTCGGATTTTATCTGCGGAGAGTGTGAGAGTCCATCATAAATCGTTACGGGGTCATGGCGGCTAAACCCCCAAAACAGGATGGTTTTGTCAGCCTCTCATAGACAAGTATCATGCACGGTGCATCACATGTATACCAGACTATTAGCGTTGTATCCCACAATAAATTGAGACAAAACATGACAAACAATGGTACTCCTTTACAGTGGCTCTATTGTCATGCACGGCCATTTTACCATAGATGAATTCACTAGTATTTTAAGCTAGAAAGACTGAAATTTTATTTGTAGAAATAAATTTCCTGAACAGCATATGATCGTTTACTGAAAAAAACCCAAAATACTCGATTGAGGTCTCCGCCACCATCCTCCGAATCAATCACTGGACATGACAATGCATCGAGGGGAAACATCGAATCGTCTGCAGTCAGTTGATCCTGATTCTCCACTGGTTGTGTAACATCTTCAGATGGGCAGCATTGACTTTGTTCAGTGCAACGTAAATTAAAAGGTCAATTTTTGAAGGTGCACTTGAAAAATAGTATGTGAAGATCGTAAATAACCTCAGGTATGATGTTGATCTTAAAATGTGAAAGGTGCACATTCATTAGATTACACTCTTCACTTCACTGGAATTCGACGTATATTGTTTTGTTTCGAATTTTCCGTACCTTGAGCTCAACGCGAATAAGTGCTGTTTCGCCAGTATATCTACAGAACGACACACGCGCGTGAATGGGTTAATCGATGTGGAACAAGTGCCAGCGCGGAAGGATAAAACGAGAGGCCGCAAGCATCGAGTTTTATCCTTCCGCGATGGCACAAGTGCCATATCGTTTAACCCATTCACACGCGTGTGCCTTTCTGTGTTTATTACACGCCTTCACATCCATGAAAGCAATTATTAGAAGGACACCCAGCATTTCATTTGACAACTCGTCCCCTGAGTTCCAATGTGTTTAACACATTGGAACTCAGGGGACGAACTATCAAAAAAAGAACGCATTTTATCGCCAACCAACTTTGCGAGGGGTACCCGTGTTACTATGTTTAGCTATCGCTAGCGAGTCAAATTGTAACTGCAGTGCATGATTTGTAGAAAATTCCAGTGAAATTTTCTGTTTAAAAATAGTCCGTCAATGATTTCCGTTCCACACATATATGCGGAACAGATTTTCATTTTCCACATGGTTTAGTGTTGCTGTAGATGAGGATTTCATAGAAAAGGCCTGCAGTAAATTACAGAGACTTCGGGAGAGATTTCCGTTCCGTTGCTTAATCCTTTTTATAATCCTTCTGGAAGTTGATAAATTATTTGCTACTAATTCATCTGGGGGCACGATGACGCCGTGTACTAAGGCGTACTGCACGCCGATTGTGCGAATGCCTTCAAGCAATCTAACCCTGCCTGTGCTGTAGAGCGGAGTTACGATGATGGGGGCTGGCAGCTGCTCGTCGTTGCTCTGTGGTTCTCACCGGGTACTCCGACTTCCTCCACCCGAAAAACTGCTACGGTCATGATTAGCCATTGTGCATAAGTATGTGACATTAAACACCAATAAGTAAATAATAAATACTCAACCAGCTGAAGTTATGCCACAAAGAAATAAAAAAAAAATGTCCATGCAAGTACTCATGGCGATTTATTTATTGGTGTTTAAGGTCACATACTTATGCACAATGGCTAATCATGACCGTACTCATGGCGATAATACGAAAGAACAACTTGAAACCAAAGTCCGAAAACAACTTAGGTTCAGACCCATGTCAATATACATAGTTCAAATAATATATATTCCCTCTCCTCCCCCAAAATAAATAAATAAATAAATAAATAAATAAATAAATAAATAAATAAATAAACAGAAGAGTTAAACAAAGACCAAATTTAGAGAAAGTTTAAAGGGTATATGTGGTCGTTTCCACAACCAGGAGAAATAAATACATTTGGCTATTATATGTAAAACGATAGCTGCTGATCTGTTTATTGATAGTTTAAGAAACGTCGATGACAGAAAGTTGCTTTCCAGAAAATTTCGATTACAGAAAATTTAGAGTAAGTTAAAAGAGTATATGTGGTCGTTTCCACAACCAGGAGAAATAAAAACATTTGACTATTAGAACGACAGATGCTGATTTGTTGACTGATAGTTTAAGAAACTTCGATTACAGAAAGTTGCATTTTAACCCCCGTGCTAAATTTCGTACATTTGAAAATCTAACAGTCATTCCTTAATTTGTCATGGAAATACTATAGCCCGCATCTGAAGATATTAATTTACATAGTAATGTCACTGTGTTTACTGTGTTCAAAACTATTCACCGAATTGTACAAGCTCTCAAGCCACCAGTCAAATTCATGAACGAATACGATGCGGTTATGATCTGGATCCGGCCTATCAGCTGGAATATCTCAGTGGTTTGGAAAAGCGAAGCTTTTCCAACCAACTGAAATATTCCATCCGATTGAATCAAAAAGATACCATAAACATATATTTTCTTTGAATCAACGCAAGAAATGTTTCTCTGTTGAAATCGAGACTTTATTTGACCGAATCGCTTATGACACAACTACTAACCCTGTTTGTTTTCTAATATAGTGTGAACGAAGATTCGCCACAGCTGTGATTTTGGCAACGCCTAGTAGTCACACCCCTTTTGTTAATATCTTAATGTTTTCAACGTGAATTAAATACCTATTTCTTGGGAAATCTATACCCGGAACACGAAAGAATATCTGTATTTTTCTGTAAGGAGAAATCACATTAATCCGACGGTAGTCTGAACACAAACCCCAGAAAAAGTGGGTAAACAAGCCCATTACAGCGTATGGTTCCTAAATGATTAGGACAGGTGACGTGAGAGCTTCTAAATATTGGACACAACTTGAATCCAGTTGTTTCCGTGGGTATAAAACCGTTAATATTTAGTTGTAGTAGTAGTTTAATAAATAAGCTAATCCGGAGACTGCGAAATCTAACTAACTAATGTTGACTCTTTGAATGACAGCTTTTTAAAAACATCACTGACGTTGTTACACGAGAGACCAACAAAAGTCACTGACTACATGTACATAGGGCTGCACGGTATATCGATAAACCGATATATACCGGTATTCAAACCAATATCGATTGAATACCGGTGTAATTACAAAAATATCGGTTTATCGTCATTATTTATTTACCCACAATTTAATTTTCAAGATGTCTTGAGTTTTTAACTGTAGCCCCGAATGAATAATATTATCGCTTCACCCAAGAAATAGTCCGCATGTGTCCACGTTATATACAATTTCAGCAGTTGAAAAATTTTTTTTTCAAAAAGTTCAGCAAAACTATATCATGTGACCCCTAATTGGAACGAGCTCGTTGAGCTCGTTCCAATGAGGGATCACATGATACTGTTTTGTAGAAATCTTTGGAAAAAATTGATAAACTAATATTTGAAATAATAAATAGAGGATATTCACGAAAATTTGATGAATACCGAAAATATCTCGTGAGTGGCTACAAAGAAATATGAGGATCTTCACGAGCGACTGCGTCGCTCGTGAAGATCCTCATATTTCTTTGTAGCCACGAACGAGATATTTTCGGTATTCATCAAATTTTCGTGAATTTTCTTTTTATTTAATGCTCTACGACTACAAACTCTCCAATTTGTGGCCTTTATTTGCCATTAAGGCGCAAAATTTATGTGCCGAACCGGCGTCCATACAAAAATTACAACAACCAAACTCCAACCATTGGAATGTGTGAATATCCGCACAAAAAGTAGTCCCGTCTTATTTCTCCCCCAACTTTACGATTTACCAGGGCTGGCGAATTGAAATAATCGCAATGTGTTTCGAAGAAACAGAACAATAACAAAAAACACCACTTTCTTATTTTCAATAACAAGACACGTCATTTTATTTTTTTTGAACTCAATGCACTGAAGACGTGTGAAGTTGAACTGAAGAAATTTGAAAGTGATTTCGGCTTTTCGCTGGAAGGTGAATGAGAAAGTCAAACTTTGAAACCGCTGATTTAATGAATTGATTTAGTCACTGTCACTATCAATTATTCGAATTCGTTTGTATTTGGGACTCTGGAATTCATTACTGATGTGCTGACTCGTTCAAAGTACATGTGATTCGTCATTCGAACCTACGATGAAATATCGATTTCTAAATATCATTTTGATATTTCGTTTTGCCGACCGACAGGGGAATGTGACTTAATTTTTCAGCGTGAATTGATGCCTGAGCATTAAATAAATTTTTATATCGTCTGCGTTTGGTGAAGGTTTTTCGAACCGCGTCACCAATGCTTGCTGATTCGTTCCGACTGTGATGCCTCAAGTCTAGGTTGTGGTACTTATGTTCAGATATCTGAATAGTTTTCGATATACCGGTATACCGCGGTATTTTTTTGAATACCGATATCGGTATTCTGTTTTGAATATCGTTCAGCGCTGCATGTACATTGACCTCATCAGCAAGTATAAAGGAGACTCATCAACGAGCTATAAAAGTCAAAGTACTACCTTCAGTGCCGCTGGACCAAGCTGACAACGTTTCACGTAATGCCGTAGCTGAAAGTTCTTGCAATGAGCAATTGCTCAAGCCCATGGTCTACGTCACAACTATATGAATTGCAAACGGGGCATTGGTGATTTGGAGATGAGGTATACATCGAAGTACTTTTCTAATAGTGGTCATCAAACTAATACCAAAATCGAGGGGGGGGGGGCATATTAAAATAACTTGTCTACCGACCAGCCACCCAAATACCTAAATACAGTAATTAGCCACCCGTAACAATGCTACGTTATCTAATTTTCTTCATATACTCAAGTTTCGAAAATTAGATCATCTGGGTGAACACCATATTGTTTCCCTAACAACATCAGGAAATAGGGATATCGGTGGGGGAGGGGATATCCATTTAGACAATAACATTCATGCTGCGAAAAAACATAAGTACAAGCTAACGTACAGCCAATAGACCACCGGGATCCAACATGGAGTCTCTTGGCTAACGTTTTGCTTGTACTTCTGATTCTTTTTCACAGAATCTTAGACGTATTGTGTGTGTGGAATCTCCACTCTGTGAAAGTTTTAGTAGTCCACTCCACTCTCAATTGTTGTACCTTATTTATACTTTTTGGGGCTTTACACAAGAATTACGTTACGTATACACCAATGTTTACAAGCGTCAATTGGCCTGTGTCGTAGTATTTCGAAACGAGATCAGACAAATCACACAAGACGCCAGCGGAAATATGATAACCCAGACTGTCTGACCGTTGCAATAATTAGTTTATTATGCCAGTGTATTTAAAAACTGAATGTGACACCTGAAATGCAAACAAAAAAAAAAATAAATGAAAATTCTGGTAAATAAAAATTGCTTGTTCAGGTCGTGCAGGGGTAGCACTCGATTTTTTATTTGTCATTTGTAAAATTGTCGTCTCAAAAATATCGCCGAAGAGTGACTACACGTTAGTCTCGTTTGAGACAGGCATGATATGGATTTTACAAAAAATGAGACTCTCGTTTCATCATAGTAGTCAGCCTCACGGAGGTGAAGAAGGAAAGAAAAAGGAACGGTTAGGGAACCAACACCGAAACCAAGGTACAGAGTGAATTACGAATTAAAAAGGGTTATAAAGGGCAGAAAAGTCAAATATGCTGCGTACAAAAGGAGTAGAAAATTAAGGGGTGGAAAATAACGCGACCCGAGTAATATATATAGAATATACCCATAGTAGAGTGGTGAACAATTGGTACACCATGCTATTTTGGGTATATTTTATTTATACCATGATCGTCAGATTTTAAGAGTTCAAACGTATGTCAGATGAACACGCATGCGAATCTGTTTTTGTTTACCTGAGCACCGGTGGGTAGTACTTCCGCTGTCAATTTTATCGCCGAAACGAAATGGAAAAACAAGCGTGGAAATCATGGGCCATTTTTCATTTTAATAACATACTATTTCGTGTTATGGATGCTTTATTAACATGTTTGTTAATTTGTGGTGTCTTATGGTGTAAACTCATTCAAAAACGTAATAAATAATTGCCACTTCCATTTTGCTCTTCGCGAGGCCACGTGCGATAAATTTAGACAAGTTTGCATAAAGGTCAACTTGGATGTAGTTCCACTGAAGGTGTAAATATTAACTACTGAAATCCCATTGCTGGCGTGTTCACCACGATTGGTGTGTAAAGCTAAAATTTATGGCATAGGCCTTTCATATTTAGTAGAATGGGTAATCATGGTAAAAAAGGAGAATACCAGCATGCACGAAATAATATAAATAAGATTTAAGATAATGATCGGAAGATGCGAAACTGCAATCTTACTAGGGTAATAAGAACGACTGGACGATCGAGTTCGAACATATTTCGGAAATGGATGAATAAAATAACAAAGGAAGTAATTCACCCAGAACTCTAAAGTAAGTACAGACGATCAAGACGAAATCGCAACAGAACTAATAAGCACTGAGCAAAGGAAAATGATAAGCGATGGGGCACTGGGAACCTACCGGAGTTCCAACGTGAGGTCGAAGACAATTTATCGAACTTCATATGCAGTAGAGGAGGTCTGAAAAGTTTCTCGAAATTAAGGAACAGAAAAGCGGGAGGGGCGGATGAAATTTCTAACGAGTCCCTGTAAATGAGGGAGAGGAACTTTGTAAAAAGCCGAATAAACGGATTCATCTGGCCATAGAAAAGGTTCCAAAAGAATGGAGAGAAAAAAAGATCAAATTTATACACAAAATGGAGGATTAAGATATATTTCACAATTATTGTGGGATCTCTGTCAGTAGCAACAATGGAAAGATTTTCTGTAAAGTCATGTATGAAAGATTAAAGGAGGTAATCAAAGATTTAGGAAATGGTCACCTGCATTGCGACGAGTGGATAGCAGTTGGGGACCCGAAAATCCCAGGGCTTTGTTTCGCAGATGATAGGGTACTAGTTTTCCGAAAGCGAAGAGAGGTTAGAGAAAAGGCTGTCAATAGTTGGGAGATATGGGAAAAGGAGACTCGAACTAAATGAAAACAAACACAAATTTATTCACGTGAGTCGTAAATTGGAGCCTATTCGAAGCTGGAGAGGGGAGAACTTCTGTATTCCGGAAGGTAGCAGCAAACCTTTTACCGTTGAAGAAACGGGTGACTACGAGAATTCGGGGATCAATATAAACATGACAGGAAGAGGCATCTACCGAAACCACACGAATAAACTAACTGTGAACTTGTAAAGGAGCAGCGAATTCTTAATCAAATGAAACCTTTAGGGAGGAACAGCTTCAATGAGGTTTTCGCGGGAAAAAACATTGGGGAAATGGTGGGTGTATGAAGTATAACCTATGACAAGGAAGTGATACCACTAAACCAAAATGTTGTAAAGAGCTTGGAAACTCTGTAGAACAGCGCGAATCGACGCATACTACCAGGTCGAGTAATGCCGCAGGACTGCAAAAAAAAAAAAAAAAAAAAAAAAAAGGTAGCGAGTTTGAGAGAATAAAAATATACTTAATGAAACTATGTTATATTAACTACTTGGTAAATCTCTCCGATGGTGTAAACTAATATTCCCGAATATTTGGAATTCTAATACAAAGACAGAGTAAGTGCGGGATTTAATAGAGAACTGTTCAATGAAGATCTCTGACTTAGATGTAAAGAAAACACAGGGTACAAAAAGGTGAGAAAGAGTCTTAGAGGATTGTAACGAAATTGGCGAGAGGAGTTCAAAATATAAAGTTTTTGGGGGGTTCAAAGAGAGGTCGGGTTTTGAAGAGTACCTTGATGGCACCTTTGAGGGGTAACCACTGTTTAAGCTGACGGTGAGGTCGTTGGAGCTTAGCGAGGGATTAGGAAAGACAATGAAAAGGAGTGTCAGATGTGTAATTTAGGACTAAGGAATACTCTGAAACACATTCTCTTAGAATGTCCAAAATATCAGTTTGACATAATAAGATTTAGTGGGAGTGTAATGAGGAAGTGAAATGGGAGAATGGGGGATATATGATTACGGGGTGGCACAAAGGAGAGGGTTAGTGTGCTTATTGGAAAAACTGAGAAGAATGGAGTACGAGCTATGATCAAACTGTTCGTTTCTTGTTGGTTGGGGAGACAAGAGGCATGAGGGTGTGGATGCATTTGGGATACAGGGATAATCAAGGCCTTCTCACCTGAAAATCGCCACAAACCAGCGGTCGGCCTAAGTGTTCTTCTTCTTCTTCTTCTCCTTCTTCTTCTTCTTTTCTTCTTCTTCTTCTTCTTCTCTTCTTCTTCTTCTTCTTCTTCTTCTTCTTATTATTATTATTATTATTATTATTAGTAGTAGTAGTAGTAGTAGTACTAGTATTATTAGGGGGCGCGGTGGCTCAGTGGGTAGAAGTGCAGGCTGCAAGCCGAGAGGTCGTCGGTTCGAATCCCACCCGCGGCAATTGCGTTGTGACTCTTCACCCCCATTGTCCACGTGGTTCTCTCTGGGTACTCCGGTTCCCTCCACCCGTAAAACTGTCGTGGTCATGATTTGCCATTGTGCAGAAATATGTGACCTTAAACACCAATAAATAAATATATTAGTATTATTATTATGAAATTTTTGTTCGGTGCCAAATTAATTGTTTGGTGCCAGGAGAAAGATTTTAGTGCCCAATGGAATCTGATTGTAAAAGCAGAGGAAAGGAATCGTGTATCGCCCTTTGAGTAGATGGCGCCTTGTTGCACTTAAAGTACGACATTTTATTTTAGTAAGGGCGCGGTGGCTTTGCGGTAACCGGTTCTCGTCAGGTCACCGAAGTTAAGCAACGTCGAGCCAGTTTAATCCTTGGATGAGTGACCGTCTGAGTGATAGATTCGAACTCCCGCATTCTGTCCTTGGACATGGCACCTAACCCCAATTGTCCATATGGGGGCACGACGACGCCGTGTACTAAGGCGTACTGCACGTCGATGGTGCGATGTCTTCATCCAATCTAACCATGTCTGTGCTGCAGTGCGGAGTTACGATGTAGGGGAGTTGGGAGCTACTCGTCGTTGCTCAGTGGTTCTTTCCAGGTACTCCGGCTTCCTCCACCCGTATAAATGTCACAGACACGATATGACCTTGGCTGCTAATGTGTCGTTAAACCTTAATAAATAATAATTTTATTTTAGTATTACCTAGCTCTTTCTAGTATTTTAGTTGCAAAAAGGCACACAAAAGACAAAAAATATAGATTATAAAAAACTAAAACTAATAACTGCGTCATCTATGAATAAATAAATAAATAAACTTCCAGAAGGATTATAAAAAAAAATTAAGCAAGATGACAAAGATGAAGAAACAAAACAATATTTGATAAGAATCAGATTAAATTGATAAACTGTTAATTCAGTTGACCAGGGTGCGCGATGGCTCAGTGGTAGACTGCTGGACTTCTATGCTAGAGGTCCCGAGTTCGATTCCCGTCCAGGTCGACCCACGTTGTGTCCTTGGGCAAGGCACTTTATCCCGATTGCCTACATGGGGGCACGATGATGTCGTGTACTAAGGCGTACTGCACGTCGATGGTGCACATGTTTTCAAGCGCTGTAACCCTGATTGAGAGGAGCTTGAACAGAGTCAGAATGTTGAGAAGCTGACAGTTGCTCGTCGATGATCGGTGGTTCTCTCCGGGTACCCCGGCTTCCTCCATCCGTAAAACTGTCACGATCGCGATTAGCCACTTTGCATAAATATGTGACCTTAAACACCAATAAATAAATAAATAATAATTCAGATGACTCGTAACAAAGATCCATGATTATCCCTGTTGTTTGTAGATTGCCCGACAGGCGTAAATTCTTTTTCGCCTGTGTCGTCAGACATTGATTTTATCGAAAACGACGCACTGCAATAATAAACAACAAAGCCTTTGAGACCCACTAAAAGTATAATGTTGGGTGCCAAATTTTGGTGCCAAATGCTGTATTTTTGGTTGAAAAACGATTTTAGTGCAAGTGGCACCATTGGCTCCCATCGGCGTACACACTGACCTCGGGTGCTCAAAGAAATCTTGAGAAACAACAATGCAGATGCCCCCTTTCCAGCCAAATACGTGAAAATACATAAAATCAAAACCGAATTCATACAGAGGAAAGTTATTGCCATTGAACTGAATATTGCTTTTCAGAAAAGAAATATTACCTACACAATTTTTGTAGGACGAGAGAATTGTCATGTTGGCCAAGGACGAATAAGTGTATTCTAAAGTAATTTGTTCTGCAAGGCAAGAAAGTCTTGAAAACAATGTCCATCCTCGTTCAAACAAAGGCGGGTTGTATTTTTCATCTCCTGTTATTCAGTGACACAAAAATACAAGAGTGGTTTGTAATCTATGCAAGGTGTGACAATCGGTATCCTGGTTTAGACAGCCGCGGGCTTTATACGTAAATGAGTAGATCAGGCAGTATAATACAAACAATGGCATACCTCAGATAACTCGACAGTGTTAAATATTTGTGTTGTGTAATTCAGTTGAACATGGTGTAGATAATGTTGTAATATCCGTGTTTACTCGGCTGGACAAGTATCATTATCGGTTATCTCCTACTTAACCCTTTACCCAGATTTACGACCAAAACCGGCCAGCGCTATTCACAAAAATCACCGTTCAATTTTAATTATTTTTTTCATTTTTTGTCTCAAAACCATAGCTTATGACCCCTCATTGGAACGAGCTCAACGAGTTATGGTTTTGACGCAAAAAGTCAAAATAATTAGCTATTCAAGAATTTTATTTGCAAGTGTCTCCTGTTTTTCGTGTTAGGTAAAGGGTTAAATGTTTCTACATCGACAGTTCATGATATGAACTAACTATTTTAAGGGTGGAGGTACAAACATGGTGCGAATAACAGAAAAACAGACCCACTTACTTAAAAGTTCAGTAAGCAAATATTATTTAGTAACACATTCACACCTTGTATCAGTTCTCAGAGCTAGGAAAATGTATGATAAGTTACAAAAAGAGTCCATTGAATCGGGTTTTTGAAACTCCAACTCACAGCAACATTGCTACGGCAGTGGGATGTTGTTACGGAGATTCGTTCCCTGGAAAATGTCAAACTTGTATATGTTGATGCCAGAAATCCCTAAAACATGTTCATCTCGCCCCGTGAGAATAAAACAAGGCGCCATCTGCAATGCTAACGCATTGTAGGTGGCGCCTTGTTGAACTCGAGGGACGATATATACTCATATGATATTTCTTGGGTTATTTTGCTACATTGATGCATTCGCTTTCTGTGCACTTTTAAAAAAAGTACAGGGTGCTCCATTCGGTTTTAAAAGTTAATATTTTCCCTCGAGAAAACCTTCAACCTTCAGCCTTCACCTATGGGGAAAACACTCTTAGCACAACACGAGATGAAATGAAGCGACGAACAAATATTCTGCTGTCAGCGGCAGCAGAAAAATACCTTGCCTCTCCCTCAACCACAAAATTAGCTTGGCTTCGCCCCTGATAAATGGCAGTTGTCCATGTGGAGGGTTTTGTTATAAACGTAATGAGTTCAACATTCTACCATGCAATGTAGTTAGTGAATGTCAATCTTCTAGTTTTTATTAGGAGTGTACAGGTCATAGGTGTGACATTTCGTCCTCTGAGCTCCAATGTGTTCTATGTGCCTACTGGCACATAGAACACATTGGAACTCAGGGAACGGTTTCATCACCGAAGGCTTATCGAGAAAGAGGAAAAAGCCGAAAGCGAAAGAAATATTCGATCGATCTCTTCCTTTTGTCAAAGCAAACCAGGAACGATTGTGGCGGTGAGCAATTTGGTTGGAGGTTAATAAGAATATAATACCATTGGCTATTCAACCTTTTTTTGGAATTAGTATGCATGAACATTTGCTTGAAGAAAAAACTGAAATCCTCGGACAGGCAACAGAAAGGATGGTCATCAGTATTTCAAACCCACAGCCTTACAGGGACGTGGGTTTGACCTTTTACAGAACCTCTCTACAACTCCAACACATATTTGCATAGTACTGAAATGGTTATGGAATCCAGTAACCAGTTAACCGTTTAATTGTAACTGCCACTTTGCCGACCAAGCACCCCTTTCTTTGGGAGAAACAATGTGCATATGCTAGGGTGTTAGACCGCGATAATGTAGTTAGGACATAGGAATATATGCATTAATGGATTCAGACAATGAAATAAAAAACCTCAGAATTCTTGCACGAAATACGCGTCCCTGACAGAACTAATGCAGCGATTCCTGCAGAAAATACTCGAGTCTTATAACTAGGTCCAAATATTTTATGCAAGTTTTGCATCTTTCTACGTCAGCCTCTCAAGGCCACCAGTCTAATTCTATATAGAATTTGACGTTATTGTAGTCCTACGCTTATGTTTAGATTCACTCGTCTGGAATATTTCAGTTGGTCGGAAAAGCGAACCTACTGTTCGCTTTTCTCACCATCTGATATATTCCAGGTGATTGAAGTAAAAAATACCATCAACATTCATTTTCTCTGAAGTCACCAAGAAGTGTTTCTCAATCAAGATTTGATTTGATCGAATGTTTGATGATATCACCATTAGGAATGAAGACTCACAAGAGTCGTCGTTTTTTTATTACGCCGCTTAGTTCCACTAATTGTGTTAATATCTTGATGGTTTCTGGGTGAATTAAATACTTATTTATTAGAATACCTATAACTAGAACACGAAAGAATATATGTACAGTTAAAATGAGAAGTCCTGTCATGAAATGCGCACAAATAGCACGTTGATCTGCACGTTAATCTACGCGTTGTGACCATAGTAAGGCTATCAAATTCAGTACATATGGCGCATAAGCAATGTTTCAGCCAATGGACCTCCGGGTAACACGGAGGTCCATTGGCAGAAACATTGCCTGTGTTTGCTGTGAGTAACCATGAGAACCTGTCGTGCTTTGGATGCCATTCGATATGGCAATTGCGCGCAATTCAATTAAGTCTAGATAAGCGCAGAGTTCGTGACAGGACTTCTAATTTTAACTGTATATCTTTGTGGGTGAAGGAACATCATATTACATCAACGGTAGTCTGCGCGCAAACTCCACGAAAAATGGGTAAAAAAAACAACCCATAACGGTGTCGAATTCCTTTGCAGTATTAGACTGGTGGCCTGAG
This sequence comes from Pictodentalium vernedei, assembly GCA_031216915.1. NCBI lineage: Eukaryota > Metazoa > Mollusca > Scaphopoda > Dentaliida > Dentaliidae > Pictodentalium > Pictodentalium vernedei. The sequence continues at coordinate 713,182,199 of CM062297.1, forward strand.
AGCTTGATTCTACGTTTATCTCATTTTGTGAATCCACTTATACAAAAGCTTTCAACACTTATGTCGCGAGAGAGCGGTTAAGCGGTGGCGAAAAATATCGTAACCGCAAATAGCTTTATACAATGTGCCCTTCATCAACAGGTTAAATATTTTGATGGTTTACTTCCTTTTCTGGCACTCGTTCTCTCTAATGACTGTCGCTAACATTGATTGTTGGAAAGCTTATTTTGTGTGGCTAGTATTTTGAACATTCAAAGAGAAAGTGAAGTTACAGGTTCTCACTCCAAAATTTTAAACTTGACACTCAAAATGTAAAAAGGGAAATTGGAAAATGAAGGATTTGTGGGTATTGGGAAGGGCCCTCTCAGATTTCGAGTCGATTTGAATATCGCATAAAATCAAGCAAAGGATTTCGAATAGAATCTAGAATCTAGAACCGACCTCGCCAGGGGCAATTGGGTAATGTCCTCAGGCAAGGCACTTAATCCTAATTGCCCATGTGGGTTCATGGTAGCGCTGTGTACTAAGGAGTACTGCACGTCGATGGTGCACTTTCCTTAAACCAATGCTAACCCTGCTTGTGCGGAATTGGTACGTTGAGGAGTCTGACGTTACTCGTCGCTGCTCGGTGGTCTTTTTCGGGTACTTCAGCTTCCTCCATCCGAAAAACTGTCCGATACGAGATGACACTGGCTATCGAAAGTGTCATTAAACCCAAATAAATAACATTAGACATGATAATGGAACAGTTAACCCTTTACTCAACGTAACGGCCAAAACCGGCCAGCGCTATTCACAAAATTTGACATTCAGTTTTCATTATTTATTTCATTTTTTGCTCAAAAACATAGCTTATGACCCATCATTGGAACGAGCTTGTTGAGCTCGTTCCAATGAGGGGTCATTAGCTATGTTTTTGACCCAAATAAATAAAAAAAATAGTTATACAGTAATTTTGTTTGCAAGTGTCGTCTGCTTTTCATGTTAGGTAAAGGGTTAAAGAGGAGACATTTGTTAAACTGATATCTAAATATCGAAATTTCAACCTGCATATTTTCCCATAATGCAACTAGGAATTTAACCAATTCAGTCTTGTTTGACAGAGCTCATTGAGCTCTGTCAAACAAGTTTAAATTAGTTAAACTCCTAGTTGCATTATGGGAAAAAAAATTGCTATATGACATTTTGGTACTTTGACATCGGAGTGCAGAGGGTTAAGATTTTGAGAACATTTTGACGATTCCAAATTTACGATTCAGTCTGACTCGAATTGAATTCAATCAAATCGAATCATCTAGACGAATTAGAATCGCATCGATTTCAGAAGCTTTGCATGACTCTAGTGTTTGGTGGTACAATGGAGACGGTCAGTTGCTTATTAGTGAGACCGAGAAGGAGGAAGAACGGAATAAAATGAAATTATTTTCCTCTGAGTGCCATAATGAGAGGGAGGATGATGGTAGGACAGGGGTAATGCAGGCCTTCTCATCTGAGAAACGCGACAAATCATCTGCAGGCCTGGGGATTAGTATTATTATAACGTTTGGATTTCAATTTCATCTTTGTTAATTGTACAACGCCAAAGCTATTCAACAAAGCTACCAAAGCTTTTGAGTGCAGGACAAACGCCCTCAAGATAGAAATGGTTTTTATGTTAGAAATTCAGTGCATATAAACAGTGCCGGGTGCATAAATGATTATGATGATTATTAAAAAAACAACATTATCTAAATATAAAGCACGTATCAGAAAAACCTGTTTGTTGAATACAGTCGCTGACAAATTAAAATATGTAGATGAATCGGGATATTAACGGCACGGAACAATGGAGGCTTCTGGAACGCCCACTTATGTAATGACTGACGTTTGTTTGTCAAAGCTTCAACTTTTGCTATAAGATTCCGCTCTTCAGTTTCGCACTATTGCACAACGATAAAATTCTAAACTAAGTACCGTACGTGGAGAGTGGATTGTAACTAAATCACCCGCGGAGTGGAGTTATCACCCAAACTATAAGTTTTAAATTTTGTATATATCTACTAAAAACACAAGCAATGTTTCAGCCAATGGACCTCCGGGTTTAACCCGGAGGTCCATAGGCTGAAACTTTGCTTGTGCTTGTTAAGCTTTGCAACAAATTTGCAATTATTGCTTGGGTGGAATCTCCACTCTGCGGGTGATTTAGTGATAATACATTTCCACGTACTGTACATGTGTTCAAACTAATGCTATTGAAATTGGAGATGTATTTTCGGTGTCAGATTTTACATTAGGCTGTTTTTAAGATAACATATATTTCTCCACAATGGCTAATCGTGACCGTAAGTTTGTAATAAAAATTGACAGGTTTTGTTATAAAAAAAATCTTACCACTTTTGTCATAGAAAGCAACAGGTTTCGTGAAACATTTCTTTTTCCACCCCCGCCAATCAACAGCTACCCCTTAGTGTAACTAATCCACCTTATAAAATAGTGTTATTGCCATGTGTAGTACACAATTCTAGATCATATGATATTGTTGGGAATGTGATCCAATGAGGGATCATAAGCTAAAATTGACAAAATAATAAATTTTGAACAGCAGTTTTGTGGAATTGCATTGGCAGATTATGGTACTTATGTTTGGTCTTGAGTTAACTCTTTTGTGGCCGGTGTAGCGTCATAATATACCACTTATATTTTGTTTAGAATCACCCACTAGTCATTGACATCTTTGTACATAAATGGTAAATCTGAGCATTTTTATGTTTGTTTGTTTATATGGATTTAAAGACACTTTCTAGGCCTGCACGGTATATCGATAAAATGGATATATACCGGTATTCAAACCAATATCGATTGAATACCGGTGTAATTACAAAAATATCGGTTTATCGTCATTATTTATTTACCCACAATTTAATTTTCAAGATGTCTTGAGTTTTTAACTGTAGCCCCGAATGAATAATATTATCGCTTTACCCAAAGACTCGTCCGCATGTGACCACGTAATATACAATTTCAGCAGTTGAAAAAATAATTTTCAAAAATTTCAACAAAACTATATCATGTGACCCCTCATTGGAACGAGCTCGTTGAGCTCGTTCCAATGAAGGGTCACATGATATTGTTTTGTAGAGATTTTTGGAAAAATTTGATAAACTAATATTTAAAATAATAAATTTTGATATCGTCTGCGTTGGGTGAAGGTTTTTCGAACCGCATCATCAATGCGTGCTGATTCGTTTCGACTGTGATGCCTCAAGTGTAGGTTGTGGTACTTATGTTCAGATATCTGAATAGTTTTCGATATACCGGTATACCGCGGTATTTTTTTGAATACCGATATCGGTATTCTGTTTTGAATATCGTGCAGCGCTACATGTACATAGACCTCATCAGCAAGTACAAAGGAGACTCATCAACGAGCTATAAAAGTCAAAGTACTACCTTCAGTGCCGCTGGATCAAGCTGATAAGGTTTCACGTAATGCCGTAGCTGAAAGTTCTTACAATGAGCAATTGCTCAAGCCCGTGGTCTACGTCGCAACTATATGATCATCATCAATGCATGCTGATTCGTTCCGACTGTGATGCCTCAAGTCTAGGTTGTGGTACTTATGTTGAGATATCTGAATAGTTTTCGATATACCGGTATACCGTGGCATATTTTTGAATACCGATATCGGTATTCTGTTTTGAATATCGTGCAGCACTAACACTTTCAACAACCTGGGTGGTGGCCGAGGGGATAATTGCGCTTGTCTCTCATGCCAGAGACGGATCCTCGGTCGGAAAAATACTCGAGGTGCCCGACCACTCACTGTCAACATCAGTGGTGGGATTTGATGCTGTCTCAACGTACCGTCCTATCGAGTGGGGACGTAAAATGGCTGCCCTCTGTCCGGAGAGAGACACAACTCCGTGCAGGCTAAAGATTCCTTCGTAGTACTGAGAAGAGTGAGACCAATAAATTGCCGCTACTAAGGTCATCCCACACACCTGCACCATTGGGCCAAGGAGAGGCGTTAATAAAAGTTGCACACCTTGCTTGCCACTTCTTGTAAAACAAATAAGCTTAAAACACAGCCCGGGTCATATCATTTTGTACAATTTTACAGGTGGAAGAATCCGGAGTACCCAGAAAGTACCACTGAGCAATTGCGAGTAACTGTCGGAGTCTCCAATTTACTCTCCCAGCACAAGTTATCAAAGGTTGAATGCAAGTAGAGCATATTGTCACTACAATTTCCTTCAACCAATGCTAACCCTGTTTGTTCCTTGATAGTAAATTGGAGGGTCTGACAGTTATTCGTCATTGCTCATTATTCACTGTGTAGTCTGCCTCCCTCCATCTGAAATAATTGTGTGACATGATATGACCCAGGAGTTGGAAGTGTGATTAAACCCCAAAGAACAAATAGACAACTAAAAAATGTATGCCTTTAACATTTTATGTACGAATATGTACAGTTAAAACTAGAAGTCCTTTCGCGAACTGTGCGCTTATCTAGGCTTAATTGCGCGTAGGAATTGCGCGCAATTGCCATATCACGGCAGGTTCTCCTGGTTACATATAGCAAACACTGGCGATGTTTCTGCCAATGGACCTCCGGGTTGCCCGGAGGTCCATTGGCTGAAACATTGCATGTGCACAGGCCATATGTACAGCATTTGGTAGGCTTACTATAATCACGACGCGTAGATTAACGCGCAAACCGACGTACTATTTGTGCGCATCTCATGACAGGACTTCTAGTTTTAACTGTAGATTGGTACGAGGGATCCTTAGCAAAATGTGAGTAGTACGATACCCACCGGAAGCCATCGCTGTCACAGTAAACGAGATAAGAAGATACGTAGCACATTCACGCATTCTTAAGTTAAGGTTAATCATCTTGACAATATGGCACATGCAGTCGGTGATAAATCGTAGTAACCCACCTCCACCCACAATTGAGTGACCATAGTGTGACAATTGTCGTCCCTTTGGCCAACTGCTGCTACAATATGATTAACTCTCGTGACCTGGAGTCAAAACAATAAAACCTTTACAACTGTATTTTCTAGAATTGTATTAGCTACCTATTAATATAACCGACTAAAACAAATCATCAGTATTTTAAAAGATATGGCAATTTGCCAGCTGAAAATTTGAAAATGCTAATGATTTATTTCAACCCATTTAAAGTCATAACTAGAAAATACAATTGTAAATGTTCTATAGTTTCGGTACCTGGTTTCATTTGACTGATGTTCATACCATCCATCTTCTTTTGATCAAAAGAAAGATAAATGTCTTCTTAACATTATCTTCACACTAGAGCCATTAACCCTTTCCCCAATGTAACGATCAGCGCTATTCTCAAAAATCGCCAATTACTTTTCATTATTTTTTCATTTTTTGTCTCAAAAAACATAGATTATGGCCCCTCGTTGGAACGAGCTCGTCGAGATCGTTCCAATGAGGGGTCATAACCTATGCTTTTGAGATAAAAAATGAAAAAAAAAATAGTTATTCAAGAATTTTTTTTGCAAATGTTAGGTAAAGGGTTAAAATCTCACTTGTCGAGTCGAATCGAATCTCGAATCGAATCAGTCAAAGGATTTCGAATCTCACTCGTTTTTCAATTTCATATATTGCACCTTCTTACAACCGTACAATATAGAAAATCAATCTCCTCGCTAGCATTATTCCGGAAAAGGAATCAGAATAGCTCTGGAGGTGGGAGCTCAGTGACGCTTTCTTCTATCATCAGGTCCCCAGCACAGGAGACCCGATAGAAGAAGAAGAGATTTTTTTATTAGGGTTTAACGACACATTAACAGCAAAGGTCATATCGTGTCGGTGACAGTTTTACGGGTGGAGGAACCCGGGGTACCCGAAGAGAACCACCGAGCAACGACGAGAAGCTGCTAGCTCCCCAACATCGTATCTCCACACTGCAGCACAGGCAGGGTTAGATTTAGATTGGTTGAAGACAGGCGCACCATCGACGTGCAGTACGCCTTAGGACACGGCGTCATCGTGCCCCCCCCCCCCCCCCCCCCCCTGTGGACAATCGTGGTTAAGTGCTTTGCCCAAGGACACAATGCGGGAGTCCGAATCGATCGCTCAGACGGTCACCCATCGGAGGACTAACCGGGCTCGACGTTTCGACGTGCTTAACTTCGGTGATCTGACGAGAACCGGTTACCGCAACGCCACCGCGTCCCCATAAAGAAGAAGAGGTCAATCAATATCACTTTTGAGAACATTTCGACCTTTCAAAAATTTCCGAGTTAGCTCCTTGAATTGAATCGAAGTAAATCATCGCGGCGATTTCGAATCGAATCGAATCCTCGCAGGGCCCAACCGCACACAACCTAATAGATCAGCAGATATAGAGGAATATAGATAAATCTCCCCCCCCCCTCCACAAAAAAAACAAAACTGAGAAAACGTCAAAACGTGAAGCATTCTATCAAATCTTTCCAGATTTTAGAACAAGGGGAATGAAGCCTTGCCTACTTGATATGTTTTTGAGGCAATAATGAACATTTTAGTTATTCAAGAATGTGTTTGCAAATGTCTTGTCATTCCTATCTGTTAGACGAAGGATAAAACTTGTTTAGCATGACTGACGCAACGACAAGCTATGAGCAAAATCTCCTTGTGATGTCTCCATTTTTCAGTGACGTTAACCCTTTACCCAACATAACGGTAAAAACCGGCCAGCGCTATTCCCAGAAATCGCCAATTAATTTTCAATATTTTTAATTTTTTGTCTCAAAAACATAGGTTATGACCCCGAGTTGGAACGAGTTCGTCTAGCTCGTTCCAATGAAGGGTCATAACCTATGTTTTTGAGACAAAAAAATGAAAAAAAAAAATTTATTCAAGAATTTCTGTTGCAAGTGTCGTCTGTTTTCATGTTAGGTAAAGGGTTAAGAAACTGATGTATCTTCATTTTTGATTTGACAGTATCAAAACTTTAGAGCATTCCAGCAAACCTAAGCTGACTTCGGAAGAAAATCTAAGAAGCCCTGCTCACTTCCAGTGGTCTTAAACGGATCACAGGCTTGGGGCGGAGCGTACAAAACCAACTCTGTTCTTTTAACATTAGCCGCGTACAGTGGTTTTGAATAAAAATGTACTGTGTCACGCTTAATTTTTATCACACCCGCTCTGTGTTAAACTTCAGTAAAACTAGACAATTATGTATATAGTTTGCCTATTAGTACATAGAACACATTGGAACTCAGGAGACGAAGTCTCGGTAGCATTTTGAGAACATCTCGGCGTTTCGAAAATGTCCGATTCATTGCAGCTCAAATCGAATTAATCCTTTACCCAACGCAGACGATATCAAAATTTATTAATTTAAATATCATTTTTTATTTTTTTTTCGAAAAATTTGAACAAAACCATATCATGTGACCCCTCATTGAAACGAGCTCGGCGAGCTCGTTCCAAAGAGGGGTCACATGATATGGTTTTGTTAAACTTTTTTGAAAAATAATATTTTTTTCAGCTGCTGAATCTGCATATCACGCGGGCGGATTCGGGAGATTCGTTGGGTAAAGGGTTAAATCGATTTGGAATCGAATGGAATTCCGAATCTTCACAGGACTCTTTTGTAACTTGCATGTGGCCATTACCTCTGTTCGTTTCAATTTCTTTGATATCCACTAAGACTACAGCCTAGCAAATTTTTACATACTTGCCGATTTTCCGACAAACGTTTTGGTGAAGGGGACCCAACCCCTCCGCCGTTCGTGTTCATGCCCTTGCCCCCTCTTCACATCTTCGCATACTTTCGACATCTATATGTTAATATCAACTAATGGAGACCGATGTCTTTTCAGAGCGTTTAAAAGCAATGGGAATTAGATTGAAGGACGACTCAGATGCGAAAATTCTTCTCAGCATTGGTGACGTAACTGATTCCGGTGGAAGTCACGAGGCTTATCATTTAAACGTGGAACCAACATACAACGAAATTCAATTAATCGGGACGAATTCAACCGGCTTATTTTACGGCATACAATCACTGCTCAGTCTATGTGGCTTGGGTGGGTCATTACCGAAGCTTACCATAGACGATGTTCCGAGATACCAATACAGAGGAATGCACATTGATGTTGGGAGAAATTTTCACACAGTGGATGATATGAAACGGTTACTGGATGTCATGGCAATGTACAAACTGAACAAACTCCATTTTCATCTGACCGACGACGAGGGTTGGCGTGTTGAGATAGACGGCCTTGAGGAACTGACAAAGGTAATTCAATATTGAAAAAAACTCGCACAAATAAATAAATAAATGAATAAATAAATAAATAAATATCAGTCATCTTCTAATGACTTATCTCATTTCTTTTGCATAAATAAATAAATATATAAGTCAATAAATAAATAAATAAATAAATAAATAAATAAATAAATAAATAAATAAATAAATAAATAAATGTAAGTCATCCTTTGATGAATGATCTAATTTTGTAGTTGGTAAAAAATTTACCGATAAATAAATAAATAAATAAATATCAGTCATCTTCTAATGACTTATCTCATTTCTTTTGCACAAATAAATAAATAAATATATAAGTCAATAAATAAGTCAATAAATAAATAAATAAATAAATAAATAAATAAATAAATGTAAGTCATCCTTTGATGAATGATCTAATTTTGTAGTTGGTAAAAAATTTACCGATAAATAAATAAATAAATAAATAAATAAATAAATAAATAAATAAATAAACGATGTTAGTTATCTTCTGATGACTGACCTTTTAGTTATAATTTGCAGTGGATGAGAAAACCTTTCTAAGAAACAGTTGATCAACAAATACATTTGTAAAGTTTAGTTCACTTCTCTTTCTGATCAGATTACAGAACTGTGATCTCAAAAGGAGCGAGTTTCTCACTCTTGTCGTGATTTGGTCGCGTCACACTTACCCCAGTGGGTTAAGAAGAAGATTTCACGAATACAATGCTCCGCATTCAAGTCTGGGTGAAGGAAAATAAGCAAAAGTAGCAACTGATTTTCAATGTCGCTTTTCCTTTACGACGAGAGAGATTCCACAGTATTGGAGGGAGGAAAGAGGACAGAAAATTTCAACTAGATCGCGACCCAGTCGCGATCGGTTCGAAATTCTCTGTGTAAGTTTGTAATCATAGTACTGTAAACCAGCAAAGAACTTCTGTAAGTACCGTAAACAAGTTAAATATTTCATGAAGCTATGAAAATTTGCTGAACTCAGTTTTAAACAAAAATAATGTCACCATATTCAACCCAGTGTACTATCTGTGGGTGTTTAGAGTATGTGGCGAAATATAGCACCTGCACATCTATCGTAGGGGTGGCGGAACCGGGGTGGGGGTGGGGTGGGGGGGGGGGGATGGGGGCTTCAGCCCCTCCACTTTTTTGCCGGGCCATGCTTTTTTGTATGCATATATTTTAACACAACCAATGACTGGTGAATCAAGGCGTGGATCAAGAGCCTCCCCAATATTTTTGCCAGCTATGTTTCTCTCAAACTGGTTCAATTTCAATAGGTCTCGGATCATTTTTTGCAGTATGTGGCAGCAAACGCTAAAATGTATACAGTCTGTTAATAAATCGGTTAACTGAAATAGATCGTAATCTTACAGACATACAAGTACCAAATCCACCCAGACAAGATAATCCACAGACAGTATAATTGCTGCGAACATCTGGTAAAGCATACAGGTGAGGTCTATTTATCAGCTTTGGTCGTTATGACCAAAGCTGATAAATAGACCTCACCTGATTGCTTTACCGACGTTTTTTAACGGCTCTCAAAGTGTGAAATCTTTCAAATACATCTCCTGAAAAATCTCAAAATATCCACTCAGATGCATGGAAATGGGGGCTTTGGGACTCTGGAATTTAAATTTTTCATACCGACGACCATCCATCGCCCGATCCAGCCCCCCACTTTGAAAAGCGTTCCGCCGCCCCTTGTATCGCACGTCTAACAAAATCACAAGGAGTGTGAAAATGATCACGCCTCAGCCCTTTCGAATAGCACCCTTGCTACATTATTGTGCTGGTTGATTACTTAGCCAATAAAATGTTTACTCATCAAATGTCATTCTTCATGGTTTCTGACTCATTTAAACTCGAAATAGTAACCCGCGTTCAACTTTTGATCAATACGCTGAAACATTCAGCCATTCTTTCTCTGGAATTACCCATCTTTTGAGTACACACCCGCTCAACTATCGCAAGCCTCATTCAGTCATAAGAAATGCAAAAATGAGCATGCCTCAGCCCTTCCGAATCACAAGTCTTGACGCTGATGTGATGGTTGATGAACGTGATCGCTGTGCCATAAATACATACTCATCAAATGTCATTATTCGCGACGCCAGGTGCCATAAATACATACTCAAATGTCATTATTCACGACTCCCGATTCTAAAACTTGATTTTTTTTCCAAAGTTAATCTGCAGAATCCCAGTGATTACCCTTACCCATCCACTCACATATACTTTAGAAGGTCCTACACACTTGATCATTATGCTGAAACATCCAGCCATCTTCGCACAACACCAGTTACCCATCTCAAGTACACAATGACGTGAGATGAATTTACAGAAATGTTCATACTCTTCACACCTCTATCACCATATTCACCCACCAATCCTATAAGTCACCATTGAACTTGAATGTGATCTTCTGCGGACCGGAAATCACACAAATTTAACTAACAACAAATAGGGCGATGAACATCTTAACTATAACCACAATTAAGTCTGACTTCATCAAGACTAAACTTAAAAGAAAATTGCCGCTCGTCAAAATGCACAGCCCTTCGCCATAAATCATGTTAGGTTCTAGAAATAGTAGTCCTAATTATGACCCTCAGGTCGCGACCTTCCACTCCCACTTCCATGAAGGGAAATGGAGGAGAAGGTAATGATCCGAAGGACCTTTCAACAAGAGCTTCAAAGGAACGTTAATCGTCCACCCGCGAAACCTGTTTAAAACGAATTTAAGTTCCCTCATTGAGACCAAATATGAACCTCTCGTCCTGATTTTGAACAAAACTTGCATTTGACCCCAAAGGCTGTAAATTAAGCACCCAATGATTCTAGTGGGTTGGTCTGGAGAAGACTGTTTGAGTTGTGAAAAAAATCTAGGTGTTTGCAGATTTATGCCTTTTGTTTTGGCCTTGGTGGGCGAAAACCCGTTATGTGACCAATCCTGAACTGACATGTCATCGCCTGAGTGCTAGAATGTTCTATGTCCCCTACGGGACAGAGAACATTCTTGCACTCAGCCGACGATGTGGCAAGATATATGAATGTCAGAGATTATCACATAATACTATATCGTTCATCTCTACAGGAAATCAGAACGAATATACCGAATGCTCGAGGCACAAACGTAACAGAATCTGGCAATGCTGTTTGGTATACTTGAAGTCACTCGGTTGTCTAGGACTCGAACCTTCACCGAGAGAGTGCAAGGGATATGCATATTAAATATTGTTAAATTCTATCCTGTTGTTTTGGGGAGCAGTCGATAATGTAAATTTTCCGAGGACGACAGGCAGAAAGTGATCAGTGAAGCTCCCTTGGAACTATCGTCCAATCAAGGTAATAAAATAGAGTGCACATCGAGTAGTTTGAGGTGGTTAAACTTCGATAAAACAATCAACTGCATTCCATCATTATTGGTAAATGTTTGATTTCGTGCATAAGTCATTATCACATAGTCCTTCAAAACCTGGGGGCAGCAGTCGGAAAGCCAAAAGTCATCCACTATGAAACAGGCAGAAAAGAAAACACAGCTTTTATTCCCCAAACTGCTCCTGCTGCAGATAATCATTTCACAATGGTAAAGTTAAAAGTGAGATAAGATGTGTTGTTTTGTCTTCTTTTGCTGATTTCCAAAAGATGAATCCGCCCACACAAAAAGTGGGCCGAATAGGGTACCCATACACCCTACCCAAAATATTTGTTGACAGACCTTGTTTTGTTCCTGAGAACACCACGGATACGAACAAATGTTAATATCGATCTTTTAGGAATGAACTTACAGTTTGGGGCAATTATTTAAAGCTGGGGTGTCCCATTGCAGCACCAACAATCGTTTTAATAACTTCAAGCTTATTTGTTTCATATAAGCGCATATACTGTTCCAAAAAAAAAGAAACGTAAAACGGGTTTTCCGTGATGTGGTACGTTCTCGCGTTATGGGATAATGAGATAGAGAACGAAATCAATTCATAACCAAAGTTTGAATGGCTGAATGAAGCACTGATGCAGACGTTTCGGGCGTTAACGTCACGACTCGGCGTCATCCAATATCTAGCGTGACCGCCATTTCTCTTCATTGAAGCAATCGGATTCCGGATGGAAGCTTGAGGTATGTTGGTCCACCCTTCCTGCAACGCTTGCGCCAACTGTGGTAACACCTGAAGTTGTGGTTGACGTTGTCGCACACGTCGATCCAATTGACCTCATAAATGCTCGATCGGGTTCAAATCTGGCGACCTGGAGGGCCAGGACAGGACTTCGATGTGTTATCATGTAGATACGCTGTCGTGAGCCTTGCTGTGTGCGGTCGGGCGTTATCATGCTCGAAAATGGCGTTGGCAATCTACATAATGGGAAGCACGCGTGGATGCAAAATTTCATCTCTGTACCTCTGCGCCGTCAAGTTACCCTCAACATGGACGAGGTCCGTTCTGCCAGTGTGTAAGATGGCTGCCCGCATCATAAGGCTACCGCCACCATATCTGTCCACCCCCCGAACGCAGCTACGCGCAAAACGTTCTCCACGACGTCTGTACACACGGCATCGTCAATCAACTCGGTGAAGAAGGAAACGTGATTCGTCACTGAACCATACCCTTCTCCATCTCTGATGAGGCCATGCCCTTTGCATCTGACACCATTGAAGTCGACGTCGACGATGCTGCACCGTCAAAATGACGCCACGAACTGGCCGTCTAGCACTCAGGCCTGCCTCGCGTAGACGGTTGCGAACATTCCGATCAGAAATCCTCCGCCGACCTGGTAGCATTGACGCTTCAGACGTAACCGGATGTATCGGTCCTGAGCTGGGGTGGCCACTTAGGATCTCCCGGATCTTGGAATGTTCTGCGCTGTCTGCTGGATTTGACAGCGTTTCCACAGGCGTATGGTGGTGCTCGATGAGTCATTAAACACTCTCGCTACATTCGAAGCTGATTCGTCTGCTTCCAAGCGGCCAATGGCATAATTTCTCTGAGCTTCGATCAAATGCTGCAGTTTGCATGAGCAAGATCCCTTTAACGCTGTGCGAATTCTGACCGATTTCCATGTCCATTTATACCCCCACAGGCTCAGCTCGCATGCTGGGAGCGTGCAACTCTTCATGACCAGGTATTCACTGAGTGGAATCTTTGTTTTATTAATTTCCAATATTTTGGGGGTCACGGTGGCCGAAATTATGCCCCATTACAAATATGTTTAGACCACCGCCATATGTCGTTAACCATATCTGCAGCCACACTTCTTTACTATATTCTCCGTTTTGCGTTTCTTTTTTTGAACAGTATATGATAACAAACCACATTTATCGAGTTAAAAACGAATCAGTTTTAAATTTTAGCTAAAAAAGTAATATGTTTTGCATAATGCATGCAGAAGTAGTATGTAAGGTCTCGGCAAGTGTAATGACAGAAAGATTAAAGTAAGAATAATAGCGGATTTTTTGACCAGGAATGTTTTTAAAATGCAATGCCTTAATATGCGTTGAGAGGTTGAAGCTTTCAGTATTTTACACCATAATATCTTGTCGGCTACTACGCATTTCTACCTTATTACTCACCTCTGTGCATCAAACAAACACCCCACATTGCAGACACACCCACTGTGTGGTCATCTAATCACCAAATTCCGGCTTGGCTTCAGATTTCTTAAGTAAAGTAATCAGTTTATACTACCGACGATGCACAAGACTTTTCTATTGTGAATCTTGAAAGTGTAAAACGAAAGAAAGCTTTAGCCCATACGTTTTGTAAATGGAAGGTTCTTAGCCCACGGGGTTTGCCGCGTCCGAGCATTTAATCTATTTTTGTTTGTCTTACAGGTCGGGGGCGAGCGGTGCTTCGATATGTCCGAAGATAATTGCATACTGCCACAACTTGGATCGGGTCAAAACAACTCGACATCCGGATCAGGTTTTTATACTGTTGCTGAGTATAAGAACATTTTGCAATATGCTGCTGATCGTCATATAGAAGTCATTCCAGAGGTTGATATGCCCGGCCATGTCCACGCAGCTATAAAATCAATGGAAGCTCGATACAATATATTGAATGCAACAGGAAATACCACAGCGGCCAAGATGTATTTGCTGACAGATTTCTCAGACACTTCCGATTATTTATCCGTTCAAATGTTTACTGACAATGCATTGAATCCTTGTAAAGAATCCACCTTTCGGTTCATTGGGCATGTGGTGCAAGGTTTCGTAAATTTACATAAAGACATTCAACCGTTGCGAACTTTCCACTTCGGCGGAGATGAAGTTGCTCACGGAGCGTGGTTAAACAGTTCGAATTGTCAAACATTGTTTCAAAATGATGACACTCTCAACAACACTGAAGAGCTGAGGTCTTATTTTGCTGCTAGAGTAGCTAATATAACTACCGAAGCAGGACTAAATCTTGGAGGTTGGGAAGATGGCCTCATGGCCAATACGTCGATGGTGTTCAATAGGACCTTCTTTCCAAACGAGGAGGTGTATGCTAATGCTTGGGATAATGTCTGGGAGTGGGGCGCGTCAGACAGAGCGTACCTCTTAGCCAACGGAGGATACAAGGTTTGAGGCAAAGATTAGCAGATTTGATATTTTAACCATACACATCACAAAATTACCATGCAAATACGATAAGACGAAATGCTGCCAGCTGCTGGCCCCCTCTCCGCCATTTTACAGTTAGAACCGTGTCTGCTTAACTGGCTGATTGCAAAAAGCCCATATTTGGACTGCATTGAAAAGTGATGGTGCTCCAATTAAAAGGCTTCAAATTCTGTGGACTTGCTTCACATTCTCTTAGAAGTAAAAATATTGGGGTTCCAATGGGTTTGTCTTGTGATAATTTATTGGAGAGTGCCCATAGGCACTCTCCAATAAATTGTCACATGGCAAAACCATATGATCTAATTCTAACAACCGAAACTAATCTGGCACATTACCAGCTGAAGTGTAATCGCACGAAACATTAAAATTTATTTATTTATTTATTTATTTATTAATTTATTTATTTATTTATTTATTTATTTATTTATTTATTTATTTATTTATTTATTTATTTATTTATTGTGTTTTACATTTTTAGGCTTGTTCTTTAAATATTTGATTTACCCTCCCACCGATGAAGATACATATTTCGCTCAAGCATACATGGCTAATGCAATGTCTCAGCAATGAGCAGTTATATCAAAGTAAATCGGATGAAATGCAAACAAGGGAAAGAGATTTATTTTTTAAACCAGCATAAAAGTTAAACAAACGTCTCATTATAGGTCTTTAAAATGCCCTTTACAAGTTACACCAGGCACAAAGATACTCGCCAAAGGGATATTTGATAACTAGTATACTACTCTCATTTTCAAAACAAACCAACCGGACTTCTTTCTGTTCGTCCCAAATTAGGATCTCTTGGTGTATTCCCGAATACCGGGAGCCAATACTATAAAACTTTTACAGTTGTATTTTCTAAAATTGTATTTTTCAGTTATGACTTGGGTTGAAATGAACCATTAGCATTTTCAAATGAACCATTGCCATATCTCTTAAAATGCAGATGATTCATTTTAGTCAGATATATTAACCCTTTACCAAAGGTAACGGCAAAAACCGGCCAGCGCTATTCTCAAAAATCGCCAATTAATTTTCATCATTGTTTCATTTTTGCCTTAAAAACATAGGTTATGACCCTTCTTTGGAACGAGCTCGTTCCAACGAGGGGTCATAACCTATGTTTTTGAGACAAAAAATGAAAAAAATTAGCTACTCAAGAATTTTGTTTGCAAGTGTCGTCTGCTTTCCATGTTAGGTAAAGGGTTGACCCAATTTACAATATGGATGCTGTAGATACAGATAAGGCCCTGACAGTGGGGGTGTTAAGCAGCACAACCGTTTTGTAGGTGGTTCGGTTATGGTGTGGGGAGGTGTAACCATGACAAGCAGAACAGCATTACATGCCATCCAAGGGCGTGTCACAGGGCTGTACTGCCGTGACAACGTGTTAGCAGCTCATGTGGTACCATTTGCGCGACGTCACGGCCGTCGATTCATCTTCCAAGATGAGAATGCAAGAGCACGCAGGGCTTGTGTCGTTGCAGAGTTCCTCCTGGAGAAGAATATCACTACACTGCCTTGGCCAGCACTAAGTCCAGGCCTTTCACCAATCGAGCACGTCTGGGTTATGCTTGGCAGGCAGGAACTCGCCGCTGCACTGCAGGAAGAATGGAATAACATCAGTCAAGCTGATATTGGACGTTTGGTGATGAGTATGCCATGTCGGATCCGCGCTTGTCTCGTAAAGGGAGGAGGATTTACAAGGTTTTAAGGTCTTGAACTGAATGTGGTAAATTCTCTGACTGACCGTCCATGTCTTCTACAGCTCAGTGCGTGGAATGTGTGCTTGTCAAACACCCAACTACCGCTGAAATCATTCACCAGATGTCACAGTACAATGCCCCAACTGTCTTTTTGATGAAAATATAAATATATTTTTTCATATATCCCACTTTTATTAAATATCCCCTACTTTTTTGAATAGTATAGTTTAACTTGATTTCAATGTCATTAGAAATTTTAATTATAGATTTTATAATTATTCTTCATAGCTTGGTCGATATAGCCATGAACACTTTGCCAATGTCCGAAATGTGTCCCCACATAGAGCAGTGACATCTCAATCCCCATATTCTTTTTAAGTTCTTCACAGAAGTCTGACAACTGAACTGATATGTTTCAAGAGTTAAGAGAATTAGCCGACAACCCATCAAAGGATACTCAATTTCTTTCATTCTCGTTTTTTATGGAAAATTCCTTTTAGAAAGGATTCTATCTGGCAGAACTGGAAAATTTCAATCTTTGACAGTTTGAATATTTTACAATACGTTCCCCAAACCATGTTTTGAATTCCGGTAGTATTTAACCCTTTATCCAACGAAACGGCCAAAATCGGCCAGCGCTATTCTCACAAATCGCCAATTAATTTCGTTATTTCTTCATTTTTTGTCTCAAAAACATAGGTTATGACCCCTCGTCGGGACGAGCTCGTCGAGCTCGTTCCAATGAGGGGTCATAACCTATGGTTTTCAGACAACAAAATGAAACAAAATAGTCATTCAATATTTTTTTTTGCAAGTGTCGTCTGCTTTTCATGTTAGATGAAGGGTTAATGGGGTCTGTATGACTATTACATTCAACATTTCTCTGCAATGGGTACTTATTGACATCGCTTGTATTAGATTATATTTGAAAAGCAACCTCTACAAAAAAAGAAAACAAAATAGGCCAAACACACAACTTTGAAGGTAATATGAAACATGTGACGTAAGAATAGAGATTACAGCTATGTGTCTCATTTTTAGCTCAACTTTGACGAAGTCAAATTTGAGCTATTGTCATGGCCCGTCGTCCGTCGTCCGTCCGTCTGTCCGTCTGTCCGTCTGTCCGTCTGTCCGTACGTCAACAATTGGCTATGGCTCGGGCTAGAGGTCGTATTTATGAACCGATCTTTACGAAACTTCTTGTGTACCTTTGTTATGACCCTGGGACGGGAACGAGTGTTTTTAGGTGTGGTCCGAAATTCAAGATGACTGCCAGTGGCCATTTTGTACCGATGATGCAAAAATCAGTTTTTTGTACAGAACTTCTGTATGAAAGTTCTGATTTGAATAAAGTTTTGTATAAATGTTTAGTACCATGGGATACATCACATATAATACGGGTTTTTTTCTCGTGCGTAAATTATGCAAATTAGACTGACTTTGATTTATTTAGTGTTACTTTCAGAGCTGTAAGTGCCAAGCTGCTATGGCTCGGGCCAGAGGCCGTATTTATGAACCGATCTTTACGAAACTTCTTGGATACCTTTGTTATGACCGTGGGACGAGACCGAGTGTTTTTGGGTGCGGTCCGAAATTCAAGATGGCTGCCAGCTGCCATTTTGTACCGACGATGCAGAAATCTGTTTTTTTGTACAGAACTTCCATATGAAAGCTCTGATTTGAATAATTTTTTGTATGAATGTTTAGTACCATGGGATACATCACATATAATACGGGTTTTTTTCTCGTACGTAAATTGTGCAAATTAGACTAATTTTGATGTTTTTTGGGGTTACTTTCAGCACTGTAAGTGCAAATGCCAATACGGCTCGGGCTAGAGGCCGTATTTATGAACCGATCTTTACGAAACTTCTTGGGTACCTTTGGTATCACCGTGGGACGAGAACGAGTGTTTTGGGGTCCGGTCCGAAATTCAAGATGGCCGATGGCAGCCATTTTGTACAAAATTAGGTGCAATCAGATTTTTGCACAGAACTTCCACATGAAAGCCCTGATTTGAATATTTTTTTTGTGTGAATGTTTAGTACCATGGGATGCATCACATATAATACGGGTTTTTTCTCTCGTGCAGAAATTATCCAAATTAGATGAACTTTGATTTTTTCAGTGCGACTTACACACAGTAAGTACACATGTCAATACGGCTCAGACTAGAGTCTGTATTTATGAACTGATCTTCACGAAATGTCTTGGGTACCTTTGTTATCACCTTGGCACGAGAACGAGTGTTTCTGGGTGCGGTCTAAAATTCAAGATGGCTGCTAGTGGCCATTTTGTACCGAAATTAGGTCTAATCAGTTTTTTGTACACAACTTCTATACAGCTCAGACTAGAGGCCATATTTATGAACCAATCTTTACGAAACTTCTTGGGTACCTTTGTTATCACCGTGGGATGAGAGCGAGTGTTTTTGGGTGTGGTCCGAAATTCAAGATGGCCACCAGCAGCCATTTTGTACCAAAATTAGTGCAATCAGTCTTTTGTATAGAACTTCTGTATGAAAGTTCTGATTTTAATAAATTTTTGTATGAATGTTTAGTAACATGGAATACATCACATATTGTAAGGGTTTTTTTTCGTGCAGAAATTATGCAAATTAGATGAACTTTGATTTATTCAGTGCTACTTACACAATGTAAGCACACATGTCAATACGGCTCAGGGTAGAGGCTGTATTTATGAACCGATCTTCACAAAACTTCTTGGGTACCTTTGTTATCTCCTTGGGATGAGAATGAGTGTTTCTGGGTACGGTCCAAAATTCAAGATGGCTGCCAGTGGCCATTTTGTACCGAAATTAGGTCCAATCAGTTTTTTGTCACAAGTTCTATACAGCTCGTATTTATGAACTGATCATCACAAAACTTCTTGAGTACTTTTGTTTTCACCTTGGGACCGGAGCGAGTGTGTTTTGGGGTGCCTTTGTTATCACTGTGCTATGAGAACAAATATTTTGGGGTTCAGTCAGACCCACTCTGGGACTCAAAGATTTTTTCTAGTTCAGCATCTGACTGTCACCCACTTTTACAATACTTTACCTACACATTTGTTACAGGCAACGGTCAGTATTTATGTACAGACCATTACAATACTTTATATGTACCTTTGTTATCAGGTCATTACCTAGATGTTTGTCATTGCTGTGTCACATACTATACATGTACATGTCTTTGTCTTGACAAGTTGAGCTACAGTGTCATTGACACTTTCATTTTGGTCAGCAAACGGTGGGACAATGAATATGAAAATAAGTTGTTGTTACAGTATGGTTTAGATTGTATACAGTCTTATTATGTTATATTATATATCACGTGACGTCCCATTCCTTTTACTGGCTGAGAAGTACTTTTCTATTTCTAATAGCTTTATCTATTAGGGATTCTAAAAATAACCGTACATTATTCCCGTGCACTGTACACTTTCTAAAAATAGCTGTGGAGTATTCTTTGGCGTTCGACTAACGGAGCACAACGGGTCCTTTTAAAAGAGATTTTATTTTTATCGTGTTTCGTAATGCCTAAGTTCAAGAATGAAATCGCGTGTCTTGGCCATGGTCCCTTACTATTGGTGGTGCACTTAGCAGTGAAATCCTGATGGGTGCCGAGTTTTTCTTAAAGGTTTGTTCGATATAATATAATTACTGCCTGACACGCCGTTGACTATGCCAAGATAGTGTCGGGGAAGAATAGTCCACGCGCAATATGTTTTCTCAAGGACCCCTATTTTAGCATAGTCAGCTCCAGGCCATGTAATGTGTATTCCATAGCAAAATCGCCGAGCTGGTTGTTGGACGCACTGAACGTCAGACCGTTTACCTGTTAATTTGCCTGTTATCAATTACTTGTCCTGTGTGAATGATTGTCTAAAAATAGTAGAACTCCGCTAAATGGCTCTTTACAATACTCCTCATTAACTAGGTGCAGCTAAAAGTCCATAAAACAGAATATTTTGATACAAGTGTCCTCCATTTTATGGAACATATCGCTTTGACTTTTGGGGTTCCATATTCAGTCTCCTTTGCAACGGTTTTGTATAATTTACCTTGCATGCTCATCTCCGACATCAACATTTTTGACACTTTAACCCTTTACCTAACCTGGAAAGCAGACGACACTTGCAAAAATAATTCTTGAATAACTAATTTTTTTCATTTTTTGTCTCAAAAACATAGGTTATGACCCCTCGTTGGAACGAGCTCGACGAGCTCGTTCCAACGAGGGGTCATAACCTATGTTTTTGAGACAAAAAATGAAAAAAATAATGAAAATTAATTGGCGATTTTTGAGAATAGCGCTGGCCGGTTTTGGCGGTTACGTTGGGTAAAGGGTTAAAAGCCTTTGAACCCGAGCGGCCGCTTGTCCGACCAGGAACATGATACGTCATGACATCATTAAATAGGATGGCTGTACAGTAAATGTGTGGGGTAGACCGATCAAAATTTTCAACGTGCAGCCACGGTAGACCAATCAATATTTCCAACGTTCAGCCCTGTGGCTGCACGTTGAAAATATTGATTGGCCTATCCCAAATAATGAATATGGACCCTTCTAAGTGATGCTATTGAACTGTATGGAAAGTTCCACTAGAGTTCAAAGGGTTAACTTTTTACTTATTGAATAGAAACACAGTTGTTAAAGTTTCAGTATGCTTTAGATTGTGTACAGTCGTATTATGCTGTGCCAAAGTCCGTTTGTCCGCCCGTCTCTTAACATTAAATTTTCCAGGATATAATTTCTTTAAAATGCTACTGATACTTTGAATGTGGGGGAAATAATTTATTGTCATATGAAACACTTCAACCTGCAAAACTGCATGAAAAGATATCGATACCAGTCATTTCCAGCCACCCAGCAGCCTCGAAAGCAGAAGTTTCCCACCACTCCAACTTACCTAATCATGGAACATATAACCCCCTGTTTCTAGAATGTGAAAACTGCATCCACACTATTCATATGTGGGTACAGTGCGCAACCTTTGAGTCAAGTAGGCCCAGACAGATTGTCAAGTCTGACTGGCAAAACATGTGGGATTGGGGATTTATTATTTTGCCATAACCTGTAGTTAGTATACGATTTTTATAACTGATGTAACCGCACGTAAAATAAACGATCATTAGTGGATTATTTCCATACCTACATTGGATGTGTGCCACTTTAAGTTTATTCTCCCACTTGCCGTTCGTAAACCACAGAACGTTTAATTTATATACCCACAATAAAGGCACACTACAGGTAATACCGATGTATTTATTTCTCAAACCTCGCTTAAATGCATATACTTTTGTTTGAGTGAGTAGTTATACCGCAATTGTCATTGTTGATCTCTTAATTCTTCATGTATGTACAAGGCAAAAACTAAAATTGCCTAATATGGCTTAAATGGGGCTCAGCAGCTGGTACCATTATTTGAATGAATGTGTCTCCGCGAAATGTGGATCATTTGTTGTGTCAAGTGAGTTTGGTTGATAGCAGTCCGACTGAAGCGCTTGACCCAAATTACACGGAGACAAACTGCATCCATTTTCTACTGTTTAGGCCATGACGTGGGAAATTTGAGTGATTTGTACGTCCGAAAGTAGACCACTAAACTGTCCAATGTCTTATAGTCCTGTTAAATAACCTGGAAAAACGGATACTGTATGGGGCCTAAGTGAAACGAACGTCCCAAATGGAGCTGGTACCAGGGGAGACCCCCCCCCCCCCCCAACGGAAAACTTTTCAAAATGCGAGCTGTACGTGTGCTTGATGAAAGAAGACTGGAGCAGAAACTGCTGTAGTGTCCTCATTCTGGTTGGTGATGTAGAGACGTGCTGAATTTGGCAAATTTTAACATGGGACAGTACGGGGAGGGGATCTAGAAACTGCCCCTGCAAAACTCTCCTAACAGACAAACAATAGGTGTCTTTCCTTTAGATGAATATGAGTCTGTTCTGTATGTGACTTGGTGATATTGAGACTTCTAGTTCTTCTGGAATGCTGTTCTCAAGATCGTGATAGTCCCCCTCTTAGCTGAGTTGTGCCATGCAGTGATCTAAAGACGGGACTGTGCGGCCAACAACCAGCTCGGCGATTAACCATGTAATTCAGGCTCCTAAAGTCATTAACCCCGCGTCGATATTCTGAGTACATAAACTACAGGAAATGGTCCATTTCCTTATATTTATTATTTATTTATTGGTGTTTAAAGTCACATATTTATGTACAATGGCTAATCATGACCATGACAGTTTTACGGGTGGAAGAAGCCGGGGAACCCGGAGAGAACCACCGAGCAACGGCGAGCAGTTGTCAGCTCCCCAACATACTAACTCAACACAAGCAGGGTTAGCATTGGTTGAAGACAAGTGCACCATCGACGTGCAGTACGCCTTAGTACACAACGCCACCGTGCCCCCACGCGGGCAAAGGAGATGAAGTGTCTTGCGTAAGGACACAACGTGGTTGCCGCAGGTGGGATTCGAGCCGAGGACCTCTCGGCTTGCAGCCTGCACCTCTACCTACTGAGCCACCGCGCCCCCACCATTTCCTTATAAATTGCGCATCAGATAATAATGAGCGTGCATTTTGTACCACCATAATGGTGCATATAAATCTCTCTTCCCTACTCTTCATATGTCAATCATTCATCAATTTTATGTTTTATCGGGATGCAAATAGGCAACATTTGTGTGTATTTGAAGCTTTGCACTTAATGTTTTTGTTTAACTTTCGTTAAACCGTTTCCTAAAATAATTGTTTCATATGAAGTGGGCAGAGTCCAAAAGTCAGGAAGTGGGTTGCATATTTTAATCATAGTATAAAATAACAAATTATTTTATTTCATATCTGTATTGATATATGCATCTTCTGACACTTGTAAATTTTTAATGGGTTTGAGGGCAGCATATCGTCCCCTGAGTCCCAATGTGTTCTATGTGCCAGTAGGCACATAGAACACATTGGAACTCAGGGGACGATATGCTATTCATTGGTGTTTCAGTAGGTGGCGGGATTGGCAGTACTTAGCGTTGCTCTTTTTCTTGTCTGTAGTGCCTGAGATACGTACAGTACGTGGAGAGTGTATTATCACTAAATCACTCGCAGAGTGGAGATTCCACCCAGACAATAATTGCAAATTTGCTGCAAAGCATAACCAACACAAACAATGTTTCAGCCAACGGACCTCCGGGTTAAACCCGGAGGTCCATTGGCTGAAACATTGCTTGTGTTTTTGTCGATATGTACAGAATTTGAAAGTTAAAGCTTGGGTGATAACTCCACTCCACGGGTGATTTAGTTACAATCCACTCTCCACGTACTGTATGGTGCAGTTCTAATAACACACGTGCGTTTTAAACTATACCCAACACGTGCTCTCTATTTAACTTGCAGCTTTTGTTCAGAGGTGTTTATAATTTTAACCTTTTGCGACTTTAATTATCCTAACGTTCAAACGTCACTGGGAATACAGTTTCTTGAACTTTTTTCAAAATGCGACGTCAAACATCGGAAAGTACAAATAACAAGATATTTTTCACACTAGTGATTAACTGGAAGGGCTAGATTATTTTTGGTGGCTTGAATTTGTTAATCAAAACTTGTTTTATTACAAATTATTGGAGAGTGCCCACAGGCACTCTCCAATAATTTGTAATAAAACAAATTTATATAAACAAAATATTATTTTGTGTTTGACTGATTATGAAATATAAGCAAGGAAAGTGTTGGCTTTTGCTCTGTTATCCTCATTTTTTGAAAGCCCTGATAATGGCCTCTAGCACTCCATCAGTTAAGAAGTCTTGACAGCAGGATTATATTAGTATTTTAAGCTGCGATAACTTTTGGCTCGACCGTTGTCACTGAGCACTATTCGGGAGAAAATAGGAATTAAGGTTAAAACTTTCAAAAATCGAAAAATAATAACAAAACAAATGACCACAAAGTATTAACGCGCTGTTTGATTCCGTACGTCATACGACGTACAAAAGTATCAAAGAGTTAAAATTAAGGCCAACCATGAAGCTAGACAGAATAGATAGCATGACTGAACCCCTTGACCATCATTCAAACAGGAACAGGGTTCACGACATTACGCATTCTCAGGGAGGCCTTTGTGTCTTTCAATTCCACCATTACAGTATAAAATAAAAGAAGATGACTTTATAAAATGTCAACTTTTGAGTCAGTGAATATCGTGTCCATGGCCGGATCCGGAGGTGCACTCCCCGCCCCAAATCCCTATTTTTGTAACTCCTTTGTTTGACAAGAACCGATATATAGCTCCTGCGAAGAAACCACCGGAGGGCAACATTGACCTTCCATTTTTCCAAAATAGGCACCAAACCACACCAACGAGTGGGGCACGCCTTCACGTATGAGCCCCTAAGTCGACGCTACACAGACCGGGAGGGGGGGGGGGGATACTTCGTTCATGACGCAAGATTGAAATGTGGCGCCCCCCCCCCCCCCCACGTTTCTCAAACTCAGAATCCTGGGTCCGCTACTGGTATCATATAAAAGTATATGGTACGAGTTTATTTCTCGAGTGATGTTTATTATACTTATCTGAATATTTGGATAAGCTTACTAAATATCAGTTGAAGTGACCACGAGCTTCAAATTGTGCTTGACGGTTATATATTTCAGTTATTACTGTCCCTTTAACATAAGATAGTTGTCAACAAACCAGATATCGTTGAAGGAGCGTACAACGCGTGCGCATCGCTGTGTCGAGGTGAGCATGACGTCATTATGCATGGGTGAAAAAGTGTTCCAAGTGATATCACATCACCTCATTGCAAAATAAAATGGGCTTGATCTTTTCCGCACCGAAAACAAACACGTCCATACTGGAAATGACAATCAATCCTTATTCAGACTTTAGCACGTTTTTCTCAATATGTTTCATTTTTTCCGACGCCACGCAATTTTTAGTTACTATCTACAAAAACAGTTGCTGATTTTAGAATGTTGATATCGTGGTACTAGGACTTCGCTTGATGTTTGATGATATGGGGGCTGTTACGCTGTGACTGTCGTCACGGTGCAACAGCTTTCACGTCACCAAACGCCATAGATGGGAGGAGTTAGGACGTTGATTGACTTAGATTTGAGTTGTAATGAGGAGGTTTAGATTGGAGTTGTAACGTTTTATTGCTGACATCCCAGCGACCCAGCTGTAAACAGATCAGTGTTTGAATGAAGCAAAGTGAATATAGAATAAACGTATAGTGTTTTAAGTAAAAAATTTATTCTACGAGTACGATTAAGAATGAAACCGACGAGCCTCTGGCGAGTCGGTTTCATTCTTAATTCTACGAGTAGAATAAATTTTTTACTTGAAACCACTATACGTTTATTTTGTTTATCCCATAAATCTTTTACATGGCAGTTGTGACGAAATCGTGCTGTTACGCGCTTCAAAACACAGCGAGAAGTGAGGAGCACATAGGTCCAATCCGATAACAAGAATTATTAACAAAAAGAAAAAAAGGCGCAGTGATACATTTCTGTACAAAAATAATTCCCCTACAAACTTGAGCTAAACTTGCAAAAATACTTTATTAAATGAACAATGTGTAGTGTTTTCTACTGGCATTGTGTAATACTTTCAAAAAGGTTTAAAAAAAAAAACAACAATTGAACTGGAAATTATACTACACGAATGCGGTAGAGGTCAGAGGTCAACAGGTCCGTTTCTACTATAGGAAAAAATCTTTCAGTGTTAAACCTATGGGGAAAATTTATCACCCTACTTGGTGAATAAAGCAAACATTTATCGAAGGGTTTTTATTGTTCGAATAAACAGACATTTATGGGATAAAATAGGTTTACCGATAATGCCTGTAAAACCGCACTTATCGGACATCACTCATGTGGGAAATGAAGAACAAATATTTGGTGTGTCAAAGTTTTTATCTCATAAGTAGGATTAATTATTTAATATCCGAGCCTTTGACAAACTATATATATATATTTTGTTTATCCCACGATGTTTTACTCTCATCGTTGGGTCAAAATAGTTAATATTTACTATAATAACACAAACATCGCATCATAACGTCTCTGTGGAAACGTAATGGGGCTTGTGACGTCACACATACTGTAAGTCTAAATCACTTATCTCTATACAGCTGGATTGCCAGCGAAGAACGTCGCCATTCAAACTACCATCCCCATAAGGTGGTGTCAAGTTAGGTTCCGCTCCACAGTTTCGCTCTATTGCACAGGGGTGAAATTCTAAACATAGGGCATATGTTGAAACTAAGGCCATGTAAAATAGAGATATATTTTTAGTATCAGATATATGATTACATTAGGCTTTTTGTTGGACAAGAGAATTTGAAGTTTTGGTCCCAAAGTTGGAGTCTGATACATAGGGGTAAATTACCAGATGAATTATGTGAAATAGTGGCTTCGAAAAATTGGCTAATTTTTAAATGTAATTTTTACACGGGTTTGTTACCAGACAGGTAACTAAAAAATGAGACGGAAACATATAATTTTTTTTGCATTTTAGAAACAGGGGATGCTCTGCTCCAGAGGTAGGTAGGTGGGGTTGGTGGGAAAATTCTGCTTTTGAGACTGCTTGGTGGCTGAAAATGACTGGTTTCGGCATGTTTTCATGCAATTTTTCAGGTTGAAGTCTTGCCTTTGACAATAAATTATTCCACCCACATTCAGATTGTTTATTTCTTCTTGGTCAGATAGTGTTGTATGTTTTTTTGCGGATTTTGGAAATGTAATACATGTTATGGGTTAGATAACTAAGCTACAGAATATTTGCATTTGAAGAGAGTGTATCGCATGTTATATTTGGAAATGCCTGGAAAACTATGGAGCGGAACCTTAAAGAGCATTCTGCCGTCGGTGTCAGTTCTTGAACCAGGAAGTTCCTTATTTGTGTTTGAGTTATAAATACACCATTTTTCAAAAAACTTTTCAATCTTTCTGGTTTGTGTGCAATTGTTAGCAGTAGTTAACATTCATCAAGAGATATCTCAGCACAACTGTTTGGAAATAAGTGGAAATTTGGAGAAAGTTTTTGATTTAGCCTAATTTCGCACTTGTTTTAAATTTTCGTCAAGATTTCGAAAACATTAAGGTAGAGCACTGCCTTTCCTAAACACTGAGCCTTGTATTCATGGCAAATATATGCAATTATGGACAGTCTGGTTGTTATTGTTGACCAGAGATTTGCAATCATGGTGTCTACTTTTTCATTTTGGTCGTTGGTGCCATGTCCGTGTGTCATCCGTCCGTCAAGCTGTTTACGCTTTCATATCTAGAGAGCAACACCCCCACCCCCCCCCCCCCCCAAAAAAAAGCTATGGTTATTACTACTTATTGTTTTACATTTTGATTGTATTTAACAGTGCTATTGGCAGGACTTGGTTAGTCAATGTGGTTGGTGGTAATAACAAAAATGCTCTCTGAAGTGGCTCAGAGAAATGTGAGGGTTGAGGTGGTGTGGTGTTGTTGTGAAAATCAGGCAAAAACTGGCTGCAAAAGCTATTCGGCAATCAGAAAGGCCATGCTGTATCTTTCTCCTGGTTGAAAATAGAGACTTGTGTTTTTTGTTCATTCAAGTGAGGACGGACTCCAGATTATTTTGCCTGAGTGAAATGCAAGGGGCGATCACTCTTGTTTTCTCTTGAAGGTTCCGCTCCACATTTTCGCACTATTGCACAGGGGTGAAATTCTAAACATAGGGCATATGTTGAAACTAAGGCCATGTAAAATAGAGATATATTTTTAGTATCAGATATATGATTACATTAAGCTTTTTGTTGGACAAGAGAATCTGAAGTGTTGGTCCCAAAGTTGGAGTCTGATACATAGGGGTAAATTACAAGATGATTTATGGGAAATAGTGGCTTCGTAAAATTGGCTATTTTTTTAAATGTAATTTTTACAGGGGTTTGTTACCAGACAGGTAACTAAAAAATGAGACGGAAACATATAATTTTTTTTTTGCATTTTAGAAACAGGGGATGCTCTGTTCCAGAGATAGGTAGGTGGGGTTTGTGGGAAAATTCTGCTTTTGAGGCTTTGACAATAAATTATTCCACCCACATTCAGATTGTTTATTTCTTCTTGGTCAGATAGTGTTGTATGTTTTTTTGCGGATTTTGGAAATGTAATACATGTTATGGGTTAGATAACTAAGCTACAGAATATTTGCATTTGAAGAGAGTGTATGGCATGTCATATTTGGAAATGCCTGGACAACTATGGAGCGGAACCTTAAAGAGCATTCTGCCGTCGGTGTCAATTCTTGAACCAGGAAGTTCCTTATTTGTGTTTGAGTTATAAATACACCATTTTTCAAAAAACTTTTCAATCTTTCTGGTTTGTGTGCAGTCGTTAGCAGTAGTTAACATTCATCAAGAGATATCTCAGCACAACTGTTTGGAAATAAGTGGAAATTTGGAGAAAGTTTTTGATTTAGCCTAATTTCGCACTTGTTTTAAATTTTCGTCAAGATTTCGAAAACATTAAGGTAGAGCACTGCCTTTCCTAAACACCGAGCCTTGTATTCATGGCAAATATATGCAATTATGGACAGTCTGGTTGTTATTGTTGACCAGAGATTTGCAGTCATGGTGTCTACTTTTTCATTTTGGTCGTTGGTGCCATGTCTGTGTGTCATCCGTCCGTCAAGCTGTTTACGCTTTCATATCTAGAGAGCAACACCCCCCCCCCCCCAAAAAAAAGCTATGGTTATTACTACTTATTGTTTTACATTTTGATTGTATTTAACAGTGCTATTGGCAGGACTTGGTTAGTCAATGTGGTTGGTGGTAATAACAAAAATGCTCTCTGAAGTGGCTCAGAGAAATGTGAGGGTTGAGGTGGTGTGGCGTGGTTGTGAAAATCAGGCAAAAACTGGCTGCAAAAGCTATTCGGCAATCAGAAAGGCCATGCTGTATCTTTCTCCTGGTTGAAAATAGAGACTTGTGTTTTTTGTTCATTCAAGTGAGGACGGACTCCAGATTATTTTGCCTGAGCGAAATGCAAGGGGCGATCACTCTTGTTTTCTCTTGAAGGTTCCGCTCCACATTTTCGCACTATTGCACAGGGGTGAAATTCTAAACATAGGGCATATGTTGAAACTAAGGCCATGTAAAATAGAGATATATTTTTAGTATCAGATATATGATTACATTAAGCTTTTTGTTGGACAAGAGAATCTGAAGTGTTGGTCCCAAAGTTGGAGTCTGATACATAGGGGTAAATTACAAGATGATTTATGGGAAATAGTGGCTTCGTAAAATTGGCTATTTTTTTAAATGTAATTTTTACAGGGGTTTGTTACCAGACAGGTAACTAAAAAATGAGACGGAAACATATAATTTTTTTTTTGCATTTTAGAAACAGGGGATGCTCTGTTCCAGAGGTAGGTAGGTGGGGTTTGTGGGAAAATTCTGCTTTTGAGGCTTTGACAATAAATTATTCCACCCACATTCAGATTGTTTATTTCTACTTAGTCAGATAGTGTTGTATGTTTTTTTTGTGGATTTTGGAAATGTAATACATGTTATGGGTTAGATAACTGAGCTACAGACTATTTGCATTTGAAGAGAGTGTATGGCATGTCATATTTGGAAATGCCTGGAAAACTGAGGAGCAGAACCTTAATCAACGTGATAACTCCTCCTAACCTTTGATGTTTGATGTCGCGAAAGCTGTTATGCCACAGCGTAACAGCTTTCACTTCCTCAACCGCAGCGGCGTTTACCTTGCATGAAAACTAATAGCTCTTAACAACTTTCCAATATCGGAACTTGTTTTTTGTTTATAATAACTAACATGTGCTGTAAATATTGAATTTACATTGATATAAAAAATGTGCACATCATCAGCATATTTATTTTTCGAATATACCAAAGTATATTATTTAACCCTCTACCCAACGCAGACGATATCAAAATTTATTATTTGTTTTTTCACATTTTTCAAAAAAAAATCAACGAAACCATATCATGTGACCCCTCATTGGAACGAGCTCGTCGAGCTCGTTCCACTGAAGGGTCACATGACATGGTTTCGTTGAAATTGTTTGAAATATATATATATTTTTTAACTACTTAATTTGTAAATTACGCGGGCGGATGCGGCCGATTCGTTAAGTAAAGGGTTAAAAGGCGATCGGAGATTCCGAGGCGTTGGTAAACTGAAAACCTTGAGAAATTTTTGGTAGCTGAGCATTGTGAATTATTAGCAACTTTCGCCCCCACCTCCTCCCAAGATGACGGAAGTGGAGACACTTTCCTATATGTGACCAATGAGCGTCCCAACACTCCAGCTGTATAGAAATCAATGGTGGAAATGTAATGACTCTTATGACGTCACACCCACCAAAGTATAAATATATAGTGACTATATATTGTGTGTCAAATTCACTCCGGTTCCAGTATTACCATAAATATGCCCACGTTTCTAAATAAAACACAGAGCAGAATTCTTGAAGTTACGCACAATTCCTACTACCCTTCCAGTTCGAGGTTCTCGAGGGTCTGACCCCAGTATCCCACTGTCAATGCGCACACTCAAACCAAATAAGATTAGCCTTTACTTCCGGCTCTTGTGGATTTATAAGCAAATAAAGTTATTTGGGTCGGAAGGGATTTCAATCCAACATCGTCCCTGTACGCCCTCGGCGCGCTGAAACTTTTCATATTCATCAGTAGGATTATATTATTTAATCGGTGAGACTTGGCGACCAGGGTAAACCAATAAAGCTGCAACTGGGCTAAAAATATTTTGACACACTTTTTTATCTATTCTCTTTATTTATAACGTTTCATATTTCTGTTGCATGTGTTCAAAATAAATATTACGATAAAAAATTCGGATCTATTATCTCTCACTAAAATAGATAGATTGCATCCTAACCTCTTTTTGCAAGTGGAATGAAGTTAGTGACTTCACAGCTACTATGGCCTAATGGGCATAACATTTTCAATGTTAAACCCATAGATAAAATTTATCCCCAATGCTCTCATCAACTGGGATAAACGCTTTGGGTGTTAAATCTGCGAGAGAAATGTATTACTCTAGTATGGTATTAAAGCATAATTTATCACACACTTGTTCTCCATACAGTAGATTCCTCGGTATTTAGTTAATAAGCGTCTACTATATAGATAACGAGTCTGCTATAAATGTTTACATTATTGCCACACTGGGGTAATAAATTTTCACTATAGGTTTACCACTGACATATTTTAAAATTCTATGGCAGCTGTGATGTCACTCACATGATTGTATTCCCAAAGAGAAAAAACAATGCAATGTTTCCTTTGTGGTACAGAATTTTCGGTATCTTTATCACAAATATTTCTTCTTTTGACACAGAGACAAAAGAAAAATGTTGTGGAATAAATAAAGTAAAAACAAAATGTGTCTTAATAAAAAATACTTTTATCTGATAACCATAGAGTATAACACCCGTTGTATATACTTGAAGTATATTATATATACGGGTGTTGTATATAATTATAATTTATGCGAACGACCTCTGACCTCTTTCAATTCCATTTTCATTCATTCATCCATGAAACATCGTTATATCACAGGGCAGGTTTTAATTGTACGCTTATTGCACTTTGTCAAAATCCTCTGATGGTGTCATTTCTTATTTATTTTGCTTCAATAAAGGCAACCTAAAATTTTGCTTCAAAACATTGTAGAAATTACTTGAATGTTAATAGTAATTAGTATGCGGCGACTGCGAACTATTTATAGTCACGGCCTCGATCAAAAGTACTCGCGGAACTGCGCTAATTAAAAGTTCGTCTGCTCTACCTGAAAAAAAAAACACTTCGTAAAAATTGTAAACAAACGCAAAATTATTTGTTATATTGGGACTACAGCATAAAACACGGAAGAAAACTGGAACTATGTCAAAAAAAGAATAACTCTACTGAAACACCGTTTTGTTACTGTTAATAAAATAGTTGAAATTTATTTTGTTCCAGCGCAGTTACATGATGCAAGAAGTGCAATCGCACTCTACAATCGCCGTCATCGATTTTGTAATGTAAGGGACACAACTCTATGCGTCTTGTCCTATTTCTTTTGTGTCGTAGACTGGTTTTCTTTGGAGGCCCGTGGGAAGCATATATAAGTCGGGTAGACGCACGAAACGGGTGTCTGTTTGTTATCAGATAAAAACAATAAACATATAGTGTGTTTTTATATCTGTGTTATACAACTCGTTGAAATATGGTTTATTTTTTCTCGGCGAAGCCTCGAAAAAATAAACCATATTTCAACTCGTTGTATAACTCAGATATAAAAACACACTATATGTTTATTGTCTATTTATCCCACCTGTCCCATCAGTACGGCGGGGTAGTACTGCTAACAAAATTGTATTTACTTTATTTATAACTCGAAATTTCAAGTTAGTATCTCGAAATTTCGAGATACTAACTTGAAATTTCGAGTTATAAATAAAGTAAATAAAATTTTGTTAGCAGTAGTACGCCACCGTACATTAGATATTCATAATCAAGTTTGATTATTAGAGTTTCAGAAAAAAAATAATCTGATTGAATGTATAGAACTAAAATAATGTATTTTCAGAAATGCATTCTCCAAGAATTCAAAGATCTAGTGGAGGTCGAATTGATCGTTATTAGTTTTTTTGTCTTTTTGCAGACCATCATGTCACAGGCTACTCATCTTTATTTTGACCACCCGCATGAGCCGGATCCAGAAGAAAGAGGGCTTTATTGGGCCACACGTTTTACGGGGACAGCCAAAGTGTTTAGTTTTAAACCTGATGATCTTTATTCAAATATTGAAACAAGAAGGAGCGGTACGCCACTAACATTTGCTGATGTTTGTGGTCATGATGGGTCCGGATGTGCCAAGCTGGAGAAGCCAGAAAATATTTTTGGTAATGTTGTTTTATATATTAAATTTCCCTCGAAATACCCAACAAAAAAACATCAGTGAGATAGCTACTATCGTGGCTTCATTCAAGCGTGGTGTGGGAGGTGATGTGTCGAGTTGGAGACGCCGGAAACTATCGTAGGTAATATTTTTTCTAACGTATAATTCCTTGAAATACAAAAATATTAAATAAATTATTACAACAGTACTTATAAATTGATAATCAGTGAGATACATAGTGTGACTTCAGTAGAGAGAGATTGAAAGTTGAACTTCAATGGACAAGCGTACTCGGCATTTCGGGAAATCCATTTGGCCTAAATTAAGGGTTATTTTTATTTCAGTGTTTTACGGAAGCCGGCCGGTGCCACCTGTAAATCTTTTTTTTTTAATTACGATAAACAGTATAATTACGACATAGCGTATCGCGAATTACGACAGAGTATTTCGTTATTACGAGGTAGCTAACTTGTAATTACGACATAGCTAACTCGTAATAACGACATACTATGACATACTGAGTCGTAATTACGACATACAAAGTCGTAATTACGACATACTATATCGTAATTACGAGTTAGTATGTAGAAATTACGACATAACAAGTCATAATTACCACATACACTGTCGTAATTTGTGAGATAGCTATGTCGTAAATACGACATAATAAGTTGTAATTATGACGTACTATGTCGTAATTACGACATGCACATTTTTTTTTGTATGGAAAGGGAGAAGCGGATATGAACTAGAGCCCTTCAAAGATTCCTTTCGATGTTGGTGTCGATGGTCTGGTTCATTGAATCGGCTTCATGGTTCTCTTATATTCGAATTGTGCAACTTATTTTTTGGCGAAAGGAAGAATGCAAATAAATGTCTTCTATCGGCGGAATTATACCGCAGAAATGAAAGAAAAGCTGCCTGCTGCGCGTTTTGTGCACAATAGGCTTATCGGCATTCTTGTCTGTCTTTCAAGTTACATTGTTACAACAGTTCTTATAAATTGGAGTCCGGTAATCACGCGCCCCACTTTATAAGGAGCAATGTACTTTGTGACCTTTGCATTCGGGTACTCGTGTCATACGCAAGGATATTCATGGTAATTATGTGATTTGGCTACATTACAAGTGATTCCACAAAACCCGGTGTGCGTAAATATTTGCGTGAAGAAGAAAATGGGAAGCTGACGAGCAGACGATATAAAGAGCAAAAAATCAGAAGTGAGACGCGGCATTAATTTAGTCCAGCAGCTCGACAGAGCTGTTGGATTAAATTATTACTGAACCTCCCAACGTCCCAACATACCAAGGTGGTTTCGCCCATTTCGCCGTTGACAGTATTGACTGAAAAGATACCTTTCAGGATTCGATTCGAGGACAGAAATTCCGATTCCGGAGATCCTTAAACTGAACACATTGAGCGAACAATCGTTTCGTTCAGCTAAAAACCTAAACACGGCAACCGATTTTTCATTCGCCTACTTTTCCAGGCTTCGGACAAATAGCAACTATTTTTTCTCCAATTTCCCTTGATATTATTATTTATTACTTTTCCTGAACCGAGGTCTACTTTATAATGATGATAAAATAATGTGATGTTTGGGGAATGGGGTTGCTCATTGGTTGGAGTATTGGACTTTAAAGGTCGACAGTTCTTTTCTGACCAGCGGTAAATGTGTTGTATCTTTGAGCAAGATACGTAATCCTGTTTGCCCACATGGAGACTCGGTGACGCTCTGTGTTGGGAGCGCGGTGGGTCAGTGGTTGCGACATTGAACTTCAAACCGAAAGGTCCACGGTTCGATCCCTCCAACTGCGGTGTGTCCTCAGCCAAGGCGCTGTGTACTAAGGCGTACTGCACGTCGTCGATGATGCACTTGTCTTCAACCAATGCTAACCCTGCTTGTGCAGGATTAGTACGTTGGGGAGTCTGACTGTTGCTCGCCGCTTCTTGGTGGTTCTATCCGGGTATTCCGGCTTCCTCCACCGATGAAACTGTCCGACACGAGGTGACCCTGGCTGTCGAAAGTGTCGTTAAACCTAAACAAATAAATAAAATAAATAAATAAATAAATAAATAAATAAATAAATAACGCTCTGTATTAAGGCGCACTGCACGGCCGATGGTGCACTTGCGTTCAACCACTGCTAACTCTGCTTGTGCAGTTAGTAACCGGGAGAGTCTGACAGTTGCTCATCGCTGCTCAGTGGTTTTCTCCTGGTACTCCGATTTTCTCCACAGATAAAACTGTCATACACGATGTTATCATTGCTGTTGAAAGTGTTGTTAAATCCCAAATAAAACAAACAAACACACACGTGTTCTTTGACTTTGGCGGTGATATGCTGTGGTGCAACGCACTGTTGGAAAGGGCTCACGGAGTGCTTTCCAACAATGTGTTACACCACAACATATCTTTAGCTAAAAGAAAAATCTCGTGGTAAAGGTTTTGTATTGAAGGCGTTTCACGCCTGCCTTTGCACTGGCAGTGGTTTACATAATAATAATAACACTTTGGCAGGCCGCTGATTTGTCGCGGTTCTCGTATGACAAGGCCTTGGTTACCCCTGTTCTACCCCAATTGCCTCCCTATTCCCACCCTTCTTCTCTCCTCCCAAGTCTCGGAGACGATACAATTACATATAAACATTACTTTACAAATCCCTTGCTCTCAAAAGTCCGGCAAAACAGTTATCTAAAACGGTTGCATGAAAAACAAATTGTAACGCTTTTTGAGTTGTCTTAATGTTTGATTTGTACAGTACTGGTTAACTACAATTTATTTTACAAATCTGCGTCTATATTTTATCGTCAGGTTAACACTTTGTAATGTTCAAATAACGGCTGTCTATTTTCTATTTCTAATGTCCACAGAATTAAAAACGTTTGCACATAGTAAGGAAAAACGGCGACGGACTATGACTATGATACCCCCTCGCCAAGGGCCATTTGTCCTCCAGTGTTACCCATCCATGATCACATGTTGGGTGGCATTGTTCTCTTAATATAGCCATCACTGCTGTTGACCAATAAGCTTATGGACACAATTGGACCATTTTGGTGTTTTGCGTCGGTATAGTGTCACATGGGTTATAGTTTTATAATTTGTAAGGATGGACCTTATATGATGCAGTTATTTTCTTCATAATTTTCACTTTACTTTGCTCCTCATAATAAAGGTAATATTTTGAGTTACAAGGATTTTACGTATGTGGTTTTGAAATTCCAGTCCACACCGACACGATCATGGGAGAAATATGGGGATGTTAGCCGCCAAAGACCAACAGTTGAGTGAGCTCCAACAGTTGTTTCAGCTAACTTTATTCGCCCTGAAAATAAACTGCGCACTTTGTTAAAGTGATTATCAAGATTATTTCACAGTGAGAAAGAAACAAAAATCACCCTAACTCCCGTAATAATGTTGTTATCATACTCAAAATGTGCAGCACTTCTCTACTTATCGCATATAAATTAATAAAATATGGCAGGGCGACACAATGAGGACACAATTATTTCACCCTTTTCCATATAGATCGGGTGCAACGAAAACTACTACTAGTTCTTTCCCAAACCACAGCTTGTGTCATTGTAACTCAATGAAACGATCTTGGTGAGCTTGTCCTAAGGGATGGTCTATGCACATGTGACTATTTAAAAGAAAAATACTGTTGCAAAAGTTGCAAAATTCGATTTTCCAGCTTTTCAATATTGTTGCGCGAATTGATCAACTCGTGAAGTGAAGAGTTAATTTTTATGGTGTGTTCTCAAAACGCCAAAAAACACACCTCGGTACGTTTGTTTTGATAGTAATTATAGTTTATATCAAATTAGAGATCAGTGATACAGACGGTGGGTTTTATGTGTTCGGTGAACAAAGTTTACTGAGTTGTGTGAGATATATACAGCACGTGGAGAGTGGATTGTAACTAAATCACCCGGGGAATAGAGTTATCACTCAACGTATCACTTTCAAATTCTGTACATGCGGACAAAAATACAAGCAATGGTTCAGCCAATGGACCTCCGGGTATCACCCGGAGGTCTATTGGCTGGAACTTTGCTTGAGCTTGTTATGCTCTGCATCAAATTTGCAATTATTGCTTGAGTGGAATCCCCACTTTGCAGGTAAGTCAGTGATAATACACTCCCCACGTACTGTATATAAGTACAAGTCATAGGTATCCATATCAATTTTATGAAGATAATCAGGGGTAAAAATTGGGGAGCAAACAAAGACGCGCTTCTCAAGCTTTACAAATCATTCAATTGTCAGTGAAAATCACACAACAGACACCCATGTTTATTCCCCACATTTACAGAATCTTCCCACAATATATCCGATGCTTAGATATAGCCTATAGCCTTAAGCCTATTGTTCTCTTGTGTAAACACATTGGTACAGATTTTCATTTTTTTCACGTTTTGAGATACAGCCATTTTTATCCTCATTCGCAGTAAATTACAGACGTCACGACCAAAATATTCAATAAATAAGGATATGAGACGAAAAACTAATAATTAAAGTTGTGTTATTACAGCTTGTTGGAAAGTGTCTGTGAGGATCCTCCAATAATTTGTAATTAAACATAGTTTTGAATAGCAATTCAAGACCGCCGCAGTTGGAAGCATATGGCGGCTGATATTACATCTGGTTGGGTGCTACAAGCCAATATCTGGGCTTTCAAAGATGAGGGTACCAGGGGAGAACTCATCAATTTCCTTGGTCGTATCTAATATTCAATCAAGCACAAATAGCAGTTTACTCATTTTAATTTGTGCTGTTACAACTGATGTATGAGTGCCCATGTGCATAACAACCATGTCCTTCTCCGAACCAGCTACACAATAAGCAGTGTGTGAGAAAGCATTTCGTCCGATTCTGCAGTCAACTGGGACGCCCTGCCACTGGATTCTTTCTGGAAAAATATCAAGCATGTACGTACCTAAGTATATACACACTGTAAGAGTCTGTCTTGTTTTGTTTTTTTGTGCAACTTTGCAAGTCTTACTTTGTTGCAAGATGGAAAACAAAAAAATTGGGGCGGTTCCCACTTGTAGTGTAGCCCTACACTGAACATACCTTAGACAACCCTTTCCGTCAAGTTTCGACATTTTCGCGAGGGAAGGGGTCTGCCTGTTTCTCTCTAAATGACTTTAGATTTTCGTAAGGGCTACATATCCTCTGGTGAATCCAGGGCAATCTTACCTGTCATTGCTGATATACATACGGAATTGTATCCTACAGCAGATTGTTGAATCTGCATTACTTCCTGACAGTGGAACTTGTGTCCAACCAATCACTGCTAAATTGTATCTTCTGTCTGTTCCTTCTATGATCGTGGCTGTTTTATCTCATGGTTAACCTAAAGTTGTTGTGATGACGCATCAATAGTCTTACCTACTTCCAATAGCTCAATTAAATATAGATCTTCTCATAAGTTACTCTAACTTGATTATTTCTCTGGTGGCATTTAATTTTTGGACGAGTATGCATAGATGTTATATGTATATATGTACGCGTGTGGTTGGGAAGTTACATATGTCCTGGCGTATGTATGTTTGTGTATACTGATATGTGTGTAGCGCATATGTACATATGTTATGCATATGAATGCATGCGTATGTGTAAATAAGTGGTATATTCTTACAGATATGCTTGCGTTGATTTGCGCGTATGGGTGCTCTATGAAGCACATGCACATCATTACTTGGCACATTGTCTGTGCTTCTAATGGTGTTCCTTGCTCAACCATTGCCGACAACTACTGATTACCGTTCAAATCCATCTAATCGTGACACCTATATTACTAGACGGAGATATCCACTTCACAGCATTTGATGAGCGACATTTTGCAAGCAAGTTAAAAAATTATTTCTTATTACCTCAGTATATTGTATTTACTCTTTTTTATGTTTGTCTTGCATCTCTTTCCCCCCTCTTTTGTTTCTCACCTCTTTAGTCGCGAAGCTAACTTGAACACAACTTGTTTCCAATACCAAAACATAATGCTTGTGTTACCAATGAATGTTACTGACACCCGAGTACTAAACATATATCATCATCAGCAAGTTACATAATGAGTAGTATTGCAGTATATCGTGCTCGGATCGGTACATTCATCATAGCAGTTTACTGGCGCAGCCTAAAACATAGATTAACAAAACATGCATCCATATGTGCTTTTTCATACCTGTACTGGCGATTTAAAGGTGGTCAACTACTTGAATGTTTTTCAATCATGGCTGCCCTGTTCTTTCTATCCAAGGTGGGATACAGCGCTACTACCGAACCATCAAGAATTTGGCTCGACTTGAATCTTGGTGCTCCACCATCGTTGCTCTTTCTCTCATCGGCAAACTCACCCAAGTACGAGGGATACTCGCTATTACCACGGGTTTCTAAATTAATATCTAGGACTCGTGATGCCTACCTGCTGTTGCCTATAGTTACAGTCCTGACTGTCATTCTGATTGTGTCAAGCGATGTTGAGACTAACCCTTTCCCAAGTTACGCAAACCTAGCAAACACGTCGAATACATTAAAAATCTTTCATCTCAATATACAAAGCCTAAAGCCCAAACTAGACATCATACAGTGTGAATCATCAAGTCATGATGTACTAGCTTTCACCGAGACTTGGCTGCAAAGCACTGACATAACATCTGATATTTTGATCCACCTGTTCCAAGAACCATTGAGGTTCGATCGCTCGTCAAGGAGGTGGTGTCATCATTTTCTTAAGGACAATATAGGCTTCCGGCGCAGAAATGATCTTGAAATGCCAGACACGGAGTGCCTCTGGGCGGAAGTGTTTACAAAGCACGGTAGATCATTATTATTAAGTGTTTTCTATCGCCCACCCAATAGCCCCGTAGACATGTGGGATACTATCTCTGCTTCTATCGTCATTTATATTAAGGACAATATAGGCTTCCGGCGCAGAAATGATCTTGAAATGCCAAACAAGGAGTGCCTCTGGGCGGAAGTGTTTACAAAGCATGGTAGATCATTATTATTAGGTGGTTTCTATCGTCCACCCAATAGCCCCGTAGACATGTGGGATACTATCTCTGCTTCTGCTGATAAGTCCGCGTCTCCTAAAGGAAAGTAGTCGTTCCCTGAGCGAACCACTCACTATCCTCTTCAATATCTTACTGAATAATTCATATTTTCCTTCTAAATGGAAAAAAGCCAACGTCATAGCCGTCTTGAAAAAATGTCCTTCAAGCATAGTTTCAAATTACCGTCCAATTTCACTGATCAGCTGTGTTGGTAAAGTATTTGAAAAGTGCATTTTTAAACGACTTTGGAAGTATTTGATTGAAAATAACATTCTGAGTCAATTCCAATCAGGTTTCACTCCAGGCGATTCAGCGGCCCTGCAATTAACAGATAATTATGATGAGTTCTGTCATGCTCTTGACGAAGGCAAAGAAGTTCGGGTTGTGTTTTGTGACGTCAGCAAAGCATTCGACAAGGTATGGCATGTCGGTCTTATCCACAAACTCGAGATGATAGGTATTTCAGGAGATCTACTCCTCTTTTTGAAATCCTTTTTCTCTGATAGATATCAACGAGTCTTGATAGCCTCCGGGGCATCCTCCTGGAGACCTATCAACTCTGGTGTTCCACAAGGGTCAATCCTTGGTCCTCTGCTGTTTCTTATCTACATTAACGACATCACCGATAGCTTACTTAGCAGTATACGTCTTTTCGCAGACGACACATCACTATATCTCATAGTTGAAAACCCTGATCGGGCTTCGATCTTGATCAGCCGTGACATGGCAACAACTGAACACTGGACTAAAACATGGTTGGTTGGGTTCAATCCTAAACAAACAGAAACTATGCTTATAACACGTAAAACCAACCAATCAACACACCCACCCTTATACCTAGGGGGAAGCCAAATCTCTGAAGTTATTGAACACAGGCACCTCGGGGTAATCTTGAATAGCACTTGTACATGGAACAATCATATAGAACACATCAGCTCCAAAGCGTGGACTCGTATAGACATATTAAGTTTGCATAAGTTCACCCTCGATCGTAAGATTTTGGAAAAAATATACTTTGCATTTATTAGGCCCCTCTTGGAGTATGTAGATTGTGTTTGGGACAACAGTTCAATAACTAAAGCAGCAGACTTAGAAAAAATCCAATTAGCTGCAGCAAGAATAATTACTGGCGCCACCACAAGTGCCAGCAGTTCCTCACTTTATACTGAAACATGTTGGAACACTCTCCAAGAAAGACGCCGGAAGCACAAGCTTCTCCGATTCTTCAAAATGTATCATCAGTTTCCACCCCAACACATCTCCAGCAAGGTACCACCCATTACACCATCCATCAGTCAAGACCATTATCTTCGATCCAATCGAAATCATCGTATTCCGCTATGTCACACAAACCTGTACCAGGCTTCATTCGTCCCATCCGTTACCAACCAGTGGAATAGCTTACCTATTCCGGTGAGAAATAACTCCTCCATTAGACAATATAAGAGTTTCTTAAATAATGGCTGCCGACGTCCACCGTCATTTTACTGTGGAGCCAAATCCCGACCAGCTCAAATATACCATTGTAGATTAAGGTTGCTTTGTAGTCGAATTAACGCCCACTTATACAATAATCATCTCCCAGCCTCTCCCTTCTGTCAGTGTGGTGAGTACGAAACAACCGACCGTTTCTTATTGCATTGTCCACTGTATTCTGATGCTCGTAATTCCACCATTAATGTTCTGTCGTTCAACGTCGATCTCTCTATGCTTCTCTTTGGTTCGGAAAGATTGAACAACTCAGAAAACGCCGAAGTTTTCAGAGCAGTCCAAGACTACATATTACTGAGTGGACGCTTCTAGTGAACGTCATCGATTCGATTCATAACAAACAAATGCTACATTAATTTTAATCATTATTTCTGTAAGGTACTAAATGATATTCTAGGTCTAAAATCCGTGTGCTATCCATCCCGAAAACAGATGCGGTCGGTGCTATTCTTCTTTAACATGTGTCTCATTCCGAAGGTAAATCTCGCCTGGCACATTTCCTTGACGCAGCGTTTGGGTGTCCTCACCGGTCACAATTACTGTGGTCGTAATGCTACATCAATGTGGTCTGTGACTGGGGTGACATCTTGATGTTGCGCCGGGGATCTGCGTTATGATGTATCTAATAAGTGGATTAAAGCAGTTAACAAACAATAGACATACAGACTGCGCTCGAACAAGTTGTATTTCTTCCAATGGAAACGTTTCGTGTTCAAGTATAATTTCCCTTCTGGTTCTCTCTCTCCCTCTCTCTATATCTCTCTCTCTCTCCTGTTCCATCTTCCTTTTTTTTCTCGTCTATATACTAAGGTTTAAACAATATCAAACGCAGCGTATGACAAAATCATCTTTCAATTGCTCATATATTCTGCTTACCTAGGGAGATGGCTCAAAAAAAGCTATTAGCTTCCTGCAAAATCCTAACTAGATATTTGTCGTTTCGTTCATTTATCTTGCTAATAATACATACTTTGCTAATTGCCTTAATGCACAGTCATTTTGATTTTGTTTTTGTCATTCACTGCTGTGTGTATAATATCAATTTTTTGCCCAATAAATATTGTTTAAACTAAAATATAAAATAACTGCTTAAGAGGTCACATCACCCATTCAAAAGAGTAAGAAAAGTTATAAGTATGTATGCATTGGTAACGAATTACTGTTTTGTGACACTGATTTAACAACGTGCAACGCAGACTAAAATTTCAACTATCAATTTACGAAAACTAAATTTCACCTTTTGACACCATTTTTTCTATTTGTTCAAAGTTGATTGAGAAAGGATCCTTCAAGAAGTGAAATGCTATAAGTGACATGCAGAGGTTACTCCATAGAAAGCAAGCGATATTGAATATACAATAGCGAGGATGTTCACGGGGGTTTGCTGCAAACCCCCGTGGACATCCTCGATATTGTATATTCAATATCGCTTGCTTTGTAAACGACTTGTCACAGAGTTCTTTTCTAAGACAAACAAAAGACGCACAATCAGCAAAAAAGACTCAATATCAAGAGTCTAGATTAAATTAATTTAATTTGACATTTTTTTCTCATTCTTT
Organism: Pictodentalium vernedei; assembly: GCA_031216915.1. NCBI lineage: Eukaryota > Metazoa > Mollusca > Scaphopoda > Dentaliida > Dentaliidae > Pictodentalium > Pictodentalium vernedei. Next base: position 713,225,776 of record CM062297.1, read on the forward strand.
TCAATGCTTTCTTTTTTTGAGTCAGCAAAATCTTGCCCATCGTTATACGGAAAACGGCATTATTATCGTACTTTTTGGTTTTATTTTGATGTGTGAAAAATATAATATCACCAGTCGAGGAAGTTCAGAAGAGTGCCTGAATGGATTCAGATACTTAAAAAAAGATCACTGAAATGTTTACACGGGGTTTTTTTGTGTGTAAGAGCTGACACTGTCCCAATTCATTGCCTTCGTTCTCGAAAGATATTCTTCTTCGCCCAGGTGTCGCAGAGCTTGGGATGATATTTGTTGAATACAGCACGTGCTCTTATCAACTCTTCGAAATATATCACTTCTTTTAAACAAAGGAGTGACGTCCTATCTATGTGACAACAAGGTTTTATGGAAAGTGAATAGCAGACGACACTTGAAAAACAATATCGAACTAAACATTTTCATTATTGCTTCAAAACCCCCGAGCTCGTTCCAATGAGGTGCCACAAGCTGCTATGTTTTGGAGTCTACTGTGAAAAAATAATTAAATCTGAATGGCGATTTTTGTAAATATCACCGGCCGTTACGGGACGTTAGGTGAAGGGCTAATCTTTTATCCATCGTAACGGCAAAAACCGGTCAACGATACTCACAAATCACTATGCATTTCTTGTCTAAAAAGCATAGCTTATGACCCCTCATTGGAATGAGCTCGCTGAGCTCGTTCCAATGAGTGGCCATAAGCTATGTTTTTTTAGTACTTACGAAAATGTTTTCGTAGTTACGAAACTTCCAATTTTTTTTAGGGTGGCAGCAATACGCTTCCGTACTGTCCCAATTCATTGCCTTCGTTCTCGAAAGATATTCTTCATCGCCCAGGTGTCGCAGAGCTTGGGATGATATTTGTTGAATACAGCACGTGTTCTTATCAACTCTTCGAAATATATCACTTCTTTTAAACAAAGGAGTGACGTCCTATCTATGTGACAACAAGGTTTTATGGAAAGTGAATAGCAGACGACACTTGAAAAACAATATCGAACTAAACATTTTCATTATTGCTTCAAAACCCCCGAGCTCGTTCCAATGAGGTGCCACAAGCTGCTATGTTTTGGAGTCTACTGTGAAAAAATAATTAAATCTGAATGGCGATTTTTGTAAATATCACCGGCCGTTACGGGACGTTAGGTGAAGGGCTAATCTTTTATCCATCGTAACGGCAAAAACCGGTCAACGATACTCACAAATCACTATGCATTTCTTGTCTAAAAAGCATAGCTTATGACCCCTCATTGGAATGAGCTCGCTGAGCTCGTTCCAATGAGTGGCCATAAGCTATGTTTTTTTAGTACTTACGAAAATGTTTTCGTAGTTACGAAACTTCCAATTTTTTTTAGGGTGGCAGCAATACGCTTCCGTACTGTCCCAATTCATTGCCTTCGTTCTCGAAAGATATTCTTCATCGTCCAGGTGTCGCAGAGCTTGGGATGATATTTGTTGAATACAGAACGTGTTCTTATCAACTCTTCGAAATATATCACTTCTTTTAAACAAAGGAGTGACGTCCTATCTATGTGACAACAAGGTTTTATGGAAAGTGAATAGCAGACGACACTTGAAAAACAATATCGAACTAAATATTTTCATTATTGCTTCAAAACCCCCGAGCTCGTTCCAATGAGGTGCCATAAGCTGCTATGTTTTGGAGTCAACTGCGAAAAAATAATTAAATTTGAAAGGCGATTTTTGTAAATATCACCGGCCGTTACGGGACGTTAGGTGAAGGGCTAATCTGTTATACATCGTAACGGCAAAAACCGGTCAACGATACTCACAAATCACTATGCATTTCTTGTCTAAAAAGCATAGTTTATGACCCCTCATTGGAACGAGCTCGCTGAGCTCGTTCCAATGAGGGGCCATAAGCTATGTTTTTGACTCAAAACATGAAGAAATTTAGCTATTCAAGAATTCTGTCGTCTGCCTTTTGAGTTAGGTAAAGGGTTAACATAGCGGCGTGATTTTAAATTAATGACACGCGACGATACTTTGCATTTCTCATTTCCGTCGGTAAATGTTACTGTAACAACCACTCCCATTCCTTCAGCCACCACCAGCAAGTAAAAATATCTACGACTTTACCACTCTGTGTTCTGATAATATGCTTATAAAATCTTATGGTTACATTTGTCTTATTTACAGGCATGCAAGGGCATTTGTGGAGCGAAACCGTAAGGACTTCAGCACAATTCGACTATATGTTATTCCCACGAGTAATTGCTCTAGCAGAGAGAGCTTGGCATAAAGCAAAATGGGAGAACCCCGACTGGCAAAACTATGAAAAACAGCGCATGGACGATTGGGCTAACTTCGCAAACAACCTTGGATATAAAGAACTGAAACGTTTAGACGAGATTGGAGTTGAATACCGAGTTCCCCCACCTGGTGCAAAGTAAGTAAAATAACCCAGAACGTCCTGATTAATTAATTCAGGTGAGTATACGAGCAATTATCGGTCGGTCGGTTGGGGTTGGTCGGTCTGTAGGTCGGTCAGAAAGTGAATGCTAGTGAGCTAGTAATTTTTCCCCAAAGGCCTAATCATGGTATGGTCATGCAGTTCCCCTCCACACCCACCAGACATATGTTCACTGAGTGCTCGCTGCCTCTGTTGACAAGAATCAGATTATGTTTTTGTTTGAATGTTACCCGTACATTAGTAAATAGGCTGTAGTATTACTGTTCTGGAACCGGTTGCATCGACATGCTAAAGCATCGACTATGCAGTCACCCGATGCGAACCCTGGCTATTTTTTTGGCATCAACCATATCCACTAACTGAAATGCCTCATTGCCGTATGGTTGATTGCGTTAAAACCTGTAACTCATGACCGTCCAGGATAAGATCTCATTGCCCACGCAAACGTTTAAAACGAAAGCTCTACCGCAATTTATCTTCAGAAAAACAAAAGGCGTGGCTGATTTTTCTTCCTAAGTTCTTATTGTTGTAATGAGAGCCTCTGATTGGCAAAAGTTACAATTCCTGCCTGAAAACCGTAACTTTTGCTGCATTTCTCTTTATCAAAGTTATCTCCTCTTTTTTTTAGCTCACCGAAGGGAGCTTAACTTGTCACTTGCCGTCCGTCGTCGTCCGTCGTCCGTCGTTAACTTTACATTAACGACTACTCCTCCCAAATAACTGGATCAAATTGAATCAAATTTGGTGTGCATGTTCCCCATCATACGTCAATTCAAACTTGTACAAATAAACTAGCCGCACCCACAGGGGGCACCACAAGGGGCATAACTCTGATAGCACCCATGAATGTCTTTCCAAAATTAAAAAAAATCTTCTTCTTCAGATCCACAAGGCAGAATTCTTTCCTATTTGGTATACATCATCTCTAGGGGGGCAGATTCAAGTTTGTTCAAATCTGCCCCCTGGGTTCATATTTGGGCTCACTATAGAAGCCCGAATTTGAACTTAGTGCATTTCAGGCAAATTTCTTAAAAAACCTTCTTCTCCAGATCCAGCAGGCAGAATCTTTTGATATTTAGTATGCAACATTGTAGGATGGATCTGATTCAAGTTTGTACAAATCGGCCCCCTGGGTTTATATTTGGGCTCAGTATAGAAGCCCAAATTTGAACTTAGTGCATTTCAGGCAACTTTCTTAAAAAATCTTCTTCTCCAGATCCAGCAGGCAGAATCTTTTGATATTTAGTATGCACCATTGTGGTGTAGATCTGATTCAAGTTTGTACAAATCGGCCCCCTGGGTTCATATTTGGGCTCAGTAAAGGAGCCTTAATTCAAACTTAGTGCATTTCAGGCAAATTTCTTTAAAAATCTTTTTCTCAAGATGTAGCAGGCAGAATCTTTTGATATTTTGTATGCAACATTGTGGGGTGGATCTGATTCAAGTTTGTTCAAATCGGCCCCCTGGATTCATATTTGGGCTCAGTATAGGAGCCCAAATTTGAACTTAGTGCATTTCAGGCAAATTTCTTTAAAAGTCTTCTTCTCAAGATCCAGCAGGCAGAATCTTTTGATATTGGGTATGCAGCATGCTTAGGGGGGTGAGATTCAAGTTTGTCCAGCCAGGTCCCTGGGTTCATATTTGGGCTCACTATGGGAGCCTGAATGATAACTTAGTTCAAAATGAGGAATTTTCTTAAAAAATCTTCTTCTCCAGATCCAGCAGGCAGAATCTTTTGATATTTGGTATGCAACATTGTGGTGTGGATCTCATTCAAGGTTGTACAAATCGGCCCCCTAGGTTCATATCCGGGCTCACTTTAGAAGCCCGAATTTGAACTTAGTGCATTTCAGGCAAATTTCTTTAAAATCTTCTCCAGATCCAGCAGGCAGAATCATTGGATATTTGGTATGAAACATTGTGAGATGGATCTGATTCAAGTTTGTTCAAATCGGCCCCCTGGATTCATATTTGGGCTCACTATAGAAGCCCAAATTCGAACTTAGTGCATTTCAGGCAAAACTCTTAAAAAATCATCTTCTCCAGATCCAGCAGGCAGAATCTTTTGATATTTGGTATGCAACATTGTGGGGTGGATCTGATTCAAGTTTGTTCAAATCGCTCCCTGGATTCATATTTGGGCTCAGTATAGGAGCCCAAACTTGAACTTAGTGCATTTCAGGCAAATTTCTTTAAAAGTCTTCTTCTCAAGATCCAGCAGTCAGAATCTTTTGATATTGGGTATGCAGCATGCTTGGGGGGTGAGATTCAAGTTTGTTCAAGCCAAGTCCCTGGTTTCATATTTGGGCTCACTATGGGAGCCTGAATGATAACTTAGTTCAAAATGAGGAATTTTCTTTAAAAATCTTCTTCTTCAGATCTAGCAGTCAGAATGCTTTGATATTTGGTATGCAGCATCCTTGGGGGGTGAGATTCAAGTTTGTTCAAGCCATGTCCCTAGGTCCTTATTTGGGCTCACTGTGACAGCCCCAATGATAACTTAGTTCAAAATGAGGAATTTTCTTTAAAAATCTTCTTCTTCAGATCTAGCAGTCAGAATGTTTTAATATTTGGTATGCAGCATCCTTAGGGGAGTGAGATTCAAGTTTGTTCAAGCCATGTCCCTAGGTCCATATTTGGGCTCACCGTGGGAGCTTGAATTGTAACTTAGTTCGAAATGAGGAATTTTCTTAAAAAATCTTCTTCAGATCCAGCAGTCGGAATGTTTTGATATGTGGTGTGTAGCATTCTTGGGGGGGGGGGGGGGGTGAGATTCAAATTTGTTAAAGCTAAGTCCCTGAGTCCATATTTGGGCTCCCTGTGGGAGCCCGAATTATAACTTAGACAATATGAGGAATTTTTCTTTAAAAATCTTCTTCAGATTTAGCAGTCGAAATGTTTTGATATTTGGCATGCAACATCCTTGGGGGTGAGATTCACGTTTGTTCAAGCCAAGTCCCTGGGTTCATATTTGGGCTCACTGTAGAAGCTCGAATGATAACTTAGTTCAAAATGAGGAATTTTCTTTAAAAATCTTCTTCAGATCCAGCAGATGAATGTTTTTGATATTTGGTATGCAGCATCCTTAGGGGGGTAAGATTCAAGTTTGTTCAAGCCATGTCCCTAGTTCCATAAAATTTGTCTCTCATGATTTCATTCCCTTGTAGTGTTGATGGACCATGTCTAACTGAATGTGACCCCAAATACTTCTTTGAACCACTTTGGCCGGTGAGCGATTAAGACTCTTTGGGGCCTCTTGTCTAATTTGCCCACTGATTATCTTGTAACTGTCACAGTATTCTTGGTTTGCTATCTTGTTAGTTGTGTCGAATTTCAGGATCGAAACAAATGGACACTCTCCGTTTTATTTCCTGAGTTCAAGTTCAGAAATAAGCGAGTAGATCCCTTGTACACACATTGATTCTTTATGTCAGGTATGGAGAGTTTGGTCCATTGCCCCATACGGATTACCGGTGTTTGGTATTCAATTTGTAAATAAACCTTGGGACTAATTATTGTGATGCCGATTGGATAGGAGATTACATACAACAGACTGCTACACAATAAATTTAGAATTCAGTTATATGGCGCCCAGCACCCCGGCAAGTAAATAACGTTATTTGAATGGTAATACGTCTCAAAAGAGTTAATCCTTTAACCCTTTAACCAACATAACGTCCAAAACCGGCCAGCGCTATTCTAAAAAATCGCCTATTAATTTTCATTATTTTTTAGTTTTTTGTCTCAAAAACATAGGTTATGGCCCATCATTTGAATGAGCTCTTTGAGCTCGTTCCAATGAGGGGTCATAACTTATGTTTTTGAGACAAAAAATGAAAAAAGTTAATTATTCAAGAATTTTTTTTGCAAGTGTCGTCTGCTTTCCATGTTAGGTAAAGGATTAAAGGCCGATGGTATTTTCAACAGATCAGTTCAACAGCATGAAACGGAACAATGTGAAAACTACTCTTGAAAATACGGTAAAGTACTGCCAGTATACTAGCGTAAAATTGTTACGATAAAATCCATATTTGTACAATGAAGGCATTTTGTTCGTCCAAGAAGCAGAAAACGGGGTATTTTTTTATAGTTTCACCATACCAGCCGGATGTTCAATCGTCATCAAAAGTAGCCCAATTAATATCTATAACACTGTACCCGACGTAACGGCCCAAACCGGCCAGCGCTATTCACAAAAATCATCATTCAGTTTTCACTGTTTCTTCTTTTTTGTCACAAAAACATGGCTTATGACCCCACGTTGGTACGAACGCATTGGGCTCGTTCCAATGAGGGGTCATAAGCTATATTTTTTGACGCAAAAAAAAAATGAAAAAAAATAGTCAAGAATTTTGTTTGCAAATGTCGTCTGCTTTTCGTTTTAGATAAATAGTTAATCTGCAGTCTATTGGCCGCAGTTTAAAAAATATTAATTGCTCTAACTTGAGGACGGATTATTCCCAGACAAGTCGATCTGGATGATTCAGCTATGAAAAAAAACCCAGTAATTCAAGAATTGAATGCCCCCGTACCGGAAGAAGCACTTCTCCGTTGGTGCGATTACACTGTGAGCTGAAACGGTGTTACCTTAAAATTCATGATGGTTGGACCTGTGGATGGCTGCAAGTATTCTACCGTATATTTAAGGATAATTTCTAACAGTGAAGAGTCCTTATTGAGTCTTCGAAGAAGACATATCAATATTTCAAAGTGCAGCCCCCAGCTGTTCGTTGAAAATAATGATTAGCCTACGCCACAAAATAACTGAGCAGCCATTCACTTTTATAAAATTATGACATATCATGATGCCGGGCCAGAAACACGATCGTCCAGGTTCAAGAGGTTAAAACGATGAATTAGTTTTTAGCTTAACTTGACAAAGTCAAGATAAGCTATTGCCATCACGCGTGCGGAAGTCTGTTAGTCTGTGAGTCTGTGAATCTGTGAATCTGTGAGTCTGTGAATCCGATCACATTTTCCTTTAGCACGGGCTACACCCTGCAGTTCTTGTCTGATCGTCACGAAATTTCATATGCAGGTTTGGGGTCATGTCCAAATGAGAACGTCCCCTTTTGGTCGCGTTTGGTCAACCGGTATGGCTGCCCGAGCCCAAAATCCGAAAACCATTAGCACAGTCTACAGGTCGTATTTATGAAGGGATTTCATTGTAACTTGGTAGGAAGCCTCTGTATAATGTCTGGATGAGAACGTCCCCTTTTGGGCATGATCTGTCAACCGTGATGGCTGCCCAAGCCCGAAACCTAAAAACTTTTAGCACAGTCTGCAGGTCATGTTTAATATGGAGGGATTTCATTGTAACTTGGTAGGATGACTCCTCGTGATGTCCTGATGAGAATTTCCTCATTTGGGCGTGATCTGCCAACCTTAAAGACTGCCCGAGCCCAAAACCCGAAAACATTTAGCACAGTCTACAGGTCATATTTATTGAGGAATTTCATTGTAACTTTCGTGGGTTGACTTCATATAATGTCTAGATGAGAAAGTCCCGTTTTGGACGAGATTGGGCAACTGTGACGGCCCGAAGCCCGAAAACCTTTAGCACAGTCGACAGGTCATATTTATGAAGGGATTTCATTGTAACTTGGTAGGATGACTCCAAATAATGTCTAGATGAGAACGTCCCATTTTGATCACGATCATTCAGCCTTGGTGGGTGCCCGAGCCCAAAAACCTTTATCATAGTCTATAGGTCGTATTTATGGAAGGATTTCATTGTAACTTGTTAGATTGACTCCATATGATGCCTAGATGATGACATCCCCTTTTGGTCGTGATTGGTCAACTGTGATGGCTACGGGTGCCCGGAGCCCGAAAATCTTGAGCAAAGTCTACATGTTATATTTATGAAGGGATTTCATTGAACTTCGCAGGATCACTCCAGATAACACCTAGATGAGAATGTCCCCTTTTGGTTGCGATCATTCAGCCATGATGGCTGCCCGAGGCCGAAGCCCGAAGCCCGAATACCTTTAACACAGTCTACAAATCATATTTATGAAGGGATTTCATTGTAACTTGGTAGGTTTGACTTCATATAATGTCTGGATGAGAACGTGTCCTTTTGGACACGATTGTGCAACTGTGAGAGCTGCAGGGCCGAAGCCCGAAACCCTTTAGAACAGTCTACAGGTGATATTTATGAAGGGATTTCATTGTACCTTGGTAGGATGACTCCAAATAATGTCTAGATGAGAACGTCCCTTTTTGGACGCGATCATTCAGCCTTGATGGCTGCCCAAGCCCAAAACCCCAAAACCTTTAGCATAGTCAATAGGTCATATTTATGGAAGGATTTCATTGTAACCTGTTAGACTCCACATAATGCCTAGATGATGACATCCCCTTTTGGTCGTGATTGGTCAACTGTGATGGCTACAGGGGCCCGAAGCCCAAAAACCTTGAGCACAGTCTACATGTCATATTTATGAAGGGATTTCATTGTAACCTCGTAGGATCACTCCAGATGATGCCCAGATGAGATTTCCCATTTTGGTTGCGATCATTCAACCATGAGGGCTGCCCGAGCCCAAAGCCCAAAAACCATTAGCACAGTCTACAGGTCATATTTATGAAGGGATTTCATTGTAACTTGGTAGGTTGACTTCATATAATGTCTACATGAGAACGTTCCCTTTGGACGCTATTGGGAAACTGATGGCTACAGGGGCCCGAATCCCGAAAACCTTTAGCACAGTCTACAGGCCATATTTATGAAGGGATTTCAATTTAACTTGATATGATGACTCGTTTTGGAATAATTTCACTGTAACTTGGTAACTTGCGTTGATATACGTGAACTGTGAGGGCCACATACATTAAATGTGAGGTCATATTAACCCACCCCTCAGCTCTTTAGTACAGTGTACACCTCATATTATTTGTATGAAAAACATGGCATACAGGGAACAGAAATGAACATACTCCGAATTATCACAATTCTTGTCTTATTTCATAATCCTTTCATAAACATTGAACATTATCCTTTTCATCAAACACAGCACACAAGTTAAATTACAGTGTCATTGACACTTTCATTTAAGTAATTGTTGGAATCTGATATTTGACAGAACCACAATCGATCTTGGTTATGTAATATGTACATTTATTAATATATGGTTCTTTTCAGCACCTGACCACCCGCGTATTTTATCTCCTGAAAATCAACCAATGAAAATCCGATGGCACATTCAGACATTATAGTGCAAAACAACATCCAGTCATACTAGTGCCATGACATTGAATCTTATATCGAAGCGGTATTTCATTCACTCGGGCATGGGCATCCTCGGACTCTCACGCCTCCAGCGCAATTCTGCAAAGACGCGGTTATGGCCTGGAACCAGTTTCGCCCTTTAATAGCCCATCGCCTATGTTTAGATTCACTTGTCTAGAATATTTCATTCGGTCGGAAAAGCGATGTTACAATATCCGTAAAAACAAAGAAACACACACAGTGTTTCAGCTCCTGGACTATGGGCTGAGAGCCAACATGCGCTTGCTTTTTGCTCTTGTTTGTAGAAATTAAAATCAATGACTTGGACAATATTCACCCACACGGCTTCAGTTTGTACTCGTTTCTTTCCGTATTATACATTCATCCTATCCACAATTTATCGTCTTTGTGCTTCGCCACCTCACTACCATGTAATGACTTTCACCACACATGCACACAGACACACACCACACCCAACCCAATTACCCCCGTCACAACACAATACCACGTACTGAAGGGCTGTCGCTTTCTAAATTTTAAACATCCCAATTTCATGAAGTCCCCAACAAAAGGTTAACGGAAGTACTGGTTTTGTCTGTCCCTGTTTGATAGTGTTATGGCCGGGGGAACCTTCTGTGCGTGGGCTCCGGGTAATTTCCACCGGGGTGAGCTTCAGATTGATTATAAGCCTGGTGACTAATAACGATATCCCTCTCCAGTAAATAAAACCACTGCTTCCGAGACATCGCCGTAGCAATGACTCTATAGGGAGTAGAGATGGTTATTTTCTGGGAAAGGCTGTCGAGTTGAGTTATAACGTAATACACGATGAAAAGAGTGATGGGTCTGCGGCACCTAAAATGCCATAGAATTTTTCTTTCTTGGACCGGTCGACACTAGATCACTGCTGCAGATTATAATTGTTTATTCACGATACGCTCCAATTCATTTGCTATCAACGGGAATGAACTAATACGCGTTGGTTATGAGGGGAAGAGGCAAAGATTTTTTGATCTCTCGGGTCTTCATTGAAATAAGAAAATTGAACAACGATTCAACAGTTTATATATATATAACCCATTACTATTTACATGGCCAGAATCAAACATTTTTACAAGATATCCCAATTAATAAAATACAACCTGAATCCCAAGTTCGATCACTATACCCAATAATAATTCTAGAAAATATATTATTATATGCTTTATAAATAACCACATTTCTATTGGCTGGATCTTATACACGGTTTTCCAGTGAATATCCACTTTCTAAATATAGCTTTTGGAATTCCCCTCTCTGGTTTTATTTCAATCGACGTGCATGCGCAGTCAACCTGAATTCCGTCTCATTTTTATGTTATTCTGCAGATGATAACTATTTGTTAAATAAAAGTATTTCTGGTTGATATAACTGAACTTTTAATTGAAAAATAGAAGATTGTTTTGTTTGAGGATGGTGTGTATAATAAAACAGTTATGGATTTTTGTGGTGGTAAATATGATGTGATATGAACCTAAAAATCTTATACTGACCTCGGTTAACGCCTCGGTCAATATAAGTTTTTTAGGTTCATATCACATCATATTCACCACCTCAAAAGTCCATAATTGTATAATGTACAATTAATTCGCTTCCCAAATTCTCATTTGTAGAGAGAAAAATCAAAACCAAAATTATAAACCTCTGGGTGCTTAACAATCTACGCAGTAACTCATCTGTCCACTTGTCCGGGCTTACCAAGCTATATGGAATTGCGTTTATTACTAAAACGCGTTGGTTAATTTAGCAATCAATTATTAATTATTACGTGCTTCGAGCTCTTGATAGTGTGTATTATGAGTTATGGTGATAAATTGACGATAGCATGGTCTGAGGTTTGCGGCTCGGAGCATATGTTCAACCGAGACCATGTTACTGTCAATTCATCACAATATATATGTTCCAATAAAACCGTACCCATAGCCCAAAACCCACATCATGAAATGAACAACTCAACTTTTAAGGATAAGACGTTTAGTAAATAGAGGATATGGAATGAGTGTTTTTCTCATATAATATTTATGAAACGAGTCTCAGAATTTTCCGTTTTGGCGAGCCTCTGGCGAGCGCAAACGGAAAATTCGGACGAGTTTCATAAATATTATATGAGAAAAACACTCATTTCATATTCTGTTTATCATATGACACACACACGCACAAATTAGCCACTTAGTATGACTTTTTAACCAATCACCTAACTTGAGTTGCAGACGGCACTTGGAAAAAACATCCTCGTACAGCTAAACATTTTCATTTTTTGCTTCCAAAACATAGGTTATGACCCATCATTGGAACGAGCTCGTTCCAATGAGGGGTCATAACCTATGTTTTGGAAGCAAAAAGTGAAAATATAAAAAAAAATGAATGGCGTTTTTCTTGTAGGTAAAAGATTAATACAATATAACCAACCCTAAACAGGACAGATAACGTAAATTCTCCCTACAGAAATTATGCAAATGTCACCCAGTTGTATTTTGTTCAGCCAATCAAATTGTCCAGTTTTGAAATTGACCTATGAAACCACCCAACTCTAATTATGCAAATTATGAAAATATGGCCCAGTTTTATTTTGTTCAGCCAATCAAATTGTCTCGTTTTGAAATTGACCAATGAAATTGACGGATGGCTTTATTTATCACTGATTAATATGAAAACAAAATATCAAGTGTTTTAAGGTGAACAAAACGGACGAGTGATATGATAAATAAACCTATCGTATACCACACTACTTCACTGCACAAATAATCAATAAATTAAATAAAGGCCGAGGTCTGTCCCTCTCGGTTCAAATCGTAAACTGATTTGTAAGTTAAACAATACTTCATATGGAACATCGTCTACTGCACGTGTGAAAAAATGTAGAAAAATGAAGTGGTTTTTCAAGTCACACCGTTGATGGATTAAAATGCTTCTGGAGCAGTAAACATAGAAAAAACTATGCGTGCTCTCATCCATTCAGAGGGCGTGGATTTTATTTATATTGGAATATATCGCTACATGAGGTATCGGTACCCGACCCCTGGCTGTTGAAAGTGTCATTAAACTATAATAAACAAACAAACTAACTGTCTAATATAATCGTTATCATTATGCGATATTGCTACTGTAATATTCAGAACACTCAGCATGAATCTCCCGGCCTCTCTACAGTCGACATGACTTTCATCCGAATTCTTGTTACTCAATGGCACTTCTATTACGCCGCCTACGTAAATGTAAAATCTTCGTCCATCGGCTGATTTGTCGTCATCCTCTAACCAGGAGGATTACATTAACCCAGTGCCCCACCTGGGTATTACTCCCCCACTCTCCTTCCTAATTCCCCAGCATTTAGTCAAAAACTGTTTCATAATTCCCCCCCCTGGCGCCTTCTCAATCTCCCCAACTATAAAATTGACCCTTTTTCTCGTGTTATTCCTCAACCAATTATCCTTCATGTTTCCATCTCATTTTTCCATTAGTTTTCCAAAGAGTCTTGTTCTACAAGGCAAATAATTGGGGCATTCTAAAATGAAATGTTCCAGGGTCTCCGTTACACCTAAGTTACATATTTGGCACACTCTTTCCTCGCCTCTCCCGATTCTCCCCTCATCTCCAGTGACTTGGACCACACCACTCTGAACAACAATGACCCTCCAAACGATCCATCCAGGTACTCCTCAAAAACTAGCGCATCCTTTTTATATAACCCGCCTAAGAAACTCTTGGTGTGAGATTCTAGCTCGCCAGTTCCATTTACAATCCTCGAGCACCCTTTCTCTTATAAAGCTACTCCCATGGTTCAGTCCGCATTCTAGATCTTCACTCTCTACTTTATCCATTATCCATTCTGTTTGAATGTTATAGTTCCATACATGCATGGTTAAACAACGTTTTACACCATCTGCAGTTTGGGAGGTTTACCAGCTAATTTAGGTAGCATAACTTTCACATATCTATTCTATCTTTAACCGGCATCCACTCGAGTTCCCCGATGATCGCTTCCAGTGAGGCTGCGTTACTGGACCCGGTTGTCCACCAACACGCATCATTTTGTAGAATCTTCAAGTTCCTCACTTACATTTACTTTAGAGGGATCACATCTGTTCTATATGCTTTCTGTATATGCCTCAACCTGTAAAACAGAGATTCACTCCAGTGGCGGCGCCAGAATTTTTTTTGTGGGGGGGGGGGGGGAGGCAACTAGGGGGGCAGACTCCCATGAAGGGGGGCAAATACGTAAAGGATCATATCATTACTTTGTTATGAGGTAGTCCAAACTTGGACCCAAAGTCCGTAATATACTTTTTTGGTTTTGTACGTCCTGTGGACGTACCAAACCAAAAAATTATATTACAGACTTTGGGTCCAAGTTTCGACTAAATGTAATGGTAATTAGCGGTCCTCCTTTCAAAAAATCCTGGATCCGCGTCTGGTGGGTCTGTGCGTGAGAGAGAGAGAGAGAGAGAGAAAGAGAGAGAGAGAGAGAGAGAGAGAAAGAGAGAGAGAGAGACTCATAATGCCCGTCTGTCATAATGCGAAATCCATGAATTTTTTTAGACAAGGGAAGTAGTATGTCATGTACCTTTGAGGGAATAGTTGGATGATCTCATGGATGATCTCATGTGACGTCATAGTCACGTGACGTAGTGGCGCCATGTTGTGTTGTCACGGTAACTCGCGTGAGCGGCCATATTGTGACGTCATCTCCATAGTGATACGTGGTGTTAGTGCGCATGCGCAGCGCGTGTTGTTAGGGTGATACGTGTTTCCGTCGTCCATTTTGTATACTGGAGGCCGCCATCTTGGTTTCTATGGTAGCACGTGATTGCTATGTTACCTAAGGCCTACAACAGGACAGGGGTATGTTCGGAGGGTGTGTTCCTTTGTAGAAGAGTAAATCAAATTACCACAAACAACCCGACAATCCCCCCAAATCACCAAAATCTATCCCAATTCACCGAAATTGACTTTATTTCCCCAATGTATCGGCTTAGCACGTAGTGCTATAGTACTAAGGGGTACAAGGGGGTGCGTTCGATTGAACAGGAGTAATGTTCTGGCTTAGAATTCTCCCAGAATCCCTTTTTGGATCATTATCCCGTGACGTTTTTCCCAATAAGAATAGCACGTAGTGCTATAGGGCAAATTTACCCAGAATTCTCTGCTTCTATCTATATAAACAACAGTCTTCGTCTATCTGGCCATGTTCCTTTGTTCTAGAGTATACTCCAGTAGCGTAGAAGAGCCTATCATATGGAACAGCTTTGCTTATTATTACTATAATTAGCTATTCTAGTCTATTCTTGTTAGTTCTGACCCTATTCCAAGTACTCTCGTTGTTTCATATATCTAGATCATTTATAACTAATCAGATTGCTTGATTTCCCATAACCTGTATGCAGAGTTATCTCCCTTCTGTATAATAAAAGCCTATATTCAATGGCCATATCCCATGGAATCCCATTTTTTGCAAAACACCTGTGGCTATGGAATCCTTTTTTTTGTCGTATGAGGCCATGAGGACTATGTAAAAGTCCTCAGTGAGTCCTCATTTATTATCCCTCATAGCCTCATTGAATTTTGAGGTTATGAGGACCATTAAAAATCCCTCAATCAGGTATAATTTACTACGACTCTTAGCCTCATTTCAGTATTTGAGGATACCTATGGCCTGGTATTGTATTATTCGAGGATACCTATCGAGGATATCTTTAGGAGAATCCCTTTTTTGTCGTATGAGGCCATGAGGGCTATGTAAAAACCCTCAGTGAGTCCTCATTTATTATCCCTCATAGCCTCAGTGAATTTTGAGGTTATGAGGACCATTAAAAATCCCTCAATGAGGTATAATTTACTACGACTCTTAGCCTCATTTCAGTATTTGAGGATACCTATGGCCTGATATTGTATTATTCGAGGATACCTATCGAGGATACCTTTAGGAGAATCCCTTTTTGTCGTATGAGGCCATGAGGGCTATGTAAAAGCCCTCAATGAGTCCTCATTTATTATCCCTCATAGCCTCATTGAATTTTGAGGTTATGAGGACCATTAAAAATCCCTCAATGAGGGATTTTTAATACGGCTCTTATCCTCATTTCAGTATTTGAGGATACCTATGGCCTGGTATTGTATTAGTTGAGGATACCTATTGAGGATACCTATCGAGGATACCTTCTGGAGAATCCCTTTTGTGGATCCAAAATTTACGGACTCGGCTAGGAATCTCAATAACGGAATGCCTTATATGTATACAGGGGCAATCTGATTCAACCTTGATCAATGTTATAGTCGAGACTGAGATAGGTATAGCTAGGAAGTAATGGATGAGATATGGGGCAGAATAACAGAAGCCAATAGTACTGGTACAAGGACAAGACTGCTGTAGAAGCTAATGATAGGACAGATAGGCCATAGACATGTAATGGCCTTGGAGCTTTGGCGACAAGATGGAAGCGGTTGGTAAGACTACATTAGACCCATTGAGGGTTTTTACATAGCCTAATGCGACACAAAAGGGATTCTCCAGAAGGTATCCTCGATAGGTATCCTCAATATATTGAGGTATCCTCAAATAATACAATACCAGGCCATAGGTATCCTCAATTACTGAAATGAGGATAAGAGTCGTATTAAAAATCGCTCATTGAGGGATTTTTAATGGTCCTCATAACCTCAAAATTCAATGAGGCTATGGGGGATAATAAATGAGGACTCATTGAGGGCTTTTACATAGCCCTCATGGCCTCATACGACAAAAAATGGATTCTCCTAAATGTATCCTCGATAGGTATCCTCGAATAATACAATACCAGGCCATAGGTATCCTCAAATACTGAAATGAGGCTAAGAGTCGTAGTAAATTATACCTGATTGAGGGATTTTTAATGGTCCTCATAACCTCAAAATTCAATGAGGCTATGAGGGATAATAAATGAGGACTCACTGAGGGTTTTTCATAGCCCTCATGTCCTCATACGACAAAAAAGGGATTCTCCTAAAGATATCCTCGATAGGTATCCTCGAATAATACAATACCAGGCCATAGGTATCCTCAAATACTGAAATGAGGCTAAGAGTCGTAGTAAATTATACCTGATTGAGGGATTTTTAATGGTCCTCATAACCTCAAAATTCAATGAGGCTATGAAGGATAATAAATGAGGACGCATTGAGGACTTTTACATAGCCCTCATGGCCTCATACGACAAAAAAGGGATTCCATAGCCACAGGTGTTTTGCAAAAAATGGGATTCCATGGGATATGGCCATTGAATATAGGCTTTTATTATACAGAAGGGAGATAACTCTGCATACAGGTTATGGGAAATCAAGCAATCTGATTGGTTATAAATGATCTAGATATATGAAACAACGAGAGTACTTGGAATAGGGTCAGAACTAACAAGAATAGACTAGAATAACTAATTATAGTAATAATAAGCAAAGCTGTTCCATATGATAGGCTCTTCTACGCTACTGGAGTATACTCTAGAACAAAGGAACATGGCCAGATAGACGAAAACTGTTGTTTATATAGATAGAAGCAGAGAATTCTGGGTAAATTTGCCCTATAGCAGTACGTGCTATTCTTATTGGGAAAAACGTCACGGGATAATGATCCAAAAAGGAATTTTGGGAGAATTCTAAGCCAGAACATTACTCCTGTTCAATCGAACGCACCCCCTTGTACCCCTTAGCACTATAGCACTACGTGCTAAGCCGATAAATTGGGGAAATAAAGTCAATTTCGGTGATTTCGGGTGGATTTTGGTGATTTGGATGGATTGTCGGGTTGTTTGTGGTAATTTGATTTACTCTTCTACAAAGGAACACACCTTCCGAACATACCCCTGTCCTGTTGTAGGCCTTAGGTAACATAACAATCACGTGCTACCATAGAAACCAAGATGGCGGCCTCCAGTATACAAAATGGACGACAGAAACACGTATCACCCTAACAACACGCGCTGCGCATGCGCACTAACACCACGTATCACTATGGAGATGACGTCACAACATGGCCGCTCACGCGGGTTACCTTGACAACACAACATGGCGCCACTACGTCACGTGACTATGACGTCACATGAGATCATCCATGAGATCATCCAACTATTCCCTCAAAGGTACATGACATACTACTAAGGGATATGGATAGATATGCCTTTGTTGGCTCATAACTTAATTATAACTTATAAGTATCTGCATCCGAGTCTTTAAATCTCTACTGCCTGGATGTGTTCATCAGCTAGCCTGAGGCTTTGGGCTAAGTGTGTATGGGAAATTATTGGGAATAAAAAAGAGAGGGGTGTGTGTGTGTGTGAGAGAGAGTGACTGAATGTGTTTGTGTGTGAGGGTGGAGGAAATGCATGCGAGATGGTTGGGGAGAGGGGGGGGGGCAACTGGGGGGGCAAAGCCTTCGTTTTGGGGGGGGGGGGAAATGACCCCCATGACCCCCCCCCCCCCCCCCCCCCCCCCCCCCCCGTAGCGCCACCACTGATTCACTCCCAATTATTCATATTTGACCGTTTTCTCCCACTGTTATATCCTTGCTTTCCTCTTCATCAACAGAGAATTTACCCACCTTCCACCTTCGACTCATCTACCCTTCGGCGCACAGGTATTACCTTGCTTTTGGTTTCGTTAAGTTCCAAACGCCATTTATCCCGTACTTACTGTGGTTAACAGTTTCTGCGCTCCCTCTTCACTTTCGACTAATAAAACCACGCCATCGGCAAAGAAAAGCCATGGGATTTTG
The DNA here is from genome assembly GCA_031216915.1 of Pictodentalium vernedei. Lineage (NCBI taxonomy): Eukaryota > Metazoa > Mollusca > Scaphopoda > Dentaliida > Dentaliidae > Pictodentalium > Pictodentalium vernedei. The sequence goes on from CM062297.1 coordinate 713,244,241, forward strand.
TCTCTCCAACATCTACCCCCTCTGCGCTTGAATTCAGCTCTTCCCTTAAACAATACGCACTCCTGCTTAAGGCCTATTTTCCATTGGAACCCTCTTCGTTGTGATGTTTCCAAGTTGACTCCGCACATCTTTGTACAGTGCTTTCATGATTCCAACAAAACTTTCTCCGAATACAAGTCCCTCAAAGTTTCTGCTATATTTCTTCCCTCCATACTCCTGTCATATATTTTTTTCCACATCAAGAAAGGCCACAAACAAATACACTACATTATTTGGGTTCCATTTTTATCGCGATCCTGTTCTTTTTCTTCCTTATCTTATAAGTGTGAAGCACCTTAAGTGAGGATCTACTTTCATTGTTCTTTCGTTTGGCAATGAAAAACACCTATCGACTAAATCTCGATTTAGACTTATGTAGGCTTGCTCGACAAATGACAGGTAGCGGAGTTAAATTTATACTTTTGTTTATTTGTTGTGCTTATCGCCACATCAGCATCTAAGGCTAAATCGTGGCGAAAGCGGAGTTGAATATGCTTTAACATAGGGAGCCTTGTTTATACAACGCCAGTTGGTTGGTGTCGAAAAAACACAGCTTTCTCGGTTAGAACATTCAAGCCAACGCGTTATTGTGTATCTTGAAATATCTTAACGCAAATTAACTATTATATAGACAGGACGTCATTCGCGTTCGAACTGTCATTTTGTACCACACGAGGTCGATTTGGGCGGAGGGATAATATTGAACGAGAAGCCGAAGGCTTCGAATTCAATATTATCCCTCCGCCCAAATCGATCGAGTGCGGTAAACATGACAGTTCGAACGCGTATGCTGTATTTATTGCACGCCTACAGTTTACGAAAAACTGTTCATCGATTTTGGCGGAGGGACAGTATTGAACTCGAAGCCTTCGGCTTCTTGTTCAATATTATCCCTACGCCGAAATTGATCTCGTGCAGTACTAAAAAAATGACACTTCAAACGCGTATGCTGTTCTGTATTTATTGCACGCGTACAGTTTACTAAAAAAAATATTAGGAACAAATTATGGCCAAAAATAACCCAAACGTAAAAAAGAAATAGTTAAATAGTCCACGCACGTGATCCGTATTGTTCAAGGCCAATGCAAAAAAAAAAAATATTGTTCTTTTCGGTTTTTGCAGAAAAAGCGTGCATTTTATGAAAATAAAATCATAGGCGTGCAATAAAAAAGAAATGATTTCTACGAGGCAGATATCAGACGAGCAGGCTTGTAAAACATAGGGTGGTCAAGGTTTTGGGGGGTGTAAACCTGGTGGTGTGTAACTTTTACAGTGGGAGTATGCATGAAGGCAATATGTGCGCGTGTGTTTGTGAGAACTGCTGAATGAGAACACGTAAAGACTACTTACCTCCAATTGTGCACAAAAGGGAAACCTTATTGCATACTAAGGGAGAAAAAGACCCCTGACTATTATTTTGGGCCAAATCGTTCTGTCATGATATGGGCAACCTAGCTTAACCCTTTGAAACCTGGTGGTTCTTCCCTGTCAGTTCAATGGCAGAAATTGGAAGAGTTCACTTTCATTATTTGGGGGTAGACTAATTAATATTTTCAACGTGCAGCCATGGGGCTGCACGCTGAAAATATTAATTGGTCTACTCCACACATTCACTCAGCAGCCATCCTACTTTAGGAAATTATGACATATCATGCTTCTGGGCCGGAAAAGCGTCCGCTCGGGTTCAAAGGGTTAACAATGACTTGCACTCTCTCCACGTCAAGAACTGAATAATAAGATATTTCCATAAGTAATCATTTCCTTTCATTCATAGGTTTAGCGGCGATTACTTCTTTGCTAATGTTGAGGCACCTGGATTGAAAATAGAATACAGTGAGGACGGAGGTAAAGTGTGGAAATCTGCTATGGGTGGGCCGAAAGTACTCGGCAAAAAAATTGTTCATGTAAGAACTAAGTAAGTATCTTACTTGTTATCGTACTTTGCTTGAATATCTTTCAGTCAGTGCTTTTAATCCTCTGAGTAATGAGTTTCAGACATCCACCTCGACATTTTACCTAATAAGTAAAGGGCTTCTTCCTTTTTACCAACCGAAAGCTGACAGTAATCTGAGCACCTTAAAAAACAACCATTTCCAGTGTGGTGCTACATGGGGGCAAATCGAGCATTTGTCCCCCCCCCCCTCCCTGAAAATTAGCTTTGCACCAACGTGCACCCCACCTTACTCTCACACACGCCGCATTATCGCTGTATTAACTTTAAATCCTGTATCTAATGTAACGTATATAACGAGCCGGCGATATTCAAATTAAAGGTATTTTAATACAAAATTTTCAAAATTTTGCCTCGAATTGTTGCCTCGAATACAGCCCCCTCTCTTGCCCTGAACAAACATCCGGCGCGATTTCCCCACTTTTCGTGGAAATTTGTGCAGACTACCGTTGATTTAATCTGATGTTTTTCTACCCACAAACATATTCAGATATTCTTTCGTGCACCAGTTGTAGATATCCAAACAGTAAGTATTTAATTCACCTTTAAAACATCAAGATACTAACACAATTAGTGGAACTACGCAGTGAAATTATAAAACTTCAGGTGTGGTGAATCTTCATTCATAATGATAATGTCATCAAAAATTCGTTCCAATCACGTCTCGATTGAGAAATATTTCGATCAAAGAAAAGAATGTTTATAGTATATTTTAGATCAAATCGTCTGGATTATTTGGGTTGGTTCGCTTTTCCGAACAGACGAAATATTCCAGATTATTCAGTCCAAACATGGACGATGGACTGTTTAAGAGCTAGACTGGTTCCATGCTATAACATCGTCGAATTCCTCACATAATTAGATTGGTGTCTTGCGAGCTTGAGTTGATGAGTCAGAAATCTGATATACGGATTTCTCGCTTTCTATTCTTAGTAGTAATTTGTAGGACATTGCTTGGCAAGGAAGATGCATTCCGAGTTTTCACTTTGTGGACACTACGCCTTAAGACTATACCAATGCAATGATGTTTTCCAAGGGCCTCACCTTAAAGCATTTCAGTTGCGGTCAACTCTCTCTGCACAGATTAATGATAAAGTAGATAAAGCCTCATTATTAGAGTTTATTGCAACAAATGTATTCTTTTTTATTTCTTAAGCATGGAATTACTATTTAAAAGACATGGGATGTACAAAGTTTATTTTTACGTGCCCCTGTTTTCATACCCAGCTTTCGGTCCGGTGTCTACTGCGCATGCGTCACTTTCGAGGAAAAAGTGGGTCAAAATCTTAACATTGATGCCTATGGACAAAATATTTTAAACATTAATTACACAAATAACCTGTTGAAAGACAATATTTTACGCATTATTTCCATTTAGTTCCATTATTCTAGTTTAATGTAATATGTTTATGTTGATAATAGCGCAATTATTTTTTGCTTCCTTTTTAATTTGAAAATTGTTCCTGAACATCCTGTAGAACCTTAGTAAATTTTACGAAAAAAGCAGACCCCAAGTGTGTTTAAATGTATTTTTTGACCTTTGAATATGTTAGGTGAAATTTTTACGCATTATTTTAGTAATCTGCAATAAATACAGAAAACAGTAATATAAATATAATGAGTGAACGATATTTTGTTTTTGCTACCTTTTTTGGCTGAAAAAGAGCATTTTTCAGAATATTTCAAGTGAGCGTCAGATTACGCGTGAACTGAGACTAGTCTTTTAAGAGGCAGAATATTTCTCTTTACTTCGGATAAAGTGGAATATTAATGTGCTATGTGATTTTTGTTCACAATTTTACATTAAGGTGATTATAATTTTCATAATTTTAAAATTTTTTTTCACTCGTCATTTCTGCTTCTCTTATATATAATGAATCTGAAATTAAAGGCACGTGAGCATTGGTGATTTTTTCTTGAAATACAATTGAAATAGATATGAAAGGAAAGAAAGAAATCTCTATCAAAGAACACTACTGCTAGGATTAGTTTTAAAAAAAATGAAATTTCTCCTTATTGTCATAAAGAAAGGTTAAAAATCTCCCGTTGAGTATATTTTTATTAAGGTGATGATAAAGAATACAATCACATTTTTCAGAAAATTCACTGGATTTCTCTCATGCTATCTTTCTTTACACTTGCAATGGATTAATCCAAGTAATTATAATCCTAAGACATGAAGTCTCGAAGAACAATGGATAAAATATATAAACCAGATCTTCTGTTAACAGCTACAGATAAGAGACGGGCCAAGGCGTTACTAATATTGTCATATATGATCTAAGTAATAATGAAGATCCGATTGTAAATCTGATTGTTTTTACGGCCATCACAAACCATTCGGTTAATTCTCTCGCTCGTTGATGTTTTCTGCATTCGTTCACCCCAGTATGTCGAGTTAACTCCCCTACCGGACAGAAAGCTGGACATGCCTACAGTGTTGCCAGGTCAAGTTTGTTGCTCGTGCATACCAGCTCTGGCACTGTATCTCATCAGACAACACAAAAGAAAAGGAAAACAGGTCTCTCGGTAGAGGGACACAATAGAATAGCAAGGTCTCGCTTCATTCTCAGAGTTGAGTTTTTTTAAAATGCCGATAGTCAGCTATGTGAGAAGCTTTTGGAAAGGTCTTAGGGTCATCTCCAATAGAGGGCCACGCAACAAAATTTCATTTGCAATAAGTAAGGATACACAAACAACCGCTGTCGCTATCCCGAATACTCCCCCACCCCCTCCACACACCTTTCGGAAATTGGGAAAAGAATACAAGTGAACAATTATCTAACTTTTTCAGGTCTGCCGATGGCAAGCGCTTCTCTCGTGTGATCTCGCTGGAGTCTCCAGGTGCCCAAACCACAGGAACTTCTGGACTTGAATCGTATTCCACTGTTGTATTCTTCTCAACTTTAATGGTGCTGGTGACACTCGGAATTCTCCACTAACAAGGATAGAAATTGTTTTCAACATGGACAAAGCAAGTTTCAAAATAATTATTAAGAGAGAGAAGTTATTATCTTATCATGGACAAAGCAAGTTTCAAAATAATTATTAAGAGAGAGAAGTTATTGTCTTGTCAGAGAAACAAGAGAGTAAAATGAACACACAGCTATTGGAATATATTGTAATGTAGACGGATATATCTGCAAAGCAAGGTATTCCATATACAAAAAAATAATGGATGAGGACAAAACAGTGTATTATCCTGCCCATAATTCTATCCTTTGAAGATAGTCTTTCTAACTTACCAATGATATCACACTTCCTGCGGCGCTGGGCTTTAACCTACATTTCGTTCCGGAGAGCCTACAGCTAAATTTCGTTCATTTTAGAACAAAATTCTCGTTTCCATGACAGAGTGGAGAATTGATATGTTAGATTGTAGCATTTTATGGGACAAAGTTTCTCGGGACCACCGGCCACAGACTTTAGGTTCTTGGGTGAACAGCTGCAGAAAGGTGGAACTATCGGAGGGAACTAGGAATGAGTTATCAAATGTTGGCCCAAACGGTGCTTGAGTCTAGGTCACCCGGTCAAGGACGCACTGTACCATCGCTCTCCAACTGGGGCAATCGAGATTAAGTGTTTTAGTCAATAACATGATACAAATGTCGTGAGCAAGGATTTGGGATTTAGGACCGTTCAACCGTGAACGACGCCTTGTAACGGATTTCTTGGTGACCATGCCTGGTAGTTAGACTCGGAATAACTCTCAAATACTTCTTTTTCTGGCTAATATTCGGCTTCCTAAAATCACCATATATTATACTGTTGAGAAAACAGGATGAAAAATACACAAATATATATACTCATGATATGCCATTCAGAAAAGTTGACCCACATTGTTGTATTAATATAATATATTTAGAATATACCCATAGTGGCTTGGTGTACCAACTGTTCACCACGAGTGGTGAAGTGGTGTTAACCGCGAGCCTTTGGGCTTTATACCATGATCGTCAGATTATTAAGAGTCGCTATTATTTTTTATCGATTTTACTGAGCAGCAGACGGACATACTTGCGAATATGTTTTTGTTTACGTGAGCATCGGTGGGCGTTACTTTCGCTATCAGTTTTATCGCCGAAACGAAATGGAAAAAGAAACTGAGCCATTTTCGTTTTAATAACATAGTAACATACTATTTCGAGTTATGGAAGCTTTATTAACATGAGACAATGCATGTTTGTTAATTTTTGGCATCTTATGAGGTAAACCCATTTAAAAACGTAATAAATAATTGCCACCTTCATTTCACTCTTCGCGAGGTGACGTGCGATAAATTTAGACAAGTTCGCATTCAGATCGACGTCACCAAAGATCAACTTGGATGTAGTTCTACTGTAGGTGTAAATGTTTACTACTAAAACCCCATTGCTGGCGTGTTCACCACGGTTGGTGTATAAAGCTAAAATTTATGTCATAGACTTTTCATATATAGTAGAAGTTATTCCCAATATTCGTGCATTTCTTAAACAAAAGTATCAGCTCTACCAGACACACGTATACAGATTAGAATGAATACTCCTGTACTTAGGTATTAGGTTTTGTTTCATTGAGAAAAGCATTGCCATCTGCCTTCATTCCACAGTCACCTAATCGTTTCAACCAGAGAGGTCGTTTTTCCGGCCAGGAACATGATACGTCATAATTTGACTTAGTAGGATGACTGCTAAGTGACTGTGTGGGATAAACCAAAGAATATTTTCAACGTGCAACCTCATGGCTGCACGTCGAAAATATTAATTGGTCTACCCCCAAATAATGAATATGGACTCTTCCAATTGCTTGTATTGAACTGACATAGAAGATAATACCAGGGTTCAAATGGTGAACGGCTGATCAAGAGGTGCGTTTCTTGTGCAAGAGTTACTCATTTGAGATAATGGAACGATTGTGACTTACTGAACGAAGATGTTTGATTTCAGGGTTGGGACGAAGTATGCCCTCTTGCTAGAGAGCCCTGCGAATCGAGATTCGATTCGATTTCGAATCTTAAGTTTGTATTCGGTTCGATTCGAAATCGGCTGCTCGATTCGTTACCTCTCGAATCCTCTTCACATGACATAGCTTGGTATCAGTCCTCTTCGTCGTCTCACGAAACTTATAGTTCAGATGGAAATTGTACACAGTAATGTTGAAATAAAAGACAGCGCATGCAACTTCCTCCACATTAACATAAATTACATCTAAACTCATGTCACTGTCGTGAAGGGTATACTATAGGAAAAATGAGCTCACTCAAGGCATTTGTCAACTTTAAACATTTATTTACATTTAGTGGCGGAATAACCAACCGTACTTCTTTCTCAGTCGGTATAGCCAGACTACTGGTAACCAAAGAAGAAGATGAAATGGTTTCGCGCATCGAAGTCGCGCAGGGATGCTGTGGGGCAAGCCCCTTTCGACCCCCTGTGACTGTTTGAGATCTTGTAGCTACATGTCTAGGCGTGTTGAAGGAGGAAAAGGACTGGGTAATCAGCAGATGTTCCGGGCTTAGATGATCAAGAAGGGTGTTGCTTTGTCTTTGTGTTGGTCGTTGACTGAACCGTCGGGTGAGGACCAGAGCGAGAGGTGCTCCTTTCACAAAGGTGCTACCTCTCCCCGAGGGTGCCGTGGTGCTACTTGTAACAAGAAATTAACAACATTATATACAAAACAATTACTTATAACAACGGTGGATAAACATAACTCCAAAACAGCAATTAAACCTTTAATAAATACAAGATTTGCCAAGCAGCGTGTGGCAGTTATCTGAAGTCCTCATCAGCGATTATCAGCTTATGCAACACTGTAATTACTGCATAAGCCAGCCTACAACACCACCAACCATGCTAAGTCCTTCCACGATGGCATGCCCTGATGATGTAGTTGGGTTATTTTATCAGTTGAGACATGAGCCATCACAGTCGGGCCACATCAGGATTAAAGTACCCAACCCCATTCGTCATCTTCAAGACGCCACTGATTCGATTCGAGGTCCGATTTGATTTCGAGGTTCTCGTCAGATCACCGAAATTAAGCAACGTCGAGCCCGGTTAATCCTCGGATGGGTGACCGTCTGAGCGATCGATTCGAACTCCCGCGTTGTGTCCTTGGGCAAGGCACTTAACCCCAATTGTCTAAATGGGGGCGCGATGACGCCGTGTACGAAAACGTACTGCACTTCGATGGTGCGCATGTCTTCAACCAATCTAACCCTGCCTGTGCTGCTGTACGGAGTTACGATGTTGGGGAGCTGGCAGCTGCTCGTCGTTGTTCGGTGGTTCTTTCCTGGTACTCCGGCTTCCTCCACCCGTAAAACTGCCACGGTCATGATTAGCCATTGTGCATAAGTATGTGACCTTAAACACCAATAAATAAATTTATTATATGCCATTTTAAAAGATGGCGAGAAATTTTTAACCGATATTTTTCTATATCTATCGTCACGATAGATATAAGGGAATATCCCTCTGTAGATTAATCGAATCACGCAAGAGAATTAGAACGAAATTACTCCGCCGACGAACGTATACTCTCCCAAAAAAGAAAGTGTGCATGCTAAAAAATAACACTAAAAAAAGATATATATCATTTTCATTCATGGAAATTTTATTCAATCACAGATGAATCAATTTGTGATCAACACGAGAAATTTCATTACGCTACGACGAATACTCTTGGTGCCATGGAGAGTCAAAGACACTTAGGGTCAAACACAAAAGTCACACACTCAATATCTGGTATGACCTCCGTCTGCATCGACTAGTGCTGTGCATCTACTCCTCATGGAAGCGATCAAGTTAGCATGGAAGTGTTGTGGGATGTTGTTCCATATTCTGATAAGCTGTCTTTGGAGTTCCATAAGTGTCGACGGTGCATGGGGAAGCCGGCGTAGCTAACGTTTCATTTCGTCCCATACGTGCTCAATGGGTGAGATATCGGGCGAATTTGTGGGCCAGGGAAGAACATCCACTTGTTGTTGCTGCAGATACTGTTGAACAACACGAGCTGCGTGGGGTCGGGCGTTGTCCTGCTGTAGAATGACGCCGGGGCCGCGACATTGCTGAAATGGGACAACAACAGGTGTAAGCACTTCATCACGATATCTGGCTGCATTGAGATTGCCATCAATAATGACCAGCTCAGTTCTGTTACGGGCAGTGATGCCACCTCACACCATGAGAGGCCCTCCCCCATAACGGTTTCGCTCCACGACACATGGATCTGCGTAGCGTTCGTTTCGACGTCTATACACTCTCTGGCGGCCATTTGATGATGAAAGATGGAAACGACATTCATCTCTGAATAAAACATCGCCACCAGTTTAAGGGATGCCTGAGATGTTGTCTACACCACTGCAGTCAAGCACGACGATGACGTAACGTCAAAATCGGACGAATTGCAGGTCTTCGAGGTCGTAAGCCGTATTCTCTCAGCCGGTTGATTACTGTTTGAGGATGTATCCGTCTCAGGTTAGGGATGTTCCTGGCTGTCGTCGTTGCCGTTTGTTGCCGGTTCCGGAGATGGACGACACGGATATACCTTTCTTGTGCAGGGGTGGTAACTCGGGGTCTCCCGGAGCGGTGTCGGTCTCGAACGTCATCATGTTGTGCATGTCGATGGACTAGCCTGTCTACAGTGTTACGGTGGCAGTTCAAATGCTGGGCAACCTCTCTGTGTGTTCTGCCAGCTCTAATCATACCCAGGGCAAGGAGACGTTGATTCATTGTCAATCTTGGCATGCTAATGTGGAGTCGTTTTAACAGCAGCGCAAGTTTGAATGTGAACGATAGGAAGGCCTTACTTTAGTGTTTAAATACCCAAGGATTCACACTGCTGCATGACTTTTCCGACTCTCCACGAGCAAAACATGCCTTTTCACAAACGTACAGAACGTCATTTAACGTTAATGCAATTTTAACGGGGAAAGCTGTTTTTGTGTTCAATATAACTTATTCATGAACAGGTTAACACTCTTTACACCTACGGAATTATTTGTTTGGAGTTTGATCAATTTCTGCAATGCACACTTTCTTTTTTGGGCGAGTATACTTTTTATATCTTCACTATAGACCACATAGAATATGCACAGCCTGCTGAATTATTCCAAGGTAAATCCAGAGCAAAGCAGGCAAATTTCTTCACTTTTGTCTGGAAATGAGTCTGACACAATTCAAAACCAGCCATCACTTGTGAGAAAGAAAAATCTCAACAAAATCAATCATCTACTTTTGCACGTAAATCTCCATGTGGCACTTCGTCATTCTTTGCAACCGAAACAACATGTGTTAACACCAGTTCCACCATCGATTCTCGTTGTCGTACCGACATGGCAACACCCATTTTTAGTGGGAACACGTTCAATGCACCGGTAAATGTGTATTTTAGCTCGTCTCAAAGTAACAAAATTAGTGTTGCGAATAGTCCAAAAAGGAAGTACAAGAAAATCCAACTCATCGATAGTGACAGTGACTGACAAATATGCTAAAAACAGTTTGAATATTGAAACATCCTCCTTCGGCCTTCATTGAACATTTTGTGAACTGTGTCATGTTTGTGTGCATTTGCGCAGTGCACTTTTGTTATTACTTTTGAATAAATGTACCACCCATTGTTTTTTTTTTTTTTGGGGGGGGGGGGGGGGGGAGTCATAAAACACTTTCACACACGTTTATTGATTTTGTGTGCGTAACTGACAATATAGGAATTTTCTAAGGGGATTTATGTGGAACTATTTTGTTGTGTGGTAGTTTGATTTTGAAATCGGGGCCAATAAGTAAATGGGTCAGTTGCGTCAGCTGATTTTTGTTGACATTATCATCATTTTCTCCACCTTGGGTTTTTGATTGCAATGAAAACACCACATTACCTCTTTTAATCGCAACAAAAACAACGCAACCCATATAATAAAAAGAATACCTGCTGTTTTTGAGTGAGTATATGAATTATCTCATTCGTGGCTGCAAAGAAATTTAATTTTTCACTCGCGGCTTTCAGCCGCCCGTGAAAACTAATGTTCCTTTGCAGCCACTCATGAGATAATTCCGATACTCACTCAAAAACAGTAGGTATCCTCTATAAATTTGATTTCGAAATATAGATGTGATTCGATTCGAATCGAAAATGTATGATTCGCACGGCCTTATCTTGTTGTCTGAATTCCTTGACTCTTGCCAGATCGAAACTCAGATCTCGATCACAAGGCTGAGGCCAATGAGTAACTGTGCCTTAAGATAGAACATATAATTAATAGCACATTGCTTTTTCCAAATTAAATAACACATGATTGGAAGATTATCACAAAAATTCTAACGTATTCAAGAATTGTTACAAATGTATACAATGGGTGTTAGACAAGTAAATCAACACAGCAATCATGATACACTAAAACAATACGACAAAATGTCAACTAAAGAATTTCTTCTGACTAGTCTTATAAGGAATTTCATAATAAGATGGATAAAATGTTTTTGAAAGAAAACAGGACATGGTTTAAATCGTGAAAACATATAAACACAGCTGCATGTGGTGAAAATCACTGCTTCCTTTATTGAATGAATCACTCACGGCTTCATATCAAAATAAAACTACTCTAACATTAACTAAAAGATTTTTGAACTGTCTAAAACTGTTGTAGCATTTTCCTAATTTCCAATAATCACATAATTAAAAAAAAATATTGTATTTATAATATTGAATGTCAGAATTCAGTTGTTCACGGGTTCTGAAAATATAACGAAACTTAAACTGATTTTTCCAAGCAAAAGGTCGAACATTTCTCTTAGAAGGGGTCACATCAAAGAGGTCTTTGGGGGACCTGCGTGTGAAAGAGAAGCCAGGTTTTGAACAGTACCTCGATGACACGTTTGTGGGGGTGGTGGTGGGGGTAGGGGCATTTTTGTTGAAGCTGAGATCGTAGGGAACTTAGGGGAAAATTGCGAAATATACCGAAAGGGGGTGGTAAATGTGTCATTTAGACTTAGTGGAGACTCTGGAACACTTTCTATTACAATGTCCAAAATATCAGTCTAACAAAATAAGATTCACTGGGAGTATAATGGAGAAGTGGAATGGGAGAATGAAGGACATGCGGTTGGTAAGTGACAAAAAAGAGAGGGTTAGTATACTTTCTGGAGAGATTGAGAAAAATAAGGTAGGGGATCTCATCAAGTATTTCATTTACGAGTGTTGGGAGGAGAGAAGAGGCGTGGGAATAGAGAGGCAGTAGGGATAACAGGGGTGATCGAGGCCTTCTCACCTGAGAATCACGACAAATCAGTGGCCTGTCAATGTGTTATTATTATTATGGTCAGTTTCAAAATACGCCTTTATTTAGTCTGAAGCAATATGGAGACAAAATTGCACATTAAATGAAGAACGATACAACATTTCCAGATACACTGTTATGAATAATTAACAGAGGTACGGGCAAGATGAAAACTTTGTGATTTGAGAAGAAAAAGACGGAAAACAAAATCTCGTGGCACGAGAGAGTAAAGAGCACATTTCAAAATGTATACATGACCATCGTATCACCTTAGAAATAAATATTTGAGTAAACGGTGTTTTTAATAATGTTTTTACCCGTCTGGTTTGAAAAAAGTGAGGCGTTTATTTTTCACTTTTTATTAAACTAAAATGCATCATTAATTTTGAAAAAAAGAATGTGCTATTTTGTCATAGAGCTGTATTGACCGATAAAGGAGAGGTTTTACTGGTTGTAGGCACACAAAAGGTCCTAGAACGCAGAGTCTCTTTTCGTCCTAACTGGAGTTTTTTTTTTTAAATTCAGCTGGGCACCTTGTCAAGTGAAGGAAGACATAGTGCCCGGTCAAAATTACCGAGCGTTTGTTAGGTAGCTGTCAGTCTTTACTTCAATATTCCGCTGCTCGAGGGTGAGAACCATTTATTCAGTTCAGAAAATTGAAACATGGTCATGGTTAACGACGCAAAATTCTTGAATTTTCACAGCAGATGGAGTCAGGATTTACGATTCAAGATCAGCAATGCCCAATATTAAATTTTTAATGAATGAACTTTCGTTTAACAAGAATCAATCAATTTAAACATATATTCAATTGGGCATTAATGATTAATGCAATTATTCAAAGTTCAGGTACTTTTTCCAACTTCCGCGTAAATGTTGCTTCATTTCACGTAAATGCAGTTCATCCTTATTGTGTGAGAAAAATAAATGCATTATCACGATACCACTTATTATAAACATCTGTCTTATTGGCTACAACATTGGGACAGAGTTCATACGAATCACAGTACCACCAGTTTCACAATATAGTCCACTCTAAAATCAGTAATGTTAAAATCAAACCAAAATCAACTGGGTTCATATTCACACAACCCAGTTGTTTTGGGTCAATTTTGACCCAACTGATTTTAGATTTAGTTATTTATTCACTGGAGTATAACGGCACATCCGACAGCCAAGGATACCTCGTGGCGGACAGTTTTACGGGTAGAGGAAGGGAGAATCACCGAGCAACGACGAGCAGCTGGCAGACTCCCCAACGTACTAACTCCATACAAGCAGGGTTAGCATTGATTGAAGACAGGTGCACCACCGACGTGCAGTACGCCTCAGTACACAACGCCACTGTGCCCCCACGTGGGCAATCGGAATTAACCCTTTACCCAACGAATCGGCCGCATCCGCCCGCGTAATATGCAAATTCAGCAGTCGAAAAATAATTATTTTTCAAAAAATTTGAACAAAAACATATCATGTGACCCCTCGTTGGAACGAGCTCGTCGAGCTCGTTCCAACGAGGGGTCACATGATATGGTTTTGTTCAAAGTGTTTTGAAAATTAAAAAAAATTATATTTAAAATAATTAATTTTGGTATCGCCTGCGTTGGGTAAAGGGTTAAGTGCCTTGCCCAAGGACACAACGCAGTTACCTCTAGCGGGGATCGAACCGTAACTAATTTTAGAATATGTACACTCGATGATCGTCGACACTTTGCATTTGGTGACCATAAACTTTCTCTCACGACATAATTTGTTCAAAATGACGTCACTCAAAGGATGTTTTGTGAACTTGTCTATATCGATTATTATCAATACAACTGCACTGTAAAAATACTGTTAAAATTACGGTTGATTTACTTGCAACCAGTTACCGTTACATCTGTCGTAAATTTTACAGTTATGACTGTTACTGCTCAATATTCCACCATATGTAAACTAATGGAGGAGTACTCACAGAGGCGGACGGGCCGAATGGTTCACAGGGAAAATTCCCTGTGGGTCCACTATTGGGTTCCCCTTGGGGCCCCAAAAACTGATGCAGACCAACACCTGTTGGTACGTGAAATTTCGTAAAAATCACCAAAAGACGAAATGGATCTGATTGCACAGACTGCCGTTATATTGAAATGTTCTCTATGTGGACTGTCATTGGCAGTCTACATAGGGGACATTTCGAAATACCAGAAGTCTAGTCTGCCATTTATCGCTGAGATGAAAGGAAACAGCGTTCCTTCAATTTCAAAAAATTAAACTTTTCTCCGATTGGACCGAACTATGGTCTTCCCGATGGGCTCCCTCCTCCCCCACCCAGGTGGAACCATTTTTGTCGAATGATCGAGGAAGATGATACAAAAATGACATCGAAATGCCATTGACCGCTCAAATGCAAGAAAGCTGCGTTCGTTCGGGTGGTAAAATCAAAATTTTTTCCGGGTCTGAGGACCCCTTGGTGCATTCCCCGGTAACGTTTCTTGGCCCAGTTCGCCCCCGGGTACCCATATACAATGGAGCAGACTTATTTTAAACGAACGCATCCAACTCTTCAATTCCTGCTTTTGGAAAATGGCGGCGTCTTTGACGAAAAGTGCCCTGATTTAGGAGACTCAATTTTTAAGGTAGACTAATTAATATCTTCAACCCGCAGCCATACAGCGACGAGTTAAAAATATTAATTGGTCTACTCTGTATGACAAACGAGCAGCCTTCTTCCTTTAATGAGTGAAACAAAGTATTAGTTCTTCGACATTTGCTCAAGATTGAACAAGAAAGGTCGACATTTCCAAAAGTAGTTAAATACCGTATTTTCTCCTTAATATTTAGCGGTAAAAGTAGCAACAACTGGATTGCCAGTACTTTTACTACAGTTTAAACGGTAATGTTTACAGAGTGTGTTGTGGGGTGGGGGGGGGGGTGGGGGTGGGGGATCTCACCCATGTAACAACGCATTCTGTTGAAACAAAAACCCATAAAAAACAAAAGGAAAATGCTAATCTGTACATCTGCGAGTGCAACCCGGAACATCAATGATTGAAACTTTATTGTAATTTTTAATTTTTTTTGCAGAATGCGACGGTTTTGGATAGGACAAAATTTCTATTCCACAGGCGGTTTTAATTATAACTTACTATTTTTTATTTGTATATAGCTTTTCAGGTACAGCACGGACTTAATTTGTGTTGGTCGTCTCATCACATGTTTTTCATAGTATCAAATAAATGTGATCTCAATATTATACGAATTAATATATCTTTTTAGAATAATTATATTGTGTATTTTTGTATTCATATATATGTAAATACCTTTGACAATTCGCTACAAATGCTTTGTTTTCTTTGAAATAAACTTATATAAACATCTAATAGGATTTGATTATTTCACTTCAGGGGCCAAGACTATAAAAGTTTTACAGTTGTATTTCTATAATTGTATTTTCTAGTTGTGGCTGAACCATTAGCATTTTCAAAGATGTGGCAATTTGCCAGTTGGCAAATTGCCATATCTTTTAAAATGCTAATGATTCATTTTAATATGTTATATTAATAGGTAGAAAATACAATTCTAGAAAATACAATTTTAAAAGTTTGTTAAAAACGGCTTTGCGAATATCTATCATCCACCCCCATACTATGATCATACTATATGCCAATATTGAACGCCAAGATTGTTTTCAGAAAACGAAACGAAGATAAGAAACGCAGCCACTCCCAAAATCGACAAATTCGCCCAAACTCTCCAACACGAAAATGCAGGTTAAACTTTTTTAATTTTTATCATCTCTCTTCAGATCCAGGTTTTGTTTTGAAAACGCAGGTTGCTGAATGCAGCAAATAGAAAAATTCAAAGTAATTTGTATTTATATTTTGCATAGTTTTATATCAGATGACGACACATCAAAACTGAGAATTTCTACATTAAGGCTAAATAAAATTAATCTTTTGATTCTCAAGCACCGGCTCATTCGTTTCTTCGGCCCACGTTCGTCATATTTATTTCGGAGGCAAAATTGAAAATGTATAAAACTACCATAGGGTGTGATTTTAGCGGCATCACATCGCGATTTGCGATGCAATATGTCGTATACATTGATACAGTATTGCTATTCTCTTCAAGAAAATGCGACACGATTCTCATAAGTAGGTACAAAATAAATATTTATTCAACTGCTTGAGGGCTAGATTATTTTCTTCAAAAATTGTTCTATTACAAATTATTGGATAGTGCCAACAGGCTTTCTCCAATAATGTGTAATAGAACAGATTTAAATAAACAAACTAGTATTTACGGTTGACTGAATACGAAACATGGGTAAGGAAAAAATTGGCCTTTTCACTGGTACCATCATTTTTTGAAAGGCCTGATTGTGGCTTCTCGCACTCAACCTGTTAACCCTTTACCTAACATGAAAAGCAGACGACACTTGCAAAAAAAATTCTTGAATAACTAATTTTTTTCATTTTTTGTCTCAAAAACATAGGTTATGACCCCTCATTGGAACGAGCTCGACGAGCTCGTTCCAATGAGGGGTCATAACCTATGTTTTTGAGACAAAAAATGAAAAAAATAATGAAAATTATTTGGCGATTTTTGTGAATAGCGCTGGCCGGTTTTTTGGCCGTTACGTTGGGTAAAGGGTTAAAAAACTCCTCATTATCATTGATCTCCATTTTAGTTGCACTACATTGATTTTTTATTGTGTGATCACTGTTACAAAAGAAACTATCAGTGAAATCAACTTCGAAGCTCCAATATTTAATTTTAGACTCTCACAGCTGGATTTTAGGCATCGGCGACCATTCCATCAGGAATAAAAATTAAATCATTCGCTTTAAAAAACGTTTGCCTGAGAATCAATTATTTAATTTTGTTTGGCTCAAGTGTCCAATCATTCTAAATATTAACTACATATGTGAGTGTTTCCGACTGTTAGCAAGAGGTGTCGCTATGGGTTTGGGGGGAGGTTAGGGGGTACGGCGCCCCTAAAAATGTTTCCATTTGGGACATTTTCGACTGGGTTGGAATCTAAGAGAACAATTCACTCTTGCTAGTAAAAATGTACTTTCTCACAAGGCTAGGTTTTATTCTTACACACACACACAGAGTCGGCCATTTAAATTGAGGTATATAGTGCCCAGGTGCTTGACCAATTTGGAGTACCGATACGGTATGTGCTAATTAAATAATACGTTATGTCAAAATTACGATACGTATATTCTATTTATCCACAAATAAATTTCGAAGCAGCAGTCTTGAATATTTTATTTGTAATCACGACTGACTAATATTCCAACGACATTATCAAGGACTATCTTCGAAGAAAGCAGGCCTTGATAAGAAAATTGGAATATGTTATCGGTCAAGAGCTGGGCCATCATAGTCCGGACAAATCTGGTTTAGCTCCCTCCCTCCCTCCCTCCCTCCTCCCTCCCTCCCTCCCTCCCTCCCTCCCTCCCTCCTCATAGAGACACATACAATCGGTCATCTTCGCGACACTGATGCTGTCACTAGATCGCAAAACCCTTACATTCTGTGCATGGAATCAAAAAGTGGTTAGGCTCCACAAAGTAGATCTTCTGATTCTCAGACCATTTTTTTTATAAATTACATGTGGGCGAGTGGGCGGGCGGGCGGGTGGACGTCGGCCGGGCGTACGGGCGGGCGGGCGGGCGTTTTTTCCGGGCGGGAGGGCGGGCGGGTGACATTTATTTTATTTAATATTTTTGTAATTATTTCTTTGTCATTAATTCTTCATGTTCTTGATTTGTTTTATGTTTTAGGCCTCATAATCTACAGAATGACATGGATGTTGGTGTATTCGTCCTTTGAGTGCAAGATGGCTTTGCAATGCTGAAGCATTAAAAAGCCTTGTTGCACTTTATGGACAAATTTATCAATTTTATTAACTTGAGTAAAATTTCGGACATAAACCATTTAATTTTTATTTTTTTAAAATTATCATTGGTTATAAAAAGCATGCGGAAGCCAAAAGGACCATGCAGGAGGGCCTGAGAAACAGATTTTAAACTTTTTTTAGGTCTTAGTAAAGGCCATACGAACGTTAAGAGTCTTCAATAACGAGCTGTCTTTGTATTTGAACCTGATATGAGGATATACACGTTTACACATAACATTAGGATTACTGGCAATATAGAAACTTGACCATTTCTTCACCTTTACTCTAAGTCCACTTTGACCATACTATTGATTCGTAAAAGTAGGTTTCTGAATCCATAACAGTGATGTTGTGCGGTTACTGTTCTGAATAAATATACACATTGCCTCTTTCAGAGACAAACTGATATAAGGACGTTCGACCCCGGGATCCATGTAGGTATTTGACAGAACCTGACTTGTAAAACGGAAATCCCATTTTCTTGTCAGAGCTGGAAATTTGGACTTTCTTTACAAAAGTAATGGGAAGTCCTTGAAAAAATATATTTATACAATTGTTTGCTCCATTTTGGTCAAGCTGTTTGCTTATATGCTGCGGTTTTTGTGTGCTTCTGTCGTTTGCGTTAAACTCTTAATCAACTGCAATAATACCTGTAGGGAGCCTCCCTGAGAGAACACCACAAGGGTCAATGTTAGACGCATAAATTATTGACTTGAACTACATTTTAAGAAATGCTAACTGGTGTTCAAATCACGATTGCTGTGTATATTCAACGTTACCCAATGTAATACAGACATTGAAAAATGTGCTCGATACACCGCGCATGGAATCCGGCCTACGAATAAGAATCTGATGTAAGAACACATGCGATTTGTCGTTAGATATCTGCTTGACATAATGATGCCAATGAAATGCTTTGACACAAAACAGCGTCAAGCTAGAAAGTAAACAGACCGCTCATTTTTCTTTAAAAATATCAGCTTCGTTCACTTTATTCGAGTGTAATCGAGAATAACTCGGATAGAGTACATGGGACATCAACTAACGACCGGTGTTGGAGTTTTTCCTATATTAAACTCACGTCTTCGACCTTCGTGAAATACAGGAAAAACCCGCAACTTGTCTTTTATGCCAGACGTCCATATTCTACCCTCGGTGCGTACTGTTTTAGTATTCTTCTAGTTACCCCATGTCTTTTCTCTGTTCGCGTAATAGAGTTTTACTTATCCGAAGCCAGTATATCACACGAGGCCTTCGGGTGTTTATTTACCCGTAACAAACCGTATCGTATGAGGCCGAAGCTAAACGGTATACGATGGGCTAAAGGTACGAAAACCTGAAGGCCCCATGGGATACGGATGGCTTCGGGCAGTTAAGAACATGCATTACGCGAACAGACATGCGGCATTGCAATTTTATCAATTGACTTCCCGAGTTAACGCTTTACCTTACACTGACAAAATATCAAAATTTGATATTTTTGAAATAAAAACAATATTCAACAAAGCCATATCAAGCATAAAATCTAAATTCAGAAAGAAAGTTTAATTTCTCACACTAAAAAGTCTCCGACGAACTTTCTTTAACGCTTCCGGTTAAATAATGTTTCAATTCATTCGCTGCCATCTCGGTGGCTCTTGGAGTAGCCTGATGGGGTTGTATGTTTTGTTATTCTTCCATTTATTCGGGTGTAAAAGTTGTGAACCATCGCATCATGTTGAGGATTTGCTTACGTTGTCTTGTCAATGGCCCCGTCCTTCCGCACTCGAAAGTGAAGAATGCAAACAATAAGTGTATGCGAGGACGCAGTAAATCTGTAAACAGGACACAAAGTTTTGAGAGAAAAATAGTGTCATTTAATTGTTTCTACTGGGAACGGGTCCGTATTGAATAGCAATCGATCAATCAGATTTAAGGATGGTGGGGACTGAATAAATAAAGATTATTATGACACTAAAGTGACCTGGTTTTGTCGTATTCCCACGAGTTGACGATGCCATATCGCCGGACGCACGAGACGCCGAAGGTGTCCGAGTGTGATCGGGCGATGGGACCTTGTCAACGAGACGGAATGGGACAAATCAGATCACTTTACTGCCACAATGATCTGTTTATTATATGCCGTTATGGAAATTTACCTTTTACACAAGAAATCAATATAAGGGTAAATGACGTTCAATTGTAGCTAGACTACATTTACTTTCAAACAAAGAACACCTGTAACATTACGGGGACTTCCTTAAGTAGCGTTTCAAAGTTTCCAAACTTGACAGCATTCAGCAATTCACTCTTCTACATCAGAATCAGATTAACCCTTTGAACACCAGAGGCCGCTTTACCGACCCAGGGACATAGTACGTCATACTTTCATTAAATAGGATGCCTGCTAAGTTAAGGGCAGGGTAGGCCAATCAATATTTTCAACGTGCAGCCCTAAGGCTGCACGTTGAAAATGTTGATTGGTCCACCCCCAAATAATGAATATGGTCTCTTCTAATTGCTGCATATGAACTGACATGGAAGATACCACCAGGGTTCAAAGGGTTAACATAGCAATAAAGCAAGAAAATAAAGAATTTGGTTAGGAAAATTATTAGAAATTCACGATTGGATAGTGTTTATTTAAACAAATGAAGCGAACCTAGAAACGGTCGGTGACCTGGGCGGACTTGATTGACGTTCTCCAGTGGCGTCTTCATTCTGTGACCAACCATCTGATACGGAATCGGAAAACCACACAATGTGATCCGGCGATCAGGATTTGATGGGTGAAAAACACGGTATATCATTGATAGGTATATAATAAATGAATGAACAAACTCACGTATGACTGAAATAATTTTAGACGACAGTTCTAATAAGTGCTTGAAAATTCACCAGAAAAGTCGCTAATATTGTTTCTTCTCATTGCATTGTACGAACATTGTACCCAATGAGAAAACCCCAATATAATCTTCTCTGATTATATTCACCCTTTTTTTGTTGTTCTTGCACACCAACCACAAAATGTACACATAACCACCATGGAGGTGTTACTGGAGATGATTCACTGTGGGAACATCGGGAAGTGGATAACAGTGCGGTAAACAAGTTCTGTTCTGTTTCACTGACAAAATGCACCTGGACTGGAAGTCCTCTATAGTGGGCAGCATAGGTACAAACGATTGTCTAAATTTGACTCCATACCTATGTGCGGTCGTGATATAGCCATAAATGCTGAAAATGACCTTAACCTTACACATGAATAAATAAATAAATAAATAAATAAATAAATAAATAAATAAATACGATTAGTGCGTTGTGTAAGATATTACGGGTACAACCAAGATTCACAGCCAACTATCACTAAAATGTGTTTTAAAAATTCAGTTTGCATGGGGAAGTGACAACCGTTACTTATTCCCAGTTCCTTATTCGACATCCGTTATCATCCGATAAAATCGGTTGATAACGAATGTCGAATAAGGAACTGGGAACAAGTAACGATTGTCACATCAGTAATTTGCATTGCTTCAAAAATGTGCACATCATCAACCTTTGTATTTTTCGCGAACATCAAAGTACTTTATTTAAAAAGCGATTTGCCGTTGCGAGACGTCGGGAAACTGAAAACCTTTCGAGAAAATTGTTTCTGTTGAGCATTGTCTGTTTATAGCAACGGCCGCCCTCACCCTTTGACGGTGGTGGTGGACCAATGTAGTTACAGCAATCCAATTGTATTAAGATTGGCAAATACAGTAGTATTGGCCAACCCGAAAAAGTGGAACATCCTGCGACGAATCTGAATGGATTCACATCGTGGAGGTGAGATTTCGGTGATAAAAAACAAAATTGGTGAGGGACCACTCATTTTGCGTTGTACATAGTATGATAAAGAAAACAATGGGTTATGGTTTGTCTTCCTGATTTTGTGGGAACTTGTTCGTCATTGTTTGTCACGAGAACAATAGAAGAAACAAGTTCTCACAGCGGAGGTTAAAGAAGACTTTTGCATGTGGGAGTCAGTGTGAGGGTGAGAGTGTGTGTTTGTGAGTATAGGGTAGTGCGTGTGTGATGGTATGCAAGAGTGCGAGAATGTGTGTGTGAGGGTGTGTGTAAGTGTTTGTATGTATGTATATATATTCAAAAGCACAATCACGATTCAGAAGAATTTAGAATGTTGATTCCTGATCCCCGTCCGGGAATCGAACCGTCGGTAATCCCGCCTGGCATTCAGGAGTTCAACACTTAAACTGCTGGACCATTTTACACACGAACCCTTAACAGAAAAACAAAATAAGCCACAGTAAATTAAAATTACTCAATAGAATTAAACTGCGTGGAGTCAGTGCGGATTGCCTCTCTACTCATTGAAAACTTTAGGATTGAGTCTGTAAGGATTGCCTCGCAACTCTGCGCGTGGAGAGTGGGCTCCGAAAAAAACCACCCCTCACCCCTTCCATAGCAACAATCACACAACAGTCACAATATACAATAGCAGATACCTATCTTTCTACCTGTAACTTTTCTAATTGAACATTCTCAAATTTTCTTGCAACACCCTTATCAAGAACACACATGGAAATAGTAGACGAAGCGTAGGAAGAATTGACAACCCACCTTTCTGTTAACATACACCGGAAACCACCAAATTCCAAGCAAGGATTGAAACAAGCTTGCCTGGCTGGGACGAGTGTACATTTTATATAAATAAACTTTTGAATAAAGATTTAACAGCCCTTTTAAGGGCTTTCGGGTGTGTGTCTGTGAGAGGGTGTGTGTGTGTTTTGTTTTGTTTTTTCCCTCCAATCACACCGTCATCTGTTCCCCCTGAAGGCAGACCAAATGGCCAACACTCAGCATCCGCTCTCCCTTATAGGCTGATGATGACTCCCAGGTTTCAAAAACACATATTGGTGGATATTTTTCTTTTGTACCCGTTAAGGATAATATGCTGGAGCTGCTCCCGAACCAGCGACTGTTTGGGTTTCTTTTTTTCTTTTTTCTAAAATAACCACCAAACTGCGGTTTCAGTATTACCATAAATATGTCCACTTCTCTAAGCAAACACGGAGCAGAACTCTTGTAGTTATGCAAAATTCCTAGCTATCTTCCATTTCGAGGTTCTCGGGGATCTCAACCCACTACCCCACTGCCAGTCGCACACTGAAACGTAATAAGATTATTGGCTCTCGCTTCCGACTCTAGTGGATTTATAAGCAAATAAAGCTATAAAGCAAATAAAATTATTCGGGTCGCAAGGGATTTCAATAAGAACATTTCGAACATTTGTTAGATTCTCTCATAATAACCCGTATGAGGGTGCATGAGGTACATATATATGAACAATTATATGAATGATACTCGTGATGGTAGATGAATAAAGCCATTGGACAATAATCAGAAATCTGGAGATTTGAGTCTTGAGATTCTGGTGCTCGTATAAGGTAAGATAGTTACTCTTTCTCGGGCCGTGTTTTCTAACGCCTACGTTGTAACTATGTAGCACTGACCCGAGTAAAGGTCCCTCTTTACAGCGCATTTCTTGCTTTCAAAATGAAGCAAGGGAAAATCCCCATTTAGGTATGAGGGTTGCGTAATACCTTACTCGAAAGGAGGCGAGGTGGGGGAAAAGCTGGTGAGAAGAGTAGCTCGAAACTTTCTGCAAGGTAAGTCCCTCGGGAATGCTAGATACCTATCGCTTTAACCTTGTACAACTGCTACTATCATGCCTTTACCGAGTTTTAAATTTTACGCTTGTGCTCCATGTGTAGGGGCAGATAGATAGCTGAAATAATATCATTCATGGAACGACGCCCGCAGACCCACGTCAGACCAGTAGCGATCAGGCAGGCGTTGACCAGAGTCAATGCATGCCCGGTCACCACCTGTCCAACGCATGTCCGCGAGCACAGTTCTGGCCGCACATCCTCCATCATGCAGTTTCCCAAATAATATTCACGGCACATCCTGCGCTCCATGGGGAGGGGCAGATATTTTACTGGAAACATGTCATTCATAAAGCGACGCACGTCAGACCAGGGGCGATCAGGCATGCATTGTCCGAGTCAATGCATGCCATATCACCACCAGTCCAACGTAGGTCCGTGTGTACAGTTCTGACCTCACCCCCTTGTGCGCACAAGCGCACATAAACATAAATTACACGTTTGCATAAGTTATCGTGGACATTAGGACTATTGGAACATTGTGTTAACTCTTATTACCATATTACAAAGACTTTTCAGTATTTTAATACTCCTCCCAGACATAAGATTACTCAGTTTGAGTGTGTTCGGATGCTTGAAATACCCAGGCCTTATCCATTTTTCTCTTTCCGATTTTAAGCAAATAATGGTCTCATCTCCTATTTGGTTTCGTCACACAGGGAACAGGATCGTTCGTTTTGAGGAATATTGCTACAAGACCCGACTTCCAACGGTAAACGGTGATTTGCCAAATGAAACTTTGAAAGAGTCAGTCTGTCATTATCATTCAGTTTCCCCAAATAATATTCTAATCCAAAATCTTTTTTCATGATCCTATTACTTCTACCCTTACCTGTGTTAAACATTTCGGCGTGCCAGGTCTGTTCAAACTGTAACTTTAAAGAATTCTCAACAGATTTACTTAATCATAATGGATTAGGAGCACTTTATGTTGGCCATATCCAAGCTAACCCGCAGGAGTTTAGGGTATCTTCTATGGCTTTCAACCATGCACTTTTGTATCTACCTGTTGTATATATGTATAATAAGCATTTATAAGGGGTAGCCGATAATTTAGAGTTGGTGGGCTGCGTCAGTTTAGACCAAAAAGAGATCATTCTTGTTTTAATAGAGATGTTTAAGGAGTACCGACCTAGTTCTCCATAAACCATAAAATTTGGTGTGCTATTTTTAACCCCAAGTATGAATTTTAAAAACTCCAGGTGTATTTTCTCGATGACCTGTACATTCTCAACCCCCAGGTTCCACATCCGTAAATTAAAATAGGTTGGACTAGCTTATCGAATAGGTCTAACTGGCATTCTATAGAAAGACTTAGTTCCCTACCTTTTCTCAGAAAACTGTACATAGCCTTTGTCGCTTGTTGAGCTAGGTGTTTTTTCGCTTTTAGGAATGAGCCTGGCTTGCGAACGTGATGCCAAGGTATTTATACTCCGTAACCTGTTCAATGGGTTCCCCGTTTATTTTTAGTATAGAGTTAGGGAGCCTACCTCTACCAAAAATCATAACCTTTGTTTTAGCTATCCTAATGTTCAATTTCCATGTATTACAGTAGTCAGTAAAATTATCAACCATTTTTTGCATTTCAGACATCGATTCCGCAAATAGGACAGCGTCGTCTGCATAGCGTATAAGGAACAATTTTACATAAAAATAAATTTCATTGGCTTCATCATCGTTTTGTATAGGGATAATGCCTTTAATGCTTCTCTCAAGTAGAAACTGTTCGATGTCATTCAAATATAAAGAGAATAGAAGAGAGGAAAGATTTTCTCTCTGACGCACCCCAACATTGTATGCAAAGAACCGGGATAATTTTTTGTCGATTCTGACCTGAGGTTTTATGCCTTGATACATGTTTCGTATGCAAGTGAAGCATTTTCCCGAGATACCAGACTTAAGTAGTTTTTGCCACAAGCCAGCCCTCCATACAGTATCAAAGGCCTGATTGAAATCTACAAATGTGCATACCAATTTTCGCTTTGTACTTAACAGTTTGAGTAATATATGCAAAACAAACATGTTATCACAAGTCGAATAACCCCTTCTGAAGCCCGTTTGGCATTCAGACATTATGGCTTGATTTTCAACATAGCTTAACAATCGAGTATTCAGTATTTTAGTGAATAATTTTCCCAAACAACTTAGGAGATTTGTAGGTCTATAATTTTCCGGTAGATTTGGTTCCTCCTTGGTTTTATATATTGGTTTGACAATTCCGGTTAGCCAATCTTCTGGTATAATAAGCTATGGAATACAGTGTTGAGAAAAATTTTATACACCGGTAGCATAATGGGGAGGGAATGCTTCAGGTGTTCATTCAAAATATCATCACAACCTGGTGATTTACCATTTTTTAAAGATTTGACTGCAGAGATAATTTCTTCTTCGGATATTGAACAATTTATTTCCTCGTCGTTATTAGTTGTTGTAGGCTCATTGAGGAAATACATCTCATCGTTGTCGTTGGATTGGGATTTGCGGTTTCCAAAAAACAACACATTTGATCCACATGAATCGACGGTGTTATCTCCTCCGAGCCAGTTTCATTAAAAATGTTTCAGTATTCACGTGGGTTGCTACAACGCAAGTTTGATAGCCGTTTGGAGTTATTGGTTTTATATGATTTAAATGTTTTGTATAGGATTCGTTTGTATTCTTTACTACTGTTACGGAATTGAATCTTATTTTCATGAGACTTAATATGGTTATATCTTTTACGTGCTTTTCGGAATTTAGTTCTCGCATATTTGCATTCCCCGTTGAACCACAGTTTGAGCGATTTACAGTGTTTGTCGCTTCGTTTTGCGGGCTTATTTCCAAAAGATGAATGGGCTGCGCTTAATAGTATGTCTGTAATCTGCTTTGAAAATGTGTTAACCTCTTCCGTGCTGGGATTTTGTGTAATTTGTATAATATGTAATAAATAATTAACTTTGTTCACTTCTATGTTAGCGGTATACTGGTCCGGTTTCTCTCTATTCCATAAAACTGGCTCGGATGAGACATTCATTCCCGATGCATGTTCTGTACATTCATTAGGAGACCATACAGTTTCTATTTTCAAACTAAGATTTATGCCACAATGAACATCAGAGTACAGGGGGCTGAATTCTAAAACCGAAAAATTATTTAATAGTCGAAATATGTCAACGGTGGAGATACAATAATCAACAATGCTTACCTCTCTATATGTTAATTGCCCTACTTCTTTGTCTTCGCCAGTCCTACCATTTACAATAAACAGATTATTTGCTCTACAGAATTCTATAAGGCGATAGCCGTAGTTATTTTTATGCTTATCCTGAGTTGCCCTATGTCGTGTTGTTTGTAGGGCTGTCGCGACTATCATTTTTTGTAATCGAATAATCGTGACCAGTAATCGACGGTTAGTCGATTAATAGTCGCTTCCCATGGTTTTTTAGCAAATCATTCTTCTGTTCGTAAAACTCTGAAAATGACAATGGCACCAGTGTGTTCAGACGAAGTGGGGTTGTGGGAACAACAAATCGGTCCCGACTGAAGCTACATGTAGTCCAATCTTGGACCCACAGCCCGTAATATAATTTTGGGGGTTGGTACGTCCTGTAGGACGTACCAACCCCAAAAATAATATTACTGACTGCGGGTCCAAGTTTGAACTAGATTGAAGCCGATGAATTAAAATGAATTTACCAAAGAACGTTCCTGCATATGTTTCCTTTCTGCAATAAGTTTCTCGAAATTTTGAACATTGAGATCTATGCATTCCCTCGTAAGTTGTTAAAATTAGATCTTAGTCTGAAGTTCCGAACTTTGAGAAGTGATCTGACGTTCTGACTTTCGTCATAATTTTGTCACTTCCGCGCTTTGGGTTTTCCAATGGGTGCATTCGTGTGTACAAGACTGGAGAAATTCAGAAGAATCTATTCTTCTCGAGTAACTGTGAGTGTTCTTTCTTACACAGTCAGTGACAGTCGTACAGTCTTCCGGATATGAATGTTAACTATGGTTAGATATTTAAAGTTATTCACCTTCATTGATCATTCACCTCACAAAACAATGCAATTTAGCCCCGACGTGTAGTAGACGTGTACCACCTTGAAAATGAACGACGATCGACTAAAAATAAAAAAACGTCGACTACTTCAATAGTCGACGGTTAGTCGACTAATCGAATAATCGCGACAGCCCTAGTTGTTTGTGCACAACTCAATAACCCCTCAATCGAGACGTCGCCGAAGCCCATATCGCAATCATTAATTCCAAAAATGAAATCATCTATCTGAGTGATGTCCGTCATTTCACCTACTCGGGCGTTAAAATCTCCAAGTAGACAAATCATTTTATTCTGGTAAAAGTGGGTGATGAGGTCTTGTTCGATATCAGAGAAACTTTCGATTGTTGAATACTGGCTATTTTCTGGCGGGATATAGACGGCGCCAAAAATAATTTCATCTTTCAGCCCCGTCAGGTTTCTACTCAGCTTAAACCAAAGAACATATTTATTTTCGGTTTCGACGATCGCGACATGGGCACATAGTCGCTCCCTAACTGCCACAATTATCCCCCCTGATCTTACGCGTTTCAGCTTTTTTCGATGTTTGACTCCAATAATACTGAAGCCTGGGATTGAGATTACATCAATATCATCGGTTTTGGTTTCACTAAAACATAAAACATCATACATTTCAATAAACTCAACGAACTCAGGAATGCGGAGTTTATGGACAAGTCCACAGACATTTATAACTAAGCAGCTAGCTATGGAGGTTTGGAGATTCATATCTAAATTTGGTGTCTTTTCAAAAGCAGTTTTTTTCGGCGTATGTAAATCACCCCTGGGCATGTTAACGCCCATGTTCAATGATTTAGCTAGTTTACTTTTATTATTGTTTGTTTGATTATTCACAACCAATGCACCCTTCCTGTCCTTTCTTGTGGGTGTTAACGAAACTCGAGTTCTTTTCGATGGGTTCCCGTAACTAGAGCCTGCAGATAGTCTGGTATTGTCACTAGCTTGAACACCGTCCATGGCGAATTCTCTGCTGGCGAATTCTCTGCTGCCTACTCTATCCGTTTGTCCCGGTGTAAAAGGAATGGAAGTCCGTAGGAACGTTAGTCCCTCTGGACTATTTTTCCGCGGAATTATAGTCCTAGGTCTAACATTTCTAGGAATAGTAGTCCGGCGGACTACTATTCCTAGAAATGTTAGACCTAGGACTATAATTCCGCGGAATAATAGTCCAGAGGGACTAATTTTCCTACGGACTTCCATTCCTGTTACACCGGGCCGGTGAATTCGTTTGCATCGATAAATAACTTATCAGTAATTAGCCTGCCGTTTTTTCCTACTTTTTTGGCATTTCTCATAACAGGGTATAGTTTTCGGCGTTTCTGTTCAATATTGGGATGGAACTGCTCATTGATATATATGCCTGTTCCTTTCAGTTTGGGCCCACATTTTCTTGACCGTCTCTTTATCTTTATAATTAAAAAAATTGGCCACTATTGCTCGAGGTCTTTCGGCATATCTCTTACCAAACCTGTGGGCACGTTCGATTACAATTCTTTCCTGGTTATCAATATCCAAATGGCCTTTGAATAATTGTCTCAGTTTAATTTCACAGTTTTCATCGACTGACTCTGAGACACCAGTGAAGATTAGGTTATTCCGCATGGAGCGGCACTTCAGGTCATCCAGCGCCTCGTCAATAGCACACATTTCAGTTCTGACAGTCGATATTTCATTTGTCATGTAAGAGCTATCAAACATTTGATTTTCAGACACTTCATCAACCTTCGAACTTAATTCCTGAATATCATTAATAATTTTTCTGATTTCGGTTTAAAAGCCTCGATTTGTTCCTTCATGAAATTTGCGCTAGCCTCTACATCTGCTGCAGTTAATTTCATTTGTTGTACACCGGTCTCAAGTGAATTGAACCTTAGCGTTAGGTTGGTTAATTTACTGTTCATTTCATCCAGCATTGTTAACTTAGTCGTATCCCGTTCAATAACTTTGAGTCTTTTTTCAATCTCATCCATTTTATTCAGTTTTTTATCCACCTTATCCAGTTTATCTAACTTCGCATTTATAGTACCCAAAATGGCGTTCAAATCCCCGTCGAATGCCGGCCGAGTATGATCGTGGTCATGGCCTTCTGAGATATTCGTACCATTCCTACTGTAAACAACACTTCGTGTCTTACTCATGAGTTGTGACGTTGCATTAAGTGACATCGTGAATTACCTTAAAGCGCGTTATAATAGCGCTTAAGAAACAAAACGTTAATGAAAATATCCCACATCGTCCTTGTGCGCCTTCGGCGCGCAGAAACTTTTCATTTCATTCTTTTCACACAAAAGCTAGTTCAGTGGGTAAGACAAATGTACTTTATGTTTTGTAATGGGAAATATTCAGCTGTTGTGGTACAATATTTTAAACAACCCTGCATTTACTAGTTAACCCTTTACTCAACGTAACGGCCAAAACCGGCCAGCACTATTCACAAAAATCGCCATTTAATTTTCATTATTTTTTAATTTTTTGCCTCAAAAACATAGCTAGTAACCTCTCTTTGGAACGAGCTCGTCGAGATCGTTCCAATGAGGGCTCATAACCTATGTTTTTGAGACAAAAAATAAAAAAAAATAGTTATTCAAGAATTTTGTTTGCGAGTGGCGTCTGCTTTTCGTGTTAGGTAAGGTTTTAGGGCCTAATATCAACAACAGCGAAAAACATCGGAAAACCACATTGCTCCGTACAAAACAGTAGTTTTTCGTGCTTTGGTAAAATATTCAGTTCAAGGTGTGTAAACAGATTTTAACAAGTTAAATTGATATAATATCTAACTTATTCTTTAACAAATCCAGTCATTGTTTGTCAAACGACAAACTTTCCCGACTGTGCAACTGCCTGAACTCGATCGTAAATAGTTTTTATAGACATTTATTAAAATTAAGATCAACAAAACGGTCGTTGTTATCGGGCAATGGCTTCAATTTGTGCAGTGAATTTTTGATCGAGTTACTTGTGACAAACGAAAAGTTTTTATATGTCAAAGTAAGCACACGTTGCTTGGTAATCAGAGACATGTCAAATAAATAGAGAGTAATCGCTTGACTGGACTGGTTACGTGAAATAATTCATGAGAGGTGAGGGACTATATTGTAAATTAATCCACAGCTACCTAATATTTCCTTTGTTCTCTGTCATGAAAACAAGCCCTATAAAATCACACCAAGTACGGTTTTGATGAGAACAACTCAGAAAAACAGTACCAATATCTGGATATTGGGACGGTTTTGAAACAGTCCCAATAACTAGATATTTGTACGATTGTCACGGTACTGTAATCATAACCTTTCAAAAGTAAAGTTGCTGTAAAAGAGGTGCGAATGCGCACGAGTGTTTTACAATATAGTCCCTCGCCTTGAATGAATTATTTCAGGTAACCAGTCCAGTCAAGCGATTACTCTGTTTATTACGTTTCATTAGTAACGATAATTATATTATTTAACCCTTTACCTTAAGTAACGGACAGGGCTATTCTCAACACTCGTCAATTAATTTTCATTATTTTTTCATTTTTTTGTCTCTAAAACATAGGTTATAACCCCTCATTGGAACAAGCTCGTCGAGCTCGTTCCAATGAGGGGTCATAACCTATGCTTTTGAGACAAAAAATGGAAATAATAGCTATTCAAGAATTTTTTTTGCAAGTGTCGTCTGCTTTTCATATTAGGTAAAGGGTTAAAAAAAACAAAACAAAAAAAAACAATGAAGTCCCCATTACATCCATGGCAAAGCGTCTTCGTTTTCGCGCACGGATACATGACACAATTGTTGATTGCATAATTCACTTGTGAAGTTATCGTTTATAATCAAACCGGGAAATCCCAGTAAATCACACTTTGGAAAGTAATAAATAAAAAATAAAGAAATAAAAAAGCATAATGAAATTGATATGATGTCCATGAGTGCCTCTGAAATGCAGACAAAGGTGAATAACTTGAATGATTTGACATTGTCTGCTTAGCGCACATAGTCGTAGCGAACAAGACAGGCTCAGAAAACGCTACGGGGAAAACAGGTGAGGTGGGGGACATTTTGGTACCAAAACCCTTTCAAATACCTTGAATTCTTGGCCTCAGGGGCGTCATGATAGGGAAAAATCGGGGGGGGGGGGAGGTTCGGTAACACTATCTAAGCGGAGCGCCACCATCGGTTGGCGCGTAGCGTGCCCCAAAATTTTGGTAAAAAATGCCTCCTAGATTGCTGGAATTGCACTTCCCAGGCCTTCACTGAAAATATTTAGGGGGCCCGCCGCCGCCCCCCCCCCCCCCCCCGTCCGTGCACCGTTGGCATGACGCCACTGCTTGGCCTGCTCGAGAGATGCCCCCCCTTCCCCTTAACCCAACATATTGTAACGGTTTTTAGAGTCAATTTGAATCGTAACGGTTTTTAGAGTCAATTTGGATCGAAATTATTAATTGTTTATAAAAATTTATTATTTCTAGCAAGCAAAGATTTTAGTGGAATGATCTGTTTTTAAGCTAAATCAGTAAATTTTAAATCGTATTTTTTTAGGGCATAAAACACTGTACTACTGAATTAAATCAATGACTTCGTTTTTAGTTCAATATTAAATAATAATTAACTATTTGAGGATCGTAATTTGAGTATCTGTTAATGTGTGTCAATCAAATTAACGCCATGCACAGCAGTCGAACTTGTATTGTGTTGTGTTCAGAATGTTGAGGAGCTGACACTTGCTCGTCGATGCTCGGTGGTTCTCTCCGGGTACTCCGGCTTCCTCCACCCTTAAAATTGTCACAGTCACAATTAGCCAGCGCGCATAAGTATGTGAGCTTAAATACCAATAAATAAATAAATAAATTGTGTTCTATGTAATCGCTAAAATTGAAGAAATTAGGAAACATAACTGAGGGTTACGATTGTGTTCAGATACCTTTTTGGTACTTGACCGTTTCTATTCATAGCAGATATCGATTGCATGTATCACCATACATATAGAATATATCCATAGTAGCTTGGTGTTCCAAATGTTCACCTCTCGTGGTGAAGTGGTGTTAACCGCGAGCCTTCGGTGCGCGGTCAACACCACTTCACCACGAGTGGTGAACATTTGGTACACCAAGCTACTATGGGTATTTTTTTATTTATACCATGATCGTCACATCATTAAGAGTCGCTATTATTTTTTCTCAATTTTACTGAGCAGCAGCCGTACAAACGTGCGAATTTGTTTTTGTTAACATGAGCATCGGTGAGCGGTACTTCCGCTGTCAATGTTATCGTCGAAACGAAATGAAATAATAATAACATACTATTTCGAGTGATGGATGCTTTATTAACATGAGACAATGCATGTTTGTTACTTTTTGGCATCTTATGAGGTAAACCCATTTAAAAACGTAAGCAGTATGTCATGTACCCGGACAGGCATGGTTTGGGGAACCGCGGTCGGGGACCCCGGAAGTGACGACATATCACGTGACTTAGTGGCGCCATGTTGTGTTGTTATGGTAACCCGCGTGAGCGGTCATCTTGTGACGCCATCCCCATTGTGATACGTGGTGTTAGTGCGCAAGCGCAGCGCGTGTTGTTAGGGTGATACGTGTTTCCGTCGTCCATTTTGTATACTGGTGGCCGCCATTTTGGTTTCTATGGTAGCACGTGGTTGCTATGTTACCCAAAGGCCTACAACAAGACGGGGGTATGTTCGGAGGGTGTGTTCGATTGAATTGGAGTATCACGAATTACCACAAACAACCCGACAAGTTGTACTATTTCGAATTCTTTCAGAATTCTCTGCTTCGATCTATATATGCGATAGTTTTCGTTTACCCAGGCATGTTCCTTTGTCCTGGAGTATACTCCAGTAGCATAGAAGAGTCTATCAGTTGGAACAGCGTTGCTTATTATTTCTATATTTAGCTATTCTAGTCTATTCTTGTAGTTCTGACCCTATTCCGTGTACTCTTATTGTTTTCATTTATCTAGATCATTTATATAAATTATAACTAACCAATCAGATTGCTTGATTTCCCACACTCTCTCCCTAGGTGCGTAGCCCCTTCCCATTGGTGGGGGTTCGGGGGCCTCCCCCGCCCCCAGAATAATTTTGTAAAAGACAAGCCTCTGATAACGATTCTTGAGTATCTTGGCTTATGATATCCGGCTTTTCTGGCAGCTCAATAGGGCATGGTTAAGATAAGGTGTTTTTTTGGTGCCTCTGAGAATGAGCGAGTAACAAGACTGTTATGCAGAAGAGGAATATAATGTTGTACGGATGTTCATTTCCGACAGATTCTCTCGATCTTTCTGCAATATTCAGATTATTGCCGAAAGAACAAGAGAATCTGTTAGAAATGGACATCCGGACGACTAGGTTCAGTCGGTCAGAATTTCTTTCCGACGGCTATTGAAAATTTCCGACGGAGACTGTCGGAGGGGTGCGGCTCGCCCCCCCCCTCCTTGCACCCCACTGGCTTCGGCCCTGGTCGAGACACACAGTCATTCCGTAGAAATAGGCAGATTAGGGGACGCTAGTTGTTGCATGTTTGTATCAAAATATTTGATTAAATTATTTATTAAAGATTTGACTGTGATTAAATCTTGTCGTGCCTCAAAGAATGACCATTGTCTCTTAATGCTAGTAACATGGCAATTATAGAGACTGTATTTATTTATTCATTATCATCCTAATACAATGATCTGAATGAATAAATATTTATTGTCCCCAAAGTGTTTCGAAATAATCCTTTCCTGAAGTAGAACGAAGAAGAAATTGTGCAAAGAAAGAATGATATCGCTTACATTTATATTTGGTGGTCATTTATACGACTATGGTATACCAGAAAGCGTTGAATAGTCAGATTATAATGCTAACAGGCAAACCATTGTAGACGCCTGTTTAAATCTAAATTTCAAGATAAATCATCGCAGTTCAGTTGAAGATTATTTGATAAAAAATAATTCTTACGTAGAGAAATAATAGTGGTAATAATAATAATAGTCGATATGACCTTGGCTGTTAAAGTGTCGTTAAACTCTAATAATTAAATAATAACTAACTCTAGAAAATGAAGAGAAGCTAAGTTCCCTCATGTACAACTATTTCTATCCCCCTAGTTGCGCATCTCTCCCAATGACGAAAATTGTTAGCCATGACTTATTGTTTAACCCTTTACCCAACGCAGAGGATATCAAAATTTAATATTTTAAATATAATTTTTTAAAATTTTTCAAAAATATTCAACAAAACCATATCATGTGACCCCTCGTTGGATCGAGCTCGACGAGCTCGTTCCAAAGAGAGGTCACATGATATGGTTTTGTTGAAATTTTTTGAAAAATAGTATTTTTTCAGCTGCTGAATTTGCATATTACGCGGGCGGAAGTGGCCGATTCGTTGGGTAAAAGGTTAATGCCTGTAATATATCGGATAACGCGAAATACACATAACAATCGTGCTATATTCTCTGTTTCATAAAGAGACTCGACGAAATCATCCTTGTGCCCGAGGCCCAAAAAGTGTTGGGGTACTTTTTATTTGCTTTTTGTAAAGCTAAGAAATGAAGTGCACACAACTCATTTCCTGTTTGCAAGCATTGGGTACTGTTGAGTCACAGCTTTTTCAAATGAAGGTAATTGTCATCTGGCAATTTTCGTAATTTCAACCGATATTTGTGGATATATGACTCAAAACTGGGGAATTATTGATGATGTCAGTTGAAGTTTAAACTTGTTTAAAGATTACGTATGGTACTACGCAAGTTGAATAGAGCTTTCACTTGACATTTTACCAGACGTAACGCCCAATGTCGGCGCTATTCACAAAAACCGCTATTCGAATTTTATTATCAAAGAGCTCGTTCCAATGAGAAACCATAGGCTATGTTTTTGAGGGCAAAATGAAAATTGTTAGTTATTCAAGAATTTGTTTTGCAAATATCGCCCTCTTCTCGTGGGCCGCGAGGGGTTGAGGCCTTTACTTAATTCGTTAGTTTCAATGAAATGTTTACGTTGGTAGTATCAGATCACATAAACAATTTAGATAATTCCTCTCAAAGTATTGGATTCCATAACATGTATAAATGTCGGGAGGGAGCACGGTTGTAAGGTCACTGGACTTCAAACCGAAAGTGCCACTGTTCGATCCCATACAGCGGTAACTGCGTTTTGTACTGGTCAAGGCACATAATCTCGAGTGCCCACGTGGCGGCAAGGTGGAACTGTGTATTAAGGCACACTCACGTCGACGGTACAGTTGCCTTAAACCAATGCTAGCCCTGCTTGAGTGGAGTAAGAACGTTGAAAAGTCTGACAGTTGCTCGCCGATGTTCGGTGGTTTTCTCCGGATAATCCGGTTTCTTTACCCCTAAAACTATCCGACGCGCGATGACCCTGGTTGTCGAAAGTGTCGTTATGCCCCAATAAATAAAAAAATAAATATATAAATAAATAAATATCGTGAAACTATTTTTTCCTAATTGAAAGCAGAGGACATAGTGGTACAATTATAGAGCAACGCCATTAAAATTGTATTGTATGATAAAATAGACTTTAATAATAAGTACATCGGAATGTGCACGCACTCAAGTCAACCGATCTCCAAAGGGATCTTTAACTTTTATGCTGTTTTAAAAGTTAAAACTCTTTCCCTTATTTGCATTTCTCCCGATTTTACCTTGAGATAACCGCTCATTACTGAGAGATAGCAGTAATCATGTGTACTTGAGCGAGATATTTATCTTCATTGGAGGGAAGGCAATTCAAATATTTAACCCTTTACCTAACATGAATAGCAGACGACACTTGCAAAAAAAATTCTTGAATAACAATTTTTTGTCTCAAAAACATAGGTTATGACTCCTCGTTGGAACGAGCTCGTCGAGCTCGTTCCAACGAGGGGTCATAACCTATGTTTTTGAGATAAAAAATAATGAAAATTAATTGACGACTTTTGAGAATAGCGCCGGCCGATTTTGGACGTTACGTTGGATAAAGGGTTAAAGAACAAGCCTAAAAATGTAAAACTTGAGAAAGTATGCACACCAATATTAAAAATATTTTTTTTCTGAAAATCTTTGTAACTGGTGAGGCGTTGATATACTTTCTGGGCATTTCAGTCTTGGCTTGCGATTGAAAAGTATGGCAGATATTGATATCATCCACTGCACTCATTATGTGACCTACAACAGCGCAAAAGAGCTCAACATTATTTGTGGCCTTGCGAATCTCAAATTTCGGGTCGAATCGAATCCCGAATCGAATCAGGTAGATGATTTCGAATAAAATCAACTTTTGAATCGAATCTCGCTGATTTTCAAGCTGTAGATACTCTACCTTCTTACAGTCGTATATATTGTCCGTCTCCGTTCAAGAATTGGAGGCAACGGTGCCTGGATTGTTTGGGCAAATCAATCAAAAACGCGTTAATATAATAAAACGGAATCAAAGTAGTTTCAGAAGCGGGATCTTCTTGAATCTCATCATTAATCATCAATCCTCATATACAGAAGACACAGAGCCAGTACTGTATTGTTTTTTCTTAAATTGTATTTTTTACCTATTAATATAACTGACTAAAATAAATCATTAGCGTTTTAAAAGATGTGGCAATTTGCTAGTTGGCAAATTGC
Organism: Pictodentalium vernedei; assembly: GCA_031216915.1. Taxonomy (NCBI): domain Eukaryota; kingdom Metazoa; phylum Mollusca; class Scaphopoda; order Dentaliida; family Dentaliidae; genus Pictodentalium; species Pictodentalium vernedei. The sequence continues at coordinate 713,281,731 of CM062297.1, forward strand.
CATATCTTTTAAAATGCTAATGATTCATTTCAATTTAAAGTCATAACTAGAAAATAAAATTGTAAAAGTTTTATGTATCGGCCCCTGATGATAGAAGAAAAATTCAAGAGGGGACCCCTTCATAGGGTGTTGAAAACATCTCAATGATTCGAAAATGTTCGAATCGGCGCAACAGAGATCGAATTATGTAGAATCGTCGGGACGATTTTGAATCAAATCGAATTTCGAGGCTTCGAACGGCAATACTGTTATGTTGATAATAAATGATGATAAATGATCCAGCACCCACTATGGTTTGAAAATGACTGGGGCAATATGTTGGACAGAGTTGTTATTTATTTATTGGTGTTTAATGTCACATACTTATGCACAATGGATAATCGTGACCGTGGCAGTTTTACGAGTGGAGGAAGCAGGAGTACCCGGAGAGAATCACCGAACATCGACGAGCAACTGTCAGCTCCTTAACATTCTAATCCTGTTCAACCTCCGCTCAAGCAGGGTAACAGCGGTTAAAGACATGTGCACCATCAACGTGCCGTGAGTACGCCTTGGTACATGCATGACGTCATCGTGTCCCCCTGTAGGCAACCGGGATAAAGTGTCTTGCCCAAGGATACAACGCGGGTCATCCCGGATGGGGATCGAACTCGGGACCTCTAGCATAGAAGACCAACAGTCTACTAATGAGCCACCGGACAGAGTTGCATGTGATCTGTTAAAAATAAAGGTACCTTATCGATGATATATGTGGTTATAACTATTGGACTGATTGGCTTCAACAGATATTAATTTAGGGGTTGATCCATGGAAATTTAGAACGCGTCTTGTATGGGAGTTAAGATCAACTAAAGCCGCGCCTAATATTTTCTCGGTGTGCATCATGTGACACCATATCCACCAACTAAACGTCCCGTAACCTATTATGACAGCCTATGAAGTGTTTGCAAACCATTTCATGTTTTCGTTAAAATTTCCTATCGGCATTCATATGTTTTCAAAAGAGGACAAGAAGAGATGCAATTCAACACGAAAAGCAGACGACAAATTCTTGAATAACTAATTTTTTTCATTTTTTGTCTCAAAAACATAGGTTATGACCCCTCATTGGAACGGGCTCGATGAGCTCATTCCAAAGAGGGGTCATAACCTATGTTTTTGAGACAAAAAATAAAAAAAATAATGAAAATTAACTGGCGAATTTTGTGAACAGCGCTGGCCGGTTTTTGCCTTTATGTTGGGTAAAGGGTTAATCAAATATCTCATTGATCGCAAGACAAATTATTCATTTATTTATTACTTCCGATATTTTGGGCGCATTTACAATTCTGCCTACTTTCGACCGTTTAAACCGAAAAGAAACTTTCTAAGGTGCCAACTAGCCAACTGTTATTTTTTCGATAAAATCAAAATGGCGGCCAGTGACAATTAACATAACACTTCCTGGTGGAAGGTAAACTTATATATTTGGGTCTTTTCAACACTGGCAGTCCTCAAGGCGGTTCTCGTAATGTAACCCGAAAAGGGAGTTTGCCGTGCAAAGAACAAGAAAAACATTTGAAAGGGCTCCAATACATATGAGTAGTATGCAATGTGGTTTTCACCCTCATTCTGGATGACCTCGGTGGATGACCTCGGAAGTGACGTCATGTCACGTGACCCAGTGGCGCCATGGTGTGTAGTCATGGTAACCCGCGTGAGCGGCCATCTTGTGACGTCATCTCCATAGTGATACGTGGTGTGAGTGCGCATGCGCAGCGCGTGTTTTTAGGGTGATACGTGTTTCCGTCGTCCATTTTGTATACAGGACACCGCCATCTTGGTTTCTATGGTAGCACGTGGTTGCTATGTGACCCAATTTTTCAGCAATGGGACGGGGTATGTTCGGAGGGTATGTTCGATTGTAGAAGAGTAAATCTAATTACCACAAACAACCCGACAATCCCTCCAAATCACCAAAATCCACCCCAACTTTTACTATTTCGAATTCTTTCAGAATTCTCTGCTTCTATCTATATATGCAATAGTTTATGTCTACCTAGGCATGGTCCTTTGTTCTGGAGTATACTCCAGTAGCGTAGAAGAGCCTATCAATTGGAACAGTTTATCTTATTATTACTATATTTAGCAATTTCTGGTCTATTCTTGTTAGTTCTGACCCTATTCCAAGTACTCTTGTTGTTTCATATATATAACTATCCAATCAGATTGCTTGATTCCTCATAATCTGTATACAGAGTTATCTCCCTTCTGTATAATAAAAGACTATATCCAATAGCCATATCCCATGGAATTCCATTTTGGGGACACACCCGTGGCTATAGAATCCCTTTCCTGTCATATGTGCTTATGTGAAAAAGCACAATGTGACACAATGTGCCCTAGCACAAAGGCACATGCTTTATGTTCCGATATGTGCTTATGTGAGAAGGCACAATGTGACACAATGTGCCCTAGCACATAGGCACATACGTGTATTTGAGGATACCTATGTCCTGGTATTGTTTTATTCGATGATACCTACTGGAGAATCCCTTTTTTGTCATATGTGCTTATGTGAAAAGGCACAATGTGACACAATGTGCCCTAGCACAAAGGCACATGCTTCATGTGCTTATATGTGCTTATGTGAAAAAGCACAATGTGACACAATGTGCCCTAGCACATAGGCACATACGGGTATTTTAGGATACCTGGTATTTTATTATTATTTGAGGATACTAGTTGGACTTTACATCCGGGTACTTCATGCTACATCCGGGTACTTCTGTTGGGAAAGGTATAAAAGGGGTGTTGTTACGCAAATAAATTCATTTGTGTCCTGACCGTCGTCGAGTGAAGACATGTTACCAGTTCGATGCAGATACTGTTCCAAGTTATTTTCAAGATCGGATAATGCTCGAAGACACGAAAAGGACCATTGTCGGCTCCACTGCAGATATTGTACTAAGTTGTTCGCACAGCCATACAATAGGAAGCGACATGAAGAACATAACTGCCCAAGAAGAAGAGAAGAGGAGAGAGATACTGGACTGACTGACCAGAATAAAGCACTTTTAGAATTTGTACGGGATGCTGACAAGGAGGAAGTCGATGCCGTTCTACGCGCTGCTGATGAGGATTTGATTTTCTGTTTATGTAAATGTGCTACCAACATTCTCGAAGATAAGATACCACTGAATTTAGCTGAATTTGATGACCTGCGAAAATACAAACATGTATTGAAGCTGCTAACAGATGATGGAATTTCTCCAGATATCAAGAGATGTATACTACGAAAGAGTTGCTTTCTCTCGGCGCTTATCAACCCAGTCCTAGCTCTGAAAAAAGTATAAAAGGAGTGTTGGAGTGAAAATAAATTCATTTGTTCTACGACCACGAAAGAGTAAAGTCATGAAAGTCCATTGCTGCAGATATTGTGATAAAGAATTCTCCAGGAGCTCCACGCGTAAGAGACATGAAGATGATTACTGTCCCATGAAGAAATCGGAAACATCGAGCAACACTACAAGATTAGAAAGAAATTTAGATACACTGCGCATCCTATCTGATGCGAATCGATATGAAACGAAGACTATGCTGAAGATGGCCAGTGATGATTTGATAGAATGTATATGTGATTGTGCTTCAAACATCTTGCGGGCGCAGTGCCTATAACCAAATCTGAGAGAGCTAAGCTGATTCCACACAAGTACGAAATAAGGAGAATTGCCTCACCAAAGAGAGAACTATCTTATCGGAAAAGAAGACGCATCATACAGAAAAGAGGATTTTTAGGAAAGTCGATCAAACCCGTCATCAATGCTCTGTCCGATATCCTATAAAAGGATCGTGCTCATAAGAAATTTGTTATTTGTAATCTGACCTTCGAAGAGAGCGGACACAATGCAATCCAGCTGTGCACCAAAAAATTGGTCAAGAGATTCGGACCTTGATGAATCGTCGGAACTATCAGAAGATATGGAATATGAAGAAGAAGAAGACGAAGAAGAAGACGTTTCTATGATGGGAGGTATCGTTCAAAGTGCCTTTGACAAATACCAAAACGATTTTGACAACCTCATGAACAAATATATCGAAGATGGAATGGATAGTGAAGATGCAGTTGAAACAGCATATAGAGCACTTCAAAAGAATGTTAGAGAAGCCATTAGTGAGAAATACATTTATACCCTTGAGTACATTCGAAATTTTTGCAACGACTCAATTCACAAGAAAATTCAAGAAACTGCCAAGCGTCTTCGTGAAGAAGAGGATTTTGACTTTGAAGAATCCCAAAAATATGCCTTGGAAAAGCGAAGATTTCTGTTCGACAACCTTATGACAAACTACTCATTCCGAGTAGATGATGATGAAGAAGAAGAAGACGATTAGAAAAAAAAATATAAAAGGAGTGTTGGTATAAAAATAAATTTATTTCCGTTTTGAACGTCGAAGAGTGAAGATGTCTGTGTCAACAACGGTGCTCAGATTCAAAGATGACTTACATATACAGATCTTCAAGAATGATGCTGGATTAAAGCTAACTTCCCAGGAACTGACCCAAGTGAATCGTGTGGTAAATGCAGCCAAGAGAAAAAATCTGGACATGGATGCTGGTGGAAAGAAACAAAGATGTGTGGATACTGGCCGATCAGTAAACAAAAGAATAAAGACAGAATTGACTCACAATACAAACAAGAATGAAGTTACTACTGCGAACAAAGTTTCTACAGAAACAAAGAAAGATATTTCCACTAAGAACGAAGTTTTTACTGATGACAAGAAAAAGATGCCAGCTCCCATAAAGAAAGAAGTTTCCACTAAGAACGAAGTTTGTACTGAAGTCAAGAAAAAGATGCCAGCTCCCATAAAGAAAGAAGTTACCACTACGAATGAAGTTTCTACTGAAGTCAAGAAAAAGATGCCAGCTCCCATAAAGAATGAAGTTACCACTCAAACCACGAATGAAGTTACTACTGAAGCTAAGAAGGATGTTTCTACTCAAACCACAAATGAAGTCACTACTAAGAAGACTGAAGTTACTACTATGAAACAGCAAGAGAAAGAGGAACCCAAAGATGCCAGACAGAAAATTAAAGCAACCAACAAAGCCAAGTTATCAAATGAGAGAATGTGTTTTATCAAGAACCTAGCTATGCAATGGGAAGAAGCTCCAACTCACAAGAAGATGAAATGGTTAGCCCATGCAAGAAGAACTACAAAGAGAAATGCCTTGAGACATTGAATTGTATACTTGAATAAAAATGAAATGTTATATATTGTTTTTTTTTATCTACTACCCCAACAGAAGTACCCGGATGTAGCATGAAGTACCCGGATGTAAAGTCCAACTAGTATCCTCAAATAATAATAAAATACCAGGTATCCTAAAATACCCGTATGTGCCTATGTGCTAGGGCACATTGTGTCACATTGTGCTTTTTCACATAAGCACATATAAGCACATAAAGCATGTGCCTTTGTGCTAGGGCACATTGTGTCACATTGTGCCTTTTCACATAAGCACATATGACAAAAAATGGATTCTCCAGTAGGTATCATCGAATAAAACAATACCAGGACATAGGTATCCTCAAATACCCGTATGTGCCTATGTGCTAGGGCACATTGTGTCACATTGTGCCTTTTCACATAAGCACATATCGACACATAAAGCATGTGCCTTTGTGCTAGGGCACATTGTGTCACATTGTGCTTTTTCACATAAGCACATATGACAGAAAAGGGATCTATAGCCACGGGTGTTTCCCCAAAATGGGATTCCATGGGATATGGCCACTGGATATAGTCTTTTATTATACAGAAGGGAGATAACTCTGTATACAGATTATGGGAAATCAAGCAATCTGATTGGTTAGTTATATATATAAAACAACAAGAGTACTTGGAATAGGGTCAGAACTAACATGAATAGACCAGAAATTGCTAAATATAGTAATAATAAGATAAACTGTTCCAATTGATAGGCTCCTCTACGCTACTGGAGTATACTCCAGAACAAAGGAACATGCCTAGGTAGACATAAACTATTGCATATATAGATAGAAGCAGAGAATTCTGAAAGAATTCGAAATAGTAAAAGTTGGGGTGGATTTTGGTGATTTGGAGGGATTGTCGGGTTGTTTGTGGTAATTAGATTTACTCTTCTACAATCGAACATACCCTCCGAACATACCCCGTCCCATTGCAGAAAAATTGGGTCACATAGCAATCACGTGCTACCATAGAAACCAAGATGGCGGCCTCCTGTATACAAAATGGACGACGGTATCACCCTAACAACACGCGCTGCGCATGCGCACTCACACCACGTATCATTATGGAGATGACGTCACAAGATGGCCGCTCACGCGGGTTACCATGACTATACAACATGGCGCCACTGGGTCACGGGACATGACGTCACTTCCGAGGTCATCCACCGAGGTCATCCAGAATGGGGGTGAAAACCACATTGCATACTACTCATATGACTTAACAAACGATCGATGATGATGCTACCTTACGTTTAACAGGGTTAGCTACACATTCATTCAATAAAATGCGGCTCGCACTACCCTTGTGCAGAGCTGTTGTTCTAAATTTCTTTAACATGGCAGGTATAAACCGAGGAGGAGGGAGGGTGCGGGGAATGGCACATATGATATCCAAATTGTACCGAATAAGATGGGATAAGGAAGCTATTCAGAAGATTGTTGTAAGAATCATTAATTTTGTGGGAAAAGACTAGATTTGTTGCAGCACATTCACGGAACAACTGCCTCCGGTCTAATTTAGGAGATCCATTATTACCTGAAGATCAAAGAAAGAAATGGATTATGAAGAAGAGAGCAAATTGTATACTACTCAAAATTTGCCAAGGGTCATCTTTACAAATCTACATACTCTTACGTAAAAGGTAAATATGTACACTTTTATATATGCTTATTTGTTTGGGGTTTAACCCTTTACCCAACGTAACGGTCAAAACCGGCCAGCGCTATTCTCAAAAATCGCCAATTAATTTTCATTATTTTTTTTCATTTTTTGTCTCAAAAACATAGGTTATGACCCCTCGTTGGAACGAGCTCGTTCCAACGAGGGGTCATAACCTATGTTTTTGAGACAAAAAATGAAAAAAATTAGTTATTCAAGAATTATTTTTGCAAGTGTCGTCTGCTTTTCAGGTCAGGTAAAGGGTTAACAACAGCCTTGATCACATACTTTAATGTTACGGGTTGACGTGGCAGAAGTAACCAGAAAGAACCACTAAAACACAGTGCGTAATTGTCTGACTCTCCACTTTACTCTTCCGACACCGGCAGGATTAGTATCGCAAAAGGAAAGCGTAGTATAGGCATGCTGTACGTCTCTGGTAAACGTGCAAATCGCATACGGTACACTCAGCTTCAATCAGCGCTAACCCCGCCTGTACCTGGAAAGCTAAATCGAGAGACCGACAGTTACTCGTCGTTCTTGGTGATTCTCTTCGGGTACCTATCTCCACCTGCAAAATTGTTCGACATGATATGACCCAGGTTGTTGAAAGTGTCGTTAAACCTTAACATACAAAAACATAACCATGTATACATTTACTCGTTATGTACAACAATGTCGATACATATGGGTGTTTCTATGAAAAATATCAAATAAAACGGGATGGCAAGTGCACACAGAACAGAAACTTGTGGGAATCAACAAAATGACGAAACCATTTAGTTTGGTGCGAAATGACTAGAATGTTTACTACACAATACGAGACATACTGTCAATGGTGCATCTGGGATTTGGAAGGGGGTGGGGGGCTCACTGGTCATGGTATTGGACTTTAAACCGAAAGGTCCACGGTTCGATCCCCACCAGGGGTAACTGCGTTATGTCCTCGGACAAGGCAATAATCCCGATTGCCCACGTGGGTGGCGCGATGGCGCTGACCTGTGTACTATTGCACATCAATGGTGCATTTGTCTTCAACCAATACTAATCCTGCGTGTGCGGAGTTAGTACGTTGGGGAGTATGACAGTTGCTCGCTGATGCTTAGTGGTTCTCTCCGGGTACCCCGGCTTCCTCCACCCGTAAAACTGTCCGACAGGAGGTGGCCCTGGCTGTAGTAGGTGTCGTTAACCCCCCATAAACAAATAAAGAAATAGATCCAGGATTTGGGATTTGAGGGAGGGATACCAAATGTCAATCATGGGTTGCGAGGAAGTGTGGCGTGGTCGGAATCCAACTTTACATGGTTTATACAATAGGAGACCCACGTAGGTGTACGGTTGTATCCGTCAGAATACACGGACATTCACTTCCAGAGTAATATCCGCCATAATACATAATGTTATCGTGGATAAAACCGAGTCCCCGTCTCAGATGGTGGTAAAAACTGAATAACAAAAATAGGGGAAGGGTACATCCTACCTCCGTCTCCGACTGCAACTAATTTACTGAAAGGAGTTTTACTATCATTTACAGACCGGAAGAGAAATAGCTTATTGAAGTCAAATGGGTTGGTTTTGGACGCCAACAGCACCCAATGGGTGCGCCACAAAGAAAAGTGCCTTCTTTTGTCGAGCGCACAATCTATGCGGAAACATTTTTGTAAGTAGAAAGGATATTCCAAAGTCGAAGTCTTTACCCATTTTGGGCAGGCCAAAGAGAGAGACCCCTTAAAATTCCCATTTTCTGTTGATTTCTCTAAAAACATCCCGTATGTTTTCAAGAAAAATTGACTACTCGCAGGTTTTTGTGTGACATTACAAGTTGCATGGACAAAATATTCCGATGAGCGTTTATTAACCCTCTAGAGGTTGCCAAGCATCGTAATTTTGTTGAAATGGGCTGTTTTCGGACACGCACAGCACCCAATGTGCACCTGAGAAATAAACATAATTTCCTTTGTTGGAAGTGGAATTCACCGAGGATCATTTTTGTAAGTAATAAGGGTAGTCAAAAAACCAAGCGTTAACCCCTTTTGTGGTTGTCAATAGTGATACCCATCAAAACCTTAAAAAATTATGTTTTCCCTGGATTTCTTTACAAACATCTGGTAGTTTTTTAAAGGAAAAATGGCCACTGATAGGTCTTGGTGTCACATTACCAGTTCATTGGATAAATTATTCCGGGAAGCATTTGTTAACCCTCCATGGGCTGTTAAATGTCAAAATTTTGAAAAAAATAGTCTGTTTGACACCAACAACATCAAATGTGAATGCAACAGAGAAGCATAACTTCTTTTACCAGACGCAAAACTGACATGGAAACATTTTTGTAAGTAGTAAGTGTATTAAAAAATCGAAGTCTTAACCCCTTTTTGGGTAGTTAAGGAGATATACCCCTTAAAAGCTTAAAATTCCAGCTTTCTGTGGATTTCTCAAAAAAAAATTCAAGAAAAATTTACCATTCGCAGGTCTTAGAGTGACAGTTCAAGTTGCATGGACAAAATATTTCGGTAAGCATTTGTTAACCCTCCAGAGGCCGCCAAGCATAGACATTTGGACAAAAATGGGCTGTTCTTTGGCAACCATAACACCAAATGTGTACCTGCGAGATAAACATAACCTCCTTCATTGGAAGTGGAATTCACCGACAATCATTTTTGTATGTAATGAACGTATTCACAAAATCAAGCATTAACCCGTTTTGGGCTGGTTACAGAGCGATACCCCTCAAAAGGTTAAACATTCATGTTATCCGAGGATTTCTCTAAAAACATCTCATAGATTTTCAAGAAAAAATGGCTATTCTCAGATCTTAGTGTGACATTACAAATTGCATGAACAAAATATTCCTGGAAGCATTTGTTAACCCTATAGAGATTCTCAAACATCAAAATGTTGATAAAATAGGCTGTGTTTGCGTACCCACAGCACCCGAAGTTGAGAGGAGAGATCAAAATAAGTGGAAGTAGAATTCACTGAGAATTATTTTTGGAAGTAATACGAGTATTCAAAAAACAACACTTAACCCGTTTTGGGCTAGATAAACAATGATACCCATGAAAAGCTTAAAATTCATGTTCTCCCTGGATTTCTCTGAAAACATCTTGTAGATGTTAATGAAAAAATGGCCATTCGCAGTTCTTGATGTTACATTACAAGTTGCATGAATAAATATTCCTGTTAGGACTTGTTAACCCTCTACAAGCTGCCAGACATCAATATTTTGGATACATTTGAGATAAAATGGACCATTTTCAAATAGCCACAGCACTCCTTGGGTATGTGTCAAACAAACAAAACTCCTTTTGTCGGTCATTAACTTGTTGGACGACGATATTGACATTAACCCACTCCACCGTTAATGATGGTTTTTACCTAAACAATTTTTTTATCAAACTGAGTCATTTGAGACTACTATACTCACCTTTCTCAAAACATCAATGAAGGAACTTCAGTGAGACAGTTAAAAACAATTCATCAGACACTGTGGGGTCATGAAAAATCATGGAATCTCATCGGGAAAAGCCATGATTCTCCAGAATCATGAAGTCTAGTTGCCCTTTCAAATTGTACCTCCATATTCTTTTGTGCGCGCGGTAGTTTCGTAAATTTGTGCTGCGCGACCTTGGCACACTCCCTCCAATTCAATGAAAACAGGTCTACTTTTCCACTATCAAGCATACTTCCGAACCTGAAAAGCAGACGACACTTGCAAACAAAATTATTGAACAACTATTTTTTCATTTTCTGCGTCAAAAACATAGCTTATGACCCCTCATTGGAACGAGCTTAACGAGCTCGTTCTAATGAGGAGTCACAGGCTATGTTTGTGACGCAAAAAAAATAATGAAAATTGAATGACATTTTTTTGAGAATAGCGCTGGCCGGTTTTGGCCGTTACGTTGGGTAAAGGGTTTCATGTGAGTGTTCTTTTCAAATCTTATAGAATGTCCACGACAATAAATATGCAACAAGTGAACAACTTTGCACATGATTCCTTTATTCACTGGTCAAAATTTATAAATAAAGCAGCTACACGGACAAGTAACATTTTGTTCATTTGTTACCCCTAACCGTTCCCTCTCACTCAGACTTGGAATCTTCCTTCCTCAATCAATGACTGTAGCTGACATTTATTAATCAACGACTTCTATTAACATTTGCTAACCCGGGACTAATTTATACCTGTAAAGATCATGCAATATTTCTAAAACAATTTAGACTATTTTCCAGCATAATTTGGCCTTGTGTCGATGACCATGTTACTCCAGTTTAACAGGTGGCCGAGGAAGTCGATTTTGTATGTGATACGTATAAAATATATGAGTTAAATATATTGAGACAGCAAAGCGGAACTCAACTGAAGAATTGATTGCATTTCTTTTGAACTGTCCCAAACAAGGCACATCAGTAAGTAGAACATCCGAAATACCTGTACCACCAATGCTAAAATTGGTGTGTAGTATGAATATATGTTTACTCGAGCCATCAATAAACATCAGGAATGAAATAGATTTGTTGTACATAGGCTGACATCTGAACATTCTAGGTCCCCCACGCCTGTGAATGGGTTAATCGTTATGTCACGAGTGCCAGCGCGGAAGGATAAAATGAGAGGCCGCTGGCCTCGAGTTTTATCCTTCAGCGATGGCACAAGTGCCATATCGATTAACCCATCCACACGCGTGTGTCGTTCTGTGTTTATTACACTCCTTCACTAGAAGAACACTCAGCAGCTCATTTGACAACTTGGCCTCTGAGTTCCAATGTGTTCGATGTGCCAGCAGGCACATAGAACACATTGGAACTCAGGGGACGAACTATCAAGAAAAAGAAAACATTTTATGGACAACCAAATTTGCAAGGAGATCCCGTGTTACTATTTTTCGCTATCCCTAGCGATTCAAATTGTAATTGCGGTGCAAGATTTGTTGAAAATGTCAGTGAAATTTCGCTTCTATTTAAAAATAGTCAGTCAACGATTTTCGTTCGGCACAAGTGTGCGGAACGGATATTCATTTTACGCATGATTTTGTGTTGCTGTAGATGGGGATTTCATAGAACAGGTGTGTAATAAATGATTTTAAAAATATACCAAACAAAACTAATTTGATTCTGAGTTCTTGTTCAAAGGTTACAGGGCAGAAAAAAAATTCTACAAATACTAGGACCCATTTTCGATTATATATCGAATGAAAATACTACAATATCAAGCTTGACATAGATATAACAAAAGATGTTCTTCGAAAGTTATTCGCACAAAGAGATTTTTAAAAAATTTTGGTGCATTTTTTCAGAACAAAAAAACCCAGAGAAAGTCGGAAAATATTAACTGGTTGAGTGCTAGAATCCACTATCAGGGCTTTCAATAACACGAGGGTACCACAGCCTATGGGCGCTCTTCAAAAATTCATAATAAAACAAATTTTAATGAACAGATTCAGACCACCAAAAATAATGTAGCACTGAACCAGTCAATATTGCACCGGTATAGGTATAACACTATCCAAGAAAAGTATTGGATTCTGGAGTGTTTAATATTTATTGGACGGAAACAAAACTTCCAAAGCCCATTTTGACTGAAAATCTGAAGTAAAACCGAACATTGAATCTGATCTTTATAGTTCATTTTCTCAATAAAATTTGAAAAAAATCAGCTTGACTTAGATACAAGGGTATAAAAACGTGCGTAAAAAATACATTTGACTCAATGTTGAATTACAAATGTCGTTTGATAGAAATAGAAAAAAATGTCAAGAACAGACGGACGAATGGACAGGTAGAAGAGGGACAGAGAATAGACAATAGGCGGACAGATGCATAGACGAGCTAAAATAGTATTTCCTCAAAATTTAACTTTGCTTAATGGGAAGGCATGGGGTTGGTAAATGCCGCTGTTACCTAGATTCCAGACAGTAGATAAACAATACATGAAGGTACCTGATTATTTACTAAGTATTATACTCCCTTTTGATAAATAGAGATTATTACCATTATGTGGATGTACAAAATATGTATCCAAGTCGAGCTCCGGGTTCTAAGGGCAGATCACGACTCTTCTTCGATTCGTCGTGACTTACCCTTAGAACCCAGAGCGAGACTCGGATACATATTTTGTACATCCACATAATGGTAATAATCATTTTATCTTACAATATATTGGGGATAAGTGAAGAATGTAGACGGGTATATAACGAACTATTTATTCGTGCGGATGAACAAACATCTGTATCAGGGGATCGGATACACGACAGTTGAGGAGTTAATACAGGCACAATACATGTTGATTGTAAGATACATGCTAATAATAATGGCCTTGTCGAGATGGTCATTGCAGTAGCCGAGGGAGGCAATGTTCAAAGTGGAGATTATCCGCAATGTTCATCTCTAGCCATTATTATTATCATCTAGGTCATCATTATTTGTATTTTACCGAATGAGTTGTGTTTATAATGGTAACAGAAATTTAATCTTGCAACTCGTCGCCTGAGTGCTAGAATGTCCCTTTGGGACATAGAACATTCTAACACTCAGGCGACGAACTGGATATAACAACAAATTCAGTAGTCACGCTCGCTTTCAGAAACATTGTTACGGTAAACAACACCCCATCACCTCATTGTTTAGGCTTTGACATCGATAGACTCGCAGAGTTCTACATTTGTACTCATATGACATTTGAAGGAAATTATTTGGATTGAAATTCACTATTCTACGCAATTCACCTCACCTCGGATGTTTTCATGACACGAATTCGTAATACCACCTTCTTAGCAGTAAACTTTACAAAAGATGTTGACCGATATTGTTCCACGGGCAGGAACTTTGTGAAATAACTAACATCATCCTATGGGGGATTAGCATAGTGTCTTAGAAGGAGATATTGTAATGTGCGGTATTATGTGGGATAAATACAGATTATTAACAACTGTTAACCCTTTACCCAACGTATCGGCAAAAACCAGCCCATTAATTCCAGTATTTTTTTCATTTTTGTCTCAAAAACATAGGTTATGACCCCTCTTTGGAATGGAACGAGCTCGTCAAGCTAGTTCCAAAGAGGGGTCATAACCTATGTTTTGGGGACAAAAAATGAAAAAAATAGTTATTCAAGAATTTTGTTTGCAAATGTCGTCTGCTTTTCATGTTAGGTAAACGGTTAACTGGTCTGTGTTGCCTCAGACCCTGCGAAGATTGGAAATTCGATTTGATATCGAATGTTAAGTAGCTATTCTGTTAGAGCTGAAACGGTTAACCGATTAATCGATTAATCAATGATCAACATCTTGATCGATCCAAAAAGTAATTGATCGATTAACCGTTACTTTTGAACTACTGTATTATATTATACGATCACTATCGATATTTCGGATAACCGGTTGAGTGTTTTTCTAATCGGTTAGGTAGGTAACTGGTACCAACCCGGTTATCCGGTTAACCATTTCAGTAATCAATTGTATCTGAGATTCAAAGTATTTGACAGGTGAGATTCTACAATGTGTTGTTGGGAAGTAAGTGGATAGCGGATTTTGACTGGAACGCAACTCAACTGCGATCCGATCGAAATTCGCTGTCCGCATCTGTCGTCACAGTACAACCATTTTTCAAAACGTGAATAATAACAACTCGTTAATACAGTCTTCGGCCTATCGCTGATCAGCTATTGCACACAACGAGAAGGCCGGCCACAAGATAACTCGACCTTACCGCAGTCTCTTTTTTTAACCCTTTACATAACATGAAAAGCAGACGACACTTGCAAAACAATTTCTTGAATAACTAATTTTTTTCATTTTTTGTCTCAAAAAGATAGGTTATGACCCCTCGTTGGAACGAGCTCGTCGAGCTCGTTCCAATGAGGGGTCATAACCTATGTTTTTGAGACAAAAAATGAAGAAATAATGAAAATTAATTGGCGATTTTTGAGAATAGCGCTGGCCGGTTTTGGCCGTTACGTTGGGTAAAGGGTTAACTTTGTCATTCTCTTCCAATGACTCAGACTCCTGTGAATATCTGATAGGATTAATTCATTAACAGACATTAAATCGCTTCAGACAACTCAATGGATAATGAATGTAAGTTTAGAGTATGAATTTATTTTGGTGTACTTTGCAGTTATTACAGCATAGCAATAATAACTACATTACTTATTTTATTTTATTTCCGTCCTACCGCCCCACCCTCCAAAAATTCTGTTAAACCACAAACATTCGTATAAGCACATACTTAGACATTCACCCTTCCTTTTATCCCCAGACCGATTCCATCTCTATTCAATTTTCGCTCAAATTATTTGCAGAGGCCTTCAAAGCACCCCCAGGTGCACACTTTTTCATACATAGACTGTGTACGCTTGGTGAAACGTATCGCTACCCCCATCTGTCTCAACATAACATAAATGATGTGAGATTAGCAGTGTTTTGTTTAATTTAGTGCTCGATTCAAGTGTTAGCTGTGTTTAGATAGAACTCTTTGGATTCACTGGGTAAAGTTGATAATTTGTTAGCTTAAGACACATCGACATATTTAAATTAGTATTTTGTTGTGATCAAAATCAATGACGAGTTAAAATCACCGCTCAAGCCCTCAGGTCACCAGTCTAATTCTGTTCAGAATTCGACGCTGTTATGGGCTATTTGTTTACCCAATTTTCGTGGAAATTTGCTCGCAGACCGCAGTTGTTGGAAGTGATGTAATTTTACTCGAACCAGTTTTAGATATTCCAATCAATAAGTATTTAAGTAGCATGGAACCACCAAGTTTCTAACACATCTGGTGGAACACTGCGGCAAAATCATAAAACTACGGCTGTGGTGAGTCTTCATATCTAATGATAATGTCACCAAACATTCGGTCAAATAAAGTCTCCACTGAGCAACATTTCTAGCGTTGATTCAAAGAAAATCGTCGTTGGGAATACAATAGTTGGTCGGAAAAGATAACCACAGGCTCGCTTTTCAGACTAACTGAAATATTCCAGACGAGTGAATTTAAACTTAGACGATCTAAACTTAGTAATAAAATAAATTAATACTAAACTTTAGCCCTTAACCCTTTACCCAATGCAGACGATATGAAAATTTATTATTTTAATTACTATTTTTTAAATTTAAAAAAAAATTCAACAAAACCATATCATGTGACCCTCATTGGAACGAGCTCGAAGAGCTCGTTCCAATGAGGGGTCACATGATACGGTTTTGTTGAAATATTTTGAAAAATTTCTTTCTTTCAACTGCAGAATTTGCAAATTTCGCAGGCGGATGCGGGCGATTCGTTAGGTAAAGGGTGAAGCTCGACTGATTCCAAGCCGTAACATCATCGAATTCCTTACAGAATGAGGCTGGTGGCCCGAGATCTTGGCCACCACTCAATTTTGAGGTTTATTCACATCCACAACCCAGCTATAAGAATAACCGTAATTCTAATTATACAGTTGCGTACGGGAACATTTTGCTTGTCTTCGATGAATACCTAACCAGAAAGTTCCCGTATATATATATCCACGTAGTGAAAAAGACCATTTTACAATGTTGCTTTGCCTGTAACTTGAATCTATTATAAAAGTGCAATGTCCCATTTCGTGTGCAAACAAGAAATTACTTTTTGAACACGACATTTGCCACTCTAACATCGGGCTGGGGAGAGGGCTAGGGTACCAAGGTAGTACCCACCGGGATTGGGAGGGAGCTGACACTGGCCAAGGACCAGCAACCCATTAAATTGGAATACCGACGAAATGAGAGGCGCCCCTAGGGACGTTAAATTTTTTTATCTCTATAATTTCATTCATTTCGCACAGGGATTCTAGACAATGAGGGCGCGGTGGCTCAGTTGGTAGAGGTGCAGGCTGCAAGCCGAGAGGTCCTCGGTTCGAATCCCACTTGCGACAACCGCGTTGTGTCCTTGGGCAAGAAACATCTCCCCCATTGCCCACGTGGGGGCACGGTGACGTTGTGTACTAAGGCGTACTGCACGTCGATGGAGCACCTGTCTTCAACCAATGCTAACCCTGCTTGTGTGGAGTTGGTATGTTGGGGAGCTGACAGTTGCTCGCCGTTGCTCGGTGGTTCTCTCCGGGTACTCCGGCTTCCTCCACCCGTAAAACTGTCACGGTTAGCCATTGAGCAGACACATGTGACCTTAAACACCAGTAAATAAATAAATAAATATTCTAGACAATGGCGACTTTGGCAGTCAAAAGTGGGAAAAATTTCCTGAATGTGTCGTCACAGGAAGTATTCCGATTTTTTTTCTGCGAAGGTCGCACATGTCCGTCAGGCTCCAGGTTCCCACCTATCATACTCGTACTCACACCAATTGAGCCTCAGATGATATGTTCTACGCCATCAGCTAGAGACTATGAGAGGTCGGGCCCCGTCACCACGGGAATGAAATTCATCTCGTCGGCCCTTCTGTAACAGAAAACACTTTCAAGCATATCGACCTTAGACATGACGATAAATGCCTACTGTCCCCAGACGATACAAAATCGACAGGAGTAATGGAATGATTTTACGAAATTTGAGAGTATTATATGTGAAAGCATACACTAGTAAATTGTATGAGTACATCAACAAAATAAGATCGTCTCTCTTCCCTATAACTATTGGCCCTAAACATGCTTTCCAGCAATATTTGCGAGGAAGACGCTTCTAAAACCAATTATAATTTGCAATGTTGCCAAAGTCGTAAACATTTTCAGGGTGTATAAATATTGTTGTTTCTTGAAAAGCATTCTCATCGTATACATCACATCTGGCCTCACCTCTACCACTACCCTATAATTTTCCATATCAATAGACCATAGGGACTTCGAGATGGGCCACATCGGTTGGTTGTTGAGAGGTTTGTCCGTTACCTTTTACAAACACTGCTATACCAACATTTATTCACCGATTCATTTGAAACTTGATATGTGAAAACACTTTGCAAAGTTCGTGACGAAATCCGAACGTCGCAATTATCCATGCGCAATCACTGGAGTTATGCCCGTTGTTAGTTCAATTTATCATTGATTAATTCCAGTTTCAGCTTTCTTTTCAGTCTTTTGACAACTGTGATTTCTTCAATTATCAGTCAATTTGCTATGCCCACGAAGGGAGGCATCTTAAATCAGGGTGGGCCGTTGGGCCGAATTTTATCTGTCCGGAAAACTGTGTCTTGGTCATAAATCCATAATGGTTGGGTAGATTTTCATAAAATTTCACACAAAGGTAAAGAGAAGAGGGAAGGTGTGTTGTGCAGGCCCGAATCACAAAGGTCAAGGTTACACGATTATGAAAACTCAAATCTGAGAAAACTTTTGTTTGTCCGCCGGGGAAATTGTATCTTAGTCATATAAGTCTATTATGGCTGGAAGGATTTTCACAAAACTTCACAAAAGGATAATGAACAAAATGAAAATGTGGTATCCAGCACCACAAGGTCCGAATAACAAAGTCCAATACAACAAGTTTATGAAAACTCAAATCTTAGAAAAATGTTGTTTATCAGTCCGAAAAATTGTGTCGTAGTCTTTAACACAATAAAAGGTGAAATGTAAGGTGCAGCACCACCAAATCCGAATGACAAAGGTCAAGGCCACACCGTTATAAAAACTTGAAACTTGGAAAAAAAATTCTCCGAAAAAGAACAAGAGCTGTGTGAATGTCTATGGAATTGCACAAAAGTGTAAAAGACAACGCATGGCATCGCCGTGTCCACCCAAATGCCTATTTGTCCATCCTTCTGTTAGTCAGTTTGTCTGTTTATCCACCGTAAAATTGTGTCTTAGACATAACTGTATGATGGATGGTGGAATTGTCACGCAACTTCACATACCGTTAATGACGAAGGAAAGTTAACATATGCAGTACCCCATATATCCTAATGCAAACGGTCAAGTTCACATGATTATGGACACTCAAATCTGAGAAATTATTGGATTCTAATGTTCACACAATATTTCCATGTTGTTCGCGTATCTGTCTACGTCGACATCATAGAGCTGTTTGGTTTTTAAGCAAATAATTCAACAAATGTTAACATTTCATTTTAGAAAGTAGTCACTTTGGCACAGGTTCAGAGGCATAAGTGGCCGGGCGGTCACTGGTTGTCTCTCCTTGTCTTGTTTGACACTGGACGTGGTGATATTTAGGGGTTATTACCTGGTTACTTTCATTTCGGCCGATATATCAGCTCGAGGTAACTTCACATCAGCCTGAGACCGAAGGCGGAAGGCTGATGTGAAGTTACTGAGAAGTTACAGGCCGACATGAAACTAACCAAGTAATAACCGCTTTATTTATTAAAAACAAAACAAATGATCGCAAAGTGTTCTCAGATCTGTTACAGTTTACTGACACAGTTATTGTTTCTCATTCTCTTCACCAAGTCCGAAGTTTCATCTTCTTCTAGTTCAGCTATTCGACGTCTCGGCTTCCCCACTAGGGAAGCCGCGACGTTCTGATTACTGAACTATCTCTCCCACACTTCGTCGAAACTCTGCTCACAACTCTGAATTTTAATTTTGCGTTGGATTTCCTGTACAGTTCTCTTCTTTGGTCCCTTCCTACACACAATCCTCACTCACTGCCGTCATTAATTCTTCGTCATTCGAAAACTCCGATTCAAACCACTCCATTATATAACATCAGTTTTCTCGATTGTGTTCGACGAGTAACGGTTTCAATGTAAACAAATTAGTTGCACGTAGTAACGGCGTATCAAGGGGAACAATTATGGCTAGGTTTATATCCGCCGATATCGGCGTTATATCAGCCGAGTTTGATGTCATATCAGTCAAGTTTGATGATGGGCAGTTCTGAAAAAGTATATGATATCTAATAAATATACTTTTGTAACTTCCTGCTTGTTAATTAAATGTATTGTTATTTCACTCCATCTAGTTTACGAACACTGTAGTTTTTTCACTTTTCAATCAATTGTTTGAATCTTTACATGGTGGTATACTTTGGTAAAAGTTCTTGACGCAGTTCGATTTTTAAAATTATCCACGCGTAATTACTGGAGTTATGCCACTTTTTAGTTAAATTTATCATTTTCTCACTTCGTAAGGTTATGAACTCTGTAAGTCCTACAACTCCCAATAAATGTTCTTGAAACTTAATAAGGTGTCACCCTTTGGTAAGGTCTTGATGAAGGACGATTTTTACCGTTGTCCATCGGTAAGTACTGGGAACTATACCCTTTGTGAGTTAAAAGTATTATTTTAGTTCATATGGTTGTGAACACTGTAATTCCTTCATTATTGAACCATTTGTTTTGAAACTTTACATGGTAATATTCTTTAGAAAGGTCTTGACACAGTTCTATTTTAGTCATTATCCATCCGTAATTACTGGAGTTATGCTCCTTGTCAGTAATTTTATCTGGTTATGAACATTGCATTTCGTTCAGTTTTCACTCTATCTTTACCACTTTACATGGTATTATACTTGGATAAGTTCCTGATGAAGTTCAGTTTTCACATTATCCATGCGTAAGTACAGGGAGTTATTTCCCTTCTTACTTAAACTTATCATTATTTCACTTCATCTGGTTGTGAAACCTGTGAGTCCTTAACCTTTCAATAAATGTTCTTGAAGCTTGACGTGGTGATAAACTTTGGGACGGCTCCTTCAAACAAAGTTCGATTTTCACTATTATCCACGAGTAGTCACTGGAGCTATGGTCTTTGGTAGTCAAGTGTATTATTTCACTCCATCTGGTTGCGGACACTGTGGTTCCTTCATCTTTCAATGAATGTTCTTGAAACTTGGCATGAAGATACACATTTGTAAGGTCTTGGCGAAGTTTGATTGTCAGAGCTATGACCCTTGTTTAGTTAAATTTATCATTATTTTACTTCATGTGGTTGTGAAGACTGTGTGGGGGCACGGTGGTGATGTGTATGTAGGTGTACTGTACGTCGATGGTGCACTTGCCTTCAACTGCAGCAACAGCAGGGGCTAGAAACTACCAGACTTTTAAACTAACTAACTCTGCTTGCGCGGAGTTGGTTAGTTTGAAAGCCTGGTAGTTACTCGGTGCTGATCGGTAGTTCTCTCCGATTACACCGGTTTCCTCCGCCGATTCCACCAATCAATTTCAATCGATTCCATTGGAACCAGACGTGGCGATATATATTGGTCAGTCCATAGAGATATTTCCGTTTCTTTTTATATTTTTATTTAATTACTAAGACTACACGTGAGAAACTGTGTACAGACAATAGCGTGTACCGCGGCATTGAATGTGTTGGGTCAACCTTTAACTTCTTGCGTCAAACTAACAAACACATTTATGTCCATGTATTGATAGGCTATGGTCACTTAGTCCGCATTCCGTTGCCATCATAATCATAGCATTGGTGGGTTCTCAAAACGTCTAAGTGAGAAGTTTTCCAACAATCTCTCTGCAGATATGCATAACATTTTACACAAAGGAAAACTTGCAGTGGATGCTCAGTGGATAAGCCCATTTAGTAAAAAAAACGTATATAGAGGATATGGAATGAGTGTTTTTCTCATATAATATTTATGAAACGAGTCTAAGAATTTTCCGTTTTGGCGAGCCTCTGGCGAGCCCAAACGGAAAATTCGGACGAGTTTCATAAATATTATATGAGAAAAACTCTCATTTCATTTTCCCTTTATCATATGACACACACACGCACAAATTCTTAGTATAACTATTTAATCCATCACCTAACTTGAGTTGCAGACGCCACTTGGAAAAAAACATCCTCGTATAACTAACAAATTTCATTTTTTGCTTCCAAAACATAGGTTATGACCCCTCATTGGAACGAGCTCGTTGAGATCGTTCCAATGAGGGGTCATAACCTATGTTTTGGAAGCAAAAAGTGGAAATATAAAAAAAATGAATGGCGTTTTTCTTGTAGGTAAAAGATTAATACAATTTAGTACATCACGTGACAAATCCCCATATTCTCATTGGCTGTATTGATAGGGACTATGAAAGCATAGTGCCCGGAGTCAAGCATAGTGCCCGGAGTCATGCAATACTGCGCACGCTTTGCAAACAGAATCCCGAGGGGATTCCCCTTTTCTTCTGAGCAGACGGCAAATGTGGAGACGAACAGAAATAAAATGAGCGTTTCGAGATTCGCAAACGAGAATGTTAATTATTTTCTTGAACAACATCAGAGCCGAAAGACTGTTAGTTTAACCAAATATGCTGTCAATATTCTCCAGCAGTTCTGTTCTGACAGAAAAAGGAATGGTGCATTTGAAACGTTAGATGTTGGAAGATTAACGGAACTGTTGAAAGACTTTTATCCAAACGTTAGAAATCGCGATGGTGATTTGTATTCCAAAAGCAGTATTTGTGCCATTCGTCAAGGAATAAGAAGATATTTGCAAGAACCCCCACATGAGAGACACTTTGATATAATAACAGACCCAGCTTTCAAAGGTGCTAATCGTGTATTCGACAGCATGTTGAAGAAAACAAGAGAAGACGGAAAAGGAACAGTCCGACACAAAAAACCCATTCCGCCAGGTAACTATAAAAAATACATAATAAAATAAAACACAACAAAACTAGAAAGTGAACAAGTCAGTGTCTGCAATAGACAGTGGTGTTGTAATTATTTGTTCTCTTATAAATACACAGTCTTGTTAATTACATGAAATAGACGAGTGTTGTTTATTACTCAAATCGACAAGAGACACATAAGAAAAGTTGTGAGATAAAGTAATTAAATAACGGGCAGCAATGTTTGCTGAAAGTTATCATAAACATGAATAAATAAACAGATAAATTGCGGGGAGCAATGTATGTTGAAAGTTATCATAAACATGAATAAATAGATAAATTGTAGACCTATCAATTAAATAGTTTTGAATAAGAGTGTTAGAGAGGGCACTGAATATTATTTATCTTCGATCACAATAAACGATTGTGATTGACCGTGTAAACGTTTATTCTGCTTTGATGCTTAGTGTTTCATTCTATTTCAGGCGATCTAAGGAAATTATATCAGCACCCAATTGTGTTTAATCCGAACATTCCAAGAGGTTTTTTGAATAAAGTAATGTTTGAGCTTTTATTTTACTTTTGTCGGAGAGGGAGAGAAAACATTCGAGAAATTAAAGCTTGTGATTTTGTAGTTAAAACTGATGACACTGGAAGAAAATACATCCTGAAAACTACTTCTGAGCGAACAAAAAATCACACAGGTGTAACGAATGAGGATGAAGGTGATGGGCGTAGAATGTATGAAACTGGCACAAAAATGTGCCCTGTTAATAGTTTTCAACGATATCTTATGAAACGAAACCATGAGTGTGATGCGTTCTTTCAAATTCCCCAAAATTCATACCACGAGAATGACGAATGTTGGTTTGAGCGAAGGGCAATGGGAAAAAATTCCATAGGAGAGTTCATGGTAAAAATGTCTAAACAAGTTGGTCTTTCTGATACATATACCAA
Organism: Pictodentalium vernedei; assembly: GCA_031216915.1. Taxonomy (NCBI): domain Eukaryota; kingdom Metazoa; phylum Mollusca; class Scaphopoda; order Dentaliida; family Dentaliidae; genus Pictodentalium; species Pictodentalium vernedei. Next base: position 713,305,089 of record CM062297.1, read on the forward strand.
CCACTGTGTGCGTGCTACGACCATAACAATTCTTAATGATTGTGGATTCAAAGATCGCGATATTATTTCTTTATCGGGACACAGAAATGAAAAATCATTGTCAAGTTACGTTTCGGACAAAAGAGCTGATGTCAAACGAGGTATGTCAGAGAGCTTGAGTTCCATGGCCGATAATGCAGATGCTGAACATTCAGAAATGCCTGCAGCGAGGAATGCTGTTGCGAAAACAACAACAGTCAGCAAATTCCACAGTATCAGCACCCGAACTATTAGAACCGATATTGATGACGACGATCTGATAAGTGCGTTGGAGGAAATCGAGTGTTCAAAAAACTCAACATCAAATGACATTCGAAAGCAATCCAAAGAAATATGCAACAAAATGCAGTATTGTGCCCAAAAATTCAATTTCAGCAATTGTGTTGTAAATATTTACAATAATTAAAATGTGCTCGTACATCAGAGGAAGTACCCATAACACGTTCAATGGGGTGAACATTAATAAAACTTTAGTGCCATGAATAATGGAATTTCTATAGTGCCTCACAAGGTCTGTTAATACCACCATATGTGAGACGTTGATTCTGATGTATGATATCTCGTGTTAACCAGTTATGTGCCACATGATTGGTTGATCGGTTTCATGTGTTTATTTACATTATTCTACTTTACCCGTTGAGTTCGAATCCAGTTGATAGTTTAATGTTTTCCTGACATTTTCATGTTATTAATTTCATTGTTTTATTTTGGATAGTAAAGTGTTAGTTATCTCTCCGTTCCTTCTTTAATATGTTGTGGAGATGGTCTGGGTGTGATGTACTAAACCCATTAATGCCTTCCGTTTCGGGCACTATGCTCTCATAGTGTTGCTTCGGGAACCAAATAGTGCCCTCGCTATCGCTCGGGTACTATTGCATCCCTCAGCAACACTATGAGAGCATAGTGCCCTCAACGGAAGGCATTAATAGGTAAATAACCCACCCTAAATAGGACAGATAACGTAAATTCTCCCTACTGAAATTATCCAAATGTGAGCCAGTTGTATTTTGTTTAGCCAATCAAATTGGCCAGTTTTGAAGTTGACCAATGAAAGTTCCCAACTCTAATTATGCAAATTATGAAAATGTGGCCCAGTTGTATTTTGTTCAGCCAATCAAATTGTCTAGTTTTGAAATTGGCCAATGAAATTGACGGAAGGCTTTATTTATCACTGATTAATATGAAAACAAAATATCAAATGTTTTAAAGTGAACAAAACGGACGAGTCATATGATAAATTGGTGTAACAAATGAACAAAGTTCATCTAATCTATGTTGTGTTCTCATTGTCATATTTTCTCCCATTTTCTCCCAAACTTTGCACAAAGGAAAACTTGCTATCTATTTTGTGTTCTCATCGTTATATATTGAGTCAAAAAAGAAAGTATAATAGAAACAAATGTGAAAAAATAGCATAAAGGATGAAAAATAATAGTTCTAATGTTGCATGTTTGTGGACAAGAAGTCGTGCAAAGAGTTTAATCACATATTGCTGTTGTCCACCCAATCGTATACAATTTTGATACGGATTTCAAAATAGCACGTGCTACCCGAGAATGTCAAATTGAAAGGGTGACCGACGATTTTCTTTGTGTTATGTTGTGCTAGAGAGCCTGGGTTATAGAGAAAACATGCTAGTTTTTGTCTTCCGACATTTTAAAAAATGCCATGGTTAACCGAAAATCAGAGGTTGCGTGCCATTGGTATGCATAACGCTGGGATACCTCCAGATGAGCTCGCTGTAGAGTTCGGAGTCACTGTGGCCGCCACTATTTACCGTCTCATTGGAAGTTATAGAACCACTGGATCTACTGCCGACCGACCGCGTTCAGGTCGCCCAAGAGTTACGACCCCTGCGCAAGACCGACACATCAGGACGTCTCACTTGCGGGATCGCTTCCTTCCGGCGACGATGACAACAGTAATTACTCCTGGTAGAACTAACAATAGAATTAGTGCACAGACTGTCCGCAACAGACTCGCTGAAAACGGCATCCGAGGTAGGCGTCCATAAGACTGACCAATCCTTACCCAACGTCATCGTACCGTCAGAATGGAATGGGTACGTTAGCGTGTTCGCTTGACTCAGCAGCATTGAAGCACAGTTCTTTTTATTGATGAATCAAGATTTTGTCTACGGTGCGCTGATGGTAGGGCAAGAGTGTATCGCCGACGAGGAGAACGGTTTTCTGATGCTTGCTTGCGTGCGGGAATGCGACCGTTTCGGCGGGATAGTGTAAAGGTTTGGGAATTTCCTTGCACCATCGAACGCAGGTGATCTTCACCGATGGTAATCTGAATGGACTGCGTTATAGGGACGAAATTCTTAACGCTGTTGTTGTACCGTTGTTCAACGCTAGCGTCGGATTGCAGTTATACCAGCAAGACAATGCCCGATGTCATGTGGCGCGTATGTGTTGTGACTTTCTTGAGGAGCAGAACATCGAACTTCTTCCCTGGCCCCCACTTTCACCAGAGTTGTCGCCAATCGAGCATTTATGGGATCAATTGGACTGACGGGTACGACTTCATGATCTTCAGACGTTAGGTGATTTACGTAATGTTCTAAGGCAGGAGTGGAATGCAATACCACAGGGTGACATCCAGAGACTTATCAGGTCCATGCGCCGTCCATGCCTTGAGAGGTCACCCAAGAGGCAAACGGTGGACATACACGCTATTGACTGCATGTGTGAACTTTTCATTTCACCCCATGTCTGAATTGCGACGTCCTGGCGTGACGCTGGCATCAGTAAGGACATGAAATTATACCAGTTCATACCGCTAGACTCGAAATATGAATTTACAATAATTTGTTTGGGATTAAAGTCAATAATACTAAAACAATTGCTCCTCAAAGTTTATTATACTTTCTTTTTTGACTCAGTATATTTTCCTTCGGCGGACGAGTCAATAAGAGAGAAAATGTGACGATGCGAACACGACATATTCGCCCCTTTGCCGGAAAGAATAAGTGACGAGAGTCCATAGGGGCCTCAGGTCCAGTTCCTTCCCTGTAAAGTTGTTTCATCAGTTTATGAATGAACACAGTTAAACCGCTTGCCGCAAAAGAGGAACCGAACCGAAAAAAAAACAAAAAAAAAACAAAAAAAAAAAAACCGCCCAGCTCCACATCATTGTTTCATCCTACTTTTCTTTTAAGAAAAAGCTAAAAAATATGTCTTCAAGAAAGAAAAAAAATCGAGAAGGGACATTTTGTTAACCCTAATCAAGTACAAAAGTGGTGAAAACCCCTTTACTTCATTCAAATTTTAGAATGCTAATTACTTTTACTGTTATTATTTTCGAGCGCGGGGGAAGGGGGTTGGGCTAATGGCAGCTGTAAAGTAGCGATGACACAATTTGTAAGTATGAACATTAAGAAAGCTAGATGTTGAAAGGTTTGGCAACTAAAAATCCAATATTGTTCATTTGGATATTGTTTGTCGGGAGCTGAAAACAGAAAGTCAGAAAAATAGAAGAGCTGAATAGAGAAAGCAATTTGTTAGCAATAGGTAAGCAGGCCGCATAATGGAATACGAAAAGGAAAGAAGGATATGTGATAATTTAAACCTACAACCCTATAGGGATGTAGGATTAAAATATTATAAAATCTTCTTACAAATGTACAGTTAAAACTAGAAGTCCTGTCGTGAAATGAGCACAAATAGCACGTCGATCTGCGCGTTAATCTACGCGTTATTACCGTAGTAAGGCTATCGAATTCTGTACATATGGCCTATGCACAAGCAATGTTTCAACTAATGGACCTCCGGGTAACCCGGAGGTCCATTGGCAGAAACATTGCTTGTGTTTGCTATGAATAACCAGAAGAACCCGCCGTGCTTTGGATGCCTTTCGATATGGCAATTGCGCGCAATTCCTACGCGCAATTAAGCCTAGACAAGCGCACAGTTCGTGACAGGACTTCTAGCTTTAACTGTAAGGTGGATTCGTCCATACATTATACTCACATTCTCAATGAAAAGGGATGTATACTGGATTACATTGTAGCGATATCCCAGCAGTGAGTGGTGGATGGATTTCAATGAAATTTGGCATGATTTCCTTCGGCAATAGCTCTTGTTAAAATTGTATTGCTACAGTGTTTTCATAAAGTAACCGTAACATTGAAGGGTTATTAGATTTTTCCCACACCTTAAATACCGACTTGTCTAACTAATGTAAATAACATGGAATATGTCATTCTACGAAATGAAAATCAATGCACAAAATGTTAAGTCACAAGAATGTACAAACTTCAAACGTGTACAATCTCACCAGTACACTTTTTGACCTTCCACAAAATCCTCTCTGGTATGGGTTGAAGTTTGGTGGCGCTTGTTCGGTGAATACAACACCGCCACAAATCTAACTTTTTACGACATTTTAACAATCAGAACTTCTAAAACAATCGATTAATCTAACATCACATAGACGAAAGTTTAACTAAGTTGTATACAAAACATGGCTCCGTACATGTTCAAATATTTGATTGACCACTGCTTGAACTCGTCGTTAAAGAGACGAAATAATCAGATACACTTTACATCAGACTACCTCGTTGTGAATTGTACTTTTTATTGGCTGTCGTTTTTCATGCGTCTATTGCCATGTTACCACTTCCAAAATCATCAACCAATGGTGGCGGAATTGTGTGTAGTGGTGTGGGTGGGGTTCGAGTCGGCAGTGGAGAGAAACTTAACCGCTAACTTTTTCAGACCATATAATTTGTCACCCCCACTTCCTATGACCAAGATAAAAACCATGGCCGTTTTTAATTAGTATTAACTTATTATTATTATAATTTCACCTGTTTTCTAAAACAAATATCAGACGATATTTGCCAAAGAAGAAAACACAATCATAAATAACGATTTTTTTCATTCTTTGCCTCAAAACATAGCCTATGATTTCTCCTCTTTGGAACGAGCCAAACGAGCCTGTTCAAATTAGGGCCCTATTAAAGCTATGTTTCTGAGGCAGAATTGAAGCAAAATAATATGCAATATGCGCCCCCCCCCCCCCTCACTCACTCGCACTTTCATTCTAGTCTCGTCATAAACAAAGCAACATCTCTCACTTCTACTGCTACCAATGCTAGTGGTACTGCCGGAAATATGCTTTCATAACTGCTACGACAACCACTCCCATCACCATCACCATCACCACTACCAAATCACGAAAACCGTAGCAATATCCACTATTACCTCTACTATTTCTAATTTATATATTTCCAAGATCTCGCCAGACATTTGGCGATATAGAGGATCTCAAACGAGTGATGTTTGGATATAAGATTTTTTGAAACGAGTTTGATGAATTTGATTCACAATGAGCCTTTATATCCTAACATCACGAGTTAAAGAGTTTGTATATCACATAAATTTTCGAAAGTTTTTTACACTTTTTATTTAATTCATTGTCGCTAAATTCTCCAAAAACAACCGACAATCAGTTCGTTGTCTCAGACGCTTCACACCATGACGTCATGAATGCGCTTTACTTGCACCTGTTATCGTAATTGACGTCATATGAACTACGCACAAGAAAACACGCGCCGATTAGACACTACTTGATAATCAGGAAATAAGACAGGGGTTATTACGTCGAAATTAACGACGTTTCATGTGATATATTGTTATTGCAGACAGTGGAAGTACTGTGTGTGACGGCCAGATGAACCAAGTATTTTGCGCCCATGTATATGCGTTAGTATACTTGACTTGTGGTCTGAAGAGGAAGTGGTGGCATGATTTAACTTTAACTGTGTCCCTTCGCTACTATTTCTTATTTCGGTTTGGATTTTGGAAAAAACATCAGTTCCGGTTCAGTTTTTTCCAAGAACATATAATAAATAACACTTCAGACTATTTACATTGGACAAAAATCCGCAATAGCTTTTATTACACGCCTGTACTGTGTAATCCCCTTCTGCAGCAACACTAAACCATGCAGAAAATGAAAATCTGTTCCGCACATATGTGCGGAACGGAAATCGTTGACGGACTACTTTTAAATAGAAGCGAAACTTCACTGGAATATTTTACAAAATGTGCAACGCAATAACAATGCCAGTGTGCACATAGAACACATTGGGACACAGGGGACGAAACAGTAACACGCGTTCCCCTCGCAAATTTAGTTGGTGATAAAATGTGTTCTTTCTGTTTATAGTTGTCAAATGAATTGCTGAGTGTCCATCTAATAATTGTTTTTATAGACGTCACGGCGTGTAATAAACACAGAACGACACACTTGTGCCATCGCGGAAAGATAAAACACGAGGCCTGTGGCCTCTCGTTCTATTTTTCCGCGCTGCCACTCATGCCACATCGATTAACTCATTCACTCGCGTGTGTCGAGCTGTGTATGTACGACATCACCCACCACAAAAAACGTTGTCTGAAAGTATCTCCATTGGGTTCAGCCTAACTTCCCTTTGATCATTCTTATGAGCTCTATGGGGATCAGTTGCGAAGTCTACTGAGTCAGAAAAAACATAAATATGTGTAACCAATGAATAAAGTTCATTTATTACCTTCCCATGTGTTATTTATTGGTATTTCCGGGTGAATTATGCAATCAACAATTGTGTCATGTATCCGTGCGCGCAAACGAAGACTCTTTGCCGTGTGTGTAATGGGGACTTCATTGTTTTTTATGCTTTTTTTAACCCTTTACCTACCATGAAAAGCAGACGACACTTGCAAAAAAAATTCTTGGATAACTATTATTTTCATTTTTGTCTCAAAAACATAGGTTATGACCCCTCATTGGAACGAGCTCGTTCCAATGAGGGGTCATAACCCATGTTTTAGAGACAAAATTTTTTAAAAATAATGGAAATTAATTGGCGATTTTTAAGAACAGCGCTGGCCGTTTTTGGATTACGTTAGGTAAAGGGTTAAATAATATAATCATCGTTAATAATGAAAAGTAATAAACAGAGTAATTGCTTGACTGGGCTGGTTACGTGAAATAATTCATTCGAGGCGAGGGACTATATTGTGAAACGCTCGTGCTTGTACAACGTCCCTCACCTCTCATGAATTATTTCACGTAACCAATCCAGTCACATTTTCTCTCTAAATTATTGACTCGTTCGGTGGAGGAATCAGAACGGAAAAACAAAGACAATAAGAACACGACGTATTCGCCCGTTTGTAGAGAAAGTTACGAGAGTCCATAGGGTCACTAGACCAGTTCCCTCAAAGTAACACGGTTTGATCATTTTATGAACAAACACTGTAAAACCGTTCGATTGATTTTTGCTGTATCTTGCACTTCGCATTTCGGGTTTGCGGCAAAGGAACCGAAGAGAAAACCGCCCGGCACTACGTTATTGTTTCATCACAGTTTTCTTTCAAGAAAAAAATAAAAACCTTTGTAAACAAAGAAAAAAGTCATAAAAGGACATTTTGTTAACTCTTACCAAATACAAAAGGGCGAAAACCCCTTTCATTTCCTTCAATTGCTAGAACGTTAATAATTTTTACTATTATTATTTTTGCGCGCGGGTGAAGGGGGTTGGGCTGATGGCAGCAGTAGAGCAAACAGTCCTGGTGCGAAGTATTGGTTGGGAAATCATGAAAGCCAGATATTGAAAGCATTGGTGACTAAAAATCCAATATTGTTCATTTGGATATGGTTTATCGGGAACAGAAAAAAAGAAAGAATTGCAGAGTAGAGAAAGCTGTTTGTCAGCAATGGGCAAGCAGTGTATTTTTACCTGGTGAATCGGCTCAAACCCAACCACCCACGGACCTAAAAAATCCTTCATTTTCTTGTTTAATTTTCAATTTCATAAACATACTTCCTATCCTATCATACGAACGAACCCGACAAGTTTGTGTCAACACGTAAATCATGATTCGGAAGCACAAAATAAACAAATAAATAAATAAAAAAATAAGTTGTTTGGGAATATATTACAAGTGTCGACTGCTGATAGTGTTAGATTAATGGTTAAGGTAAACTGATTGTCTTTGCCAGCTGTATTTTATGTGTTAGCTAACGAACTATAAATCGATTTGTCCACTTCCCCCAAAAACATTTCCTGTTGTTTTAGTCAAATACCTGTATGAACAAACAAACGTGAAGTTAAATAAAAAAATACCACGTCCCCAAACACGTGATCTGTCGACTGCAACGATCATTCAATTCACAAAAGAAGATTCACAACAGGGCTAAGTTAGTAAAAATGCTTGACTCAAACATATCTGAATAAAATGACCATTGTGTAAGGATGCTGTTTCAGAAACGCTGCGGATATTTATTAGTTTTTCTTTGTTTCGGGCTTGGTAAGTTTATAGATGCAAGGATGGAAGAAAATCATTTCCTTAAGTCTGAATATTTATTGGACACAACGAGATGTTGTCAAAGGTCTCCATACACTGAACGACAACACGACCTTGTGCGTCGTACGATAAAATAAAATTTCATATTTTTTTCTTCTTCGTGTGCATTTTCAATACAGATTTGGGCATTCTGTAAACCAAACTTTCAATAAGATGAGTTGTTTGTTTGTTTATGGGGTTTAACGACACTTTCAACATCTATGATAATAGCTTGTTGCGCAGTTTTACGGATGGAGGAATCCGGGGTACTCAGAAGGAACCACCAAGCAGCGGCGAGCAATTGTTGGACACTCTAACTTAATAACTCTGGACAAGCAGAGTTACTGTTCAGCCGCCGTGGACTGGTCACTTTCCACGGATGGGCAATATTTCCGCGAACACAATAATATTAGATTCCAAACACTAATTACAGGAATTATCATGAACAATTTAATTAATAATGAAACGGGCACAACGCGGTGCATCTTGAATTAAAATTTTGCTGCTGATGATTTTTGTTACCTGGAAAAACGCATGTGGGTTACGACCAATCCACTGCGACTGTGCTGTAGCAGCGGTTGAAGACAAGTGCACCACCAACGTGCAGTACGCCTTAGTGTACAGTACCGCCATACCACTACACGGGCATTTGGGATTAAATGTCTTTCCCGGGGACACAACGCAGTTATCGCTGGTCAGGATCGAACCATCGACCTATTGGTTTGAAGTCCAATACTCTACTGCGCTCCCTACACTAAGATTAACGTGCCAATAGAGCCATAACATCGATGAATATAATTTTGATTCACCAAATGGTTTCGACAAAAACATTATCAATGATTGCGTTTCACTCTGAACACTCGATACTTTTTAAGTACAAGTTGCCTTTGGTTGACAGTAAGACGTAAAATACAGGATCAAACTAAGACGAAATTTCAAACTGAGAAGAAAAGTCATTAACTTTTATTCTATTGCGTCGATCTCAACTCTCACATCGCGTTTACTGTGAAGAGACTTGACGATCACACATTTCGATTTAGCATTTGGATTAAATCACACATATCACTATTTTGTGTACTATATGGGTAAATAATTGTACAGTTGTGCAGGTGTCCTCCAATGTTTGGACTCGGTTTCGCCTCGTCCAAAATATCTCCGGACACCTGCACAACTGTACAATTATTTACCCATATAGTACACAAAATAGTGATATATCTAGTACTTACTCGTGCGCATTCGCGCACTCATGTTTGTACAACGTCCCTCACCTCTCATGAATTATTTCACGTAACAAGCCCAATCAAGCGATTCCTCTCTATTTATCTGAAATAAAAACTGCATTCTACCGCACTATAGTTTGGAATTCGGTCTTGTATGTGTTTTTTGGTCATTCATTTGCACACATAACCTACAAAACTTTTGTCGGTATCCTATTATATCAGTTACGACCCGATATTCTCTGGGTCTAAGCTGATGGAAACATAAATGTGCATTCTGTCGATGAAAGCTCTCTTGAATGACAAATCGCCGAGAAGTTTATTTAGCTCTAACCAGGGCTGGGAGCAGTTAACGGCTCAAACGTTAACGTGTTAAACTATTTTAACAACGTTAAAATTAAAAAAAAATAACCAAGTTAATAACGTTTAACTTTGAAGATTATAATTGTATAACATGTAGCATTGCGTCGTTATCTTGTGTTTACCCAAGCGGGATCGCGAGTGCCGATGACGTCGAATTTTGCGCCATTTGACGAAATTGAAGAACACGAATAATTTAGATGTCGGTAGCCCTCCTACCAATGTTGGCGAAGTTGGCCCGCCGACATTTGACGGTACAGCAATATCAGCTTCATCCGAACACCTATTTTCCATGTGAGGACTGGTAATCGAGCAACGGCGGATATCTCTTTCGAAGGATACGGCCGCAGCGATTGTATTCTTAAATGAAAACATCGCTGAATGTTAGAATTTACGACAGCCTGAGAGAACTAACAACTCGTCTCCTGAGTTTCAATGTGTTCTATGTGCCAGTAGGCACATAGAACACGTTGGAACTCAAGAGACGAACTGTGCGTAAGTCCAGTTATATTCAAATTCAAATCAATAAAAATGGCCGACGTTATTAAAATTTTGTTCATTTTAACATTTAATGTCATTTAACTCGTTAACGCAGAATTATTTAACCCGTTAACGCGTTAATGAAAATTTTAACTTCTCCCAGCCCTGGCTCTAACTTAAAGGATTCCCAAAAGAAAATTCTAAGCAAATGAACGTTGGGGAGAGCTTCACATTTATTACAATATGGGGAAAGAGCAAAAGCAGTACCAGTGTATAATCTTCCCCAGTGTTGAGGAACTAAAATAAATGGAATGTGTGTCTGGACTGGTGTGGTGAGGGTGCCTTAATTATTTTTTTTAAAGTTTTGCTTCGAAACATAGCCTAAGCCCCCCCCCCCCCCCCCCCCCCCCCCCCCCCATTAGAACGAACTTGTTCAACCCGTTCCAATGAGAATTCATATCCTATGTTTTGGAGGAAAAAATGTTGTTAGTCAATAATTATTATACCCCACTCAAGCCCATGTTTACAGAGAATCTCACGTCATTTCGTCCGTTTGTCCGTTCATCTGTCCGAGCGTGCGTACGTCCGTTTGTCCACCCCGAACTTTTATCCGCAACTAGTCTCACACCTTTCACCGGATACTTTTGATTATTTTGTATGGTCAATAACCATAATATCAACTTGTGCATATCGTTACTATCTGTCGCTCTACCATTTTTCTGAAGAGTTATTGCCCCCTTTTCACTCAGATTATTGAACAAGTCCGCCTCGACCTTTTATCCGAAACTAGTCTCACACTTTCCATCAGGATAGTTTTGATATTTTGTATGGTGAATAACCGTGATCTGAACTTGTGCATATCGTTAGACTCGGTTGCTGCACCTTATGTCCCAAGAGTTACTTCCCTTTTTACTTACATCATTGATCAAGTCTATTATGACAGTTTGATATTCTGTATACTGAACAACCATTATTAGAACATCCATGACTTTTTGTTGCCATTTGCAAATTTGGTGATTGGGTGCAGCATTGGAGGTGGTGAGGTATCTTTTTGTGACATCCTGAGATGACACTTTCTCTAGTTTGACAAGTCTCAGCTGCTATTCGTGTCAGGCGTTGGAGTAGTTATAGTAACAATTAAATGTTAATTAAAAACATCTATGGTTAATTTTCTATTTATTACAAGTAGATGGGGCAGAATATATGATGAGACATGATCTGAAAAGTGTAGAGGCGTGTTCACATGTCCTCAAACCCCATTTTCGCCACCGCTGATCTACCTGTTCAGTGGAACCATCTAAGCGCCAACAAAAGCAAGAAATGATACCGTTTGTAAAAAGAGAGCAACCGCAAGATTTTCAGAAATTTATTCGTTTGAAGTACGTTAGGTGCATCAAGTAACCTTCCAGTAGTGTTTCTGTAAATTTAACCCTTTGAACTCTAGTGGTATCTTCCATGCCAGTTCAATGGCAGCAATTAGAAGAGTCCATATTCAGACTCGGGGCTGCACGTTGAAATATTGATTGGTCTACCCCACACATTTACTGAACAGCCATCCTATTTAATGACGTTATGACGTATCATGTTGCTGCCGGAAAAAACGGCTTCCAGTGTTCAAAGGGTTAAACTGACAGCTGCTTGGCTGAAGACGAAATAATAAGAGGATAGGTAATAATTTAATCCTATATCTCTGTCGGGTTGTGGGATTAAATAATTACTTATCCCTTACAAATATAAAATAGGCACGCGTCGTCTTGTAGCAGTTAAGTCAGAACACAACGAGGGCTGAGTGCGGGCGACTGGAATCAACGACCCGAGTTGGAGTTTTTCCTGTATTTGACATACAGAGAAAACTCCAACAAGGGTAGTTGATTCCTGTCACCCGTACGCAACCCGAGCTGAATTTCTGTTTTTTATACCACGATTAAGCATAAATTCACTGTAACGTCCAATCAGATGCGTTTTTACATAATGTTCTTAAGCGTAATCTGGATTTCATGCGTGGTGCATCTAGCATATTTCCCAATGTCTGCATTGTAGTGTGTAATGCTGAATACACACAGAAATCACGGTATAAGGTATAAAACGATACTGACAAATCCATCACAAAACTTCGAGTTGAAATGGTTAAATGCACTTTTTGGTCTGCCAGAATAAAAGCAGGGACCGACCTGGGCATGCGCCAGTGCGTATTTGGTTCTGAAATATCAGGACCTGGCTCTTAAATCTCAGAAATAGGCTTCTCAGTTGGCGCGTAACTTCTCAGATCATATTTTGATATTCTTTCGATGGATAATCGAGAGAGACACTCTTACATGTATTATATATATGATTATCATTTATCATTGTTGTAGAGTGCTTAAGTTAATTCTTCAAGTCTTAATTACCAATCATTGATCTTCACTGTGGTTTCTGATCAAGTCTTGGCTGCCTAAATAGGCAGCCAAGACTTGATCAGAAACCACAGTGAAGATTAATGTTTGCTATAGTGTACTAAATGAAAATGATGAGAGCTATTACATACTTGCAGTGCGTGTTACAAACAGCAGTGTGACTCCGTAAGTTGAAATCTGGCGCATGAATTGAAAAAATAGGCTCCGAGGCTAGAGCGTATTTTAAATAGTTCTGATCGGTCCCTGAAAAGGCATTATATTCGAATCTATTTCCGTGAACAAAATAACACTTTACTTACACAATTTGTTTTAAGCTTATTAATTTTACAAGGATTAGCGAGCAAGTTATGCAGATCATATTAAATCCCCTTCTTGGCCCAATGGCGCCGATATGTCGGATGGCCTCCGAAGCAGCAACTTCGTGGCCTCGCTCTTCCCCGCATATGGAACAACATTTCTCTGGCTTGGAAGACCAGGGCACATATCCACTCGGCCACCCTCTCTGTATTCAATGTTCGTCAGATAGAAAACAAATGTAAAAGTCACAGTTGTTCTGATGGAAAGGACTGTTATAAATCCTTTGTCCAACTTAACACCAAAAACGACAAGCGCTGTTCATAAAAATCGGAATTCAAAATTTATAATTTTTCAATTCTTATTTCAAAAACAGCTTATGGCTCCTCATTGAAAGGATCTCACTGAGCTTGTTGCAATGAGAGGTCACAAGCTATGTTTTGGAGGTAAAACAATTAAATGATTTTTTATTCAAGGCACATTTTGCAAATGTAACCTGCTTTGCGGTTTGGGTTAACGATGAGCAAAATATTATACTAATATGTGAAGTTAAACGCCGAAAGTAAACGATTGAGAACATATATAACAAGGAAATTAACCGAGGTTTGATGCACATCTGCAACGTTGGAGTTGAATGTGTTTACTACGGAAAAGATTGGTCATTCAAGAACAAAAATCACGTGGCCTTCCTTTTCGTGTTTTCTCAAACCCTGTAGCGAAAGAGAGCTGGGAAATTCAATGTCCATTCATAATGTGTGGCGTTTTTTTTGTAATCCGTGCGCACGGATTAGTAATTCGTTCGCACGGATTAGTAATCCGCAAGCACGGATTATAAAAAAAAAATTACCATGTTACCTCCCGGGCTCCATAGGTGGCGTCTTTCGTTCTGCGCAAAATCTCACGATCAATTTATCGACAAAAAATTTTCAGTGGACTGCGATATTTTGTCGATTCATATATGGTACTAAGTGTGGTTATGTAATCTAATTTACACCAACAGTAAAAATAAGTTGTTCGTTAACTCTTTTGGCACGGATTATCCCGAGAAACAGAATTCTCAGCGCGTAATAATTTTCAGGAATTTTACTAAAATACGGTTTATCAGATTAAAGAGTTATAATTCTTAAAAGCGTTCCAGGGATCTCATAGAGTGTTTGTTTTTCAGAATTGGATAATAATTTGTTTTATATATATTTTATGTATATATTGCCGTACATTTTGGTAGGATTTTTGTGGGGCCATTCTCTACCGATGTCTGTATTTTTGCAGTCAAAATAACACAGTAGGATCTTCATTATTAGAGACAATGTGAAATAGTCATTTCAAAGCGTAAAGGCGCCAACTGCAACGCAGATGCGTTGCAGTTGGCACCTTTATGCTTTCCAGTGACGATATAGCTGTTCTTGGAAAGAACAAAAATCGTGCACGAAACATGGGAATGCGTTGATGTTTGATTGATAGCACTTGGAGATGGACACACACAGTTGTCTAAAATGCCGACTATAGTTGCCTACCGCGTGTTGGCGTGCTGTAGATTTTAGCTGCCTGTCGCGCCAAAAGAGTTAAGATAAAGAGAACGGGTCGCTTTTTATACCGATTTCTGATATTTATTCATGTGGTCAAGGTGTCCTACACTTCCATCATCTCTTTGGCTAAACTGCGTATCAGTTGTCGCCTGCCAAGCTCAAGCTTGACAACGCGACGACAGTTCCCCCTTTTCGTTTTTTTAAAGTTTCAGCATCCATTATTTTGCATTCTTCACCAGAGCCGCGACTAACATTTTTTTTTAGTATACAAATATACTTTCCATTGATAAAATACTGTATTTTAAACACATAGCAATTACATACCAACTAGGCCTAAGTGCCCGACCATCTGGGTGCTTTCAATAGGTTATTGTCATAAAAATCAATTGTTACTCTCTCCCTAAGTGTGGAATTCTACCGATATATTGAGCCCGACATTTATTGCACTTTCTACTCTGTGTATATTTTTGTCGGGCAAGCAAGAGATTTTGCCCATATGAGTGCTCCAAAGCGTATGTATATTTTCGTCGGGCAAGCAAGGATACCTTCTCAACTTGGAATTTCTTACCCAACCTCTAACCCATGATCGGGAGAATTATTTTTTTTTTGGTGGGGGAGGGGGGCGGTGACTCCCCTCGCGGGGTTACACCCCCGTTCTTCACATGGAAAATAAAACGATGCGCACATGAATATACTTTTAGCCACTTTACTAAGTGAGGAAATTTCAATCAAGACAAAGTTTATTTTCAAAACTCCAGATAGCGACGGCGATTTGTGGCTGCAAATTGTAAAGTAATTGGACACACAAGATGTGAGATTTATCAAGGAAAATTTTCAGAGACGACGTTGCATTTTTTCTAACTTTGATCGCTCTGATGTGGGGTAGATGCAGGAAGAGGACACACTTAAAACTACGCTAAGAATCTGCATAGTTTTGAAAAGTTCGCATGCAATTTATCGGGCTGCAAGAATACATGTATTTCTGAAAAATAATCCGACACGTCGTAAAACAAATCAGATATGGTTTCATTGGAATAACCACAGAATATGTAATGTTCAGTTTCGGATAATCCAACCTTATAGAGTCTTCAGAACGAAAATAAAATCCGGAGGTTGATTTTGAACTGTAATGTTTGCAGATCAGTGTCACACGTTAATTCTAATGCATGTTTATATTTGGAATTCCATTCACCTCCATTAAAAGATTGGGCTAAAGAGTCAATCTACGCTATTTGTAAAAGTGTTGGTGGTTTCGCTAACTTGTCCAAAACAAACTACATCTGTTGGTTTGCGTGAAAGAATTCTAAGTAGATAAAAAACAGTTTCGTTCTGAATCCATGTTTTATGTTCTTCAGTCGACCCTTTTCATTCAGTTGATATCTCCTCAACTAATACATCGTTAGTAGTACATGGTACGTGTAAATTATACTTAGATGTCATTATTTGGTTAGTGTCATACTGGCGGAGATATCAGCCCGAAGTAACTTCACACCTGCCTGAGGCCGAAGGTCAAAGGCTGATGTGAAGTTACCGAAGGCATATATCTCGGTCGATATGAATCTAGCCAAGTACTAACCTCTTTATTTATTACACCAAAGGGGGCGCGGTGGCTCAGTGGTAGACTGTTGGACTTCTATGCTAGAGGTCCCGAGTTCAATCCCCGTCCGGGACGACCCGCGTTGTGTCCTTGGGCAAGGCACTTTATCCCGTTTGCCTACATGGGGACACGATGATGCCGTGTACTGCACGTCGATGGTGCACATGTCTTCAACCGCTTTAACCCTGCTTGAGCGGAGCTTATACAGAGTTAGAATGTCGAGGAGCTGACAGTTGCTCGTCGTTGCTCGGTGGTTCTCTTCAGGTACGCCGGCTTCCTCCACCCGTAAAACTGTCACGGTCAGGGTTAGCCATTGTGCATAAGTATGTGACCTTAAACCCCAATAAATAAATACATAAATAATTAAAAATTAAACCAAAATCAAATAATTACAAACTATTCTCAGTCAGATCTGTTACTGTTTACTGAGAGTATTATTGTTTCTCGTTCTTTTCATGAAGTCCGAAATTTCCTCTTCTCCTAGGTTCCGCTCCACAGTTTCGCACTATTGCACAGGGGTGAAATTCTAAACATAGGGCATATGTTGAAACTAAGGCCATGTAAAATTGAGATATATTTTTAGTATCAGATATATGATTACATTAGGCTTTTTGTTGGGCAAGAGAATTTGAAGTTTTGGTCCCAAAGTTGGATTCTGATACATAGGGGTAAATTACCAGATGAATTATGGGAAACAGTGGCTTCGAAAAATTGGCTATTTTTTAAAATGTAATTTTTACACGGGTTTGTTACCAGACAGGTAACTAAAAAATGAGACGGAAACATATAAATTTTTTTTTGGCATTTTAGATCTGTTCCAGGGGTGGGTAGGTGGGGTTGGTGGGAAAATTCTGCTTTTGAGGCTGCTAGGCGGCTGAAAATGACTGGTTTCGGCATTTTTTCATGCAATTTTTCAGGTTGAAGTCTGGCCTTTGACAATAAATTATTCCACCCACATTCAGATTGTTTATTTCTACTTAGTCAGATAGTGTTATATGTTTTTTGTGGATTTGGGAAATGTAATACATGTTATGAGTTAGATAACTAAGCTACAGAATATTTGCATTTGAAGAGAGTGTATGGCATGTCATATTTGGAAATGCCTGGAAAACTGGGGAAGCCGCGACGTTCGGAAAACTGAACTATCTCTTCTCCCACTTCGACGAATTTCAGTTTACGACCTCGAATCTTGGTTTGCGTTGAATTTTGTGTACAGCACTCTTCTTTTTTCTCTTCATCCACCTAATCGTTACTAATTGTCGGTAACGCCAATTTTACTGAGAGATTGCTTTCAACGAATAAAGATGAACGATTTCGTCATAAACAAAATGACCGCTCCCTAGTGACTCATGAAAGGGGGACAACTCATGCTTGGGTCCTATCATCCGAGTATGGATTCATGTCAGCCGAGGTCGATAATGGGAAATTATGGGAAGCAAAATCATATGTGATAAATAATCATTTTTATAGGTACCGTATTTTAATACCTTACAGTCGTCATCAACAATGTAACTCATCGTTCACACAAATTTTTGTTAGAAAATTATGTTACGTATTATCATGTTTTTGTTACATAAAAATGCTCGGACAGAATATCAAAGGGGTCGTTTGACATGTCGTTTTGTATACGAGACAGACATTCAGCACATTCACCATCAATGGGTTCATACCATTTGATATATATTTATTTGATTTGATTTTCTTTCCCAGAATTGCCCATTATCAGGCTCGGCTTATATGACGCTGATCTCGGCCGATGCGAACCAAGCCAGAGTTGTTCCCTTTGATGCCTTGTTACTAGGCACAACCAATTTACATACAGCGAAAACGGTACTCGCCGAACGCAAACGATAAACTGGCGTTATATAAGGGAGTGGTTTGAAGGGGAGTTTTTGAAGAACGAGGAATTAATGACGGCAATGACTGAGGATTATGTGGTGGAAGAGAAGAAAGAAGAGAGTTGTACAGAAGAGTGAACGCAAACTCAAGATGCTGAGTTGTGAGCAAAGATTCGTCGAAGTTGGAGAAGAGATAGTTCAGCTATTCGAACGTCGCGGCTTCCCAAGTTCAGCTATCCGAACGACGCGCCTTCCCTCGGTAATTTCACATCAGTCTCCAGCCTTCGGTCCCAACCTGATGTGAAGTTACCTCTGGCTGATATCTCAGCCGATATGAAACTAACCAAGAAATAATCTTCCAAAATACTTCGGGAAGTTACACAGGCTTTTCACACGAGTGAACGTTAAACCGCCCGAGTCATTGATGTTAATTAGAACGTCTCATTTTATTTTGTCATACTTACTTGGCCATAAGAATTTAACTAAATATGTTTTGTTTTTCTTCGATATCCAATCAGTAGTATTTCGAAGCACTATAACAGCATGGATCAAAGTTGGGTGGATAGAGTTTTTGTGACAGTGGTTGTACCTGCGATGGTGAGATTCCTCAGTGATGAGTTATATATAGAATATACCCATAGTAGCTTGGCGAACTAAAATTATCAAAGATGTTGTGGCCGGTAGGAAAATTTGTATTGCTTCATCAATACTCTCAGAATGTTTGTTGTTTTAGTTTCTCATTCATTGGTGCTCAGATTTGCGAAACCTTCATTTTTGTTACATGGTAGTTTCGCTAGTTTGTAATTCGAACATATCTACCGCAAGGCTGTGTTCGGAGGCTACACTAAGTGGAAAGCACTTGTCCTCCTATCCCAATTGGCAGACCATTTTTTTCTACAATGTAACGAACTATTACTTTTTACGCCACATGAGTATACACTTGTAGCCCAGAGAAACCTTAATCTTTAAAGGAAATCGGTATCGTATTTCTATTCTTAGCTTTTTCTCTTGTTTTACGTGTCGCCCATTTTATTCCTGCTCTTGCTATCCGATCTAAATATTAGGATTTAACAACGAATCAGATTACACCTTTGTTTCGGTCCCGAGTCCTGTCTTCCCATATAGAGTACTCTCCTTTGTCCAATCGCAAGATATGTCAGTTTTTTCTGTATCAGGGTATGAGGTCAACGAGAAAACTTCTTGGTATTTGAGTCCTGTGGAAAGTATTATTGAGACTGCTCTTCGACTGGGATTAAAAATGGCCTGCTAACTAAGTACAAATTCTAGCAATGCCGAAATAGGTGCCACAGAACATAGGCGTTTAAAACGCAGCCCGAACATGAGAAAGTGCCCGAATAAGGAATTTCCGTATTGGCCTATTGACCTCATACGATAGAATAGGGATGCCGACCTCCACACGATTGTAACATAGGGTTTCCGGAAGTGAGTGCCAAGTAACCGGACCGTTCACAATATCCTTATGTGGATATGAGAACTATCAAATGTGCCCCTGTAAGGTATTTTAACGTAAACACCAATCCCATCCAGACTTTAGTCACCGACGGGTGAACGAAAATGGTGCCGAACGCGTCTGCTACGGAGTCTGACCGTTATTACCAAGATGAGGACATAAGCCAACCGCGTGGCACCATAGACACAAAGATTGACTTGCATGCGCGCTATCCCCAATCATCACCATGGCACTTAGGCATCTCCAGAAAGTAGGACATCACAGTAGTCTACATTGCACAAAAACGATCACAGCAGCATTGAAAAATGCCATAGTGCAACTAAACGAGATAAATTAACGCAAGAATTGACCAATTACATCAACGTACATTTTTCAGTTATGGAACATTTCAGAGACCAATTATGCACACATGCAACTATGGCAAAATATTTTACTCTAAGAATTTTTCATAGCGATCATATACACCCGAGCGTCCCCCCTCCATCCATAGCTACTCTTATACCAGTGTGAAAGTTAAAATATAACACCCGTGATAATAGTATTGCATTAGAAGTATTATCGGGTCGGGGCTAAGCTCTCAAGCCACCAGTCTAATCCTGTAAGAAATGCATGCTACTGTGGCCAGGCACTAGTCTAGCCTTTAAATAGTCCATCACCTATGCTTAGATCCACTCGTCTACGGTTCGCTCTTCCGACCAGCTGGAATATTCCAGATAAATCAATCAAAAAGTACAATAAACGTTCATTTTCTTGGAATCAAATCAAGAAATGCTTAGCAGTCGAGACTTGATTTGCCAAAAACTTTATTGACTTTTCCAGTACTATTAGAGATGTTTGTTGGTTAAACAATTTTGAGTGGGGACTCGTAGTTTCGCTTATTGTGTTATTATCCTGATTGTTGCAAGGTGAATTAAATACTTATTGAGGAAAGTATACAACTGGAGTTCAAAGAATGTCTGTGTACCTTTATACCGTGAGTAAAAGGAATGAACGGTAGTCAGCGCGCAAACTAGACGAAAGTGGGTAAACTGTTATCCCATAAGAGTGTCAAATTCCTCACAGAATTAGACTTGTGACCTGAGTGCTTGTATGTTCCAGGTTGGACATTGGACTCGGTTTGATTTCTTCTTTTATTATACGCTAAATGATAGATTATGGAAGAAATTGAGGAAAGATAGAAATCGTATCCCCCACTGTGAAGATATAGAAATTTTCACTTTCTGGGTATCAATCAGAGTGGCGGCTTTCAAAGCATCACTGCAAGGTGAATACGAGTCAAATTATCACTCAAAATTATCAATTTGTTCTAAAAACGTATAATGAAAAGAAAACCTAGTGTTTTTGAGTGGATACCGATCATTTCCAGCATTAATTCAACACGTATTCACCTTGAATTGATGTGTGAAACCGACTAGTCCAAACATGGCCTGAAAGTCCGTAATATAAGTTTTTGGTTTGGTACGTCCTTTCAAAGGACGTAGCAAACCAAAAACTTATAGTACCGACTTCCAAGCCATGTTTGGACTAGAAACCCGCCAGCTGAATCAGATTGCAAGAACCTATCTGTTCCGAGTATCGATCAAATCACTTCCGAGTATCAATGATTCAATGCGCTGTTTACTTTCATGCATCAAAGTTGAGACGAGTGGAATTGTCAAATTCTTATAAAAAGCGTATAATAAAAAGAAAATCTAGTGTTTTTGAGTGGATACTGAAAATTATCTAACTTGTGACCGAGACAAATGATAATTGTCGCTCACGCAAGCGCTTGCGAAAAATAAACATTTGTCTCGGTTACAAGTGAGATAATTTACGGTATCCACTCAAAAACACTAGATATCCTTTATATACTTATTCGACAACAAGGTAAGTCATAAACATAACACGATGTAGAAATTGAAACAGAACAGAATAAGACAGAACACATTGAAGCTGGAGTACAGGGACAGGAATTAAGCATTCGAGCTGGATCTTCTCAAGTATTTCACGAAAGACTTAGGCGCAAGTGAAATCTGGGAAAAACTCCAACAAGGGTCGCTGACTTTTGTCCCGGTACTCTAATTGAGTTGAGTTCTGCATTTATCCCGCAATTAAACGTGAATGAAGCTGATATTTTTTTTTGGTCAGTTTGCGTTCTTGCTTGACCAATGTTTTGTTTAGAAGGACATCATTCATGTCATAACTTCAATCTTATGCGGAACGACAAATCAGATGTATTCTTACACGTGGAAGGGATTTCACGAATGATGTGTGCAGCACATTTCTTAGTGTCTGTATTGTATCCTGTAACGTTGTGATATAAAAGACACCAATTAGTACTTTAAAACATTGCGCCCAACGTTAGCGTCACGTCCAGTATATTATCAATTACACAGTTTGTTGGTGCCCTAATATGGTATATATGGTGTCAGTTAATTTCATATTGGACGACAGCGAAGCCACCAACAAACTGTGTAACGAATATATCTTACCGACTGCTGCATCGATGCACAGAACTAATAACAACAGCGATCAAAATTAAATGAGAGAATTCTCACAATGTGTTCACGTGTCTTTGCCTTGTTAAAATTTATGGGAGAGTGCCTACAGGCACTCTCCCATAAATTTTAACAAGGCAAATTCATACATACCAAACAGTTTAATTTCGAAGGTAACATGACACACATCCACAGAATATGAAGCCTTTTAAGTTGCCTAACCTGCACTTCAGACCAAATATGGGCTTCCAACACTCAATCTTTCAACTTGAAGCATTTATCGGCTGCCGCCATTTTGAATAATCAATGAACAAAGGGGAGATTACCCATAGCTGTCAGCGTATATTGACGTTGACAGGCAGCATATGGTTTTATATACAGTCTGCATGTGACGTCTTGAAATTCCCAGATACTTGTAGGAGGTAAGATATAAAGGGTTTCGCCCATCATCCACCATGACTTTTTTGAATGTAAGAGGCATACAACATCACGGATCAGACTGTTCGTTTGAATTTGTGACAAAATGAAGAAATATTTCGATAAATGAATCGCAGTTTAACAAACTATAGTACGTAGTTTTAAAACTTAGGTATACTAAATCCAAGGTATTCATTTATGGCACTTGAGCCTCCTTTAAAAGAGTATATGGTGTACAGAACAGTCGCGTGGATTGGTCGTAATCCACGCATGCGTTTACCAGGAAATAAAAATCATCATCAGCAAAAGTTTAATTAATGAAGTACCGCGTTGTACCCAGTGCTTCATTAATTAAATTTTTGATAATTATTCCTGTGATTATTGTTTGGAATCTAATATTATTGCGTCCGTGGAAAATTGCCTACCTGTGGAAAGTGACCAGTCCACGGCGGCCGCACTGAAGGTAACACGTGAATATTATACCTAGCGCCAAAGCTCGGTTCCTTTATTTCAGGTCAGAGCGTGTCCTTCTTTCTTGAACACAGTAGCACATTAGTTCGAATAACTGATGGAGGGAGTTACTAATGTTTTGGTAATAAAAAGACAGCTGAACCCATTCATTCTGGCTGGGGAGGTGTTGTCCATTGTGTCAATGCTGTGACCACAGTAGAATAGTGGAATGTGCCGATATATTTTGATGAGAGACGTGCTATCGTAGTTCAAGTTCAAGTGACCAGCTTTGCTTGAGAATAACAATAAATGTCCAATAATTGGTTGCTGCTGCTCGGTTGCTCTTTCCGTGTAGCGGGCTCCTCTCACCTGTAAATATGTCTAGAACTGAGTGACTGTTGAAACTTATAAGCAAAAAAGTAATAAGTAAAAAGTAAATGTAGAAAAGTAGTAGTTCTAAAAGAGGAGGCAGGTGACGAGAACGAATAATGGTTGCACTAAGTTTTATTCAAATTTATAAATTAAATATAACTTTCTTTCCTATAGAATTGCCCAGTTGCCCATTATCAAGCTCGGCAGCTATGGCTCGAATGTCGGCTGATATGACGCAGATATCGGCAGATATGAACCCAGCTAGAGTTTCCCCTCCCATGACGCTTTCTCTGGCGTAGCCAATCTGTTTACTCGAAATCTTTCACAGGTCTTCGTCGAAAGCAATCAGGAACATTGGCTTTGCCAGGCATAAAGGAGTAGTTTGAGGTTCTTGTACAGCGAGGAATTTATGCTAGTGATAAGTAAGGATTAGATGGATGAAGGAAAGAAAGAAGAGAGTTGTACAGAAAGTTCAATCAGGCTGATATGAATTACTTCGGGCTGCTTCTATAGAGAATCTCAACCTAGTCTTCAATTTATAGTAAAGTTCACGAATCTCGTCTCGTAAATGAGTTACAGGCCTAACCATTGGCTGGAATCGAGCCGAATTTACTGGGCGATATGTTTAACTCTTTTGGCGCGGAATAATCTGAGAAACAGAATTCTTTGCGCCTAATATTCATCAGGAATTTTACAAAAAGTATAGGTTGTTAGACTAAAGCCTTATTATTTTAAAAGATGTTCTAATGATCTCATTGACAGTTTTTCAAACGATTTCCTGTATATATTTAAATGGCACCTTTATACTTTCAAGGGACGATATCGTTGTTCATGGATAGGACATAAATGGTGCATGAAACATAGGAACACGTATGTTTGTTCAACCCTTTACCCAACGAATCGGCCGCCCTCCCCCCCACGTAATATGCAACTTCAGCAGTTGAAAACATATTATTTTTAAAAAATTTCAACAAAACCATATCATGTGACCCCTCGTTGGAACGAGCTCGTCGAGCTCGTTCCAACGAGGGGTCACATGATATGGTGTTGTTGAATTTTTTTTAAAAATTTGAAAAAATGATATTTAAAATAATAAATTTTGATATCGTCTGCGTTGGGTAAAGGGTTAAAAGCCCTTGGAAATGGACACACACAGTTGGCTAAGATGACTACTGCTGTACCTTTCCGCGGTCTGCCGTCTGTCGACTTTAGTCGCCTGTCGCGCCAAAAGAGTTAAATATCACTTAAATCAGGGACGTGTAGAATATTCTATTTATCACTTCATCCAACCCCCAAGCCCTCAGACTAAGAGTCTAATTCTATTATATACCACGTTGTTATGGGCTATTTGTTTACCCACTTTTCGTGTAGTTTCCGCGCAGACTACCTTTCATGCAATGCGTTACCATTTTACTGACAAAGATATATGGGTATTCTTTCGAGCTCCAGGTATGGACATTCCAATGAAAAAGTATTTAATTCATTCATCTTGCAATCATTAAAATATTAACACAACTAATGGAACTACGCTGTGTAAACATAAAACTACTGCTCTGGCATATTTGTTTAACCCTTTGAACCTTAGTGGTATCTTCCATGTCAGTTCAATAGAAGCAATTAGAAGAGTGGATATTCATTAGTTAGGGGTAGACCAATTAATATTTCCAACTTGTAGCCTCGGGCTGCACGTTGAAAATATTGATTTATCTACCCCACACTTTAATTTTACAGCCATCTTATTAAATGATAGTATGGCGTGTCATGTTTCTAGACAGGAAAAGCGGTCTTCCGGGTTCAAAGGGTTAATAAGCAAACTTTCTGGTGGTATTTAAAGTTTAGATTCAATCGTCTGGAATAGTTCAGTTGGTCGGAAAATCCAACCGTAGATATTTTCAGCCAGCTGAAATATTCCAGACGGAGAATTTAAACATATGAGATGGACTATTTAACCCTTTTCCTAACACGAAAGGCAGACGACACTTTCGAATAAATTTCTTGAATAACTAGAATAGCTCGTTCCAATCAGGGGTCAAAATCTATATTTTCTAGACAAAATATAATGCAAATTGAATGGTGGGTTTTCTGAATAGCGCTGGCCGGTTTTAGCTGATACGTTGGGTAAAGGGTTAAAGACTAGATTAGTTCCAGACCATAACAGCATCAATTTCCTAGCAGAACTCGGCTTGTGGCTTGAGAGGTTGTCAATTCCCGATAAAAATTCCCAAATGGATCGAGGGACAAACGTTGCTTCTATAAGATATCGAATTGGCCTGCTAAAACGTTGTTTGGCAGAGTATCCGATCCAACGAATAGTCCCGATAAGGTTGATATTTTGAATCACTCATTAACCCTTTACCTAATGAATTGCCCGCATCCGCCCACGTAATTTGCAAACTGAGCAGTTGAAAAAAATAAATTTTTAAAAATCTTTCAACAAAACCATATCATGCGACCCCTCATTGAAATGAGCTCGATGAGCTCATTCCAATGAGGGGTCACATGATATGATTTTCTTGAATCTTTTTGGAAAAATTTAAAAAATAGTAATTAAAATAATAAATTTTGATATTCTCTGCGTTGGGTAAAGGGTTAATAGAATATGAAAGAGTCAAGTGCAAAGAGTCAAACGACGGTTCAAAACTTATTAAATTGTTTCACTGGAATTGCGTTTATTTCATTCGTCATCTCCGTGACTATCAATGATTATTTGGGAAGTTTCTTTGGGGCATCTGACAAAAGTTATGCAGATGAACTTCGAAATGACTATTTCCGAAAATGGAACGCATGGTGCCGCGAAAGTGCCGTTAGATTATTTCTCAGTGTTATTCATTGTTTTCTTATTGGGCTTTTTTGACAATTTCTGGAAGGAGCACGGTGTCTCACTGCTAGACTGTTGGACTTTTATGTTAGAGGTCTCGAGTTCGATCCTCGTTCGGGACGACCCGCGTTGTGTCCTTGGGCAAGGCACTTTATCCCGGTTGACTACATAGGGGCACGATGACGCCGTGCACTAAGGCGTACTGCACGTTGACGGTGCACATGTCTTCAACCGCTGAAACCCTGCTTGAGCGGAGCTTGAACAGAGTTAGAATGTTGAGGAGCTGACAGTTGCACGTCGATGCTCGGTAGTTCTCTCAGGGAACTCTGGCCTCCTACACGCGTAAACTGTCACGGTCACGATTAGCCATTGTGAATAAGTATGTGATCTTAAATACCACTAAATAAATAAATAAATAAATAAAAAAATAAATGAATTTCTGGAACTCTTTTCGCACAAGAATACTCGGAGCCACTTCCGGGCTGCTATTTATTTTTAGAATAGAGGGTATACCACTTATATCTATACAACTCGATGGATGGAACGTCAGTAAAAACGCCCTCCCTACACCCCCCCCCCCCCCCGCAAGATGGCGTCAAGTCACTCATCGCGCTAACTGCTTCCAACCCATAGCGTTTGATTAATTTACTGGAAAGCTGTTACGCCACAGCGTAACAGCTTTCACTTCATCAAACGTTGTGACGTCAACCTTGCACGAAAACTAATAACACTGGATCAATTGTCCAATGTCAGCACTTGTTTTGGGTCAATAATAACTAAAATATATTATAAATATTCAGTTTGTATTGCCACGAAAAATGTTCACATCAAGATTTTCAGTTTTCGCGGTCAACAACGCAGATTCTTTAGAAAGCGGCTGGAGATTGCGAGACATCCCAAAATGAAAATCTCCTATTTTTTTTTATTTCTTTGACCATTATTTATTTATAGCAACTTCCGCTCTCTCGTTCTAAGATGGCGGCGGTTGAAACACCTTCCTATATGTAACCAATGAGCGTTCCAGCAATCTAGTTATATAGAGATCAGTGGGTTATACTGAATTACGTCAGGCCATTTGTCTTACAGTTAATACAAGCATTCATATTCTAAACCAAACAATGGTGGAAAGGATATACACCTGCAACAGGAATCGTCTTCTGATTTTCACAAAAGTGGCCCTTGAGCAAACCTAAACCGGTCTTTCGTTCGTTCAAACTTTGAACGTAAAATTTTTAATTTATGCATCATTCATTCATTTATGTTTTATCGCGCCAGCACTGTTGGTATGGATTTTCTTCGGCAATAACTCTTGTTAAATGCTGCCTCTTTATCATCTTTAATGCATCAGCTGAATGGTTTGAAAAGGGTCAGATACGTCATAAATCATGTTGAACTTTCAGACTGACTGTCCATTTAACACATTCCTAACAAATTGGTCAATTCCAGACTGCAATATCTACAGAAATTTAAAATGCTATTTTTATACTTATTCCTCCAAACCTTTTGGTATCATGTTCTGTTTGGAACGAACGCATGTGGAGCTAATATTAGTGTATACTCCTTTGCAGTGGCGAGATGCCCTTTTTGGTGGTCTGAAAAAAAACATTGAAATTTCCAATAGAAATTAGTGATTCCAAGCGCTCAATTGGAACTGAATGACGTATTGTATCCCCAGGTTCTATCGTAAATATTTTGGTATCAACCTCCGAATAAGAGATGTGTCTCTTCACACAGCGTGCACAGATTTTGAAAGCAAGATATATAAAACACACAGTCTCCTTGATAAATAACTGACATTACCTGGAACTTATATTTAGCATGACCGGTCTATCATGGAAAATCAAACAAATAAATATGCAGACAAAATTCTTGGTGGGGCGGGCGCCCCATTTCCAGCTTGTATATCCCTGCCATTGGTCGATTATAAGGTATAGTTGAAACATAAAAAAACTGTTGTTCAGGATGAAGAAAAACACTGCTGTTTAACCCTTTACCTAACATGAGAAGCAGACGACACTTGCATACAAAATTATTGAATAAGTAATTGCTTCATTTTTGACGTCAAAAACATAGCTTATGACCCCTCATTGGAACGAGCTCGTTGAGTTCGTTCCAATGAGGGGTCATAAGCTATGTTTTTGACGCAAAAAGTGGAAAAATAATGAAAATTGGATGTAATTTTTGTGAATAGCGTTGGCCGGTTTTGGCAGTTATGTTGGGTAAAGTGTTAACTGTGTTACGTAAAGGGTTTCCACACGATGTAGCTGCATGTGTTTCATTTTGTATAGAGCGTGATAAATATTGAAATGGCATGCTAAAGGTGAGGGCAAAATTTGGAGTGGAAAATAACAAATAAACGTTACAATAAATATAAATACTGACCTGAAGTAATTTGATTAAACTCCACAAATAAGGGTAGATGAAAAACAATTTTTCGGCGTTTCCTTATGAGCTATTTCTATTTTGGTTTCTCTTATCCTGCTTTTTATTTCCCTGCAATCACAGTTCAGTTACTTGTAACTTTGGTTTTGTTGAATCTTTCCCGGTATAACCCTTTACCTGACAGTAGTATAGCACGTATGAATCGTGCCCCATTACCCGGAGCTTTGCCGGTGCTGTTAGAGTTAAATCTCCATGGGAACTGGAGCTTTGCCGGTGCAACTTTTGCTGATGCAAACTTTCGACACCATTCAGACTACATCCGGCAAGTGGTTTACGTACTGTATATATAGTATGTTAGGGTATGTGATATATTTATACACGTGGTTATGCGTTTATAGCATGGGTATGTGATGGAATCTTGATGGAGAAGGTAAGTTTTCTTAAAAGTTCTCCCCGCGAAACAGTTGACGTTGCTATTGACGTCGTGACGTGATGATGTACATACGACGTAATAGAAACGTTGACCGCTGTTGTTGTCCACTGTACATTCCGATATTACGTTACTCAGGTCAGGGTGTGTCAGACTTCTCTTTCTGGATGGATATGGCAGTAGCGGTATATGCCCTTGTAGGTCCCCTGTAAACCCTTGGTACTACTAATCCATCCGATGCTTCATATTATCCTATGCCCTATATGCCCTATATAGGAGGTGGATAATCCTAGTCCGAGCAGTATTGTGGGTGGGGGTGATGCATTGTCATCTTTTGCGGTATTGCGAGATAGTTTTTGGCTATTTAGAATGGTAGTATAGTATGGGCGTTAAATACCCCTGTAGAGCCTCTGTTAGTCCTTGGTATTACTAATCGACCTATTTCTTCATATTGTCCTATAACTGGTATATGAAGTACGTAATGCTAGTACGGGCAGTATTGTGTCGTGGAGTGGGGGTAAAGTGGCGGGATCAAGAGGCCTCCACGGGGAAATATTTGGAAAGTAAGAAGTCGGAGTGGCCCTCCGGTGACACTTTTACATATGATCACAATGCTTTTAAGCCAAGGTATTCACGCAATTTTATACAGACTCGTTCGAATGTTGATAAAAGGAAGCCAATATATAGCGGCTCGTAGAAGACCTACGCAGGAGTTATAGCTGTATGCATGGGGTACGTTGTTATCCGCGTTAACTCATGTTAGTGGATGACCGTGTTCTATCACGGGTAATACCGTGTCTCTGGTTTCGGAGCTTAGTAAAAAATATTGAGTCAAAAAAAAAAAATGGTGGATAGGTGAATGTGTATGCCCCCCCCCCCCCCCCCCCCCCCGCCACACATACACTTGGATCCGACCATTCCTGTCAATGTCGTTACAATGAGACCTCGGCGATACGCTATGCTCTGTAGGTAAACAAAAATGTTCGGATAACTTATTCAAGAAAAAGTGTGTCAGGAAAAGGGTACGATCATTTTCCGCGTTAACTTTAAATATTATTTCTGCATTTACTGTTGAGAATTTTTTTCATTTTTTATTCCAGAACCCTATTGCTGTCAAAATGTGAGTCACGCAACGGTGGATTATCTTGCTGACAACTTGCGTGTTAAATACGAAACGTTGAACAACCTGGACGGCTTCACTGTTCAAATTGTTCTGTATAATTCTGGAAACCGTTCTATAACTAAAGGCAACTGGGAACTATATTTTTATCAATTCTTCGAACTCAAAGATGCCAATGCCAACGACGTACTCTTCCTTGATGATCTGGGTATCAAAATTACAAATGTCCAGGCATCTTTGTTCCGGCTAGAACCAACTGAAGGTTTTCGAGATCTTAAACCCCAAACGTTGCGAAATGTGAGATACAATCTGAAGGGCGGCTCAGCTTCCAGATCATATGTGATGCCAAATTGGTACGTAACAGAGTTTGGAGTAAAACCAAGAATAATTAAAAACACTGAGAGAGATATATCGGAATACACCGAAAGTTACGACATACCTAAAAAATGGAAGAGACATTCACATGACAAATATAATCCATTTACAGCACAAGAGAGGTTTCTGAGGTACAGAGCCAAAGATATCAACGGGGCTGGAAAGTGGGTTATTCCCACACCATTAGATTTCACTATCAACAGTTCAAAAACGATAGAGATTCTCAAAGATCGGTGGATAGTAGTATCTCCTCCAGAACTGCAGCGGGAGGCAGATTTCCTTGGAGGTAAATATTTTAGAATTTAACAACTTTTTCTAATGCTTACGTCATGCATTTCTGCCTTATCTCTTTACCAAACACGAGGGCCAAAGCTAGGATCTCAAAATTTCTCGACATGGTGGAGTGAGAGTAAAAAATTCCCGACACTGTTCAGGGTTCGACCTTCGGTACCAACTTGAAAAATCACTCAATATACTTCTTTACAACAATAATAAACGAAGCGGGTCCGTGGCGTTCTTTTGTTATTATTTTTAAAAAAATCTTTTCAGTTTACAACATATAGAGTGAACTCTCTGCACTCTGATGTCAAAATATCAAAATGTCAAACCACAAGTTCTTCCCATAATACAAGTCGGAATTTAATTCATTCAGCTTGGCTGACAGAGCTCATTGCCCTCTGTCAAAGAATACAGAACTGGTTAAATATATATCGCTTGAAGTGTTAGTATTTCGTTCGATGCCATTGCGTGTACACTCCATACTCCATCACATATTTTCCAAACTGATTGCATTTACTGCAGGCTTGGCAATTTCAGGAGAGCGATTTTTTACCTCTCCTTACTGCCCTCCTGAAAGAATTAAGGAGAGCGAAAAATTGCCCTCCTAAATATTTTGGTCTGGGATGATTGAGATTACATGTATTATACTCACATTAAATTTTTGTTGTAAAGCAAAAATGTAATTCAACTTCGAAGTCACATAACATCACGTAATTTCATTTTGAAAGTGGTTTAGTGGTAGAAGGTAATGGCTGCAACCATACCCAAACACAGTTGCAATCATTTGAAGCAAAATGGGTCACAGCAATATTTTTTTTTCTGTCAGTTTCAAGTTCAACAACTGACATCACAGTTTGAGGGGAAATTATTCAAGGAATATTGACACTATAATATTCTACCATTACTACTATCCTGTCTCTTGAAGCACTTGCACCAGGATGTGACTGTAGATTCAAGCAGACCTGTTGTCCAAGAAAGTCATACGCCTACTACTACCACCTTCAACCCCCCCCCCTTAGGGGGGGGGGGTTGAAGGTGGTAGTAGTAGGCGTATGTTCCAATACGCCTACTACTACCACCTTCAACCCCCCCCCCCTTAGGGGGGGGGTTGAAGGTGGTAGTGGTAGGCGTATGACTTTCTTGGACAACAGGTCTGGGTACACACACAGGTCTTGTCAAGTGTGTGTTCGGCTGTTGAGTGAGACATCTAGATGTCTAAGAGATTTCTCTTTTCCTTAGTAAAGTTAATAAAATCACTGATGTAGTCTGTTGGTTTCAGTTTCAATGAGTTCGTTAAACTGGATACTTAAAATGCTGTGTAAAGCTAATTGCTCTCCTAAGCTGATTGAGGAGAGCGATTTTTTGCTCTCCTGCATTTTTCAGAATGCCAGGCCTGATTTGCTGCAAAAATCACTTACATCCCACACCCTGAACGTTAAATTGTTTTCCTTTCTATCAAAACATTATTCTAACTATATCTTCTCTGAAGGAGACAAATAAGCTCTGTCAAAGAATATTTTTCGGGGTGGATTATCGACTCGCTGTTGACCAAAAAAGCTTTCATTGGAATCCTGTATCCTACACATCAATGAGCGCACACCATGCTATCCTAGTTGTTAAAACGCACTGAAACCCTCAATATCTCAAGCACCAGTCCAATTTTGTAAGGAATTCGACGCTGGATATAGCCTGGAACCTGTCTAACCCGTAAACAGTTCATCGCCTATGTTCCAATTCAATTGTCTGGGATAATAAATTCTAATAAACAGGTTAGTTTACTAAGTAATTAATCAAGGAGACTCACCACAGCTGTAATTTTATGATTACGCCGCGTAGTTCCATTAATTGTGTTAATATCTTGATGTTTTCATGGTAAATTAAATACTTATTAACATGAATATTTAATAGCTGGGACACGAAGAATATCTGTATATCTTTATAAATGAGAACATCACATTATATCAACGATAGCCTGTGCGCAAACTTCACGAAAAAGTGGGTGAACAAATAGCCCATAACACTGTCGGCTTCCTTACATATTTTGACTGGTGACCTGAGGGCTTGTGAAACCACAACAAACGAGTAGCACTTTGTATATCGGATTACTGTTTATGTTGTGTTAAACCTTTACCTGAAACGATTTGGGAACTACACTTACAAAGAACATATGTGAAGACTGAAGATTTTCCTTTTTGCCTCAGAAACACAATCTGTGACCTTTCATACGAATGAAGGTTTATGTGCATAGCATTGGCCAACACCATCCTTCCGCACTTTTCAATTTGAAAAAAATACCATTTGACGCAAGTAGTATGTAATGTGGTTTTCAGGGGCTATTGGCAGGATCTCATTGCAGGATCTCATGTGACGTCATAGTCACGTGACCCAGTGCCGCCATGTTGTGTTGTCATGGTAACCCGCGTGAGCGGCCATGTTGTGACGTCATCTCCATAGTGATACGTGGTGTGAGTGCGCATGCGCAGCGCGTGTTGTTAAGGTGATACGTGTTTCCGTCGTCCATTTTGTATACAGGAGGCCGCCATCTTGGTATCTATGGTAGCATGTGATTGCTATGTAACCCAATTTTTCTGCAATAAGACGGGGTGTGTTCGATTGTAGAAGAGTAAATCTGATTACCACAAACAACCCGACAATTCCCCCAAATCACCAAAATCTACCCCAATTCACCGAAATTGACTTTATTTCCCCAATTTATCGGCTTAGCACGTAGTGCTATAGTACTAAGGGGTACAAGGGGGTGCATTCGATTGAACAGGAGTAATGTTCTGGATTAGAATTCTCCCAGAATCCCTTTTTGGATCCCTATCCCATGACGTTTTTCCCATTAAAAGACAGGTTCCTTTGATAATTACCCAGAATTCTCCGCTTCTATCTATATATGCAATAGTTTTCGTCTATCTGACCCTGTTCCTTCGTTCTAGAGTATACTCCAGTAGCGTAGAAGAGCCAATTAGTTGGAAAAGTTTACCTTATTATTACTATAATTAGCTATTCTGGTCTATTCTTGTTAGTTCTGACCCTATTCCAAGTACTCTTGTTGTTTCATTTATCTAGATTATAACTAACCAATCATATAGCTTGATTTTCCATAACCTGAATGCAGAGTTATCTCCCTTCTTCATAATAAAAGCCTATATCCAATGGCAATATCCCCAGGCACCCCAATTTTAGCACCCCTTTTTTTGAAAACACCTGTGGCTATGGAATCCCTTTTTTGTCATACGTGCTTATGTGAAAAAACACAATGTGACACAATATGCCCTAGCACAAAGGCACATGCTTTATGTGCCGATATGTGCTTATGTGAAAAGGCACAATGTGACACAATATGCCCTAGCGCAAAGGCACATGCTTTATGTGCCGATATGTGCTTATGTGAAAAGGCACAATGTGACACAATGTGCCCTATCACATAGGCACTTACGGGTATTTGAGGATACCTTTGGCCTGGTATTCTATTAGTTGAAGATACCTATCGAGGATACCTACTGGAGAATCCCTTTTTGTCATATGTGCTTATGAGGAAAGGCACAATGTGACACAATATGCCCTATCACATAGGCACATACGGGTATTTGAGGATACCTATGGCCTGGTATTGTATTATTTGAGGATACCTATTGAGGATACCTATAGAGGATACCTTTCGGAGAATCCCTTTTTTTTGTCGCATTAGGCTATGTAAAAGCCATCAATGTGTCTAATGTAGTCTTACCAACCGCTTCCATCTTGTCGCCAAAGCTCCAAGGCCATTACAGGTCTATGGCCTGTCTGTCCTATCATTAGCTTCTACAACAGTCTTGTTCCATTGCGGCCTTGTACCAGTACTATTGGCTTGTGTTATTCTACCCCATATCTCATCCATTACTTCCTAGCTATATCTATCTCAGTCTCGACTATAACATTGATCAAGGTTGAATCAGATTTCCCCTGTATACATATAAGGCATTCTGTTATTGAGATTCCTAGCCGAGTCCGTAAAATTTGGATTCCGTGTTTCACATAAGCACATATCGGCACATAAAGCATGTGCCTTTGTGCAGCACAAATTGTGCTAGGGCATATTGTGTCACATTGTGCTTTTTCACATAAGCGCATATGACAGAAAAGGGATTCCATAGCCATAGTGTTTTCAAAAAGGGGTGCTAAAATTGGGGTGCCTGGGGATATTGCACAGGTTATGAAAAATCAAGCAATCTGATTGGTTAGTTATAATCTAGATAAATGAAACAACAAGAGTACTTGGAATATGGTCAGAACTAACAAGAATAGACCAGAATAGCTAATTATAGTAATAATAAGGTAAACTGTTCCAAATAATAGGCTCTTCTGCGCTACTGGAATATACTCTAGAACAAAGGAACTGGGTCAGATAGACGAAAACTATTGCATATATAGATAGAAGCGGAGAATTCTGGGTAATTATCAAAGGAACCTGTCTTTTAATGGGAAAAACGTCATGGGATAGGGATCCAAAAAGGGATTCTGGGAGAATTCTAATCCAAAACATTACTCCAGTTCAATCGAATGCACCCCCGTGTACCCCTTAGTACTATAGCACTACGTGCTAAGCCGATAAATTGGGGAAATAAAGTCAATTTCGGTGAATTGAGATAGATTTTGGTGATTTGGGGGGATTGTCGGGTTGTTTGTGGTAATCAGATTTACTCTTCTACAATCGAACATACCCTCCGAACATACCCCGTCTTATTGCAGAAAAATTGGGTAACATAGCAATCACGTGCTACCATAGAAACCAAGATGGCGGCCTCCTGTATACAAAATGGACGACGGAAACACGTATCACCTTAACAACACGCGCTGCGCATGCGCACTTACACTTCGTATCACTATGGAGATGACGTCACAACATGGCCGCTCACGCGGGTTACCATGACAACACAACATGGCGGCACTGGGTCACGTGACTATGACGTCACATGAGATCCTGCAATGAGATCCTGCCAATAGCCCCTGAAAACCACATTACATACTGCTGACGCACATTGTTTAAAATGGCCCATTGTGATTTTCATTGCATATATAATATAACATCCATCAAAAACACTAATCTTTTACCTGACCTGATGTTAAATCCTCCAAATGCTATATACTTAAAACGGACCATTCGTTTTTAATGTTTACAATTTTGCTTTAAAAATATAGCTTATGATCCGATAAACTCAACGAGCTCGTTTCAGTGAGGGGCCATACATAATGTTTCTTAGGCAAAAAGTGAACACTTTTAGCTATTCAAGAAAAACAATGCATGTCTCCGTTCGACCCATACCTCAAAGCGCCTGAGATACCGGTGCTTTGTGGAGAGACTCCTTCTCGTCTTTTTCCTTGGTGCCTCAGACCACGGTCCCAAGTTCACATCCCGATTCTCCCCTCTCTGGAGTGGTCTAGTCCGGGAAGAGGACACAGGAAAGGTACACAACTCCCGACGAAGAGATCTTCCAGAAATTGATGGTCAGTTTAACGTTGACACTCCAGCTCGCGGGAATAGTTGCGTTCCGAGTTGCTTGTGATTATTAAAATTACCATTATGTTCCAATAAGAGTAAAATCCTCGCCCTCTGATTGGATGATAGCTGGCGTAGTTTCTTTTATCTTTACGGCTCTAGTAGCAAATGTTACCGTCTGACGTCACAATGCGAAATATTTGAAATGACGTCGCTCGTTTCTTATTGCTTCATCAACGGAGTGGCAAGCAAGCAGCTTCATTTTTTTGGATTTTTCACACGTGCAGTAAACGATGTTCCGGGCGAAGTGTTGTTTAACTTACACACCGATTTACAATTTGAAGTGAGACGGAATGAGTTTATCTGGTTTATTGATTATTTATCCAGTGCCGTCGTTGGGTACACGAGGGGTTTATTTACTAAACCTGTGATCGTTAAAAGTTGCCTTGAACAAGGCAACTTTTAACGATCACAAGTTTAGTAAATAAGCCTCTCGTGTTTCACGATGTAGCTTTTGGGCTATGGGTAGTGTCTTATTGGAACATATACGTTATTATGATGAATTGACGGTAACTTCGCGTCTCGGTTGAACATACGCTCTGAGCCGCAAACCTCAGACCATGTTACCGTCAATTCATCACAATAACTTATAATATGCTAAGTACAGTTTTGAGGTGGTTAGAAATTCGCTATAATCACTTTAGAATCAGAGAATAACAACAGAACTCCAGTGTCACCTGTCGACTCTATTTTCAATGTTTCAGGGATCCACTTCCTGATTCTATTTCATTTTCAAGCTTCCAGACCAAACGCAACACGCTTCCGACGATCACGATTTATTCTGCATCGGTTATTCCAAAAACAGACAGAGGACACCAACTGTTTGTAGTATTCTCTCATCAGTCGCGGTTAGGAAATGTAAGTTTTCATGAGCGGATTTAAGTCGCCCTTGAAAACTTCGATTGCCTTTGAGTCACGAAGGAGATAATGCAGGTGCCTACTTAGAAACAGTAGATATTCTCGTTATATGTGTTGCGATGTTTTAATTGCCATTAAAGTATTTTAAATTTCAATCAACATGCCGAAAACGCTCAGTGATATCCAGTGGCGACTCGATCCACTAGTGGGCCAGAGTGACCAAAAGCCAGGGAGTCCCGCAGTTTGGGGGACTTCACTGGGAATGGGATCCAACTGACTCAATGTTTTTTTTACGATCGTTATTCTTTTGACATGCAACGAGTGTATCTGTCCGTAACTAAATAATTTAATAATTTAATAAATAATTTATAAATTGTTACATATTCAATTATTACACTGTCCGCTAATTTACAGCCCATTTACCAGTAAATATATAGGAAACTGAAACAACACCAGTTATGGAAAGGAAAATATATGATATTCGGTTCAAATATACACCTCTAGTTAGACTCCTGGACCGAAGGATTTTTGTTCTTGTGGCACCAGTTATCAGAAATTTCTGCCACCGGAGCTGAACCATGGTCGGTTCGGACGTTAAGAGCCCCACGGCTCCGAGCAGGTTCCCCCCCCCCCCCACCACCCGCGGTTTCCCGCCACCTCTGGTGACTTCGAATCTATTCATGTAGCGGATGAGCTTCACTTCCGAGGAGCTGCTCTCTTTAATCAATACTGAGAATTGATATCGTAAACTGTTTGTTAGATATTTCCCGCTGTCTTATACGGTAGCGTATAATAAAATGAAATAAAATAAAACAAAATAGAAAAATAACAAAAATCCACGTATGCCGAAATGGACAGATATTCGGATGAGGAGTGTTTCCAGAAAGGTATATATGGCCGGAAATCACCACTGTCTTCATGCCCTGCTCTATATTGTATGTCGATCGGAGCCAGTTCTACAAATAATTTATTTGCGACAAACTAAAACACAAACTAACTAACTTATTGTAAACCATTTATTTGCGAGAGAGTTTTTCGCCAAGAGTAGCGCGGACAGAGAAATATTATTGCATACCGGCACCCCGACCCACTGCGCGAAGTGTTGTTTCCAAATCATATGAACAAAACGAGCAGCATAAACTTTTAGAGCATGGAAATCGGGGTATAACTCAAAGATGCATTACCTGTTTCTCATTGGAACGAGTTCTGCAAGCTATGTTTTGAGGCAAAATTGAAAAAATGATTTGAAATGCGATTTATCCTGAATTGCGCTAGCCTGTTATGAACATTAAGTTCGAAAAAAATGCTATAAAGGGATCGTTGAAATGACGTTTTTTCTAATTTTAGATAAGCTCAGCCTACGTGTCACTCCGACGGACCGCGATGAGCGGAAAATTCACCTATTACTTAGTGAAATCGATTTAGATCCTCCATACAGCACGAGTCCCGAAGCATATTCTTTGGAAACGCATCCTTCAAATGACGTTATATTGATAAAAGGTAGAACTCGAGCCGGCGTTTTCTATGGCATACAATCCCTTTTGAGCCTGCTAGCAGAGATGGGTGTGGTCCCGTTCGCATCTATAAAGGATGCGCCCAGATACGAGTACAGGGGAGTACATTTAGACGTTGCTCGGAACTTTCACTCTAAAGATGCCGTCATTAAATTGATGGACGTGATGGCCATGTATAAAATGAATAAGCTACACTTGCATTTATCTGATGACGAAGGATGGAGATTGGAGATTCCTGGATTAGAAGAACTCACACAGGTAAGTAAATAGTCACTTCAGCTATAGCTGATTAACCTTTTAACCGTCTGCCTACAGGTGTAAAATTTCTGAAATTTCAAGTTGCAGTTTTCCCCACAATACAAGTGGGACTTTAATCATTTCAATATTGTGTGACAGAGCTCAGTAAGCTCCGTCACACAAGATTGAATAGGTTGAACTCCTAATTAGTTACATTACAAGAGAATGTGATTCCTTACATTTTGATATTTTGGCATCAGAGCCAGAGGGTTAAGTGATTGACATCAAGTTCACAAAATAATGATACGAATTTGATGGGCTGCACTAACCACTAAACCCTTTGGAAAGTATAAATATCGCCAACTGTTAGATTTTCACCAGGTGATCAATGACATGTTACTTAAAAAATCAATGGCGGCAGAACTAAAATAAAAGCAGGCGTGGTGGTGGCGGGGCACTGACCCAATCACAATCAGATCATCCCAAACGTTCAACAAAACATTCTATAGTTCTCCCCTTGAAGGAAACTTACATTTGGTTTGCACTGCTGTTTGTTTATTGGGGTTAAATGACCCTTTCAACAGCCAGGGTCTCGTGACACACGTCGTTTCGAACAGTTTGGAGGAAGCCAGAGTATTCGGAGAGAATCACCGAGCAGCGCCGAATAACTGTTAGGCTCTCCAACATACTAATCTGGAACAAGCAGCGGTTGAAGGCAAGCGTATCTTTGGCTACTTTTCCTCCTTTGTTGAAATAAAACAAGTTTTGAATAACAAATTCAGGCCAACAAAAATAATCTAGCCCTCAACCAGATAATCACAAATGTGAAAAATATCTTGTTATTTGTACTTTCCGACGTTTGACGTCGCATTTTGAAAAACGTTGAAAAACTGAATTCCCAGTGACGTTTGAACGTCAGGATAATTAAAGTCTCAAAGGTTTAGTTTTCATTTCAGTGATGTATTCTTTCCTAAAATATGTTTTAAAATATTGTTGAAACCCACGCGGAGATGACTTCAGGCGTAGGTGATTGCACTCATCAACTGACTTATCCTATCAAACATGTTGCTCGTGACATCTTTAAGAAAATTTAGGTGTTCTGTTTGTGTTTAGTTTTTGTAGTTATTTTCTAGTTTTTGTAGTTATTTTCCTCTTTCTTTTTATCTCTTTCTTGGTTCTTCATTTGAGTCTGACTCATATTTCAATTTTGTTGCTGTGATCTTGTTTCCTTTGGTTTATCTTTTTGCATGTTTGTATTCTGCTTTTATTTCTGTTCTTACGTTTACTTGTTCGGGTCGTCTTTGATTTCATTGGATTGGCTTGTTCGATTCTAAAGGCCTGTATTAAGAATGGAACTGTATCTTTGAGCCATGTGTACGGTGTCTGACAGCCTACAGTTTTTGTAGGTAATTTCTGCTTTAACTCTTTCAACACGAGAGACCGCTTTTCCGGTCCAGCAACATGATACGTCATAATTTCATTAAGTAGGATGGTTACTAATTGAACGTGTGTGGTAGAGCAATTAATATTTGCTCTACCCCCAAATAATGGATATGGACTCTTCCAATTTCTGCTATTTAACTGGCATGGAAGATACCACCAGTGTTCAAATGGTTAATGTTAATGTTGTGGCATATGATGACAATGATAACAATGATGCATTTCGTGCCAGGCATCGATGTAACAATTTCTCTGGCCTCTTTAAAACTGATTTGTGTTTCACGTTTAATTTTTTTTATTACTTTTCAAAGTGTGATTTACTGGGATTTCCGGGTGTGATTATAAACGATAACTTCACAAGTGAATTATGCAATCAACAATTGTGTCACGTATCCGTGCGCGCAAACGAAGACGCTTTGCCGTGGGTGTAATGGGGACTTCATTATTTTTTGTTTTTTCACCTAATATGAAAAGCAGACGACACTCGTAAAAAGAATTCTTGAATAGCTCACTGGAACGAGCTCGTTCCAATGAGGTGTCATAACCTATGTTTTAGAGACAAAAAAATGAAAAAAATAATGAAAATTAATTGGCGATGTTTGAGAATAGCGCTGGCCGTTACGTTAGGTAAAGGGTTAAATAATATAATTATCGTTAATAATGAAAAGTAATAAACAGAGTAATCGCTTGACTGGACTGGTTACGTGAAATAATTCATTCGAGGCGAGGGACTATATTGTAAAACACTCGTGCGCATTCGCGCACTCTTGTTTGTACAAGTCCCTCACATCTCATGAATTATTTCAAGTAACCAGTCCAATCAAGTGATTACTCTCTATGTATCGCTTTTTCTCTTTCAATACAGGGCAATCTTTTAAAGATGATATGTGATTGCCCGAACAGTTAGCGCATCTGATATCGTTAGTACATCACTCTTGATGTTGCTGCCAACACCTAAAACACATTGTTTGTCCTCTGCAGTTGTGCCGTCCATTACCATACATGAATTAAAATTTTGCTGCTGCTGATTTTTATTACCTGGTAAACGTATGCGTGTATATCACTGTCCACACGTGGATTGCGATCACTCCACGACGACTGTACTGCAGGCATGACCCTGCTGTGCACAAGCACGATTAGGCAAAAAAAAACCCCAAACAAAACCTATTTTACCACGATTGCTGTGTGTATCAACGTTACGCGATACAATACAGACAGTTGGACACCACACGTGGAATCCAGATTACGTGCATGAACGTCATGAAAGAACACTAAACATTTTTATCCGTACTGTGTTGAAATACAGGCCTTAAAATTGGTCCCAATTTGCGAGAATAGTTTTTACTTCTCGCGAACTCCTGC
Source organism: Pictodentalium vernedei (assembly GCA_031216915.1). Taxonomy (NCBI): domain Eukaryota; kingdom Metazoa; phylum Mollusca; class Scaphopoda; order Dentaliida; family Dentaliidae; genus Pictodentalium; species Pictodentalium vernedei. Next base: position 713,346,719 of record CM062297.1, read on the forward strand.
TGGGATACTCAGTTTTCAGTTCTCAAATAATTTAGAATTAGAGTGTTCTGTTATACCCTCGTGGGTGCAGCCAGAACCAATACCTTCAATAGTACAAAACAAACCTCATATTTATACATTTGCTTGAGTTTTAATCATTAAAAAGCCTAGTTCCAATTTTGGTGAGTTTCTTGTCTTACATGTACATTTTAACCCTTTAAACCCGTTGTGCATAAAGTTTTGCGCGAAGAAAAAATTGGTAGTGGACGAGCAGACGATAGAAGGAGCAAAATATCTGAAGTGAGGCTCGGTAATAATTTAATCCAACAGCTCTGTCGAGCTGTTGGATTAACCCTTTACCTAACACGAAAAGCCGACGGCACTTGCAATCAAAATTCTTGAATAAGTATTTTTTTCATTTTGTGCGTAAAAAACATAGCTTATGGCCCATCATTGGAACGAGCTTGGCGAGCTCGTTCCAATGAGGGATCATAAGCTATGGTTTTGTGAGATAAAATGAAAAAAACGCTGGACGGTTTTGGCCGTTGCGTTGGGTAAAGGATTAAATTATTACTGAACCTCCCAACAATCCAGGATGGTTTTGTCCCTATCGCCGTTGACCGTATTGACTGAAATGATCCCTTCCATGGTTCCTGTGTTGAAAGGGTTAAACACATGATCCAGTATAAGGTTTTGGTGGTCTTACTGCTGGATGGCGTAGTACCTTGACAGAGGGCTCTAATGAAGTTTGGCGCCCTGTAGAATTAGCCAAGACTTCATATGGCACCACTGCTGAGTCAAAGTGTTGCCTCATAACAAGGGAACAAAATGGGCTTTAAAGAACATTTCCTAATCTAGACAGAATCAAATAACATTCTGCGAGCATCAAGCTAGATTCTCTTCGCTTTCCTTGCGAGAAATATTTTCGAGAATCGGTTTTGATTCTAGCATGAATTTTAAGCCTTGGAATTGTTAAACCTTTACTCGGAAAGTGAGCTGTAGATCTGATAACATTTCCAGGCTGTGAGTCTTTTAAGAGGGGTCATTCGTCATACAAGTATATTCGTTTTTGCTTTTCTTCCAGATTGGTGCAAGACGTTGTCACGACTTGAGCGAGCGGATATGTATATTGCCACGACTTGGTTCTGGTCCAGATGACAGCACTGTTGGGTCAGGTTATTATTCGCGTAACGAGTACAGAAAAATACTTCTTGCAGCAAGGCAGAGACACATTGAGGTAATACCAGAGTTTTCAATGCCTTCGCATGCACACGCTGCCATCACAGCCATGGGGGCTCGGTATGAAAGATTAAAGGAGCAAAATGGTTTCTCTCCCGACAAATACGTACTCAATGATGCACAAGATACCAACAAATTTAAGAACACGATGGACGTCTGCACTGAATCTACATACACTTTCATTGAACATATTGTCGACAGTATCAAAGACCTTCACAAGACCATCATGCCTCTTCGAGTATTCCATTTTGGTGGAGACGAATTGGCAATAGAAAAATATCGACGGAACTCTAGCCACTGTCAAACGTTAATAGAGGATAGTACTGATACTCCACCAGAAGACGTACCAATAACAACCTTTGTACAGAAAATGTCACAAATAGTCTCTGATAGAGGTTTAATCCTTGCTGGATGGGCAGATGGGTTTATGTTGCACGGTGGGAGGACGCTTGAGGTAAACACACTTCCTAACGAAGAGATTATTGCATATGCCTGGAACAACGTATGGGAGTCTGACTTCAGCAATCGCGCATACAAGATGGCAAATGATGGGTACAAGGTAATGTTATTAATTTTAGTCTAATGTATGTATGCCATATTCCTCAAACCTTTATTCCGATACACTAGAAATACTACTCACATTTCGCCAATGATCACCCCAACTCAACATATTTATACAAAAATGTTATATATATAAATTTGTTTGTTTGTTTGTTTATTGGGGTCTAATGACTCTTTCAACACCCTAGGCAATAGTGTGTTGGACAATTTTTCGGATGGGGGAAGCCGTAGTATCCAGAGAGAACAACTGAACAAGGGTGAGTAACTATCACATTGTCCAGTTTACTATTCCAGCGTAAGCAGGTTTAGTATTGGTTAAAGACAAGTGTACCGTAGGAATAAAGCATGTTGATCGTAGATTTACAACACTTCGACGCTACGCTTGCTTTTAACCAATGCAAACCCTGCCTGTGAGGGAATAGTAAATTGGAAAGTCCGACAGTTATTTGCCGTTACCCGGTCGTTCTCTCTGGAAACTCCGGCGTTCTTCACCTGAAACACTGTCTGGCAAGACATAGCTCAGGCCGTTGAAAGTGCGGTTAACCCTGTACCCAAAGTAACGGCCAAAACCGGCCAGCGCAATTCACAAAAAAATCGCCAGTTAATTTTCATTATTTTTTCATTTTTGTCTCAAAAACATAGGTTATGACCCCTAATTGGAACGAGCTCGACGCGCACGTTCCAAAGAAGGGTCATAACCTATGTTTTTGAGACAAAAAATGAAAAAAATTAGTTATTCAAGAATTTTTTGACAAGTGTCGTCTACTTTTTTCATGTTAGCTAAAGGGTTAAACACCAGTAAACAATTAAATAAACATAAAACAGTAAGCATGTAACCTTTTATGCACAAATATACAGATGGATAGGGGGGATCCTAAACAAAATATGGGTAGAATATATACAGTGCTCTGATCTCAAAAAGGGGACAAAGAATGTCTGTGTATTCCCGTCCTCTCTTCTTCTGCAAAACTGCAGACTCTTACCTGTCGAAAAAGAAGAGGTGGTGCAAAGGAGGGGGCGTTTGCGGATACAACTCTCCGCCACGTTGTGAGGGTTGGCCCCCATCGGGGAAACTGCCTACTTTATTGTGTGCTTGTAGAAGAATACCCAAGTCCCCGCCTCGGGAAGTACAAGCCCTTTCCGCTTGTCGGAGAAATTCTGGCGCCACAACTGCTAAAAAGGTATTGCTAGAACATGGAATCTGAGATGCTATTTTCGTTTTTTCTCTAAATACGGTCTTAATTTTGCAGTTTTTATTTTTGAAATTTCGGCCCCTGGCCCGTTATATACCCGTGGCGATATTCAGATATTGAGGGAGACCAATGTTTATCTGGCCATGACATGAATTTGATCGGTGGTTCTTAAGAATACACACCTATGCTTCTCGTCAAGTCATTCAGACAAAAACTGCACATTCACCTTAACGACGACAACCGGCAATGGCATGGTAATAGCCACGCCTTTCTGCTACGTCTTTTACCACTTCAATCTCGCTTACAGTGGCAAATTTCTAGCGCTGGTCCAACTCACATATTACAAGCTGCTGACCACCTCTGACGATTTTATGCCTATGCGGAGGTCCTTGAACATGTTCTTTTTCAGGCAATAGTACTGTAACCGAGTTGTTGGTCATTTAACATTTTTCTGCTGGGACAAACTACGAAGCAATTTATTCACACATCACTGGATTCCAGTCAACTCGCCCCTGAGCGGGGCTCAGTGGTTACGGGATTGGACTTCAAACCCAAATGTCACCGGGTCCATCTAGGGCTGCACGGTATTTCGATAAACCGATAAATACCGGTATTCAAACCAATATCGATTGTATACCGGTGTAATTACAAACATATCGGTTTATCGTCATTATCTATTTACCCACAATTTAATTTTCAAGATGTCTTGAGTTTTTTTTAACTGTAGCTCAGAATGAATAATATATCGCTTTACCCAAGGAATCGTCCGCATGTGCCCGCGTAATATACAAATTCAGCAGTTGAAAAAATAATTTTCAAAAATGTCAACAAAACTATATCATGTGACCCCTCATTGGAACGAGCTCGTTCCAATGAGGGAGCCACATGATATTATTTTGAAGAAGTTTTTGGAAAAATTTGATTTAAAATAATAAATTTTGATATCGTCTGCGCTGTGTAAGGGTTTTTCGAACCGCATCACCAAGGCATGCTGATTCGTTCTGACTGTGATGCCTCAAGTCTCAATTGTGGTACTTGTGTTCAGATATCTGGACAGTTTTTCGATATACCGGTATACCGCGGTATGTTTTTGAATACCGATACCGGTATTCTGTTTTGAATATCGTGCAGCTCTAGTTCGATCCTCATCAGGGGTAACCGCGTTATATCCTTGGTCAGGGCACCTAATTCCGATTGTCCACGTGCGGACATGGCGACGCTGTGAACTAAGGCGTACTGCACGTCGATGGTGCACTTGCCTCCAACCTATGGTAACCTTGATTGTGCAGAGTTAGTAAGTTGAGGAGTCTAACTGTGGCTCGCCGCTGCTCCTCTCCGGATACTCTGGCTTCCTTGACTCGTAAAACTACCCGGAACGAGGTGATCCTGTCTGTCGAATATGTCTTTTACCCTCGAGACAAACAAACAAACAAACAATCTATGAACACCTATTTAAACTCACATACAACAATAAAGACATGACTTAAGACCATAGTTGAAGAAATTTGAAACGAATAATGACCGATTGTTAAAGTAAGTAATAACGAAGCATGGAATGAATTCGTGATTTACTTAATCTGTTACACAGTACGCGGAGAGTGTATTATCACTAAATCACCCACAGAGTGGAGATTCCACTCGAGTAATAATTGCAAATTTGTTGCAAAGCATAAGAAGCATAAGCACAGTTCCAGCCAATGGACCTCCGAGTTGACCCGGAGGTCCATTGGCTGAAACATTGCTTGTGTTTTTGTCCACATGTACAGAATTTGAAAATAATACTTAGGGTGTCAGCTCCACTCCCCGGGTGATTTAGTTACAATCCTCTCTCTACGTACTGTACATGTATGGTGGATACCCGATTAACGTATCGAGTTACACACGGGAAACTGTTCCAAAACGTTCAAGTGCTTGTCAGAATAATAACATGTTATCGCTGATAGTACCATGTCCTACTAGTGCCCGTCGAGATGAATAACGTTCTGCAGAGGAGAGGGAAGGGGTCATCCAACTACAAACGCCAAGATTTACGCCTCTGATCCACACAGAAAAAACTAGTAATGATATCAAGAGTTGCTCACAGCCTTGAAAAATCAATTGAACGGAGACAGAAGAATCCACATGCAACACAACATGTACCGTAAGACGAGTCTCTCATCTCACAAAAAAATCGTAAAACACTTGGATTTGTTTCCACCCTATTGCGAAAAACATTTAGTCGAATATTTTATCAACATTCACTTCGACGAAAAAAAACGCATCCATTCAAATCTCGCAAATATTCGTCGGCACACAACCTCGAAACAGCACAGACAACGGGTTGATTTACATTACGTCTTTACAAAGAGCGTCTATGTTTACTGTAAGATTGTGGTAATTCGTCATTGAACACCGAGGGATTTCGTTGTATACACAGTTTCTTCTAGATACAGTTAGCAAATATTTGAATTTACTTTGACTGTGTCCTTCTAAGGAGAACTTTCAATAAGTGAACTGTCAATGTAACCCTCCACCTAAAAATATGAACTGCGAGTTCTCTAATTATGAAAAACAAAATCCGTTCATCTGTACTTGTTTGTTTTCAAAATGTCCATGCTATTTATTCTCAGGTATCAGTTTTTGCTACAGACTAACACAAGCTCTTCAAGCTTATTCTAAAAAGAGACAAAAGAAAGAACTAGTTGCAGGCTTACGTTGGGATATATATCAATATCATTCTGATAAATGTTCTAAACGAAAGGGTAAAACTATCTCGTGTTAACTGATCGCGTGTCCCAAACGACAATTTAAAGGGTTTTTTTAAGTTAAAGAATCCAGAAGACAAAACTAACATTTACATTTGTCACTCAAATGAAAGCAGCAAAAGAACCCTTAACGTCAGATGGATGACAGTTATTGTCGCCCCTTAAACGGACATACACACTAACCCCATCCGTATTAGATATTTTACAAATCTGAAAATAATTTCCCACGTATCTCATTTCCAAGCACTCAACTAAAATATGACAGATAGATAGATATATTTATTGAACATGAAGCCCACGTGCACACTTAAAAATAATTTTGTTCAATTTTAAAGGCACCCTGCATGTACTACCGATTTAAATATTTCTCATACCTTGCTTACATGCATATTCTTTAGTTTGAGTGAGTACATTAGATCGCAATTGTCATTGCTGATCTCTTAGTTCTATATATGTGTATAATGCAAAAACCTGCCTGATGCGTCTTACATGGGACTCAGCAGCTTGTACCATTATTTGGATGAATGTGTCCCCGCGAAATGTGGATCATTTGTTGTGTCAAGTTAGTATGGTTGATAGTAGTCCAACTGACGCGCTTGACCCAAAATACATGCTCCTAAAGCTATTAACCCCGCGCCGATATTCTGAGTACATAAACTGCAGGAAATGGTACCATTTCCCTGCAGAATATAGAATACAGTCTTCTATTTCACAGCACAGAGTTCTTCGCTCGGTCACCTTCTGGATATTTCAGGGAAATAATTTTAGAGAGATGCTAGGAGTATATCATGTACCGATCTCGCACCAGTCGCAGTGCAGGACACTTGGAGTGACGTCATCTGTCATATGACGTCACATCCCAGGTCTTGCACGTAAATAAGCATGGCGTAATCAATGACGTCATTGGCGTTTTCATTTATGCCACCACAAATGGCGTCGTCACTGGTTGCTTATGTAACGGTTGCTATGGTAACTGGTGATAACGTATATGCGCCTCGTGCTTTCGTCGTCTATTTTGTTTTATGGGCAAGCCATCTTGTCTTCAATGAAGTCCTCAGTAGAACTAATCACTGCTGACAATGCCACCACTGTCTTCTATCCCTACCCTACTAGCACTACCACTGGGCCTTATTCCTACCGCTATAAATCTTATGCTTGACAACCATTGCATTTTCCAATCAAACTCCTGTGCCTATCTGCTTTGTCGTATGATTGTTCGTCTCATCTGGGCATTGGCAGGTCATGGGACACGCTGCTGAAGTCTGTTAATATCAGACGGGTCTTCGATTTTGCTGTATGAGGTCATGAAGTCTATAAGTTATTACCCTATTGAGGTCTAACTTCAAGGCATCCGTGCCCTCACATGGTACTAAAATGCATTAGGAAAAAAATAGGGAATATTCATCGATATCTAAAAGCCGTTCGGCTTGGTAAGGAGCTGCGGGATTAGATATAAACTAGCCAAAAAGGATCTACCCACACAAATCCGAAGTGTCATCTCATCATTTGTAACCGAGAGGATGCAATTGAAGTTAGACTTAATCGAAAAGTATCGATACCTCTTGCAATAGGAACCTCTCAGCACTTCCTACATGCGTAAACGACATTCATAAAGTAAGTGAAACCAAGGTGAACAATTGCAGGCGATGAATGCCTGTAGATGGCTAACAGCTCTTGAGGCATATTTCAAAATCGATTCAGGAGGTTCTTGACGACCTTAAAGACCGGTGCGCCAAATTGCGCATTAAACTCAATGAAGCCAAAACCCACCACCACGTATAATTAGTATACTAAAGGCTCGAGGAATTTGTTCAATAAAAGACGAGCCTAACAGTAAAGCCACGCCTCTCGGTGTGACACAGGATAGAAAACTGTGCCTCAACAATCACCTAACTATTGATAGCCACTAAACTCGGTAAACGCATACATCCCTTGAAAATACTATGCGGACAAATGGGGTGAGTGGGGAACAAAGAGGTCTCATTTACACTACACAAAGCATTCTTACGACCAGTGATAAACTATGGAACCATTATCAGCTACGACCTATGTAAATCAAATGGAGCAAGCGACGGAGGGTCTAGTTCACGCACAACATGTTGCGTGACGTATCTGACACTCATATCGGCCAACTCCTTGAATTAGTAAACACTGAAACAATTGTAACGCGTTTTAAAAAAATCCTGCAGAGGAATCCCTAAATCAGCTATGAGATCGGAGCTTTTCGCAGAACTGAATGAATGCTACACAAAAACTATAAATCAAAGTTTAAAACTTAAAAACTAAACAAGGTATCCTTAACACAACGCAAACAATCAGGAAGATAATTGAAGTGAAACTTTCCCACACGCAAACCGGGTACGGATTAGCTGGGAGTAGAGCACTACAGCCTTTCATTACCGACAGAGGTTACCATGTGCTCCCCTACCCTATATCAACACCGACCCCAACTGTAGATCAATATATAGCAATCACGCACACACACACACACACACACACCGCAAAAATCTGAACATACGGTTAAAACTAGAAGTCTTGTCATGAAATGCCCACAAATAGCACGTCGATCTGCGCGTTAATCTACGCGTTGTAACCATAGTAAGGCATTCAAATTCTGTACATATGGCCTGTGCACAAGCAATGTTTCAGCCAATGGACCCCCGAGTAACCCGGAGGTCCATTGGCAGAAACATTACCTGTGTTTACTATGAGTAACCAGGAGGACCTGTCGTGCTTTGGATGCTATTCGATATGGCAATTTCGCGCAATTCCTACGCGCAGTTAAGCCTAGATGGGCGCACAGTTCATGACAGGACTTCTAGTTTTAACTGTATCACTAAAACATATCACTAAATGAACCTGCTACTGGCAACCAAAGAGAAGTCTAAAAGAAACTTAAACCAAACATAATCAAGAATCAGCCAGAAGCTAAAAATTCTTACGCTCCCAAGTGTGAACCGGCGAACGGATTTGCGACCACATAGATTCGGGGCATGTCAGCGCTGATCGGTCCTTTCTGTATACGTCTCACCCGCACTTCGACCAGCTGCCTGGTGAATTATGCTTCTCCATACCACAGCTAGCCTCATCCCCACCAAAATACCATACGCACCACAATCACGCACACATACACTGCCTGTTTTTGTTGTTGTTGTTGATTTTTAGAAGTGTGGTTGGGGACGTCCAGATATCGGTAATTTCTGAAGAAATACCCGATAACCCACTGTTCAGCTTCCAATCTCTGTCTAAACGCGGATGGGTGACTCCCAGCCAGGCATATCACAGAGACAGACTGTGGGCACTGGGGGTGAGCCAAAGTGTGATCTCTATGGCCTGGAATGAGTTTAGACCTCCTGGTAGGGTAGGGTTGAAAGAAAAGATGGTGCAGGTCGTCAACGAGTCACAACTGCTCATTAAGTCATTTACACTGCGCCATCAATTCCAATCCGCTGCAAGCCAACCTCCATAATGAAACTGGGGTCAACTCGGGTCACTGTATCCACATAAACAAACACAATCACAATCAGAAACCGTTTCCACAATGTTGTACTACGTGAAAGAAAATGTACAGTTCGTGTTCCCCTGCAAGGAGGACACAGTCAAGACAGGGTTAAGTGAAACTGGACACACACTTTACAGTCCAACATCTTCTTACATGCGGGACAAGATTACGTCTAGACTTTCTGTATAGATGCGATAGAATGTTGAGAAGAAAGAGGTAAGCTGATGTCAATGTTGCAGAGCATGACAGGTGTTGTAGTGGCCCAGTAATGGTGTGGAGAGGTGTCAGTTTGGATGATCACACAGACTCCTGTCTCATCCAGGATGTGAATCTGAAGGACAATCGAACACAAATGGGATTCTGGAATGTTTTGGGCAGGTGTTTGTATGGGAAGTAAGCGCATCCCAATCTATGATAATGCCAGGCCTTATCGACCAAGTCTGGCGTCCCATTAAGTGTAGTGGAAAGGACTGGAAAAGATGTAGTAGTAGGCTAGTGTGCTTATGCGATGGCAGCTCCATTAAGCATGTATGGGAACAGCTCCAGGCAACATGGGAGTCCTTCCAATCTCATCCATCTCCTTCCAAGAACTTAGACAAATCCTTGTTGGTGAACAGGAGAACCTGCCATAACAGAAAAAAATGGACGAAGAATGAGGAAATGCCGTTAAAAAATGTCGAATGCCAGAGGGACATACTGCGTACTACAACTGCTTTTCTTAACCCTTTGAACTCTGGTGGTATCTTCCATGCCAGTTCAATGGCAGCAATCAGAAGAGTCCATATTCATCATTTGGGGTAGACCAATCAGTATTTTCAGGCTCGGGGCTGCACGTTGGAAATATTGATTGGTCAACCCCACACATTTACTGAACGACCATCCTATTTAATGACGTTATGACGGATCATGTTCCTGACCAGAAAAACGGACGTTCGGGTTCAAAGGGTCAACACCAATATATCGTAAACTAGTTAGAGATAACATATCAGAGATAAAACTTAGGCAAAGCTTAGTCTCTGATTTCGAAAATTTCCCAAGGCAGGCTAATTCGCGGCTCGGATGATGCTGAGCATCATATTTGGTGTCCCCAACCTGCCTGCCCTGAATCTGTTATTTTACATTTTCTAGTCGTGCCACAGCGCAAATGCTAGGAAGGAAGCATGCCAGTCAGCGTAATGTTACAAGAAACAATCTTTTCGTATTAACTACATATACCTGTCACATCGCATAGGGCTAATTTTCCGGTATTTGCTGGTTTAATCTGCTGAACTCGCAGGAACTGGTGCAGAAATGTTGTCAACAGCGTTTTAGCGGAACATAAATTATGACGCAAACAGGGAAAATTCCCCTTGGCATTCCTTAATTATTATGTGTACTATGGTAAATGCGTTGCAGTTTTACTTGGGTGCATTACGCGTTTCGAGTTGGTGTTCGAGTGCCGAAGTTTGTGTATAAAAATGTATGAGAAGGGGGTGGATCCTAAAAATGTCGTTGAAAAAAGTGCAGGAAAGGGTGGGTCAAAAAATCTGCAAAATAAAAATTTCCACCTATATTCAGGCATGTTTTTTTGCCACCGCCCCCCCCCCCCCCTCCCACCCACCCTGGATGAAAGGGCAGTGAAATGTGTTTTTCAACCGTAGAGAGTGATTAGAACCACACATTGTCCTCTCATTTGCCTTTTATGTACAAATACGTCGGTAAGCATGTGTGATGCTCAGCCAAGTGTGAGTTGTATATTATATAGCATATTTTATTATATGCTAGCCTGTGAATTATCGCAAATTATCTAAAAGATATTGCTCGATATCTATCGACTCGATAGATATCGAGAAATATTTCACAATAGCTTCGTAAATGACATCATGCTACGCCGACTTACGTCGCCTTACGTCGCCTTGGAGGAACGATCAGCTGATCTTTGTTATTATTCTGAAACGTACGCATTTCTCTTCGAATGGGACTGAATATTGTGCAATAAAATGTCTCGTAGCATATAATAAAAAAGAAAATCTGCTTTATTTTAGCCAGTATCTGGAATTATTTCGTGAGTGTGGACCTGAAAGTTTTAGTTTTCACGAGCGCTTGCGCGAGTCAAAAATAATATTTTCAGGTTCACACGATGAATTTTTTCAAGAGTTTCCTAAATGACGTTACGCTTCGACGCATGACGTCGCCTTGAACGTCGCCTTGAGGGAACGATCAACAGCTTTTTGTTATTGTTTTGAAAATTTGCAGTCGAACTGAGCTGAATATTGCGCAGTAAAATGTCACGTAGCTTATAATAAAAACAAAGTCTACGCTGCTTTAGTGAATATCGTTCGTGTGGACCTGGAAGTCTTATTTTTTACGAGCGCAAGAGCTCGTAAAAAATAAGACTTCCACGGCCACACGAACGAGATAATTCCCGATATTTACTAAAACAACGTAGATATCTTCTATATATTCAACGGCGACTTGTCTGTTTGAAAAATTCAATCAAAATAGAATATTCCAGAACGGAATCAAAGTAGGTTCAGAAACGGTATCATCAGTTCTCCTGTACAGGAGACCTGACGATAGAAGAAGAGTTTAAGATGGGACATCTGGGAGGATAATAAAAATATATCGACGATTCGGCAATTTCCGAAAACAGCGCGACTCGAATTGAATCGAATCACTGCGATAATTTTGAATCGAATTTAATTTTAAATCTTCCCTGGGTCCTAACTTCCATTTTATAATAATCCATTTTTAAAATTGTCTATGCATATTACAAAGCGGTTCGAACCTTCACACCTACTTCCAGTAGCAGTAGAAGAAACCTATTTTATCAGCGTGTGAAATTTCGATACACCTATAAATTTACAGGTTAGAATAAGACAGAAGACAGAACCCCACGAGGAGGATTACGGGGATATGAATCAACAACCCTGCAGTTAAAACTAGAAGTCCTGTCACGAACTGTGGGCTTATCTAGGCTTAATTGCGCGTAGGAATTGTGCGCAATTGTCATATCGAATCCGACCCGAATGGCATCCAAAACACGGAGGTTCTCCTGGTTACTCGTCTCAAACACAGGCAATGTTTCTGCTAATGGACCTCCGGGTTACCCGGGGGTCCATTGGCTGAAACATTGCTTGTGCACAGGCCATATGTACATAATTTGATATCCTTACTATGGTCATAACGCATAGATTAACGCGCAGATCGACGTGCTATTTGTGCGCATTTCATGACAGGACTTCTAGTTTTAACTGTAGTTGGAGCTTTTCGAGTAACGTTCACCAAAGGCGGGAGTGAAATGTAGGAAAAACTCCAACAAGGCTCGGTGATTCCTGCCCACCGTACTCTACCCGAGTTGAGTTTTTACCACGATTCACCTTGAACTAAGTGAATGAAACTGATATTTTATTTGAAAAATATGACTGTCTGTTTACTTTCTTGCTTGATACTGTTTTGTGTTGAAACATATAATTCACCTCATGACGTCAAGCAGATGCGCAACGATCATTGAGATGCGTTCTTACCTGACGTAAGACAGGATTCCACTCCTGGTGTACCGTAGTGCACTGTACACAGAGCACTTGCAGGATCCGTTTGGATGGCAGTCCATAGACTCTCAAATCCATAGAGGTGCGAAAAATCTCGCATCTCAATAGCTCAAGAAGTGCTAATTCTTCTGTCCTAACTGGGCCTATTAGATCATTAGCTTCAGCCTCCACTTCCCTTCAGGGAAGTGGGAGAAGAAGGTAAGGATCTAAGGGTCATAGTTGAGACTACTATTTCTAGAACCTACCGTAAGTTATTGTGAAGGGCTGACAGTCACTCTGGTGATCAACAATTTTGTAGTAAGTTCAGTTTTGCTGCCAGATGTTTGAAGTTGCATTTACTTGTGGTTATTTTATGGTTATGTGCAACACCCTATTGGCTGTTAATTACGGCTGGGTGATTTCCAGTCCACAGCAGTTCACATTCAAGCTCAAACGTGACTGATAGGGTTGGTAAAGTGAATAGGTCATAGAAGTGTGAAAAGAATGACCGTTTCTGTAAATTCGTCTCATACCATAGTGTGCTTCAGAGGTTGGTAACTGCTCCAGTTTGAGAATGGCTGGACGTTACAGTATATTGAAGTAATATGTTGGCTGTCAAAAGTGTCTATGTGTATGCGGAAACCGTGTGGGGCAGTTATTGGAGGTTCAGCTATTGAACGTGAATCACTTTTCTCGAGTGTTTTAAAACAAGAGCCATGAATAATGACATTTGATGAGTACGCATTTTACTGACAAAGTGATCAGCCATTACACCAATGAACATAGGAGCGATTGGGAACGGCTGAGGCGTGCTCATTTTCACACTCCTTGTGACTGAGTGAGGCATGCGATGGGTGTACAAGTGCGATCGCGCGCCTCAAACTCTAAGCACAGGGGCGGAGCGAAAAACAAACACGCCTCATGTCAACTCCACCAAATGTCCAGCAAGCTCCACCAAAGGTCCGAATAAAGAAGCCTTAAAACCCCCTGCTATGCTACTAACGGGTAAAGTCTAGCACCTTCCCGTCGCCATTTTAGTGGCGACTTCAGATATAACCCCATAAATATTTGATATAATATTAACGCAAACTATACTGATTACTAGTATATCGAGTGAATTAACCCCTTGAAACCGAGAGAACGCTTTTTCGGTCCAGGAATATGAAACGTAATAATTTCATTAAGTAGGGTGGCTACTAAGTGAATGTGTGGGGTACACCAATCAATATTTTTAACGTGCAGCTCAATTAGTCTACCCCCTGATAATGAATATGGACTCTTCTTCCGATTGTTGCCATTGAACCGATATGGAATATACCACCAGGGTTCAAAGGGTTGACATATCACAATGCATCGGCATATACTCACATGTATTGAAGTGTTTGCATATATAATTGAACCTTTTTTCTGTTCATGCATTTTCCGGCAAAATGATTGGCTAAATTATTTCTTTTTTTTCTGTTCATATCACAATGAACCGAAAAAAAACGCATTTAGGCCCACCCTAAACCACGCCCCAATGTCAGTCGTTAAAATTACGCTTCACAGTGTGAATGGAAAAGAACCTCTGCACGATCATATTGTTTCAAAATGAAATGTAATTAATATTTATCTCACCATTTTAAAAATACTTTCAAAATAAATAGAGAGTAATCGCTTGGCTGGACTGGTAACGTGAAATAATTCATGAGAGGTGAAGGACGTTGTACAAACACGAGTGCGCGAATGCTCATGAGCGTTTTACATATAGTCCCTCGCCTGGAATGAATTATTTCACGTAACCAGTCCAGTCAAGCAATTACTCTGTTTATTACTTTTCATTATTAACGATAATTATATTATTTAACCCTTTACCTAACGTAACGCTCAAAAACGGCCAGCGCTATTCTCAAAACTCACCAATTAATTTTCATTATTTTTTCACTTTTTGTCTCTAAAACATAGGTTATGACCCCTCATTGGAACAAGCTCGTCGAGCTCGTTCCAATTAGGGGTCATAACCTTTGTTTTTGAGACAAATATGAAAATAATAGTTATTCAAGAATTTTTTTTGCAAGTGTCGTCTGCTTTTCATGTTAGGTAGAGGGTTAAGAAAAGCAAAAAAAAAAACAACAACAATGAAGTCCCCATTACACCCACGGCAAAGCGTCTTCGTTAGCGCGCACGGATACATGACACAATTATTAATTGCATAATTCACTTTTGAAGTTATCGTTTATAATCAAACCCGGAAATCCCAGTAAATCACACTTTGGAAAGTAATAAAATCAAATAAACAATGAAATCCTTATCATGCTTTTTATTCCTTGTTTAATTTTTTATACGCAATTAAAATTAATAGATGATCGTCTACGTTCATCGTTTTACCCAAATCAAACGTAAACAATGGACGGTCATAATCATTACCAACCTGTCATAATAATATGATTGATCGGACTGATTTAAATAAAATGGCCACCTACCTGCATGCACTTCACGGTGCTCTCCTTTCACCATCAACTGAATGTATGTGGTTCAATGATAAGGGTGTAAAAGAATATCAGTTCTCAAAATGCAAAATGTATGCATTGTAGCACAACACACACAGTACACTGTTTACGTGCAACTAGTATCAAGAGAATGTATGATGCTGGATTTGCACTACGACACATTAAGGACGTGAGTGGACATCGAAATGAAGGTTCCGTCCGCGGTTACAATAGGAAAGATCCCACTTTAAAGAAACAAAATATCAGTCAAACACTGTCCTCCGTGACAATGCAGCCTCGTGCACAGCAATGCCAACATGAATAAAACGCTACATCACTTACGTTGATGGTATCCACCAACGAAACTCTCGCAATCAAAATCTTCCAATTTCCAAATAGCCTAAATGAACTCTCTTGAGACAAAGTTCAGCCAACTTCAAGTCATCTGGGTTTATATCGAACTCCACATTTAAAAACTGTGTTTTCAATTTCTAAGAAATTGATCAAAGTCAGAATTAAATTTAACACAGGTTGCATTGAATGACATCACCCTCCCGTCAAGTGGAAAAGAAGATTGAAGTTTTGTGCGGGCGTGGCCAATGGCGTTCCTTTTAACTAACGCAATTCATTGGTCAATAAAATGTTTAATGACACAAGAACATGTTTCAATGAAATGTATGGTCAATTCAAACCGAATTTTAGAGAACTATGCTCTTTTCATTCCGTTCTCAATAGGAAGCATGTTGCGACCTGACTTTTATTACAACTCCACAACGTAAAGAGTGTTTAAGTCTATTGCACCCCCCCCCCCCCGGTTTAATTATAAGGAATGATCGTTTGTTTCTGTCTATTTCTTGAGTTATGAACCCCCAAAAACAAAGGCCAAACATAGCGTAAATGGGCCCATTTACACAATTTGGCCTTTGTTTTTTGGGGTTCACAACTCAAGAAATAGACAGAAACAACCGATCATTCCTTATGAATACCATATAAATCTTTGGATTTAACAGACCATACTCGACAACGTATAAGAACCCTCAAATCCTTAGTAGTCAACCAAAAACACTTGTAAAAAGGTACAAAATACTTTCAAAATGCAAAAGAAAAAGCTCCGAGCAAAATTTCACAAAATGAGTCAAACGTTTGTCATTGGCCATATTCAGCTATACATTTATTCACATTTTCAAAAAATATTTTACAGGAATGCATAAACCGAAGCATTTGCATGTTCTCAAAGTTGTAATTTGTAAACTCAGTGTGTAAACATGTAGCATTGTCGTTGAGAAAGGTGTAGGGGTGTGGGCGTGTGTCCCCTATGACCTCCTCAACCCGGCTACACCACCCTTACGTTTTTTTACACGACGAATTTAAACCCTTTTCCTAAAGAGTGGACTAACTAAGGGTTTCCAACGATGGCTGTAGCCAGCCTGCCCTAACAATGACGTCATTCTGATTTACAATTTCTTTATCACTAGCAATGTATTGTATTACAGGTTGTTTTGGCTTCAGCTACGCACCTCTACTTTGACCACGCCTATGAACCTGATCCCGAGGAGAGGGGTCTGTACTGGGCTACAAGGTTCACCGACACTGCAAAAGTGTTTGGATTTTTGCCAGATTCGCTATATAAAAATGCTGATGTTGACGTTGATGGTCGGAATTTGACGAACGAGTTGGTGTGCGGCGCAAACCAAAAATTGTGTACACCTTTGGAAAGGCCGGCAAACATTATAGGTCTGAAGTGTAGTCTCTTAATACGCATCTAAAATATGGCATTCAAATATTGTTACCCATTTGTGTTCATTTAAAAAATGGAATCAAATATTTCGCGTTTTTGCTTTGGCATAGGTTTCTGATCTTATTGGAAAACAACCGTTGAGTTAAACACAAGTTTCTCTCACAATAAAATTGATGAGCTGTATTACCCTCATTACTTGTAGAAGATTGCCTTCCCTACGACAAGGGACCGACCTGAGCATTTAAAAAATAAAGCCAGACTTGGAGCCTACTTTTGAATCTAGAAGCCAGATTTACTTCTTAAACTATTGAGTGCTAAATTATTGTTGATTGTCAAAATTTGTTCATGTGTTTTGCCGTGTTACAATTTACGGGAGAGTGCCGATATGCAGTCTCCCATAAATTACAACAAGACAAATCCATACAGATAATATAATTGCACCTCAAAGATAATATGATGTTCATATATAGAACATGAAGCCTTTAAGTTGATGCACCTTCACACCAACATAAAGGTCAAATTTGGTCTTCAAGCACACAACCAGTTAACTATAGTTATATTAATTTTTGATAATGGTCTTCTTTTTGGAAGCTTTCATCTGATTGGGACATACATTTGTGCTTTGAATTACATTCTTTTTGGCATAATTAAAGATGCTTCACAAATGACTGATAAATAATTTTATTACACCAAAATAACCATTCATTTTTACAACAGTTCCTTATCAAGTCTCGGTTGCCATTGGTCCATTGGAGGAAATGTGGCCTTATGGTTACAAGCCAATTCAGAAGCCAAGATTTAAGATTCAGGAGTCAAATCATAATTTTAGTAGTCAAAATTCACACTGGCAACTTACAAGGCCGGTCCATACCTACGGCAGCTTAGGCGGCGAGAGGGGAATTGTTGCCATAAATAAAACAAAAACAAAAAAATGTTGAAAGTTTTCAATTTTCCGACGCCTCGCAACCGCCGACGACGCTTTAAAGAATATACTTTGATGTCTGCAAAAAGTTAAATGTGTGAATTATGCTCACATTTTTCGCAGCCATGCAAAATGAATATTTAAAAACATATTTTAGTTATTATTGACAAATATCCAGTGCCGTGAGTGAAAGGATTAATACAGTGTAAGTAATTTTGTACTAGTCTCTCGTTTGATGTGGTGAAAACCGTTATCCTGTGAGGGTGGCCACAGCGTAATAGATTTTATGTCATCACAGGTCATCAATGAGAGCAGTTATTGATTAGATGTGTCATCTTGAGGTCTGGGACATATGGAGTTGTAACGTATTTTATTGACGTTCCAGCAATCCAGTTGTATAGAGATCGCTGATTACAAAACCCCTAGCAAATGGTTGAACAAGTTAACCCTTTAGCCAACGCAATGGCCAAAACCGGCCAGCGCTATGCACAAAAATCGCTAATTAATTTTCATTATTTTTTCAATTTTTGTCTCAAAAACAGGTTGTGATCCCTCTTTGGAACGAGCTCGTCGAGCTCGTTCCAAAGAGGGGTCATAACCTATGTTTTTGAGACAAAAATTGAAAAAATTAGTTATTCAAGAATTTTGTTTGCAAGTGTCGTCTGCTTTTCATGTTAGGTAAAGAGTTAAAATTAGCTCTCTGGAAAATTGTGTTTGATTCTTCTTAAGCCTGACCAGACTATTACGGAAATATCGTTCACAACACGTCATAAAATGGGAGGCATAGCATCAGGGACCTGGCAAAAATTTCCCATAGTTGGAAATTCGGAGGGCAAGTCATGAGTAGTTGGAAATTCCACCTATCTGGACTTTAGAGCACAGCATCAGTCGTCAACCACAACGTCGTAACATTGTGAGTGGGTTTGTTCAGAAGTAGAATTGAATTATATTCCTCTTTTATAGTTGATTAACTGTTTACCTTATACGAATAGCAGAAGACATTTGCATAAACGTTCAATAATTCCCGAAGAACTAATTTCATTTTTTTTTCTCAAAATCATAGCTTATAACTCCTCATTGGAAGGGGCTCGTAGAAATCATTCCAGTGAGGTCCATAAGCGATGCCGTCAAGGCGAAAATTGAAATAAATAATAAATTTGGTTGGCAGTTTGGGGAAACAGCGCTGGCCAGTTTTAGTCGTTACGTTCGATAAAAGGTTAAATTACACAGATGCCATTATGTGTTAAAAGAATCTCACATTCGCTTTGATTTGACATAAAATTCCATAACCTCGTTCACTAAAATAGGTCTGAACTTTGGTAAATCTCAGATCAGATCGATTTTGTGAACACGGTTCGGAAATTTCATATCAAATTAAAATATATTAGAGATCCCCTATTTCTTAAATAACTAAAAATTTGCATATTCGTGCGAAAACATAGCCTTTGACCCCCAATGGGAACGAGCTCGTTCCAATGAAGGACATTAGCTTTGTTTTGGTGACAAAAATTTGAAAAATATTGCAACTAAATGACGAGTTTTGTGAATAGCGCTGGGAGGATATTACCATAACGCTAGATAAGGGATTAATAATGTTAACTGCGAAACAAGTGATGATACCCCGTAATGAGGCGTAAATATTTCCAGAGTTATCAACATCCAAGCTCTCAGGCCACCAGTCTAATTCTGTTCTGAATTCGACGCAGTTATGGGCAGTTTGTTTACTATTTTAGCGTTGAAATTTGCGCGCGGACAACCATTGGTGTAATGTGATGCCCGTTTACTTACAAGGGTATACAGATATTCCTTCGACCTTCAGTTATAAATCAATAAGCTTTAAACACACCAAACTATTAACACAATTAATGGAACTACGCGCTGAACTCATAAAACTACGGCTGTGGTGAGCGTTTATTTCAAATGGTCATGTCGCGAAATATTCGGTCAAATTTAGGCTCGATTGAGCAACATTTCTAGCCTTGATTCATAGGTTCGCTTTTCTGACCAACTGAAATATTCCAGACGGGTGAATCTACACATGGGCGATGGGCTATTTGAGGACTAGACTGGTTTCAGGCCATACCAGCGCCGATTGCCTTACAAAATTAGACTGGTAGCTTTAGAGCTTGATCAACATTAAGAGAGTCTCATAAGAATAAATAATAAGACTATTGTTGTTCGTGGGCCACTATTTTGGTATGGGCAACGACATGCCGTGCAATACGTATTATATGGAATAAAACAGGGAAGAATCTTGCTACCCATCACAATTCCAATCCTAAGTACATTATAAGTTATCTCCGCCAACATGTATGGTATATGGAGATTTAATACATGGATGTCTGTTTTTAAACACCGAGTCGCAGGCGAGGTGTTTGAGACATCCAGGTATTAAATCTCCATATACCATGCATGTTGGCGGAGATAACGTTTTTGTCACGTTTGAAACACAACATAAACATAGTGGAAATAAATTTGTGGACACATTTCTCAGCTCCACAATCATTTGGACCAAATTCGTGATAATAATTTTCTTTTTTACAATCGCAGAAGACAACAGATAGAGTTACATCCCTTGGGTCGTTAAGGAAACGAGTAAACAGTAGTTTGTTGACTTATCGTCCCCTGAGTTCCAATGTGTTCTATGTGCCATCTGGCACATAGAACACATTGGTACTCAGAGGACGAATTATTTGCTCTTATTTTATTTTTATGGTCGTATTGTCGGAAATCTGATGATATTTGTGACTATTTTCGGGTTTTTTGGTTCGATGTGTGTAATGAGGCGAGCGGAAGCGAAAAGCTTTCATTAAAACTATATACCCAGAATGTGTCGCGTGCGCTTATACCCTGGATGTTTCACGCTACCTTGGATGTTGGGGGCACCCTTTGCATAGCTATTTGTCCAAGGCATTCTGATCAATCAAAAGACAGAATCTATCGGGATATAGGGACAATGGTTATTGTCGTGGACCTCACCCAAGACAGGCATTTTCATTCAAAATTTATTAACGAAACAGCATTCCTAAAAGGTAATTCCTTAAAGGACGCGTTATGTTTGGTTCGTCGAACGTCCTAGAATTTTCGACGGACATTTTAGAATACAGTGCAGCCACCGTGGACTGCTCACTTTCCACGGGTGGACAATACTTCTTCGGGCGCAATATTATTAGATTCCAAACGCTAATCAAAAAATTAATTGATAAAGCACCGGGTACAACCCGGTGCTTCATTAATTAACATTTTGCTGCTGATGATTTTTATTACCAGGTGAGCACATGCGTGGATACCAATGCCCACTCGTAGATAGCGACCAGTCCACGGCGACTGTGCTTTGTTACACATCTGTTCTATGAAATCTTCATCTGCAGCAACACTATAAACCATGAGGAAAATGAAAATGCGTTCCACACACATGTGTTGAACGAAACTCGTTGAGCAGACAATTGAACTGAGCCGATTGCGAAATAACTAAATTAAATGTCTAAAATTGAAGGCTATGGTGAGTTTAATGTATATGAAAATAGCGAACAAGAAATAGAGTCGATATATGAAGGGGGATAATGAATATCCAGAAGAAGAAGAAGAGTATGAGTACGCAAATTTGGTTGGCGATGAAATGTGTTCTTTGTGTTGACAGTTGTCAAGTGAATTGCTGAGTGTCCTTCTTATGATTGTTTTTATAGACGTGAAGGCATGTAATAAACACAGAACGACACCCGCGTAGTACCTCTCACCCGTCAGAGGAAGGGAAAGTCGCATGAGATGAAAAATAGTTTAATAGGCTTCAAACGTTTACTTGTTTATAACTATAACCTTTGTTCACTGCTTTAAAGGGTTGCAGGGTCAACTGTGGTCAGAACTTATCCGGACAGAGGAACAGCTGCACTTCATGGCTTTACCGAGACTGTTGGCTCTGGCAGAGCGAGCATGGCACAAAGCTCCATGGGAAGTTATTAGTGACAAAAGCAAAAGGGACAAGAAAACACGGGAAGACTGGATGTATTTTGCCAACACTCTGGGCTATAAAGAACTTAAACGCTTGGATCAAATTGGCGTCAGATACAGAATACCTCCACCAGGCGCAGTGTAGGTGATACAGTACGGCCGCCGTGGACTGGGCACTTTCCACGAGTGGGCAATATTTCCACGGACGCAATAATATTATACTACTCAAAGTTTGCTAAGCACCAAGTACATCCAACTACCTGTTTTACGTTTTAGTTGAAATATTGTTATGAAAAGTGTATAGACTTTTTATTTAATTATATCTTTAATTATTTAAGTACAGAAATTAAGATTTTATTTGTGTTTGACATTATTTTTTAGCTTTTGAATACGATAACTATGTAAAATGGATATTTTTGGTAAAAGAGGAAATTTTTCAATATGCCAAAAAGTTGACGGAGCGAACTGGTATGGCTTCAATATCGAGTATGAGACCCATTATTGTTAACTACAGGTTGACAACGCCTTCTCATGCTCCCAATCAGGTTCCTGATGGTCCTTTGTGGAATGTTGTTCCTTTCTTGGACCAGCATGGCACCAAGCTCATGGACACTTCTTGGTTGGACTGGACTGGCTGAAATTGCAAGCTGCAACTCATTCCAGACATGTGCAATTTGATTGAGGTCAGAGGATCTTGTTGGCCAGTCCATACGCTCAATCCTCTCCCTCTGTCGGTACTCCCCGACAGCATGAGGACGGGCAGTATCGTCTATCAATGAATCTATCACCCACTGCACATGCATACAATCTGACGTGGACATCCAGGATCTCATCAATATATCGTTGTGCAGGCAATGTACCACGTTCAAGGACACAGAGCTCCGTACGTCCATCTCAGGTGATGCCGCCCCAGACCATGATCGACCCTCCACCATGGCGGTCATGCTCAGCAATGTTGGCTGCATGGAATCGCTCGCCTGGTCTTCTCCATACCCTAGAACGCCTATCTGTGCGGTCTAGGCAGTTCCTTGACTCATCTGTAAAAAGGACAGGTCGCCAATCTTCTCTGGTCCATCCAACGTGACCCATGGCACATTCATATCGTGCCGGGCTGTGGTTCTGGGACAGCGGAATGCGAATACATGGTCTTCTCGATCGGAGACCACCTTCGTGCAACATTGCTGGGATAGTCTGCGTCGAAACATTTACCCCGGATGCATTCTCACTGTGAAGCTGGGTTGCTGTGGCAAAGCGGTTTCTACGGGCCTGAATGATCAAAAACCGGTCTTCAGCTGCAGATGTTGCCCTGTCTCTGCCACGACCATGCCGTCTTACTGGTGTGCCATACTGCTGAAATCTTGCCCAAGCTCTGGTGATCACCGTATGGTGCACACCAAGGGCTTCACCAACCTGACGATGGGTAGCCCCTTGCTCTTCCATCCCTACTACAGACAAATGTCTTCTTACATTTGCATTTGCCATATTCAATCATTAAATCACAAGGGTTTGGTTTGAAATGAAGTTCGAATACCCTACACATGCCATGTACATGTAGACAGTACACAAAAACATCATGAAAATCAAGGAGTTCATGTTTTCCACGACTGTCACGAAAAGTCTGCCTGTCAAGAGAGCTAATGTAAACACTGGGGACCATCTCAATATCTCTCCATCTCAATACATTCCTCAATCATATCCACCAAAAATATCGCAAATATGTCACAAGCAAATTTCACAATGACGTGTCAAATATTTGGTGCTTAGCACTCTTTGAGTAGTATAGATTCCAAACACTAATTATAGAATAATCATCAAAAATTTAATTAATAAAGCACCGGGTACAACCCGGTGCTTCATTAAGTAAAATATGGCTGATGATGATTTTTATTACCTGGTAAACATATGCGTGGGCATCACTGTCCTAACGACCACTCAATGACGACTGCGCTCTATAACGCGTACGCAGAAGGTGGGAAAAAGGAACCTTGTCCATTGACGGATCCGGGATTCTGGGGTTCAATCATGGATCTTCGTGCTAAGTATCATCTGACTCGCTTAGCGGCGAGCTGCGGGCGAACACGAAGGGGGTATCCCACTTTCGCCTGCAAGGGCCGGGGTCCGTCCCGGGTAATATATTGAAAAATGGAAGATCTGTGTGGCCCTCCAGTTGATTCTTTGCATATCGTCACAATGTTTTTCAGCCAAAATATTCCTGAAATTTTAAATAGACTCATTTAAATTTTGGAAAAAACAGGAGAACCACACATGAGCTATCGTTGGATACAAAGAATACAGTATTATAACACAGAGACATCCACTACCTCCGGTGGTAGAAATCCATGTGTTGTAGCGTATAATACCGTGTCTCCTATTTAGTGCTTGTGAAAAAGAGTTATAAAACATACGGGGTGGGATGGGGTGGGCGCCGGGTGAGCCCCAGAGCCTGGATTCGTTTATGTCGTTAGTGGGTACAATAACTCCTTCTATGTTGTATTCTTGACTGACATTTCTCGCTGTTCTACACTATCGACAACATACAGTACATTCGCCGTGGAGTGGTCGTAATCCACGCGTGGGCGGTGATGTCCACGCATGCATTTAACCCTTTACCCAACGATGACGATATCAAAATTTATTATTTTAAATATCATTTTTTTAAATTTTTAAAAACAATTTCAACAAAACCATATCATGTGACCCCTCGTTAGAACGAGCTCGTTCCAACGAGGGGTCACATGATATGGTTTTGTTGAATTTTTTTTAAAAATAATATTTTTTCAACTGCTGAATTTGCATATTACGCGGGCGGATGCGGCCGATTCGTTGGGTAAAAGGTTAACAGGTAATACAAATCATCATCAGCCAAATTTTAAATAATGAAGCACAGGGTTGTACCCGGTGCTTCATTAATTTTTTGCTGATTATTCCTATAATTAGTGTTTGGAATCTAATATTATTGCGTCCGTGGAAATATTGCCCAAGAGTTGAAAGTGACCAGTCCACGGCGGCCGTACTGTAGGAGCAATTCTCTTTCTACTTTGTAAATAAAGATCGATAGTGATGAGATTCCAAGATCTCACAGAGCTGTCAGATCATAATTGTGCTTATCTTTTACTTGTTTAGTGGCCATTGTATCATCGCTTGCTCTTCCACTATCACACATTCTTGCCCCTCAAATACAGGTCTGTACTGCAAAGCTCGACTCGCCCACTTACCGGGGAGAGTAGATATTTCTGCAGGACGAGTCAAACTCACATCAGGTCGTTTGGCGAGACGAATGGAGAAATTACAGAATCGAAGCATATGTAGTTTTTAAAACTGCCACACGAAAACCGGTTGTTGTTTTAATATTTAAGCTACACACTAAAAAAAAACAATCCAAAATTTTCATTTCCGACCAACACCATTTGTGGGGATACTGGTATTATTTATTTATGTGGCAGAAAAAGCATATTATTCTGTTCGAAACAAAGAGTGAAAATTAAATGTTTTTTTTTTTTTTTTTTATCTAATTAGGGGCGTAGCCATGCTAATTGATGCGTGTGGGCGACAAAATATTTTTCTGCTGCCGTTCGGCAGCAGAAAAACTATTTGGCCCCCTTCACCTCATTTAATAGATTCAGCAAAATATTTTTTTCCTCACCTTCTTTTATTTCACCTCGTGTTGGGTGTGTGTATCCGTCATTTGGAATCGTCCCGGTGTCACAGGAATGGAAGTCCGTAGGAAAATTAATCCCTCTGGACTATTATTCCGCGGAATTATAGTCCTAGGTCTAACATTTCTAGGAATAGTAGTCCGCCGGACTACTATTCCTAGAAATGTTAGACCTAGGACTATAATTCCGCGGCATAACAGTCCAGAGGGGCTAACGTTCCAACGGACTTCCATTCCTTTTACACCGGGTCTTCTATGGGGACTAATCACGTTTCGTGCCCATTGGAGCACGCCAAGTACTTTTTAAAGTCATAAGTAACCTGAAAGTGAAGAAATAACAAATTCACCCAAGAAATGTCTGTATGAGAGTACAGGAATATAGTCTTGGTATTCTCGGCATTACTGATTTTAAGTACCCCATTCCCACGTAGCTGTGCCGCTACATCTGCTGATGTTTTGTTATGAATTAATGTGTACAATAGGGGCTATTGCTTTACTTTTCAATACATGTAATCTAAAAAACAGAATTTTAATCTATGCACAATAGCAATATTGATTTTCTAAAAAGTAATTGGGACAATTAAAGTGTCTTGTGGGACGAGTAAGAATTCAGAATCACTTTTCCGACAGGACAAGTAGATTTTGAAGAAATATGTCAGGTCCCGGAAGGGTTGCTTTCCTACACTCTGAAATCAGTTGGGTTCAAAATCATCACAAATCTGTGTTGAGTGAATATGAACCCAGTTGGTAAAAAGTCTATGACAACCAGATAGCGTTCTAATCTCAAAAAGACCAATATTGCATTCACGGTATTCTCTTTAAATCCAATAAAGTGAATGATAATAATAACAATATCTAAAGTGGACCCAGGTTACCCCTATCCACCATAAATAGTTTTTCATACATTAATTCAGGCACGAAAAGTATGATAACCAACCCTCGCAAATATAGAACCTCAGAGCAATTCGATCCTATACCGCGACAAATCAGCGGGTGGCTAAAGTGTTATTATTATCGCCCCTTTGGTGTATCAAGGTGCCATCTGCAATGCTAGCTTGCACCTTGATGCACTCTTGTCAATATACATTATTGTGGACAGTTTTGCAATTCAAGCTAATTAATATGTCATGCAATGGCATCGTTAGTCTGAGAATCTGGGTGAGTGGGGGGGGGGGGGGGGGGGGGTGTAGATTAGCACATATCGTTATCATCTACTCATAATCGTGTTATCGTTTGGTCGACCCATAATGGTGTTATCTCTAAGAATAGCTTTACTTAACTTGAAAAGCAAACGACACTTGCAAAAAAAATTCTTGAATAACTAATTTTTTTTATTTTCCGACGAGGTCGTTCCAACGAGGGTCATAACCTATGTTTTTGAGACAAAAAATAATGAAAATAAATTGGCGATTTCTGTGAATAGCGCTGGCCGGCTTTGTCCGTTGCCTTGGGTAAAGGGTTAAGACATATTGCGTGTAAAGACATGTTTTTATTTCTGTGTATTGTAGGGACGCTTTTCTTAGAACAGGAGGTTTATACTAAGATAATTTGGTGTAGATGTGTGGTTTGTGGCCACTGACCATTCACCAGTACGGTGATATGAACTCGATCTTTTATTTACGTAATTTAACGTATGTCCTGAAGCAACGTCTTGTTTGAAACTTCACATTATGTTTTGTAGTGCACGCAATACCTACTGTATCAACGGTCAATGCTCAGTGTAGAAAATGTATGTAGACTTCACGTTCTCTCAATAATTCGAAGTAAAATCCTATGGATTTTGTTCTGGGTATTCTAAGTCCTTTGTGACAGTTGAAACATTAACTCTTTAACGAAAAGTTTTTTTAAAACAAATCGTTGCATCAAAATTACAACCAGTGACTGAATTTGTAGTACAGCACACGGTGCGATGAAGTTCTCTGCCCTTTCTGTAGAACGAATGAAAGTACGTACATCTCACTGTTTTCAAATGTCAGGGGGACAAAAAACAAACTCTTCTTTAATACTGTCTTGCTTTGTTCGCATCGCTCGAGCCACATGCAGTGTTCATCGCCCTGTTCTGAAGCAGACTAGGCAAGCAAGTATCATAAAACCTTGACCCAAAGCAAGGGTTTTTTGAACTCTCAAAACTAAGGTAGATAAAAGTGCCCGCGAAGAATCTCAGATTTCGGGGCATCGCACCTCGAGTCGTTTCGTACCTCGAATCGGTTCTCAGCTCTTTTCAAGTCGTTGATTTTGCATCTTCTTACAACCGTGCAGTGTAGAAAATACCACCTTTCTCCAAACAGGCCACCAAGGTTCGTAAACTATTCAACAGCGACTCATCTGTCTGTGAAAGTCATTCAGAAGACAGAATATTCCTGAAACGGAATCAAACTTGTTTCGATAGAGGAACCTCCTTGAACACTCCTCTATTATCAGGCTCGTTTACAGTAGACCCGATGATGGAAGAAATGTTCAAGAGAAGACACTTGGTGGGAGTCTTAGAATATATCGATGATTCGAAAACGTCTGAATTAGCCCTCTTCGGATCGAAGCATCGGCTCGATTTCGAATCGTCTAGAATTTCGTAGCTTAGCAGAGCCATGAGTATGATTTAAAACAAATTGACCAAAATATTAAAGTCATTCTTTTCTTTAACACACACAGTGTTGACGGCGGAAAATTGGTCACCAGCGTCGAGTTTCCTGGATTGCAGACACAGTATAGCTACGATAACGGTTTATCATGGAAGGACGCTGCCAAAAAAAATGATGTACCTGAAAAGGGTATTCCAGTTCTCTTAAGATCAAGGTGAGTGCAATCGTTAATTTTATCTTTAGCGTTTGTTAATACTTTTAATACTTTTTTTTTTTTATTAAATTATAGCCGACCACTCAATTTATTTATTTATTCAATGATGCTTAACCCTTTACCCAACGTAACGGCAAAAACCGGTCTGGGCTATTCACAAAAATCGCCAATTAAATTTTATTATATTTTCATTTTTTGTCTCAAAAACATAGGTTATGACCCCTCTTTGGAACGAGCTCGTCGAGCTCGTTCCAATGAGGGGTCATAACCTATGTTTTTGAGATAAAAAAATTAAAACAAATAGTTATTCAAGAACTTTGTTTGCAAGTGTCGTCTGCTTTTCGTGTTAGGTAAAGGCTTAATACCACATTCAGCATCCAATGCTACATCGTAGCGATAAAACGGTTTTTAGTGCAAACAAATGAATAACTGTTATTTCAATTCAATTTGTTCACCCATCGAATGGGGTCCAAATTAACATATAACAAAGAACATTCTTACAACGATTCTGTATACATTATACAACTTTCAACACAACTGCTTGTCAAGTCGCATTTTTTTCGCATCAGCTTCCACTACCCCCCCCCCCCCCCCCCCAATAGTCTAGGTTAGGCTGCCGATGCATTAACCACTGTATTTGGTCACATGTATTATACTCGAGGTCACTAACCCTTTCGTCATTGCAGCATCTACCTAACTACTTTACCCTCGTCACCAACTAGATTATTTAATAGGTTGAACAATTGATGTCTCCAATCTGTGGCCTAGGATTCCAGACTGAAGACATCAATTGTTCCACACTTTAAAGTAAAAATGACCATCTCCTGTGCATATAAAAATAAACCACAACACAAATTCATGTGGTACCAAAATCGTCTCCCCTGTGATCCAAAGCCTGGATCAAGGACTATTAGAAGGCGACACATGAATCAATACCACATCGCTCTCAGAAGTGACGTAGGAGTGAGTCATATTCCGCCCCTTAACCCATCCACATTCATCAGTTGCTAACAGCAATTGGAATTTACTTTAATGTGTCCTATCATGACATTATTTCGCTCTCTGATTTGTCCGTTTTATAAATCTACATTATTTACGTAAGATTTCTTCAGTACAATCATTCGTTAAAGTTTGAAATTTGAAAACACTAGGCCGTGCATGGTGAAGGGTTTTAAGAAATGTCCTCTGAAAATCCAACACTCCTTTATATCCCCATAATATAATGCTGTTAGTCCTCAACCTTATTTTCATCACATGCACCACAAACACGATCCTCTCTCGGGGTTTTCGTCCAACCAAGGACTTCGACTGGGAGTCGATGTCCAACCGGTTCATTCCCACTAGACCAATTCCCCTTAGACCAATTCCCACAAGGCCAATTCCCAAAAGACCAATTCCCCTTAGACCAACTGATGTGTTCTACTTTTAAAATAATTGTATATCAATAATTTGATATATTTATAAATATTTATAAATGTATTTAATGTTATTGATATTCAAGTCTGAAAATAAGCAGTCTGTCATTTGCAGAACGAGGTCCCCAGAGGGGGAATTTACTGATGCGATCCATACAGTGGGTCAGTTTATCCTCTGGGTACCTCTTTTTGTTTATGTTTGAGACCTTAATTCAGATTGGGGTTCACAGAGGGTAAATTTAGTGATGCTACCCTGCTATGCAGGGTAGCATCACCAAATTCACCCTCTGGGGACCTCATTTTTCAGATAGATAGTCTGCTTATTTTCTGGCTTGTTGATATTTTATAAACTGAAATGTTATAAACCTATATTTTTTGTATGTTATAAGTATAAATATTTAAAGTGCCTATCAGTAAATATATGTTTTCTTAATTATCCTTATCAACCCTTAATCAATAACAGTATGTAGTTGGTCTAAGGGGAATTGGTCTTTTGGGAATTGGCCTAAAGGGAATTGGTCTAAAGGGAATTGGTCTAGTGGGAAGAAACCGTTTAAATCTCGAGAGTCGAGAGGTGGGCTGGGGTATTATAATCTAAGGTGCCTAAATACTTCCCTCTACCAAATGCAATTTCATACACCTTATACTATACCCCTTTAGAAGAGTTTATATAATGCCTTTCTCGTTCATGCTGCATGTGTAATGGGTTCCTGAAGAATGGTTTTAGAGCATTAGTGTTGTCAACTATCTGAAGGTCCCATTTCCAAGGGATACCTGTCTCATTCAATATCAACTGGACTGATTTTAAGGAT
This sequence comes from Pictodentalium vernedei, assembly GCA_031216915.1. NCBI lineage: Eukaryota > Metazoa > Mollusca > Scaphopoda > Dentaliida > Dentaliidae > Pictodentalium > Pictodentalium vernedei. The sequence continues at coordinate 713,377,197 of CM062297.1, forward strand.
GCATTTTCAAAGTTCCCTCTCCTGTATCAGCTTAATAAGTAGTTATACAAATGCGGACCTAATTTATTCGTATTTGTTTGGATCAGTTTCGCCCAGCAGTTCAGCTCTCTCACTTTGGCGTAAAAAATAATTACATTTAATTGTGAAGAAATATGAGGTGGTGACAGTTATGAGTAATGATACAAGTATTTAGAAATGATGTATAAATCAATGATTGATATAGATCGTGAAGATGAAATCTAGTTTAAAAGAATGGAAAGAATAAAAACAACTTAAAATTTATTTAAAAGGTTGATTTCCAAAGCCACGACCTAAACTGTGAGAATCGGTATTATAAAATGAAATTATAAAATATATTATAAATTTACATCATTAAAAAATCCGAACAGTGCAAAAGAATATACTACGTCCACTCGAAAGCCTGCTAATCGTAACATGAATCTAATATTGTTGAACGTTTGCATCCTAGGGTGAAATGGTTCTTCAAAATATATGGCATCAGAATAAATGACCTCCATTAAACCTTTAAACAACTAGCTCTTAAGTGGTAACGCCACGCACCTTGCTGCTTGTTTAAAATGGGCGAATTCATTTGGAATTTTTAATAAATAAATTCAGTAATAATTTATTCCTGCAGCCCCATACGGCTGTAGGATCTAATTATTAATGCATCTCTTCACTTACTATTTCCTTTCAGTGATTTTAGACCACATATCAGTAAGTACATAAAATGGGATGGGGCAACAAATAACAAGCTCCATCGCTGCCGACCAATATTTATGACGATGACACGTCTAGTAAACTTTGTAGAAAAGATCATGTAATTTTGACTCGATATCATATTGGTTATACACATTGCTTTTCGTTGGAGGGTAATATGCGACCAGAATGTTTTCCTTGCCAGCATACGTGTATGTTGATAGGGGTTGACAGTAGAGTACAATTTTGTGCAGTGTACAGATTAGAATCATATTCGACGGCAGTATTCTAGCGCAGATTCTCTAAGAAGGTATATTCCCCAATTGGTGACAGGTTATGTTTCTGCGACTTTTGTGGCTTCTTTTCTTATTGCTGACGTGGCGGTACAATTGGGCATCCGAAAAGAAGGTGCTCTGGGTCGGTGGCTCCGCATGGTCACCGCGCGTAGGAAGTGCGTGCAACCTTTGGATCTGACTGATTTCAAAACACCACCGAAAATGAATAAGTTAACCCTTTACCCAACGTAACGGCCAAAACCGGCCAGCGCTATTCTCAAAAATCGCCAATTAATTTTCAAAATATTTTAATTTTTTTGTCTCAAAAACATAGGTTATGACCCCTCGTTGGAACGAGCTCGTCGAGCTCGTTCCAACGAGGGGTCATAACCTATGTTTTTGAGACAAAAAATGAAAAAATTTAGTTATTCAAGAATTTTTTTTGCAAGTGTCGTCTGCTTTTCACGTTAGGTAAAGGGTTAAATGATAACAACTTTTCTTGGTTTTTTTTGAGGAAATACCAGTTGACATCCCCAACATCACCAATGACGAAAAGATTTCACGCCTTCTGGAGACGACGGTCCGGTTCATAAAACTTGTTTAATTTCTCTTGTTAATACGGCACCATTAAAATAATCGTGTCAGTGTTCACACGTACTCTGAATAGATGAAACGCATCACCATCAATGCATATTTGACTCTGAATCTCAAAACATCTTCTAGCTGTCAATTCAGAAAGCGACCTGGCGAAATTTGCCAGTCTATAAACCTTTTCATTTCTGTCGCTAATTTGTTCGATAACACCAGAAACAAATCAGCTTCTTGCAACATTTCAGTGACTTGTTAATGGTTATCACCGGATTATCACGCATGAGCTGAGAAAAAGTAATTTGGTCAAGAATGTTGGTTGTTGAAACTCTATTCTGTCTAAGTTTTGGCGGTCGCTAATGATCCTATATGAATCTGACCGGAAGTGTGTTAAATTAACAAATATATTTTGGAAATTGAAAGATGAAGTTCCTCTTTCTGCTTTTTGTTTTCGTTTTCCACATAATCTCGGAATGAGCAACGTCAAACGATTGCAAAGCTAGTTTCTATGAGGTAAAGTTATATCTTCGAACCAACCCGTGAGATAATTTAGATATCTTCTCGAAAAAGAGTAATCACTTCTTGTATGTTTCTGTGATTGATGAATATGATTTCATTCTAGAAAATGCAAACAAATGAAACTACAATTTTTTTTTTCAATATGCACAGTTCAGAAAACTATTCAGCAGGCAGAAGAGCAAGACCAGCGTTTCGATGTTTGAGGATATTATAATATATCGTTGCTTGAACACATAATAGTGCCAAATGCAGTGCTTAGGCACTGTGGTTGACACCTTTGTGTTTTCAATCGGCGATATAATAGTGTTTAAAATGTTTCGATTTCAATTGGTTTATGACCATTTCACCTGTAACGCATAGAGGTGAGGTGTCTTCAGACACTTTGCACTTATAACATTGTGTTTTCCAGGTCAGCATCTGGTAACAGATTTAGTCGGAGTATATCTTTTAACAAAGGTAAGAAACCTATTATTTTCCCGTAAATTTGTTATACAACACAAATTTACACGATTTCTGGGCCCCACACCCAAAATTACGGTTGTAGTAAAACAGGTAGCAGTTCGACATAACTGCATACAAGGCCTCTGCCAAAATGGCAGCTATTGGCTGAACGATGCGTTTCTTCACGGTACCGACTAGGGTCCGTGAGCATTCATTGTAAACTCAACCTCGCGTGCTGAATGTGCAGCAAGAGCCATCTTACATTCAACGGAGCAGAAAACCCGATTTGTATTAACTCTTTTGGCGCGGAATAATATGAGAAACAGAATTCTTAGTGCCTAATATTCATCAAGGATTTTACAGAAAGTATAGGTTGTTAGACAAAAGCATTATTATTTTAAAATATGTTCTAATGATCTCATTGACAGTTTTTCAAATGATTTTCTGTATATATTTAAATGGCACCTGTATACTTTCAAGGGACGATATCGTTGTTCATGGATTGGACATAAATGGTGCATGAAACATAGGAATACGTATCTTTGTTTAACCCTTTATCCAACGAATCGGCCGCATCCGCCCGCGAACTGTGCAACTTCAGCAGTTGAAAAAATATCATTTTTCAAAAATATTCAACAAAACCATATCATGTGACCCCTCGTTGGAACGAGCTCGTCGAGCTCGTTCCACCGAGGGTTAACATGATATGGTTTTGTTGAAATTGTTTGAAAAAATTGAAAAAAATATTTAAAATAAAAAATTTTGATATCGTCTGGGTAAAGGGTTAAAAGCACTTAGAAATGGACACGCACAGTTGGCTAAAATGACCACTGCAGTACTTTTCCGCGGTCTGCCGTCTGTCGACTTTAGTCGCCTGTCGCACCAAAAGAGTTAATGGAGCGACTATGTTTCATTAATAAACCAGAATTATTTTGAACCACTGGTTAAACTATTCCTAACCTTTCACCAAGCCTGGCTTTATGAATAATACGCACCTCTTTTACGAATAATTTTATAATATTATGTTTGTTTTGATAGACAATAATACCCTGTCTTTTGAATGAAAAATAAAAAGTATAAATATTTGGTACATTTTTATTACAGTTGTTTCACTTCTATCCCTATTATTGAATGAACCTTCTGAACTAATAAAATTATTGAATAAACCCTTTGAACCGAAAAGGACACTTTTCCGATCCAGGAACATGATACATTATAATTTCTCCAGGTAGGATGGCTGATCGGTGTAATATTTGGGGTAGCCAGTCAATATTTTCAACATGCGGCAAAAAATATTGCATGGTCTAGGCAATGAAAATCGACTCTTCCAATTGCTCGGATTGCAATGACTTGGAAGACATCATTAGGGTTCAAAGGGTTAAAGGTCATGACTTCATTTACCCTCTATTGACTGATGTCGAAATATAAATTTTAAAGCTGCAATTTTTTCCCTTAATGCTATTAGGGATTAATCAGTGCAATCTAGTCTGACAAATTCATAGAACTCTGTCAGACAATATTGAATTGACTAAATTCCTAGTTCCATTATTTGAAAAGTGCAACTTGAAATTTATGTAATTTAACATCAGTGTGCAGGGCGCTAAGGTAAGGAGAAAAGATTTCTTCAAAGATCATCGTCTTTGGGACAGGTATGGGAAAAGTGTAGCCTACTAAACAATTTTCGTTGGAAATATTCTCATCCTGGCATGACTCTCAACCATCACTAAAAGATGGTCGTTGCAAAATATTCTGTTAAATATTGTTTCAGTATACCGAAATGCAGAGCCTTCCAAAATAACAAAAAATCCAAGTTAGTAGACACTGAGTTACTGCTTTAGAAAGTTCGTCCAACCTCCGAAGTGAAAAGGGGACATTTTCTGTGACTGGTAAAGTTTGCCTCGACAGAGTGTCTGTTGAAGGCTGCATATCACTGCGCTTATTCCCCCAGTCGAAATGCCATTTGAGAGAGAAGAGAAACATCGTTACGATTTGATGCCGAGACTAATTCCCATAATATGAAATTCAACCAGCCAATAGGTGTAGCACCTGTTGGTTCAGACATAATCAAAAAGGTGCTCTTCACGCAAGTATCAAACTAATATTAAGATGGCTGAAACAGATTATGGTCAGTCTGACTAAAATATTCCACTAAATGTTTGGTCTAAAAAGTAAAAAATCTGTTCCCCAGGTCGTCCCGCATGGTTCTTTTGGCTGCCGCATGTTCTCTTTTTATAACAAATGCAAACTTGAAAAAATAAAAAATAAATGGTTTATGTCTGATATTTTACCCAAGTTGATACATTTGTCCCTTGAGTGCAACAAGGCTTTGCAATACTTTAACATTGGAAAGACTTTTGGCACTTAATGGACGAAATACACCACCACCCATGCTATCCTGTAGATTGTGAGGCCTAAAACATAAAACAAACCAAGAACATGATTAATTACAAAATTAAATGAATAAATAAAAATCGCCCGCTCACTCGCAATTTTATAAAAAGATGGCCTGAGAAACAGAAGATCTACTTTGTGGGGGCCAAACCAAATGTTTATACTATGAAAACCAGCGTTAGGTTACGACAGCTGACATACTGGATAAGTCACGTTTGAAATTATTGACTTCGACAACGTTATGTGGCGTTTTGTTGAGACAAATCATCTTCGGTGGTGTGGTGTGGGCTGGGACAGGTAGTTATGTTAATTGAAGTGAAGCAGGATCCACGTTTGTCTACAAAATACAGACGACGATGAAGTTATCCGGCGATCATTAAATATTCAAATGAGGATAATCACGTGGGTTGGGTAAGACTGAGATGGTTCAGCCTGGTATCTCGGCCGAGACACATATCTCAATAAGCGGGTAGTAGGAGGAAAAAGAATGTTCTAACGAATTAGTGGAGTAAAAACATTGTGGTCGGGACACACACATATCTCAAAAGGCATGTGGTGGGAGGATAGAGAATGTTCTAAAGAAATTAGTGGAGTAGAACATGGCGGTCTGGACACATATCTCGATAAGCAGGTGGTGATAGTATATAGAGTGTTCTAAAGAAATTAGTGGAGTGGAACACTGGGTTTATAACAAGTTGTTCTTGGCGAATCATGTCGGCCTTGATTTATAGGAACTGTCAAGTGATTATTATGGTTCCATATAGTTTCCCAATGCTGTTTGGGTTGAAGGAAACTCTTTCGGTAAAGGTTCAAATCAGTCCCTAGGATCGGTTAACCTATCCCAGTTGAAGCGGACATCGGAATGGTTATTTCTTGAATAATGAAACCATTGTTTCTATCAAAGTCACACCGTACCATCCTAACATATTACCTATTTGCTTACACCCCCACAGCTATATCCGGCTAGCGCTATTCAAAAAACAATCTTCGCTCAGTTTTCAATTTTTTCAAAAAACTTTTGGTTCCTAAACCCAGTGTATGACCCTCATTGGAACGAGCTCGTTATGGAGCTATGTTGGTCATAGGCTATGTTGTGGAGAAACAAATTGCAAATATATAGTTATTAATTGAATTCGTTGCGTGAGTGTCATCTTCTACTCGTGTTAGACAGAGTGTTAGGGTGCGTACAAACCACAAGCGTTCCGCGAAGCGAAGCGGACTGGGCGACTTCTGCGAGAAAATTTATGTTTGGATTTCCGTTAGTACTGTTCAAAATAGAGCGAAGCGAGGCCATATGTAGCGATGAAATCAAAATTTTAGATATGCGATATACCCTAAAGAAGTTTGTGGTTTTGAAAACGCTCAGGAACAAGGGTACTCAGAAAAGCAATGGATGTTGATGGATTGATTGCTGCTGTGTTCAAACGTCCTGCTATATCGTCGCGTGAGAAGCATAAGATTCTATCTTCCCGTGGAAGATAGAACCTTATGGTTCTCACACGACGATATGGAGTTCAAAGGACAGAAACACACAAAGGTTTCATTCTTAAATAGCCCTGAAACTTAACTTTTGCTCGTCATTTCGCAGCTGTGGCATTAAATGATAATATTCCACAGTTCTTTCCCCGCAAGCATTTGTTACATGTACCCCACATTTCCCCTCCGAAAATTGAACAATGCTGAATATTCCAACAGGAACATTTGTTATTTATTTATTTATTGGTGTTTAAGGTCACATACTTATGCACAATGGCTAATCGTGACCGTGACAGTTTTACGGGTGGAGGAAGCCGGAGTACCCGGAGAGAACCACCGAGCAACGACGAGCAGCTGTCAGCTCTCCAACATCGTAACTCTGAACTCTGCACCGCAGCACAGGCAGGGTTAGATTGGTTGAAGACATGCGCACTATCGACGTGCAGTACGCCTCAGTACACAGCGTCATCGTGCCCCCATGTAGGCAATCGGGGTGAAGTGTCTTGCCCAAGGACACAACGCGGTTGCCGCAGGTGGGATTCGAACCGAGGACCTCTCGGCTTGCAGCCTGCACCTCTACCAACTGAGCCACAGGAACATTTGTCTTGCCCCCAAATACTCCAGTTGGTTTTTAAGCGATCCAAAGCGACAATCGCTTCGCTTCTCCCGCCACTCGCCCTCATTTTCTTTGCCTAGCTTTGCCTTGCTAACTAGCAGTTTGCACGTACCCTTACGGTGTTGTTAACCCTTTACCCATCGTATCGGCCAAAACCGGCCAGCGCTATTCTCAAAAATCGCCAATTAATTTTCATTATTTTTTCATTTTTTGTCTCAAAAACATAGGTTATGGCCTCTCGTTGGAACGAGCTCATCGAGCTTGTTCCAGTGAGGGGTCATAACCTATGGTTTTGAGACAAAAAATGACAAAAATTAGTTATTCAAGACTTTTTTTTTGCAGGTGTCGTCTGCTTTTCATGTTAGGTAAAGGGTTAATGGACCTGGATCAGAGACACAATTTATTAACTGTTACTTCTGCGCTATTGTTTTACTTTCAGTTCATTCACTGCCTGCAGTCGACGAAGAATTCCTGATGTATTTTGCTGATAATGTGGACTTGCGTTTCGACGTGTTAGACAACTTCCAAGACAGCACAAGCTCCTACCTAGCAAGGATAATCTTGCTAAACAATGGAAACAAGACTGTAACGGCAGGACTGTGGCAAATCTATTTTTGTAGTATTTACATGATAGAGCCGGATATTATTTCTGAAAACGGTGGCGCTGTTCTAAGAGACTATGGCATAAAATTCAGTCACATCAATGGCTGTTTGTTTAAACTTGAACCCGTTATTGGATTCAAAGATCTTCTTCCAACGCAGAAAATGGAAATCAAGTTCAAAATACAAAACTGGTCAGTATCTAAAACTGATATCATGCCAAACTGGTATATCACAATGGATGGTATAGAGGGACATGTCATCAAAAGCACTATGGGAGAAAGTCTGAGTTTTGTCGGGGAATTCAAAAGTAACCGACAATGGAAGAGATACGATACACCGTGGCTCAAGGATTTGTACGACCCATACTTACCACGAACACGTTTCAACATTAATCAGAAAGTACGTGACTTGGGCGAAGTTCAGAAGGAAATCATACCAACTCCACTGAAAATAACAATTGACAGATCACAATTAGTCACTATTTCCGCTCATGACTGGATAATTGAGACCGAAGAAGATCTCAAGCGAGAGGCTTTCTTTTTATCAGGTATATATTAAATACTTCAGTTTCACATCAGGGGACTGAACGGCAGCCACGCCAAGCGGTCGCAAATCCTTCCCCAGGCGCCTGCGACGCCTAAACCAACATACCTATTTGCTGACAAAAAAGCACATTGAATAAGAGAAGGAAACAAATATTTCAACCAATTGATTTTGTTTTTTATACATTTCCTTGCGATGTTTGAAAATGAAATACTAAGACAGAACACAACGAGTGTGGAGTATGGGGGGGGGGGGGGGGAGGGTGGGGGGTAGAATCAACGATCCGAATCGGAGTTTCCCCTGTATTTCACGTGTGCCAATGGCGCGAGTGAAATACGGGAAAAACTCTAACTCGGGTCGTTGATTCCTAGCCCCCATGCTTCCTGAGATGTGTTCCGTATTTACACCACCATTAAACTTGAATTAAGTCGATAAAGCCGATATTTTTAAAAAAAAATATCTGCGGTCTGATAGTTTTCTTTCTTGACACTGTTTTATGTTGGGGCATTTCATCCACGCCTTAATATAATTCAGACATGTAACGTCTAATCAGATGTGTTCTAACATGACATTTTATGCATAATCCACCCACCAAAAAAGAATACAAAAACCCGAACTAAAATAAAATACAAAAAACCCTAAAAAAGACAGAAAGATAGCTTCCTAAATATTGACTATTCTTACCAAGTATGCATACTTGTTTCGTAGAGAGAGAGAGGGAGGGAGAGAGAGAGATAAATAAGAGAGAGAGAGGGAGAGAGAGAAAGAGAGAGAGAGAGAGAGAGAGAGAGAGAGAGAGAGAGAGAGAGAGAGAGAGAGAGATACACTTCATCAAATACTTTTTATAATTTCGTCAATTTGCATTTATATGAATAAAAATACAAAAAAAAAAAACGGCGTGAGGACACAATTTGGATATGAAAACTGAGCTTTGAGGTTCTTTCTTGGTTAACACTTATTGTCTCATGCCAGGTGACAAGCAGGAATGCAGCATTCGGGTTCACGCATCGTCACTCACAAGATGTGTATGAAGCCCTTGTCACATCTTTGCGAAGCCCTTGTCACATCTTTGCGATTTGTTTGACGAATGTCTAAGAATAGCCACAAATTCAAATTTCCACGATTGACCACGATTTAAAAAAAAATCGAACCGAATCGGCTTCTCTCACGACCTTCACTCGACCTTCATACGACCTTGTAAAGCCAAAGTTGAAAAGGCCAAACATGGATAATTATTTTTATTTCAGTAAGGCTCAACAACGTCAAAGTAACTACAAGGAACTCCAAAACTCCAAAACTACTCCTGCGAAAGGGTGATGTAAAAGGATCGGACAGCAGCAGTGAGGCATACGTTCTTAGAGTCAATCCAGAACTGAAACTAATAGAAATAACCGGAGTGAGTTCTGCAGGTGTGTTCTATGGCATTCAGAGCCTTCTGAGTTTAGTCGGTGATGACGGGAGCGTACCAAAGGTACTAATTTCAGACAAACCACGATACAGATACAGAGGGATGCACTTGGATGTTGGGCGACATTTTCATTCCAAGCAGGATGTCATAAAACTATTGGATATAATGGCTTTGTATAAGCTTAATAAATTCCACTTCCATCTTACAGATGACGAGGGATGGAGGCTTCAGATACCAGGACTCGATGAGTTAACGGAGGTAAATGTTTTATTCAAATGTATTGTTCTCCTCACAAAGGGGGCACATTCGGAAATCAATAGCAATTTAGAGATGTGTAGCCATCATGGTAAAATGTGTACCTTTTACGCGTTTTTCACCTGACAATTAATAGTTTAGTACATTTAACCCTAAATAATTTACATACAGCGTGTTTGATTCTAAAATTAACAGCCTCTTTACTGATATCTTTGAACTGACATGCTTTACATTTCCACTGTGGTATGACCGCCAAAATAACCGATCAAGGTATTTCAATCCGAAGTTGCAAATATAAACAACTCACATTATAATGAACCTTTTGTTTTCGAATACGTATTTTGGTACAAGATTTTTCATTTTTTACATGCTCATTCTCAAATACTAGGTAAAATCACCAACCCATTGTGTCAAAAGAGTCTTGACGAAAGAAAAGCGTATCACACCTTCCCATAATTTATATATCCTACGCCATTTGCAACTTCAACACAGTGTGATATTATTATGCTAAAAGGGGGTAGATGTGTGACATAAAAATGTAACCCTTGACCCAAAACTACTAGATGAAAACTTGCCCCAAAGTTCTGGATTAACTTAACATTTTCATTTTTCTTCCAAAAACATAGCTCACAGAACCCTATTGGAACGAGCCCTGGAACCAGTACTACAAGACTTTTACAATTGTATTTTCTAGAATTGTAGTTTCTACTAATTAACATAACTGACTAAAAGGAATCATTAGGATTTTAAAAGATATGTCAATTTGCCAACCGGCAAATTGACACATCTTTGAAACTTCTGATTGTCCATTTCAGCCCATTTGTAGTCATAACTAGAAAATACAATTCTAGAAAATTCAATTGTAAAAATTCTATAATATTGGGCCTCATCGCAATGATGAGTCCTAAATTGTTTTTGAGGCAAAAATTAAATAAAAGAAAAATGAACGACGATTTGTGAATAGTTCTGACCGGTTTTTGACGTTACATTAGGTAAAGGCTTAACCCTTTGAACACTGGTGGTATCGTCCATGTCTGTTCAATGACAGTAACTGGAAGAGTCCATGTTTATTATTTGGGGGTAGACCAATTAATATTTTCAACGTGCAGCCCTGGGGCTGCACGTTGAAAATATTAATTGGTCTACCATTCACATTCACGTAGCAGCCATCTTACTTAATGTAATTATGACGTATCATGCTTCTGGGTCCGAAAAGCGGCCTCTCGGTGGTTTCAAAGGGTTAAATTTGTGAAACAAACATCGTTACGCGGGTTTTATATAGTTAGATTGGTCCCTGAAATCAAATATATGAGGGACAATATATTGGACGTTGGCTTTGAGGTGTATCCACCTCGCACACAGAATGATTTGTACACCGCTATCCGACAGGTGGACATTAGCCAATACACTTATCTGATAGAGCAGAAGAACTGAGGAATCTAACAAGGAAATTTTTAGTTCATGGACCACCGTGTAATCTACCGGGTGATCTATAAACTGCATTGAGTCCATCGGGGCGCGGTGGCTCAGTAGGTAGAGGTGCAGGCTGCAAGCCGAGGTTTCCTCGGTTCGAATCCCACATGCGGCAACCGCGTTGTGTCCTTGGGCAAGACACTTCACCCCCATTGCCCATGTGGGGGCACGGTGACGCTGTGCACTAAGGCGTACTGCACGTCGATGGTGCACCTGTCTTCAACCAATGCTAACCCTGCGTGTCGGTGGAGTTAGTATGTTGGGGAGCTGACAGTTGCTCGCCGTTGCTCGGTGGTTCTCTCCGGATACTCCGGCTTCCTCCACCCGTAAAACTGTCGTGGCCATAATTAGCCATTGTGCAGAAATATGTGACCTTAAACACCAATAAATAAATAAATAAATATTGAGTCCATCAGCTTCTACTGGCCAAACATTAAGTGCCTAGGTAAATAAATTGTAGAAGATATTACATATTGAAAAATAAACAACGTGGCTATAATGTTGAAACAATTTATATTACATTTTCAATGTTTTATGTTCTTTGAAAAAAGCCTATCTGCCTGAGTGACGTACTAGAAAAATGTTTGCAACGTTCAAGTCATATTACACATGTAGACATTTTTGGTCTAAAAGGATTCTTGGGTTTTGTTCGCTCATGTATAAATTTATCGATATGCAAGGAAGGATTTTGACTGGAAAATGCAATAAACAAAACAGTTTACTGTTTAAGTTTGGAATCGGAATTATTCTCTCGTATGATGTGGGATTTTTGTGGAGTGAAATAATCCCCGTATCTCACGAGAGGATGATAATCTTATCCAACTCGAACAAGTTATTTATGGCAATTTTGTACTGAATAACTGGAGGGAGTCACGATTGTATATAAACTTTATGATACACGATATTAAGGTGGTTTTACACGGTCAATTGCACCAATAAATTGTATCAATACAATGCGCACATATTTTTGTTCTTCACACACAAAAATTGTAGGTGCAATGCAGCACTTGCGATTACATTACTTTACTGAGAAGAAAAGTTTCAGTTGAAATATTATTATGAACTTGCAGCACACAGAAACAGTTCCAATTTTTTTCAATGCATTGCACCAATAAAGTGATGCAATCAATCCGTTTTACATGAACAATTTTTCAGGCAATATGTGGATGAAATAAACTGCACGCGAGAAATTACAGGAAATGTTGCTCGCGTAAAACCTCCTTTACACTCGTGTCGAGTCCCCATTGTAATTTAGATGGCAAGGTTAATAAAGTTCCTACAGATTCGTGACGAATCGACATCCTTTTGTATTACATAAACTCACTGTTGAAAGGATATTGGTATCGCAGAACTAAATATTGAAATTAGAGTAAACCGCCTTAAAATGTTGCACTCGGAAATGACGCAATCTCTAAAAATAAACAGCCTTGGGAAAATCCATTGTTTCAATAAATATTTGAAACATTCTATTGACATCTTGCATTATTGTTGAATATTCCTGATAAAAAAGAGGGTGATTTGATGACTTTTGGACCTAAAAAATACAATTTACTTTTTGTGTGTTTTGGTAGGGAATTCCCTGAAAAATATGTGCACGTGACCGGTACTTCCCTTTGTGTCAGTTTTTCTCTCTTATTTGTTGCATGACCCCCTGTTTTCAGATCAGAAAAAGTTGTCTGAAGGGCTATACTTGACAGAGATATTTGAATGCCAAAATTAAAGTGATGCGATCATATTTTTTTTCACCTGAACGTTATAATGGTCGCCTATGGGAAAATATTTAGTTCTGTGATACCTATTGCAGTTTAATCGGAAAGGTTTGCGTTAAAGAAGATACCGTTCTCGAATTGAATTCACTTCAAAGCGAGTATCCATATTACATGTTCTGCTCATTTTCAAAATATACCAAGGCACTTGAGAAGATTATTGTGTGATAAATACAATTTGAGACTTGTGCCTAAATGAACGAAAAACACACCTACGCAGTAATGATTGTTAGAGTGTATGCTGAATGATATATTTTTGTCTATATAGTTGTAATTTGTTCTTCCTTGCCTTTGTGAAAGTAGTTTCCATACTCCTCAACAACGATAATGTAAATACGGTATACAGTACGATCGCCGTGGACTGGTCACGTTGCACTGATGGGCAATATTTCCACGCTCTCAGTGATATTATATTCCAAACACAAATTATAGGAAACACCATCAAAAAAAAAATAAAAAATTAATGAAGCACCATTAATTAAAATTTTGTTGATGATGATTTTATTACCTGGTAAACGCATGCGCGAATATCACTGCACACGAGTAGATTACGATCAGGAACTAATACTACAATTGTATTTTCTAGAATTGTATTTTCTACCTATTAATTTAACTGACTAAAATGAATCATTATCATTTTCAAAGATCTGGCAATTTGTCAGTTGGCAAATTGCCAGATCTTTGAAAATGCTAATGGTTCATTTTAACCCTTCACTTAACGTTAGTAGCCGATCATAGGTCTTCGCAAACATCACCTAACAAATTTCATCATCTTTTTCATCTTGTGTCTCAAAACCAGAGCCCGTGGATCCCTCACAGAAACGAGCTCGTTGTGCTCCTTCAAAGGATGGACCATAAGCGATATTTTTGAGACAAAAACTAGCCGCATCCGATCAAAATGATCTGACCACAATTGTAATGACCGTATGTTACATAATCAAACATATTCTAGTTGTTTTACACACAGACAGAAACTAACATACAAGTTGACACAACCACACCCTCAGATGCAGCAAACAAACATCCAAGGACACATAGATACATACCTCCAGTCACCTATGCACATCTACAAACACACACACACACACACACACACACACACACACACACACACACACACACACACACGTGATGTCAAGAACGATTGCATTCGAATGTTTTTGATTTTTTTCTAAAAAAATAGGAATCGGAGGATATAGCGAACAGTCTTGTGTTTTGCCTTCCGTTCGCTCGTCCATTGACCAACAAATAATACCGTGACTCAATTTATTCATGGCTAATTGTTATCAAACTTTATATGATGGTGTTTATTGACAAGAGAAAGACGCTATTACCTTTTGGAGTTTGACAGTCATCACAAATGGCCATTGTCGGCCGTTTTACCCTTTTTGACAAGACGTTCCAAACGGTATATCTGATTTTGATTTTGATCATTTTTGGTATGGAAAACAATTAGCAGTAAATTTACCATAGTATTCGGGTGTTGTCTCACGTGTGTAAGTTATGCAAATTACCTAGACGTTTTAGTTTTTAAAACACTTCGTCTGCAAACACACGCGCCAATAAATAAATAAACAAATAAAGAAAATAAAACAAATAAATAAATCACGCATTCAATAATTTTTCAAATATATAAATAAATAAATAAAAAAATAAAAATATCTTCCAATTCTCCAAAACTTAATTAATTCAAGGCTATTAAACCTAATTCGATGATATTTATTAACAAGAGGAAGGCGATATTACATTTGGGAGTTTGGCGGTTATCACAGTATTGCCACCGGGGGCCATTTTGTTCCAAAAATAGCAATTACAGTTTTTATGCAAGAACTTCCAAACGATGATTTGGATTTTCATTATGGAAAACATAAGCCGAGTGTTTAGGAGTTTATTTTTTTACGTTATTTGTTATTTATGTATTGGTGTTTAAGGTCACATATTTTTGCACAATGGCTAATCATGACATACATATTGCTTACGTGTAATGTGTCTTGAAACACTATAAACATCCACATGTCATCCAATGTGTTTAGATAAAGGTCATCAGTGATACACTAAATCTTTCTCTTAACATTCATGGATATAATACATAACTCTCAACACCACTCAAACCTTCTGTTGATGACACTCATAAGAATATACTTCACACTTGCATAAATTAATATGCGCCAATGTCACCATTTTTTGCGGACATTGCACAGAAAGGGGGATTCCGTCACTCTTCATTAGGTTGTTCTTCTAAGACGGTGTGCCAAAATGCCGGAGCTACTCCCAAACTAGCGCTGGTTTGGTTATTTCACTTGCTCATACGATTTAAAGTTGTCTTATATAATTTCACTCAATAGTTAGGATCTTTGCTCTTCAGCTGATTTTCCGGACTAAAATGTCTTAGCGATTTAATGAGGCAAACTTTTACGGTCATAAAGAATAGCCCGCTTCCCCGCAAAGTTTGCATCTCGGGAGATTAAAGATTAGCTTGCCAAACGAGGCCAAGAACTTAGTAAATCCACAGGAGGTGGACACAAACGGTCTGATGACCTCTTAGGAGCATATCACACAACATCCAAACCGATAAAGGATCAAATGACAGAGAAGGAAAAAATCACAAAAACGTTAAGACAGACTTACAGCAATCCTGGTACCTCCAGGGGACAAGTAACATTTTTAACCCTTTACCTAACGAGTCGGCCGCATCCGCCCGCGTAATATGCAAATTCAGTGGTTGAAAAAATATTATTTTTCAAAAAATTTCAACAAAACCATATCATGTGACCCCTCGTTGGAACGAGCTCGATGAGCTCGTTCCAATGAGGGGTCACATGATATGGTTTTGTTGTAATTTTTTGAAAAATTTGAAAAAACGATATTTAAAATAATAAATTTTGATATCGTCTGCGTTGGGTAAAGGGTTAAAAGACACCACAGACTAATTAGTTGCCTTGCTTTGCAATACTGCTGGGAGTTTTCAATCATCTCGTTTTATATGGACTGTGTATATAATGTTTTATATCTGTTAAAATTCAGATTAAAAAACAAATATATTTAACAAACTGAAAATAAGCCCTTCCAAGAAAACCTATTAGCTAATTATCCCCCGCCAGAAGTTTTCGGGGGGGGGGGGGGGGCAATGGGATCCGCCCGACCGCCCGCCCGCCCGTCCGTTCGTCCGTAACAACTTTAACCCTGAATATATCGGTACGTACATGTCGGATTTGAGTGATCTTTGGTATGCTGATGGACCATCACAGGAAAAAGGATATTCACAAGAAAAGGGTTTTGCCCCTTTCATTTGTTCTACAGTTATGGGCCTTTTAGACTTTTTTCGACTTAAAAAATTAAACTTTCTATGGTTTCTGGTAAGTAAACCACTTCTCGGCGGTGGCGATGCACCTTGGTTTCCTTTTCGATAGGTAAGATTCTGCAGCGTTACCTAGAGGGTAGCGGAAGGAGAATTTCGACCGGATCCTAATCAGGTCAAAATTCTCTCTCCACATTTGTAATCACGGTGCTATACTTTATACTATAGGGGAGCACACTTTAAGTAAGCTTTCTCACTTCAACATTCTTTCAGATAGGCGCAAAGAGGTGCCACGACTTAACAGAAACTACGTGTACGATACCACAGCTTGCATCAGGACCACACCCCACACGGCCTGGTTCTGGATACTATACAACTTCGGATTATAAAGACATTCTCAAATACGCTGCTGATCGTCACATAGAAGTTATACCAGAAATCGACACACCAGGGCATGCGCGAGCAGCTATAAAATCAATGGAAGCGAGATACAGAAAATTTTTAAATGCCGGGAATGTAGAAGAGGCGAGAAAATATTTGTTATCGGATCTGAATGACCCTTCGACTTATAGATCGGTCCAGATGTTTAATGATGACGCATTAAACCCATGCTTGATTTCATCTAGTAATTTCATGGAAAAAATAATCAGGGAAGTGGTACGTCTGCATTCAACTGTGAACCCTCTCAGGACATTTCACTTTGGCGGTGATGAAGTTGCTCATGGAGCGTGGTTGAACTCTTCAGTTTGTAAAACACTTGTTAATCAGACAAGTTACCTGGATTCTATTGAAGATCTCAAGGAATATTATGCTCTTGCAGCATCTCAGTTGATTAGTTCTCAGAGGCTGAATGTTGGTGCTTGGGAGGATGGGTTGATGAAGGCAAACAATGACGGCGTGTTTAGGAGAGAGTTTTTCCCCAGCGCCTCTGTTTACGCTTTTGCGTGGAACAACGTATGGGAATGGGGCTCATCCGACAGAGCTTACCGGTTGGCAAATGCGGGATATAAGGTAAAGTAAAGGTTTAAACATTATCTCAGAAAACGCGCTATATATTGTAACATTGCAAGTTTCCGTTGAAACTTTTATGGCAACGACTCCCCCCCACCACTCACCTACTGAAACAGATCAAAATGCTGATTTTCTCTAGATTTTCGATCGATAATCGGAAAAAAGCAGCAGAAGATTGTTCCCAAATGATAACTATTTAAAAAGTCAGCTGGAATGCTTCTGCAATAATATAAATGTGTAATGGGCATGCCACGGGCACGCGTGCCTTAGACGTGTTGATTTTTTGAAATACCTATTGTTTCTCGATCGAAGAGTTTAAATATTTTAAATGATTTACCTGACCTAACTGCCATGACAGATAAACGCTATTCACAAAAATCGCCTTTGAAATTGTAATTTAAAAAAAAAATGGCCCCAAAAACATAAATCATGACCCCTTGTTTGAATGCGCAAGTCCAGTTCGTTGCAATGACAAGTCCTAAGCTATGTTAACAATTTACCTCACAAATAAAGTTTATGACTTCCTATTGGAAAACGGTCGCCCAGTTTGTTCCAATGAGGAGACATATCGTCCACTGAGTTCCAATGTGTTCTTTGTGCCTACTGGCACATAGAACACATTGGGACTCAGGGGACGATGTGCTTTGTTGTGAAGACAACATATTTTTAACTTTCATCAACATGAATGGAGATAAAGCCCAACATATTGAAGAGTATGTCAGTTACTCGCCACTGTTTATTGTATTTTTGGAATTAATGGATACCCTAGAATACTTTCTCTTAGGACAGTTTTAATGGGGGCATTCTCACCTGCGAAACGCGGCGACACAGGGCCAACCGCCAAAATGTAATGATCATGTTCAATCGTTCTGTGCTGGCCATTCAGTTCCCTCAGCACTAAAACTTTCCCGATACGACATGACCAAAGACAGCGTTACTGCAAGTCCAATCAACAGAATTATCTCGGACGATATTATAGCATGCACCTCTAATCTTGTATCTGCGTCAAATATGACACCCAAAGAGTAGCTTACCGATGAAACATCCGAGAGTGCAGTCTCCAACCGAGTATAAACTTACGATTTCTGAAAAAAACATAATAGGCAGAGAGTTCCATTCGTTTAACCTCCCGATGTAACCCAAACTACACATCGTTTGCACTTCTTGTTTTTTTTTCAAAGCTTGCAAGTTATTGTCTGGGTGGCAGACAGACAGACAGGACTGGAAAACGACACTCGCAAAGCAAGTTTTGTTTTGAAAAAACTGGAAATATACTGTTTTTCTCCAAAACATAGTTTATAGCCCCTCATTAGAACTAGCTCGATGAGCTGGTTACAGTTTGGGGTTATAAGCGACGCTTCGTCAAAAAATTCTTTTCTTGTTCATTGTGTTTGTCACACATGACCGATACGTTAGATGAAGGGAGTAAAGTTGGTGGTGGTGGGGGGGGGGGGGGGGGGGCGTCGTGATATTACCTTTGGCGGTACATTCAGATTACATTCGCTCCAGGGATGCTTCTTCCGTCTTTGGGAAAGGGTCCGGATCCATGCTATTGAGAAAATTTGCGAAGTTTTTACACTTAAGCTTCGTATGATAAGCAATTTAAATTTGATGCACAACTGGTGTCTTGAACTGGAAGGTGGGGGGGGGGGGGGGGGGGGGGGGCTGGTGTCATGAAAAATCTGAATAGCTATAATGATTTTTTAACACTGCTTCCATTCTACTAAAATATCTGTATTTGTCTTATCGTAATTTCTAGTTAGCCATGTTCACTTGTCCTGTTGCTGGTAGCTTTTGACATCCAGTTACGGTTGTGTAACAATATACGGATGCAGTCAATATATTCAGATTCGAACCGCCTTGCGAAGATGGTAAATGGGAAACAACTCAGGTCGTGTACTGCGTGACTGACAAAATATTCCAATGGACCATTTTTGCATTTCGACTTTTTAACATCCGGGATCTGAAATGTACGGAAACATATTAGCGCCAAGTGCAATTCAATTATTAATACAAATTTGCAATCTGTAATTACGGATTACTTAATGACCAACTGAACGGTATTCCTGAGTGTCACCTGTTTCCATTTTCTGAAACAAAATTCGTCTGTGTACTTACCTTCCGTTCATCGAACGAACCATTTTGTTTCCATCAAGAAGAAGAAGATTAATATCAGAGTATTTTATGGTGCGACTTTTCATAAATTTGGAATGAGTTCGTGTACTTATTTGAAACTATACTAGGCAATTTTCTTTTTTATATGAGGCCAGCTACAGTTAAAACTAGAAGTTCTGTCACGAACTGTGCGTTTATCTAGGCTTAATTGCGAGTAGGAATTGCCATATCGAATGAATCCAAAGCACGGCCGGTTCACCCGGTTACTCATAGCAAACACAGGCAATAACTGAAGATTTGAATTTAACTTTTACAAAATATTTTCCATACCATTTCAGCAAACCCACAGTATTAAACCCTCATTGAAACAAACTTGCCAAGCCACTTTAAATGATATGTCATCTGGTAAGTTTCTGTTGATATTTCTTTGAAAAATAATTATTGGAGCTACCATGCTTTATTGTTAATTATTAATTATACATGTAGCTCAACCGATTTTTCCGGTAAAGACACTCTTTACCATGACCTACTGTGACACTATACTGTCAAACTACAAATTATATTGTTAATTGTTTTAAATTTGTTATATTTTTGTGTATCAGTTTATGTTAGCAGAATGTTCATTGCTTCGGCTGTACTTCTGACAGGTTGGAGTGTAACGATCTCTTTACGGTGTGCTAAATGCAAAGCTGTGAACAAAGTTAGACGCAAGTGCCTCTCACCCCAACAATTAAACGATATGTAAATGTACACATGTACACTATAAAATCAACTGAGTTAAAATGAACCCAAATCAATTGGGTTGAGTGAATATGAACCTAACTGGGTTCACATTCACTCAACCCAGTTGATTTGGGTTGATTCTTGATTTATCTGTACATTCAAAAGCAAAAAAAAAAAAAAAAAAAAAAAATGAATAACAACATAGCAATTCATGAAAAGCACACACGTATTAGCAGTTTTTACTACCACAAAGTCCACTCCAGAACTCAAATGAAAAGACTTTTGAGTGGGATATTCAGGTTTTAACTTGGAATGTACACTGCCTGGTAAGTAGAAGGAGAGCGATGAACCGGGCCTGTTTGGGGGATCTCATGGGGGATCTCATATGTGACGTCACGGTCACGTGACCTGGTGGCGCCATGTTGTGTTGTCATGGTAACCCGCGTGAGCGGCCATCTTGTGACGTCATCACCATAGTGATACGTGATCTGAGTGCACATGCACAGCGCTTGTTAGGGTGATACGTGTTTCCGTCGTCCATTTTGTATGCTGGAGGTCGCCATCTTGGTTTCTATGGTAGCACGTGGTTGCTTTGTGGCCCAAAGGCCTACAGCACGACAGGGGTATGTTCGGAGGGTACGTTTGATTGAATCGGAGTATCACGAATTACCCAAATAAACCTGACAATCCCTCCAAATCACCATAAACGACTAACCAATGAGATTGCTTCATCACCAGTAATCTTTATGTAGAGTTATCTTCCCTTATTACAACGAAGTCCTATACGATTCTCATCACCTCTATATCCAATGGCCATGTCCCATGAAATCCCATTTTTGTGAAACGTCTCAGGCTGTGATGAAGCAATCTGATTGGTTAGTTAGCATCAGAAAAGTGAACTGATTGGGTGATCTCGATAAATGAAATAACAAGAGTACTCGGAATATGGTCAGAACTAACAAGAACAGACCAGAAATTGCTAAGTATAGTAACAATAAGCAAAGCTGTTCCAGTTGATAGGCTCTTCTACTCTACTGCAGTATACTCGAATCGAACTCACCCCGGGGACCCCCTCGGTACCATAGCACTGCGTGCTAAGCCGATAAAATGGGGAATCGGTAGTAAATAAAGTCTTTTTTGATGATTTTCAGGGATTGTCGGGATTTTCTTAAAGCGACTCAATCTAAACGTTTGGAGATTTCTGTAGTTACTTCATCTGTAAGTTCAAATGGCGACATTGTTTATTTAATTTCATTTCCGATTTTAATTTAAACATGTCTTAAAACAACTGCCTTGATGCGACTCGACCTTCTGTAAGTAACACAGAACTGTGAGATGTTACTCCACATGACCCGCGTCCATGCATATAATTAAAGTTCAAGGTGGTCGATTGGCAATGGGCTTACAGTGACCAGATATTCACAATGTGCATGTAATGTTCATAAACAAAGCTGGTTTATATGTGCGTTTCAGACCCCGGATTTTATGTTGGCGGAATGCTAAAATAGTCTATAGGCTGATTCCATGGCAGATTGTCATACATCCATATTAAAAACCACTTCATGTCCAATTTACAAACGTTCGAACCTACAGTAATCTTATAATTGGCGACGATGAGTCCCAGCTTTAGGTTTCTAGTTGTTAAGTTACTAGGTCTATTGAAATGAGGAGGATAAACACCCTTCGCCACGGCCCACTCTTGAACAAACTAACGCCTACAGTTAAAACTAGCAGTCCTGTCACGAACTGTGCGCTCATCTAGGCTTAGTTGGGCGTAGGAATTGCGCGCACTTGCCATATCGAATGGCATCCAAAACACGGCAGGTTCACCTAGTTACTCATAGCAAACACAGGCAATGTTTCTTCCAATGGACCTCCGGGTTACCCGGGTGTCCATTGGCTGAAACAATGTTTGTGCCCAGGCCATATGTACAGAATTTGATAGCCTTACTATGGTTATAACGCGTAGATTAACGCGCAGATCGACGTGCTACTTGTGCGCATCATTTCATGACAGGACTTCTAGTTTTAACTGTACCTTCTATTACTTTCACACTTGCAGGGAGAGGTGAGATGAACGCTTGAGAGGGCCCCTGTCTTTCTGAAGATCAACTGGGCATGTGACGCAGGTCGTTTGCGAAATATTACTTCATGCCAATGTCGGTATAGACTTTGATTATAATTCAGTTGCATAAATCATAGCACGGGATCACAAATATAATCAAAATGAGAAATTTTCGACAGTCCGGCTTCTCTAGGCCGTTTACCCACAGCAAACAAAAGGAACGTTTGGCTCCAACAGCCTCTCCTCGCTCGAGGGCAGGATATGTGTCGACGGAGTCATACCCTTACTCCTGCTCAGCCGTCTCGGTTCCACTAAAAATGCGACATTACATCATCACATTTTTATTTGCAGACAATAATGTCACAGGCAACACATTTGTATTTTGACCACCCATACGAACCAGATCCAGAAGAAAGAGGCTATTACTGGGCACCAAGATTTACCAGTACGGAGAAGGTATTTGGCTTTCTACCAGACGATCTGTATGCAAATATTGACGTGAAAACAAATGGAGAAAAACTTACTTTTTCTGACGTGTGTGGTGTAACCGGAGATCATTGTCAAAAACTGAAGAAACCTGAAAATATAGAAGGTAGATGCAATTTTAACCTCATTAACACCAGACCCGAGAAATTGAAATAGTGGGTTGTTTTCTACCCAGTCTTAACCCTTTACCTAACGTAGCGGCCAAAACCGGCCAGCGCTATTCTCAAAAATCGCCAATTAATTTTCATTATTTTTTTCATTTTTTGTCTCAAAAACATAGGTTATGACCCCTCGTTAGAACGAGCTCGTCGAGCTAGTTCCAACGAGGGGTCATAACCTATGTTTTTGAGACAAAAAATGAAAAAAATTAGTTATTCAAGAATTATTTTTGCAAGTGTCGTCTGCTTTTCATGTTAGGTAAATCAGGCAGAGGATTTCGAATAGAACTGAATCTCAATTCGAATCTCACAGCTCTTCAGATTGTAAATATTGCACCCTCTTACAGCCCGAAAATATTACCAATCTCGACCCAAGCATTGTGGTCAGTGGCATCTCGTCTGTTTGGGCAAGTCAATCAAAAAGCGGAATGTTCCAGAACAGAATCAAAGTAGTTTCTGAAAACGGAACTTCCTGGAGCTCTTCCTCTACCATCAGGCTCTCCTGATGTTCTCCTAAACCCTTCTTCTACCATCAGGTCTCCTGTACAGGAGACCTAGTGGTAGAAAAAGAGTTTAAGCGGAGACACTCGGTAGGATTTTGAGAGCATCTCAAAATTCTAAAATTGTGGATTCAGCGCGATCTGAATTCCGAAGCCTCGCAGCGTCCCCCTTAATGAGATGGCACACCGCCGGAAAAGACTCTCGGAGACCTTTCTAACGATATGTTCAGTATGTTACACATATATAACATATCCTTACCATAGTGGAAAAACTGAAGCGCAGTGCACCTCCGTTGGTTTGTTGGAACTTCTGATCGATAGTTTTCAGCGATCGGTCTGTTTCTCCCAAATCTATGCACTGACATCAAGGTCTTAGTGGAGTGATGGTTGTGTTGATTTGTTTTATTAAGACTGAAAATCAAGAAAGGGACTGAAGCAGGGGAACAGTTTTATCAGCGAAGGGTGCTCGAGGATTGCAATTGCAATAGAATCTGATGGACCGTAGTTAGGGCCAAAAACTGATTTGATGAGTTATGCACCCCCTTCAACAAAAAAACAAAAACAAAAAAAACAAAAAACGCGCTAGCTATTTAAGACTGCCTAGATGAATTTTTGTGAGGTGGGGAATTGGTCCTTGCTGTTCAAAGGGTGGTCAAGGTCATTGAGTAGAGGGGGAAAATCGTGAAAGGCGAGGAAAGTGGGTGCCAAACGTGCAGCTTAGGAGTAACAAAGACCCTGGGGCAGTTAATAAAATCCGCTAATGACTTGCCTACTAGAATAGGAATTCTGGAGAAACTAAAGGAAGAATGGACTGAACACATGAGAGATTAGTTGATGAGAGATGACATGAGGGAAAGAGACAATATTTTAGCTTGAAAGATGGACAAAGCGCCAAGGGGGAAATTATATTAAAAACCTGGTTAGGAGATTAGAGAGTGGGGGAGAAGAGAGGACGGAGGGTGGGGAGGAAGTACCCAGTGGGGAACGGGGTTGATGGAAAACCAGCAGAAGACTCAAGTATTATTTTTGTTGTTTGAGTTGATAATGTGGTGATGTAAAATGTCAATAGTGTATTGTTGCATCCGCCATCTTCCCCTGGATCTCATTTTGACTCGTTTTCATTTTTAACCTAACATCTTCTTGTTTCCCTGTATATAAACGTGCTTGTCTTTTTTTACATTATTATGTAACTATGAAACTTATTCTTTTATAATTTATATCCATATATTTACACATGGTAATTGTATTCAAGGAAAGGACGTATTCTGAGTGCTTGGCACTTGTAATCCAATCATTTTTGTTAACCCTTTGGCCACTGATGGTATATTCCATACCTGTTCAGAGCCTCCAACTGGTAGAGTCTATGTTCGTTACTTGGTGAAGACCAACCAATATTTTCAACGTGCAGCCTTGGGCTGCACATTGAAAATATTGATTGATTTACCACACAAATTCACCGAGTAACTATCTACTTTATGAAGTTAGGCCGTATCGTTATCCTGGACCAAAAATGCAGTCTTTTGGCCCAAAGGGTTGATTATAACAACTAAAATCTAATCAGAAGAGTTACTTCCATTTCCCTCGTAGGAATTCTTAACCTTTGCATACTGATGTCATAATTTCGAATAATCAAGTAGCAAATTTTACCACTTCAGTGAGCTCTGTCAAACAAGATTTAGGTGGTTAAATACCTAGTTGCATTATGGGGAACATTTGCAGGTTTTGAATTGTGATAATTCAACATCAGTGTGTAGAGGTTACCTTCCATTTTTTTTTGCACGAGAAGGCGCTGACGCTGCACGGTGAAAATATTAATGGAAACGGATATGGAAGGTACATCAGCGTTCAAAACGCTCTTTGAATTAAAAGGGATATTCTGGACGGCTCATCTCTGATCTATCAAAGCCGTTGAAGAAAACTATAGAATTACATGGACTCTGAAAGCCCCAAAAATGTAATAATATTGTCTTAAACTGACATTTTGCATTCTCCCTGCTTTCCCGTGGTATGCTCTACAAAACACTTACTTTGTCATCAGCTTTGTTTATCTGTACGACAATTTGTTTTCAAGGAATGCAAGGTCATCTTTGGAGTGAAACAGTTAGAACATCCGAACAACTGGACTACATGATTTTTCCGCGGCTGATTGCATTAGCAGAGAGGGCATGGCATAAAGCTCCTTGGGAGAGCGATTCTGTGACAAAGCAAAGTGAGAAACAGAAAGACTGGGAGGACTTTACAAACTCGCTGGGACATACACAACTGAAGAGACTTGATAAGCTTGGTGTAAAGTACAGAGTCCCGCCTCCTGGTGGTCGGTAAGGTTGCTCTTGGCATTTTGTTTACTGTATTTATTTTTTGGTGTTTTCCGAATTAGAAAAAGATAACCATCATGTGTATAATCTTTCGGACAAGCTGAGGAAAACCGGACGACACTAAAAGTACTGAAATATGGTGTTTTAGTCTTTGTGTGTCCATCACATACACATTTCCCGCAATGGTCAGTGGATCTACGCTCCATTAATAGTACTTCACGGCGGAGGTGGGGTGGAATGGTGTTCAAAATCCAGAAATGAGATCTCATTACGTAACTTCCTTTCACTACGTCTAGTTCTCGGAATTGGATACAAGCGGTATAAGGTTATTTTACCTTTGGTAAACGAATTGAATAACTAATTATTTACATTTTCTGCCTCAAAACATAGCTTAATACCTCTCACTGCATCTAGCGCCATTTTGGGGAGGGGGTGGTCTCCAAAACGTAAGGACCTACCATACTTCTGTGGGGCAAAGTTTGACTGATGCACGCACAGAGGTACCATTTCCTTCATTCCTTCAAATATTGACGACTTGGAAAAGATAAGATCTTGAATAGTGTGTTGTGGAACGCGGAGTGATGTAGGATGTGACGAATATAATATGCCCTTGAAATAGATGACAATTCCCCTTTGTGCCAGTGACGCCACTGGCACAAAGATAATAATCCGAGATAATAATTGTACATCTCCAAATGTGCAAATATCAGCTTATCTCCAAGCGCAGCTCGCCGTAGGCAAGGGTGGCCAGGGCTTCAACCTAGAGAGAGAGAGAGAGAGAGAGAGAGAGAGAGAGAGAGAGAGAGAGAGAGAGAGACAGAGACAGAGACAGACAGAGATAGAGAGAGAGAGAGAGAGAGAATCGGCAACTATGATCTCTTAGACCTTGCATATGGGCCCCCCTGTCGAGTTCTGTGGAGCGGCGTGGGACCCACGCATCGGTCCTTGAGACTAGACAGGGGCCCAGCATGTGCGCGCGAAGGATCCCCGGTTAAAATAGACAACCTACCTTCCGCATCGATCTACCGCATTCGACAGTGGTCCCACATATGTTAACGATTACCTGCATCTGATATTACATTAGCTATGAATATAATTTATGTTTATTCATTCTAATGACCCCTTCATCGTGTAATATTTCTCCTTTCATAATGAAAGTTTGGTTCATCAATTCTGTTGAGAGATCTTTTTTAAAGGCTGGTTTGAATCGCTAATTTTTCTCCTTGTAATTCCTCAGTGCATCGACTCTCAGAGTCAAGGATTTTGCTCCTTTTCGTATGTAATTTTCAAATATTTTAACCACCTGGCCTTACCATTGAACGCTCGGTGCGTCTTGGGGCTCCAATGTCTTATGCCTAAAGCCCCCAACACCATCCGGCCGCCACTGCTTACTTCTTTTCCTGCTGTTCGTGTAGCGGTCTGGTCTTGATTCTATGTATTTCTTCTACCTCAACCCTTTTCCAACCCGAAAGCATAACCTCCTGTTGGAAGATGGTTAAAGTTGACGAAACAGACAGAACCCATTCGAGGTGGAATGCCCTGACCAAAGAGAACTAGAATTGTATACATATGTTTAATGCTTGAATATGCACACATCTACATATTTTCATATTTTTACATTCAAGCAGGCCTGGAAATAACAATCACTTACGTTACGCGGGGTTACTGCATTCGTAAAATACCGAAATTAACTGCTGGTTATGATAACATATTACACATAAATTAAATTAGTAATTCCACCTGCCTTCCCCGTTAGACTTGGCAATCTTCCGGGGCTGTCTGGACTCAAATATTGCGCTTTGCTACCACATATGGATATAATAGCATGTTGTTTGCATCTCAACATAATTTCTGCCAAAACAATTAGCAACAGTACAACAAAAACGCGATCTCTCCAAAGCGAGATCGCACGTTCGTTTTTGCTGTTTATTTGAACTACAATTCTGTTAACCTTTTACCTAACGTAACGGTCAAAACCGGCCAGCGCTATTCTCAAAAATCGCCAATTAATTTTCATTATTTTTTTCATTTTTTGTCTCAAAAACATAGGTTATGACCCCTCATTGGAACGAGCTCGTCGAGCTCGTTCCAATGAGGGGTCATAACCTATGTTTTTGAGACAAAAAATGAAAAAAATGGTTGTTCAAGAATTTTATTTGCAAGTGTCGTCTGCTTTTCAGGTTAGGTAAAGGGTTAAAACTTAAACATGACTGACCTTGTAAAACAGATGACCCGAAAAAGCATCACAGCACTTCTTCACAATAGGTTAATAACATGTTATACAGCGTTACCTGTACGATGTAAACTCCTTATTTCCAGGCCTACTCAATGTGTGATCATATATCACATCTGTGGAAAAGATGGTGTGATGGGGTGGGTTGGTGAGGTAAAGGGAACCAACCCCAGTATTCCCGGTTCCGCCGCCCCCGTATATTTATGTTAATCGGGTCGGAAAATTCTTTAGCCTTCATCTAACACAGGCTACAGATGATAGTAGCAACAATTTTTCTAAAGATCTTACTATTGAATTACGTCTTTCAATCCATAGTCTGTACCTCCCCATGAAATGAAAAATAACATTGCTTCTGCTCTACATAACGCTGGGAGATTCGGTCCCAGCGGGAGATTCGGTCGTTTTTGTTGGGTAAAACTGTAGCCAGCACGTTTCACTATTCCATGAAGCTGCCGCAAGGAAAGTGAACCAAGTGATCACGAGAACCTCATCTTCATACTAAATTTCAGCCATAGATTAAACGGTTTGCATTGATCTAATGGTTTAAGTGTTGTACTATTGACAGCCTGGCGGGATTGTCGAGGGTTCGATTGTCGGCGGGGATTAGATACCAAAAACCTTAATTCCTCCAAAACATGACTGTATCCTTTAAAATACAGTAGCCGGATCTGTATTTATGTACTTTTCTCACAGATGGAGTGGAATAGTGCCTTTTTCACTCGTAAAATAGGGCATAGTAATGGACACATGGTGTAGAAGTCTTCTAATGTGGGCAGCACAGCTTTTAGCAATTTGCTTGACTGACATTATACTTAGGATGCGGTCATGACAAAGCCATAAATGCTAGAAAAGACTGAAAACCACAAGAGAAATGAATTTTCCATAGAATCCGTGATTTTGTGTGAAAGAAATCCCTTCTTCTCAGGTGTTTTGATGGTAGTTCAGTCCCTAACATCACTCGTGTAATATGTATTAAACCAATGCGCACAGGTTCAAAGGCAATTTATTGTTGTGGTGTCAACTTCAATGTATATTGGTTGTGTGCGACCATCTCCTGCTGTAGCCCCAAGCACGAAGGTAGGATTTCAAAATTTTTAAATTCCAAACACTAACTATAGGAATAAACATAGAAAAAAAATTATTTCATGAAGCACCGGGTACAATCC
This sequence comes from Pictodentalium vernedei, assembly GCA_031216915.1. NCBI lineage: Eukaryota > Metazoa > Mollusca > Scaphopoda > Dentaliida > Dentaliidae > Pictodentalium > Pictodentalium vernedei. Next base: position 713,406,320 of record CM062297.1, read on the forward strand.
GGTTCTTCATTAATTAAAGTTTTGCTGATGATGATTTTTATTACCTGGTAAACCCATGCGGGGACATCACTGCCCACGCGTGGATAGCGACCATTATTTCCAAATGAATCAAAATACTGCGTTTTGATTGGCTGAGAGGTACGGTGTAACTTGCAATCCACGGTAGCTTTATTTTTATATCGTGGTTAACCAAGGTGTAAAAACAAGAATACACAATAACAGGCTATATGGCTAAAAAAAATACTCATTTTTAATTATTAATTCATACCTAAAAATACAGGAAATTTAATATTTATGAGCAATAAAATATTATAGATATGGATGTCATTGGAACTAGTTCATTGAGCCACTTCCAATGACATCCATATTTGTGTGGTTTTATTTATTAAGACACCTACAAAGTACAAATTTTCTGTCAGTTTTTGCCCACAGGGTAGGTTAAAGTATTAAGTTCACCAAAATTCTTGGAAATAAATCCGTTATCTTTGTATTTTCCGGGGTGTATGGGAGTTTGCACCGGTCTGGGAACTCATACACCCTTCAGCTTCGCCTCAGGGTGTACGAGTTCCCAAACCGGTGTAACTTCCCATACACCCTGGAAAACACAAGGATAACTAATAATCCACGGTGGCTGTGCTGTTCGTGTGCATGACTACTCAATTGTCATATAATAACTAGCGCTTTCATAGAAATGATACTTGAAAAATCGGGGGGGGGGGGGGGGGGGGAGTGCATAACGAAATTGTGCTTTCGGCAAACGGCCAACTTATTCTTTTCAAAATACGCCCTTTCTGAGAAAATGTTGGCGGATAACGAAACATTCCGACAGACGGGGTCATGGGATTTACCCCGCCGCACTATCTTCGGGTCTGCTGGTGGTCCGCTGTATTGTTTAGCTCTCACTACCAAATGAATGCCATTGTTGAAAACAAAGAACCACTCTTTGTTACTTCACTTCAGGGGTTTGAAAGTTTTACGTAACGATCCGAGTCAAAAGCATTCCATAAAATATTCTCCAATCACACACAGAGATCCTTCGAACACATGTGCAGCTTCTCTTTATCTGAGCGTTAACCGGGTAAGAGTTTGTAATCCTGGCCTGAGTTTTATATATGGGTTGTGTGCTTCAGATACAGCGAGAGACAAGTGATAATTAGCCTGTGTTTTCACAGAACGAGGTTTTGATGATTGCCCCTATCTTTGACATCATTAGATACATCTCTTCTTCGAACAATCCATCAAAATTGTCATATGTAGAGTTCTCAAAAAGCAGAATTCTTTGCATTGATACGCCCGAGACAGCGGTGAATGTCATCGGCACTCAAAAATCCACCATCAGGGGCTTGTCACTCGGGCCGTTCCCTGTACCCCTGAACTCCCTTGTCATTACCCCATTATTTCTACTATAAGAGAACATGTGGTAATAATAGGGAGGGTGAGTGTAGGGGCAGAGGAGAACGCTATAAGCCCACCACCCACCCCCCACCCCCACCCCACCCCCTGAATCCAACTTTAGAGATTGGCAGTTCCTCTTTGACAGTTTTTTGACCAAGTAGTTCCAAGTGCGCTCGGTTCCCATCTGGGTATCCTACTGCAACTTATCTGATAACCATAATTCCTTTAATTCCTATACAAATCATAGTGAATGCCACCACCGCTTGACTCTAAAACATTCGTATGGCAGATCTAATGTTTTCTACTGTTTAGAAACTTCTCGATCCTGTGACGTATCAGGCGGAATTTTTTTTTTTTTTTTTTTTTTTTTGGGGGGGGGGGGGGGGGTGGTTGCTTAAATTCAATTTTTTAAATTTGGATTATTCAATACATGTTATTCTTCATTTTCTCATTCCATGTTTCCTGTGGAGATTGGCTCAGATTGGCAGGACCCTGTAGGGGACCACGAAAGGGAAGTAGCAGGAGATCTGGATATCGGCCCCAAATTGACCGGACCCCACAAGGGAACAAATAAAGAAAGTAGTACATGTGGCGATCGGCGCAGATTGGCCGGGCCCCGCAGTGAACCAAGAGAGGGAAGTAGTAGGAGATGTGGTTCCCCGGTTGTAGATACCACGGGTTTTTACGACAATTAGCCTCCAGTAGTATACCACCACATCATAGGTATCCTCCACTAGGTCCCACCAGACCCCATCAGTCCTCAAGTCGCCCAGATTTCTTTATTTAGTTCGGATGTCTGGAGACTAATAGTAGCACATAAACAAGTCTCGATACGATCAACAGACAGTTTCTTATTTGTAAGCCATCCTAGCGATACACTAGCTGACACTGACACAGGCTTATGGATGAATGGATTGGTCGACGAAGGGGTCGATAGGGGACCAGAGACAGCTAGTAATCCTGTAGTAGAGCTACAAATCAGTAGTAATCTTACAAAGTTGCAAGGGTGGTAAAAAACCATAGTATTTGGGTAAATACAGTGGAAGCTAATCATAGGATAGATAGTTGAAAACATGGTGGAAGCCAGTGGTAAGACTACCTATATACAGTACGTGGAGAGTTGATTGTAACTAAATCACCCGGGGAGTGGAGTTATCACCCAAAGTATCACTTTCAAATTCTGTCCATGTGGACAAAAATCGAAAGCAATGTTTCAGCCAATGGACCTCCGGGTATAACCCGGAGGTCCATTGGTTGGATATTTGCTTGTGATTGTAATGCTTTGCAACATATTAGCAAGTATTGCTTGGGTGGAATCTCCTCTCTGCGGGTGATTTAGTGATAATACACTCTCCACGTACTGTAGGAGCTTGGAATCCCACTTATAGAATCTCACTTATGGAATCCCTTTTACGGAATCCCACTATGTTCATCCCTTTTAGGGAATGTCTGTGGTTGCAGAATCCCTTTTCGTCGTGTTTGCCAATATGCTGCATGTGTTGTGTGCACATTGTGCATTAGCACACCAGCAAACCAACCAAACATCAACTCCACGTTTCGTGGAATCCATTCTTTAGTCTATCTATACCTATCCTCTTTCATCATATGTGCGTGTGTTGTGCGCACCTTGTGCGTTTTCGCATAATTACACATACTATCTGCAAGGCTGCAAGATTGGTAGAAGACTATAGTATTGAGAGACTACAGTAGAGGCTAATCATAGGATAGGCAGACGATGGCGAATTTGGACAAGTCACGGTCTTAGGCCTATGAAGGTGTTGGTGATCTAGAAACCAGAAGCCTATCAGGTGCTAAGGGCCAAAACTATCCTTGAATAGATATCCCCCAAAAGATATCCTTCTTACGGATTCCTACTAGTAGAATCCCTTTCTGAAAAACTTCTGTGGTTACAGAATCCCCTTTTCGTCGTATTTGCCCATGTGCTGCATGTGATGCGCACACATTGTGTACTAGCACACAAGCACATGTCCGCACATCTAGCATGTGCCCATGCGCCGTATGTGATGTGCGCACATTGTGCATTAGCTCACAAGTATATTCCACCAAAGACAAGCCCCACGTCCCTGAAAACCCTTCTACGTTCTTTCTGTGCCTATAGAATCCTTTTCCATCTCGTATGTGCCCACATGCCATATGTGATATGCGCACACAGTGCATTAGCACACAAGCAGATATTAGCACTTCCAGTGTGTTCCCATGTGCTGAATGCAATGCGTACACACTGTTACACATCGTGTACTATCACACAGACACATCTGAGAAAATCAAAAAATAACTTGTAGATACATAGATAGAAGTAAAAGATTCCGAAGGAATTGGAACTTGATAAACAGGAAGTAAGAACGTGAATAATAACAAGTTAAGCCTTCAAAAACTAAAACTATGAAAACTGTTCCGGACAAAATTCACTACTTACCTAAAGGCCCGGTCACACAGCCGACTACGCATGTATCACGTTAAAACATTAGTTAAAATCTGATTGTTCGTGTTTGTCAGTGGAGAATTTGACGATTTCTGTTGATATGCGTAATAAAAAATCACTGATGAATTGCACAAGAACTACGGAAAAGTCACGTACTATTCACTCACAAAACACGCACCTCAGCATAAATCAGAAAATTTGCAATATACATGATGAAAACCCAACGCATAAACTGCTCACTATCGCTAATAAATCACGTGCGAACAACATATAACCACGAATAAATTACGCACACTCACGTATAATCTGCGCATATAGAACGTATGAATCACGCATGTATCACTTATGAAACACTCGAGAGCCAATAATAATGGGCGTAACTATCGCATGTGCCTCACGCATATATAAAGCTGGCACTGACAGGGCTGTGGCATTATTGTCTCAACAGTCTAGAAAAGTAGAAAACTACAACATCCAGAAAGTAGAAACCATGTCTCCCAGGAAAAGTCGTCAGAAATCCAGAACCAGGGCCCCAACTACTCCAAAAGATGTGCCTGTGCCTGTTTGCAGTAAAAATAATGCAGCTGAAGATGAAGAGACCGCCAGGTCCGAAAGTCCCACACCACCTGCCAGGTCTCCAAGCCCTCCACCACCTGCTCATGAGATAAAAGTCGAGGTGCACGCTCCCCCTGCTGCTGCTGAATGTAGGACTGAAGATCCCCATCCTGAAACCTCTGCAGACAAGGGTAAGGGCAAATCGAAGAGCAAGTCCAAGGGCAAGGTCAAACCCAAGCATGACTACTCCATTGAAGCAGAGAAGGAAGAAAGTCTTCTAGAGTGAATGGCAGAGAATGAAGCAGTCTGGCGTCGTGGCCATAAAAATTACAAGAAACGCAGAGAGATCTGGGTTGCCAAAGCTGCTGAGATTGGTGTATCTGTAGAGCACATCATGGGCTGGTGGAAATCTTTGAAAGACTGGTATGTCCGGCTCAACAAAGTGAAGTCTGGTCAGGCAGTTAAGAGATACACAGACAGGGAGAAATTTGTCATTGACAAGTGCAAGTTTTACAAGACCCAGTTGCCATCTACCAAGTCAGCACCCTTGGTCAGCTTGCAGAGGACCACGTCTACCCAACCAGCCCATGTCAGTGAGTCTGGGTCAGACAGTGAGAAGGACGAAGAACAGACTACCCTCGAGGGCGACCTGGAGGTGGTGGAGAGGCAGGCTGCAGCTGAGGCAGGCCATAGTTCAAGGCTCGTGAGGAAAAGGAAGAAGGCAAACCAGGAAGATGAGTGGATGAAAGAGCTGAGGGACACGATGAAAGCAAACCAACAACTGCTCGCCCAGCTGATCCATGAGAAACCTGCCCAGTCCTCAGACCGTGAAGTCTTCATAAAATATGTGTCTGACAGCCTGCGTGTGGCACCAGCAGAGCAATACCACCAGTTGAAGACCCGCATCTGTAACCTGTTACAAACTGTTTCCCAGGACACCACTTCAGCTCCTCAGCCTCCAAGGCCTGTCCAGGTCACGTCTGCTCCACCTATCCTGTACCAGCAGCAGCCAACTCCTCAGTACCAGCAGCCAGCTCCTCAGTACCAGCAGCAAGCTCCTCAGTACCAACAGCAAGCTCCTCAGTACCAACAGCAAGCTTCTCAGTACCAGCAGCAGACTCCTCAGTACCAGCAGCTTGAGATTAGTCATAGTCAGCAGCCTCAACAGAGCCAACCCTCTTCTGCAGCTTCTAGTGGGCAGCGCTTGCCGGCATCCACCTATGCAAATCTACTGCAAACAAGTCAAGATGTTTTTGATGGGTCGATAAACCTCTCCTCGTTCAGTGTTGACAGCCAGCTCCTACCGGGCCCCAGCTCCAAAAGACTGAGCACACAGTCCCTGAACACACCTCCATCTCCTCATGATGAGAGTGACAACGACTTTGATTAAATAGTGGCAGCCAGCAGAAGAAGATTACTATGTATATTTGGGAAATAAATGATATTTCAGTTTTAGCTACTATTTATTTGTTTGTGTGGAATTGAATATGAATGGAGATGGTGGAGTGAAATGTTACAAATTTTGTAATGAATAGTGTTCAAAAGAAATGGAAATACTGTAAAAATAGTACACAAGAGTATGAAAAAAATTCAATGGTATCAGTCCACATACCTCCAGGTAATTTACCCCCGGTCATATACCCCGAGCCATATGCCCCCAGGACAAATAACCCAGCCATATACCCCAAGACATATACCCCTAGCCATATTACCCCTGGTCATATTCCCGTAGGCTGCAATCCCCCCAGGGCATTTACCACTTCATACCCCCTTATACAGTAATTGGTAGTTAGATTATGCAGAAAATTTTAGTTTCTATCAATAAAACAGTTTACCAAGATAAAATTCCGAAAGACTTTTCTCAACATATCAAACCTAAAGGAATGGCAAAAGTCAACCAATGCTTGTTTTTTCAGATTTTTATTTTTGTTTCCAAAACGTAGGTCATGACCTCTTATTTGAACAAGCATGAAATGCTTGTTCAAATGAGGTGTCATAACCTATGTTTTGAAAGGAAAAATATAATAAAAATTCAGTTTATAATAATTATGTGTATGATTTATGAATAATTACTGAGCACTTTTAATATTCATTATGAGCAGTTCTAACATGTACTTCATGTGCTTTCATCGTATTTGATAATGAAAAAAATAAATTACAATGAAATCTCCTATTGACTCCAAAGTAACCTAAATAATTTGTAGTTCTTTACTAATATTTCGTGAAAGAATTCAATGTAAAGATCAACTCCCATAACATCCCATAACATACAATCAGTATTATTAAATAAAATCAGTTTTTATTGGTAATTTTTTTCAAATAAATCCATGAGGACGGGTAATTGACCGTGAGGGTATTTAGCCTAGTGGATATATGATCTGGAGGTAAGTGAGCGGGGGTAAGTTACCATGATAAACATTAATGCACGTTATGGGGATTTAATAATGGTTCAGAACACCTTGGCAATAGACAATATGGAACAGATTAAATTTTAATTTCATTATCAAAATTTATTTTACAAAACTCAACAACAGCACAATCTTTACATTTCAATTATTTCATTACAACAATAAAACAGAGCAGCTTCTTGACTCCAAGTTGTCTAGACGTCCACCATCCCGTCTTGCCAGGGGACAGCACCTGCTGAAGAGTTGCACCAATGTTTTAACAAGTTCCTTTGCCTCTTGCCTTCCTTGGATGCTCTGTTGGGTGCCTTAACCACTTTAGTGTCTTCCAAGTTTTTCCCCTCTCGCCAGGCACCAGGCTGCATATTGCCATTCAGGCCTTGTACATCAACCAGGCGATTCGGAAGCACAGGGTATCTCGTCCGCATCAGGTTGTGTAGGTGTGTAGGAGCACACAGGCCTTGACGATGAGCCTTACATTATCAGGGTCATGGTTCATGGTGCTTAGAAGAACTTGAAATCTGTTGGCAAGGATGCCAAAAGCATTTTCAACCACTCTTCTTGCCCTTGACAGCCTGTAGTTAAAAATTCTCTCTTCCCTGTCAACGTTTCTGGTACTGTAGGGCTTCATCAGGTAGGTTCTCAGGCTAAAGGTGTCATCTCCCACCAGAAAGTATGGCACATCTTGAGTGTCGTGGGGCAAAGGCTCTGGCTGTGGCCATCCCGTGATGTTGTTCTGCTCCAAGCCTTCACGCAGCTCACTGTTGTTGTAGATTTGAGCATCTGAAGAGGAGCCATTACCAGACACATCTACCCACAGGAACTTGTAATCAGACGTCACCATAGCTAAGAGAATGACACTGAAGAAGCCTTTGTAGTTGTAGTACTCGGAACCGGAATCTGGGGGAGCCTTGCATGCCACGTGCTTGCCATCAATAGCGCCAATAACATGGGGAAAGTTCCATCTCTGGTACCAGTCATTTTCTAGTTGCAGCCAGCCTTCTTGAGTGGTGGGAGGTGACATCAGCTCATCCAGGTACTCCTCTACGATAGCCTCGCAGACTTCTCTGACAACATTGCTGATCGTGTTGTGGGGGACCCTCCAGGCATACTGCATGTCACGGTACTTGGCACCAGATGCTAGGTGACGAAGGGTAAGGGCAATCTTCAAACCTGGATCAAGGGGAGCTCTCCAGTTGGTTGTCTTCTTTGTAATTTTGGAGGTCAGCCTCTGAACAATCTCGTCAAACATGTGTGGAGGCATACGCATGAAGTTCTTGAAGGATCCTGTGTCTTCACTGCGGAGCTCCACCATCAGTCGATCATACAAGCCCTGCTCTGGTCTTCTACAGATCCACTCTCTCACCCAGATCTTTCTAGCTGCTCTTCCCCTCCTCCTTCTCCTTCTCCTGACCAACATATGGACTTGCAGCAGCTGATCAATCTGATTCTGGAGCAGGAATACCAGGACATCTCTTCTCTGGGTGTTCATGGTGACGAGCAGCTGGACAATAATGGCAGGACCTTGAGGAAATAGCCACTATTATACAGCACCAATCATGCGTGACTTCTTAGTTATACATCAGTGCCTCATCAGTATTTCATGTGAATTGCATACGCTTATTTGCGTTTTTTGTTGGAGATATATTCGCCAATGAAGATTTTTCTGAGTGATTGTCAGTGATTTTAAGTGAAATGTACGTGTTACTGGTGTGGAACATGAGCGATCTGTCTGTTATTCTTCAGTGAAAAACCATAGATGTTCGTGACAAGAGCAACATTTTCACTAACAATCACTTCAAAACTACGCATATTTCACGCATTGTCCACGTGAGAACTACGCAGCACACGCATATATAACTTAAGAAAAGCGTACAAGTGCGCAAAGTCTTGCGTGAACCGATTTTTGAACTGTTCAAAACCTCGAATCGCGCATAAAGATGTTCTGCCGTATATCCACTTACAATCACTGAGCTTTCACGTGAGAAAAAAGGATGAAACACGCAAATGACAGATGAATCACGCAAGGCTGAAAATTTGTACGATTTTCATGCGTAATTCATGCGTTTCTGCAGTGTGACCGGGCCTTAACAATTAACCTTTTTCAGTTACTCAATTAAACTTGAATTGAGCCTGCGTGAATGAATTGCCTTACGTCAATTTTAGCCAATTTTTGTTGGAAATGTAACAAATTGACATATTGAAGTTAGTACGAGAGATTCGAAAAAATCGAATCTTGAGACTGATTCGGGATCGATCTCAAAGCAAACATATGGTATCGATATCGAATCGAATCTCGAATATTCGCAGGACCCTAGGTTGAGCGATACTTTCAACAGCAAGGGTCATATCATGTTGGACAGTTTTGCGAGCGGAGGAAGCCGGAGTGTACAGAGAGAACCAATGAGTAGCAACTGTCAGACCACCCAACCGGGCATAAATAGAGTTAAACGCGGTCGAACATAAGTGCGTCGTCAGCCTGCAGTACGACGTAGAAAACAGGCCACCATTCATCACGTGGGCAATCGGGATTAAGTGTCTTGCCAAAGCATACAGCGCAGATGGTGCTGGTCAGGATCGAACTGTCGACTTTTCTGAAGATGACATGTAAAGTGACAGTGCGTGCAGATACTACTTCCCAAGAACGGTTGCTTTGCAGAGTATTCAGGTCGCAATTAACCCATTACCTAACACGAAAGGCAGAAGACACTTACAATTGAAATTCTTGAATTACGAAATATTTTCATTTTTTGTGTCAAAAACATAGCTTTTGACCCCTCATTTGAACGAGCCCGTTCCAATGAGTGGTCATAAGCTATGTTTTTGAGACAAAAAGTGAAACAAATAATGAAAATTGAATGGTTATTTTTGTAAATAGCGCTCGCCTTTTTTGGCCGTAACGTTGGGTAAAGAGTTAAAATACCCCTCGTACCACATGAGGCATATTATCGGGACAACTAACTCTCCTGGGTCAATCAGCGCCGGGAATTTGTTTTAAAACGTCTCGCTTAGGCTGAAGAGTCTGCGATCGCCTCACCGTCCTATCATCCGGCTATCACCTTCGAAAAATTGTCATTTTTAAATGATTTTTGTTGTATGTTATGGTTTAGAGTATCAAATCCACACTGGACATTGTGCACTCGTTTGTTTTGTGAAATAATGAAACTATTTTTATTTCTTTGCTTTTAAATTGCTTTGCAGGATACAGAATGGTAAATTGTTGGTAAATACAGAAATTCCGGGTTTAAAGGTAGAATTCAGTAAAGATGGTGGAAAAACATGGGAATTAGCCATGGAAGAACCGCCTGTCAAGGCTGGAGAGGCACTATACTTGAGAACAAGGTAAATGTAATGACGCAGGTGTTTTTTTAGTCCAGTGGAGAATGGAAGATACAGAATTTCCAAACGATATTAGCGATACAAGGCATCGCCTCATGTCACAAGTGACACATGGTAATATTCTTCATCGCCAGTTTCTGTCAGAAGTTTCTTTAGCTTGAATCCCCATATAAAGATGGATGTTTCTTCTCTTAATTGAGAACATTTATGAAGAATAACTGTTTAAAGGACATAATTTCGTTGGCCCGAACTGGCCATTGACAAGTAGGTTTTCCTGAAGGACCATCCTGCAAGCAGAGGAAATCCACCCAAGACCTAAATTGCCTATAAAATGAATGAGCATTCCGTCCCGTCTATATCAAGATCACTGGGAAAATGTAGCCTTGTAATGCCGTTTACGAGAGAGAAATATCGTCAAAGCAACCCCTGATATTTTTCGAGGCAATTAAACGTCCAGTTCAGCTCGGCACTGATCGAAGTTTAGTTGCATCGAAATATTCCAAAGCTCTTCGAAACTTCTAAATTCGATTCGATTCATATTCGATTCGGGGCGTGGATTTGGGAAATGTTCGAATCCTCGGATTTTTATCATAGTCCTACCAAGTGTCTCCTCTTGAACTCTTCTTCTATCATCAGGTCTCCTTTACAGGAGACCTGATGATAGAAGAAGAGTTTAAGGAGATTTCTCTTTCCACCCGAATCTATTTGGACTTTGTCCTGGAATATTTCGGTTTTTTGTTACTGACGCGCCGTTCAATACAATACTTGAAATGAAGACAGGCAATATTAATTTATTGTTGTAAGAAGGTATCGTATTAATAATTGGAGGAGCCGTGAGATTAGATTCGAAATTCGATTCGATATCCTCTGCTTGGTTCGATTTTACAATCCATATATTCCTCTTCGATAGGGCCACAAAGGAGCAACTGCGTTTTTTCAACGCCCTGCTCAAGTGATACAGTACAATCGTCGAGGACTGCTCACAATCCGCGCGTCAGCAGTGATGTCCACGCATGCGTTTACTAGGTAATGAGAATCATCATCAGCAAAATTTTAATTAATGAAGCACCAGGTTGTACCCGGTGCTTCATTAATTCAATTTTGGATGATTATTCTTATTATTAGTGTTTGGAATCTAATATCATCATATGACTCGTCCGTTTTGTTCACTTTAAAACATTTGATATTTTGTTTTCATATTAATCAGTGATAAATAAAGCCTTCCGTCAATTTCATTGGTCAATTTCAAAACTAGACAATTTGATTGGCTGAACAAAATACAACTGGGCCACATTTTCATAATTTGCATAATTAGAGTTGGGGGCTTTCATTGGTCAATTTCAAAACTGGACAATTTGATTGGCTAAACAAAATACAACTGGGTCACATTTGCATAATTTCAGTTGGGAGAATTTACGTTATTTGTCCTATTTGGGGTGGGTTATATTGTATTAATCTTTTACCTAACGTAACGGCGTAATACAAGAAAAACATCATTCATTTTCATTTTTTTTATATTTTCACTTTTTGCTTCCAAAACATTGGTTATGACCCCTCATTGGAACTAGCGTGTCGGGCTCGTTCCAATGAGAGGTCATAACCTATGTTTTGGGATCAAAAAAAAGAAAAAAAATAGTTATAGGAGGATGTTTTACGTGCCGTCTGCAATTCAAGTTAGGTGATGAGTTAAAAAGTCATACTAAGTGGCTAATTTGTGCGTGTGTGTGTCATATGATAAATAGAATATGAAATGAGTGTTTTTCTCATATAATATTTATGAAACTCGTCCCAATTTTCCGTTTGGGTGAGCCTCAGGCTCACCCAAACGGAAAATTCTTAGACTCGTTTCATAAATATTATATGAGAAAAACACTCATTCCATATCCTCTATTTATTGCGTTTGTGGGAATATTGCCGTTCCGTGGGCAGTGACCATTCCACGGTGGCCGTACTGTAACCCCTGGAGAAATAGAGTTTATCCGGTCTATCACTATCACTATCTATCATCCACTATTACATGATGTGAAAACAAGTCATAAGCGATATGCAATGCTACACGCAATCAGTGCCTCCGAGAGAAAATACGGGCCCCGGGGGGGGGGGGGGGGGGGATCAATTAGATGGTACCACCTGGGCCCCCTTGTTTCAAACCCAACTTACCAAGTACCCATAAAAATATTCACCGTCCCCCGACCGATATCTATTATGACTCAATGCCTCTCAAAGACTAGATTGGGTTACACAAGAGAACGGTAAGAAGGGATAAATATATATATATTCATATATATATATATTGAATCAACCGAACTTATTGTTCACGCCACTTTAATTAGCATATGATAAAGCATGTGGACATACTCTAGTGCCCACAGATGGTCCATTGAGGATAAAAATAACTGCAAGCTGCAGCCGCACGACTGCATCATGCAGTTATTTTTATCCTCTTTGTCTCTTTTTATGGGGCTTTTCCTCTTACCTAAAACTGCATGCAAAGGCTTTGCCATGTGGTAAGGATTCTCAGCATTAAGCGATTTACTGTCATGCTACATATGCACTGGGCAATGAAAAAAATCTGGCAAACTAGCTGTCTCGGGTGGCGCGGTTTCGTCCTCGCGAGCTCCCCGGACCGCCGGGCCTCGAGGTTACTATCCCGGCTCCCCGCCCCCCCCCCCCCTCTCGAAGGCCCTGCATGCAATGCATAGTGAACGAGTATGTGTACATGTAGGAGTAGCAGAAGGTAATGAAATTATGTTTGTTGTTACCACGGATAACTAATTGTGTACCACGATTGTTGTGTTTATTCAACGTTACCCAATACAATAAAGACATTTAAAATGGGTTGTTAATCCAACCATGGAATACGGCATGTATGTAAGGACGGCATGTAAGAAACCATCTGATTGGCCGTGGAGCATCTGAAAGGCGTTGTGACGCGAATGAAATACTGGACACAAAACAACAGTGTCACGTAGGAAAGTAAACAGACCGTCGAAGGTGATATTTCTCTTTAACCCTTTACCCAACGAATCGCCCGCATCCGCCCGCGTAATATACAAATTCAGCAGTTGAAAAAATATTATTTTTCAAAACATTTCAACAAAACCATATCATGTGAACCCTCGTTGGAACGAGCTCGTCGGGCTCGTTTCAACGAGGGGTCACATGATATGGTTTTGTTGAAATTGTTTGAAAAATTAAAAAAAAATGATATTTAAAATAATAAATTTTGATATAGTCTGCGTTGGGTAAAGGGTTAAACTCGAATCTTTAGCCACTTAATTCTAGCTTAATCGATTTAAAGATATATAACACAACTCTTGGTGTGTATGACAGTTTCAGTCGTCTTTAAGACTTCCAGGTGGGTAGTTAAGAGTGTTGTGGAAGATATGATGTCTGAAGATATCTGCTTGGCACCACTTACATGATGTAAAATTTTAAAATAGTTTTAACAGCATTTTAGGCTTGCAGTTAAAACTAGAAGTCCTGTCACGAACTGTGCGCTTATCTGGGCTTAATTGCGCCTAGGAATTGCGCGCAATTGCCATATCGAATGGCATTCAAAGTAATGGCATTCAAAGCACGGCAGGTTCTCCTGGTTACTCATAGCAAACACAGGCAATGTTTCTGCCAATGGACCTCCGGGTTACCTGGAGGTCCATTGGCTGAAACATTGCGTGTGCACAGGCCATATGTACATAATTTGATAGCCTTACTATGGTCATAACGCGTAGATTAACGCGCAGATCGACGTGCTATATATACGCATTTCCTGACAGGACTACTAGTTTTAACTGTATACATTTTGTAAAATTTACGATCTTTTATACCTTTAATGGTCATTCGTCAGGTAAGAAATGGAATAAGTTCCATCAAAGAGGTCAAAACAACTCGTAATAGAACCGCGAGTAAAATGTAAAATGTTCGACTAGCGTTGAATGCAGTAACCCGTTCTGTCCCGATTGTTGTACCGAGAGGGAATAAATAGATGATAACTATAAAACATTCGACGGTTTACCCTGTTTCCAACTAATCATTATCATTAGCTGGATACTCCTTTTGGTGTTCCTACAAAGGTGGAGGCTGTTGACATTTTTATTTTGTCATATCGTAACTGTATCTTGTCTGGTATTCTCATCAATGGGGATGTGCTTCTTGCCTTAGCAAACAATTGGGTTGTTTCCTACCTGACTGTGACGAGTGTGTTGTCACCTGCAACCTTGTTAAAGAGCAAGGTCATCAGCTTGGAAAGCGAAACTTGGGGCGGGCGCCTCTTATTCATACAGAACTTTAAGCATTAAAGTTAAAAGTGAAATGTCAGTCTGTGTCTCTCACCAAAACATCTCGCCTCTTTTGGGAGTTGGTAGATAGACAGCCCATCTGGCTATGCCATCTCCCAACAGTATATATTTCAGTGTTCAAACTCTTTTAATATTTTACATTACCAGGAAGACTTTAATTTTAACCTCTAGGTCTCCGTGCAGCTACTTTTATATTGATCGGAAAAAAGTATTGCTAAGTGTATTCTCCCTTAAGAACTCTAACGGTGGGATATGTTTGACTTGCCAGTGTTTTTACATCATTGTTGGCTGCCTGTACAGACAACCAACAATAATGAAGAAACACTGTTAAGTCCTCGGCAGTTGTGTATATTTGTTTATTTTATTTCATTAGTTTCTCTTCCCCCAGAACAAATCGTATTCCCACTCACACTCGCCGGAAATGGTATTTCACTCCCAGCATCGTATTCCACTCTCAGCGATTACTGACTATTTTTTGACATCTTTTGAAAGTAATGACGGAATCAATTACAAAGGGTTGTTTTGGGAAAAACAAATAAAGATAAAATAAAATAAATACAAAAGTGAACTGCTCGGACTCGAGTACGTTTCTATCCTGTCGTGGGCCGCGCGGATTATTTCACTAGGCTAACGCCTCGTGAAATAATCCTCCGCGCGCCCCTATCGAGGATAAACATCGTACTCGAATCCGTGCAGTGAATTAGTGTGTGTATGCGGGAGTTATTTGCGTAACATTAATCTTTGCACTTAATATGGTTAAAGTGGAACCAAAAGTATAATGTCATTAAAATTGTGATCTTTTGGAGCAGTTGTTAGAGTGTGAAGAAAGCACCTATTTAGTAACAAATACCCCCAAAAACCCAAACACACCGTGTATTGTAGCGTTAATGATGCATTTTGCAAAGCAATCACTTTCGCAGGATTAGATCAAATAATCACAGTGGAGCCAGCGGTGTCAGTCTAATGTATGCTTTGTAGTAAAAGGGCGTCCGACACCATTGGCTTTACTAAAATGATTGGAAATAGTTCTGCGCTGGAGGTTATTCAACTGCATCAGTTGAAATTTTCTCTTCTACCAGAAGAACAATCAATTTGAATTATATGTTATACGTTTCCAGACTCGTGTGGTTAGTGGTGCTTTCTCATTGGCTATAAAAGCCACACCAAACAGCTGATAAGAAAAACGCGTTGTTGACATAAAAAGCGAATCGTACATTCTTGTTGTTCGAATATTCAGTCCGTCTGTAACTTCTGCCCACTAAAGTAACTGGGAAAAGAATTGGAGTGTGTCGACAAGTGGCTGCAGTTACCTCAAAAGTTGATCCAATATCTCATTTTACGGACAAGTCGCGGGATTATTATAATCCCCGGTGAGTCTGGAGGTGGGATGGGGATTTCCACCTTCAGACTCACCGAGGATGATTTTTCTCCCCCCCTCCCCCCACGAGGATTACGTTATTATAGATAATTAGCGGTCACGTGCTGACATACCCAATTTATCAAGTCATAGTCCTTTCGAAAAACGAACAATTTCATCAGAAAGATCGTACAAAAGTTAGGTATATACCCTAGGTATATACTAAAAAATTGATTTGTAACACTATCCGTTAAGGGGCTAATGAATTTGCGCGTGTCAAACTCTAATGTAAAGGGCATTGTGAGATTATTGATCGATCGATAAATTCGCGCAGTGATATTATTAAATCTGCTGAGAAACATAGGGTTGAAACAAATCAACATTGTTGATTTTGAATGGCACGTGGATTACATACGGGAAATCGTGAAGCCATTTTGTTTATTTACAATTGTGCAGACGACGATGAAGTAGTTCCGGCGACCTAATAAAATATGCAAATGAGTGTGTCACGTGGGGTGGGTGGGATAAAAATATCCCACACTGCTGTCTCGCCCGGGACACGCGTATGTTTCACGTATAGTGGAGGGAGAAAAAGACCCACCATCCGGTTTTTACTCGCTACTCAACCTGTTAACTACGGGTCGCATCTTGGGACTGAACATGACACTTTTACACAGTAACTTCCACCCGATGGCGTCTTATGATATCAATGATCTCTGTAGCTCTTACAAGAGACACTGTTTTGGAGTGAGAACAACGCCTGTGAAAGTACACTAATTTTGGGATAAATGTCTGGAATTGGAAGACAATTATGATGTTATCGTATTGTCAGGAGGTTGTTCTTCCAGATGGCTTCCTTTTTTTCCGATCACGTTTTCAGTATGTTTCGCCAGTACTTGTTTCATTGGTCATTGTACCTGTTTTTTGTTTTTGTTCTTTTTTTGGGGTCGCGGAGGGTGGGGGGTGGGGGGAGGTTGTTCCTTAACATTTTTTCAAGTGCATGGTTATATTACAATCAGTCTACAAAGTTGTAAATAATAAAACATCTCTTGATGCAATCCCAAAATATGGTTGGGGCTAGAATGGAATTCAAATACGACTTTAACCCTATCGCATGATAGGTGTGTGACTTATTGAATAAGTGAACTGCTGTACCCTGTTCGCTTTAACCCTTTACCCAACGCAGACGATTTCAAAATGTATAATTTTAAATATCATTTTTTCAATTTTTTCAAAAAATCTCAACAAAACCATATCATGTGACCCCTCTTTGGAACGAGCTCGACGAGCTCGTTCCAAAGCGGAGTCACATGATATTGTTTTGTTGAAAATTTTCGAAAAATAATATTTTTCAGCTGCTGAATTTGCATATTACGCGGGCGGATGCGGGCGATTCGTTGGGTAAAGGGTTAAATCAATGTCATAACTCGTCCAACGCAGCGAACACGAGTGGGGGAAACCAGAGTACTCGGAAAGAACCACCGAGCGGCAACTGCCAAAGTCTCCAATTTACTTAACGCTGCACGAGCAGAGTTAGCAGCGATTGGAGGCAAGTGCAGCATCGACGTCCCGTACACTTTGCAGCTCTTGGCATATGTTATTTATAGTATAAAATTCAAAGAAATTGAAAATGCATCATGCCATTGAATTAATAGCCCTTTTGCACAGTGTGGTATTTGATTCTTTTCTTCGTATTGTTTTTGTTTACACTCCCCTTAAAAATAATGCACACTTAGGCCCAACAAAGTAGATCTTCTGTTTCTCAGGCCATTTTTTGTAAAGTTGCATTTGGGCGGGCGTATTCTATTTTATTTTTTATTTTTGTAATTATTTCTTTGCCATCAAAAGTTCATATTACTGGTTTGTTTTACGTTTTAGGTGACATATTCTACAGAATAGCATGGGTGGTGGTGTATTTCGTCCCTTGAGTGCAAAAAAGGTTTGCAGTGCTTTATCATTGCAAATCCTTGTTGCTCTCAAGAGACAGATTTATCAATTTTATTAATTTGGATAAAATATCAGACACAGGCCATTAAATTTATAATATTTTTAAGTTTGCATTGGTTATAAAAAGAGAGCATGCGGCAACCAAACAAGCCTCAGTGTGGTATAATCTTCCAAAGTTCCACAAAACGGAAAATTGTGGTCGAGTCAGCATCTCCTGTGCACAAAATGGTATTTCTCCTGACACAAATATTCGATAAGATAAGGTTCCTGAGGCACCTTTTCAGGAGTAAATAGACAACAGTTCACTGTTTGGATTCGAGTACGATTTTTATCCTCGAGTAGGGCGCGCGGAGGATTATTTCATGAGGCGTTAGCCCAGCGATATAATCCGCGCGACTCACAAGAACATAAAATCGTACTCGAATTCGAGCAGTGAACTTTTGTATTTATTTTATTTTCTCCTTATTTGTTTTCCCCAAACAACCCTTTAGAATTGATTCATCTCAACCGATTTGTAAACAATTAAAAAAAATGAAAAATAGTCCGTCATCGCCGAGAGTGGAATACGATGCTGGGAGTGGAATACCATTTTCGGCGAGTGTGAGTGGGAATACGATTTGTTTTGGGGGAAAAAACCGAATGAAAATAAAATAATATTTTGTTAACCCTGTAAAAAATATTTTTTGCACTTGATATTAAACTCATTTTCTGTTTCAGGTCTGCAGATGGAAAGAGATTTAGCCGTGTGATCAGGATGGTTTCCAGGAACACGGAAGGATTTACCCAGGGCTCACAGATACCGTGTTCTTCAACACTGCTCATAGTTAATTTGATATTGTTGCTATATAACACACTGCACTGACATATTTCATTTTTCCCTCCTTATTACGTACACTTACTTCACATCCATCAGTAGAGCAGCATGACAATAATCACTTGACCTTTTCAGCACCGGTTCTTGCACACGATTTGCTTATAGAACACTAGCATTAACGATTTGAGCGTATTAGTTTTGTATTTGCGGAGGTGGGGTTCAGTTTATAATTTAATCCAACAGTCCCACAGAGCTGTTGAATTAAATTACACTGTCCCTCACCCACAGTGGCGCCGGAAGCACTTCAGGGAGGGGGGGGGGGGGGGCGGGGGGTGATCAGACCCCGAGAAAAGGGCATTTAATTGCACTAGCATGCTGAAGCATGCATTTCTCGAAGGCCGAAGATGAGGCAGTTTGAGAGGCGATCCCCCTTCCATCGGGAGGGGGCACCACCTATAACTCTCCCAACTCTCCCAACTCTCTCATTGAGTTTTGAAAGCTCCCAGAACGGATTTGGGAAATATTTTAGCTTTACTTCGATAACGAATCATTGTAAAAATTGAGTGACGAACCCGGGAAGTGCATTGTCTGTCTTCCCTCGCCATCGTGGTCCGAAGGCAGGGAAGGCAGCTGCACTCCCCCCCCCCCCCTCTGCCCCTGAGCTTCCGGCGTTCCTTCTAACTTTTCTTAACTATTAGGTGTCCATTATATTCTTCTCCAATACCGATGTTTTTTAACACAAAAATATATTCTTAACGGCTTGGAAGGGTTATTCTCCAAACACATCGCCCAGCTACGACAAGTGCTACACGAAAACTACGTCTTTCAATTATATTTAAGTTGCCAGTTTTGGGTTCCAAAACATACCTACAGTACGGTCGTCATGGACTGGTTACTTTCCACTGGTGAGCAATATTTCCAATAATATTAGATTCCAAACACTAATTATTGGAAAATCATGAAAAATTCAATTAACCCTTTACCTCACGCAGACGATATCAAAATTTATTATTTTAAATATCATTTTTTCAAATTTTTCAAAAAATTTCAACAAAACCATGTCATGTGACCCCTCGTTGGAACGAGCTCGTTCCAACGAAGGGTCACATGATATGGTTTTGTTGAAAGTTTTTGAAAAATGATATTTTTTCAACTGCTGAGTTTGCATATTACGCGGGCGGATGCGGCTGATTCGTTGGGTAAAGGGTTAATGAAGCAAAGGGTAAACCCGGTGTTTCATTAGTTAAAATTTTGCAAGTGACGGTTTTTATTACCTGGCAAACGCATGCGTGGACATCACTGCCCCTGCGTTGATTACGATCAGTCTTCTGCGACTGAACTTTATTCATCTCTCAATAAAATGACTTCGTCGAGCCCGTTCAGTGGTTATGATCTATGTTTTGGAGGTACACACTGAAAACGGCAACAACAACAAAGAACCGAAAACATTTGTAACTGGTAGGTGTTGAATACACGTTATCAATCTGACAGAATGTTTCTCAGTATTATTACCCAGTCTCATATTTCATTTTCATATTTAAATAATTTATTAGAAGCTCGCGGGAATGCTATTTCAATGCTCACGGGAATATAACCAAATCCACAATTTCACGTTGCCAAGCAATTATATGTTTTCGCGTTTAGCCACAGTTACAGAATTTGGCCTATACGTGAGTACTATGCAAACACAAATGACGTTGGAACTCCGACAGATATGTGTTCATTATTTTCTAATCACAATCACCGATCAGACCAAATTTGTCTTGTAACTGTCTTTCCGAACAAATCGTTATATAGACTCTCAGCGCACAGCTTTGTCATTTTAAAGCTACTGGAAGACACTGGGTTGACAGCAAAAATTTTTTGTGGTGTCGTATCATGAAATGTGCCGATTTTGAGTATCTGAGCGATGGATGTTGCATGAGTGGGAGAGGATGGCTGCTTTTACCGATGAGCACTCCGATTGCATCCACACTTGTCCATCCTACAGTTGATATTATGCAGTTCAGACCATTCTGCATACCTGTATGCATTATTTAATTCCATACAGGTGGCTCGACTGACACATTTTGTAAATATTACTGCGGGGGCTCGGTGGCTCAGTTGGTAGAGGTGCAGGCTGCAACCGAGAGGTCCTCGGTTCGAATCCCACCTGCGGCAACCGCGTTGTTTCCTTGGGCAAGACACGTCACCCCCATTGCCCACGTGGGGGCACGGTGACGTTGTGTACTAAGGCGTACTGCACGTCGATGGTATATTGGGGAGCTGACCAATGCTAACCCTGCTTGTGTGGAGTTGGTATATTGGGGAGCTGACACTTGCTCGCCGTTGCTCGGTGGTTCTCTCCGGGTACTCCGGCTTCCTCCACCCGTAAAACTGTCGTGGTCATGATTAGCTATTGTGCACAAATATGTGACCTTAAACACCAATAAATAAATAAATAAATAAATAAATATTACTGCTTATTATTTGTAACACCTGTAATACAACGAAATCGTAACATAAATGAATAAATCAATCAATGAGAATAATTGGAAATAAAGAAAACAGACACAGTATATATATTTCTCTATGAGTAGAATAATTGCATAGAATATATTTCGTCCCCTGAGTTCCAATGTGTTCTATGTGCCTACTGGCACATAGAACACATTGGAACTCAGGGGACGATTTTTCAGTCATAATTCACAATGAAATTCCTTTCAACGGATACCTCGCAAACGAAAGCGCCGTTATTTTACATTTTCGTAATGGTAACTGAGAAGTAACAATTTGAAATGTAGAGTGATAATTCTATTTTTAGCAAGTGTGAGCATTACTTGAAAGGTTATTTTTCCATTCTTCTCATTCCAACAAGGTGTTGATAAGATTTATGAGTATAGCTGGATAGAATTCAAAGGTATTGATGCACTCTTGAGCAACTTTGGAATTACATTGTTGAGGAGCTTCCGTCGTACTGTAGGCCTGGTGCATAATCTGAATACAGTATATATGTAATAATAGTTATATAGTATAGTTATTAGCTATAGAACTATGCCCTCGCTATGCCTCCTTGGACTCAGAGGAGCCCATGTACACTTGGGTGGGACAGATTTTTGCGGAGAATACGTTATTATTTAGAAGCGTCTAATATCATTCAGCGACGATACTATAAGTTACACGGTGTCTCAGCAGGGTGTACGGGACTGTACTACCCATCTGAGATTCGTATATCCTGAGGCTGAGGCTAAAAGCCTCAGAAAATACGAATCTCAGAAGGGTAGATCAGTCCACTACATGGGCGCAGATCTGTTGTAAGAAGTGGGGGGGACATGACCGAAAGCAGATGCCGAAGGCATCTGCCGCGAGTGCCGAAGGCACGAGCGTTTGGGGGGGGGGGGGGGGGGGTCTGGGGGGGTTCTCCCCCCAGAAAATTTTTTTCAGAAAGGGATAAAAAGAAGCATTCTGGCAGCATTTGGAGTGAAATCCTTTTTGTTTTTTTAAGCCTTAAAAGGCTATTTTTAACTGATTTTTTTCATATCACTGCTACAGAATTGGGTGATTTTAAATATACTTTAAAAATAGCTCACCGTAAGTTACGGTGAGCTATTTTTAAAGTATATTTCGTAAGACTGCTCATTCGACACATCTAAGGTACTTGCAGTTGTTACTGCAGACGTCTCACAAAGAGTCGAGGTTGGGCGGGGGTGACAGATGCCCAAAGCATCAGTTGTGAGTGTCGTAGCTTACTGAGGGTGGTTCGGGTGTGGGGGTGGGGCAAACCCTCGAAAATATTTTAATGCAGCTCTCAAATGCTGCATTTTGGTGGCTCTGGGGTGAATTTCCTGTTGGTTTGTCTTAATAGAAAATATAGTTTTTTCAACAACACGTAATATTTTGAAATACTGGTCCGTTTAATCTGATTAATAGTGATTATCATATACCCCAAATAAAATAACACTTGAGCCTGTACTCACATAAATAAACGTTAATCAACATGCTCGTGTCAAACGGGAAAGCCCCCACATCTTGTGTGATAACTTTCCATGTCAAGTTGCTTTCGGATTTTTATGGGGGGGACACTACACATGATGTCCCCCCCTACAAAATGTTTGGGGGGGACACGTCCCCCCCGTCCCCCCCATGATCTGCGCCCATGGTCCACTACACCCTGCTGAAACACCGTGCGACGAATTTTTTACCTTGTCCCTTTCAGTGTGTCGAGTTTCGTTTTATTATGTAATCCTCAAACGGTATTCCAGTGGCGAAAACCTCGATAAAGAGAAATTGAAAGAAACATATCCTTCTTTATTATTGAACAAGAATGATTTGGAGTTATTTCCCTTGAATTGAACTGAAACATTTGGCAGACATCAATTCAAGGACATTGGGAACTGACGCATCGTTATTATCGTAACACACAAGATGACTTTAAAAGTGTTTCATTAGATACAGTGGTGCGTCGTGTGTCTGGAAGAATCGGAGACACTATATTCAAACTTGCGTAAGAGCTACGGTAGATATTTTGGTACCGTCTGTAGCGTCTCTCGGAAAGTGAGTTGTCGCTCTTGGACTAAATACTGTTGGTTGGTATTTTCGGTATTGTAAACCTTTCAACTCCCCTTGATAGCTTTAGTTCATTCGTTTTCCAAAGGAGAACCTAGTGGGCCCCCTCCAAATCCCCACCATAATCGGTGTGGGTCGCTGGATGGGCTGGTCGGGTGGTGTTCTGCCCAAGCGAAAATTGTGCATGACAATGGACATGACAATCAACACCGGCTTGCACATTGCACATCATACAAAGTTACGACATGACCGTTGGCGACTTTGCAGGTGTAATCAAGTTATGACACTCATTTACGCAGTAATAGTCCTTTTATATTGGTTTGATCGCGATTTGGATAAAGTGATCCAGAAGCATCACAATGTAAATCAACACTCGCTCTGAAACTGAGAATTTCCCATACCAACCGGAAGTAATTTATATTAGTCGCCACCGTGCAGAAGAGTTCTGGGAATCAGGTTGAGATAACCTATTTATCTACAGAGCCTTTAGCCGTTATATCCTAATACCATCCAGAGGAGTAATATCCACAGTGGGTGAAAGTGGACAGCCATTTCTCCTTTGTGGCGACGTTCATTCAAATTTTAATTTTAATTATAATATATCACCTATCCTTCTTGACGAAATTGTTATTCATTTTTACACGCTTACCGTGAAATAGCCCCCTTACGGAAATATCGCCCACATGTGTAAAAAACATATGAGGTCAGAGGTCACGGTGAGTCACATTGATGTAAAGCCTTGTAACTGAATACATACTGTGCGTTTATGAACAACACCGGGCTCCGTTGAAATTCTGCAAAATTATGATCATCGAGACATTATGTGATAAAAATATACTATTAAACAAAGGAGGGGATATTTGATAAAAGTGAGATATATGAAGAAATATATTTATATTTTCATCAAAAAGACAATTGAGGCCTTGCATTGTGACATCTGGTGAATGATTTCAGCGATAGTTAGGTGTCTGGCAAGCACACGTTCCACGCACTGTGCTGTAGAAGACATGGACGGTCAGTCTGAGAATTTACCACATTCAGTCGAAGACCTCAATACCTTGTAAATCCTCCTCGGTTCGCGAGACTACCGCGGATCCGACGTGGCATTCTCATCACCAAACATCCAATATCAGCTTGACTGATGTTATTCCATTCTTCCCGCAGTGCAAACTGGACAATGGTGGGGCTGTTGGCGTTGTCGTAGGCGCCCGCCAAGCATATTCCAGACGTGCTCGATTGGTGAAAGGTCTGGACCTAGTGCCGACCAAGGCAGCGTAGTGATGTTCTGCTCCTGGGGGAACTCTGTAGCGACACGGGCCCTGTTTGCTCTTGCATTGTCATCTTGGAAAATGAATCGACGGGCGTGACGTCGCGCAAATGGCACCATATGATCTGCTAACATGTTGTCACGGTAGTACTGCCCTGTCACACACCCTTGGATGATATTTAATGCTGCTCTACTTGTCATGGTTATGCCTCCCCACACCATAACCGATCCACAACCAAAACGATCGTGCTGCCTAACGGTTAGGTCATGGTATCGTTCGTTCCGCCGCCGCCACACTCTGTTTCGCCTGTCGTGGAAGTCGAAAGTGAACCTCGATTCATCGGAAAACATGACGTTGCTCCACCGGCGATTGTCCCAGCGTTGTCGTGCTCCACACCAATTACGCCTTGCTGCGATGTGACATTCAGTCAAACGTGGAATTATTCGAGGTCGTCGAGCGTACAAATTCCAGGTGTGTAGGCCAATTCGGATAGTCTGACCACTGACTCGCACATCTGTCGCTCGGTGCAGCTGCTGTCCAATTTCTGAGGCACTTTGATGACGGTTACGTAATGCTGTGGTTCGGATGAAACGATCCGGGTTATCAGTTGTCGCACTTGGACAACCTGACCGACGTCTGTCATCAAAATTGCCTTTCTGACGGTAGCGTGACCACAATCTGCTAATCACCGATTGAGTAACGTTGAGAATTTGAGCCTCTGCAGTCTGTCTGTTGCCAGTTTCCAACATGTCAAACGTAAACGTTCGTCACATGTCAGTCTTCGCATACCTCAAAAATTTCGTTTCGACCAGAAACTATTGATGAACGAGTTTATACCAAGAAGGAACGGCGAGACCTCTGAAAAAGCCCGTCCAGTACAAATGAAAATTTCAAAACGTACCCACAGACATTAACGCGGCGCTCGTGAGAAAACCCTGCACGAAGTTTTCGTGGGCCGGTGACATTCATGATCCACACTAAACTTGGTATTCTCTCTCTCTCTTGGTAACATATTGATGTATCCAACCGCGCGTATCCAATACCATTTTCCGAAAATATCAACATCAGTTTGGATATCCCCTACTTTTTTGAATAGTTTAATATCAAATTCGTAACGTTTTCACACGAAAGGTCTGAACATCGTTCACAAAGATCGATCCAAGCCTCGGTAAACCTCGTGCAGCGCGTCCGTGAATATCACATCATGCGTTTATTGACAAAAACACCAGAAGATTAGCTGAAACAGAGTTGACTGAAATTGGGATGGGGGGGGGGGGGGGGGTGGTCAACTTTTTTGAACAGACATATATTCAGCCGAAGATGCATGATAACCAGGGGTGAAGGAAGTAATTCGAACTACAGTCACAGATACACACCAACATTCTGTATATACGTGGTCACCCATGTGTGGTAGAAAAACAACACACAAGGCTACGTTTGGGCCTAACGCACTTGAACACAGAGAAATATAAAACATTTTTGGCTCTATAATTAACAAATTTCCCGAAATCTGTTACACATGGAGCCACAAATATGCACTTTTCTCGATTTTAAAGCCTGCAGAAGCGACAACTTTTGCGAGGGAATCTTCTGTCACGACTTACAATATAGCCGTCGTGGGCTAGTCACTTTTCACGGGTGGACAATATTTCTATACGGACGTAGTAATATTAAATTTCAAACACTAATTACGTGAATAGTCATCCGAAATTTAATTAATGAAGTACAGGGTACAATCCGACGCTTCATTAATTAAATTTTGCTGCTGATAATCTTTATTACCTTGTAAACGCGTGCGTGGACACCACGGCCGTCACGTGGATTACGACCACTCCACGGCAACTGTCCTGTAACAGTGGATAACCTGTGCGCCCATTCTCGCTAATCCCAATAAGATTGCAATGACGGGAACCCAAACAAGAAGTGCAGGTTTCAGGTGACTGGGAGGAGGGGCGAAATACACGTTCCCTCTATCTGTCCGATAAGAAAATGTGTTAAATATAGAACAAAAACTGTGCACTTTTCTCTGCTTCAAAGGCCCTAGAAGTGGTAAATCATATAAGAAAAATACAAGTGTCGGGTAACTTCAAGTGAGTCGTGGAGCACCACTCACCTCATACTGACACTGATTTTCTGGCACTGAATTATGGTGTAAAAAATATATTGTGTTGGTAAAAATATTGGCCTTCTCTCTCTCTCTCAACTATATTCCAGAAGAACTTTTTTCTCGGGGTGGGTGGGGGGGGGGGGATTCAAGTGCTCCATGTTCTCTCGATTCCTACGTCCTTGACGCTTACCCAAAAGTTGTGGTCATCATAATGCCACAGATTGTAACAGTGACCTTAAAACCCAATAAATAAATAAATAAATAAATAAATAAATAAATAAATAAATAAATAAATAAATGAACCTTTACTGAAACACGCTTTTTATAATAGGTGGCACAAAAGAGTGATGTCCGCTGCGTCATAGAGATAGTATATTTATGGGTGCCCTCCTCTCCCCACAAATATTTTTAAATACCTAAATACCTTCCATCGCACTCGTCAAGACCCTGGAATTAATGAAACAGCGTTTCCATTTTTCAACCTTTCTCCCATCGGAACCATCCATGGTCCATCCGGTGCGTCCTGAAATTTTGCGCGTCTTCTCTATTTTATTAAGTTTCCATCATGTCTTCATTAAAATATTTTAGACCTGAGAATCACATATTTTGGGTTCGAATCAGGCAGAGGATTTTAAAACGAATCTAATTTCGAACTGAACCTCGCTGCTATTCAAGTTGTAGATATTTCACCTTCTTTACAGCCATATAAATATTGCCTCCATACTGGTATTGTATCCAATGGCGACTTCCATGTTTGGACAAGTAAATCAAAAAAGGGGAATAATTCAGAACAGAATCAAAGTAGTAATTTCGGAAGCCGAACCTCCTTGAATTCTTCTTCAACATCAAGTCTACTGTAAAGGAGACTTGACGACAGAAGGAGAGTTCAGGAGGACACATTTGGGAGGATTTAATAAAGAAATAAATAATTCATGGGAGGTGAGGGACGTTGTACAAACATGAGTGCGCGAATGTGCATGAGTGTTTTACAATATAGTCCCTCGCCTGAATGAATTATTTCATGTAACTAGTCCAGTCAAGCGTCTACTCTGTTTATTACTTTTCATTATTAACGATAATTATATTATTTAACCCTTTACCTAACGTAACGGTTAAACCAGCCAGCGCTATTCTCAAAAATCGCCAATTACTTTTCATTATTTTTTCATTTTTTGTCTCTGAAACATAGGTTATGGTCCCTTATTGGAACGAGCTCGTTCCAATGAGGAGTCATAACCTATGTTTATGAGACAAAAAATGAAAATAATAGTTATTCAACAATTTTTTTGGCAAGTGTCGTGTGCTTTTCATGTTAGGTAAAGGGCAAAGCGTCTTCGTTTGCGCGCACGGATACATGACACAATTGTTGATTGCATAATTCACTTGTGAAGTTATCGTTTATAATCAAGCCGGAAAGTAATAAGAGAACATCTCGACGATTTGAACTTTCCGAATTAGCGCAACGCAAAGTAAATCGAATCGCACCATCGGAACGCTATTCAAATCGAATCGAATTTTGAAGCTCCACGGAGCTTTATGAAATATTAAGTTAAATTGTTGTACATACAAAAATGGGAATATTTCCATTGTTCTGAAACTTTATGATGACATTTATATGCTATTCTAGTTTGTAGCCTGTAGTATTATCTTCCAGGCACAAATGTGGATCGAAAGTCACCCGTATCACAATTTAAGCACACACTGTACCTTTGTCGCATAGTCAGGTCCGTGTCTTCGGACATTGTTTGTGTGTGTGTGTGTGTGTGGTTAGGTGGGGAGAGGTATGTGAACCATGTTTTCCCGACACGACATGCATTTACTCAACGGTTCTTGCACGCACAATTCGTCCTCTGAGTGCAACAAGACGTCACCAGCAGTGCTAGAGCATTGCTGATTAAAGCATTGCTGATGGTACCTTGTAAAACTCAATGTCACCACGAGAGGATTCGCTTGTTATAAAGCCATAATGCTTTCTAGAATTCTTCACTTGTGCTGGCAGTTTATCGAACATGCCTGATATTTACTAAAAATCTGCAGTCACCCTGCACCATTGAATACATACTCCGTGGAAGGCCTCAAAATACCCTATTGATTACAAAACGAAAACACTTTTCGGCGATCTATTGAAAAACTTAGTCTAGAATCACAGAAAACAACTGCGAAAATCACGAATGCTGTGTCACAGTACCACGGCATTGCCGTTTATCGTATCAAATTTCCACTTCGACTCACATTCCACGGAGGGGTTTGAACACACCAACTATTTGTCAAAAGTACTCTGTCTGGCGAGACAAATGGCTGCCCTCGCGCATAATCTGTTGAAGGCGACTATTTATCATTTGTGTATCCGGTGAAAGTCTTCTTGAAGAGATAGAATACATTCTAGAAGATTTCACGTTGCCGGTTGCCACGCACGACCGGACCCCCACCACCTCCAAAAAGGGGAAAACAATCAATTGTGAGCAATCCTAGAATATCGCTGGATAGGATTTTGATTCTGTCCCTCTGCTGGTATGTGGCGATGCGAAGCGTTTAGCGCCATATACCACTGTCGTCCTGAAACACATACTTAAAACTAGGGGCATATATATTATCAGGAGTCAGGAACATACCTCTACTATATACCAGGCTATTTTTATATTGGGCATGCTAGTTTGAATGTAGCAGGCAAAGAGTTAGGTCAAGTCAGATTATACATTTTTATTTTGCGGAGGGACCTCCCTAGAATACTCCAGACTTCACGAAACAGCACTTGGACTCTTTGGTACACACAGCTGTGGTGCAACATGTTTACTTCCGTAGCTTCATACGTGTATGTTTTGAAGTTTTTTCTGAAAGCGCGGCCCAGGTTAAAAACTAGTCATTTTTGCTCCCCGGCAATCGCTTGTGGCAAATCGACATCAGTTTGCCACAAGCGATTGCCGGTGAGCAATCGCTTGAGACAAACTGATGACGATTTGCCACAAGTTATTTTATCCAGTATAAAATTTAGCAATAAGATTGGTATCTTTATTAATGATTGGAAAAAGGACCTTCTATGGTAGTTTACCCTGAACCTGACATAGAAACTGGCGCAAAGAGTCACGTTTATCACACTGAAACACTGCAGTAAAGGTCCAGCCGTTTCCGAGCGACTGACCATAGTATATCAGAAAACATTACGCAGAAATAATTTCACCTTCATTCTGAAAAAGGACGGGAATTGTCAAGCTCTCATAACAGCAGTCAAATTTTGTAAGGAATTCGACGCTGTTATGAGTTGTTTGTGTACGAACTCTTCGTGGAGTTGCGAGTTTTCCTAATATTTAGCACACATATCTAATAGCAATTTTAATGACATCAAAGATTCAATCAAGTTAACTGGTAGAGTGCTAGAAGCCCATATTTGGGCTTTAATCTGAGGTGCACGTGCCATAACTTAAAGACTTCTTGTTCAGTGGATGTACTTCATATTATATCTGAAGTGAAATCATTTAGTCTTTAAGGATCTGCCTTGTTACAATTTATGGGAGAGTGCCTTTTGGAACTCTCCCATAAATGTTAACAAGGCAAAAACATGTCGACAGATTGTGATGACCAAAAATAATTTAGCACTCTACCAGTTAAGTCTCAAGTGAGAAACATATCGTTGTTTCAAAGAAAATGGATGTTTATGGTATTTTCAGGATGGAATACTTCAGTTGGACGGAAAAGCGAACCGTCCGGTTCGCTTTTCCGCCCAACTGAAATATCCTATCCGATTGAATCTAAAAATAGGTGATGGACTATTTATGGGATATACTGGTTCCAGACAATAGCTGCGACAGATACGCTTAAGAGTTTGTCTGGTGGTTTGAGAGCTTGCGTAATTGTAATCTGCGCAGTGCCTGTAAAAATAACTCACTCAAACAATTAAATGTGTTGGACTATGTTACTTATTCACACCTGTTTCTATTTTTAGAATTGTGAATAATTTACATAATAAGGTTTAGCTTGATTTGGCACCTGAACATACAGTCAATGGGAAGTCAATAGAAAGAGAGTGGGGGCCGAATGGATAAGTGAGCTGTTCTTCCATGCCAGAGGTCCCGGCGTCGATCCTCGGTCAGGGAAGTTTCTCGAGGTGTCCGAACTCTCTCTGTCAGTATCAATTATGGGGTTGATGTCGTCACAGCGTACCGTCCTATTGGATGGGGTCGTAAGTAAAATGACTGTCCTCTCCGCACAGAGAGAGAGAGGGGGGGAGAGAGACACCCCGAACTGGCTGAATATACTTTTGTAGTATTAGAGAAGAGGAAGGTCACGATGTTTCCGCTACAAAGGTCACCCTACACATCTGCGCCATTGGGTCACGGAGAGGCGTTAATATAGGTTGCATAACTTGCTCACCATTCCCTGTAAAACAAATAAGCTTAAAACAAGTCAATCCTCTGGCATTCACCAATACAGAATACTTGCGTGTCATGTTATACATCTGTT
The DNA here is from genome assembly GCA_031216915.1 of Pictodentalium vernedei. Taxonomy (NCBI): domain Eukaryota; kingdom Metazoa; phylum Mollusca; class Scaphopoda; order Dentaliida; family Dentaliidae; genus Pictodentalium; species Pictodentalium vernedei. Next base: position 713,437,251 of record CM062297.1, read on the forward strand.
CTAGATGGACATAATTAAAAGGAAAATCTTGCATTTGTAGTAAAAAACACACCATTTGATTGTACACTGTAAAACATTACCGTAATTCTACGGTTAACTACTGTCAGATGACTGTCAAATACAACGGTCTGGAGGCCGTTAGTTAATTTTAACAGTGCTGCCGTAGAAAAACCCGCGAATTTGATCCAATGAACGTATTTCTCCCATCACGCTATCCAATTACGTCGCACGGCGGTAAAAATGGTGAATTATGGGATCGGCCTTGCCGTATGCCACTCTGGAAGTCGCCATTTCCAAGAATGATGCCCGATGCTTTTGAAGAAGAACGACGACGTATTACTATCAGTTTGTAAGTTTGTGGCCAAGTAAATCATGTTCATTGCAGTCTTGGACATGAAAATCAAACAACGTCAATTTTGTATGCGTATAATTGTTTCGGTAATCATGCAGAATAGCAGACTGTTTGTACTGCGTCACCGATATTCGATGGATCCTATGGCTTGTGGCCACGGATCTCCGTTAGGGCCGGCAAACCCATATGCTTCTATTGGTCCAAGGTAAAATGCGGTTAATGATGGCTGGAATTAAATTACGGTCAAAATGGAACACTCCCACCGGTCATATTGGCCGTAATTATTTTGATGGTAATTTTTACTGGAAAATAAGGCAAATGATGGTTAAAATTTTTGAATTAGTTTCCGGGCATATGACCGTACAAATAACGGCAAACCGTGAAAAAAACATTACGGGAATACACGGCAAATGACAGTGAAAATTTGTTTACGGTTTGCCGTAACGCTTACGGTCATATGCCTGGAAAGTAGCTGCCGGTCATATGACCGTAAAAGATTACGGTAATTTTTTACAGTGTACGTTGAAGAGTGAAATGATACGTGGCGTGAAACATTGTTTTCTTCATTAGAAAACGTGTTTAACTGACGATTATTACATACATGCGGGTTTCCGAGATTGTTGAAGTCGAGACCTCATCTCTGGGCATATATTGACGAGTCCGTAAGGACGAGTAGATATATGACCTAGAGGCGAGGTCAAGGCTTTAATACACCATCTCGGAAACCCACTTGCAGGCCTGGCATTCTGAAAAATGCAGGAGGGCAAAAAATCGCTCTCCTCAATCAACTTAGGAGAGCAATTAGCTTTACACAGCATTTTAAGTATCCAGTTGAACGAACTCATTGAAACTGAAACCAACAGACTACATCAGTGATTTTTTTAACTTTACTAAGGTAAAGCGAAATCTCTTAGACATCTAGATGTCTCACTCAACAACCGAACACACACTTGACAAGACCTGTGTGTGTACCCAGACCTGTTGTCCAAGAAAGTCATACCCCTACCGCTACCACCTTCAACCCCCAAGGGGGGTTGAAGGTGGTAGTGGTAGGCGTATGACTTTCTTGGACAACAGGTCTGCGTGAATCTACAGTCACATCCTGGTGCAAGTGCTTCAAGTGACAGGATAGTAGTAATGGTAGTATATTATAGTGTCAATATTCCTTGAATAATTCCTCCTCAAACTGTGATGTCAGTTGTTGAACTTGAAACTGACAGAAAAAAAATATTGCTGTGACCCATTTTGCTTCAAATGATTGCAAATGTGTTTGGGTATGGTTGCAGCCATTACCTTTTACCACTAAACCACTTTCAAGATGAAATTACGTGATGTTATGTGACTTCGAAGTTAAATTACATTTTTGCTTTACAACAAAAATTTAATGTGAGCATAATACATGTAATCTCAATCATCCCAGACCAAAATATTTAGGAGGGCAATTTTTCGATCTCCTTAATTCTTTCAGGAGGGCAGTAAGGAGAGCTAAAAAATCGCTCCCTTGAAATTGCCAAGCCTGCACTTGGTGGTAATAACCACTTTCCTAACAATATTCCTCCCTTTCTTGACTTGTTCGCATATATTTAGACAATCATTCAGCGTCTATGAGTTGATTTTTTAATGAATGAAAATCATGGCGTCATGGAATTGCGTTCTTGTTCTATGCGTACCGTAATTCCCATTCATTATTCTACTTGTTGTTTTGCCACTGAAGTATATAGCAATGTTACAGCTTTGTGTTCCTTTGTTTTATTTTTCACGTTTAACGTATGTTAGGACTATTTAAAAGTCATCATGGCAAACATGATCTAGTCTAATTTATTTCGTTGAGTTGTTTATTTAATTTTTATTTAACCCTTTACCTAACGTAACGGCCAAAACCGGCCAGCGCTATTCTCAAAAATCGCCCATTAATTTTCATTATTTTTTTCATTTTTTGTCTCAAAAACATAGGTTATGACCCCTCGTTGGAACGAGCTCGTCGAGCTCGTTCCAACGAGGGGTCATAACCTATGTTTTTGAGACAAAAAATGAAAAACATTAGTTATTCAAGAATTATTTTTGCAAGTGTCGTCTGCTTTTCAGGTTAGGTAAAGGGTTAATTACTGTTATAAAAAACGGTGGCATCGGCATGTGTAATCAGTTTTGGATGAGTGCAGGTAAAAAACATTCTCTTTCTGAGTCGAATGATCGCCCGTGCGGTTGCTACTCTCAATACAGATTTGTATTTTGTCGAGACGTTTTTACTTGAATTGGTTGAAATACGTGCGTGTTGTAAGATAAATAATGCACTCTCGTGACAGTGAGCAAACAAGAACTTCCCGTTGGATGCAGTGCCTTGTCCAAACTACAGAGAAAAGAATGTTTCTTCTATCTGCAGTTCGTTCCCCGAGTTCCAATGTAAGTAAGGGGAGCGCGGTGGCTCAGTAGGTAGAGGTGCAGGCTGCAAGCCGAGAGGTCCTCGGTTCGAATCTTACCTGCGGCAACCGCGTTGTGCCCTTGGGCAAGACACTTCATCTCCATCGTGGGGGCACGATGACGCCGTGTACTAAGGCGTACTGAACGTCGATGGTACGCATGTCTTCAACCAATCTAACCCTGCCTGTGCTGCAGTGCGGAGTTACGATGTTGGGGAGCTGGCAGCTGCTCGTCGTTGCTCGGTGGGTCTCTCCGGCTACTCCGACTTACTCCACCCGTAAAGCTCTCACGGTCATGATTAGCCATTGTGCATAAATATGTGACCTTAAACATCAATAAATAAATAAATAAATAAATGTAAGTAAGTAAGTAAGTAAGTAAATTTTATTCAACAGAATATAAGAGTACAAAGTGACAATAATTAATAAGGAAATAACGATAGTCTGTTGGGAAGCAGCATTGCCAGATTGGCCTCTCGATCAGTATAAACATGGAGGTGTGTGTCAGAAGAAGTGATTTTATTTTCCATGAGAAGTTGTCCTAACATTAAACACGTATTTAGTCGTTGTCCTTAAATTTGGTTTTGTCCCGAGACCTACCAGTCTTACATCAATCTCTACAAGAGTATCGGAGCCGGACAAAAGTATTGGAGTTGAGCATGCTCTCGACGACATGGCAACTGGACAAAGACTGAAACAAGACAAGATAAGGAAACGAAGATATGAAAGTTTGTTGTATTCCTCTTTAGCGTTATGATTATCTTCATTACCCCACCATAGACTCATTCACCTCCGCACCATCACGATCTCAGCAAGATCATCTTCATCGTGCGGTGAGAAAAGAAAGCACGCCACAGAATGAAGATGTGTCAGTAAAATAGAGATGAAGCAAGGTAGGATGAGCTGAAATAAGATTTGATAACATAATATGAGAAAATATGAGATAAGATGAGATAACAGACTATAGGTTGGAGCCTAGCCTTCACTGAAGTTGAACAAATTGGCTGGACTCAAAAAAGGATTCGTACAGTACAGTGGACGCTAATTTTATTGTCCCATCGAAGGAAGGAAGAAAACATTGAAGGAAGGAAACATTTCCATAAGGGATAATGCACTAGAATAATGCACGAGTTACTGGGTATTCAGCCAGAGAATGATGAAGCCCGAGATCATTCTCTGGTCGAACACCCAGCGTCGAGTGCATTATTTGACTTAAAAAACATACGATCTGTCAGAATGACCTCTCGCCTCTCCAAACAACAACGGCATATGATCAACACACAACTGCACATCCTCTCCAAGAATGCCAAGCACTCCAAGAAATAATGACCAGCTATTGCATTAACAGCCCACAGCTATTGTTCGCAGCGGTCACTCTTTCGGATAACAGTAAAGGCGAAACGAATGAGATTGTCGGAAGTGGGTTTTAAACTAGAATAAACAGAATGAGCAGACACGTATTGAACTTCAGTAATTACGTTAGAGAGAATTGGTGTTGTTATTCCGAGTAGTATGTGCACGATCACTGCAGTGTGGATTATCGCATGTTACGCATGATAAATACGCATACTGGCACATAGAACAAATTGGAACTCAGGGAGGGAGGGGGGGCGAGTTGTACTCTTTGAAAATACAATTTTGAATCCAACGCATGGAAATAGAAGAACTTAAGATGGATAAAAGCAAATGGAAATCGCTTAAAGCAAATTGTGCTGCGTTTTTAGTTTCGTCCGGTGACATTTGGTTCATAGCTAGGAAATGAAACTCTGAACCCCAAATCGCCTGTTAACTCGGTAGGTAGCAAACCATAAAGCAGACATAAGGTCGGTTGATTAGATTGTACACACCAGTCCACCAATCACCACTGGGCAGGAGGCGTTAAAGTTATAATTAAATCATTTTTGCAACTTTGTAAATTTGGGCATAGTTGACATTTGGACATTGAGCCTTGCTGTCGAACGAAGACAGTATTACTTGAACAGAGTCAAATGTCCAATGTGAAACAAAATCACCGGTAAATATTGGCCGCAAAGTATCATCGCGTTCAAAGTATAATCATTGGTAGTAACAGAAAATTGCATCACTTAATTCTGCACACTACACTTCGTTGGAAATCGGTGAGAATGTCTATTTGTCAAATTTTTCAGAATGCCATAGAATGAAGAAAGGACGCAGGTTATTTTGCAAATAGCATAGTGGGGGTTCGAGTCCACACCGACAGAGCTTCTTTCGACACCAATCGTCTAACAAAACTATACACCTGGAACTTAATTAACCACCCCCTGAAATGTTTCATGACAGTGAAGTTACTGTTACTGATTATTATGTTTTAATGATTGCTATGTCTTGCAGTACATTTCATCTCGTGAAACGTGATGTTTCTGGTTGATAACATACCCCAAACACATCCACTCGTCCACGTGAACCATGCTTCCAAGGAATGTCGCAAAAAAACCCACTATCATCCACATGCAATATCTAGGTATAAAACCTAAAAAATGTCACTTCTTTTATCAACAAATGTTGACATGGCAAAGAAAGGACTGTCAGAGGCAAATCGTTGGCATGCATGCAACAGACATGTCATTCAAAGCTATTGGATGGCAACTTGGCTACAGTCATTCTGTCATCAACAGACTTGTCCGAAAACATCAACATCAGTAATGATCTGAGGATGCCTCTTTCATGACTGTAAACTTGATATGGTGACTGTACGTGGGAATCTCAGTGGTTATTAATACACCCGGGACATTCTCAATCCGTTTGTCGTGCCTCATTTTGACAACCACCCATTGGCTACTGGCCTTGTATTCATGGACGACAATGCCAGGCCACATCGTCCCCATGCTGTGAGAGCATTCCTTCAGAACAACGCAATTACAACACTACCTTGGCCTGCAATGAGCCCCGCTTTGATTCCCTTAGAACACATCTGGGACTTTCTGGGGCGTCGTGTGCAAGCAATGGATCCGCCTGTACAGAATTTTGCAGATTTGGTAGCTGCATTTTAAGAGAAGTGGCAGCAGTTGCGTCTTGGCCGTATAAGAAGGCTCACTGGTAGCATTAGGAGGATGGTTCCGGGCACGTGCTGCATACACTCGCTACTGACGTCAGACCTGCTATTGTGTTCAGGAGTTGACAAGTCACATTTTTGTCAGTAATTACCGGCATTGTTTCATCATGGGCCGTTCCAGCACCATACTTGTCGGGAGAACATTTTTCCATCAAAAACATTAGTTACAGATATGTGTAATTAGCGCCATTAAAATACTGCATATTTTTATCATTGTGTTGTCTTTCATTTCTCAAAAGACCATTCTTCCGCAAACAGTCACTTTTGGCCATCTGAAAGATAGCATGAGAGTAATGACAGTTTCTATTAACACTACTGGGAAAAACAGGGGGTGCTTAATTAAGTTCCAGGTGTATATATCAAACCACCCTTGCCTGGCAACCGACTGCGTTACCACGCACATCACTCGACTACCGACAGAGTCTGTCGGTGGCCGCGTGGCGTGCGTGACTTTGTATAGTTTAGCTAGGGAGTTTGTGCCGAAAGAAAGTCGTCGTGGATACTATGCTATTTGTAATATAACCACTAGATTTGTGATTTGGTTTGCCTATCCTTCTCATTGTAGTCAATATACGTGCATCTTGCACAGCGGGACTCAACCTGCAGACAATATCATTCAAACTGGCCATTGACATGGTACGCAGCCACATATACACTTTAATAACATCATGTGCCTGCGCGACAGGTGAAGAGCATATAAAATTCTGACAGGGTACACGGGGGGTGTGTGCCATGCCAAAGATTTATGTCTCGAATCTGTGACACTGAACAGCTATTTTAACCACATTAAAACATTAACAAACATTTCACAAAGGTTATAGTTTGAGACATATACCTTTCTTGTCTCCACGTGAAAATAACTAGATTTTGAAAAACCTTCCAAGATGGTGTCCAGCTTTTTGTCACTCAAATACTCCAGAAAAAGGTGGACATGCCGATTTATTTTTATTCTTTTGTTAGCGAGGAAAGGGTTCATTTTGGCCTGAACGGTTCGCAAATCTTTCCTTTTTTATTTGTTTCCTTATTTTCAAACCATACGTAACGCGCTTTTGAATGTAGTTGTCTTCTTGATTGAGTTCTCAAGCGGGATTTATCTCCCGTTAATACAAGAATGCTGCGTGCTTTTTTGTTCCCTTCAAAAACCCAAATATAGCTACATGTATCTCAGCAATGTGTCTAAGCACAATAAAACAATTTGCTTTTGCAGTATGATAATACGAACTGCCGAAATCGCAAACTGAAACGATAACTCGTGAATATAACAATAACATGACTCTGGAGGGCATTGTGGTTTATTAACGGCCCAACAGGTGCGAATAACAGCCCGGCAGCTTATAAAATGCCCGAGACGAAGTAGAGGGCCGTTATTAAGCTGAAGGGCTGTCATTCACACCTGTTGGGCCGTTAATAAACCACATGGCCCGACAAAGTCATGTTATTACTATTATTACCACTGCGATTCTGAGAACGTTTTGACCCTGTACCTTACATGGCAGTTACAAACAGCCAATTGGTCTTCATTCAATTCGCTTGATTGAGACATTTCTAACGTTTTCAATTTTGCCAATTTTGTTCTCAAACAAACTGGTGTCACATGATTATTACGTGATCGGCACCGGTGCTCTTTCAATTGCAACGAAGTTAGAAAACTTAAAAACAGACCGTTTTTAAGTCAGAAATAAAGGCTTAAAATGTATACAGACTTACTATATACCGCTGCTTGTTCTTATGGGGCAAACTTTGCTGGACATTTTACATATTTAATAATTTAAATAAAAATCACATTGTTTACTAGTTGAAACCATTTCTGGAAACTGTTTTCATTTTCGAGTGTACGACAGCGAGGAACAAAAGTCGCTTGACGTGTAGGGTTGTTAATGAGATGTTTAACTCATTAACGGCCCGACACATCACGTGACTTTTTAAGTTGAGAGTAGCGGTCTTGTAATGCCCTATTAAACTTTCTTAATGTACTAGAGAACTCCCTATAAAGTGGTAATAATAGAAACTTAACTGAGTCGCTCGCATGTCGTCCCTTGTTATACATGCTATAGTTTGCAATGAAGACTTTGTCCACATTGAAAACCAAAAAACTGGCAGAAATATGGAAGATACTGTCCAGTTATAAATACGTATTTGTTGTGTGGCTAAAATTTCTTTCAAACATGTAAGATTTTAAATGAGTTATTCGGGGCCAATGAAGCTTCCAGATTGGATTCGATTTCGAAAAACAAGTTGGTATTCGGTTCGATACGAAATCGACTTTCCGATTCGTTTTCTTTCGAATCCCTTTACTGGAAGATACCTTAGATATAATATATATCGGCCATTTTCGTCGTCTCATAGTTCAGATGGAAATTGTACATAAATAAAGCTGAACGTGAAGACTGAGTGTAATGTCCACTATATTAACATAAATAGCACCTCCACCCATGCCACCACCCATGCAAATTCCAGTTTCACCAGTCACTACCACCGTGGAAAGCAAATTTAAAGTTTCCAAGCAATGTCGAGGATGGACTGTTGCTAGCGGCTGGTCCTGAGCAGTACATAGTACGGGCAATTCACGCACTCGCTTCTGTTTTTGAACTGTAACCCTTACTGGCTAATATATTCCAGCTACATCACCAAGGCATGCCTTCGACGAAGGCATGCCTCGTTGATGTAGTTGGAATAGTTTATCAGTCGGAACTTGAGCCGTCACAGTCACAACAAATCAGGCTTTCAGCATCTCCCTTCCACGTTCGGCCATCTTCTAGACACCCCTGATCGATTTGAGATTCGATTCGATTTTGATTGATAGACCTGATTCGATTCAAGATTCTATTCGAATAAAAAATGTGTGATTCGTATGACCCTATGAATTATATGTCCCTTTTTCCGATGTGAGGTGGGCGTTTTCAGTTGTATGAAGCGCGTAGCACTTCGTACAAAACTTAACACGCCCATCCCACATTCAGGTGGCCAAAATCTGCACCATTTATGTTATAGCAGTCGTTTCGAGTTATATGTAGACGGCAGTTTTATTAACCCCCAGCATAGGCTAATACACGCGGCCTCGAATTCTCACGAAAACCAGCGTGACAGAGTAAAGCATTCATGCAATAGGAAAACTATTCATCGAGTTAACTTTTGAAAAACTAACCTCGACCAATCATATCATTTGCAAGGAAAACGGATATCACTGAAGGAAATTAACATAATGCAAGCGTTTCGAACACATTTTATTTCCGAATTTATCAAATGAGCACCAACAACATTGACAATTATGAGGTACAATTGATGATGGAAAGATGAATTCAGCACCAAGCTTAATGATACATGCACGGAAGCCATCTCTGTGTTTGTGTTCATTGACCGCTTGAACCCTAACGGTATTTCGAATGATCTTGAATTTAATAAATATTACAAACAAAATATTTTTTGAGCATGTCAGTTCGACGAGCAATAAAATAACTTCGAGAGAGGGAGAGAATGTTTAGTTTCCTGATAATGTCCGAAAAGTTGCTGCCGCGGAAAGATTAACATAGAACGTCGATCGACGCGTCTTAACACATATAATATCGGAATAGAGCTTTCTTGCCACCGAGGTAGTACAGTTCTCTGCTTTGATACTGACAGCACGGTGGATAGTTTAGCAGGGACGATTGTATCATCTGAACAGCTGTTTCTAGTTAAGTGTCGTCTGCCTAAATGGACAGACATTACTTCACAAAACCCAACTGCTTGGCCACGATTCTTGATAAATAGAGGATATGGAATGAGTGTCATATAATATTTATGAAACGGGTCTAAGAATTTTCCTTTTGGGAGAGCCTCTGGCGAGCCCAAACGGAAAATTCGGACGAGTTTCATAAATATTATATGAGAAAAAACACTCATTTCATATTATATTTATCATATGACACACACACGCACAAATTAGCCACTTAGTATGTCTTTTCAACCCATCACCTAACTTGAGTTGCAGACTGCACTTGAAAAAAAACATCCTCGTACAACTTAAAATTTTTTATTTGTTGCTTCCAAAACATAGGTTATGACCCCTCATTGGTACAAGCGCAACACGCTAGTTCCAATGAGGGGTCATAACCTATGTTTTGGAAGCAAAAAAGTGAAAATATAAAAAAAAATGAATGGCACTTTTTTTGTAGGTAAAAGATTAATACAATATAACCCACCCTAAATAGGACAGATAACGTAAATTCTCCCTATGAAATTATGCAAATGTGACCCAGTTGTATTTTGTTTAGCCAATCAAATTGTCCAGTTTTTAAATTGACCAATGAAAGCTCCCAACTCTAATTATGCAAATTATGAAAATGTGGCCCAATTGTATTTTGTTCAGCCAATCAAATTGTCTAGTTTTGAAATTGGCCAATGAAATTGACGGAAGGCTTTGTTTATCACTAATTAATATGAAAACAAAATATCAAATGTTTTAAAGTGAACAAAACGGACGAGTCATCTGATAAATGTTGTTAGTCAGTAAATTCACTTTTATGTTCAACTGATCAAATTATCTCACTAGGAGGAAAATGGACTAGTGGCACCTATAGCCTCTCGTCACTGAGTCTATCCGGCGAAGGGGCGAATACGCCATGTTCTTATTGTTACATTTTCACTCTTATCGACTCGTCCACCAGACGAGTCAATAAGAGAGAAAATGAGACAATGCGAACACAACATAGATTAGATGAATTTTATTCATTTGTTCTCTTAATTTAAGTATTTTGTCGACTCAACAAGCTTAGTAACTGATCCCATGGAACCACTAAGAAAGATCAATGGAAGCTGTGCTAACCCCAAACACAGATACATGTTCTTATAGACATGGCGTTTTGTGGTGAGTGATGTCGTAAAAAACTATTGCGGAGTTTTTCCATCTAAAGGAGTCTGAAGTGTTATTTGCTATATTTCCTCAACACATAGAAAAACTGAACTGAAACCGAGGCTTTTTATTTTACGTTAACCCTTTACCTAATGAATCGCTCGCATCCGCCCACGTAATATGCAAATTGAGCAGTTGAAAAAAAAAAAAATTCAAAATATTTCAACAAAACCATACCATGTGACCCCTCATTGGAACGAGCTCATTGAGCTCGTTCCAATGAGGGGTCACATGATATGGTTTTGTTGAAATTATTTGAAAACTTAAAAACAATGATATTTAAAATAATAAATTTGATATCGTCTGCGTTGGGTAAAGGGTTAACCGACCCAAAACCGGAATCGAATATAGTAGGAATTTAATATCACTCGTGTATCTGAACTACGATGGCTTATGAGAAAACAGAAATGAACTAAGCCTGTATAATGTACTCCAACACAGCCTTTGGGTAAACATAAACATATTTTTATTTGCCAAAAATAGTTTGCAAACTGGGATAGGAGGACAAGTGCTTTCCACTTAGTGTAACCTCCGAACACAGCCTTACGGCAGATATGTTCGAATTACAAACTAGCGAAACTATCAATCCCTTGTAACAAAAATGAAGGTTTCGCAAATCAGAGCACCAATGAATGAGAAATTAAAACAACAAACATTCTGAGAGTATTGATGAAGCAATACAAATTTTCCTACCGGCCACAACATCTATGATAATTTTAGTAAAAACTGAAGAGCACACCCCCTAAAACTATGTCAACCGGAACAACAGTTACTGTCAGCGTACAGCCTTTCATATTATGATTTCATATAAAAACATCAGATGAACAGCGAGAAAGTGCTTCTGTTCAAGTTTGGTGTGAATCGCATTACCCGTTAAAAAATAGTATCCGGAAACCATCTCAATTTCCCAAATTAGATAGAGAGTGATCGCTTGACTGGACTGGTTACGTGAAATAATTCATGAGAGGTGATGGACGTTGTACAAACACGAGTGCGCGAATGCGCACGAGTGTTTTACAATATAGTCCCTCGCCTCGAATGAATTATTTCCATTATTAACGATACTTATATTATTTAATCCTTTACCTAACGCAACGACCAAAACGGGCCAGCGCGTTTCACAAAAATCACCAATTAATTTTTCATTATTGTTTCATTTTTTGCCTCTAAAACATAGGTTGTGCCCCCTCATTGGAACGGGCTCGTCGAGCTCGTTCCAATGAGGGGTCATAACCTATGTTTTTGAGACAAAAAATGAAAGTAATAGTTTTTCAAGAATTTTTTTTTGCAAGTGTCGTCTGCTTTTCGTGTTAGGTAGAGGGTTAAAACACAAAACAATGAAGTCCCCATTACACCCACGGCAGAGCGCCTTCGTTTGCGCGCACGGATACATGACACATTTGTTGCTTGCATAATTCACTTGTGAAGTTATCGTTTATAATCAAATCCGGAAATCCCAGTAAATCACACTTTGGAAAGTAATAAAGTACACTTATGGCTGCTGTTACCTTGACCTTTAACCAATCGATCCCAAAATATTAATAGGATTCTTCTTCTTCCTAAGGGGAATTATCTATTAAGTTTGGTGAGAATCGGATGAGCCGGTGAAAAGATGATCTTCGGAAACCGTTTCAAGTCACAAATTAGAGACCATTTATAGCTGCGATGACCTTCACCTTTGACCTTCAAACCCAAAATCAATAGGGATCTTCCTCTTCCAAATGGATATTATCTAATCAAGTTTAATAAGAATTGGATGAACCGTTGAAAAGATAATCTTCGGAAACCATATCAAGTTGCAAATTAGAATCCTTTTTATAGTGGCCATGACCTGGACCCTTGACTTACTGACCACAAAATCAATAGAATTCTTCTCATCCCAAAGGACATCATCCATCCAAGTTTGATTACAATGGGATATAAAGTTAAAAAATAATGGCTTGAAACCAAAGCGTGGCACATGAACAGCCGGACGGACAGACGGATAAACGGAAACAGAGGAAACCTGAAGTCCCCTTCGGCATTGTCGGTAGAGGACATAAAAATACGGGAATTTTGTGATGAACAAGGCAACAATTATATGTTCACTTCTGCCCTATCATTAAACATTTGTAATCAAACTCAACACCGTATGTCTTTACGTTCAATTCATAAGCACAATGTTCCTGTCCTTGTCACGTGATCCCTTTAGCATGCGTGTTGTACAGATGTAAATGAACAATCCCATTAAAATCGTGAAGTAACATCCTGTTGTTTTCGTGGTCCGGTTGCACCCATCTGTGAGGCATACATCGTAACATCTTAATCTTTTGTTCACTTCAACACATTTGCTTTTCTTCGTATTATCCACTGTAGTGCAGCCTCTAATGACGTCAATCACTTCACCTGTTGTAAGAAAATCAACCGATTATTTTTCAGAACTGCTTCTTTAACCTCCATTGCATGGAGAGGAACTTTACGTGTCAAAATCGTTTGAAAATAGAAATTCTCAAAATTGTCGTCCAATTGGGAAAGTACTTCTTTTCAAGTCGATCAGAAAAAAATTACTTTCCTAATCTTTGCATCAATTATGTTTTGTTTTGAAAAAAGCCAAATAATCTAAGACCATGCACGTCTTGTTCGTGTTCTTTATTATCACCCATCGCCATTTGAATGTGGACGTTTCAGCACCAAGAGTGTGGACTTTTGAATACCAGTGGAATATCAAATTTCACTGATGCGAATATCAAATTTAGGACCGAAATAAATTCCTAATTCAAATCAGACAGATGATTTCGAATCGAATCGAATCGCGAATCGAATATCAACGCTCTTCAAGTTGGAGATATAGCACCTTCTTACAAACACAAATGTTATTTCATTACTATTGGTACATAGCCGGTTCATCGAAACAGATTGGCCTTTTAACTGGTAGAGTGCTGGAAGCCCATATTTGGGCTTTGTTCTGAAGTGCAGGTGCTTCAGCTTAAAGGCTTCATTTTTTGGAGGATGAGATTCATATTACCTTTGAAGTTAAATAATTTTGTCTGTTAGGATTTGCCTTGTTACAATTCATGAGAGCGTGCCCATTGGCACTCTCTCATGAATTGAAACAAGGCAAAGACACATGAACAAATTTTGATGACCCAAAATAATTCAGCACTCTACCAGTTAAGGAAATTATTGCAATGAATTTGTATATTATCGAATATTCTGAATCAGTAAAAGTTTTTCCTTTTCAATCTTATTCGCTCTTGTGGAAGTATATACGCCAGGAAGTGTTTTCCCAAGCTGCAACACACCTATATTGGGTTCGCCCCGTGCCCCTTTATTTTTGTTGACCTATTATGAAATACCCGGTGGTCTAGCCTGGAGGTAGGGCCCCCAAAATGTCGAATTGTATAATCTGCATGTATAAGCAACTAATAGGGCAAGGCGCACGGCATAGAAAGGGAAACAAATACAAATTATGAGGGCATGCCCCGGTATATTATAACCTATATGCATCCATCAGTGGCGTGCCCACAAAATCTCAAATACTATGAGTGGGGTCCATGATTTGCGCTGAGGATAAAACTTCAGAGATGCATGGAAAAATGTTGCCATTAACAGGGGAAGGGAGGGGGGGGGGGTCTGCAAAAACAGGGGAAGGGGGGAGGCGGTGTCTGCAAAAAATAAATTCCATACACAAGATCGGTGTGGGTGGATGGTCTGGAAGCCCGAAAAACTCATTTTTCCACTGACTTCAATGTTTTTCCAAACAACATTTTATCAAAGTAATTGGGGGCACGATGGCGTTGTGGTAACCGGTTCTCGTCAGATCACCGAAGATAAGCAACGTCGAACCCGGTTAGTCCTCAGATGGGTGACCGTCTGAGCGATCGATTCGGACTCCCGCGGTGTGTCCTTGGGCAAGGCACTTAACCCCGATTGTCCACATGTTGGCACGATGACGCCGTGTACTAAGGCGTACTGCACGTCGATGGTGCGCATGTCTTCAACCAATGTAACCCTGCCTGTGCTGTAGTGCGGAGTTATGATGTTGGGGAGATTGCAGCTGCTCGTCGTTGCTCAGTGGTTCTTTGCGGGTACTCCGGCTTCCTCCACCCGTAAAACTGTCACGGTCATGGTCAGCCATTGTGTATAAGTATGTGACCTTAAATACCAATAAATAAATAAATAAATAAATAAATAAATAAATAAATAAATAAATAAATAAATAAATAAATCAAAGTAATTACTAGAAATAAGACAGCTATGTTACAGATTAGAGTAAAACAGGGATCTTTTGACAAGTAGGGTACAGTATGTTATGACATATTTGATTTCATTGACAAGCTTTTTATCAAAAAGTGCTGTTCCAAACTTACTGATGTTGGTAAGTTACCTGATGATGGTAACTTACGGGAAAACATTACTTATGGGGAACATTACTCACCAAAGCTAAAATAAAGTGAACAAATATGTAAAAATGATGAAAATGTATTTTTCAAAATAAACAATCAAAACATATGACAAGAAACATGTCACGAAAAAACGTTTGTAAAAAAATAATGGAGCTCTTGCTCATCAGAATGTAATTGGTTATCAAACGTGTACTTTCATAGATTTATAATTAAGAACTAACTGTTTCAGTTTGATCTGTTATTAACCCGTTGAACTCTAGTGGTATCTTCCATGCCAGTTCAATGGCAGCAATTAGAAGAGTACATATTCATTATTTAGGGTAGACCAATCAATATTCTCAACGTGCAGCCCTGAGGCTGCACGTTGAAAATATTGATAGGTCTACCCCACACATTTACTGAACAGCCATCCTATATAATGACGTTATGACGTATCATGTTCCTGGCCGGAAAAAAACAGCCGCTAGGGTTCAAAGGGTTAAGAATAAACGTTAATGTTTAGGCGACACACCCCATAATGGATGCAACCCATTATGGATAGGTGTGTTGCCGAAACAATTACGTTAATTCTCGATAATAGATCCAACTAAAACAGTTATTTCCCTTGAATGTGATCTTACTCGGAAACTACTAAAGTAGATCATCAGAACATAGATTGTTACTTTCTCCTGACTGTGAAATGACAGGTAAAATTACCGTGTCGCTTTCAGAACATTCAATAAAATACTGACACGTGTTCCTTTTAGTACGACTCTTAATAAAAGGAACACGTAGCTCAGACGGTTAGGAGTACAACCCCAAGCCGTCTCGCCTCTCAACACTGACCATATAGGTTCGATTCCAGGTGTATTCATCTGGAAGTTGTAATTCAAAATCGTTATCTGTGAGAGTTACCAGATACTTCCGATGACCGGTAAGTAGGTAATAAATGAGAATACGGACACAGTTGTACATGTACGTGTACGTGTACACGTACATTCGTGTACACCTCCATAGGATTTAGTGTTAAAATCGTGTACAGGTACACGATTTGAACGTTTTTTAGGGTGTGTTCGAATCCACTTTGGGTTTAAATATCACTGAATTGTATCCTAGACGCCTGTAGTTTTACGTATGCGTTCATGTTTCGTTTTGATTGAAATAGGCCAATGAGTTTCCCCCATAGGATTCAGTGTTAAATTGCGAGCAAAAAAACGTTTTGTCGTTTCTAAATCATCATTTTGCTGATTCTAAATAATCTGCGTCCGTACACGATTTTAACACTGAAACCCTATGGAGGCGTACACGGAGATCCACTTGCAGATTTTAGGTCGGAAATCGACTCGTGTAAAGAGGTTGTGTTCGAATTCGCAAACCCACTGTCGCGTTTCTCGAAGTAAGACTAACGCACGTTATTGCGAGGTATTCTTAATAAGCAGGTAATGGAAATGTTTTGAATGAAGAGTGTTGCTAGGGTGTTAGAAATCCGCAAACTGATTGATATATAGGAGAGAAAAAAAATATAAATAAATAGCTATTTAAAAAAAATAAATATATCAAATCGAATAGATAATAAAAATACGTAAATTATGAGCGATTCTCAGACTATTAGAGTAAGGTTTCTTTTAAAAATGCTGATGAGAGCCTACGCATTCTGCGTGAACGAACAACTAGGTCGTCTCTTGTTAGAACGATGCGTCGGATGTCCGGATCATCTAGACTTCGATTACGAGAATCATTCGTGTCTGTGGATGGAAGGGAAGATATGGTCAACAAGTATTTCGAACCGGCGTTCGAACGCGTTCAAATCAATGAAGTGATCGCGTTTTGGAAGAGATTACTCTTCTGTAAGGATCAAAGCAAACCCACAGTTTCGGAAGAACAGAAATTGGCGCGTAAAAGTCTGACTTTAAAAGATAAGGGATGCGTCAAGAAATTATTGTTCAATGAAGCATATGTCTAAGTTTCTCGTTGATGTAAAATAAGGAAGAATAGAAAATAAAATAAATACACACATAAATTTTTTATCTAATATTAGAAAGAAAAAAACAAAAATGAGAACCAGAAATAAACTGTATCCGACGTTAGTGGACGACGAGGATGAGAAGCCGATCGACGTTTTGCCGACGGCACCGTCGCTTGAAGAAAGTGAAAGAGGAGAGAGGTATCGCATCGATCAAATCAGTAGAATCCAAGAGTATCTAACTCGAGAGAGAGATTCTCGTCGTTCCCTCAAGAAGAAGTATTCGCGTTTCGTGAAATTCGTGAACGCGATCGACACGACACTCATCACGATTTCCATGGGTTTACACGCGGCCGGCATCGGATTGTTGTCGACCGCGGTCGGCATTCCGATCGTGTTGACCGTAGAAGGAGTGGCTCTCGCCGCCGGATTGTTTAGCACGCTCGGAAACTTTTTGAGTAGGAAATTATATCTGAAGGCGAGGAAACACGACAAGATTCGCGTCTTGGCCGACTTCAAGATCGACACGATATCCGAAATGATCTCTATGGCGTTGAAAGACGGTAGGATATCGGACGGAGAATACTTCGCGATATTGAGCGAGAAAACGAAATACGATGTCATGAAAGAAGCCCTGAGAATCAAGACTCGTCAGATCATCAAGGAAGAGATGAAGGATTCTCTCGTGGAAAAGGGGAGGAAAGAGGCTAGGGAGGAATTCAGTAAGATGATAGAACTCAAGGGTAGCGATTGAAAAAAAAAAATATATATATAATAAGAACAGAATTAATTATTAAATTGATATATAAAATAAAAACGAAATTAATTTAAATAACTCTTAAAAAATGTATTGCGTAAAGTGTAAGAGAGTTACCGAGACGAGTAATTCTCGAGAAGTACGAACTAAAAACGACAGACAGATGCTTCGCGGAATTTGCAACGTGTGTGGTTCTGTCAAGACTCGATTCGTCAAAAAAAAAAGAACGCGAGCAAAGGTAAAGGCATCGTGAATAAAATGATCAATAATCTACCTTTTGAAATGCATCTGCCCGGTCACGGTTTCACGGGACCCGGAACGAAATTGAACAAGAGACTCAACGCCGATCTGACACCCAAATCTTGGAGCAAACCTGTGAATAGGGTTGACGCGGCCACGTATGATCACGATCTGTGCTACGCCGGACATCCCGACACCAAGACTCACAACGACGTCTGCGATAAAAACATGTTGGGGAAATTGAGAGGCATATCGAATCCGACCAGGAGAGAGAAGATAGAACGTTCGCTGGTCGGCAATCTGATCGGTGCGAAACGTCGATTCGGATGGGGTGTTCAAAAAAAAGCGCATCTGAAAAGAAGAAGAAACGATTATTGACGAGCGAATTGGCCGAGGAGTTACACAAACCCATAGTGCGTAAATTTCGAAAGAGAAGGGTGTTCGTGAAGGGTTTGGCTGATATTTGGTCTGCCGACTTGGTCGACATGAGATCGTTTTCGAGGTGGAACGAGGACGTCAAATATCTATTGACGGTCATCGACGTGTTTTCCAAATACGGTTGGATCAGAGCTTTGAAGAATAAATCGGGACCTTGCGTCGCCGAGGCTCTGAAGAGCGTGTTCGACTCGTCTTCTCGAAAACCGAGTAAATTGTGGGTGGATAAGGGAAAGGAATTCTACAACAAGCACGTTCATCGATTGGTAGACCTCTACTCGATCGAAAACGAAGAGAAAGCCAGCGTGGTGGAACGTTGGAATCGAACGATGAAGGAAAAGATGCACAGATACTTCACGGCGAATTCGGCTAAGAAATACATATATGCTCTGAACGGTCTGGTTAAAGATTACAACAGCACCCGACACAGATCGATCAAGATGACTCTCGCGGAAGCTAGCGATCCTCGAAACGAAAAACGGGTCTACGCGAATCTATATCCTGAGAGATCTAAGATCAGGAAGAAGTCTAGAACGCCGAAATTTGCAGTCGGTGATCGAGTGGGAATCTACGCTTATAAGAAGCACTTCGAAAAGGGTTATACTCCTCGATGGACCTCGGAAATCTTCGTGATAATCAAAATATTTCACACCGATCCGGTGACTTACGAAATCGAAGCTTTGGATGGAGAAGAGATCATCGGAAAGTTTTACGAACAACAATTACAGAAGACGAAGTTTTGATAAAGAAAACCAAATTTTTTTTTTATTTACTTTCTTTAACATTTTATTGTTTACACACATTTATATAAGAGAGAAAAAATAATAATAAAAAATAATTAAAAACTATTTTTTAGATAAAGAAATCAAGTTAATTAATAAACAAAAAACTAAAAATTCTTTAAAATGACAAATATACTAGATGTAGCACAAAGCATAGTGAAAGATGAAAGTATTCAAGAATATGAGGTTCACGAATACGAACCGGTAACCAGAACGAGTTTGAACAATGCGGGAGAGATAAGAATCAACGTTGAAACTCAAGATCTATTCATACATCCTAGCGAGAGTTACATAGTGGTACAGGGACGTCTCATCAAGGAAGATGGGAGCGACTACGCCGACGCCGACACGGTTACTCTAGCCAATAATGGCATCATGCATCTATTCAGTAATATAAAATACATGCTATCCGGACAAGAGATAGAATCTGTTTTTCATCCCGGTCAGGCCACCACGATGTTCGGACTCTTGACGTATCCTGATGATTTTTCGAAATCCAGAGGACTTAATCAGTTGTGGGTGAAAGCCTTGATATTCGACTACGTCGTCAAGACGTCCAGACCTAAAGGAACGTTTTCGTTCAGGATACCTTTGAAACACATCTTCGGATTTGCGGACGATTACAACAAGATCATGTACGGATTCAAACACAATCTGACGTTGATTCGAAAAGGAAACGACGATGCAATAGTGAGACTCACTGTGACCAATGCGGGTAAGATAACTCTACACAAGATATCGTGGTTCGTTCCGCACGTGGAGCCTTTGATCGTGGAAAAAGCGCGTCTCTACAAGATCATAGAATCCAAGAGCAAATTACCCATGGGATTTAGAATGAGACAGTGCGACACGGCTAGCATTTCTCCCTCCACGAATCACTTCAATTGGAGATTGATGGTGAAATCTGCTTCCGAGAGACCGCGTTTCATCGTGGTTGCGTTTCAGACCGATAGGGACGGGTCTCAGGAAAAGAATGCGTCGCTGTTCGATCAGTGCCATTTGAGAAACATGCAAGTGTTTCTGAACGCCACGAGATATCCAGCAATCGATTACAATGCGTCGTTCGACAAGAACGATTTCTGCAGACTGTATGGTGACGCCACTGATTTTAGAAAGAAGTATCACGGTCTAGACGAATTGATGAGCAACCCTAACATATCTCCTGGCGAATACAAGTCGATGTATCCCATGTTCGTATTCGACGTCAGTAAACAGAGTGAACGACTCAAGAGTAGCGTCTTAGACATTCAGATCAAGATGCAATTCGATAGGAACGTGCCGAGAAAAACCGAAGCCTTTGCCCTGGTCCTGTCGGACAGAGAATTACAATTTGAATCGGACGGAAATAAGATGTCGATCATTCGATGAGAGACGAGTGTGAAAAAAATAAAAAACAAAAAAAAAAAAAATAAAAAGTAATGAGTAATTATTAAAAACAAAAAAAAAAATAAATAAAAAAATAAAGTAATGTGATCTAGAGAGATTGAACATCTTTCTAAATCTCATTACTTTTTTTTTTCGTTTTTAATAATCACACATTATTTTTTTTAATTCATTATTTTCCACGCGTTCACTGTTTGTTCAAAGGAACTAGTTCGATCAGTAGACTCACCACGGAGGTGGCGGCTTCCGGATCCTGTCTCCGGCGTTCACTTTGAGAGGCGTGCCAAACGTGCTAACATTCACGTGTTGATTCTCAGTCTTTTCGACGCTGTATCTCTTATCGCTCTCTACACCATTCACCATGAGATTGACGACCGCTCTGTTATTCAAATCCGAGGAAGCCAGACTCATTCGAAGGATTTCACCTCCCAGCGGCATGGGATATCCCACCTGACCATGTTTTGATCCGCTACCTCCATTTCCGAAAGACCACTCAGCTTTTCCCTCATCTAAGGTGCCGGCCTCTTCGGCCCACACAGTGATCAATTGTCTAGCATATTTGACTTTCTCCACCACCGAAATCAGGGTGCAGGCATCCGTCATATTCACGGGATCCGGTAGATTCGTGAGCACGTGTCCATCCATGTCTAGTTTACCTTCCATGATGTCACCCTTTCTCCAGACCGAGTTGTCGTCCACATACTTTCTGCTGACCGTGCTGGAATCGAATTCGGGATCGTGATCGAGACCGAATAAATTGTGACCGTTCATGTTGATGCCACCCTTCATGGTTCCGCCAGATTGTTTGTTCAGGTAGAGATCATCCACTTGCAATTCTAGGTATTCTTGTGATCGTATCACAGCAGAATCTATGTAGCCCTTGTTGACCGCGGTTGAGTTTGCATCCGTGTTGTCGATCGTCGACAGATTCAATATCTTGTTGAATCCCACATTCAGATCCGATTTCATTTTGTCGTCTGTCAGACTTTCTCTGTTCCAGATCTACGTAGTGTTTGGTCGCCACGTCCTTGGGATTCGTGGGAGTGGCCACGTTCGTTATCTTGTTAGAATTGGCGTTCAATTCCGGGTGCATCGTTTTCTGAACGTATCTATTTCTCAGGTGTTCGCTGAATCTTGTGTGAGAGTCGTCCACGTATTTCTAGGTCACGGCATTGGTGGGATCTATGGGATTCGCGACGTTCACCAAACGTTTGGATTTCAGATCGAGATCGTCAGTCATGGTTTTATCCACGTAATTATCTAGCAGGATTCGTTCGAAATCGACGTTCCCCCTATCGACGTATTTTTTAGTCACAGCATCTGGGAGATCTATCGGCTCGGGAAGATTGTAGAGCTTCTTATCGTTCATGTTCAAAGGTTCTTCTCGAGGTTCGTATCTCCGAACGTAACGTTCGTCCAAGTTGGCAACGTCTAACCATCATCGACTTCGAACGCCTTCCTCTTCTTTCTTAGGTTGACCTTTTCATCGTCACTTCTACCAAATTTATCGACTGGCATGTTGTTGTGGGATTTTTTGTTTTTTAGAAAAATATATATTCAAAACGCAGTTTATTAAAAATGAACTATGTTATTTTATTTTTCGTTTTTATTCGATTAAAATTTTTAAAATAATTTTTTATCTTTATATATACTATAAAAAAAAAATCTCTCTCTAATGTAAATCATTGAGAATGTCTTGAAATCGATCTCCTTCAGACCATCTCTTGAGAATGTAGAGACACAGGTGACAGCAAAACACTTGATCTGGTGATTGCACTTGTTCCATGTTGTAACGAACCATCGATTTGTTGAAATAGTTCTTTATTTCTTTTGGCGGCGAGATTCCGTAGCTGTCGAAATAATAATTTTTCTTCTTCCCGTTTTTGATCCACGCCACCCAGTGAGTGCCTTCACCCGATGAATCATCTAGATTTAAAATTCCGCATTCCGATTGTCGAGGTCTTCTCTTCGGCAAGGCATCTCTGGAAAACACGCCTAGAAAATCTTTGATTTTCAAATCTTTTGCCGCATTCAACAGATCGATGTTGGATAGAGGTTCGTTAGGTAAGACGACACCTTCTACGGATATCTTTATTTTCTTATTCATAAATGCGTATATATTTTTTTTATTTATTTATTTTATTATAATTCACTAAAATGACGTTATTTTTTTAAAAAAATTTTTCTTTTTCTTTTGAAACTAATATTCTCGATGTCTCTATCGATTTCCATAATCTTGAATCCGTCTAATTCCTCTTGATTTTCTGGAATCCTGATATTACCATCTTTTAGTAGAACATATTTGATCGTTTTGTAGTGATTTAACAAATGAAATTTTTTAGACACTGTGTCGTAAATGTATTTCTCTTGATCTTTTGACAATTTTTTGAACAGGAATAACAACTGCAATTATCTATTATATTCAAATACATCTTTTTCGCTACCTGCGAAAAAATACGACGCAAAAAGAGATATCAAACGTAGTTTGTCTCTCTTAGTTCGAACGTTTTCGGAATTTAAGAATTGGGGTTCGTTAGGTACTTTTTCTTTTTAAACTAACTCTCTCGATGTCACTATCGATTTCTATCATTTTGAATCCATCTAATTCTGCTTGATTTTCTGGAATCCTATCATCCACAATCATATCTGGAATCTTATCATCCACAATCGTATCTGGAATCCAATCATCCACATTCATATCGTCTCTAATTAGATCTAAAGTCCAATGTCCGAGTGCCAAAGTGCTTATTTTATCGTCTAACACGAATCTCTTATCGTCGTCAGCCATCAGCGAAATCTTGTTGACTATTTCGGTATACAAGTCGTGATTTTCACTTCGAATCGATTTCATAGTCTTATACACCGGACCACTTCCTAACAGACAATCTTTATACTCTTGGAAAGAGATGTTTTTCTTCACCATGCACACTTTAACTCCTTTGCACTTCTTGATCTCTTCATCATCTTCTAGATGATAAGCATACAGTTTGGGTCTCAAGCCCACAAATTCAACGATCTGTTTACCGCCGCTCTCGTCCTTAAATTTACCCAACACCTTCTTGTTGTCGTTCGACTGAATGTTGGACGGGTGATCGACGGGATAATTGCTCGTGTCAAACCATTTGACCACATCCTGAGATATATCTCGGTAGATGTCTTTCGTCTCTATCTCGTAAACTAAACTGTCCGTGTCGGTGAACAGTAGTTTGGCTTTATAACCAAAATCATAGTGAAACTCGTACATCAATTGCTTGCTGATATCAAAGATGATCGGTCCGAGATAATACGGTTTGTCGAACTTCATGTGTGTCTTTTGCATGTGAACGGCCACAAGATTTTCATCGAATATGGTTCGGTGTTTGTAATTGGGTTTCGTCACTAATGTTTTAGCTCTTTTCTCAGACGTGATGAGTCGAACGTCGGTTCTCTTCCTGATGTTTTCCATTGATTTACCGTACACGCAGTTGTTCATGAGTTTGAAGAAATCTTTTTCGAAATCATTCTTAGCTCGAATTCTGAGATTCGTGTTGAGATCGATGTATTTTTTCATCCAAGGCTCTTCGTCGAATCGAATGATGTGATGTATGTCAACTAATTTCATCCCGTAATCGACATACTGTTTCAAATTCTCGCTGTAGACGATGTAGTTACATTTGTTAAATAAATTGGGAATGAGTTTTTCCTCGTCTCCTTCGTTTGGTTCCATTCGTTCGGGAGCCAGTGGATAATCGTTGTGTGGATCATGTAATTCTTCCGGATAGTTCAAATTGACTTCTAAAATGCAAGGATAGTCTCTCCATTTTTGCATCTCTTCCGGTTCCTTTACCCATTCGAAATTTCCAATCGGTAAAGGATGACTCATAGCCCAACCATACACATTATTGGCGTCCCAATAGTGTATGTATTTAGTTGACCATTTCGAATCGAAACCTTCTTTCATGTAGGGATTGTTAGCCTCAGAATATCTGTGAGAGATCATCGAGACGCCACCTCTCGCAGCCCTTTCAAACATGAGCAACATGTTCACGTCGGATAATAATTCCAATTGGACTTTGGTGGTCTTCAACAGAGCATCCCACGCTAGACCGGGTGCAGTGAAATACCAAGCGGGATCCAGATCGTAATTTTGACAACAGACGTCTCGAAAATTTTCCAACACGTCTACCAAGAGCAGAATGTCGGTCCTCAGATAGAGATCGTGATAATCTCTCATGGTTTTCATATCGAATGATTTCCACACGTTTTTAGCGTGTTTGTAATTCTCATCGGAAATGTCGGATTCGTATAATTTCAAATAAAAATCTTCTTTCGAAGGTAGTGCGGTGTCTTCGAATCTCTTTAGATCGTTCATGTAATCATAAGGATAGACTCCTTTCCTCAACATGACGTCTACTCATTCTCCGAAATGTTCGCTCGTGATTTTAAATTTATTCTTGCTCATGTTATCGACTAATTTTTCCAGAGCAGTCGACATGAATTTAAAACTGTCGATGAAACGTATGCATCTACGAATGAATTTCGTTTTTTCTTTCAACGTCTCTCCGTCGATTACTCTTTTCTTCTCCGTGAGCTTCCATTTCGTGAAGGAAATGTATCTTTCTTCACTGTTCACGATGCAATTTAATTCTTCGTGTGAGGTGCCGAGATTTTTCATGAACAGATGACTGTCGTAACCCGAGAGATTGTGAAATATCACCGGATAGAAAATGGCGTCTCGATATTTTAAATTACACTTGCTGTGAGCCGGACCGTGATACAGACCCGTGTAATGATCGTGGTCTCTGACCTTCTTATTTTCCTTAGAATTCTCGTCAAACGATTGTCTGCATATGTGACATTCGGTGGCTCTGTTATTTTCGTTCTGCTGCTCTCGCGTGATGATCATTTTTGCCGGAGTTTTAAATCTGTCGTATAACATTTGAATTTTCGATTCTAACTCTTCCACGAACCTTTGAGCCACGTCGTCGTCTTCATACTGTTTCGTGTAGGTGAAGGGACCCATGTCATGTTGCGAGTCGAAAGCACATTTCACGTAAATGCAATAGCCCGAAGGTATGTGTGTTTGATATCTTTCGACGTAACTTTGAAGAGCGTTGGGTTGACAGGAACTCATTTTCATGGTGAAACATTCGAAATCGGCGTACACGACGAATGGTACTTTTAACCTTCTATTGTGATTTTCAAACTTCACGATGGTGTTAGGTTTGGCAATTTCGACGGCGACACCTTGATTTTCGTTGCAATATTCCTGATGTTTCGCCAACGAGTCTTCGCTGTGAAACGCGTTCATGCAATTGAAACATAAAGATATCTTTCCATTATGTTTATTATTTTGTTTCGACAGAAATCAGCTCGGATTTGGAACCCAACAATAATGACGATTGTCACCATTCGAAATCAATAATAAAATAATCGTCTTTTCTTTTCCGAGATACGAAGTCTGTCTGAGAGGATAGATCATTCGTTTTTCCTCGTCGTATCCCAAGACAATCACCGCTATGGTGGGATTTTGAACCTCAAAACGTTCGATGTGTTTTAACTGTGTTGGAAAAGTCACTCCGGTCCAATCGAGATTTTTAGAAGTTTCCTTGTAATAAGAAACTCTATCGGGGTTCGTTTTGACAGGGTATAAAGCGGTGGTGACTGCCCATTTAAAACACTGATCATCGTTATTTTTCACGTTGATCACAGCGTATTTCTTAGCTAGGAAATATGGTAATTTCACGTAGGAAGACCCTTTCAACAAATCGTTTTTAGTTATGTGAATTTCAAGTTTCAACACCTCATCGAATGTCCAATTACTACCTTCATGTTGATAATTTGCGAGAGACGTCAACATCTTGTCTTTCATCTTTTCGAAAACGTCCGATAAATCTGAACCTCGAAATATGGGTTCGACGTTAGATCTGAAATATGCATTTTTCACGATGCTCTCGCCGGACTTCACGTCGATTTTATTCATCATGCAATGGAGTATCATCTTAATTTTTAGTCCCACGTTCATGTATTCGTGAAACAAATCCAATACTTTTTTCTTCACCCGTTCCAATTTCGGATCGATTTTCTTCAACGAGGAAATCACGTCGAAAGTTTTAAAAATGCCTTTGATCGCACTCTCCCGTTCCATAAACTTCGATTGAAATAGTTCCATGGTGAGTCACACTAGATATTCTTCTCCTTTCCCTTCGTCTATTGCTCGTCGAAGTTCGCTCGATATATCCTGTTTGCCTAGAATCTGATGTGCATCACTCATTTTCGTTTTAGTTTTTCTTTTCTTTTCTTTGGAAACTTGAAGTTCTTCTTCAATGGCTTTTCGTTTAGTCATCTTCTTATTTATCACAATCGAAACGTTTTTTTTTTTTTCGACGTAGGCATTTTGATTCCTTTTACTATCTTTTTCTTCTTCTTCTCATTTTTCACAACCGATGCATTTTTTGACGTCGTTGCTATCGGCATTTCGATTCCTTTTACTCTCTTTTTCTTCTTCTTCTCATTTTTCACAACCGATGCAATTTTTGACGTCGTTGCTATCGGCATTTCGTTTGCCTTTCCATCATTTCGCAAATGTTTCTGTATGACATCAATCTTTTTTGATTTAGTTCTATGATTTCTGAAATGTGAAATTTTTAATAGTTTACAAATCTCGTTTAACTGAGGTACGGTTTTCTCATTTAAATTTTTCAATTTTTTTTTATCTGTTTGCTTCATTTTGTAAGAATATATTTTTTCCGAATTTTGTATTTAAATAATTTGTTTAAAAAGTTCTGTTTTTACTCTTTATATAAAAAAAAAAGATTTTTTTTTTAATTCAATTTTTTTTCTTTAATGTGTTTTTTATTCAAAACAATTTACGATCGCTTTTATTTCTTGTTTGCAGAACAAACACGTTTTCTCGTCTCTAGATTAACATTCCTTACAATAACACAAATGTGCGCACGGTAGAAACAAAACGTTTGCAACATTTTCACAAAGCAGACAAGTGTTCGTGTTGCTCGACTCGTTTTCAACACACGATGATAACTTGTCTGCTTGTGTCATGAATTTAATCAGATGTTCTAAAGTTGAAAATTGAGATAAGGTCTTGTTTGCGTTATTTAATGCATTGTACAATTGTTCCTTAGTGTACCCTAATTGTAACATATCCATCAATAATTTTTGGTTTTTATTTCTATCCCACTCTTCGTCTTCGATTTTAATCAATCCCAATGTTAGGATCTTGTTCAAATAATCACATTCGCCTTTTTTAATATTATTTATATGTTCTAGTAAAGGTCTGTCGTGAGGTTCCCAATTCATCAAATGTATATTACAACAAAAACATTTAACTTTATCGCTTTTACCCACATAAATGAAACCCGCAGCGGCTAAATCCTTGGGTTTTTGAGAAAATGCGAAGGCCAATTTTTAAACGTTTGAAGTCTTGCATGTTCTAAACTATAATTCGGATGTTCGGACTTGATCATTGTTTTTACCTCAAAATTGAGTTTGTAAGAATATTTTTTTTGAATTTTGTATTAATGATAATTTGTTAAAAAGTTTTAAAATTGTTTATAATATGTTTTAATTCCTTCAAAAAGAATTAATCAATTATATGTTCTTAACGTGAAACAAAATTGAATTAATACGAAAAAAAAAAAAAAAGGATGTTAAAATTGAACTTTTATTTATATATAAAGAGAAACTTTTTTTAACAAATTATTATTTAAATACAAAATTTAAAATATACATTATTTGCAAGAATTCATAAAAACCAAATAATTGATTATGACAACAACACCTGAAAGATGTAAATTGAAAGAATGTTTTTTAATATGCTATCAGATACTTGTATCTATAGAGTAGAACACGATCCCATCGAATTGAACGATGTTAAGATGGTGTACTTAGAGCACTACGACAACAAGTATATAATGTGTTTGAAATTGGATGAAGCCATGCTCGATTTGTTTTATGAGTATCAAGACGATCTGCTGAATAATATCTTCGACAAATACAGAGGACCCTACATGAATGATTTGATGATGATCTATGAAAGTTACATATATCCAATGATCTCACGCGAACTCGTGGACAAATCAGGTGGTGAGAGCGTGTTCACCGATGTAGAACAACTCAAAAGAGTAAAGATAAACATTCAAGACATTTTGATAAGAGGAAAAATAACGCAGGTCAACATGCTAATAACAGACTTGGAAATATATGAACAATAGAGAGATTGATTTTAGCGAAGAAGAAGGAAAAAAAGTAATGAGATCTAAAAATGATCACATTACTTTTACAAAAAAAAATTTTTACATTAAAGAAAATTAAAATTTAAAAAACTTTTTTTTATGTATATAAAGAGCAAAAAAAAACAAAACTTTTTTTAAACAAATTATTAAAACACAAAATTTGAAATATACATTATTTGCAAGAATTCATAAAAACAAAAAAAACCCAAATAATCGATCATGACAGCAACACCTAAAAGATGCGAATTGAAATTGAAACGAGTCGAAACGAATAAGAAATTAGGTTTTAAAATCTATAGATTACAACGACACGATCCCATTGAATTGAACGAGATCGAGATGAAGGACTTAGAGCATAAATACGACAGATATAAGATGACTTTGAAATTGGATGAAGCCATGCTCGATTTGTTTTACGAGTATCAAAGCGATCTGCAGAAAATCGTCCTCGCTAAAGATAAAGAATTCGACAATGACGATTTGACGTTGTTCTATGGAAGTTACATATATCTAAAAATCTCACGTGAACTCGTGGAGAAATTGGGTGGTGAGAGTGAGTTCACCGATGTAAAAAAACTCAAAAGAGTAAAGATAAACATTCAACACATTTTCGAAAAAGGAGAATACACGAGTGTCAACATGCTAATAACGGACTTGGAAATATAAACAATAGAGTGATTGATTTTTTAGCGAAGAAGAAGGAAAAAACGTGATGAGATCATCTTGAAAACACGAGTGTCAACATGCTAATAACGGGCTTGGAAATATAAACAATAGAAAGATTGATTTTTTTAGCGAAGAAAAAGGAAAAAAAAAAGTAATGAGATCATCTCTTTACTTTTGTTTTCCTTCTTCACTAAAACCCATATAATATAATAACGTTTCCTTTTTTCTTAAATTTCAGTGTCGATTCTTCTTTTCTTTTTTTCATTTTTTTTGTGATATGATACGTTTTTATAACAACACATTTGTTTATCTGAATCATAATTATGAACGAATGTTGTGCATCTCTTGGTAACACTCGCATCATTACCATTCTCTTCAGAAGGTAGTGGTGACGGTGGAAAGCGTCTCATTCTTTTCAATTCCAACAGTCTATCCCGCGCTTTATCTATCTCTTTCATCAGTTCTTTCCTCATATATCCATCATTAGCGTCTAACCATTTTTCCACTTTTTTTTTTGTCTTTTCGCACTCTGTCTCGCGATATTCGTCATTATCGTCTAATTGTTTCTCCACCTTTTTATCCATTTTAAATATATTATTTTATACTTTCTATGATTTATATTTTATATAATTATATAATTTTA
Organism: Pictodentalium vernedei; assembly: GCA_031216915.1. Classification (NCBI taxonomy): domain Eukaryota; kingdom Metazoa; phylum Mollusca; class Scaphopoda; order Dentaliida; family Dentaliidae; genus Pictodentalium; species Pictodentalium vernedei. Next base: position 713,467,448 of record CM062297.1, read on the forward strand.
TATTATAATAACATATTCAAAATCGGTATATTCTTAAACGGCGAATTCTCATCGAGCAACAAACCCTTGCCGAGTCGCTCAACGTTCTGTCCACTCTTCAGATAGAGACCGTTTCCTCTCTGAGAGTTGCCACCTCTAACGGATTCTAGATACAATCCTTTACCGCTGTCGTCTAATTGGACGCGACACACGGCTCCTCCCTTCTTCAAAAACAGTCTGCTGCCACCCATTAATTTCTCAACTGCCGAACTAGCGAGTCCCGTGAGAGCTCCCACGCCGAGGGTCTTTCCGAGAAAGGGTAGTGCCTTTGCGGCGAAGGTAATGCTTTTGCGGCGATTCCTGCCAATAGCGGTAGGAAACCACCTTTCATTCTCAAATTGTATCTCAATTGAGTAGGACTCAATCTCACCGTCAACCCTCTTCCATCGCGAATCGCTTTCTCCATCCTTTTGATTTGACTTCTGGTCCAGGCGATCGAATCCTGACCGCCTCTCGTCAGATCTTCGTGAGTGAATTTGAATCTCACCGCCTCGCCTCGAGTTGTTAACGCTCTCTTAAGTTTCTTCCTCTGTCCTGCGGATATGTTCACGTTTTTAATCACGTATTCTGTCATAATTCTGTTTTTTTAAAATATATTTACTTCAATTGTTTCCTGTTTAATAATAATTATTTATATTAAAATAATTTTGTAAAATTAATATTGCGTTTATTTTATTTTTGTTATCTATATATATATATACACAATATTTTTTTTTGCTTTTATATTTCTCTTATGTGAAATCGTATTGTCACCATCTCTCAAAGAAGATCTAACAGTTCACCATTTTGATCCGTCAACGTGGTTTTGAGACTATACAACGTGTCTAAAATCACTGGTAGATAAACTAAATTTCGAAGTCGCTCCACGATCTTATAACCCGGCGACACGTTTGGAAAGAAGGAACAGATCGTCGGTTGAGCGCTACCATTCACGTAGCTTCCAGCAATCACGTCCACGTTCACCAGAATGCTATTGACTGTGAGAATGTCGACTGTATTTTCAGATGCCGCGTGGCCTTGATACATCTTTCGATCGAATCCCAACATCTTGCCTATAGAATCGTCCGTGTTGAAATCCACTCGAAAATTATCTTCCAAATCCAACATCGTCTGTAAGGTATTAGGATTGGGAGCGAGTCTGATCTTGTTGCTTCCCTTTCCATCCGTCTTCATTCGCGTCTGAATGTAATTGTTCAAATCATCTATGTCGTAACTCCCTTTGGGAATTCGAATCTCCAACCAATCCACTCCGTCGGAATACTTGAACGAGTTATTCTTTTCGGTGACGTTGGGAAAGGAATAATAAGTCTCCAGATTCACCAACGCCATCTCGTATCTTTTCTCTCTATTCAATTCGATAGAAGGTTCGAATTTCGTAGCGAATCGAGTAGAATCGCCACTCACCACGATTTGAATGGATTGTTTTGCAGCCGTATTCTCGGCTATCCGTTCTAACAATTCTCCATGTTCGAACATTATATTTAATTTTATTTTTTATTTTTTTATTCAAAACTAATTATTTGAAGATTTATTATTTTCTAAATTTTATTTTCACGCTCTATCTTATTATCATCAGAAACATAAAACTTGTCGATATTTTCCGCGATTAAATTCGCTTGTCAAATCGATCACGACGAAATTGTAAAGTCCACCATCCCAAAACCTCTTGCAGAATCTCCTGAATTTCGCCGCGCTCATGTCGTTTGCGACGTGATCGCCGTAGATGTGATTTAGATTCTTGAAATCTTGGCGAAAGAGACATAGAAAATTAGCGTTCTCCCTTATCGTCTGTCTGGGCAATCGAAAATAATTCTGCGACAGGTAGAAACAGTCCACGTTGCTGTGTCGACCCATAACGTAATACGATTCGCATCGGTTCTGTCTCTCCAAAAGCAGATCTTCGAAAATCATGAGATTCTTATCTTCCGATTTCAGTTCTCTAGGATCCGGAACGTCGCTAGCGTTCTCATAAAATCAACACTCGACGTTCGAAGATGCATTTCTCTTCATCAGCTCCATCGCCGCCCCGTCCAAAATGGTCGAAAGTGGAGCTTCACTCTTGTCGAATTCCTCCCTACTGTCAAAGATTCTGGCTATGACGTCCTTGGGCAATCTACGATCCATGCACTCTCGAAGCAATCTGTATTCGGGTTGAAACAAGCTCTTGCCAAACACGAACAATCTGTCGTAATTCAACCAGTCGGGTCGGGACAACAGATTCATCAACAGATTGGTCTTTCCACAATTCGATTTTCCCACTATCAAGCCTCTTATGCTTTTGGGAAAGAACTCGTTTTTCGACCTCTTGGTCGCGGCGTCGTTCCAAGACATATCTTTAATGTTCATCTTTTTGTTTTATTTTTTTTTCTTTGTTATTTTAGATTCTTTGCAAACACAATTTTTTATGTTTTTTCAAACTCAGTTGTTTTAATATTATTATTTATTTTTATCACATGACTATTGTAAAGTTCAATGAAAAAGTCCATCTGATATTCTTCTATATGAGAACACGTGTAATATGACCTGCAAGGATTTTCATTGGCTGAATTTTAAGCCTCATCACCTAATTAATATTCATATTGTACCACTCCATTGTTTACAAACAAAACATGTCGCGTGTACTTAACTATCGAGTGAACGAAATTGTGAAAATAGATGGAAAAGGAGAAGGGGAAATTGTTAAGATCATTGATTCCACAAAAGGCTTGTTATACACTGTGAAAATAATAGGTATCGACTTTGAAGTGACTCTCTCGGCAGAACGTTTGAGCCCTTTACACGATGAACGCTACCAGACGCTAGATTGCCAAGAAACTGTTGGCGTTGCTAAGCAAACGGACGCTACTCAACAGCGTCGTTTTGTTAATATCAGCGGTGCAGATATAGATGGATTTGTTGAAAAAGAAACAAATAAAAACACTTTAAGCAAGACCTTTTATGATATGAAGTTAGTAAGAAATTTTCTTCAAAGCAGTACTATAAATGAGCATCGTGAAATTCACAACATACCGCTCAGTGAACTGTGTGTTATTTTATGCAAATTTATCCTGTCAGTCAGAAAATCTGATGGCTCTGAATATGAACCAAGCTCGTTGCGTGGATTTATTTCCAGTATTGACAGAAATTTAAAACGTTTTAATTATGGCCACACAATAGTTAGCAGTGTAGAATTTGTGAAAGTGAGAGACATATTGAAGGCCAAACAACGACAACTGAAACGAAGTGGCTTGGGCAATCGGGAAAAGAAGGCGGAGCCAATAAGTGACAATGAAATTGACATTTTGTGGCAAAGCGGTCAACTGGGTTCTTCGACACCCGAATCTATAATAAACTCCTTGTGGTTTTTAAACACTATTCACTTTGGTTTACGGGGCTCAGATGAGCACCGTAAAATGTGTTGGGGGATGTTAGTGTGCACAAGGACCGAAATGGCCAGGATTATTTACAATTTATAGAAAGACAAACAAAAACTCGCCCTGGTGACAATGTGAGAGATGTTCGAAGTGTGCCACCCAGAATGTGGTGTAACTTTGATTTACCAGAAAGGTGTCCTGTGAATATTTATAAAAAAGTACTCTCTTTTAAGGCCCTCTGGTTATAGTGACGAAAGTGACCCTTTTTATATAGCAACAAATACTAAACAAGATATTATGAATGTCGGTGATCAGTGGTTTAAAAGACAGCCGATTGGAATAAATAAACTTACCTCCATCATGAAGCGCATGGCAAAAGCAGCTGGTCTATCACCGGAAAAGAAACTTACAAATCACAGTGCTCGCAAACATCTTGTTCAGAAACTTAGTGAAAATAACATCCCTGCTCACCAGATTATGCAAATCACAGGACACAAGAATATCCAGTCAATTAACAATTACAGCCATATCAATGAACAACAACACTAACAAATTTCTCGTGTGTTATCTAACTGCAATCTTCAAACTGAAAATAGGCCTCAATATCCTAAATCCATGGACACAGATGTAGTTTATCAAAACCAGTCAATTTCTAACACAAATTCCATTGATCGAAAGACACAATTTGCGGGTAGACTACAGAATATGTTCACAGGCAACATTTATGGTGGGAATTTTGAAATACACATTCATAACCCAGAAACATCATCAGCCCAACCCGCTCAGAAACGTAGGCGCATCATTGTGTCCGACAGCGACTCGGATTAAAGTTTATAAAATATAGAAATTGCAAATCCCTTCTTTGGATTTGCTTCTCTTTTTGTTGACAATTGAATTACTATTGAGGGTTTTGTTGCAGTCTGTTTATTAAATGTCAATAAGACCGTTTGTTTTGAGAACTATTTTGTAAAGCGGAAGTATTGAACGCATTCAGTCAACATGGCGAAAGTAGGTAAATTTTCATTTTCCATGTATGGGAACACAGACTCGTTAAAAATAAATCGGTTCAAGTTCGTTTATGTGTGTCATGTGATAAAAAGAATCTGAAATTCGTTTCTCTTTGACATAAGATTTATGAAACTCGTTTCGACAATTTTATTTTAGCTCGCCAGAGGCTCGCTAAAATAAAATTGTCTACACTCGTTTCATAAATCTTATATCAAAGAGAAACTCATTACAGATCCTCTATATATCACACCGTTGTGAGTTCTCTTCAATCCAGATCCACTCGTCATTTTGGCTAAATCTTGTATGGGTACCACAGCATCCTTAAAATCTTTCCAACTTTTCGGCGTTCGCTATAACGCAGCTCGCTTCGCCGGCGGACTGATCAACTTGTCGATCAACGCGTCGGCTGCCCTTTTGCCAGCCACAGAAGCTATCCTACCACTGGCTTCGGAAGCGGCTTTCTTACCAGCATCCAAAGCCGTCTTCTTACCGACCTCAAACGCAGTCGTTGCGAGTTTTCTACCCGCATCGCTCGTGAACGCTCGCATTATAGAATCGACGATGCCAGAACCGCCTTGAACGTAAGTTCTGACGTATCCCCTGTTCTTTATCACCAACATATTTTATTTTTATAATATATTTTGTTTTTATTCACTGGTAAATCGTTTTGTTGTTTAAATACTTTTATTATTCTAGTGTAAAAATTTACTGTTTTATTTTTGTTTGTTTGTTTGTTTCTCTCTACTTATTATATACACATCAATCCTTCAATTCGTTCATCAGCCTTTTATAGTGGTTTTTATTCAAAACCTTCTGTCTTAACAATTCGTCAGATATAGTAACTATCTGATTATCTAATCCTGTGTTACCAGCCCGTCTGCTCGCCATCAACAAACTCAATCTCTGAGACAGAGCGTCAGAATCGCTCGGAAGAAAAGTGGTTTTCACCCCTTTGCCAGTCACCGATTCGACGAACTTCTTGTTCATATCCCATATGGGTTTCACCACTTTCGTCCACTTGTAACCTCTGTTGGCGTTGGGTCTCGTCTCTCTGGCGTCGTTATTTCTCTTCATGGCGTGGGTCTGAACCAGAATGTCGCCGTAATTGTCGAAATCCTGATCCGTGTAATCGCAAGGCTTGTCGTAAAGGAGCAATCTGAGCAGCCCATCAGTCAATTCGTATCTGTTCGAACCCACGATCAATTCATCATCGCCAATATCTACTTCTGTGTCTCCTACAAAAATTCTTCCCTCCGAATCATTATAAAATCCATACAACAGATCTCTCTTACCGCCATCATCATCAGACGATGCGACGCTATCAGCGGTGATAGTCGAAGCTGTATCGGTGGTGATAGTCGAAGCTGTATCGGTGGTGATAGTCGAAGCTGTATCGGTGTCGCTCTCTGTTTGAATCCCCGTGGGAACGTAATCCGGAGTAGATTGAACGGAATGCCGATTTCCAAAACTAAGAGGCAACGAACCCATTCTCAAAGAACTCTCCTTTATGGGTCTCCATTCTTCGACTATCTCCTTCCTGCTTCGCTCTTGACCCTCCGTCACGGGTTTAAATATTTTTGTGGCTTCGCGTTTGAGTTCCATCTCACCAAGACGTCTGCTTCTGTCAGCCGACTGAATGCCCTTCTTAGCACGCTCAAACTCTTCTAAAATTCGATCTCGGTGTCTAGAATCCATCTGTAAAAACATTTTTCGTTTTTAATTGTTTTTATTAGTTTCAAAATTAAATGTTTAATTATATTTTTATGTTTTTAAGTTAATAAAATCTTTCCGTCTTTAATATAATAAACTAAAAAATATTCACATCTTAACTCCGTGTTGATTGAATTAGGAAAGTTTAAAATACGTTTTAAGCAGTACATGACAAACCGGTTTCTGATTTAACGCATTTTGATAGTTATTTACGTTTTGTCAAAGGATTTCCATTCACATATCAAAGAACCATTCACTCAGTATCGAATTAAGAGAGAATCCCTTTGATGACGGTTAAAATATTTCAACACATAAAAGAAAACTGTTTTTTTCTACTTTTAACGTTAAAGGAACTTATTCATTCATTTCAAAATCTCTCTGATCGCTATCGTGAATATATTAAAAATTTAACCACTCAAAACCTAATTGAGCGGAAAATGCGTTTAAACATTCCGTTAAGTGTTTATTAAGATTACTTCACAAGAATTCTGATTCTTTTCTCTAGTTGTCTCTTTCGTCACATCGAAACAAGACACGAATGTCTATTTTTTTTACAAATCATATTTTATAATAACTCTTTTGAACGAATGCTTAAAGTCAATTTCTCTTCTTTACATCAAGACAAAACACGAATGTCTATTTTACAGATCATATTTATAATCGACTCTTTTTAACGAATGTCTAAACTCATTTTCTCTTCGTAACATCGAACCAAGACATGAATGTCTATTTTTTTACAAATCATATTTATAATTGGCTCTTTTTGAACGAAAACCTCATTCAGTCATAACGATAACATGTGTTAGTTTTACTTCAGGAAAACGTGACAGTGGGTTTGCGGATTTCTAACACACTGGCAACACTCTTCATTCAAAACATTTCCATTAAGTGCTTATTAAGATTACCTCGCAATAACGTGCGTTAGTTTTACTTCGAGAAAACGCGACAGTGGGTTTGCGAATTCTAACACAACCTCTTTACACGAGTCGATTTCCGACCTAAAATCCACAAGTGGATCTCCGTGTACGCCTCCATAGGGTTTCAGTGTTAAAATCGTGTACGGATGCGGATTATTAGAATCGGCAAGACGATGTTTTAGAAACGACAAAACGTTTTTTTTGCTCGCAATTTAACACTGAATCCTATGGTGGAAACTCATTTGCCTATTTCAGTCAAAACGAAACATGAATTCATACGTAAAACTACAGGCGTCTAGGATACAATTCAGTGATATTTAAACCCAAAGTGGATACTAACACACCCTAAAAAAACGTTCAAATCGTGTACCTGTACACGATTTTAACACTAAATCCTATGGAGGTGTACACGAATGTACGTGTACACGTACACGTACATGTACAACTGTGTCCGTATTCTCATTTATTACCTACTCCGGTAGTCTCGTTGCACACGGTAGGCGACTCTATCAGTAGTCCGGTCGATCTAGGGTTCAACCCGGAAAAAAATTGCAACAAGCCATATTTGGTATCATTCGACGCAGAATGTTGCCAGGAACAACATATCCAAAATCCTCCGAAATCCTTCGTGGGGAAAATTTTTTATAGCACTTTTTTGTTTTCATGATTTTTCAGCGGCAGAATTTACGATGTTGTTAATAAAAACGCTAAGACACCACTATAACGAGGAAATTTTGCGAGAATATACCATATTCTTCTCACCAACATAGACAGTGGACACTTCATCAATAATTTTGTTGTCCAGTTGAATGCTCATCTTTAATTTATGACGAAAATACCCCAAAAAAGTCCCAAAATGTTTTTTTTTCAAAAACACAAAAAAATGAGAATAACATTCTCAATACAAATAAGATGCAAGTTGAGAGCAAACAATTGTTTAACACTCGATCTCGTCATCAAGTGTTACGTCTTCTGCGTTTTGGCAGCTCTCGCCGCGACAATTTCCGCAAGCAATAACGCACTTTAGACCATTTTTCCGGCATGAGCACAAGTTGTTTTTGCACGGACTCTTTGATGTCATTTTGCAGTTGCACCTTACAAACTTCAGCAGACTGTCCGGTGCTGCTTCAATGTCAGTCATAATAGGAGTAAGCTCTGAACCGCGTAGCTTAAAACCCCACTTCCTAGGCTCAAGATCGACCTCCCCTAGATACATCCATGCCACTACCTTCCACGAAGGCTGTGGACATATGTCGTTCTCTCTGTCGGTGGGAGTTTCTGGGGTTCAATGGCGGTTTTGCACGATGAAAGCATTTCCATGAACCTGACATATCTCAGGTTGTTTAAGCTATCTGCTTTACCTGAATACATTACAACAAAGAGCTTGATGCCCGCTGCACCAACTTCATCAGGAGATGAAACAACATTACTAATAACCGAAGTTGCCTGTTGAATGTCTGAGGACTTGGCGGTCTTCTTCATGAGAAAGGATTTACCGTGATTTACTGCCGACGTTGTGTCACAGCCACCCCAGGTGTGAGGGAACAGAATATTGGTCTTGATTAATATGCCGGCTTTTTTCACAAGGGAAGTAATTTTCCACGAATTCCCACCTTTGTGGGCATCTCGAGCACCAGACTAAAAATAAATCTGTCCCATTTTTTTATTCCAATGATATATCAGAAGTACTAACACGTCTGTATCGTTAAAAAAACTACCACCTCCTTCCCAACAGACGCAAGCTCGATAGCACGCAAAGCAAAGGAGGTATCTGCGTCACCAGAACTGCTGTGTACTTCCTGCCCATCAGCCATGAGAGCTTGACTGAGTAGCTTTATAAACTGATGCTTATTCTTTTCATTCGAGAGGAAAGTTTGCTGATTTGAGGAGATTGCCATTGTATCAACTAAGTGAATATCTGAACATGTCTTCCAAGTTCGACGTCTATGCTCTTGATCTTTAGTACTAGGACCCTGCACGTAGCCATCAAAATCCATGCAACATTCACCGTATTTTTGTCGAGAATGATCTACATATCTGGAGGCTAAATCTTTGTATGTTCCACATTTTGGCCATTTCATCCGATGAAGAAATGAACCGCCACCAACAACAATCAATGCATCACTTCGGACCTGAGTCAGTTTTATACCTGTTGCTAAATCATTTGCTAGATTTGCTTTTACGGGCTTTCGGAGTGCATTGTCATTGAATAAGGATGTTGGTATAACTGTCAGCTCGTAACTGAAATAACTAGCGATATCGACTTCCCTCTGAGTGATGGCAAATAGTCGAGAGAAAAGAATGTTCGGATCTATCTGAACCCTGTGGTTTTCTATTTTGACACCTGGTTGCAATTCGTCTAACGTTTTAACCTGATCGCTTCTCTTGATTGATACATCGGGAATACAAAGATTATCAAGTTTCTTCTGTATAGCAGCACTAACAAGTTCTGCCTGCTCACAGTTGATATTATCGACCGTTCCTGCTGTTAAACCTGAGGATAAGGAACGCAAAGATGGCTCATTTGGATCGAATGGTTCATGTATGTTAAACCAATTTGCAATGCTCTCTAAATCCACAGAATCACGGTTGCATCTTGCACGGCTTAATTCGGCATGCTGTTTGCTATCTTGGTGGGTATCCGTGAAGCGCGTCATTGCGTCATGAACCCCTGCACTCTTGTGCACGCTATATACCCACTGGATGCGAATAGATTCCGTGATACCCCTACCCCTGGTCATTCCACCACGACTTTTGAGTGATCGCATGAGGACCTGTTCGATAACAAGGTCACTGGAGAGACCAGCCCAAAATCTCTCACTTCTTCTAATAACGTGTAAGCCATTTTTGAAACATTTGTACAAATGGGGTGCTTATCGGGTAGTTCCAGCATCATTTGAAGATAAAGGCGGAAGCTTTTGGCATAATTAATATGCCCTGTTGCCGCGAATAAATTCAGCATATTTTGAGTTGCAAAGAGGTGCAGATTCCAATCCCCAGATCTCACAGCTCGAATGAACCTTTTGAGAATTTGCACATACTCAAGATACTGCAACCACAGTTTAGCAGTTAAAGATTTGTCGGCCAAATATGATCTATATTTGCAAAGCAATTCTTCCAACTTGACTAGCTCTTTGGATGTGTAAACATCCGAAAGAGATATGCGCTTATTAAAGATACCTTCACATAAGTTCCTGACTGCCTCCATGGCTGCGTTTGTCATTGTCTCGTCGAATAAAAATTGACCCCTATCACCTTCAGTAGATTCAGCACCGTGTGATAAAGCTTGCGATTCTATTGGCACACAACTGAGCTTCAAATCGTCATTTGTGGACCCTGTGTTTCGGACATTGGATGGACCTGATACGTTGGCATTGTCTGCCATGGTGCACATTTTGTCAACCTCATTGAGGACCTGGTCTGAACTACCTTCACAACTGAGCAGATTAATATCTGTTCCTTTCGAACTGACAGCACTTATAAGTTTGTTGGTTAACGCCGACTCTACAAGGAAATGCCCCCAGAGTGCTCTAGACACTGCTTTACCTGACATCATCGCTGCTACAGCATTCGGACCATATACGGTTTGTAATGCCTCCTCTAATCCAGAGCCTTTCATCATGGACCCAATACTACCCATGAAGCTCATTAATGTGTGAAAGCCACCGAGGCGGCACACTATGTTCATCGATTTTTCTGCTATAATCTCAACGACGTTTAATCACAGGGGTTGACCAAACGTTAAGCAAGGGGTTTCAATGCCTAACTTCAATGCTTGGGTTTGTTTATATATCAGAGTAGAATATATACAACTCTCATCAGAAGGCGACAGATCAATGATAGGCAAGAAACTTCGCTTTTGGTTCGGAATCACTGCCTACGAAAATATTCTGCATGAACCCAGACCAATTTGGTCTTGGCAAGGTCGACGAATTCAGCAAACGACAATGCCAGAGCAAATCTGTGATTAGCCCTTATGGTAAAGTTATCGGCGAGGTCAGATGAAGCATCGGTTTGTATTATATTGCGGGCAAGCCCTTTTCTGTAGGTTTCATGTATTGCACGATAGGAACACCTTTGTTCTCCACCAGCTTATCAACATCGATCCTTTGAATTCGATCGACAGCTCTTGATTTATAGACAAGAGATGAATCATCGTTTGATGTAGACACAGCAATAATGCCCATGCCATGAATAGTACCTTTGCCATCAAGAGTTTTCAGATTGTGGTCAACATTGTCTGCAACCCACTGGGTGAAGGTTCCCGGAAAATATTCTCTAAGCATAACATCAAGAGTTTCAGAATATATAACCGACTGTTTATACTTCTGCACCTCATCACAGCTAGCTGAGAATCCTAGCTTAAACAGTTCATCTATCAACCAACGGGAACCAAATACATGGTCCATTTCCACACCCACACCAAACAAAGTGGGGTTTATTACCGACCTAGGCCGTGTCGATTGGACAATTGAGTGACCGATGCTCACACGCTTGATGTCCGATGGTACTATGCCATTCAGTAAACATTGCAGAAGCTTCGGAATCTATTTACTACCTTTGGAAACGTCTGATATATCCTCATTAGTCGGATATTTCTGCATGTCATATTCAAATTCCCGGATTTGTGCCTTTATAATCTTAGCAGCTGTGACAACAATGCGTTCGGATTCGTCTTCAATAGACTCTCTCCTCTCAGTGTACCACAAATCATTGACTAGATATTTGGCTACATTTTTTAAACAAACTACATTGTTTCGACCCTGTACATTGGCGAAAAAAATGTATTCCCCGTAACGTTCCTCCAATTTCTGCTTGAAGCGTTTGGTAGAATAAACATCATTGTTACCAGCAAACTCAGTCATTTTATTTTGTATCTCCGCAAGTGTGTACAACTCAGCGCCAGGCTGAGACCCCACCCATTCGCAGGTGAGATCAAACCAGTGTGACATATGATAGTCTGCCTGCCTGCCCTGTGATTTTTGTGAGCCGTCGGTCTGACCAGGATCGCGATTTCTAACAAACAGTATGCAAAAATGTGCATGGTGTACTGCCTCGGCTGCGACAAGATCAATACAGATAAGGAGACGATTTTGCACATCTGCTGCCCACGAATCACCCCTATCAGCGCAGCAATTTAAAAGGCTATCTCGCATAGGTAACGCCGTTACGCTTCGGACTTGCACTCGTTGCGGGTGGCGGGAATCTACAGCAGGTTTTCCACAGAACAAGCAGTCAGACTGGAAATTGAAAGGTGCTAAATTTTATCGCAATTTTTTGGCTACCGGTGGGTCGTCACTTTTCTCAGTATTACCTCTTTTGGGGTCTGTGAAATCTCGCCGACACTCGGCGTGTACTAATACTTTTCCTACGGGAGTAATGTTTTATTTGTCCTGTAGGTAGCTACAAAGATTTGAGCGACCTCGCTTTTCACTGAACTCGATAAGGGTTTTCAAGCCTTTGGACGACACTTTAACAGATTTGTCGCCACTAAGTCCCTACTGCAAATTACACAATTATCTTCGTTAAAACAATCTTGATCCATGACACACAAATGAGAAAATAAGTATACAATGCAAATAAGTACCAAACTGCAGAACAAATACAAATAAATGCCACCCGCGTCCGTTGTCACCGTTAGGTTTCAGCGGGAGGCCAAAAACCCCAGTTCAACCAGATAATATGCAGTTTGGGGATAGTAAACTCGATGATATATTAAAAATGACAAGCAACGATGAAGTTTGAAAGGTAGGTATCATAAACGGTGCTTAGACAAAAATGAACTGACCACAGGACAAGACTACGTCTACTGCAAAGTTCGAGTTGCCACACACGTTCTTGTAACGCCAAAAAACAACGCCCTTTATTACACAAAAAACAACGCTCTTTATTAATTGTGTCATCTACAGATAGTACTAGCATAATACAATTATATTATATTATGTTATGGACGCCTTGACATGCCGAGGACCATATTTGATGAGTATATTATTGGCAAAATAAGACTAAAGAAAACTGACGCAACATGTTGATTTCCCAATCCTATAGAAATTCGTACAAAGTACTAGCCCTTTTTGAAACCTCCATAAAACATTTTCCTCAAAGCGGATTTCGGAGGATTTTGGATACGTTGTTGGACGAGTTCTCTTTCCAACGATACCAAATTTAGCTTGTTGCAATTTTTTCCGGGTAGGTGCCCTTTTTCGCCTAGATCAACCGGACTACAGTCGATGTAATCACTGTCAGACTAGCCTTGTGTGCAGACTCCCTTTTACCAATAAAACTGGGATAGTCGTGATATTGGCTTAGTTGTTGAAAGCGACATTAACCCCAATCAAATTATCAAACAAATAAACATCTTATCAAAAAGTGTATGCACATTATCAATCCAATTAGATCATACATGTAATTGATATCAAGTTAATAAGGTTAAAATGCACATCAACTAAACCATGTTAAGACATAAGTAAAATTATATGTTCCCTCTGATATCTAATACTAAATTAGGGCCTCGGTGGCCCAGTCGGTTAGGGGTAAAACTCAGAGCCGTCCGTAAGTCTATGGTCTGCATGGAGATTATAGTCATTACAGATAGAATACCGCATTCTATGTTAATGATATTTTGTTTTGGTGGGAAGTGGAAGTAAACTCCCACAGTCCATTTACTTATCAAAAGTGGGCTATTATTTAATGAAGAAGTTGACATAAAAGTAACCTGCATCCAAAGAAGCTTCCACAAATTCGCCCCTTCTGTATTTTACCAGTATTTGTACCGTAACACCGACCCGTATTGGGGATACATCATTTTACCAACCTTAAATTCCATTTGCACGTATTGTACAGTACGTGGAGAGTGGATTGTAACTAAATCACTCGCGGAGTGGAGTTATCACCCAAGCTATAACTTTCAAATTGTGTACATATCGACAAAAAACACAAGCAATGTTTCAAAGCAAAGCAGCTGATAATAAAGCACGGAAAAGAGAAATATACAAATTTGGAGGGGGATTTCCTCCTTGACACTGTATTTTTGCTGGACCTCAAAATGTTCCCAGATAGTACCATTAGCTGCATGTCTTGTTTGAAAACATTTCCATGGGTTTCGTCGGGCAGAAGTTGGAAAGAAATGATGAAATACCAAGTAGGGTAGACGTCCTTTCTTGCCCGACGAAAATTTCCACACGCTTTGGAGTACTCAGTTGGGCAATATCTTGCTTGTCCCCCCCCCCCACCCCCGACAAAAATATATACAGATTAGAAAGTGCCATGAATGCCCGACTCAGTACATCGGTAGAATTCCACATCCAGGGTGAGAGTAACTAATAACACATGATTTTTTATTACAATAGTCTGTTAAAAACACTCGGATGGTCGGGCGCTGTCAAAAAACTCTTAATAAAGTCCCTGCAATGTAAGTATTTTATCAATGGAAAATATATATGTTGGTATAAAGCAATTAGGTTGTTCAAAATGGTTGAATGATAAGACCGAGCCATCGGACACCGACGTCCTACACCCCCCCCCCCCCCCAAATAAAAAGGTAAAAAATGAAAATAAATAAAAAAAACTTTATTAGTTACGGCCCCGATGTTATGCGTTAACCCTTTACCTAACATGAAAAGAAGACGACACTGGCAAACAAAATTCTTGAATAATTAATTTCTTTCATTTTTTTGTCTCAAAAACATAGGTTATGACCCCTCATTGGAACGAGTTCGTTCCAAAGAGGGGGCATAACTATGTTTTTGAGACAAAAAATGAAAAAAATATTGAAAATTAATTGGCGTATTTGTGAATAGCGCTGGCCGGTTTTGACCGTTATGTTGGGTAAAGGGATAAGTGCACACATTGTGCACCAGTACCACTGGATCACTGGAACTCCAGCGAAAAAATTCGCAACGCAATCTGCCCATTAAAATGGCGTTAAATTGATCAACGCGGTAACCTTCCATCGATGGCGTGTGATGAAGTGAAAGCAGTTACCCGTGACTGTAGTCACAGCGTGACAACTATCACATAATCAGGCATCAGACAAAACCAAAGTACGAAAACTAGTAATACGATATAAACTTTCCAATCTTGGTACTTCTTTTTTCTCAATAATAACTACAATATTTTGTAAATATTCAAGTTGCATTGACGTGAGACGTCTGCAAATCATCAACATGTTCTTTTTGCCCAGATATCGAACTTAATCGAACTACATTCTTTAAAACGCGATCGATGATTTCGAGCCGTCAGAAAAACGAAAGTTATCGAAAATGTGTGGTTGTTCGGCATTGTTTATTCTCTTTGGTCACATGTAAAAAAGTGTCTCACCGGCTGGTGAGACACTTTTCTACATATGACCAATGGGCATTCCATCAACCCATTTGCATAGAAATTAGTGAGGAGCACATAAGGACGTCCGGGAAAATCAGGGTGACTTCGGACAAGGGACAGGGACGAAGGTCTCCTGGAGGTGGCAAGGGTTGCATGTGCGAATGTGTTGCTTGTATTGGGATCATATAGTGTGCTGTTAAAGTCATACCTCGGCACTTCCGATCAACGGGCAGAGAACATCTCAATACTATATACGGACTGATAGTAGGTAAGGTGCCGATGTTTAAGATGCAATCTGACTGACTATTTTGATTCTAGTGAGACAGTTGACTGGCAAGTTCCTTCAGTGGGCCAGCAAGCTTGTGACAGATCCAAAGATGGCCAGAATAAGAGAAGTGGAATACATGAGATAGGGTCGAGGTTCACTAGGTCAACGTATCACCATGGTAATGATGTCACAACATGATCTCTTACGCGTGTTACCATGACAGCCCACAGACACACCTCATGGATGATCACTTCTGGAGTCTCCACCACTCGCGTGATTTTAATTACATGTGTCGGTCGGACTTACTTTATTTACCTGTCTTGAGATGTTTCTCTCTTATAACGGAACATCCCACAGCATTTTCTTTACACAAAGAAGGCATCGGTGGTGTGTTTTTACAATCTACATTTGATTTGTTTTTTGTGCTGCATATCACGCAATTTAGGGAATCTGAAATATTAAAAAAAAATCTGTAAGTGGGTACAGAAAAAATGAAGATAACTGCCATCAGACCACAATCGTCATAATTTAAAATTTCAGGTCAATATTCCATGGCCTTAACCTTAATGAAAAAAATACACCGTTGTTTCTCCCATCTTAGATATTATTACTCATTGTTATAGAATCCCGCGACGAATCTATAATTTCAGGTCAAATTGAATTCCAAATCGAATCAGGAAGAAGAATTTGAATCGAATCGAATCTTGAATCAAACCACGTCTCTTCAAATTGTAGAGATGCCCCTTCTTACAACCGTAAATATTGCCAGTCCCCATTCACGTATTGCATTTAATTGCGACTCGTCTGTTTGGGCAAGTTAATATTTATTTAGTTTGGGGGGGGGGGGGTTAACGACACTTTCGACAGGAAGGGTCACCTCGTTTCGGACAGTTTTACGGGTGGAGGAAGCCGGATTACCCGGAGAGAACCACCGAGCAACAGCGAGCAACTGTTAGGCTCCCCAATATACTAACTCCACACATGCAGAGTTAGTATTGGTTGAAGACAAGAGCGCCATGCATCGACGTGCAGTACGCTTTAGTACACAACGCCACCGTGCCCCCACATGGGCAATGCGGTGAAGTGTCTTGCCCATGGACACAGCGCGGTTGTCGCAGGTGGGATTCGAACAGAGGACCGCTCGACTTGCAGCCTGCACGTCTACCCACTGAGCTACCGCGCCCCCGGGCAAGTTAATAAAAAAGCGGAATATTCCAGAACGAAATGACAATACTATCGGAAGCTGGAATCTCCTTGAATTCTTCTCTTCTATCATCAGGTCTCCTATTTAGGAGACCTGGTGATAGAAGAAGAAGAATTCACGGTAAGGACTGAATCAGCGCGACTCGAATCTAATCGCATCATGGGGACAATTTCAAATCGAATCGAATTTCGAAGATTAGCATGGCCCTACTTCTTCTTAAGTATTTTGGCCTCGCTAAATTGTTTTCTCTCCCACCCCCAAGTTTCCTTTTAGGCAAAAATCCGTAAAAGTAAAACCCAGATGAAAATTTAAAAAATCATCAAAAATGCAGAGAAATTGCCAGAAAATGCACAATTTGAAGTCTCAGTCATACAAGTGGGAGGAGAAATGGCATGCATCCGTTCACCGAGCTGGAAAGAAATCTCTCTTTATATTACTTCTCCTCGCCATAATAATAATAATAACACTTTGTCCGGTCGCTGATTTGTCGTGATTCTCAGGTGAGAAGGCCTTGGTTAGCCCTGTGTTTCCAAATGCCTCCTTATCCCCACGCCTCTCCTCTCCTCACAACACTCTGAGACAAATCTGACATTTGGCCACGATTCTCCTGAAATATTATTTTATCATCAGTTCTGGTACGAATACGGTAGCTGACTTCCAGGAATGAGTTTTTTTGCATATATTTGCCGTGCACAAAACATTGAAACCTTCATTTTGATGTATAATTTGAGTATATTTAATTTGAATTTATGGAATATTAGAGGTGGGAATTTTAAAGCAAACAAATTTTCCTGACTTTTTTAGCACCTTACGTTTTTGTATGAATTCCTACATTCATACTCTGATGAAGTGTCAGATAATTCATTTCAATCGTTTATCACGACAAGACTCTCGAGATTACCCTTGCGAAATGCATTGAAAAATATAACATCAGAAGTATTCATGATACACCCATTTTCTCGTGGATTTCGTGCAAGTATCGCCGCCCTTTCCTGCAAATCGATATCCAGTGACAAATTTTTTACGAGATGAACAGTTTCACGAGTGAACGCAGTAAAAAGCTGTTCTTGTTCGGTTCACTAGGGTATTGTTCATCCATAATTGTCGAGATGTTTGTAAATGGCTTTTACAACACAATAAGTTCGTGGTAGCTGCCAATGATGTTAAGTTGTTGAAACATTTTGCGCCGGTCCACACGCAAACACATCCGCAGTGGTAACTGATTACTCCAACTATTGAATAATTCCAGCAATTGTCAATGGACGGACGGCCCCATAACTCTTTAATTGGAAAGTTGTTGGACGGACAATTTGGTATTCTTTGAAATCTCTTGTTGAGAGTATAGTGAAATCAAAACGTGGTATGATACAATCAAAATATGTAACCACGTGTTGGTCAGTTCAACGTTTGGTCTGTTCGGAATACCAAAGATTAACCCTTCTCCTGTCTGAACAGGAATCGATGGCTTCACAAACATTTGGTATTTGATCAATTCTCAGTCAAGAAAGTGTCCAAATAATCCCTGGCAGCGTCATTCATTGTGTTATTACTGTCACAGGATCTCTTGTTTTTTTTTGAAGTAGGACGTAAAAAGGCTGTTATCTGTGCAGAGAGATACACATCTATGAAGGGTACATACGCAGTATATGGCAGTTGGGTTTGAAAATTACCATGACGGAGATTATCCTTAAAAAAAAACAGAAAAGGGGACAGCTGATGACCTAACACTATTTCCAAAGGAAAAGCTGTCATACGTAACTGGGTGAAACAATGAACATCCAAATGATATGGACGTTTGATCATGTTTTAGTCAGACAAAATTTAAACGATCCTACAACTAAACTGAGCAAGGGAATTTACAAAAGATGAAGTTCAAAGATATTTTTTTACATCTTCCTTAACGAATTTGCATTATTTTCCTCCTTGTGTTTTGATCCCCTTTTGGGTGATCTCTAGGTTCTTTCTTCAAGAACCAGGTCACCTAAAATGTAGAGCACTTCACTTCCAAATTGAATCAAGCTGAAAATTTACCGCTCTTCGAGTTGTAGATATTACACATTCTAAAAGCCGTAAATATTGCCATTTTCAACTCGAGTATTGCGGTCAGCAGCAAACTCGTCCTTGAAGGCAAGTCAATCAAAAAAGCGAATACCCCGGAAGCGGAATAAAAGTATTCTAGAAGTGGGAACCTCCCTGAACTCTTTCTATTGTCAGGTCTCCTGACGATAGAAAAAGTTCAGTGTTTGCCTTCTGGAATACGTTGATTCTGCTTGGTAGAAAAATAGTTCAAGGAGATTCCATTTCCGAAACTACTTCCAGGAGAATTCAAGGTGCATTAAAAGAACATCGCGGTGATTCAAAATTTCAGTCGAATCAAATCATCCAGAAGATGTCAAATAGAATTGAATTTCGAAGCTTTTCAGGGCCCTATTAAAATGTTACAAAAACGAAAACGCCGAGTAGTCCAAACTCAGTCAAAATATTACTTAGCAGGCTAAATGTTCAATGTTATACTAGTTCTTAACCCTTTACCCAACGCAGACGATATCAAAATTTATTATTTTAAATATCATTTTTTAAATTTATTCAAATAATTTCAACAAAACCATATCATGTGACCCCTCATTGGAACGAGCTCAGCGGGCTCATTCCACAGAGGGTCACATCATATGGTTTTGTTGACATTTTTCGAAAAATAATATTTTTTCAGCTGCTGGATTTGCATATTACGCGGGCGGATGCGGGCGATTCGATGGGTAAAGGGTTAATACCCACTTGTGTCTTAAAGTTGAATATAGACTTTCACGATCGTATCAAGTTGTGTGCCTTGGTCATAACCCGTGTAATGACTCAGCAGTTTGAAGTAACATTAAAACACCAAACAAGAATATTTACCCAGTAATAAACACAATTGAATAGCGTTCAATATTATATTTACATCTTTGGTCCTCGTTCTCAATAAGTTCGTACAGCGGCTTGCGGCGTAATATTCCCTGCGATTACCATACGTGTTATTATAATCACTATATATTTTGTTATAGCAGTTAGTCTCACAGCAGTGAAGCAGCAAACTTATTAATATTACATGTGGTCACTTGAGTGCAGCAAGACGCCATCGACAATGCTAAACATTGCATGTGGAGTTTTGTTGGACGCAACGGACGATATAGGTCTATAAAATACACCAGTACAAAGAAAATAACTTAATGCTTTCCAATATCACTTGATTGAACGTCTATGATGACAATTTTACCCTTCTTAAAGAGCCCATCATTAATAATTTTAGGTGTACCAGGGACAGAGGAAGAATTTCGAACTTGGGAGGGCACGGCCATTGAAGGACACCCACACAGAAAGTGGCTTGTTCGGAATAAATACACAAAACTACGTTCGGTACTAATGCACATCTACACGCAGGAAACTTCACACCTTGAACTCCATATCTATCAAAGTTACCCCCCGGGCCGAAACTGCATTTCGGTCTAGCGGAACAATTTGTTAAATATGGAGCGTAAAACTTTTCTCGACTCTAAAAGTCAAAAGACAAATCACGCTAGGGAATCTTCTTCAGTAACGTCGCGGAAGTAGAGAGTCTGTGCACCCATTCCTGTTATTTCCCACTATGAGTGCAATGATAAGAACCCCACAAAGAGGTGCATGTAGAAATCGCGTAATTGGGTTGGTACCCCCCCCCCCCCCTCCCTCACAAACAAAATGGAAAATTCCCAAACCCTCTTGTGACTCGCAGCCTCCATCCCATCTCCGTGACGCTTGGGCGCCCCAACCTAGCGCATTTTGATCCTTGCCCTACAAAATTTAGTCTTTCAGTGCCACCCTCCCCAACCCTCACTGCCTCTTGGGTATTTTACGCATTATCATCGAACACGAGTTATTATATGGGTGGAATTTACACTGGGCGGGTGGGTGTTTCCAAATCCGACAATATCCATGTACTGTTTGCGGGTTTCTATCAGGCTTCTGAAGAATCTCAAGCAACGTATAGATTACCCCGCATATAAAATAATGTTTGGTTCGATTTATTAGAATGGGTCGATCTGCATTGGAGCGAAACTTCATGACAAAAAATGTCTGACTCATCCACGGGCTGTTTGAAATTTGTGAAACGTCATTGTTGGATAAATAGTTGAAACAAGCTTTCATTGTTTTCTGTCATCTGAATACATTTTCCTTTATCCATTTAACGCAATAAGTGCACGCGATCATCAAAATATCAACTCATCCTGAACGACCGCCTTTCTGGTAAGTGGATGTACAAACCGTAACATTGCTTTTTGGCTGATTTCTGCATCATGGTTAAACCGCCTAAAGCTACACGATTGGTGGAAATGGCTCGCTTTATATATTCTTTACATAATTCTCGATTTATTACTTTCGATCAACACCAATCATTGTTACTTCCACTGACGGCGGAATGGGGAGGGGGCACCTTATCGGAACCTGTATATATTTTGATGATCGCATGCACTTATTGCGTTAATTAGGTAAAGGAAAATGTATTCTGATGAAAGAAAACATTGAAAGCGTGTTTCAACTATTTATCCAACAATGACGTCTGACAGAACACATCAGGAAGCCTGTGTGTTTTTCACGTGGGAAATGATTTTCACAAATTTCAAACAGCGCGTGGATGAGTCAGACACTTTTTGTCATGAAATTTCGCTCCGGTGCAGATCGATCCATTCCAATAAATGGAATCAAACATTATTTTATATACGGTGTAATCTGTACTTTGAATCTATACTTTGCTTGAGATTCTTTAGAAGCCTGGCACAAACCCATAAACAGTACATGGATACTGGTTTGATTTGGAAGCACCCACCCAGTGTAAATTCCCTCCAGATAATAATACGTGTTCGGGATAACTGCGCAAACAACACCAACTAAATACCCAAGAGGCAGTAAGGATGGGAAGGGTGCACTGTAAGTCTCAATTTTGTAGGGCAAGAATCAAAGGGCGCTGGGTTGGGGCACCCAAGCGTCACGGAGATGGATGGAGACTGCGAGTCACAAGGGGGTTTGGGAATTTCACACTGGACGTATTCAGCTAATCCCTTAAACTTGTAAATAATTTTGGGGTAGAAAACCCCCTCCTCAGTGGTTTAGTAATAATCTTCTTTTCCCGTAATATGAACTCCCAGTCTTCAACATGTTAAGTGCAGTCACACGCATTGGCACGGGTCAGTGATGTGAATGTTCTTCGCGCTGGTACGATTATTGTCTGGTTCGAACTGAATAGTGACGATATGTCTTGCAATTGGAAATGACGCGATGAGCAACATCCTTGTTACGATCGGGCTATGTTGATTTTGTGGGCAGTGTTTTGACTTCAAGTAAAGTTATAAATTGTCGTATTTCACAATATTATGGCAATTAACCCTTTACCTAATGTAACGTCCAAACCCGGCCAGCGCTATTCTCAAAAATCGCCAATTAATTTTCATTATTTTTTTCATTTTTTGTCTCAAAAACATAGGTTATGACCCCTCGTTGGAACGAGCTCGTTCCAACGAGAGGTCATAACCTATGTTTTTGAGACAAAAAATGAAAAAAATTAGTTATTCAAGAATTATTTTTGCAAGTGTCGTCTGCTTTTCAGGTTAGGTAAAGGGTTAAATAATCCTAAAACTCATTCCGCTGTGTTTCTATCGTTTTAACAAATGCCCCAAACTGAGATCTATACAATGAGGGAGTCAAAAACCTTGGCTATTAAATTTAAACCTTTATTCATTGATTGTTCAAGTGATAACTGGTAGGTTGGCGAGTCACTGACCGGGCTCAAAACTTTATTCAGTGGTAAATTACTCCCCGCGTAACACAGGGCGAAAAGTCTCGTTCTGAGGCGATGAAATAACAGGCACACATCAACAGAGGAAAATAAAACAGTCGTCAGTATTTTTCGAAGTCCGAGTTTACTCTTGAACACTATTGAAAATGAGTAACGGTATTCGGAGAGGCGGCTGGGGGGGGGGGCGAAATAGGGCGGCGCCTTGGCCCCGTCTTCCCAAAATACCATTCGCCGTCGCAGTCAAAACAAAGTAACGAGAGAATGATTTTCTCACACGAAGGATAAACTAAACGCGTGCACACATGTATGTTGTCACATGTACGATAATAACATGCTACAACCAAAATAATCATTTCTTTCTTTGAGTGACATACTTACTGCCATGAATTAAATTTAATCCCAATTACCGGACGTCTCGGCGGATCACTCGTACGAAAGCATTTTCCATTCATTAAAACCTGACCATTTTCTCGAAAAGCGTTACTCCTCAACACTTGCGTTTGCAATGAAAGATTATTAGTTTGATCGGTCCACCGCGGATTTTAATCCTTTCCACCCGTTGTCGCTGCCATAGAAATCGGTTATAAAAAGACATTTTCCGATTTCTATTGTCGTTGCCGCAGCGACTAGCGTTTTGTGGCAAAACGCTTGGCACGTACTGTTATACCCAAAACAACGAAATGTTCCGAACAGAACCACCAAGAACCCTCCATACAGGCCACAAATCTGCTGATCCACTCTTTGTTGTGTACCATACCCACTGACGTCTAAATGGTGCATATTTTAAAACGATTGACGGTGCTCAACATAAATTGTTTTCATTCCCAATATATTTCGCTTCCAATCACCTCTGATTCCCAAAATTATGCCCACAAATTGGTTAAAAATCCACCAGATTGTCCATAAGATAGAAATTATACCAGACCCCTCTAGGTTTGTGCAGCCTATTTTCCTGCTTAAAACATAAGTTACGTCTCCCCTAGATGAACTGAGCCTCAGTCGATAACCCTGCTACTTGATAAATGTAAATGGGTTGATAAATACCCCCTCCATCTTATTAGCGTCATTACAAATCTGCTCTGCGATCGTATCTGCTGGGTGAAAAGACGCGTGAAAAGACGCGATTTCAACATAGAAACTTACAAACATCAACATAGATTCCTCTGATTGCTCATAGAACCCGAGAACCGTTTGGGCAGTGTGATTCTTAAGCACCCCTTCCCTTAACCCTTTACCTAACATGAAAAGCAGACGACACTTGAAAAAAAAATTCTTGAGTAATTTTTTTTTTTTCATTTTTTGTCTCAAAAACATAGGTTATGACCCCTCATTGGAACGAGCTCGACGAGCTCGTTCCAATGAGGGGTCATAACCTATGTTTTTGAGACAAAAAATGATAGAATAATTAAAATTAATAGGCGATTTTTGAGAATAGCGCTGGCCGGTTTTGGTCGTTACGTTGGGTAAAGGGTTAAAACGCTGCTTCAGTGACCATTCTAAGTACTATGCCCATTGTGTGTTCTTGCTATCCGAGTTGTTGCCCTGCTTTGTATAATTGCAAAACAGAAGTTGACCGTTATGTATCAGTGCAATTGAATCCACTTTAGTATAATAAGTTGAATCCACTTTAGTATAATTAATATGGATATCTCCCTTCATATATCATAGGTCCACGCTTGAGTGTCAGAAAAACAAAGCACCAAAAGGTTAAATATCCGCATACAAATAACTGCAGTACTGGGTGACTGTAACTCTTATTTCGAGAATCTCGACAACTCTCGCCAATCTGAAAAACGCTGCGCGTTATTTTGTAATTCTGAAATTGTGTAATCATCTTTGTATGTTTTCTGACTTGGATTCATAGAGTGGTGATCAAAAGACCTGAGATAAATCAACGCAGAATGTTCTCCAATTAAATATTGAGGAAATAAAGAGTACTTCACAATCCCTTCGGGCGACCCCATATCTCACACAAATTAAAACGACTCTCAAATGAAATGAGAAAACCTTCAGTCTGATGTTGAAAGTAATCAATGCAGAAAATTGCGGCGTGGTGCATTGCATTAGTTCACGAAAAGAAAGCCACAGAAAGTCAAATGAGCTTTGTAAATGTGATTACATTTTAAAAAACGTACAAAGTGTAATAACCTTTTGGTCTATAGAGAGGTCCAACATTAGATGTTAATACCTCCTAAACGCTATTTAAAAGATTTAGCAATAATCGCACTGGAAGACAGCATATAGACAAACCAACAGAGTTAATATGCAAGGGCAAATACACGAAGCGAGAATAAAATATTGTTGTCCATGTCGTTGCTGGCAGTTATATCTTTTCACTGAACTCGACGAATAATGTTCATATGGTATGAATGTTTTTGCTTTGTCCCGCCAATTTGTCAAATGAGAAAAATACCGTGGGGGTGCCCAACCAGTCTTTCGATTTTGAAAATGGGAGGCGCGCTGTGGAGCGTGTGATTGTTGAATTCCAGGACTGGAAAAATATTTTCAAGTAAAACATCAACGAACATCTACGCACAGTTCAATCTGCTAGTGCGCAGTAAATAAGGATTTCAAACATATTACCCGATTTTTAGAACAAGTTTTTATCAACAATAGTCCAATTAAATTGAATTTGGTACATGTACATGAAATGTACTTCAATGGAGCAGTCGCGAGTAGATCAGATGGTTCTGCAAGCAATGCATGAGCCAATGACACATTATTTTTTCTCGTAGTTGAAAGCCCAGGTCAAGCCGCAGCTATAATCAATCAAGACTTAGCCACAAATGAACAATGGGCTAAAACGTGGTTGGTTGAGTTCAATCCCCAAAAGACTGAGACTATGATTATGCCAAGTAGAATTACACCATTTCTACACCCAACATGATTCTTTGGTAGTACACAAATTTCTGAAGTTAAGAACCATAAACATGTAGATGTGATACTAAACAATACTTGTACATGGAATCACCATGTTGCCAATACCTGCTCCAAGGCTTGGTCCCGTATTGCCACACTGAGGAGTCACAAATTCATCCTTGATCGTAATGTGCTGGGAAAAAAATTATTCTGCTTTTATTAGACCCCTCCTGGAATATGGTAATACGGTTTGGGACAATTGTGGGGCGACCAAGGCTGCAGATCTGGAGAACATTCAGATCGCAGCGCCTATGATTGTTACTGGTGCAACTCTAAGTGCCAGTAAGACCCTCTTGTATACCGAAACCCGCTGGGACTCTCTTGAGGAAAGACGTCGTAAACACAGATTGAAACATTTTTTCAATTTTTCATCGTCTGACGCCTCAATATATTGCTAACAACGTTCCACCAACAGTTTCGTTAACCAATCAAAGTCATAACCTACGCTCCCACCAGAATAACCGCGTTCCCTTTTGTAACTCGCAACTATACCAATCTTCGTTCATCCCAAATACGACTGGTCAGTGGAATAACTTACCATTATCTGTCAGAGAAAACCGATCTCTGGGTAATTTTATGACCTTCCTAAATGATGGCAATATACAACCACCAACATTTTACGGCCTAGCTAAATCGCGGGCTGGTCAGATTTGCCACTGTAGGTTACGTTTGTGCTGTAGGAATCTTGGCACCCTTTTATACAATAACCACTTATCACCTTCCCCTTTCTGTGTTTGTGGTGAATGCGAGACAGTCGAGCATTTTCTGTTATATTGTCCAATACATAAACATGCGCGCAATACTACAATTTGATTACTCCCATCCATTCTTGATCCTAGTACTCTTCTATTTGGTGCAGAAAACCACTTTGTATTTGAAGTTGTCCAGGAATTCATTGTACTTAGCAAACAGTTCAGTTAGATGCAGCGATTATGCGACCTGCATGGGTACGTGTGCATCTGACTTGGCATAATGCTTGAACCAGTCGACACCAGCTATTAATTTCTTTCGCGTCATTAAATAAGTGCATTACTCAGCTACCAACCCGATTCATGTCTGCTTAACTCAGATCATCAAAGAATCGCTGTCTTCGTTTTTTTAAATCAAGTTAGAATCATTCTCTTCTTTGTTTCTTCTCTTGTTTTATCTCTACTTTCTTCTTCGTGTTATCTTTCTACTGGATTTAAACAAAATTAGTCCAGCAAATGCCTCATGTCATCTTCTAGTCAAATACTTTATCTAACAAGTGAAACGACTTCCAAAAGTTTATAGCTTACTGTTGAATCCCTTACATGTATTCTTGGATTCTGTTACACTGTATACTATAGAGCACGAATAGATCACCCCCCTCCCCCCCCCCCCCAACTACGACATGGATGTTGTACATCAGCCATTTTGTGTTTTGGAAACAACCGTATGGTGCTGTCAGCACTTGAATCACTTCGATAAAATTATCCCTACTTCAATTTAGTTTAGTTTAAACAATATTTTATTCCAGATTATAGATGCACACAATCAAACTGCAGACGTTAATTTACAAAATCGTGTAAAAGGATTCCGCATCAAGCTTGAGACTTATGTAAGCTGATTCCTTGAAACAAATTACACAGCACAAAGTTAAGGAGACATATTCATTCTGTATCGTAGTATTATCAAAGTCAGAATGGCTCCTTTGTTCAGAAGGAGAGCAGAAAAGTAGAGACAGTCATAGAGAATCGGTAACCAGGAGGAGCAGATGTGATGAAACGCCTAAATGACCATTAGTGTCAAGGCAATAAACTCATGGGGGTCTTAGCATTTCATAGGTTGTGATTCTTGTGGTATGTTTATTACTCGAAGTTAATCAAGACTCTCAGCTGACGTCATGAATAGCCCCAGCATTTCCACTTACTGAAATCAAAGGGAACTGACTACAGATGATGACATTTGTCATGCACAGTCATGATAGCAATAAGGGTGTCGATTTATGCCAGGATCATTATTTAAAACGTTTACTAACATCAATAAAATCGTGTAATTTAAAAAAAAAATGTTTATAACGCTTTAACTGTACCGAACACATCCGTTTAGCAATATATCTGTATCAATAAAATGAGTTATCTCACCTAAGGCGCCGGTTCATTCATGTCTGAAAAGTGGGGAGTAGAATAAATAGTGGTCAGTTGTTTCCCGAGCTCCACATATACAAAGAGGGGATAAACGAAGATGGTTTTTGAAAAGGTGATCGTTGAGATTACGTAATCGGCAATGAAATATTTGTGTTTGGCGCGATTTGTTGTGAAAAAAGAAACTAAGAACAAGTATTTTGTTTCGGTTTAGGTAACTCAAGAACTCCGGGAATGAGTTGTTATTTCGGACGTGTTGCGGCAGATTATTCCAGAGGTTTGTTGTGCTAGGCAGACATGACATCGTGTATGACTGGGTTCGACAGAAGGTTACTGTCAAGTCTTCATTTCAACGGAGATCAAAACGATGGGATGCGGCCTGTGGTGGGGGAATTCGACAAGATAAGTATCTTGGGGTTAGTTTATGGTACATTTAAAAAACACTGTTTCAATTTGGATTTCTCCCTCCGAGTTTTTAAGGGTTCCCGTCCAGTTTCGGCGTAAAGTCGAGTTCTGCTGACACTTCGGGTTGCTCCGGTTACAATTCTCGCGGCCTCAAGTTTTATTTGTTCAAGATCCTCACTCTCGGCGTGCTGTTATTCCAAACTGGACTAGAGTATTCAAGCAAGGGACGAATGAAGGCAAAATAAATTCTTTCCAATGTTTTCCCATCAAGGGTAAATTTGTGTTTTCTTAAGAAACCAATTCTTTTCCACGCTTTCGTTGTGATTTCTAAGATGTGCTCTTTGTAGGAACCGCGGTCATTGAATCTGATACCTAAGTGTTTATGGGAGTTGAGCTCGCTGATATCCGTGCCCCCCCCCCCCCGAGGGTGGGGGTGGGGGTGGAGGGTGGGGCTGGGAGTGGGGTTGAGTGGGGTTATTTCTTTTGCGTGTTATGATCATTGATTCAGTTTTCTTGGGTGTGAAGTCTAAAAGCCACTGATGCGCTCGATGTTTACAATGTCATTATTCAAGAGCTTCCAAAGGGTCTTCCGCTATTATATATAACAAGGTATCGTCGGCAAAAAGACGAATATTACAAAAAATATCTTTAGCAATATCGCTTATGTAAATGATGAATAATAGGGGTCCTAGGATTGATCCTTGGGGCACATCTGCCGTTAGCTTCTTCCAGGTTGACGATTCAGCATTGATTACGACTCGCATTTCACCATCCTTAAGGTACGAGGTGAACCATTTTAAGAGATTTCCGGTAATACATATTTTTTCCAATTTGTACAACGGCCCAGAATGCCATACATTATCAAAAGCCTTGCTGGCGTCACAGAAAACAAAGCGTATTTCATTTCCTTTATCATGAGAACAACTAATAGTAATGTATATTTCGGTAAATTGGTAAGATGTGGAGTCGTTAGGTATAAAACCAGATTGGAACTTGCTAAGCGAGTCAGTGCCTTGAGAATACTGAACACTTTCTTAAAAATGCACTTCTCAAAACAACTTAATAGGGAAACTGGGCGGTAATTACCAACTTGACTTGGGTTATCTTTGTTAAAAACAGGAACTACATTTGATTGCTTCAATTGAGGTAGAAAACAAGTTTTGAAGGAGATAATTGAAAAAGTATGTAAAGTGTCTCGCTAAACTCCGAGAACATTCTTTTAAGATTTTTGGAGTAATGTTGTCTGGGCCACAGGTTTTTGATACTTTCAACGATTTCATTGCTTCTTGGATTTCCTCGCAGCTTAATGTTACGTTATCTAATGATGGCGATCACTACTTATATTCATTGGGGAAGAGAGGCGTTTGAATCGTCTACTGTAGAATTAGAACCGAAATATTCATCAAAAGCTTCAGATATCTCCACATCAGATGACAGTATATTATTGTTATATTGCAATGTTGGAATCTCTGATTTGTTGTTACAGAGATTTTTTTTCAATGTTTTCCACCACGTGCCCGAAGAGGACGAGGTTTCATTCAGAACGTTTTGAATATGTCCAAAATAGTTTTCTTTGTACTTCCTTACATCAGAAATTGTTTGGTTCCTGAGTTTACGATATTTTGACCAAGTCTGTGGAGAGATTGCCGATTTGGCGTGACAGTGTAAGCGTTCTGTCGTCGAATTAAATTTCTAATTTCACTATGCAACCAAGGTGGCTGTTTTTCCTTGATATTGTCACATTATGGGGGATATATTTTAATACACGTTCATCAAGAACTCGTTGGAAGCGGTCAATAATAGTCGAAGGGTTGCAACCAGAGAACCGACCTTCCCAGTTGATATCTATTAAGGACCTACTGAGGGTCACGAAGTCAGCTTAATTTAAAAGCCAAATCTTGCGCTTGAACTTTGTGGAGTGTTTGCTGGATATGAGAGTTGGACATACACTGGACAGTGGTATCGGGTTAGATCTCCATAAAATGGATCACGCACATCATGGTTTTTAATGAACAGGGAGTTATTGGTGATTATCAGGTCAAGTAATGTAGATGACGTTTCGGTAAAGAAGGTAGGCTGGGTTATTATTTGCTTACGACTATATTGTTGCATTAATTTTTTGCATTGATTTGTTACCAGAGTTTAGCAGATCGTCATTAAAGTCGCCTGTTATGATTATCCATGGCTAGTCAGAAAGAGGTATCAATTGAATTCCATAGTTCGTTGTTAGAGTTTGGTGGTCGGTAGAAAGCATCAAGTACAAAAGAGTTATGCTCGTAAACGATTTGGACCCACAAACTTTCCATGTCTGGCGCCTCTAAGAATTGCCTCAAGATGGAGGACAATATGTTTCTTATGTAAATGGCTATCCCGCCTCCCATTGTACCCCGATCTTTCCTTATTGGTTGGTGAAACCCAGGAATGTGGATGTCATCATTACTGCCCTGCTCATTTAACCATGATTCAGTAAAGGCGCATATATCGTATTCAAACACTTCGCACCGTATATTATCTAGTTTCGGAATTAGGCTCTGAATGTTTAGGTGCATCAAACGAATCCCATGGTGTCCCCCAGTCAGGACGGCCGAAATCAAAGGGAGTTTGATATGGTAGAGGTGGTCGTATTTACGGGGCCTGGATTAATCTCAATATCGCCCTCCCCACCCCCCCCCCCCCCGAAAGGAATACTTTCCTTAGCCGCAAGTATAGACTTGATATATGGGACAACAGTTTGCAGATTCTGGAAGCACTCGTTATGCCCCAGCTTTTTTCTGATCTGCACATTCTGTCGGATGAGTATTCTGAAGCTGATCTTTCATTTGTTGTCACTGGCGTAGTTGCAAACCGTGGAGTTTTGGTACTTTCATTTTTACCACCTATCAAAGTAACTGAGGATTGATCATCGAGTCTTCTTACCATATTGTCTGCGAACTTGGGCGTGTCCTTTCCATCACATATGAAGATAAGAAATACTGTTGGAGTCAGCCCCTGAAGGCCGAACTTGACCGCTGCAAGGAGTAAGATGTCGTTCAGCTCCAGCATGTGTTTTCGGCGTTTGCCTCTTTAGGTGAATGAATGGAAAAGACCCACTCTCATTCTATATATTGCCAACTCAATAATCTTTTATACTAAAACTCGGGGAAATAGACATTAGAGACGAAAGAGTGGGTCTGAAATATTCATCCATCCTAAAAAATTCGCACATCAGCTTCACCCGGTTATAGGCTAAATAAAGTTTGACTGTCTTAGTTATTGTACTGAAGATTGGAAGGATCCGTGCGAAAAAGAAGAAAGGAGAATATGTTTCACTGTGCATGAAAGAAGCGAAGGGTTGGTACTCTGGAGGAGTTTAGCAGATCGCTTCACAGTTGTACATGGAAGTAAAATAAACAAAAACTAACATATATACAAGAAGAAAGTTTAGCTGCAGCATCCAGATTTGATGTTGCCTTCTTTGGGCTCTGAAGTAGGACATTTTTTGTTTTCACCTCACTTTTGATTTTGTAATTCAGTATTTTTAGTTTGGACGATAAGACGCAGAAGCATAGTTTTTAGTCTGACATCAGTTCAGTTCATGACTCAACGATAAGATGGATTAAGCTCACACTGTAGATGAATTGCAAGAAGGCTGTATACTCGCAATTGAGACGATGAACGTCAATATGTGCAGGAGCAGGGAACCGACGACGATCGGCAATCGGGGGATGGGCATAAACCTGGTCTTCGCCGCTCCAAGTCCCTCTTGACCAAACATTCCATCTATGCCATCAAGGCATGCGTGCGTTGAGCGCATGTCTTCATGGCTCTGTTCGAAACAGTATTCAGTCGGGATTACAGTTCAACGTCCAGGACTTCTTTTAACTTGTGTGAGGTTCATTTATATATATATAATATCCAAATTTGGTTGTCACAGCTCACCATTTTATCCACATAATATTTATCATATCGGAACTACCGATGGCCAACAGCACAATCAAGGTCCACACACTTCCGCCTGCACGATCGACCACACACATGTTCAATGGAAGTAGTCTGAAGAGTCTATATTTATTACCGGAGGGTAGACCAGTCAATATTCTCAACGGACAGCCCGGAGGCTGCACGTTGAGACCACTGACTGATCCATTACACACACTCATCTAGCAATCATCCTACTTAATGAAATTATGACGTAACATGTTCTTGGGTTGAAACAGGGGCCCATCGCGTTCAATGAATTAATTACGATCACTGACCGACAGCAGGTCGAATCCATAGAGAACGGGATACACCGCGCGCAAATGTTCATTTCCCATATTCAGCTACCAATTTTTTTTTATTAACTGGCCGAATGCCAGAAGCCACTATCAGAGCCCTAAAAAAAAAACCTAAACGGGGCAACCCCCCAAAAACGGTGCCATCTCATTTCTTAGGCTAGTGAAACAAGTGTCATTTGATGTCCAGGGCCTTGTTATCGTGTGTTTTGTTATACAATTTGCTTAGATATTTTATCTGGGCTTTGGAGCTCCTAATGGTTAACAGAAGCTTAAACTTCTCTTCGATTTTTGACATTTCGCAGTCATTTGTCACACGATGTACAACATTCTCCTGCAGTTTAACAAAAATGACACCGTCGTGTGTCAACGTTCTAAGGATGTTCTTATCCTTGAACAGAGCTCTGACTAGATAGGTTAGGTCTGGGAGGTACTTGGTTAAATGCTCCTTGATATATACTTTTCGTAAATTGTGAGCCGAGCGTAGGTTCAGCGAGCTCTGTGGAAAGTGCCGCGGGTTCTATAGCTGCCACACTTGATTAGAATCGACCTGAGGTAGCCACTCGTAGATCCAGATCTTCTAGGGGTGGGGGGGGGGGGGGGGGTGGTGGTTGATCGATGACTCCGTTCGATGTCCAGCAGCTTCAGGGCTACACCTATTGATGTCGGTGTTCTCGTTTTCATTCTCTCGAACTCCTGATATCCGCAGTTAATTTCTCATCCCGTACTGCCGTAAATCGCCCAGTTCTGTTTCAAGCCTGGCTTTCGTCACTTTTCGTCAACGGCCCGATTCGTTCCTGGGAGCGATGCAACTGCTCTTGGACCGTACACCCCATTAGGTCTTTGAGAATACTTTGCAGGGAAGGATCTCTCAGAGCAATAAGAAATATTCTCACCGCCTCTCGTGCAGCGGCACTGAGTTCAGGGGCAAAAGCAGGTGAAGGGTGGAAGGGGATATTGAGGGAATACCACAACGTGCCATATTCTCGCCTCCAAGACTGGGCTTACTACTGATATCTAGGATCACAGAATGTTCCGAGCACTCGGTATCTATAAAACTGTCTATCTCCGATGCTATGGACTCGCAACTTGATATGGAACCCTCATTTAGTTTTTCCGATAAATTCTCCAGGAAAGATGCACTCTTATCACTCTTATCACTAGCTCGCCTCTTTTCGATCTTTGGAGTTGAATTTTCCATGGAAGGTGGACAGTCAGTATCGGACAGATGGGTTAAACTCACTCACAAAAATGTACCGTTATGGTTCAATGCAGGCAGGTACCGGTTATCAACAGTCCAGGGTGCGCTGTGGCGTTGCGGTAACCGGTTCTCGTCAGCTCACCGAAGTTAAGCAACGTCGAGCCCGGTTAGTCACTGGATGGGTGACCGTCTGAGAGATTGATTCAGACTCCCGCGTTGTATCCTTGGGCAAGGCACTTAACCCCGATTGTCCACATGGAGGCACGACGGGGCCGTGTATTAAGACGTACTGCCCGTCGATGGTGCGCATGTCTTCAACCAATCTAACCCTGCCTGTGCTGCAGTGCGGAGTAACAATGTTGGGGAGCTGGCAGCTGCTCGTCGTTGCTCGGCGGTTCTCTCCGGGTACTCCGGCTTCATCCACCCGTAAAAATGTCACCGAGACGATATGACCTTGGCTGTTAAAGTGTTGTTAAACCTTAATAATTACATTGTTAACGTAGTTATACGTTTTAGGTCAAACTACTCAATTCCCATTGGTCAGCTGGATGAAAACGTCATGACCAAATGTAATTCATTTTCCAATGAATACATTTGGCCGAACGTTGACCCGCATTTGCGGTAGAGCGCAGTTGACAGAATGGAATCCGGGCGGTGTTTGGGTGGGTTTATAACTTTTAGCGCCTCTCGCTGTGATCAGTGATTATAGTTGACTGATATGTTAAATAAATTGTTTTGAACATTCCAAGTTTCGTTGCGAAAGACGGCAATTTGACAAATTTGGGTCAATGCCAAAAACCGGCGCTCAACTCAGAGTTGTGCGCTTTGTCTTTTGTATGAGGGTGGCTTTTCGCCTCGTTCGTTCGTACATGTTTTATTTCGTCTTTCTGCTTTGTTGTTTGGTAAAAAAAGCAGTTTAACGGTTACGGAGTGTAATTATAAGAATTGAATGCAATTTTTATAATCTTTATTGGAGTATGAACGTGTTGGAATGGGTACAAATTGTATGAATCCCTTCGGGATTCATACATAATTTGTACCCATTCCCAAACGTTCATTCTCCAATAAAGATTATAAAAATTGCATTCAATTCTTAAATGACTGAATGAATAACTAAATAAATAAATCAACAGTCCAATTTACTCTTCACACGGTTGACATTGTCAAACAACGGGATTGAAATGCTTGATTAGCAAGCAATACAACAGATTATGCGTTCTTCAAAAGCATTTCTCACTAAGGTGTAATACAGTTGAGATCGTAACACTCTCACAATGTTTCCCAATGTCATTTAACTTTTTGTTCCTGAGATATGTACTGAAGCTGAAAATGTGTGAAATCTGTCGGATGATGAGACTAAATCTTGTCACGACACTATTTATTTATGTACTGGATTGTTTATGATATACTGCGTTGTGACATTTTTCAGAAACACTTGATCATGAAATCTAGCGTCACAAAGTTATCATAACTTATCACATGGACAAACTGAATGAACAAATGCACGAAAAGTCGATTATTTAGAAGACCCCCCAGCACAATAAATTATCTTTTTCTTAATAGTTACCGACCAATCCGTCTTTTATACGAACCTACTTATCTCACGATCCCCTAGGAAAGTAACAGTGTATCTTTTTCTTAATAGTTACCGACCAATCCGTCTTTTATACGAACCTACATATCTCACGATCCACTAGGAAAGTAACAGTGTATCGATCCACATAACTTTTCGACAAATGAGAACATTTCTCCTCAAACTTCGACCAGAGCCACGAGAATAACACTAGCCGACCACCATGTTTAAAGTTTCACTTCAATTTGAAATCCCAAAAGCAGTCTCGTGAAATGTTTTGTGACACGATCTGTACCCAGTATTTCTAAAACATTTGGGTAGCCAGAATATCTGTATTCAGACTTAAAATATCAGCTTATACATGTACATATACAAAGCCCGATCTCTAGTGCTTAATATCCTAGTCTCAAATCACGCAATTCCCTTGTCGTATCATTTTGTTTAGGACCTCCTACAGCATAAAACCAACCTCTGAATATTTACAAAATTTTACAATATTTACAAAATGAGGGATCCCATGATATGGTTTTGTTGAATTGTTTCTACTACAGAATTTATATATTACGCGGAGGGGCGGCATATTCATTAAATAAAGGGGTAATCGTTCGCTAGGTGAAACGAGGGGTGCTGTTGTCTACACGCAAAAATTCAAATTACGGGCGCTATGACGCGCCAGGGCGATAGCTCGCCTCCAAATTGAAAGTATGTTGCTCGGCGGTGTATTTAAACTATGATTGTTGCGGATGAGGTGTTCTTAAGTATTGACGAGGGTTCTTCACACAAGTTTTTGTTTTGAGTTTTCGAGACCGCGTGCATTAGCCTAGATTTAAAATAACACCATTCTCGTCCTCGCAAAAGCTGATATGACTGTAATGTTATAAATGGTGGAGACTTCGGTTGTCTGTGGGTTACATTATAAAACACACAAACACTCTAACTTAAATTATAACATTTGGAATGGATTTTCTGATACAACTTAAAACGCCTGTCCCACAGCTGCACATCGATGAAGCGACATATAACTCTTACGCAGCAGCATAGAGTAATAAAACGAGTATTCCACTGAATGTTACAGCAGTTGCGTAACAGTAATATTGGGGGCCCTTATGTCACATACTGTAATTATTCAGTACATTATAATGTTTTATTCTAGCACACTGACTGGGTATAAACATTCTATTCAATATAAAATAAACCCGGCCTTGACTAGCTTAAGAAGTTCTTGTGATGTTTAGTGGTTACAGTATGGCCGTCTTGGACTGGTCACTTTCCACGTGTGGGAAATATTTCCGCGGACGCAATAATATTAGATTCCAAACACTAATTATAGGAGTAATAGTCAAAAATTTAATTAATGAAGCACCGGGTAGAACCCGGTGCTTCATTAATTAATATTTCCCTGATGCTGATTTTCGCTCGTCCTTTCGTTCGTTTCTGTGTTCGTTCCTTCGTTAGTTGGTCAGCACTTCTACCGAGAAGGAGTCATGTTGGCATTGGCTGGTTTCGGATACTGCTTCGACTGTTTGATGTTACAACTTGTACAGAATGCATCCGCATTTGTAAATGAATTAAAATTAAAATTGTTTCGTCATTTGAACTACTGTCTCATGGTGTCATGTGCCACGTACACAACCCCGTAATTGGTTTCAGAGAATGTCGCCCTGTTTCTTTATGCAAGCTGGTATTGAAGCATCCAACCGCAATGCTTCAACTGCAACACTGTTTTGAGATCCTTAATAATGATTTTCCCCCAAATGTTGGAATTGTTGGGGCCCATAAAAACGTGCAATTGTTGGGGGCCCTTTTCGACGCCTTAACCTTATTGTATGGACGTTTCCCACTGTGTTACAGCGATTTTTAAATGTATATTTCCAGGAGATAGGATAGCTAGATTGGCTATCGACATTCCATCACCCAAGGAAAAAGAAACAAAAGTGGCAGGAAGAGAGACGAAAATATAATATGACTGCTATTTCTTTTGGTTATTGTATGAGTTTACGTTCCGGGGTGTGGTTGGGTGTGGATATACGTTGAAGTCGGTAGCATTATTGGCTACCGAAATAACTCATAAGTTTCCTCATAAGTTCGGCTGTCAATGGAAAAACTCATTTGTTTTGGCCGCGCATACTAATAACTCTTGTTGCATGACGAATGGTTTCGCCACATCAGGGACGATATTGAACTAGATACAGCTTCTTTCTCTCCTCCGTGACCGTATAGTTTGGAATTATGATCATAAAAGGAGGGAAGGGCTTCTGAGGGGCGAGGAAGCAGAGGTCTGACTAGTATCTTTTATTATTGGGTCTAAGTTTCTTCTTTTTCTTGGATTTTGATCTGGTTGGTGTCTTGATCGGGGACAACATGTGATTTTATCTTTTCGTTAGAGGGAACCCTCTCTCCAACTTGAGGGAAAGAAATCGAAACACTGTTTCGTTTCTTTTCCTTTGGCTTTCACAGAGCACAATAAAAAAAACAAAATGAAAATCACTGTGTGGTACCCGTTGATGATTTTGGAACAAATTGGAATTGATCATATGACTAACAATCAACTTTCATGTTGTGAACAGTATACCTGTTAAAAATAAAATAGTTTTTAAAACTATTTTTACTGTTGAGAAATGAGGGCGCAGTGATAGAAGAGGCTTGAGCTGCTAACCTGACATTTCGACAAGTTGTTTGACAGATTTAAATTAAATTTTTGAACTATATTCTTGTGAAAGTGAAGGAAATTTATATACGTATGTTTTCAGTGTGAAATTGTAAAGGTGTTTATCTAGATGTGGTACATCATATGAATCAAAGTAGATGGCAGAATTATTTGTCTTTAAAATGTATTAAAATATATTGTCACCCAATGTCCTCCTGATTCTCTCAATGAATCTTTGAATCTTGTGTTCACAATATAAGCTTGTCTGTGTTTAGGGTATTGTTTTGGTAACACGTCTTTTGAACACACTTTTCCATTTAATGACGATAATCTCTGAGAATTGTCAAGAATAGTTGTAATTGTATGGTTCCCATCGACTTAGCCCTAAAAGGGGTGACACGGGTCCGATATTCTTTAATCTACTTCAGTGCGCATGACCTATACTTTGTTCCATTCTTTTGTGACAAAATTTCCCCACATTTGCTTGTCTTTATGGCAGTCTATTTCAAAGTTCGTATCAACACAATATTCTAATAATTCATTCCCTTTTCTTGTCTATTTTGTATAGTTATTGGACACAGTTTCCGAAGCATTCTTCACTATACATATTTTTACGTACATCTGCATCAGTGTCTGTGTAAGTTTATTTCAAGATACTGACATACATCTATATCATTCCTTGCTTCTTTTAGGGGGAAACCAAGCCCCCCCCCACCCCACCCCCTCGTACCTACGCCATTGGTGTCAGCAGAATGTCAGAGAGAAGCAAGCAATGATATAGATGTATGTGTATGAGTATTTTGGGATTTGAAACTGATATGAACTTTAAAATAGACTGCCGTAAAGACAAACTAATGTGGGGAAATTTTGACATTCTTCACAGACTTCCGCTGACACCCACCCCCCCCCCCCCCTAAAATCCTAAAATTGTCACTGCCCCCAAACAACATTGGCTCAATGCAGCTTTTACACAACATAGGACTCTCAAGTGGTCTCCAATTTAGGGACTACACTCGCTGCAAATGCCTCAAATTCGCTCGTAGAGCACTACATTCTGCAAAATTTCGCGGGATGGGGGCTAGTCCTAACGTGGTCCCTCTGGTCGTTGCCGGGAGGGAAGTGAGACGGGCGGCAACCAGAGGGTTCTGGTTAGAAATAGGGGGGGGGGGGGCGAACCGGCCTTTCAAATATCATCTCCCCTTCCGAAAAAACTTTAAAACTGGCTAGCCCCCCCCCCCCCCAACCCCCACCCCATTATAGAACCTGGCTACTTGCCTGTCTAACACTTTCTGTTTATTGCAGTCTATCAGTGCAGTTAGAACACACTCTTGAAATAATGATTTTACAAGTCTCACATTCTTTATTTCTTCTTCCATATTGTTACAACAATTATACTTTTCAGTTACTTGAATCAATGTCTCCTTTTCATGTGCTATCATCTTTACTAATCGGACACCATTTCTTCTGAATTTGTTAATCTCACTCTCGAATTCTGCAGAGCCGACAACGTTTATCACACCCGAAAGGGTTTGAACAAACTAAATTCATTTCTTCGAAGATTATCAAAATGTTTTGGGACGAGCCATTTCTCCAATACTACTCTGATCAAGTGTAAAATCGACCCCAAAGAGTACATCCTTTGCATAACACTGCAAAGATGAAACAAATGTTTGATTTTTCCAAAATACCCACGAAACGATAGATATGAATTTAGATAAAGTCCACTTTCAAAAATCAGTTCAAATGAGGCGTGATTTAAAGTAATGTCGATCTATAGTTGCTCCTAACTTGTTCAACATAAAATGTTGGTAATTAAATGGCGTGGTGTTTATATCTCCGTTAATATCTCTATTAGTTACTAAGCCAATAATAACAATCTATTCCAAGAAATTGTACAGAGGTGTTTAAAGTGCACACAGGTCGCACAAAAACAGATCTAATGATAAAATGCGTTGTGATTTTATGCGATACATGTTGCAAGTCAATGTTTAATTTTCAAAACACTACACTACTTACTGGGCGCTGTGGTGGTCAAGGGTACACGTAATCCGACTTCAAAGTTAACAATTGTTTCTTGTGAAGCTGTTGGGTTTCATATTTTACATTTCATAGAACATTCGGCCAAATATCCTTTAAAAATGTTAGGGAAACTGGGGTGGTTCAATACATTATTTGTGTAGTATATTTTCAGTGAGGGGGTCATCATCTGTTTGTTGGCCACGTTACCGTTCCAACAGGTACCGTTCATGTCTGCTATCGACTATGTGCATTGTCCATATGATTTTTCGTGTTCTACAGTACGTGGAGAGTGTGTTATCACTAAATCACTCGCAGAGTGGAGATTCCACCCAATCAATAATTGCAAATTTGTTGCAAAGCATAACCAGCACAAGCAAAGTTTCAGCTAATGGACCTCCGGGTTAAACCCGGAGGTCCATTGGCTGAAACATTACTTGTGTTTTTTGTCGATATGTACAGAATTTGAAAGTTATTTCTTGGGTGATAACTCCACTCCGCAGGTGA
The DNA here is from genome assembly GCA_031216915.1 of Pictodentalium vernedei. NCBI lineage: Eukaryota > Metazoa > Mollusca > Scaphopoda > Dentaliida > Dentaliidae > Pictodentalium > Pictodentalium vernedei. The sequence goes on from CM062297.1 coordinate 713,507,701, forward strand.
TTTAGTTACAATCCACTCTCCACGTACTGTATATATAGAATAAACGTACAGTGTTTTCAAGTAAAAAAATTATTCTACGAATAGGATTAAGAATGAAACCGACGAGCCTCTGGCAAGTCGGTTTCATTCTTAATTCTATGAGTAGAATAAATTTCTAGCTCGTCAGTTTGTCACTCATCTTATTCCCAAACTATTAACTATTATCAATATTATTTTCAATATATTCTAACAATATTATTGATATTTCAAGTGTTTTGTTTCCCACGCATTAATGCAATAATACAACATTACTCCAAAAGGATATGTATTTCTCTCTTCCCGGCTGTATACTCTGTCTGATATGATGTTGCTCTAATTACATTTCTACCTCGGGGGATAGCAGGAAGACAGCCAATCTGGCTATGCTGTCCCCCCACGGTATGTATATGTATCACAATATTATTCTGTAACTGAATTGATTATTATATTTTACATACCGTTAAATAAAATGAATTGAATTGAATTGAATTGAATTGAATAAATTTTTTACTTGAAAACACTGTACGTTTATTTTGTTTATTCCATAAATCTTTTACAGGGCAGTCGCGGCGAAATCATGCTGTTACTTGCTACAAAACACAGCGAGAAGTGAGGAGCACATTGATCCAATTCGATGGACAAGCAAAATTGGCAAGAATAAACAAGGCGTAGTCATACATTTCTGTCTAAAAATAATTCCCCTACAAACTTGAGCTAAACTTGCAAAAATACTTTATAAAATGAACAGAGTGTAGTGTTTTCTACGGGCATTGTGTAATACTTTCAAAAGGGTTTAAAGAAAACAACAATTGAACTATTAATTATGCTACACGAATACGGTAGAGGTCAGAGGTCAACAAGTCCGTCTCTACTACAGGAATAAATTCTTTCTGTGTAAAACCTATGAGGAAAATTTATCACCCTACTAGGTGAGTAAAGCAAAAATTTATCCAAGGCTTTTGTGGTTCAAATAAACGGCCATTTATGGGATAAAAACTACACCCTCCATTTTAATGTATAATTTGTGTATATGTATTTCAGATATGCGGAAATTCAGACTTGGGAATTTCAGAGTACCTTGTTTTCCTTATTAAAATGGCACCATAAGGAACTTATTGAACAGGCGATTTGTGCTTTAGTTAACGAAAAAGAAGGGTATAATATAGAGGGGGCTTTGGAGAAAATCAGATAGAGCAAGCAAATCATTAACGTTGCTCAAAACGCAGATCATGAGGCGTTGACGACCAAATTTTATCAGCAAAACCCTATTGCGATTACATCAGACGATGGAATCAGAATTCAGGCCGATAGATGTGCATTTAGACAAACAACAATCTTGAAAGGGAAATATATGTCACAAATAAACATAGAAAGTTTTCTAACCAGAGTGCTTCGTTAATGGTCACGGCGTTTAGTTCAAAATAATGTTCATGGTCAAGATATTTTTGGTACAAGCGGTAATAACTCCGTACAGAGCGTCAGCAGAGGCAGGTGTTTCGCCCATGGCGAGTTTTTCACCTGGAAAAGAGAAAAAGTAAACACCAACCAGCCCAAGTGATGTTTCTTCGGAGAATATTGATGTACATTGTGGAGTTGAAGGGAGTGGCATAAAATTTAAGTATTACTAATTTAATGATTGTTTTGAATTGGAGCAACCCAATGTACGAGTAAAGGGTAGATTGAAAAAAAACATAGAAAGTTTTGGGAGCAGATTCAGGGAAATGATTAGATAATTTGGAGACTGGGTACAAACTGCAGTTTTTCTCCACTCCTGCACGGATAGAAATGACAAATAATCATCTGTCAGCAAGAGTTAACAGTGGTTGTTGAACAAGCAATTAATTTATTCTGAGTAGATATGAAAAATGACTTCGAGCTCAGCAAAAATGCATTTCAAGCTCACAATGGGAATTGCCATTGAAACAGTTTCGAGCTCAAATAAAAACGGACTTAGTCAATTTTCACCTGAGCTCGTATTTCAGTTAAGGTTAATCCAAAGGGTGAAAATAAAAAAGCAAATAAACTCGAAGTGGGCTCGAAAGAGACGATCTTTTTTCAATGTAAATTTCCTTAGGAAGTTGCAAAAGCGTCAAGATCGCTGGCCTAGGACATTTACGAAAATGAACTTTTCTGCACATCACTCAGTGCAATTTTCTCATAGGGATTTGTAATGCGCTCCTTTCGTTCTCACCTCCATAAGTGAGCTCGAACAGACAAAGCCGAGAATGATCATTTCCAGTGTTAAAAATCCATTGGAAATTGTAATGCGCGATGTTCTGGGCACTGTCAGATTGATGTTTTACACTCATTGTCGTTTTGCTTCATATTATTCTGATGGACATTTTGGTATATCTGCAATTGGTGGTTCATCGCCGGGAGAGCAAAAATTAAAAACTAGGAACTAAGAAAAAATATATATATTTTTAAATAATAAATAAAATAAAACAGTGGATTGATTCATAGACGAAATGAAAGAAACGAAAAGGAGTAGAGCGTCGCGGATTTCTCCATTTTTTACGGTCATATGCCGGCAGCTAGTTTCCAGGCATATGACCGTAAGCATTACGTCAAACCGTAAAACAATTTTAACTGCCATTTGCCGTATATTCCCGTATTTTTTTCACGGTTTGCCGGTATTTGTTATTTGTCATATGTTTGGAAACTAGCTGCTGACCACATGACCGGAAAACATTTCAACCATCATTTGCCTTATTTTCCCGTAAAAAATACCATCAAAATAATTACGGTCAAAATGACCGGGGGCAGAGTTCCAGCCATATGGCCCTTAGTCAACTGAAAACCATAATTTAATTCCAGCCATCATTAACCGCATTTTACCTTGAACCAATAATAGCAACGCTGACTATACTCACCCGCCCCCCTAACCAACACATCCATCATGGATACACTTGAACAAATATCAAGTTACACCTCTATACAAGTGATTTTCATGTCCAAGACTACAATGAATATGATTCAGTTGGCCACAAACTTACAAATTGATAGTAACACGTTGTTGTTCGTCTTCAAAAGCATCGGACGTCCTTCTTGGAAATGGCGACTTCCAGAGTGGCATAAGGCAAGGTCGATCCCATAATTCACAATTTTTACCGCCGCGCGACGTAATTGGACAGCGTGACCGGAGAAATACGTTCATTGGATCATATTCGCGGGTTTTTTAACGGCAACACCGTTAAAATTAATTTACGGCCTCGAGACCGTTGTATTTGAGAGTCACCTGACAGTAGTTAACCGTGGGAATTTTTTACAGTGTAGGAAGTGTTTTACAGAAAGTTTGCCCATCTCGTGAACGAAAATATTCCTAGAGCATTGAAGGAAGGATGTTCCGGTTGCGAGTTAGGATGGGACTGCGGTCATAACTGTCAAGACATTAGATACGAAGACGCGATCGTCATGTGTTTCATGCCGGTGTAAAATGAATGGAAGTCCGTAGGAACGTTAGTCCCTCTGGACTATTATTCCGCGGAATTATAGTTCTAGGTCTAACATTTCTAGGAATAGTAGTCCGGCGGACTACTATTCCTAGAAATGTTAGACCTAGGACTATAATTCCGCGGAATAATAGTCCAGAGGGACTAATTTTCCTACGGACTTCCATTCCTGTTACACCGGCATTAAACATGGTCAGCAAACGCACCTTGATGAGAAACGAAAAGGTTTAACTTTTTACACTGAAAAATGTCTCCAGTTTTTATGTGTTCTCATCACGCGCCATTCAACTAATTACCACATTAGGCCGGCTAAACCTAACAAATATGAGGAAGCGGATTACAAAACGTACGGCGATCTCCTGGTTCGTACAAATGTCATGAAAATATAATGATTCCAGAGAGACAGGACCGCATGCAGGAAGAAGTTCTAAGTGGAAGAACGTGGTAAAACCCATATGGGATGCGAATAAAGCATTCGTCAAATCGGCCACCGGACAGGGAATGACCGACGACCACGATCATTCCTTGTGATCCCAATGCCTACTGGAGAGATTAGATCTCTTGATGACGAAATCGTTGCGACAGAGAAACTTATAAATTGATCATGAAGGCGTTGAAAGGTGAAATATAAAAAAATAATAGTAAATAAAATAGGAAGTAAAAAAAAATAAATTACATTAAATTACAAAATAATTATTATTCAATTAAAAACGAAATAAGACGAAAAAACGAATATGTTGGTGATAAAGAATAGAGGATTTATGAGATCTTATGTCTAGGGCGGGCCGGGTTTGCTGGAATCGATGACTGGAGCTCTGTCATGCACATTCACTAGTGATGCGGCGAAACAGATCGCTTCCACCGCCGTGAAGATCGGACAGAAAACAGCCATGGGCGTGGGTAAAAATTCTGCATAGAATCGCTTCGGAGGCTGGCAAGAGGAGTACCGATTGAATTCAGAAGTTGATAAGACCGACTAAGCTAGCGAAATTATCCTCGAAAGCGGAAGAGATTCTAGCGAACATGAAACTTGGAAATTTCAAGGATTCTCGTGTTGTGCCGATACAGGAACTCGCTTAGACGTAGAAGAGGGGATCTGGATTGAAAGAAATATAAACTGAAGAAAAAGGATTTTTTTAGTTTATATTATAACAAAAATAGAAAAAATAATTTTAAAATAAAAGCATAAAAAATAACTTAAAAAAATATGCAAAGACAATGAAAATTAGATTAGATTAAACATATTTTATTTGCAAACAAGAAAGCAAATGGATTGGAGGACAAGTGCTCAACACTTAGCTAAGCCTTCTCTTCATTACATGTAACAATCCAGTGTGTTATCCTAGCAGCGGACAATGTACAAAAATGATAATGTGTTTTGCTGATTAAAAAGACAAAAAGAATGAAAATTAAAGATTTATCGTGGAATGCACCAAAGACTGAGAGGTCGAATCACAAACTCTTTCCTCGAAGTATTAAAGGATTGACAGTGGGAAAATCGAACTGTGAAAAGACGAATCTGTTGATGAATCTGTTGTTACGTTAAACATATTTGTATTTGCCATAACTATTAAGCAAAAAGGGATAGGAGGACAAGTGCGTTCCACTTAGTAGAAACTTCCGCATCTGTTGTTGCGGCCGGAGTGGTTGGATTATGATAGATTGTTCGTGTTTGGTAAGAGTCTCTTTCAACCTGGATATGAATTATTGCGAAAAATTCTGAGCGCAAACTTGCCGAAGGACGTTACAATGAGAATCGTTGATAACTGAAACGAATTCGAAAAATGTGATCCCCCACTGGCAACGATCTTGCAAGAAACGTCACGAGAACTCGGAAATGATAAAATTCTCAACGTGGAATGTCAATTTTACGAAAATGCAAACGACGTGCCGGATCCTCGAGATTTGAATTCAGTGCACAGAAATCTCATGATAATTCAATGACTTGATGTTGGAGAAACAGAATCGGCGTGAAACTTACTTCGTTCGTGGACGCCACAGAAAAGTGGTCTGTTTCTATCTATCTCAAAATTATTTCAGACACAGACCATGTGAGAGAATGCGAATTTACTGTGTCTTTTTCGTCAAGATTTCAAGAATCTCAATCACACTTACGACGATCACACGGCCAATGACATGAGCTAAAAAAAATTCAATTTGTAAGCTGGTGTGGGATTGCACACCTTATAATTTCGTGGTCATCGATCTGACGAGTAGTAAATACTATGGAAATTTTAGTAAGGGATTCGACGATTTTTATATTCCGGACGATTCCAATTAACAATGAGAAAAAAATCATATCAAGTAGAAAGTAAAAAAAAAATAAATAAATAAAATAAAATATAGAATTATTAAAACATATTTTTAAAAAATGTTGCGAGACTACAAAACTCAATTATTAGAAAGGATAGTCGAGAATACGAAAAAAAACGACCGATAATACAACTGCAAAAAATTATTTTTCGATTGTGGTGAGAAATGACAAGACTCGATTCATGATGAAATTCAATCCATCGATCGAATTGAAGTGGGATAGGAAGTACGAGATGGCACCGATAAATCTGGAGACGTACTATTCGTTTCCCAACATCAAAAATAATACGTTCAGATATTCGAACGGAATGGATTGTTTCACGATTCTCATTCCTAAAGGCTGTTACGGCAGAGTCAAGTTGAACAAACTCATTCAGACTAGAATGAAGATCGACGGTCAAGACGGAACTGCCATCAACATAACAGCCAACGTCAACACTTTGCAAACGATATTGGACATGAGAGATGGTTATCGAGAGGATTTTAGAGGAGATGACACCTTTGGAAATATGTTGGGATTCTATCGAATTCCGTTCGAAGGACATGCGACATCGGAAAATGTGGTGGACATTCTCTCTGTCGACAACATTTTTGTGAACGTGGGACTGATCTCTGGACGTTACGTGAAAGGTGGCACTCAGCCCTCGATCTACTCGTTTTTTCCGGGCGTTTCAGCGGGCTACAAGATCATACAGCAACCTCGAAATCTACTTTATTTCCCTGTGATAACTTATACTTTAAACAGTATTAACACTGAATTAACGGATCAAAATGGAGAGCTGTTAGATCTTCACGGTGAACGTGTGATGATACGATTTTACATAAGAGAAATTTAAGAAAACAAAACCTGTTAAATAGTTTATTAAACAAACAAAACCAAAGAAAAATATGTTTCTTTTACATTTTTTTTTGTGAAATAGGAAAATGAATTAAATTAACAAATTTCTTTTTTTAAAAAAAGAATTAAATCAATTTATATATATAAGAGGAAGTAAAAAAAATAAATTAAATCAAAAACAATTGTTAACAAAATTAAAATTTAAAAAAAACAAAAAATAATGTCGAGATACATAATACAAATGTAATCATATCCGAAGTCCAGAAAGACAAACTTCGCAGAGCATTAGACAATCGAGGAGAAGCTGTGAAATTTGAAATTAAGTCATCAAGACTTGAGCAATGGATGCGACAAAATCGCTTGAACCAAAACGCAAATTTATAGAATAGCCAAAGTGTATCGTAATCGAACAGGATTGACCATGAGACTGAGTCCCGCGCAACTGGGATACAATTTGAAAAAGAAAGGTAGTTTCTTAGGATTGATGGCAGGATTGACCACCAAGGCATTACCCATTACCACCAAAACTGTGTTGCTGGCTTTGGGTAGAGGAACTTTGTCGGGATTGGCCAGTTCTGGTGCACAGAAAATAATGTGGAACAGATTGTTTCTGAAGCAAGGAGGAGTTGTGTGTCGAGTCGAAACGGATGGTAATGGATTGTATCTAAAACGCGTGAAAGGTAGCGGCATATTTCAAGCTCAGGGAAATGGTGTCTATCTAAAGAGAGGTAAAGATTTGATCGACGACCGAGGACTGTTATTGGGTCCAAATTCGCTTTTTGAAAACTTGCCCATTCTCAGTATGTTATTATGAGATAATATGAAGTTTGGTAAAACCAAGAAGCGCGCGCAACTCACAGTGTTTTTCAAATTATAATGACATAAACTTAACAAAATTTAAAACAGTGTTTAAGGGGTCGTCCAACAAAACATTTTGCGTTGTGAACTAATGCATGTACATGCTGTCTTGTAGATTTATTTCCCCCTAAAAACATATCAGACCTACAATATATTACATTTTATAGTGAAGTCAATATGTGAAGAAAATAGCGAAGGGGGGGGGGGGGGGCGGTGGGGGGGGGGGGGGTAGTTTAAAATTTGGCTTTTTTGTTGGATAAAATGAAGAAAAATATTTTTATTTTTGGCCCAGATATATATATATTAGGGTCTCTGTATTATTGTATATAACGATTCTTATCGAATCCGACTTCAGGTACCAAATTAATAACCAAATAATATGTGTTTTCTGATACAATTGTTGCTTTTTGGGGCCTAGTAAATATAAGATCTTTTTTGGGTCTCCATATATGCCAAATCCAACCTCAGATGGGAACAATGCTTTTCGGCCTCATGCGATTCGACCCGTTGCTTTTTGGCCGGGATGTTGTAATTATTCGCCGAAGAGCATGGCAACTAACTTTTGTTAAGAAACAATGGATTGCAGTGAACCCACACCCTATCCATTTTTCTGGAAGAAATGGAAGCTTTATTTTTTCATTATCTTTCGAAAATTTTCAGCAATATTATGAATTAAATATGAGCTATTTGGACAATGGAGAAATATTTCAGGTTATCTGGGTTTTTTTTTTTTATTTTCGTCTGGTGCGAATTTAAAGAAAAAAGGAGTTTCACTGCAAAGTTTATTTTTATTGGGGTTTTTTGGGTTTTTTTTTTGTTTTTGTTTTGTTGGATGGGGGGAATAGGCGTTTTTAAATTTCACAAGTTGGACAGCTTTAGTAATGGTCGAGCACAATAAATTGTGCGCACAGAAAAAACATTACAATTGTCAGAAACGAGAATGCATGCAGTCATTGTGATGGGTAAGGTGTCTTCGCTTGAAATTGGCCTCGAAACGTATTGTCGGAAATTTATTGTTTTTGTTTCGCTGGGGTGCATACATTGTGGAATGGAACTTCTGTTTTGGAAATGGTAATTCGTGGACGTTTGTCAGACAGTATGTCACTTCGACATCTTAGGTTCGTAATAACTGAATGGAAACGACCTTGGCCACAATCCGACCTGTGCGTGCTTTTAAGTTACAACAAACGGACGTGTTGTTGATGCTTTTCATTTGGTAACTTTGTTCCAATAACACGCAGTGTTGGTTTGAAGTGAACAGCGTTTTGCACTTGCAAATGCAAAACAGATAAATCACGTGATAGAATACTCCGCAGAATCGAACAACAGCGGGATCCCAACAGCCAGCCAGCAGACGATGAAATCCAATGTGCATATATGGGAACATTTAGCTTTTCGACAATTTCTGTCATTTAGTCAGAAAAGCAAACGACGGTTGAGTTTGTTTGGAAAAACTTTAATTTTGAAAAGCATGTTCAATAAATTATTCACAGTCTGCATGGAATGATCTAAGGAGAAATCTCGCATTAAACCGTTCGCTTTGTAGGGGGCGTTATTCGATTTGTTCGCTTCTGAAAACGAGAGCTGGGGTTCCCCATGTTTTTACTTCCGGTTTCCGGTTTAGATTGGATGGCATAGCATTCCTTGGTTTTTCCAATTTCACGTACACGTTGTCTATTAGGCTTGCTTCAAAGCAGCCCTTCGGGCTGCTTTTGCGCGCGCTATTATTTTGTAATGAGAAAAAAATAACATAATATTATAATATTTTTATCTATTAAATAAGATAGGAAATAAAAAAAAAATTAATAAAATAAAAAAATGGAATTAAGAAGTGGCAATGTGTATCCCGACTTACCAGCGACTGTATTATTGGCGGCACCTCCTTTAGAAGATAGGGGCAATGCATTTCGCATCGATCAGATCAATAGAATGCATCATTATTTAACGATGGAAAGAGACAGATGTCAAGCACTCAACAAGACGAATGCACGAATGACTAAATTGGTGGACGGTCTGGATCTGACTCTCACCACCGTATCCATGGGTTTGGGTGCTGCTGGAGTGGGTCTCCTATCGACCGTGGCTGCCATTTCAGCCATGTTGGTTATAGAAGGCATTGCTCTCGCGACAAGATTCTTGAGCAAATTTGGAAAATTCGTGAGTAAAAAATTATCATTGAAAGGAGAGAAACATGAAAATATCAAAGTTTTGGCCGATGCGAAAATCAATTGCATAAGCAACTAGATATCCATTTTTCTGAAAGACAGGATTTCCGATGGGGAATATCACTTCATTCTCGCAAAAAGGGATAAACTCGAGGCGTGAAAAAAGGGTATGAGAAAAAATCTCATCAGATTCTCAAAGAGGAGACAAAACATAATCTGATAGAAAAAGGTTGAGAAGAAGCCAGGGAATCTTTTCATAAACTCTTGGGAAAAATAAAGAACTGCTGACAGATTTAAATAAGAACAAAAATCTAATTATATTATATATAAGAAAGTAATTAAAAAATGAAATAAAAAAAAATTAAAAAAATTAACAAAACAAATGTATTGCGTAAAATGTAAGAAGTCTACGAATACGGATAACTTGTGAAAAGTGAAACTAAAAATAATAGCAGCACTTGTAAATTGTGCAGTTCGACTAAAACTCAGTTTGTCAAAAGAGGTGGAGGAGGAACGGTCAACAGACTATTCAATAATCTTCCCTACGAATGCATCTGCCAGGACATTAATTTACTAGACCGGACACGAAATTGAACAAGAGATTGAATAAAGATCTAACACCGAAATCGTGGAGCAAACCCATCAACAGCGTAGATCGAGCTGCCTACGGCCATGATCGCTGTTATGCTAAGCAGCCCTACATGAAGACCAGAAACGATGTGTACAACAAGAACATGCTGACAGATTTGAAAAATATAGTCAATCCGATTCAGAATGGTAAATAAAAAAACAATCACTAATGCATTAGCGAACGAACTGCAGAAGACCACAGTTCACAGATTTCGAAAGAGGAGAGTATTCGTCAAAGGATTGGATCGGATGTGGGCTGCCGATCTGGTGGACATACAATCACTGTCTAAACACAACAAAGGTGTGAAATATCTATTGATGGTCATAGATGTGTTTTCGAAATACGGATGGATGAGAGCATTGCAATACAAATCGGGAACGATTATGACTAAGCTTTGGAAAATATCTTCACCACTTCTTCGCAAAACCTGAGAAATTATGGGTGGATAAAGGGCGAGAATTCTACAATGTTCACGTTCGTTGACTCGTCGACATCTACTCCACAGGAAACGAGGAGATGATGAGCATGGTCGAACGATGGAATAGAACCATGAAGGAGGTTTCACGGCCAATTTGACTAAGAAATACTTGAATGTCTTAGACAATTTGGTTGATGACTCTAACAATACGCGCCACATTTCCATGAAGATGACACCAGCTAGCGATCCTTGAAACAAAAAAGGAAGTCTATGCAAATCTCTGTTCATTAAAGACAGCGGCGAGAAAACGATCGAAATTTGCCGATTGTGATCAAGTGAGAATTTACAAGTAGAAAAAATCATTTTGAAAAAGGTTATATGCCTAGATGGATGGAAGAAATTTTCGTGGTGGTTCGAGTGTTCTACCCCGATCCCATTACTTATGAGATAGAAGCATTAGATGGTGAAGAAATCATGGGAAAGTTTTATGAACAACAATTGCAAAAGACAGTCTTTTTAAAAAAGCGAGTAGGGGAACATTTTTTTGTTACATATATATATAAGTAAGAAATAAAAAAAATAAACAAACTAAAATAATTAAACAAAAATTAGAGTGAAATAAAAAAAAATGAGAAATATATTAGACATAAAGGAAGGTATAATAAGAGACGAAAGTATTCAGGAGTATGAAGTGCACGAATATTTACCAGTTGCTGGAACTAGTCTCAATAATGAAGGAGAGATAAGACTTAATATTGATCTCTTTCTCCATCCGAGTGAAAGTTATCCCCAGATAGAAGGACAATTGATGAAAAAGGATGGTAGAGATTATGCTGATGATGATGTCATCACATTATATCATAACGACATGATGCATCCTTTCAACAGTATATCAACTGAACTCTCAGGTCAAGAGACAGAAACCATGTTTCATCCCTGTCAGGAAACCACGATTTTGCGACTTTTGAAATATCCAGATGATTTTTCCAAATCTAAAGGACTCAATCAACTGTGGATGTAAGACACTACCTCTGATGTGACTATTGCGAATGTGGGTACAAAACATGTCATTCAAGCTTCTTTGCCTAGAGGAAAGTTCTCGTTTAAAATTCTTCTGAAACACATCTTTGGATTCGCTGAAGATTACTTCAAAATCGTCTATGGATTAAAGCACAGTCTCACACTAGTTCATAAAAATGATGATGATATCATCGTGAGAGCTGCCGCAACAGATCCAAGCAAAGTGCATCTAAACAAGGTGTCGTGGTTCATGCCACACATACTACCAAACGACGAGCAAAGAATGAAACTGTGTAAGATCATCAAATCAAAAAACAGATTACCTGTTGGGTTTAGAATGAGAAGGTGTGATGTAGCAAACATTCCAATGTAGACTCAGTTTGATTGGAGATTTCTTTGAAATCTTCTTTGGAGAAAGCATGTTTCATCATAGTGGGATTTCAGATGGAGAGGATCGGATCTCAAGAAAAGAATCCATCTGTATTTGATCATTGCAACTTGAGAAACATGCAGGTGTTTCTTAATTCCGCTGGATATCCAGCCATAGATTACAATGTCTCATTCTAGAAAAACGATTTTTCTAGGATGTACGGTGATGCCACAAACTTCAGATCGAAATATCGTCATGTGGATAAATTGATAAGCAATCCAAATGTAACACCCACCAAATACAAGATGCTCTATCCCCTGTTTGTGTTCTACATCAGCAAACAGAGTGAGAAACTGAAGAACACCATTCTGGACATCATCATCAAGATGCAGTTCGATAGGAACGTACCAAGAGAAAGTGATGCTTGTGCACTTGTCATATCCGACAGAGTGTTGACGTTCCTACTGGTTGGAAGTAAAATGTCTGTCATTCAATAACGTAAAAAACTACTTTAAAAAAACTTAAAATAACATAAAAAAAACTTTTAAAAATCTCAAAAAACTTAAAAATAACTTCAAAAAAATTAAAATAACTTCAAAAAATATAAAATAAGACAAAAAAATTTAAACATAAAAAAGGAAGTTTGAGAACTTTAAAAGTATTTAATAAAGTTCTCAAACTCCCTTATTTTTCCCCTTCAAGTATTTCACACCCGTTCAATTCGATTTATAAACACTTTATTTTTTATGCATTCAAAGGATTGCATTCGATCAACACAGATACTATAGAAGAAATAGCTTTGGGATTAGTCGTATTCGTCTTGAAATTAATTCTGTCTCCCTCTTTAACTCTCGTATTGAAATATTGACTCGTCTTCTTCTCAACTTTATATCTATTATTTTCTATGCCATTTACCACCAAGTTAACGTCAGCTCTGTTTTTTTTGAGTCACTAGCAGTCAGATTCATTTGAACAATGCATCCACCTATTGGCATAGGATATGACTGTGTGGTGATCCATTTCCTCCATTTCTGAAGGACCATTCTTATTCACCTGAATCCAGTGCACCATTTTCCTTGGCCCACACAGTTATCAAATTTCTCATGGATTTTATTTTTCCATGACCCAAATCATAGTGCAGGCATCCATCATCAACTTGGAATTGGGTAGATTCGTGATTCAATTACCACCCATGTTCAGATCGATTTCCTTCACATCGCCGGTTTTCTCAACTTTAGTGTCGTCCATGTATTCTCTGCTGACTGTGCTTGAATCATATTCCTGATTGTACTCGAGACTGAATAGTTTGTTATCGCTCATGTCAATGCCGGAGTCCATCGTTCCTCCCGATTGTTTGTTGAGATAGAAATCATTCACATGCTCTTTGAGATAGGTTTGAGATTTGGTGAGAGCAGAATCCACCTAGCCTTTATTGACTGTGGTTGATTCGGTATCCTCATCGCAGGTTTATGCCAGATTGACGATCTTATTCAATCCGGCCTTCAGATCGGTTTTCATTTCATTTCTCTCATTTAAAGTATCGACGATCTTCATTCTGCGACATCCGTGTATTGTTTGGTGGCGGCATCACTTGAATCCACATTCACATTCACATTCACCAATCATTTAGATTTTAAGTCTAGATCTACGGTTATGTTTTTATCCAGGTAATTGTCTCTCACGCTTTGCTCGAAATCTGCAACTGGCCGATCTGCATACTTTTTAGTAGGGACGTCGCTGAGATCTATTGGTTCTGGAACATTATAAAGCTTGTGATTATTCATGTTTAGCGGTTCCTTTCAAGGTTCATATCTCCTCATGAAATCATCATTCAAATATGTAACAGATAATCCCCCATCACCTTCAATCTTTCTCTTCTTTCACAATTTCATCATCATCAGTTCTTCCAAATTTATCGACTACCATTTTCTTTACTTTTCTATCTAATTTATTTTTATTATTTTATTTCATTTTTGTTTTATTTTTTTTTTATTTCCTATTATTTTTATGAAAAAATATTTTTTTTCTTTCTCAATGTAAATCATTGAGGATGACTTGAAAATGATATTTCGAAGACCATCTCTGAAGAATGTAGAGACACAAGTGTCCACAAAACACTTGATCATGACATTTCATGCATTCAGTGTTGAAATAAATCGATGATTTTAAATAATCCATCAACTCTTTGGGTGGCAAGATTCCGTACCTGTCAAAATAAAAATTTCTTCTTGCATTCTTAAACCACGCCACCCAATGTGTGCCCTCACCTTAAAAATCACCCAGGTTCAAGATTCCGCATTCATCGCCACTTCGTGGTTTTCTGGGCAATGCACCTCTGGAAAAAAACACCATGAAAATTTTTATTTTTAATGCTTTGACTGCACCTAACAGTTCGATGTTAGACAGGGGTCTGTTAGGTAAGATGGCACCTTCTACTGATATGTTCATATTTTCCATTTTCCAATTTATTTTGATTTTTTTTATTTATTTACTTTTCTTGGCTATTAACCCTTTACCTAACCTGAAAAGCAGACGACACTTGCAAAAATAATTCTTGAATAACTAATTTTTTTCATTTTTTTGTCTCAAAAACATAGGTTATGACCCTCGTTGGAAGGAGCTCGACGAGCTCGTTCCAACGAGGGGTCATAACCTATCTTTTTGAGACAAAAAATGAAAAAAATAATGAAAATTAATTGGCGATTTTTTAGAATAGCGCTGGCCGGTTTTGGCCGTTAGGTTAGGTAAAGGGTTAAATGTCAGTAGGTAGTATAGGCGGATTCGGGGACAGGTGTACATGTACGTGTACATGTACACGTACATCGATGTACACCTCCATAGGATTTAGTGTTAAAATCGTGTACAGGTACACGATTTTAACGTTTTTTAGGGTGTCTTAGAATCGGCTTTGCGGATTCAAAGACCACTGATTGTATCCAAGAGTGAAAAAAATGCATGAAATTTTATGTATGTGTACATGTACCGTTTTGTCTTTGAATCCGCAAATGGGTTTCCCCCATAGGATTCAGTGTTAAATTGCGAGCAAAAAAACGTTTTGTCGTTTCTAAATCATCATCTTGTCGATTCTAAATCATCCGTACACGATTTTAACACTGAAACCCTATGGAGGCATACACGGAAATCCATTTGTGGATTTTTACGTCGGAAATCGAATCGTGTACGGTACACGGAAAAGAAGTGTCCCTGAAACCGGCAAACCCACTGTCACATTTCCTGAAGAAATAAAAAAAAGTGATTGATAAAAATAGGAGAGAAAAAAAAATATAAATAAATAGTTAGTTAAAAAAATAATATATCAAATCGAATAGATAATAAAAAATTAAATACGTAAATCATGAGCGATTCTCAGACTATTAGAGTAAGGTTTCTTTTAAAAATACTGATGAGAGCCTACGCATTCTGCGTGAACGAACAACTAGGTCGTCTCTTGTTAGAACGATGCGTCGGATGTTGGGATCACCTAGACTTCGATCACGAGAATCATTCGTGTCTGTGGATGGAAAGGGAAGATATAGTCGTCAAGTATTTCGAACCGGCGTTCGAACGCGTTCAAATCGATGAAGTGATCGCGTTTTGGAAGAGATTACTCTTCTGTAAGGATCAAAGCAAGCCCACAGTTTCGGAAGAACAGAAATTGGCGCGTAGAAGTCAGACTTTAGGAGACAAGGGATGCATCATGAAATTATTGTTCAATGAAGCATACGTCTAAGTTTCTCGTTGATATAAAATAAGGGAGAATAGAAAATAAAAATAAATACACACATAAATTTTTTATCTAATATTAGAAAGAAAAAAAAAACACAAAAATGAGAACCAGAAATAAATTGTATCCGACGTTAGTGGACGACGAGGATAAGAAGCCGATCAGCGTTTTGCCAATGGCACCATCGCTAGGAGAAAAAGAAAGAGGAGAGAGGTATCGCATCGATCAAATCAGTAGAATCCAAGAGTATCTAACTCGAGAGAGAGATTCTCGTCATTCTCTCAAGAAGAAGTATTCGCGTTTCGTGAAATTCGTCAACGCGATCGACACGACACTCCTCGCGATTTCCATGGGTTTACACGTGGCCGGCATCGGATTGTTGTCGACCGCGGTCGGCATTCCGATCGTGTTGACCGTAGAAGGAGTGGCTCTCGCCGCCGGATTGTTTAGCACGCTCGGAAACTTTTTGAGTAGGAAATTATATCTGAAGGCGAGGAAACACGACAAGATTCATGTCTTGGCCAACTCTAAGATCGACACGATATCCGAAATGATCTCGATGGTGTTGAAAGGCGGTAGGATATCGGATGGAGAATACTTTGCGATATTGAGCGAGAAAACGAAATACGATGCCATGAAAGAAGCCGTGAGAATCAAGACTCGTCAGATCATCAAGGAAGAGATGAAGGATTCTCTCGTGGAAAAGGGGAGGAAAGAGGCCAGGGAGGAATGCAGTAAGATGATAGTACTCAAGAGCAGCGATTGAAAAAAAAAATATATATATAATAAGAACAGAATTAATTAATTATTAAATTTATATATAAAATAAAAACGAAATTAATTTAAATAACTCTTAAAAAAAATGTATTGCGTAAAGTGTAAGAGAGTTACCGAGACGAGTAATTCTCGAGAAGTACGAACTAAAAACGACAGAGAGATGCTTCGCGGAATTTGCAACGTGTGTGGTTCTGTCAAGACTCGATTCGTCAAAAAAAGAACGCGAGCAAAGGTAAAGGCATCGTGAATAAAATGATCAATAATCTACCTTTCGAAATGCATCTGCCCGGTCACAATTTCACGGGACCCAGAACGAAATTGAACAAGAGACTCAACGCCGATCTGACACCCAAATCTTGGAGCAAACTTGTGAATAGGGTGGACGCGGCCGCGTATGATCACGATCTGTGCTATGCCGGACATTCCTACCCCAAGACTCACAACGACGTCTGCGATAAAAACAAGTTGGGGAAATTGAGAGGCATATCGAATCCGACCAGGAGAGAGAAGATAGAACGTTCGCTGGTCGGCAATCTGATCGGTGCGAAACGTCGATTTGGATGGGGCATTAAAAAAAAAGCGCATCGGAAAAGAAGAAGAAACGATTATTGACGAGCGAATTGGCTGAGGAGTTACACAAACCCATAGTGCGTAAATTTCGAAAGAGAAGGGTGTTCGTGAAGGGTTTGGATGATATTTGGTCTGCCGACGTGGTCGACATGAGATCGTTTTCGAGGTGGAACGAGGGCGTCAAATATCTATTGACGATCATCAACGTGTTTTCCAAATACGGTTGGATCAGAGCTTTGAAGAATAAATCGGGACCTTGCGTCGCCGAGGCTCCGAAGAGCGTGTTCGACTCGTCTTCTCGAAAACCGAGTAAATTGTGGGTGGATAAGGGAAAGGAATTCTACAACAAGCACGTTCATCGATTGGTAGACCTCTACTCGATCGAAAACGAAGAGAAAGCCAGCGTGGTGGAACGTTGGAATCGAACGATGAAGGAAAAGATGCACAGATACTTCACAGCGAATTCGACCAAGAAATACATATACGCTCTGAACGGTCTGGTCAAAGATTACAACAACACGAGACACAGATCGATCAAGATGACTCCCGTGGAAGCTAGCGATCCTCGAAATGAAAAACGGGTCTACGCGAATCTATATCCTGAAAGATCTAAGATTAGGAAGAAGTCTAGAACGTCGAAATTTGCGGTCGGTGATCGAGTGAGAACCTACGCTTATAAGAAACACTTCGAAAAGGGTTATACTCCTCGATGAACCTCGGAAATCTTCGTGATAATCAAAATATTTCACACCGATCCGGTGACTTACGAAATCGAAGCTTTGGATGGAGAAGAGATCATCGGAAAGTTTTATGAACAACAATTACAGAAGACAAAGTTTTGATAAAGAAAACAAATTTCTTTTATTTACTTTCTTTAATATTTTCTTGTTTACACACATATATATATAAGAGAGAAAAATAATAATAAAAAATAATTAAAAACTATTTTTAGATAAAGAAAGCAAGTTAATTAATAAACAAAAAAAAAAAAACTAAAAATTCTTTAAAATGACAAATATACTAGATATAGCACAAAGCATAGTGAAAGATGAAAGTATTCAAGAATATGAGGTTCACGAATACGAACCGGTAACCGGAACGAGTTTGAACAATGCGGGAGAGATAAGAATTAACGTCGAAACTCAAGATCTATTCATACATCCTAGCGAGAGTTACATAGTGGTGCAGGGACGTCTCACCAAGGAAGATGGGAGCGACTACGCCGACGACGACACGGTTACTCTAGCCAATAATGGCATCATGCATCTATTCAGTAATATAAAATACATGCTATCCGGACAAGAGATAGAATCTGTGTTTCATCCCGGTCAGGCCACCACGGTGTTCGGACTCTTGACGTATCCTGATGATTTTTCGAAATCCAGGGAACTTAATCAGTTGTGGGTGAAAGACACCGTCGGCCCTGCTAGCGCCGGCGCCGCCTTGATATTCGACTACGTCGTCAATACGTCCAGACCTAAAGAAACGTTTTCGTTCAGGATACCTTTGAAACACATCTTCGGACTTGCGGACGATTACAACAAGATCATGTACGGATTCAAACACAATCTGACGTTGATTCGAAAAGGAGATGACGACGCAATAGTGAGACTCACTGCGACCAATGCGGGTAAGATAACTCTACACAAGATATCGTGGTTCGTTCCGCATGTGGAGCCTTCGATTGTGGAAAAAGCGAGTCTCTACAAGATTATAGAATCCAAGAGTAAATTACTCGTGGGATTTAGAATGAGACAGTGCGACACAGCTAGCATTCCACCCTCCACGAATCACTTCGATTGGAGATTGACAGTGAAATCCGCTTCTGAGAGACAGCGTTTCATCGTGGTTGCGTTTCAGACCGATAGGGACGGGTCTCAGGAAAAGAATGCATCGCTGTTCGATCATTGCAGTTTGAGAAACATGCAAGTGTTTCTGAACGCCACGAGATATGCAGCAATCGATTACAATGCATCGTTCGACAAGAACGATTTCTGCAGACTGTACGGCGACGCCGCTGATTTTAGAAAGAAGTATCATGGTCTAGACGAATTGATGAGCAACCCTAACATACCTCCTGGTGAATACAAGTCGATGTATCCCATGTTCGTATTCAACGTCAGTAAACAGAGTGAACGACTCAAGAGTAGCATCTTAGACATTCAGATCAAGATGCAATTCGATAGGAACGTGCCGAGAAAAACTGAAGCCTTTGCCCTGGTCCTGTCGGATAGAGAATTACAATTCGAATCGGATCGAAATAAGATGTCGATCATTCGATGAGAGACGAGTGTGAAAAAAAAAATATATATATATAAATAAAATTAAAAAATTATTATAAAAATGAATGATAAAGAAAGAGAATACTTAAGAAGAAACAGACGTGTTTTGATTAAAAATATTTTGCAAGATTCGTTAGCAATAATTCTAGACACTTTAGTCGAAACAGAACCTTTGATATTGACTGATTATATGAGACGTGAAATCGAAAGTAAAATCTTGATAGAAGATAAGACCAGAAAACTTTTAGACACGTTGATGTATAGAGGACCGACTGCTTTTCGAGAATTTATAATAGCTCTTCAAAATGCTAAAATAGATGTCGACGTGTGTTTCGAGACAGGTGATCCAATTTCACGAGATGAAACATTATGAGAAATAACGTATTAAAACAAAACCTCAAAAAAAAGAAAAATAAAAAAATAAAGTAATGTGATCTAGAGAGATTGAACATCTTTCTAAATCTCATTACTTTTTTTTTTTGCATTTTAATAAATCACACATTATTTTTTTTTTTTTAATTCATTATTTTCTACGCGTTCACTGTTTGTTCAAAGGAACTCACCACGGAAGTGGCGGCTTCGGGATTATTGGTTTTCGTAACGAAATTAATCCTGTCTCCGGCGTTCACTTTGAGAGGCATGCCGAACATGCTAACATTCGCGTGTTGATTCTCAGTCTTTTCGATGCTGTATCTCTTATCGCTCTCTACTCCATTCACCATGAGATTGATGACCGCTCTGTTATTCAAATCCGAGGAAGCCAGACTCATTTGAAGGATTTCTCCTCCCAGTGGCATGGGATATCCCACCTGACCATGTTTGGATCTGCTACCTCCATTTCCGAAAGACCACTCAGCTTTTCCTTCATCTAAGGTGCCGGCCTCCTCAGCCCACACAGTGATCAATTGTCTAGCATATTTGACTTTCTCCACCACCGAAATCAGGGTGCAGACATCCGTCATGTTCACGGGATCCGGTAGATTCGTGAGCGCGTGTCCACCCATGTCTAGTTTACCTTCCATTATGTCACCCTTTCTCCAGACCGAGTTGTTGTCCATGTACTTTCTGCTGACCACACTGTAATCGAATTCGGGATCGTGACTGAGTCCGAATAAATTCCTACGGTTCATGTCGATACCACCCTCCATGATTCCGCCAGATTGTTTGTTCAGGTAGAGATCGTCCACTTGCGATTCTAGGTATTATTGTGATCGTATCACGGCAGAATCCATGTAGCCCTTGTTGACCGCGGTTGAGTCCGCATCCGTGTCATCGACCTTCGACAGATTCAATATCTTGTTGAATCCCGCATTCAGATCCGATTTCATTTCTCATCTGTCAGACTTTCTCTGTTCCAGATCTACGTAGTGTTTGGTTGCCACGTCCTTGGGATTCGTGGGAGTGGACACGTTCGTTATCTTGTTAGAATTGGTGTTCAATTCCGAGTGCATCGTTTTCTGAACGTATCTATTTCTCAGGTGTTCGCTGAATCTCGCGTGAGAGTCGTCCGCGTATTTCTTGGTCGTGACATCGGTGGGACCTATGGGATTCGCAACTTTCACCAAACGTTTGGATTTCAGATTGAGATTGTCGGTCATGGTTTTATCCACGTAATTATCTAGCATGATTCATTCGAAATCGGCGTTCCCCCTGTTGACGTATTTTTTAGTCGCAGCATCTGCAAGATCTATCAGCTCGGGAAGATTGTAGAGCTTGTTATCGTTCATGTTCAAAGGTTCTTCTCGAGGTTCGTATCTCCGAACGTAACGTTCGTCCTAGTTGGCAACGTCGTAACCATCGTCAACTTCAAACGTCTTCCTCTTCTTTCTTAGGTTGACTTTTTCGTCGTCACTTCTACCAAATTTATCGACTGGCATGTTGTTGTGGGATTTTTTTTTGTTTTTTAGAAAAAATATATTCAAAACGCACTTTATTAAAAATGAACTATTTTATTTTTATTTTTCGTTTTTATTCGATTAAAATTTTTTAAAAATAATTTATTATCTTTATATATACTATAAAAAAAATCTCTCTCTAATGTAAATCATTGAGAATGTATTGAAACCGATCTCCTTCAGACCATCTCTTGAGAACGTAGAGACACAGGTGACCGCAAAACACTTGATCTGGTGATTGCACTTGTTCTGTGTTGTAATGAACCATCGATTTGTTGAAATAGTTCTTTATTTCTTTTGGCGGGAGATTCCGTAGCTGTCGAAAT
Source organism: Pictodentalium vernedei (assembly GCA_031216915.1). NCBI lineage: Eukaryota > Metazoa > Mollusca > Scaphopoda > Dentaliida > Dentaliidae > Pictodentalium > Pictodentalium vernedei. Next base: position 713,529,358 of record CM062297.1, read on the forward strand.
AATAATTTTTCTTCTTCCCGTTCTTGATCCACGCCACCCAGTGAGTGCCTTCACCCGATGAATCGTCTAGATTTAAAATTCCACATTCCGATTGTCGAGGTCTTCTCTTCGGCAAGGCATCTCTGGAAAACACGCCTAGAAAATCTTTGATTTTCAAATCTTTTGCCACATTCAACAGATCGATGTTGGATAGGGGTTTGTTAGGTAAGACGACACCTTCTACGGATATCTTTATTTTCTTATTCATAAATGCGTATATATTTTTTTTATTTATTTATTATATTATAATTCACTAAAATGACGTTATTTTTTAAAAAAAAGTTTTCTTTTTCTTTTTAAACTAACTCTCTCAATGTCTCTATCGATTTCTATAATTTCAAATCCATCTCTATCGATTTCTATAATTTCGAATCCCTCTAATTCCTCTTGATTTTCTGGAATCCTATCATCCACAATCATATCTGGAATCCAATCATCCACATTCATATCGTCTCTAATTAGATCCAAAGTCCAATGTCTGAGTGCCAAAGTGCTTATTTTATTGTCTAACACGAATCTCTTATCATCGTCAGCCGTCGGCGAAATCTTGTTGACTATTTCGGTATACAAGTCGTGATTTTCGCTTCGAATCAATTTCATAGTCTTATACACCGGACCACTTCCTAACAGACAATCTTTATACTCTTGGAAAGAGATGTTTTTCTTCACCACGCATGCTTTAACCCCTTTGCACTTCTTGATCTCTTCATCTTCTAGACGATAAGCATACAGTTTAGGTCTCAAGCCCACGAATTCGATGATTTGTTTACCACCGCTCTCGTCCTTAAATTTACCCAACACCTTCTTGTTGTCGTTCGATTGAATGTTGGATGGGTGATCGACGGGATAATTGCTGGTGTCGAACCACGCAGCCACATCCGGAGATATATCTCGGTAGACGTCTTCCGTCTCTATCTCGTAAACTAAACTGTCCATGTCGGTGAACAGTAGTTTGGCTTTATCATCAAATTTTGGTTTGACGTAATCGTAGTGAAACTTGTACATCAATCGCTTGCTGATATCTAAGATGATCGGTCTGAGATAATACAGTTTGTCGAACTTTAGGTGCGTCTTTTGCATGTGAACGGCCACTAGATTTTTGTTGAATATGGTTCGGTGTTTGTAATTGGGTTTCGCCACTAATTTTTTAGCTCTTTTCTCAGACATGATGAGTCGAACGTCGGTTCTCTTCCTGATGTTTTCCATCGATTTACCGTACACGCAGTTGTTCATGAGTTTGAAGAAATCTTTTTCGAAATCATTCTCAGCTAGAATTCTGAGATTCGTGTTGAGATCGATGTATTTTTTCATCCAAGGCTCTTCGTCGAATCGAATGAAGCGATGTATGTCGACTAATTTCATTCCGTAATCGACATATTGTTTCAAATTCTTGCTGTAGACGACGTAGTTATATTTGTTAAATAAATTGGGAATGAGTTTTTCCTCGTCTCCTTCGTTCGGTTCCATTCGTTCGAGAGCCAGCGGATAATCATTGTGTAGAATGTGTAATTCTTCCGGATAGTTCAAATCGACTTCTAAAATGCAAGGATAGTCTCTCCATTTTTGCATCTCTTCCGGTTCTGTCACCCATTCGAAATTTCCAATCGGTAAAGGATGACTCATAGCCCAACCATACAGATTATTAGCGTCCCAATACTGTATGTATTTAATTGACCGTTTCGAATCGAAACCTTCTTTCATGTAGGGATTGTTAGCTTTAGAATATCTGTGGGAGATCATCGAGACGCCACCTCTCGCAGCCCTTTCGAACATGAGCAACATGTTCACGTCAGATAATAATTTCAATTGAACTTCAGTGGTCTTCAACAGAGCGTCCCATGCCAGACCGGGTGCGGTGAAATACCAAGCTGGATCCAGATCGTAATTTCGACGACAGACGTCTCGAAAATTTTCGAACACGTCTGCCAAGAGCAGAACGTCGGTCTTCAGATAGAAATCGTGATAATCTCTCATGGTTTTCATATTGAATGATTTCCACACGTTTTTGTCGTGTTCGTAATTCTCGTCAGAAATGTCGGATTCGTATAATTTCAAATAAAAATCTTCTTTCGAAGGTAGTGCGGTGTCTTCGAATCTCTTTAGATCATTCATGTAATCGTAAGGATAGACTCCTTTCCTCAACATGATGTCTACTCGTTCTCCAAAATGTTCGCTCGTGATTTTAAATTTATCCTTGCTCATGTTATTGACTAATTTTTCCAGAGCGGTTGACATGAATTTAAAACTGTCGATGAAACATATGGCTCTACGAATGGATTTCGTTTTTTCTTCCAACGTATTTCCGTTGATTACTCTTTTCTTCCATTTTGTGAAGGAAATGTAACTTTCTTCGCTGTTCGCGATGCAATTTAATTCTTCGTGTGAGGTGCCGAGATTTTTCATGAACAGATGACTGTCGTAACCCGAGAGATTGTGAAACTTCACCGGATAGAAAGCAGCATCTCGATATTTTAAATTACACTTGTTGTGAGCCGGACAGCGATACAGACCCATGTAATGATCGTGGTCTCTAACCTTCTTATTTTCCTCCGAATTCTCGTTGAACGATTGTCTGCCTATGTGACATTCAGTGGCTCTGTTATTTTCATCCTGCTGCTCTCGCGTGATGATCATTTTCGCTGGAGTTTTGAATTTGTCGTATAACATTTGAATTTTCGATTCTAACTCTTCCACAAACCTTTGGGCCACGTCGTCGTCGTCTTCATACTGTTTCGTGTAGGTGAAGGGACCCATGTCGTGTTGCGAGTCGAAAGCGCATTTCACATAAATGCAATAGTCTGAAGGCATGTGTTTTTGATATCTTTCAACATAACTTTGAAGAGCGTTGGGTTGACAGGAACTCATTTTCGTGGTGAAACATTCGAAATCGACGAATGGTACTTTTAACCTTCTATTGCAATTTTCAAACTTCACGATGGTGTTGGGTTTGGGCATTTTGACGGCGACACCTTGATTTTCGTTGCAATATTCCTGATGTTTCGCTAACGATTTTTCGCTCTGAAACATGTTCATGCAGTTACAACATAAACATATCTTTCTTTTATGTTTATTATTTTGTCTCGACAGTAATCGGCTCGGATGTTTAACCCAACAATAATGACGATTGTCACCATTCGAAATCAATCATAAAATAATCGTCTTTTCTCTTTTGAGATACAAAGTCTGTCTGAGAGGATAGATCGTTCGTTTTTCATCGTTGTATCCCAAAACGTACACCGCTATGGTGGGATTTTGAACCTCGAAACGTTTGATGTGTTTTAACTCTGTTGGAAAAGTCACTCCGGTCCAATCGAGATTTTTAGAAGTCTCCTCGTAACGAGAAACTCTCTCAGGATGGATTTTGACAGGGTATAAAGCAGAAGTGACTGCCCATTTAAAACAGTAATCATCTTTATTTCTCACATTGACCACGGCATGTTTTTTAGCTAGGAAATACGGTAATTCCACGTAGGAAGATCCTTTCAACGAATCATTTTCAGTTATGTGAATTTCGAGTTTCAACACCTCATCGAACGTCCAATTACTATCTTCATGTTGATAATTTGTGAGAGACATCAACATCTTGTCTTTCATCTTTTCGAAAACGTCTGATAAATCTGAACTTCGAAATGCGGGTTCACCGTTAGATCTGAAATATGCATTTTTCATGATGCTCTTGCCGGACTTCACGTCGATTTTATTCATCACACAATGGAGTATCATCTTAATTTTTAGTCCCACGTTCATGTATCTGCGAAAGAAATCCAATACTTTTTTCTTCACCTGTTCCATGAACAATTTCGGATCGATTTTCTTCAACGAGGGAACCACGTTGAAAGTTTTAAAAATACCTTTGATTGCACTCTCCTGTTCTATGGTCTTTGATTGAAATAGTTCCATGGCGAGTCGTGCTAGATATTCTTTTCCTTTCCCTTCATTTATTGCTCGTCAAATTTCGCTTGATATATCTCGTTTGCCTGGAATCTGAAGTGCATCACTCGTTTTCGTTTTAGTTTTTCTTTTCTTTTCTTTGGAAACTTGAAGTTCTTCTTCAACGGCTTTTCATTTAGTCTTCTTATTTTTCACAATCGAAACATTTTTGGTTTTTTTCGACGTCAGCATTTCGATTCCTTTTACTATCTTTTTCTTCTTCTTCTCATTTTTCACAACCAATGCATTTTTTGACGTCGTTGGTATCAGCATTTCGATTCCCTTTACTATCTTTTTCTTCTTCTTCTCATTTTTCACAACCGATGCATTTTTTGACGTCATTGCTATCGGCATTTCGTTTGCCTTTCCATCGTTTCGCAAATATTTCTGTATGACTTCAGTTTTTTTTGATTTAGTTCTATGATTTCTGAAATGTGAAATTTTTAATAGTTTACAAATCTCGTTTAACTGAGGTATGGTTTTCTCATTTAAATTTTCCAATTTTTTTTTATCTGGGTGCTTCATTTGTAAGAATATTTTTTTTTAGAATTTGTATTTAAATAATTTGTTAAAAAGTTTTGTTTTTTTTTTCTTTAATGTGAAAAATATTTTTTGATGAAATTAATCTATTTTTTTATGTTCCTTAACGTGAAAAAAATTGAATTAATACAAGAAAAAAAGGATGTTAAAAATTTAACTTTTTTATTTATATATATATAAAGAGAAAAAACAAAACTTTTTAAACAAATCATTTAAATACAAAATTTAAAATATACATTATTTGCAAGAATTCGTAAAACAAAAACAACCCAAATAATCGATCATGACGACAACATCCACGACGGAATCTCGACATAAACGTCGACGTTGCTTAATAAATCGTTATTCTCCAAAAAACCAAGAAGAAAAGAATCGTAATTTATATTTACGTGTTTCGAAAGAAAACGATACGATTTGCAATAGAAAATCGAATCGTAATACTATTAGCGAACAAAAATTAATCGACAATGTCGTTCGAACTATTAAAAAAGAAGAAGAAGGTTCAAGACAAATAGAACTCTTACGACTTTTATGCAAAGTCTCGCACGAGGTTCAAAACAAATTTCCACGAAGCAGATGCGTGTTCATGTCACCCGATTCCTTCTCAATAGATGATGATAACTGCAAGATGCGAAGGCTAATTTTTAAACGTTCGAAATCTTGCACGTTCTAGAAACTTGTCTGCTTCTTTCATGAATCGAATCAAATCTTCTAAAGTCAAGAATTGAGATAATGTCTTGTTTTGCGTGATTCAATGTATTGTACAATTGTTCTAAAAATTTTCACATTAAAGAAATTAAAATTAAAAAAACTTTTTTTATATATATATAAAGGGCAAAAAAAAAAAAAAAAATTTAAACAAATTATTAAAATACAAAATTTAAAATATACATTATTGCCAGAATTCATAAAACAAAAAAACCCCTAAATAATCGATCATGACAGCAACACCTAAAAGATGCGAATTGAAATTTAAAGATATATAAGAAATTCAGTCATAAAATCTATAGATTACAACAACACGATCCCATCGAATTGAATGAGGTCTAGATGAAGGACTTAGAGCATAAATACGACAGACATAAGATGACTTTGAAATTGGATGAAGCCATGCTCGATTTGTTTTACAAGTACCAAAGCGATCTGCAGAAAATCGTCATCGCTAAAGATAAAGAATTCGACAAGGATGATTTGATGTTCTATGGAAGTTACATATATCCAAAAATCTCACGCGAACTCGTGGACAAATCGAGTGGTGAGAGCGTGTTCACCGATGTAAAAAAACTCAAAAGAGTAAAGATAAACATTCAACACATTTTCGAAAAAGGAGAAAACATGAGTGTCAACATGCAAATAACAGACTTGGAAATATAAACAATAGAGAGATTGAAATGTTAAAATTTAACTTTTTATTTATATATATATAAAGAGAAAAAAAAACTTTTACTAAAAAATTTTACATTAAAGAAAATTAAAATTAAAAAAAAAACAACTTTTTTTATATATATATAAAGAGCAAAAAAAAAAATAAACAAACTTTTTTAACAAATTATTATTTAAATACAAAATTTAAAATATACATTATTTGCAAGAATTCATAAAACAAAAAAAACCCAAATAATCAATCATGACGACAACAACACCTAAAAGATGCGAATTGAAATTGAAACGAGTCGAAACGTGTAAGAAATTAGGTTTTTAAAATCTATAGATTACAACGACACAAACCCATCGAATTGAACAAGGTCGAGACGAAGGGCTTAGAGCACAAATACGACAAATATCGCATGCCTTTGAAATTGGACGAAGCCGCGCTCGATTTGTTTTATGAGTATGAAAGCAATCTGCAGAACATCATCATCGCCGAAGATAGAGAATTCGACAAAGATTATTTGTCGTTGCCCTATGGAAGTTACATATTTCCAAACATCTCATTCGAACTCGTGAAGAAATTGGGTGGTGAGAGCGAGTTGACCGAAGTAACAAAACTCAAAAGAGTAAAGATAAACATTCAACACATTTGCGAAAAAGGAGAAAACACGAGTGTCAACATGCTAATAACAGACTTGGAAATATAAACAATTAGAGAGTTTGATTTTTTTTAGCGAAAAAAAGGAAAAAAAATGTAATGAGATCATCTTGAAAACACGAGTGTCAACATGCTAATAACGGGCTTGGAAATATAAACAATAGAGAGACTGATTTTTTTAGCGAAGAAAAAGGAAAAAAAAAAAGTAATGAGATCATCTTTAGATCTCATTACTTTTTTTTTTTGTTTTCCTTCTTCACTGTTACCATATATTATAATAACGTTTCCTTTTTTCTTAAATTTCAGCGTCAATTCTTCTTTTCTTTTTTTCTTTTTTTTGTAATATGATACGTTTTTATAACAACACATTTGTTTATCCGAATCATAATTATGAACGAATGTTGTGCATCTCTCGGTAACACTCGCATCATTACCATTCACTTCAGAAGGTAGTGGTGACGGTGGAAAGCGTCTCATTCTTTTCATTTTCAACCATCTATCCTGCTGTTTATCTAACTCTTTCATCAGTTCTTTCCTTAGATATCCATCATTAGCGTCTAACCATTTTTCCACAGCTTTTTTTTCACACTCTGTCTCGCGATATTCATCATTATCGTCTTATTGTTTCTCCACCTTTTTATCCATTTTATATATTATTTTATACTTTTTATGATTTATATTTTATATAAATTATATAATTTTATATTATAATAACATATTCAAAATCGGTATATTCTTAAACGGCGAATTCTCACCAAGCAACAAACCCTTGCTGAGTCGCTCAACATTCTGTCCACTCTTCAGATAGAGACCGTTTCCACTCAAAGAGTTGACACCTCTAACGGGTTCTAGATACAATCCTTTACCACTGTCGTCTACATGGATGCGACACACGTCTCCTCCCTTCTTCAAAAACAGTCTGCTGCCACCCATTAATTTCTCAACTGCCGAACTCGCAAGTCCCGTGAGAGCTCCCATGCCGAGAGTCTTTCCGAGAAAGGTTAGTGCCTTTGCGGCGAAGGGTAATGCTTTTGCAGCGATTCCTGCCAATAGCGGTAGGAAACCACCTTTCATTCTCAAATTGTATCTCTATTGAGCGGGATTCAATCTCACCGTCAACCCTCTTCCATCGCGAATCGCTTTCTCCATCCTTTTGATTTGACTTCTGTTCCAGGCGATCGAATCCTGACCGCCTCTCGTCAGATCTTCATGAGAGAATTTGAATCTCACCACCTCGCCTCGAGTTGTTAACGCTCTCCTAAGTTTCTTCCTCTGTCCTGCGGATATGTTCACATTTTTAATCACGTATTCTGTGATAATTCTTTTTTTTAAAATATATTTACTTCAGTTGTTTTCTTGTTTAATAATAATTATTTATATTAAAATAATTTTGTAAAAGTAATATTGCGTTTATTTTATTTTTGTTATCTATATATATACACAATATTTTTTTTTTTTTTTTTGCTTTTATATTTCTCTTATGCGAAATCGTATCGTCACCCTCTCTCCGCGAAGATTAACAGTTCACCATTTTGATCTGTCAACATGGTTTTGAGACTGTACAACGTGTCTAAAATCACTGGTAGATAAACTAAATTTCTAGGTCGCTCCACGATCTTATAACCCGGCGACACATTTGGAAAGAAGGAATAGATCGTCGGTTGAGCGCCACCATTCACGTAGCTTCCAGCAATCATGTCCACGTTCACCAGAATGCTATTGACTGCGAGAATGTCAACCGTATTTTCAGATGCCGCGTGGCCTCGATACATCTTTCGATCGAATCCCAACATCTTGCCTATAGAATCGTCCGTGTTGAAATCCACTCGAAAATTATCTTCCAAATCCAACATCGTCTGTAAGGTATTAGGATTGGGAGCGAGTCTGATCTTGTTGCTTCCCTTTCCATCCGTCTTCATTCGCGTCTGAATGTAATTGTTCAAATCATCTATGTCGTAACTCCCTTTGGGAATTCGAATCTCCAACCAATCCACTCCGTCGGAATACTTGAACGAGTTATTCTTTTTGGTGACGTTGGGAAAGGAATAATAAGTCTCCAGATTCACCAACGCCATCTCGTATCTTTTCTCTCTATTCAATTCGATGGAAGGTTCGAATTTCGTAGCGAATCGAGTCGAATCGCCACTCACCACGATTTGAATGGATTGTTTTGCAGCCGTATTCTCGGCTATCCGTTCTAACAATTCTCCTTGTTCCAACATTATATTTTAATTTTATTTTTTTTTATTTTTTTCAAAACTAATTATTTGAAGATTTATTATTTACAAATTTTTTTTTTATTTTCACGCTCTATCTTATTATCATCAGAAACATAAAACTTGTCAAATCTGCACCGATATTTTCTGTGATTAAATTCGATTTTCAAATCGATCACGACGAAATTGTAAAGTCCTCCATCCCAAACCCTCTTGCAGAATCTCCTGAATTCTGCCACGCTCATGTCGTTTGCGACGTGTTCGCCATAAATGTGATTGAGATTCTTGAGATCTTGGCGAAAGAGACATAGAAAATTAGTGTTCTCCCTTATCGTCTGTCTGGGCAATGGAAAATAATTATGTGACAGGTAGAAACAGTCCACGTTGCTGTGTCGACCCCTAACGTAATACGATTCGCATCAGTTCTGTCTCTCCAAAAGCAGATCGTCGAAAATCATGAGATTCTTATCTTCCGATTTCAATTCTCTAGGATCCGGAACGTTGCTAGCGTTCTCATAAAATCGACACTCAACGTTCGAAGTTGCATTTCTCTTCATCAGCTCCATCGCCGCACCGTCCAAAATGGTCGAAAGTGGAGCTTCACTCTTGTCGAATTCCTCCCTACTGTCAAAGATTCTGGCTATGACGTCCTTGGGCAATCTACGATCCATGCACTCTCGAAGCAATCTGTATTCGGGTTGAAACAAGCTCTTGCCAAACATGAACAATCTGTCGTAATCCAACCAGTCGGGTCGGGACAACAGATTCATCAACAGATTGGTCTTTCCACAATTCGATTTTCCCACTATCAAGCCTTTTTGGGAAAGAACTCATTATTCGACCTCTTTGTTCCAAGACATATCTTTAATGTTCATCTTTGTTTTATTTTTTGTTTGTTATTTTAGATTCTTTCAAACACAAATTTTATATGTTTTTCAAACTCAGTTTTTAATATTATTATTTATTTATATCACACCGTCGCGAGTTCTCTTCAATCCTGATCCACTCGTCATTTTAGCTAAATCTTGTATGGGTACCACAACATCCTTAAAATCTTTCGAACTTTTCGGCGTTCGCTCTAACGCAGCTCACTTCACCGGCGGACTGATCAACTTGTCGATCAATGCGTCGGCTGCCCTCTTGCCAGCCCCAGAAGCTATCCTACCGCTGGCTTCGGAAGCGGCTTTCTTACCAGCATCCAAAGCCGTCTTCTTACCGACCTCAAACGCAGTCGATGCAAGTTTTCAACCCGCATCGCTTGTGAACGCTCGCATTATAGAATCGACGATGCCAGAACCGCCTTGAACGTAAGTTCTGACGTATCCCCTGTTCTTTATCACCAACGTATTTTATTTTTATAATATATTTTGTTTTTTTCACTGGTAAATCGTTTTGTTGTTTTAAATACTTTTATTATTCTAGTGTAAAAATTTACTGTTTTTTATTTTATATATTTTTGTTTGTTTGTTTCTATCTACTTATTAAATACACATCAATCCTTCAATTCGTTCATCAGCCTTTTATAATGGTTTTTATTCAAAACCTTCTGTCTTAACAATTCGTCACATATAGTAACTATCTCATTATCTAATCCTGTGTTACCAGCCCATCTGCTCGCCATCAACAAACTCAATCTCTGAGACAGAGCGTCAGAATCGCTCGGAAGAAAAGTGGTTTTCACCCCTTTGCCAGTCACCGATTCGACGAACTTCTTATTCATATCCCATATGGGTTTCACCACTTTTGTCCACTTGTAACCTCTGTTGGCTTTGGGTCTCGTCTCTCTGGCATCGTTATTTCTCTTCATGGCGTGGGTCTGAACCAGAATGTCGCCGTAATTGTCGAAATCCTGTTCCGTGTAATCACTAGGCTTGTCGTAAAGGAGCACTCTGCACAGTCCATCAGTCAATTCGTATCTGTTCGAACCCACGATCAATTCATCATCGCCTATTTCTACTTCTGTGTCTCCAATAAAAGTATTATTGTCCGAATCCTTATAAAATCCATATAACAGATCTCTCTTACTGCCATCATCAGACGATGCGATGCTATCAGTGGTGATAGTTGAAGCTGTATCAGTGTCGATCTCACTCTCTGTTTGAATTCCCGTGGGAACATAATCCGGTGTAGATTGAACGGAATGCCAATTTCCAAAACTACCGGGCAATGAACCCATTCTCAAAGAACTCTCTTTTATAGGTCTCAATTCTTCGACTATCTCCTTCCTGCTTTGCTCTTGACCCTCCGTCACGGGTTTAAATATTTTTGTGGCTTTGCGTTTGAGTTCAATCTCACCAAGACGTCTGCTTCTGTCAGCCGACTGAATGCCCTTCTTAGCACGTTCATACTCGTCTAAAATTTGATTTCGGCGTCTAGAATCCATCTGTAAAAACATTTTTCGTTTCTTTTAATTGTTAATGTTCCTTTCAGTATGCTAATGCGAGTTATTTTATTATTTTCAAAATTAAATGTATAATTATATTTTTATGTTTTTAAGTTAATAAAAATCTTTCTGTCTTTAATATAATAACTAAAAATATTCACATCTCAACTCAGTATTGATTGAATTGGGAAAGTTTAAAAAACGTTTTAAGCAGTACATGACAAACCAGTTTCTGATTTAACGCATTTGAGAGTAATTTACGTTTGTTAAAAGGAATTCCATTCACATATCAAAAAAACAATTCACTCAGTGTCGAATTAAGAGAGAACCTTTTGATGACAGTTAAAACATTCCAGCACATAAAAGAAACTGTTTTTTCTAATTTAATGTTAAAGGAATTCATTCATTCATTCATTCATTCATTCATTCATTCATTCATTCATTCATTCATTCATTCATTCATTCATTCAAATCTCTCTGATCATTATCATGAATATATTTAAAAATTTACCACTCAAACCTAATTGAGTGGAAAATGCGTTCTATTATAACATTATTCAAACATTCCATTAAGTGTTTATTAAGATTACTTCTCAAGAATTAATAGTGACAAATGCGAAAATGATTTTTTTACCTCTGATTCTTTTCTCTAATTGTCTCTAAACTCAATTTCCTTTCATTACATCAAAACAAAACACGAATGTCTATTTTACAGATCATATTTTTATAGTCGACTCTTTTTGAACGGATGCCTTTCATTCACGCAACTCCTTTTTAAAACTGACGCTCATATTTTATAGTCTACTCTTTTGAACGAAAACCTCATTCAGTCACAACAATAACATGTGTTAGTTTTACTTCAGGAAACGTGACAGTGGGTTTGCCGGTTTCAGGGACACCTCTTTTCCATGTACCATACAGGATTCGATTTCCGACGTAAAAATCCGCAAATGGATTTCCGTGTACGCCTCCATAGGTTTTCAGTGTTAAAATCGTGTACAGACGCGGATGATTTAGAATCGACAAGATGATGATTTAGAAATGACAAAACGTTTTTTTGCTCGCAATTCAACACTGAATCCTATGGGGGAAACCCATTTGCGGATTCAAAGACAAAACGGTACATGTACACATACGTAAAATTTCATGCGTTTTTTTTCACTCTTGGATACAATCAGTGGTCTTTGAATCCGCAAAGCCGATTCTAAGACACCCTAAAAAACGTTAAAATCGTGTACCTGTACACGATTTTAACTCTAAATCCTATGGAGGTGTACATCGATGTACGTGTACATGTACACGTACATGTACACCTGTCCCTGAATCCGCCTATACTACCTACTAATGTCTCATTTATATTTCCTATGTCTTTATCATTAGCATGCAATGTCTTATCTTCTAGATTTTCTATATCTTTATCAATCTGCCTTGTATGTAATCACCTAATGCTTCTGGATTTTGAGGAATGATCGACTTTGTGGAATAATGACAGTGAGCTAACATGTTTATTCCATCTGGCTGCGTGATTCTCATATCGTTGTCAGCTGATAAAGCAATTTTATTGATTATTTCCATGTAGAGAACGTGCTTGTCACATTGAATCATGTTCATCGTTTTGTAGACATCTCAATTTTCGAACAGACATTATGTATACTCTTCGAAGGTGATGTCATTATCCACAACGTTTCTTTTGACACCTTTACATTTCTTAATTGCCTCCCCATCTGAGTGGTAAGCATACAGTTTTGCCTTTAAACTCACGAATGCCGTGATCTGTCTTCCTCTCACCTCATCCTTGAATTTTCCCACCACCATTTTATTCACACCCAAAGGAATGTTAGATTCATGATCTCTGGGATAATTGCTCGTGTCGAACCACGCATCGACATCCTGAGATCTCGGTAAAAATCTTCAGTCTCTATCTCGTTAGACACACTATCCGCATCGATAAACAACAGTGTGGCTTTTAAATCATATTTCTTCTTGATGAATTCGTAAATGACAAAATTGAATGTCGTTTTCTGAAATTGATAATAAACTAATGTTTTTCTCGCGATTTTTTTTCCCTGTGAACTTATCCTCAGGGAAATATGTTTTTCTTCGAATCATCATATCCCAAAATGTTGACAGCGATTGTAGGATTTTGATTTTCAAAACAATCGATGTCACGTAGTTGAGTCGGAAAATTTTATTCCCAACCAATTTAAATTCTTAGAAGTTTCCACATATTTTGATACTCTATTTGCATTGTTTCCTATGGGGTACAAGACAGATGTGACAGCCCATTTTAAGCATTGATCGTCTTCTTTATTTTCCACGTTGATAAAAACTTCTTTTTTCCTATGAAATAGGACAATTTTATATATGAAGACATTCTCAATTGATAAAACTTGCCAGTATAAATTTCTAGATTCAATACTTCACCGAATCTCCAATTGTTATCTTCGTTTTGATACTGCACTAACAATTGTATCATTTTTTCTTTCATATTGTCAAAGATATCAGATAAAGAAGAGCCTTCGGTCAGAGTTTTTGTGTGAGATTAAAAATAAGCATTTCTAGATTCAATACTTCACCTAATCTCCAATTCCTACCTTCATTTTGATACTGCGCTAATGATTGTATCATTTTTTCTTTCATATTGTCAAAGATATCGGATAAAGAAGAGCCTTCGGTCATGGTTTTTGTGCGAGATTGAAAATAAGCAGTTTTTCCAGGCCTTCACCTGTGTTCACATTGATCTTCTCCATTCGACATTTCAATACCATTTTCGTTTTAATACCATTGCCTTGCATTCAATGAAATAAATCCAACACGCTAGTTTTTATCTCGTTGAAGAAATTTTGGGGGTAAAACCTTTTTATACCTTTGACATCAAACGTTTAAAAAAATCCCTAGATGGTCTGCTCCCATTCTATGGGAGTTGGCAACAGTTATTCATGCATGACTTTAGCGAGAATATCTTTTAAGTCACCAGCATTTTTTTTCTGGAGTTCAGTCATAGCTGCTTTTACGATGTTTGATATTCGAACTTCTTCTTCTTTTTTTCGCTGATTGAATAGGGCTGTTTTGTTTTCGTTTCCTCTTTCCATCCATTGTTATTTTTCTCATCTCATCACCTCCTCTAAGCATCGATTTTATCAACTCATTTTTATTTTGCAACCGTACACCTTACAAACCCATCCGACATGCTTTAGATCTCAATTCAGACACTTTTCTCACTAGTCTCAGCCTTTATGACTCTGATCATTTGTGGTTTAGTTCTATAACTCGACGAAATCGCGATGCTGAGATTCTTCAGATAATTGTTCAATTGAGGTAAAGTGCACGCTTCTAATAATAATGACTTTTTTCTAATTTAAAAAAAAAAATTTATATATGAAAAATTGTTTTTTTTTAATGTTATTTTTTTCTTTATTAAAAAAAAATCTATTTTTCTTTAAATTAAATCTTTTTAACTTGAAAAAAAAATAGAAAAAAAAATTGTTGAATTAATTTTTTTATGTTTTATTTCCTCCAGGGCTTTTGACATCATGCACATAATGTTTTTGATAAAAAATTGGGTGTGTAGCCTCAGCCATCATAGGACAGTTCACACAAGCAAAGCAAAAAAGAGTCTCTCACTTACAAAAAAATCAAATTCACTCATATTATATATTACATAGCTGATAGTAAAGTTTTAAGTTAAGGGAACCTGATAGAAACACCTTCGTTTAGCAAAACACAACTTATTTTTTTCAAATCAAGAAAGTCTACTTGCTTCCATGCACAAGGAAAAATTGATTGAGTGCAACTAAAATCTGAAAAACTACATCATGCGTGTAATAGAAAAAGAATCACTCCCTTAAAAAAAATCAATTTTGCTCATATTAAATATTACATAGTTGATAGTAAAGTGTTAAGCAAAACTGATAGAAACACCTTCGTTTAAGCAAAACAAAATTGATTTTTTTCGAATCAAGAAAGTCTATTTGCTTCCGTGCACAAGGAAAAATCGATTTTGAATTTTCGTTTTTTTTATTTTTCTTCAACTTAAAAAAAAAATGGTTATCTATTTCGTTTTTTTTATTTTTCTCCAAGTTTAAAAAAAAATGATTACAATTAAAAAATTGATTTCATTAAAAAAAAATATTTTTAATTAAAGAGATTAAAGTCAGTGAAATTTTTTTTCATATATATATATATATATATATATATATATATATATATATATATATATATATATATATATATATATATATATATATATATACAGGAAGTAAAAATAATTTAAATTAATAAAAAAACATGTCCATATTATATATATTGGAAATAGTAAAAATAAAATTCATTAAAAAAATTTCAAGGAAAAAACATCAAATTGAAAAGAATGGCTTCACACAATGACAATGAAACGTTTTATTTAAAACCTAATCCAATCCAGCTGAATGATGTTGAAGTAATAAAGTTTGAATATAAATATGAAAATATAACATGGGATTAACATTGAATGATAATCAAGAAGATTTATTTTCAGATTTAGAAAATACGTGTTGCAAACTGAAAGACAAAGGGGGAAAAATATCAAGCAGTTCAATCTGATCTACGACAAAAACAAAATATATTCAAAAATTGATAAAAGCATTGAAGATTGACTGGGAGAAGAAGCTCTAAGCAATGTGAAAAAAGTAATGAAAGTAGACATGATTAATCCACATCTACAAAAAATGAACAGAGGAAAGTGACAGCTTGCATAGAAATTAAAGATGTGACTTTGTAAAAAATAAATTAAAAGTTATTTTTTCATAAATAAATATTTACATTTTTTTCAATTTGTTTGTTTTCTTTAATTAATTTTTATTTTTATTTGATTTGATTTGTGATTTCTGTTTTTGTAAAAAAATTTCTTTTTTTTTTCTTCTCTTCATCTTCTTCTCATGAATTGAATACAAAATCATTCCATTTCCATTCTCCCCTCTTTCATTAACTAATAAATGGCAGTTGCAATGATAAGTATCGTCACACTCATTTATGCAATCACGTTCAGGTGAAGTTTCGGTAAAATCTTTTTCCATACTCTTGACACGATTTTGTTTGTGTTCTCTATAATTTTCCATCATGATATGGAACTATTTATCATATTTTGAATAAACAATTTTCTTTTTTATTTTTGTAATTGCTTTTTTTAATTTAATGATTTTTTTTCTCCTTCACAAAATCGAATATTCTCTATCCTGTAAATAATGCAAAATCGATCTTCGGTTGTGAGATGACTCGCTCTCAATCGAAAATCCGAACATTCTAATTCGTCGGGGATCTGTTCTCCTATATGCAAGACCATCTCCATCCTATTTCTCATCAAGTCGTGGTTGCTGACCATATTTAATGCCGGTGTAAAAGGAATGGAAGTCCGTAGGAACGTTAGTCCCTCTGGACTATTATTCCGCGGAATTATAGTCCTAGGTCTAACATTTCTAGGAATAGTAGTCCGGCGGACTACTATTCCTAGAAATGTTAGACCTAGGACTATAATTCCGTGGAATAATAGTCCAGAGGGACTAATTTTCCTACGGACTTCCATTCCTGTTACACCGGCACGAAACACATGATGACAATCATGTCTTCGTTCTCAGTGTCTTGACAGTCATGATCGCAGTCCCATCCAAACTTGCAATTGAAACATCTTTCCTTCAATGCTCTTGGAAAGTTATCTTTCATGAGATGGGCCAACGTTCTGTAAATCACTTCTTGGAGAAATTCGTGACTCTCTATTCCTTTTCCTTTTTTCATTTCGTCTGTGAATCTATCCTTTTTTTAATTTTATTTATTTTTTAAAAATATATATAGATTTTTTTTCCTTTGTGTTTTTTTTAGAAATTAAAATTTAGGTTATTTTCTTTTTTCTTTTTCTGTATATGAGATACAGAAATAATGAAAGTGCTCTTAAAGGTCGACTTCCTATTTTTTTTAATTTCGGCCTTCTCCGCGATGTACCATCTATTACAAATATAACAGAGGCTCCATTAGAATAACATGAAGCAAAACGACAATGTGTCCAAAAATGTCAATCTGACTGTGCCCAGAACGTCGCGCATTACAATTTCCAATGGAATTTTTCCACTGGAAATAAGCATTCTCGGCTTCGTCTGTTCGGGCTCACTTATGGAGGTGAGAACGAAAGGGGCACATTACAAATCCCAATGAGAAAATTGCACTGAGTGATGTGCAGAAAAGTTCGTTTTTGCAAATGTCCCAGGCCAGCGATCTTGACACTTTTGCAATTTCCTATGGAAATTTACATTGAAAGAGGATCGTCTCTTTCGAGCCCACTTCGAGTTTATTTACTTTTTTTATTTTCCCCATTGGATTAACCTTAACCGAAATACAAGCTCAGGTGAAAATTGACTAAGTCCGATTTTAGCTGAGCTCGAAAATGTTTCAATGGGAATTCCCATTGTGAGCTCGAAATGCATTTTTTCTGAGCTCGAAGTACCTTTTCATATCTACTGTTCTGAAATGCTGGGATCGCAATTTAAAGGCTCAATATGCTGTGGATGTGCTTCATATTATCTTTGAAATGATATTATTTTATTTGTTATGATTTGTCTTGTTACAATTTATGGGAGAGTGCAAGGCACTCTCCCATAAATTTAACAAGGCAAATGGTCACAAAGAAACTTTAAGGAACAAAAATAATTAACCATTTAACGAGTTGAGGGACAACAGATTTGTAGTTGAATGTACATGTAGGCCCTGCGTTGTGAATTCGCTTACGGTTTCGAAACAACAAATTGGAAAGAAATGGGTGATTTTGGATCTGAGACATATAAACAAACATTTATGTCTGTTAAATGTGAAGACTTACACATTTCCTTATTGTATCCAGGAAGAAACTTGACTTACATGCAGCATACTGCACAAACGTAAGTATTTAAAAAAAATGATACTCCCACTGGGCCTCTCGAAGTCATGTTATGCTAAGTGCTTACTGAGTTGATGAAACCGTTGATTATAAAATGAAGAAGAGCAAGTGAAATGCTCATCATGTTTCTTGGTTATGGTTTTGGGTGTGGTACATCGAAAGAACACCTAGAGCACCACTTTTCTTTTCGGGTAAAAACCGATTTCATGAAAGCAGCATTTGTTCTGAAATTGGTATCTGCTTAGTAGTACAACATGTATAGTGGCTAAGAATAGATACAAAGAATGGATATTTTCTAAGACTAATAAAGTTCTGAAGACGATTGGAGAAATACAATGTATGGTCAACTGTACAGGCCGTGTTCACATACAAAACGGTTGCCTGTTTAGTGGAACATATAATTTCCATGTCTATAGTGTTGGGTAACATTACCCAAATTATGACACGACTCTCACGTATTCAGATGCGAAAGCTGATTCTTGGAATTCCTATTTGATAATTCCTAAGATTGATTTGACTCAAATCAAGTTTTGGAAAGATCACGCAGACACTACGAATTTTAAAGCTTTAAATCATACAATGTTCTAAAATAGTGTATAGTGACGCCAGCTACATGCGTTGTGCATGTAAGGGGTTAATATGAGTGGTCCTATAGTACATGGCTTGGGACAGATGATGACAAGAAACTTAGCGTGAGTCGATGACGGCAGTAGAGTGGTGAGATCACTATTGAAGGCAACAACATTGCGTAACTGTATAAGTAAGTGGTTCGGTGTTAAACAAGTTATTACACGGAGTTACGCAGAAGTCGAGTTTTTTTCATGGAAAACATCGCGGGGCTTCTCCACCAACTCACCCGTGTAGGGGTGGGTTTGTGGAGGTGGAGGTCATGCTTTATCCTGCCCTGGGAAAAATTGTTCATGGATATTAACATGACAATCACCATCGGATTGTACATTGCACATCACACAAAGCGACGAAATGACCGCAGACTATTTTGCCCATTCAATCAAGTTATTACAGCTAGCTAGCTACGCAGTAGCAGAGTTTTTCCATTAGTTTCATCGCATTTTTGACAACGCGATTCAATAGTATCACGATGTAAACCAACGCACGCTCTGAAACAAAGAATTCTGCATACCAACCGGAAGAAATTTAAATTAGTATCCACAGCGCAGAAGTGATGCAGGATGATACCAGGTGGAGGTAACCTATATATCGATAGAGTCTATACAGGCTTGTAGTCATAACTAAGGGAGTAAAGCGACTCTGTGGTTGCGGCATTGGACTTCAAACCGAAAGGTCCATTTTTCGATCTCGCCGTAACTACGTTGTGTTCATGGGCAAGGCACTTAATCCCGATTTCCCACGTGGGGGCACGGTGGAACTGTGTACTAAGCCGCACTGCACGTCGATGGTGTACTTGTCTTCAACCAATGCTAACCCTGCTTGTGTGGAGTTAGAATGTTGGCGGTCTGAAAGTTGCTCGCCGCTGATCGGTGGTTCTCTTCTGGCACTCCGGCTTCCTCCACCAGTAAAACTCTCCGATACGAGGTGACCTTGGCTGTCGAAAGTGTCATTAAACCCCAATAAATAGTCATAACTAAAGGTTTTTATCTGGCAGCCACCTTGTTTGATTTCGATAGCACACGAGTTTGTAGGTGGCTTTTTGGTTAGTTTTCGAAACTACATTCCATCTTAGAATCTATGCTCTCTTCTGTTGTGTGCATGCTTTCTGTAAATGCCTAGTTTTTCGGTAGCTGAAGTAGAATGAACCAATGAACTATATAACTTACCAGAATGATTGTTTTGAATTTCAGTTTTAACCTGAGATGTGTTGGCATTTGTCATTACTGTACTAAATATACAGAAAGAATAATAAGACACAGCACGGCGAGAGTGAAGTGCGGGGGACTGGAATCATTGACCAGAGTTGGACTTTTTTCAGGAGCATTACATGAAAAACTCCAACAAGGGTTCTTAATTCCTGTCCGTCAAACTCTACCTGAGGCTGAGTTGTGTTCTGTATTTGTGCCAAGGTTAAACTTGAATTAAGTGAATGAAGCAGATATTTGTTATTGAAAAATACCACTTTCGGCGGTCTGTCTACTTTCTTTCTTGAGGCTGTTTTGTGTCAAGGCATTTCAGGAATGGATGTCAGAACGCATCTCATTGTCGTTACACATCTGACTGACATTATGACGTGAACGCCATACAGTTAAAACTAGAAGTCCTGTCGCGAACTGTGCGCTTATCTAGGCTTAATTGCGCGTAGGAATTGCGCGCAATTGCCATATCGAATGGCATCCAAAGCACGGCAGATTCTCCTGGTTACTCATAGCAAACACAGGCAATGTTTCTGCCAATGGACCTCCGGGTTAGCCGGAGGTTCATTGGCTGGAACATTGCTTGTGCACAGGGCATGTGTTCAGAATTTGAAAGCCTTACTATGGTCATAACGCGTAGATTAACGCGCAGATCGGTGTGCTATTTGTGCGCCTTTCATGACAGGGCTTCTAGTTTTAACTGTAATATCAATCAGATGTGTAACAATCAATGAGATGCGTTCTTACATAATGTTCTTACAGGTGAGCAGGATTCCACGCGTGGTATAACAAGCGCACTTCTCAAGGTCTGTATTGTAATGGATAACATTGAATTCACAAAACAATTGTGGTATAATTTTTATCATTACTTTTCTTTTCTTTTTTCACATGTTTTATTTCTTCAAGTTTACGCAAAGCTCATTGGGTCGTTATCGTTGCAGATAGTTGATCAGGTCTCGTGTGTTTCATGTTTATTGTTAGTCAAGGCAAAAGCAACTATGCACATATACCAGAAGAAGTTTTCCGAATTCAAGCAATGTGGAGTCGACAATAATAGTTTGATAAGTGAACTAATTCCAGCGAAAAGTTATTTAGTTTCCATTATTCAGGGTTCTTGTTCCAAGAGGATGTTAATCGGTGTTTTTATAGCATTAAATGGTTGCTTGGCGCTTGTCATTTGAAATCAACTACCGATGATAATTCAGCCTTAAACATTATGCAAGCCGGAAAGAGAAAACTTGATAGACCTATCACAGGCTTGTTATTTTAAGTTTATTCTAAATTTTAAAAATATGTAAACAATTCGAGTTATTTAGAATGAATGAAAGAAAGAAAGTTTTTAATAATCAATATGACCAAACGGTCCGCCTGTAAAGTGGAACCACGCGTTACTTCCACTGGGGAATCGCTCATTCAGGTGTCTACACAGGTGTTAGCACTTTCTGATAAATAGAAATTACTGTCCCCAGGAACGCCGCTGTGGCAA
The DNA here is from genome assembly GCA_031216915.1 of Pictodentalium vernedei. Lineage (NCBI taxonomy): Eukaryota > Metazoa > Mollusca > Scaphopoda > Dentaliida > Dentaliidae > Pictodentalium > Pictodentalium vernedei. The sequence continues at coordinate 713,550,708 of CM062297.1, forward strand.
CGTCTTGGAGAGAGTGAATATTTATTTGCCAGAGGGCGCTTGTCAGCGGAGGGCCACTATAGACATTTTCACAAAGTTTATTCGAGATTAGAATTTAATTTCAGCGTTTATAATCTATGAATGTTTAGCGCACTGTTTGGTGCAATTGCTGTTTTTTACGAAGCAGCGACATATTAGGTATTGGAGCTTGTGACGGTATTGTTTCTAATACTGATTTGAGCATTCTCGCTGAAAACAGCTACATGTACACAGTCAAATATTGGAATCACGCCCGTGTAGTTATCGCCGTAACACACACAGCTTTGAAATCCCTTGCTGATCTGAAAAATACATTACCTCTAATGACAGAGCTCCAACTTCAGCTACATATTCCGTGATTTAAGAAAAATAAAAACTTCTACAAAATGATGAGACCATAATATGGCAATTCGGTCTTCGAGACTCCGGGAATTATTTATTGAAACACTTGAGCCGTGTGTTTTCGACAAAAAATGTCCAGGAACTCGCCCCTGCACTGCAGGAAGAACGGAATAGCATCAGTCAAGCTGATATTGGGCGTTTGGTGAGGAGTATGCCACGTCGGACTGGCGCTAGTCTCGCGAACCGAGGATGATTTACCAGGTTTTGAGGTCTTGGACTGAATGTGGTAAATTCTTTGAATGTCCGTCCATGTCGTCTACAGCAAAGTGCCTCGAATGTGTGCTTGTCAGACACCCCACTCTCGCTGAAATCAACCACCAGATATCACAGTGCAATGCCTCAACCGTCTTTTTGATAAAAATATAAATATATTTCTTCATATATCTCACTTTTATAAAATATCGCCTACATTTTTGAATAGTATATAAATAAAGGAAATTTGTTTACTTTGAAATTTCCACCTAAGATATTCCATTAATGCAAATTAAATATATACAAATTATACATCAAAATGAAGGTTGCGATGAATAGAACATGAAAAATATATACATCCAACTCTCAGAGTTGACAGCAGGCACAATGGTTCCTGAATATATATGCAATATATGCAATTAACTCACAGACCAGTGGTTGCTGGAAGTCTGCTACATGATTCGTACCAGAACTAATAATAAAATAATATTTCAGGAGAACAACTCGTGGCCAAATGTGCTTCAGATATCCAAGAACAAAGCTAGGTATTCAAAACACTTTACGATGAATATCTTGCAAGTAACATGGCAACTGTGCAGTCTCATATAATAATAGTGTATAGAGTTGATGCGATCTTTGTCATTATTTGATTTTAGACGGCATTAGTTTTCGATGCTGTTTCGGCCCGATGACCTTGACCGAAAATATAAACAATCAGGCATCGAAAACAAGGCCGAGAAGTTTGGAATTTACCCCATGCATCTCTGTCCGTGAGTTTTGGAGACTTTTGATGTTCTAGCTTTGTTCTTGGATATCTGAAGCACATTTGGCCACGAGTTGTTCGCCTAAAATAATTTTATTATCAGTTCTGGTACGAATCATGTAGCAAACTTCCAACAACCATTGGTCTGCGAGTTAGTTGCATATATTTTTCGTGTTCTATACATCATAACCTTCATTTTGACGTATCATTTGTGTATATTTAATTTGATTTTATGGAACATCAGAGGTGGAAATTTCAAGTAAACAAATTTCCCTTGCTTATATAGCACCTTAAGTCGAAAACGATTGTCCATTGACAGTGCGAAGTTTGGTTATGTGAATAAACAATGGGGGGGGGGGGGGGGGTTGAAGAAGAAGCACATCTATGAGTTCAGGGCTTCAAATGTAAACCGTCATTTTGAAAAGTTTTTTTTTAGGAGTGGCGAGACTCTTTTGTGTTGTAGAGCTATTACTATGATGTTGGTTTCAAATATGTTTTTTTTTTCTTATTTTCGCGTTCTTGTGGTTCACAACCTGGGGCACGTAACAAAGCATACAAGTGTTTAGTCACAGGTGTCCATATCCAAACGAACAGGGAGTATTTTCGATTCAGTTGTCAAAAGTTAGCTCAAGTTTCTATATTTTTCTTCTAGGATATACTGTAGATATATATATATATATATATATATATACACTTCATCAAATATTTTATATAACTTCGTCAAATTGCCGTCATGCTCGGAAGTTTACTTCCTTCTAAGCGGCTTTCATTTTTGACTAATATAAGTACCGTACCAATGTGTATCGCGTCATAGGAACGTAAAATTTAGCGTCACGCTGATCCTAATTGTTGAATGGGAAGTATAAAATCAAGAACCCGTCTATAAAATCGCCGATGCATATCTTCCTTGGGTGGCAACAAGTAAAGATATGTTCCGCATTACACGTTTTTCACTGTTTTTAATTGTAAATTATGGACAAACAAGACCGTATCATATCTTCCTTAGGTGGTAACGAGTGGAGATATATTCCGCGTTATTGCGCGCATTTTTTGTTCTCAGCCTAAGAATTAGAAGCATTCAATCATTTATCTCAACCTCGCCCTGGTAACAGAGGCAGAAGCGAGTTCGCAGGCAGTATTCACACATTCAACCATTCCTTGACCCGAATTGTTCAAACGCGTTGTTCTCCATATTCAAGTGTATTGCTTGTAAACCACCGTATCATATCTCCCTTGGGTGGTAAAGATATGTTCCCCGTTTCATGTTGTTCCCCGTATCCGAGTCTATTACGCGCAAAATAACTGTATCATATCTTCCTTGGGTGGCAACAAGTAAAGATTGCGACGTCATCTTTGCGTATTGCGACGTCATCTTTACTTGTTGCCACCCAAGGAAGATATGATACAGTTATTTTGCGCGTAATAGACTCGGATACGGGGAACAACATGAAACGGGGAACATATCTTTACCACCCAAGGGAGATATGATACGGTGGTTTACAAGCAATACACTTGAATATGGAGAACAACGCGTTTGAACAATTCGGGTCAAGGAATGGTTGAATGTGTGAATACTGCCTGCGAACTCGCTTCTGCCTCTGTTACCAGGGCGAGGTTGAGATAAATGATTGAATGCTTCTAATTCTTAGGCTGAGAACAAAAAATGCGCGCAATAACGCGGAATATATCTCCACTCGTTACCACCTAAGGAAGATATGATACGGTCTTGTTTGTCCATAATTTACAATTAAAAACAGTGAAAAACGTGTAATGCGGAACATATCTTTACTTGTTGCCACCCAAGGAAGATATGCATCGGCGATTTTATAGACGGGTTCTTGATTTTATACTTCCCATTCAACAATTAGGATCAGCGTGACGCTAAATTTTACGTTCCTATGACGCGATACACATTGGTACGGTACTTATATTAGTCAAAAATGAAAGCCGCTTAGAAGGAAGTAAACTTCCGAGCATGACGGCAATTTGACGAAGTTATATATATATATATATATTGTTTTAGTGCTGTATAGATGTGATTTTTAATAAAAGATAGTTATATTAGTGTTTTGTTTAGTTTCTTTATCGGATATCAGTGGCCTGTTCCCTATCTTCGCACGGGTCATTTTCGGTGTTTTGTTTTTTGTTTTGTTTACGATTTCGACCGGTTTTTCAAAATTCAAGCTTGTCATTCTCATTCTAATTTTGGCTATGGTTGCTATGGATGGTAAGTGTTTCGTGACGCAAGAGGTTCAGACCAGCAGGGTAGAGACGGTTAGTATAGGTGTACAGGTGGGGGGAGTGATTGAGGCCAGCACAGGGGGTGCTAGTGAGTTACCAACGGACGGCCAGCGGTCGGATGTGTGTAGGCACTGTGATATGGTGTATATGGATGGGCGTGAGCTGGAGGAAATGGGGATGTGTGCCATCTGCGTAGAGTTAATGCAGCTGCTAGAGGCGTATGTAAAGTTGGAGGAAGAGGTGCAAGTGGTGAGGGAGAAACTGGGGAAGGCAGGAAAGTCTGGTGTTACCACAGTTAGGGTGGCATTCGATGGGGGATGGAAGGTGGTGGGTAGTAGGAAGCGGATTTTTGACGTGGTTAGTGGGTCTTTTGGGAATACGAAGGTGCGTTGGGTTGAGGGTACAGGAGAAATAGGTGCTAGAGTGTCAAATTCCCAGGCTAGTAGTGTGAGCCGGGGGGCGAAAAGGCGCATTCGGTTAGAATCGGATAGTGAGGGAGATAGCGATGACCATGTGGGGTCTGTCAGGGCAGGAGTCAGAGGGAAGGTTAGGAAGGTGGTAAACGAGGACAAGGTGGCTTCTAGTGGGAGTGGTCAGAAGGTGGACTGCAGTGTCCAAAAATAGATTCAGTGTGTTAGGTTATTTCGAGAATTCTGAGGAGCAGGTTGGGTCTGAAGAGGTGGAGGTGGAGGTAGGCATGGAGGTTAGTGTGGCGGAGTGCAAGATTGCGAGCCGATCCAGTGGGAACAGAGGTGGTAACAGGGGTAGTAGGACAGGAAAGAGGACAGGAAAGAGGCAGTTAGTGGTTGCAGGGAGTAATATAGTGCGGGGGTTAAATAGGGTGGTGTGTGGACCCGACAGTGTCAACAGGACCAATTTGTGCTTTCCGGGGGCTAGGGTGGGGCTAAGGGACAGAGTGGGTGGATTAGTAAAGGGGTCAGGCCCAGACCCAGAGGTTGTTGTACACGTGGGGACCAACAACATCAGGGAGAGAAAATCAGTTCAGCTTATTGAGACTTACAAGGACCTAATAACTCAACTGAATGCCAAGAATGCACAGGTAGTGGTTTCGGGGCTTCTCCCAGTACTAGGTGGTGGGGGCGAGCGTAATTCCCGGATCATTGGGACCAACGAGGAATTGGGGGAGTATTGTAAGGAACTTGGGATACCCTTTGTAGATCGTTTTGGGGCAGAAAGGACCTATATGGAAGGGATGGTCTCCATCTTAGCCCAAGGGATACAGAGGGTTTAGGAAGAAATATGTTGCAGGTGGTGGAGCCTTTTTTAGTATAGGGAGGGGAGGGGGGATCAGTGGAAGGGGGGGGAATGAACACAGGAAATGTGTCACGAACCATAGGTGTAAAAATGGGACAAGGGGGATAAGGAAAAGGGACCAAAAATCCAAATCAATAGGAATAGCTTCCCAAGGAAACCACAGGTACACAAAGTAGGATATACAAACATACAGGGACTAGATAATAATGGGACCAGTAGGCGGAAGCCAATGAACCTTGATACCATGAAAGTGGGTTATAGCAACATCCAGGGTCTCCACCGGAAAGTAAGTGAAATTGCTGCATTGATCGAGGCAGAGGAGTTTGACGTCATGGGCTTAAGCGAAACGTGGGTAAGACACGAGGAACGGGTAGACCAAGTAAGGTGGTACGTATGGACAGGTGTAGGGCGAACGGAAGGCCAGAAAAAAAGGGGAGGGGTAGGCATGTACATTAAAGAGAATTTAAAACCGTCGCTGATCACAGACCTGGAAAACATCAGCACCCCGGCTGAGGTATCGAAAGAAATTGGATGGGTAAGGATCAGTCCGAAAAACAAACGTATTGCCCTTGGGGTTGTGTATTGTGCGGTGGAGGGAAGCAAACCCGAATGGAATGATTCGATATACTCAACACTAAGGTCCAATATCACCGAACTACAAAACAAGGGGCTCGGTATAATTCTGATGGGTGACTTTAATGGCCACATAGGTAATGATGAAGAAGGCATAGAGGGTGGGGACAATAAAGTCAACAGGAATAGAAGGAAGCTGTTGAACTTCACAAACGAGCTCGGTCTGAAGATTCTGAACAGGGACGCAAGGTGTAAGGGGAAATGGACCTGGGAGAGGAACGACAGAAATTCAATAATCGACTACATCCTCACAGATATTAATTTCTGGAGGAAGGTGATAGGGGTAGAAGTGGATGATGAGGGTAAAATGGAGGTGGATAGTGATCACAACTTGATTACAGTGACGATCAGGGCCAAAACTCTAGTAAAATGCAAAGGAAGCTCTAAGGAGATTTTGGAACTCAAAAAAGATGCTGACTGGGTGAAGTTCAATGAAAAACTGAAACCAAAGCTTGCAACCGTACCCAAGAGGGGCAGTGTCCAGAAGATGGCCGACGTCATAGTTGCGAGCCTGGTGGAGGCAGGAAAGGAAAGTGTAGGAAAGGTCAGGGTGCTAACACGGGAACTTGGGTACAGAGTGAATGAAGAACTGAAAAGGGCCATAAAGGGAAGAAAAGCAAAATGTGCTGCATACAGGAGAAGTAGAAAACTTAAGGGGGCGGAAAGCAACGAGGCCACAGTAGCAAAGGAAGAATACCACCAAGCACGAAATAAAGTAAATAAGATTAAAGAAGATAATCGGAGAGTACGAAATAGCAGTCTTATTAGGACGATAGGAACGACAGGGGGGTCGAGTTCGAACGTATTTTGGAAATGGGTGAATAAACGTAACAAAGGAAGTAACCCACAGAGTATTAAAGTAGATGGCAGAGTTACAGACGAGCAAGATCAAGTCGCACCAGAACTAGTCAAGCACTGGGAAAAGGTAAACGATAAGCGATGGGGCATGGGGAGCCCACCCGAGTGTCCGAATCAGGTCGAAGAAAACCTATCGAACTTCGCGTAGCGAAATTAAAACGGAGGAGGTGCGAAACGTGATATCAAAATTAAGGGATGGAAAAACGGGAGGAGTAGATGAAATTCCTAACGAGTTTATCAAAAAAGGGGGATAGGAACTCGTGGAAATCCTAACTGCCCTATTCAATCTAGCCATAGAAAATCAAGAGGTCCCAAAGGAGAGGAGAGAAAGCAAAGTGACATTTATTCACAAAAAGGGGGAAAAGACGTTTTGGATAACTATCCTTTATGGGAGACTAGAGAAGGTGATTGAAGAGAAGGGTTTTAGGGAGAAATCCAGAATGGCTTCAGGAAGGGAAGGAGAGTAACTGACCATCTCTTCACGTTATCTCAAATGATAGAATCCGCGAAAGCAAAAAAGAAAAAGATGTTTATGGCCTTTTTGGACGTCAAAAAGGCATACGATAGAGTATGGAGGGAGGGTATGTGGCGCAAGCTGGAGGCACTGGGCTTAGGAGGCGAGTTTGTAGGAATCATGAAAGCACTGTATAAAGATGTACAGAGTGAACGTAGCCTGGGAAACATTACAACAAAACGTGTGCCTATGGAGATAGGCCTAAACCAGGGGTATATCCTTTCGCCAATCCTGTTTGCATTGTACATCAAAGGTTTAAGAGATGAACTCCTGACGAGGGGGTAGCAGTCGGGGACTTGAAGATCCCAGGGCTATTTTTTGCAGACGATATGGTTCTAGTGTCAGAAAGCGAAGAGGGGCTAACGAAAATGCTGGGAATTGTTGGGAAATATGGGAGCAAATGGAGACTCGGACTTAATGAAAGCAAGAGCAAAGTTATACCTGTGGGCCGCAAAGTGGACCCCACTCGAAGGTGGAGAGTGGGTGAGTTCTGCATTCCGGAAGAGAGCAGCAAACTTCTCAATGTAGGAGAGACAGGTGATTACGAGTATTTGGGGGTAAATATAAACATTACAGGAAGAGGCATCTGCCGAAACCACACAAATAAATTGATTCTGAAGGGGAAGCGAATCCTTAACCAAATGAAACTTATAGTGAGAAACAGTTTCAATAAGGTTTTCGTGGGGAAAACCATTTGGGAAATGGTGGGGCTGCCAAGTATAACTTACGGTACGGAAGTGGTACCCGTACACCAGACGACCGTAAAGAGCTTGGAAATCTTGCAGAACGACGCAGGCCGATGGATAACGGGGTCGAGTAATGCCGCAGCGCTAGAAGCAATCAGGGGTGAGCTTGGGTGGATGAGGATCAAGGACAGGATAGACCTGTTGAAACTCGGTTATCTTAATTATTTGATAAATCTCCCCGACAGCCGATGGTGTAAAGTAATGTTCCTGATAATTTTCAACTCAAATATCAAAACGGGGTGGATGGTCGAAGTGAGGGAGCTAGTAGAGAACTACTCATTGGAGATCTCAGACCTGGACTTTGGGGCAAACCAGGGTAAAAAAATCGTCAGAGAAAGGGTCATGGAGGATTGTAACTGTAATTGGCGAGAGGGGGTTAAATCAAAGAGGTCTTTGGGTGGCCTGCGTGATAAAGAGAGGCCAGGTTTTGAAGAGTACCTTGATGGCACCTTTGGGGGGTCACTGTTGTTCAAGCTGAGGTAGCGATCCCTGGAGATGAGGGGAAAAATTGGGAAAGACGGTGAAAGGGAGTGCCAGATGTGTAACTTGGGCATGGTGGAGACCCTGGAACACTTTCTTCTAGAATGCCCAAAGTATCAGTCTAAAAGAATGAGATTCACTGGGAGTATAATGGGGAAGTGGAATGGGAGAATGAAGGACATGTGGTTAGGGGGAAACTCAAAGAAGAAGGTTAATATGCTAATCGGAGAGATTGGGAAGAATGGGGCAAGGGATGTCATCAAGCAGTTCGTCTCTGAGTGTTGGGAGGAGAGGAGAAGCGTGGGAATAGGGAGGCAGTTGGGAGTTCAGGGGTAACCATGGCCTTCTCGTCCGAGAACCGCGACAAATCAGCGGCTGGCCAAAATGTTATTATTATATTGTTTATTTTAAATTATTGCGGTGTGAAGCCGAGGGAGCAAATATGTTTTGTAGTCTGAACAGGGGTTTCCCTTCGGGTTGATCACAAGTATTATGCACGGGGCACTGGGAGTACGATGATCAGGAACATTGTTTGGCCAGTTAATTTTTTCACGTGAGACCGCTCGTCATTTCATCTCTGTTATTGACAGGTGTTGAAATATTTTGTTTATTTGTTCTTTTTTATGGGATGAAGTGGCATGATCTTTCTCTCCATAGGAAGGGTAATTTGTTGATGTTTATTTATGAACAAAACTGTAGAAAACTAAAATTATCAACCCTAAGTCGCACGTAAGATTGCGTACATGTTTAAATGTTTATGGCGTGAGGTAGTGTGAACTTTTCTAACTAGGCGATGATACATTTCTGCGTAATATAAAAAACAGAATGACAGGCGCAGAGTGTTGACGACTCATTGATCATTGAGTCGACAACGGGCAATAATACAAATGTACATTCCCCGTTGGATTAAGTTGTTATCCCCTGCCCACTTGTGACAAAATAAATTATCCTATTCTCTCCAGACTGTATTATTTTTGATGTGATTAATCAGACATTTAGGTGCAAAAGGATTACGCTACTGGTAAGACATGAAAAGAAGGGAAGCTTCATTGGAATCCTTGCTTTGTACAGATTCATATCGAGAACTTATAAGTTGTCGTATATTTTTTTTTCAACAGATCATACTGGTGGTAAATGATTCTGTCGCCGTGAAGCTCTACTGTATTTCAAATTGAGACATTTACTGCGAAAGCTGAACGAATGTAATTACAGGCATTCACATATTGTACGGAAATCGAATTTAACGCTCTTGTCTCCTCCGGGCAGAAATTGAGACAGTAAGGAGGCGACAGATATTACAGATGAATACGCTTACTTCCGTTGGACTGAACAGAAAGGATTTAAAAGTACTAATTTTATCTGAAGAATTGAGAAGTGTGTTTATTTAAAATTGCAAATATCAGAGATATGTTCGGAGTAATATCAGCAAAATATGTGTGGGATGTGGTGGGGGTTGAGGGCTGATTTAACACACATGTGCTTGATCCTTCGATTTCAAAAATCTAAAATGAACCCATTTGTACAGTACATCTGCAGAGCGTGCTAGTTAGTGTGAGTGTGCAACTGAAGCGTTCTATATCAACTAACACCAGTAGATGAGTGTTTCAATATAACACGACTGCACGAAAATACAATAATTATTTCTATAGTTTATCTGAATGTATTTTCATGAGCAACGTGATGCACATTGGCTTGTATCTGGGTACCCTTTTCTGCCCGTTCTTGCCTATTTTCGTTTTTTCGGGGCAAGAAAGAAGTATCGGGGGTTTACCAACATACTGGTTTCGAGTGGTGGAATATACTAAGAGACTCGACCCTCCGTGTTTATATAAAGCCAAACAAACACAACAGAAATAGCTTGCCCTTTTTCGCGATCTATAAAGAATAATAATGGAGGGGACGTTTCTGAAAGTGGCAATAAACTTCATTCGGAAATTCCACCCACCCAATGTGCAGATCGTTTCCAAACAAAGAATCGTTTTTTTAATTAATACCACTTGCTACCTCTACACTGGGTTTACATATCAGTGTTAGTGTCCGTTTAGGGGTGGTGTGTGTGTGGGGGGGGGGGATGTCCCCCCCCTAAGGTTCGAATGAGTTGGTGAGTGTGCCTGTGGGTGTTCGAGTGGCGTAGACGTCTTATGCGTGAGTATTTGTTCGTTGTGCTCGTATAGTCGACATTAAAAACTTACAAATGAGTATAGTCCAAACCAAAGCATACAAATGACACTGATGGTGCAGCAAGGTGAGGTGAAGGTAAGTGTGTGCGTGGAGGGGGCGTGGGGGGGGAGGGTAGTGAATCCCCACTGTTCCTACGCATTCCCAAATGTTGATATCTCAGATATTCTATAAAAACGCATGCCCTGGTCATCAAGACCCCCACCTAATCTCTATGGCTGCTACAAGGCATACCCCCTTCCAGTTGAGTGGCGTAGCATAATAAAATTCTGAGATGATGTATGTATGGCTGATTAGGCTCTCGGCCTGCTCGGTTTTCTTTATCAGGCCTAGCTGAAGACGTGTAATTTTTTAAACTTAAAACATATCCATAGATATAAATATACGAATACTCAGATAACCTCGGAGGGATCCCACCCGGGAATAATTTCTGTTGAACATGTGTATATTTCCAAACTTGATAAAATATACAACACGTATATCATAGATATATAGATATGTATACCATGAGGACATCGGTGGAAGTCTCATTCTGGGGCCAATAACGGAGGGGCATCTACCTGTTGGGACTCGCTCAGCGACTAGGTAACAGGGTTGTTTATTTATATGTATATATGTACGTGATTGTGCCTCCCTCTATTTACAAAACTTTCCTATATTTGAATATGACTTCAGGTCCCTTCAAACCTCACTCATTTTTCATTGCACCACACCTGTTTGACTTAGAAACCTAACCCACTGTGTTTTGAAGAGGTTTTAGCACACATGTGTATATAATCCAGAAATATTAACACACTGCTGGAGTATTTTAACTCACTGGTGCCATGTTGACTACCAACAGTAATTATCTAACTACGAGCTCGTTAATATCATTAGCCCTGCTGAAATCACAACGTTACAAGAAAGTGGCCACCTCGGTCCCTGGTTTCAGTCTAGGGCGAAGCGCCAATTATACTTACAGAGCAGTCAATTTGTAGATGCTCTCGGGGACTGTGCTTCCCCCTGCTGTTCTCAATGAGGCATTATCATTCTATTCGAATCTCTCAACCAGTCTTGATTAGATTGCTATATCCTCCCTTTAGGACGTCGGAGGGCCAACGGAGGGGCATCTGCATTTCCGTTGGAACCCTGATGCTTTCCAGGGACGATGATGTATGCACATCGAATAACCAATTACTCTTCTCGAATCTCCCAGCCGGTCGTGGTAGCTTGTTATGCCGTCCCATCAGAGCATCGGAGCTAACTGAAGTGTTGTGGCACTCCCGTTGATGCATCGATGCTCTCAAGGGACGACATGTGCATACATAAAATAGTCCCACTTTAGATTCACTTTTAGAGCCATTATAATCTTGTGTAATTGCAACGGCCAATTATTCTTTTACGTGAAATCATTGTTTATAACCTTCACAATCATGATTAGTGTATATATTGCACTAATAATACTAAACTTTTTCCAGTTTCCTTTGCTTTTTTTAACTCTTCTATACTCTACTTATTCTATCTCTGGGAAAAGCTCACCCGACTTAACCCTTTACCTAACATGAAAAGCAGACGACACTTGCAAAAAAAATTCTTGAATAACCAATTTTTTTCATTTTTTGTCTCAAAAACATAGGTTATGACCCCTCGTTGGAACGAGCTCATTTTGAAAATTAATTGGCGATTTTTGAGAATAGCGCTGGCCGGTTTTGGCCGTTGCGTTGATTAAAGGGTTAACAAGGCTGTGAAATCTGAACAAATAAGTCTAGAATTGGAATATCTTATCAAACATTCAATCTGTAAATGCAAACCCCTTCACTCTGTAGGATACTACAGATATCAGTTTGAAATACCCTTGGAAAGTGAGCCACCGACGGTAACCCTTTTGCAGAGAGATAGTCGTTTTGCAGTTAGGAAAAAATATGGCTGTCACAATTGAACAGTATAGAGCTGCAGTTGGGGTTTTTGGCGGTGGCGTCAAGTTTTTCAAAGGAAAATCTTCGAGCCCGCCCTCTTGTAAAATTAGAAAGACTAGGCTTCCAAAAATGAGATTTCTATTACTATTTTGCACGCTTTCTTTGTTACTTTCCGGTGACATCGAGACAAACCCTCGCCCACCCGACACAAGAAACAACCTTCCTGGTTCCCTATCTATCTTCCACTACAACATACGTAGCATAAGACACACGTTTTCACGAATTTCAGATATTATACATGACTTCAATATTCTCTGTTTCACCGAAACGCACCTCGATAGTTCAATGCAATCGAGCAGAATCAAATTACAGGGTTTTTTCAGATCCCATCAGAAATGATAGAAATCAGTATGAGGGTGGTATTGCCGTATACTTTGACCAAAGTCTTTTGTATTTTCGTAAAACCAAACTAGAATTCGACACATCCATCATGTGCTTTGAAGTCTCTTCTAAATCGAAAACATTTCTTCTAGCAGTTTCCTACAGATCGGTACAGTATGCACCGAGTGATTATTGGGACCTATTAGATAGTTTTGTGGAAACGGCACTTGATGCGAATAAACCCCTTGTATTGCTGGGTGATTTTAACTCGGACCTCACGCAACCTATCGGGTGTCTCAGCGAAATTATAACACACTATAGTCTACGCAATTTAGTAACAAAGCCAACTCGTGTAACTGCTACTACCGAAACACTTCTCGATCCCATTTTAGTTAGTGACCAAATTAACGACACAGAAAGCGATACAATAGACCTTGAAGTGTCAGATCACTTTGCCGTTTACCGCTGTATAAAATCTGAATATTCACTTAATACCCCATACTTCAGAACTGTTCGTAATTACAAAAATGCTAATTTTGAACTAGCATATACATTTCCTTCAAACTGATTGGACACACTTAATCGAAAATGCCCCAAACATAAACACTGCCACGAGTAATTTTACAGAAAAGTTCCTTGCTATCATTGATAAGTGTATTCCAAAATTAACAGTTCTTATACGCCCAAAAGACAAGCACTGGTTTACCTCTGAACTCAGAAAAGAAAGTCGACAGCGCGACAGGCTAAGGAAAAAGGCAATTAAATCTCATCTACGTGACGACTGGACCAAATACAAGAAACAAAGAAATACCGTTAACAACATGATAAAATACGCAAAAAACAGTACGAATCCAACCTTGAGCACACCCTTTCAGGTCAACCTTCCCCCAAATTATTTTGGCATGTAATCAATGACCTTCTCGATAAAAATAAATCTACAAAGATGCCACCTCTCTATATAACAAATAAAGAAAACCCCGATATGATTGCATTTACAGACGAAGAGAAAACTAATCTGCCCAATGACACATTTATATCTAACGGAGTTATTGACGAAACAGATCATATACTCCCAACGTTCTCATCACGCTCCAGTATACATTTAGCTGAAATCCCTTTTGAAATAAACGACATTATGGAAGCCATCAAATCTATGCAGTCAAACAAAGCCCATAGTCATGATCAAATTAGCTTCAGAATGTTAAAAGCCACTGCTGCCAGTATCTCATCCCCCCTAAAATTATTGTTTGAATATTCCTTCCGGTCGTGTAAATTTCCAGAAGAATGGAAGAAGGCAGACGTGACTCCAATTTTCAAGAAAGATGACCCCTCAGACAAAAACAATTATAGACCCATTTCACTTTTACCCTGCCTTAGTAAAATGATAGAAAAAGTGACCCTTAAATATATTCTTCCGCATATCATAGAAAATAATCTCCTGTATAAATACCAGCCCGGCTTTATTCCTGGACATAGTATAACCTTTCAGTTAATGGAATTATATCACACTCTATGCAACTCCCTGGACAATAAACTACTAACCTGTTCAGTTTGTTGTGATATATCAAAAGCCTTCGAAAGAGTTTGGCACAAGGGTTTGGTTCTTGAACTTAGAGAGAATGGTATCACAGGAAATCTACTTTTGTGGATAGAAGATTATCTAGATAATCGACAACAGAGGGTTTTAATTAACAACGATTTTTCACAGTACTAGACAATGAAATTGGGGGTTCCACAGGGCTCAGTACTGGGCCCCTTTCTATTCCAAGTCTACATAAATGATATCGCTGACCTACTCGAGTCACATGCTCAGCTGTTTGCGGACGACACGTGCCTGTCCACCAGTAAAAATAACAAAGTCGACCTAACTTATGTCCTAAACGCCGATTTAGAAAAAATTAACACCTGGGCCAATCAGTGGTTGGTCTCATTCAACCCATCCAAAACAAAGTCAGTTTATTTTTCATTTTCCCCAGGCACAACCCCACCTGTAATTCACTTTAATAATAGCATTGCATCTGGATGTGATCATCACAAACACTTAGGCATTTATTTACAAAATAATCTTAAATGGGATGTTCAAATAAATGAAATTTGTAAAAAAGTGTCGTCCCGATTATCGCAACTCCGAAAACTGAAATTCTTGCTCTTTCGCAAAACATTGGAGAGAATATATGTGTCGTACATACTCCCTATAATGGATTATGGAGATGTACTATGGGACTCAGCCCACTCCTATCTTCTCACAAGACTCGAATGCTTACATCTAGATGCGGCCCGAATTATCACAGGTTTAACGAGATCAGTATCGACAGAAAACATCCTTCTTGAGCTTGGATGGAACTCGTTGACACGCAGACATGAAATTCACAAAATGAGTATAATGTACAGAATAGTTAACCACGAAGCACCAGAATATATTACGCGTTTACTACCCCCGCGAATTTCACAATCCACTTCATATAATCTGCGACGTGCGGAACAATTTTCCACATACAAAAAACGTACTGAACATTTTAAGAACTCTTTTCTGCCAGCCACAGTGTCAGCCTGGAATCAATTACCCAGTCATATATCACAACCACAATCCCTTGTAGAATTTAAAAAGAAATACATTAACCTGAATCCTATTTTGCTAGCGGGAAACGAATGCTAAACATCACACACTGTCGTCTACGAAGCCAGTGTAGTGACTTGAACGCCGATAAGTTTGCTAATTATATTTGCGAAGCTCCTAGCTGCAGTTGTGGTTATGAACTTGAAAATACCCAACATTATTTTTTTGAGTGTCCGTTATATGCAACGCAGCGAAATACTTTGAAACGGCGGCTTTCTAGTTTTATAATGGTATCACCGGATAATTTATTGTATGGAAATCCAAATCAATCTATCTCAGACAACCAATTTATCTTTAAGTGTGTCCAGTCCTTTATTTCAAGCACTCAACGATTTAATCTTTGAAAATTTGGAAACGAATAAACTTTTGCGGTTGAGCAAATTTTCCTTCAACTAGTGTGGATGGATTGTCACTGTATTGTGGCAGGAAGGTTTCTCCAACCTGCAAATGATGATGATTTTTCAAAATCATGCTGACAATACTGTGTTCTCAGCATGTGGATCACGGAGTGAAACCCCATGCTCCATGGGCGGTGGATCTACTCGTGTTCTCCGTTCCTTGTTCTTTGAAACTGTACAGATAGTATTTGTGGGGAGAGTCTACCCCGCCGCGATTCGGTGACTTGGTCCAGTCTCTCCGTACTGTGCGCGAAATTCGAACGAGTATATAAACATGTGTGTGTATGTCTGCTTTTATATACAAGTCCAAGTAAACACAAGCGTTCCTAGATGGGCCCTTACGAGCGGGCGGCAAATTGTTCATTTCAGATGTTCCATATTTCATACTTTGGAGAGGCGGGGTTTGCATTTGCTTTGATTTGCATAATAACACTTCGGCCGGCCGCTGATTTGTCGCGGTTCTCGTATGAGAAGGCCTTGGTTATCCATGTTCTACCAACTGCCTCCCTATACCCGCACTTCTTCTCTCCTCCCAACACTGGGAGACGAACTGCTTGATGACATCCATTGCCCCATTCTTCCCAATCTCTTCGATTAGTATATTAACCCTCTCCTTTGAGTCGCCCCCTAACCACATGTCCTTCATTCTCCAATCCCACTTCCCCATTATACTCCCCGGGAATCTTGTTCTTTTGGACTGATATTTTGGGCATTCTATAAGAAAGTGTTCCAAGGTCTCCACCACGCCCAAGTTACACATCTGGCACTCCTTTTCACTGTTTTTTCCAATTTTTCCCCTCAGCTCCAGGGACCGCGACCTCAGCTTGAACAACAGTGACCCCCCAAAGGTGCCATCAAGGTACTCTTCAAAACCAGGCTTCTCTTTATCACGCAGGCCACCCAAAGATCTCTTTCATTTGACCCCCTCTCGCCAATTACGGTTACAATCCTCCATGACCCTTTCTCTGACGATCTTTTTGCCTGGTTTGCCCCAACGTCAAGGTCCGAGATCTCCAATGAGTAGTTTTCTACTAGCTCCCTCACTTCGACCATCCACCCCGTCTTGATATTTGAGTTGAAAGTTCTCAGGAACATTACTTTACACCATCGGCTATCGGGGAGATTTACCAAATAATTAAGATAACCGAGTTTCAATAGGTCTATCCTGTCCTTGATCCTCATCCACCCAAGCTACCCCTGATCGCTTCTAGCGCTGCGGCATTACTCGAGCCTGTTATCCATCGGCCTGCATCGTTCTGCAGGATTTCCAAGCTCTTAACAACTGTGTGGTTTAGGGGTACAACTTCCGTACCGTATGTTATACTTGGCAGACCCACCATTTCCCAAATAGTTTTCCCCACGAAAACCTTATTGAAACTGTTTCTCCCTATAAGTTTCATTTGGTTAAGGATTCGCTTCCCCTTCAGAATCAATTTATTTGTGTGGTTTCGGTAGATGCCTCTTCCTGTGATGTTTATATTTACCCCCAGGTACTCATATTCACTAGTCTCTCCTACACTAAGAAGTCTACTGCTACCTTCCGGAATGCAGAACTCCCCCACTCTCCACCTTCGAGTGGGGTCCACTTTGCGGCCCACGGGTATAACTTTGCTCTTGCTTTCATTAAGTTCGAGTCTCCATTTGCTCCCATAGTTCCCAACAATTCCCAGCATCTTCGCTAGCCCCTCTTCGCTTTCTGACACTAGCACCATATCGTCTGCAAAAAATAGCCCTGGGATCTTCAAGTCACCAACTGCAACCCCCTCGTCGCTATGCAGAAGTGCATCTCCTAAACCTTTGATGTACAATGCAAAAAGAATTGGAGAAAGGATACACCCCTATTTTAGGCCTATCTCCATAGGCACACGTTTTGTTGTAATGTTTCCCAGGCTAAGTTCACTCTGTACATCTTTATATAATGCTTTCATAATCCCAACAAACTCGCCCCCAAGCCCAGAGCCTCCAGCTTGCGCCACATACCCTCCCTCCATACTCTATCATATGCCTTTTTAACATCCAAAAGGGCCATGGACATCTTTTTCTTTTTTGCTTTCGCGGATTCTATCATTTGGGATATCGTGAAAAGATGGTCAGTGACTCTCCTTCCCTTCCTGAAGCCATTCTGGATTTCTCCCAAAAAACCCTTCTCTTTGATCACCTCCTCTAATCTCCCATACAGGACTTTATAAAAGACTTTTCCAATGTTGCTGCTGACAGAGATCCCTCGATAGTTATCCAAGACGTCTTTTTCCCCCTTTTGTGAATAAATGTCACTTTACTTTCCCTCCACTCCTTTGGGACCTCTTGTTTTTCTATGGCTAAATTGAATAGGGCAGTTAGGATTTCCAAGAGTTCCTCTCCCCCTTTTTTGATAAACTCGTTAGGAATTTCGTCCACCCCTCCCGCTTTCCATTCCTTAATTTCGAGATCACCCTTCGCACCTCCTCAGTTTTGATTTCGCTGCACACGAAGTTCGATAGATTTTCCTCGACCTGGTTCGGACACTCTGGTGGGTTCCCCATGCCCCATCGCTTATCGTTTACCTTTTCCCAGTGCTTGACTAGTTCTAATGCGATCTGATCTCGCTCTTCTGTAACTCTGCCATCTACTTTAATTTTCTGTGGGTTATTCCCTTTGTTACGTTTGTTCACCCATTTCCAAAATACGTTCGAACTCGACCCCCCCCCCCCCCCCCCCCTGTCGTTCTTATCGTCCAAATAAGACTGCTATTTCGCACTCTCCGGTTGTCGTCTTTAACCTTGTTTACTTTATTTCGAGCTTGTTGGTATTCTTCCTTTGCTACCATGGCCTCATTGCTTTCCACCCCCTTAAGTTTTCTACTTCTCCTGTATGCAGCACATTTAGCTTTTCTAACCTTTATGGCCCTTTTCAGTTCTTCGTTCACTCTGTACCCAAGTTCCCGTGTTGGCACCCTAATCTTTCCTACACTTTCCTTCCCTGCCTTCTTTTGCATTCATCAAAACTTGGTCCAGAAAAGCTGGTGTTTGGAGCTTGCCCACTACCTAATAAAACAAATTTAAACTTTTCGTCGATTGAAATATTGAGCCTAAAACATTTTTGATGAGTGGAGATCGGGTTACAGCCTACTAAAACAAGCACTATTTATTTTACTTTATATTTGCTTTTCCCACAATCTTTACCTTCTCTTGGAAACATAAACTTTGTATTATAATGATGTTAAAATGTTCACCTATGTATGTCGTTCTTGTACATTTTTATTTATACTGTTACAGCATTATACAGGAGAGGAACGTAAATAAGTTGCTATAACTTGTGTTCCAATCCTTTTTGTCAACTCTCATCAAAGACAAATAAAATATGTTTAAACTAATGAACAGACGATCACACATTCAACATATTAGTAAAAAAGATTAGAAATAATTTAATCCTACAGCCCTACTGGGCTATATGATTTAATAATTGCTGATTTTTTATCCAGAAATAGTCACCCATTTTAGTGGATACATTTTCATTGGATGATTTTTTACGTAAGTGAAATAAGGCAACTGATGAGTAGATGACGAAAACACCGAAGAGATTGTAGATAGAACCAGCAATAATCTAATCCTACAGGTTCAGAGGATTCACTTATTGTTGATTCACCTCAAATTTCCAAAAGGATTCGCCAATTGCACTAGATACTAAAATATTGGCTGGTACCATTCAGGGACTCGGGACTGAAAGGGTAAACATGGTAATCTAACTCTCATTAGGAAATAAATCAACTGCCGATACTGTTTATCATACAAAGGGTCAAAGATGCAACACTGAAAAAAACTGTTGGCTGCCTCTTTCGGTATTTCCTGTTTTTTTTTTATTTGAAAATGTTAGGTCTCAAACAAGGGGTCGTGAGGTGTGTTTTGGAAGAAAGCTAATTCCTTACTTAGAAACATGTAGGGACATTGTCATCAATAATTAGCCTTGCAGATGGCGTCTTGTTCCACTCAAGGATCGATTAGGTCAAAATATCACTTACAAAATGTCCTGGTAGTCACTCTGAATAAAAAGAAATGTAAAATTCCCATTAACAAAACTATAGATAATACGGAGTGCATATTCGTAATGTTACTTTGCATTTCATGTTTTCGACGCGAGGTGATCCTGGCTGTCGAAAGTGTCGTTAAACCCCAAGAACAAGTTACATGTTTTATGTAATTATAAATTTTGATAGAGTTGCACAATGTGGAAATTACATCTGATTTGAAAGGTCTCTTATCTTCTGTACACGCTTGCTGTTTGTATTTTTTGT
Source organism: Pictodentalium vernedei (assembly GCA_031216915.1). Taxonomy (NCBI): domain Eukaryota; kingdom Metazoa; phylum Mollusca; class Scaphopoda; order Dentaliida; family Dentaliidae; genus Pictodentalium; species Pictodentalium vernedei. Next base: position 713,570,569 of record CM062297.1, read on the forward strand.
CGTTGACTGGTTGAAAAGGCGTGCATCATTGACTTATCACGTCAGGAAAATCGCGTTTTGCTAAAAAAAATTTTTCTAAATTTTTTGATTCAGATAAAATAATATACAAATGTAAATATACAATTGCATACAGACACAGAAGTAGTATACAGAGGATATTCACGAAAATTTGATGAATACCGAAAATATCTCGTGAGTGGCTACAAAGAAATATGAGGATCTTCACGAGCGACGCAGTCGCGAGTGAAGATCCTCATATTTCTTGTAGCCACGAACGAGATATTTTCGGTATTCATCAAATTTTCGTGAAGTTTCTTTTTATTTAATGCTCTACGACTACAAACTCTCCAATTTGTGGCCTTTATTTGCCATTAAGGCGCAAAATTTATGTGCCGAACCGGCGTCCATACAAAAATTACAACAACCAAACTCCAACCATTGGAATGTGTGAATATCCGCACAAAAAGTAGTCCCGTCTTATTTCTCCCCTAACTTTACGATTTACCAAGGCTGGCGAATTGAAATAATCGCAATGTGTTTCGAAGAAATCGAACAATAACAAAAAACACCACTTTCTTATTTTCAATAACAAGACACGTCATTTTATTTTTTTTGAACTCAATGCACTGAAGACGTGTGAAGTTGAACTGAAGAAATTTGAAAGTGATTTCGGCTTTTCGCTGGAAGGTGAATGAGAAAGTCAAACTTTGAAACCGCTGATTTAATGAATTGATTTAGTCACTGTCACTATCAATTATTCGAATTCGTTTGTATTTGGGACTCTGGAATTCATTACTGATGTGCTGACTCTGTGATGATTGCATGTAAATGTTTATCGGCCCATTAAACGTGCATAAATACGTAGAATTTAAAGTACATGTGATTCGTCATCCGAACCTACGATGAAATATCGATTTCTAAATATCATTTTGATATTTCGTTTTGCCGACCGACAGGGGAATATGACTTAATTTTTCAGCGTGAATTGATGCCTGAGCATTAAATAAATTTATTTAATGCTCAGGCATCAATTCACGCTGAAAAATAAATTTATTTAATGCTCAGGCATCAATTCACGCTGAAAAATTAAGTCATATTCCCCTGTCGGTCGGCAAAACGAAATATCAAAATGATATTTAGAAATCGATATTTCATCGTAGGTTCGGATGACGAATCACATGTACTTTAAACGAGTCAGCACATCAGTAATGAATTCCAGAGTCCCAAATACAAACGAATTCGAATAATTGATAGTGACAGTGACTAAATCAATTCATTAAATCAGCGGTTTCAAAGTTTGACTTTCTCATTCACCTTCCAGCGAAAAGCCGAAATCACTTTCAAATTTCTTCAGTTCAACTTCACACGTCTTCAGTGCATTGAGTTCAAAAAAAAATAAAATGACGTGTCTTGTTATTGAAAATAAGAAAGTGGTGTTTTTTGTTATTGTTCTATTTCTTCGAAACACATTGCGATTATTTCAATTCGCCAGCCTTGGTAAATCGTAAAGTTAGGGGAGAAATAAGACGGGACTACTTTTTGTGCGGATATTCACACATTCCAATGGTTGGAGTTTGGTTGTTGTAATTTTTGTATGGACGCAGGTTCGGCACATAAATTTTGCGCCTTAATGGCAAATAAAGGCCACAAATTGGAGAGTTTGTAGTCGTAGAGCATTAAATAAAAAGAAAATTCACGAAAATTTGATGAATACCGAAAATATCTCGTTCGTGGCTACAAGAAATATGAGGATCTTCACTCGCGACTGCGTCGCTCGTGAAGATCCTCATATTTCGTTGTAGCCACTCACAAGATATTTTCGGAATTCATCAAATTTTCGTGAATATCCTCTATATATTATTTTCACAACTACATGCGGATAAAAAGGTCAACATGCGTTGAACTGTGTTTCCATAACATTTCTGGGATCTAAACAAGCTTTCATTATGCGGTGTTTGTGAAACAGAAATAACAACCGAGTAACAGTTACTGGTGGTAACACATAGAGAGAACATTGCCGCAAGAGGGACTGAATCCTTGTTTGGGTAGACTACAAAAATGAAAAGAAAGAGGAAAAAGAAGTCGAGGTCTATTGTCCGGCAGCTGACAGATTATCTGAAGTTGGAGGATAAAAGAGTGTTTTAAGAAATTCCCATCTTGTGTGAATTAATCGGGATTTTTATTCGGAATACATGTAAAGGGGATATAGTTCTAATCCACAGTATTGGCGTGGAACTTCAATTGAACCATGAAAGCTGAGTTAACACCTTCTCACTCCAGGGCTGGGAGCAGTTAACGTTTCAAACGTTAATGTGTTAAATTATTTTAACAACGTTAAATTTTTTTAACAAAGTTAATAACGTTTAACTTTGAAGATTATAATTGTATAATATGTAGCATTGCGTCGTTATCTTGTGTTTACCCAAGCCGGATCGCGCGTGCCGATGACGTCGAATTTTACGCCATTTGACGAAATTGAAGAACACGAATAATTTAGATGTTCGTCAATTATAGACGACCCATTGATTTGGTGGAGAGACCATGAAGCCCTCCTACCAACGCTGGCGATGTTGGCCCGCCGATATTGGGCGATACAGCAATATCAGCTTCACCCGAACGCTTTTCTCCATGTGAGGACTGGTATTCGAGTAACGGCGGATGTTTCTTTCTATGGATACCGCCACAGCGATTGTATTCTTAAATGAAAACATCGCTGAATGTTAGAATTTACGTAACCTGCGAGAACTATATTAACTACTCGTCCCCTGAGTTCCAATGTGTTCTATGTGCCACATAGAACACAATGGAACTCAAGAGACGAACTGTATGTAATAAAAATGGCCGAAGTTATTAAAATTTTGTTCGTTTTAACATTTAACGTCATTTAACTCGTTAACGCAGAATTATTTAACACGTTAACGTGTTAAGGAAAATTTTAACTCCTCCCAGCCCTGCTTCTCACCTTGCAGGAATAAATTAACTTTTTTGTACAGAAGTACTAAGGGGGCGAGATTATTTTCGTCCGACCAAAAGGTATTATTATTATTATTATAACCGATAAGGACGAAATGTGGTGTCAGTGGCAGTAAGGCACCGCATTGTTCCTTCAGACTTTCAGCGAACTGCAGCAAGACTGACTTTGCCATTGGACATTCAAAGAATAAATGTGACATCGTTTTCTCTGTGTTAAAACAAAACGTACACACTTCAGTCTCAGACAATTTACTTTTAAAACGGCGGGAATTTGTAAATAGATCGCCATTTAGAATTTTGTATTGTAGGGTTTGAAGGTGAGTATCGTCTGTGATTATGAAAGGGCTTTTGTATATCAGTCTCCAATCCTCCTGTGTGAAATCAATATGCAAACGCTCCTTCCATTTCCTCTGAGAATGAACTGCATCAGAAGTCGCCTTTTGCACGAATAGTAGATGAAATGTTTTGTTGACCGTTTCGTTTCTTTTAGTTTTTCAATTAGTGGTTTCTGAACAAAATCGGATTTTTTTCCCTTTCGATTTTTTTTCTTCCACAGTCTTGGAATTGCCTTGCTTATCCCCTTGGAACACAGTGAACGGTGTTTTGATATCATATTTTGTGGTAAACGCCTAAAACGTTAGGAAGCCCCCGCTCTCACACAAGAGGTCATTTAAAAAAAATACACCATTATCACACCAAGTCTGGTTGAAGAAAAGTTTATTATTGATTTTGATATTTTTGTTGAAGAAAATTGGCTGAGAACGAATTTCGTCGCTGTGTGTAGGTGATGTGTTATCTAATAACGACCATAATGCAAGGACGTTTTTCCAGAACTGTGTGCATTCTCGCCGAATTTTGTTACCCCTTCTTTATGCAGGTATCAAATGTTCTCATTTCCATATTGTTCAAAGTCGTCTAAAATAAGGGTTTTCCAGGGTGATATTATGTTGGGGTCCATCAGTGTCTTTATCCAAAACATTTTCAGAGAATGACTGTAAGACCGAATGCCCGGAAACTTACCCCCCCCCTCCACCCCCAGCCTCCTCCCCCCCCCCCCCCACACACACATTGGCAACTTGCTTCGTAAGAACCGTACGCTTAATCTTTTCACTTTGACCCGCCCATAAATAAACAAATAGTGTTATAGGCTGGAAAAAGGAGAACTGTTTAGGTAAATATCTTTATGGGTGAAATAGTACAATTGCGTATTTCCAGTACTTTCTTTCAGTTTAAACTGTACTGTGAAATTTTATGTTCAATGTATTTTTGAGAGTTGTTGACAGTAATTGCATAATGAAATGTCAAGTTATCATTGATTTGCTGAATAGCATAATTAGTTGACATTTTTGTGACGGGGTCTCCCCGGAATGCCGACATCTATTGTTCTCATACAGTCGACCAGTAAGGTGTAATAAGGTGTGATAATCAAATTAATCACCTATAACCTGCTTCATATTTGTGGGCAGTTCAGCCGGAGTTGTAATTAACAGAAACTCGGTTCACATTTCGATTAATTTTAATGGGGATTTTCAAGAATATTCTTTACACATATTAGATAATAAATAATACATAAATGTGATTTGGAAGAAAAATTGATTTTTTCACTTAATTAAATTTTGGATCATAACACATCATTTGGAAGAAAAATTGATTTTATTCACTTAATTTTGAATACAAGAATATATACTACTCAAAGTTTGCTAAGCACCAATATTTGACACATCATTGTGAAATTTGCTTGTGACATTTTTGCGATATTTTTGGTGGATATGCTTGAGGAATGTATTGAGATGGTCCCCAGTGTTTACATTAGCTCTCTGGACAGGCAGACTTTTCGTGACAGTCATAGAAAGCATGTACCCCTTGATTTTCATGATGTTTACGTGTACTGTCTACATGTACATGACATGTGTAGGGTATTCAATCTTCATTTCAACACATACCCTTGTGATTTAATGATTGAATATGGCAAATGCAAATGTAAGAAAACATTTGTCTGAAGCAGAAATGTGGCGGGCTGTAGAGAGCCTTTAATTCACAATTGAACACATTCCGAACAGCTTTTTGAGCAGCAGTTTCAAAGGCGGTAACAATCCTAGTGGGCCGTAGAGGTGCATTTAGTCTTTGAGAATTATTTTCTTTTACTGTATTAAAGAATGATTCGTAATTTCTTTGTGTTTGGAGTTATGCGTCCACCAATGGAAACATTTTATTGCCCACAGTTTGGATGGCAACATGGTGTGAATTTTGTTGTGCTAGTGAGAGCAGTTAAAAGAAACAAACCATACCTAATTAACAATGACCTGTACCGGCATAGTGAGAACAAATTTCAGTTTTATGATTACAGCATGCCGGCATTCCGAGAATAAACCTTTGTGACCACTGCGGTCCGTATGCATAGAGTTAGTTTTTAATTCAATTGGGAAGTAATCAGGGTTTGATTTTAGTCAACAAACATGCTGATTGAGTTGTGAATTAGCGTGTTTGCAAGGTAACGCTTGACAACAACAATACATTAAAGAAAGTATATAAAGCTTTACGTGACTGGAGGAAGTTAATCTTTCAGTCATGTAAATAAATCCTAATTGCGGAATTTATCTCTATCTTGAGGTGAATGCATAGTTAAGTTTTGTTTTGCATTTTAATGAAAATAAGAATGGTACTCATTTATAGTTTTCGGTTTTCAAATAAGTCAAATATAATTCAAATACAGTTACTATAAATCTCGAAATTTGATTGGTTAATCAATAAAATTTGCGACAGTAAAATCGGCGTAACCTGTCGAAAATTTTGTGTTTTCAAAAACTGTTTCAGGAAAGTCAAGATGTATTCGTGGGTGTTCTATTTTCGTTCCATTTGGATTTTGGAGTCATTGACAACCGTATGCAAGGTAATTGTTTACCTTGGATACGGTTGTCAATGACTCCAATGACGCTGTGAACGCATTGACTTTCTGTAAAAAAACGTTTTCTATATTTCTTGTAATTAACTGTAATTAACATGGATGAAGTTGGGAAGTTTAATATTAATGTGGAAGAGGTTTGGCAGAGACTGCTGAGTAATGAACTGAGAGTTGAAAAAACTGATCCCTCCAGGCTTAACGGCAACCGTGTGGAACCAGTCCGTTATTTTTTGTTATAATATAATTTATAAATAGCAATTTTTCGTACGATGAAGAATTTATGGACGTTATGTGCGAAATAGGAAACCAAAATTCTGACAACTGGCAATAATAATTTTAATTGTTCAAGGCCAAATATTTCTGACTGATCCGCTAGCGATGTTATAACATCGACTTCAAGTGCAAGCGGTCCTTTCATTTTCTAATTTGTCGCCTGCGTTCGTGGCATCAACATGTACAGCTACAGTAACGCGTTCACCACTGCAACAATTATGTCAATACCAGTAGCCCAATTCCACAAGACATCACTTCCCAGAAACAGTTTGAAATGAACAACCGTTCTGTAACCATAAGTAATTATTACGGTTAAACAAGGGCTTCCAATCAAAGATCTCAAAATTTTTAACTTTAATGGTAAATCCTCGAGTGCTTTCCGACTCAGACTGAAACATCACAAGGTGAACTCTAAACTTTGAACAGGGAAAGCAGCCGGCGTATTTTGTTTTCAGATTGTCACAAACATTTAAACATGATAAATGTTGTCAGTACAAGGGCTTCCAATCAAAGATCTCAAAATTTTTAACTTTAATGGTAAATCCTCGAGTGCTTTCCGACTCAGACTGAAACATCACAAGGTGAACTCTAAACTTTGAACAGGGAAAGCAGCCGGCGTATTTTGTTTTCAGATTGTCACAAACATTTAAACATGATAAATGTTGTCAGTACAAATATAAATATATTTTGTTATTGGTGATAAAATGACTAAAACGCGTCGCCGGCAAAACTCAATTTGCGACAATAAAACCATCGTTTACGGCCCCAAACAATCAAATACAACACAGTTATCCCCTAAATAATAACTTTCGCTTCTCACTTAACTGAATGCTAGTAAGAATTAGACGTTAATAGTAAATGTTCAAAGCTGACCGTGTTAACAGTGTTGTTGATGATATTTTGCGTCTTGTTGGAAAGACCAGCGTCTGCGATTTCCAACAGATGTAAAATGTCACTAACTTAAAATAGCGTGCATAAATCATTAAAGAAATTACAAATATTTTATGTATAGGCGCATGCGGGTCATTTTACTGTAACAACGATAAATACTTGTAGTTTGTGATTTAGTAAATCCTTGTTACTGATATGTTACATTTTATTGGATGGCGCACCAACCGCGACTTCCAATAAATGTGAAATGTCACAAACATGTGTGGTATAAAAACAGAATATCTTTCTGGGTACTTGCAGAAAACAGGAAGGTTTATTTATGTTATGGCGGTTTATTAAATAAATAACCCTGTTATTGATGGCTCGCATCGTGTTGGAGAGAGCACCATGTGCGATTGCCAATAGATACAAACCATCACTAACTTTATTAGCTTATTTCGATGTGTTAGAAAAGGGTTAATTACGGTTTTGTTATGAAAAGGCAATTATTTCACGTTATACTGAAATATAATTTTAACCCATTTTTTCCCCTTTAAGTCTCACTCAAATAAGGTGAAACTGTTTATCTAGTTTATAAGGAAATACATTTAGTTTTGCTCTGTCATGTAACATTACGACAACTGTTAAACGTGACCTTTACCAGTTGGGTTTGCAGTTGTTTGTTTATTGAGCGCGACAACAGATGTGTGCATGTTCCATACAAGGTAGAAATTTGAGCTCATAAAACATATTCGTTGAAATTGTTGAAATAACATTTGGCTACTTGATCTGTGTGAAATAGTAGCAATAAGGTATTCTGAATTGTAAAATAGAAATCAGATTTTGTTAACGTTTAGCTCTACATTATTTGATTGTTAATTATTGTATATACAATCGTTCAGTCATGTAAATAAATCTTAATTGCGGAATTTATATCTTTTTCAAGATCCCCATATGTCCATGGTAATGTGTCAGAGGTTTATAACACAGAAGTTGGTAGAGTCTATTCACACTCAAGGTAAGCTAGCAATTACACCTGCACTGGAAACACAAAACTATCTGACATCCGGGGTGTCTAACAACTGGGGTGTCTGACTAATGGGGGGATACCGTGTCAGACAAGCGAGTTCCCCAAGTAAACATTGAGGTAGACAGAGACCACGCCCACACCCAACAAAACAATTTATAACAATAGTGTGGATTACATTGCGTCTAACATATTATCAGGTGGTTGGGAAGAACTGACAGACAGTATATCAATACTGGTAAAGCCAGCGTTTTTACGATGGTTGTTTTCCCAATTAAGCTGAGATTTCTAAACGACCAGTCATTCAGAAGTTTCTCCTTCTTTGGAGATTTTTCGATGTTGTTTTGAATTATATAATTTTCGCTAAATAGATCATACATTATACATAAAATGGTGGATTTCCCATTATTGTTCCACTGAACTTCACGTTTTGTGGCAATCTTTTTTCAGACCCAAACCATACAATCTGTGTTTTTTCGAAGTTAACTTTAAGGCCTGACTCCTCTGCAGACTTTCGCTAAAGTTATCTCCCCTAAATTATTAGACGAACGAGGAAGGTCAATGATTAATATCCGGAACAAAAATAGAATCGGATTTCCCACGCACCGGTCACGTGATGTAGGTACAAACAAAGATGAAATGAGAGTTTCGCCTGGTTTCACAAAGAACATTTTTCGGAAAACAACAATGCCTACAAAGCGATGTGCCTGGGACAGATGCAGTAGTGACAGTTGTTACAAGGACAAAAAGTACATGAAAGATGTAATGCTTCGACCGTTCCCAAAACCATTCACAAACAAAGAAAAGTAGATGCATTGGATTCGATTGTGTGGGAGACCTCATGAAGATTTGAATGTTGACCGCGTTGGACGGTATCATTATGTTTGCTCAAAGGTATGAGAGTATAAATGGATGTAATGATACACCTCAAACTGGGCAGACATCTCCAGGAAAGGGGCATATCAGGGGTCAGAAGGCATCAGATTGCCGGTGAATCCGGGTTCAGGGTGCTACTCGGGTGTGTTGGGAGAGGTCCCTTGGAGGGAGGGACACAAAGTAGCATTAAGGGAAACGGGTCTGTTATTACGTTGTTAGGTAGGCATTGCTTCGTATTATGGGAACATCTTTCCTTTGTATAACGACAGAAATCACTCCCAAATAGGATAGTCACTCATACTAAATGGGTACTAAGAGGGAAGCGGGGTATATTTGGGAGGGAAACCCATTGTGGGACTGGGTGTAGCAAAGTAGAATGTGGGGTGCTACTTGTTTCAAATGACGCGGAACATTTTTTTTAACACAACATAGCAAGGCTGCAGTTGCTAGACACACCCAGTTTGAAGCCCATAACCCTGAATCCAAAAGACGAATAGAATCCCCCCCTCCTGTGAATCCCAAACGTCGCAGGATGGAACATACGGCCCGGTTTGATCTATTGCTGCCTCGGCGCCCAAAACGTGTCTGACCCAACAGCGAATACAAGGTTGCAGATGCTAGACACACCCAATTTGAAGCCCATAACCAGTGGCGGAGCGAGAGGGGTAGTGTCACTGTGCTTCCTAAAACTGTATGAAGACTGTGTTGGCAATTGTATGCATAGGCCTAAATATTTGCGGCCATGTCCGTCCAATACATCTATGAGATAACTATTTCTATAAAGCTTTAAATGACCAACATTTAATTACAAAAACATCGGGTGGGGAAGGGAGGGGTGGAGAGGGGGAGGGGGGTTGTCAAGGATATAAATGGCAACAGAGAAAAAATCTGGCCTGATAGCAAACTCTTCAGATAATCCTTTTGTAACATACGAACCACCCGATATCGATATCAAACTGTGGCTGCTTAATATCAAAGAGAATGCCATCTAGCCAACTCGCCGCGGGCGGCGGCATTTCGACGACGTGCAACGCGATTCACCACCAGTAAGATGATTTATTAATTCAATGCAAACAAACGTGACGCATCACGTTCCCGCAAGAGAGACCCCTTTCTGTGGCAGGGACCCCATCCTATATCCTGCCCCGCTTAGGACTTCGGCCTTCTGAATATGCCTTCGGCATATCGTGTTATGACTTTGAATTTGCTAACCCACAAATTCACTGTGCCCCCCTAATTTGAAATCCTGCCTCTCCCACTGCCCATACCCTTAGCCAAAGAGGCGAATACAATCTCCCCCCATGTGAATCATAAACGTCGCAGGATGGAACATACCGCCCGGTTTGATATTTCGCTACCTCGGCGCTCCAAAAGTGTCTGACCCAACAGCGAATACGCAAAACCACATCTACCAAATTGGTGGCCCTCCAAAAATAAGTGAAAGTGCCCCTCCCTCCGAACAGTGAACCCCGCAATGTTGTGTTGAAAAGATGTTCCGCGACATTTGAAACAACAAGTAGCACCCCACACTCTTCTTTACTACACCCAGTCCCTCAATGGGTTTCCCTCCCAAATATACCCCGTTTCCCTCATAGTACCCCTTTAGTGTGAGTGACTATATTGTGCTTTCGGTCGTTATGCAAAGGAAAGATGCTGCCATAACACGAGGCAACGCCTGTCTGACCAGGTAATAACGGACCCGCTTCCCGTGATGCTATTTTGTGTCCCTCCCTCCGAGGACCCCCCACCACCCCAACACACCCGAGTAGCGCTCTGATCCACCGGTTCACCGGCAATCTGGTGTCTCCTGACCCCCGATATGCCCCTTCCCTTGAGATTTCTGCCTAGCTTCGGGTGTATCATTAACTCTATTTATACTCTACTCAGCAGCTTCGTAAAGACTTTCTAAGTTTACTGAACAAAACTCCCCTGTTGTGCAGATAAACTTGCAGTTCTCCAGCTGATTTTGAAGAAAAGGTATCTATTTGCAACAAAGAATACCACGTAAACACTTCTCAAATATAAATAAATTTGTTTGTGCCAAATACTAAAAATAGGTTCTTCGACGCTTTGTTTGTACTTACATCACGTGACCGGTGCTGGGGAAATCCAATCTATTTTTGTTCCGAAGTTAGTCTATTAAGAAGTACGTAATATTTGGGAAAACACTTATTACAGGAGTGCAGAATAAACAAAAGTTTCTTTTTGTTACTTTTAATAAACGAAAATAACAGACAGCTCTCGGGGTTGCCTGTTGTTTTAGTTCATTAAACGTTACAGAGAAAAACGCGGATTTTATGCAAGCTACTTGGAAGCAACTAAGTGCCGTCCACCTTGGCTCTTTGTTTAGCGAAAGTGTTTTTACAGTAATTTGCGAGTTTTTATGCTTCCACAGAAAAAAAAAAATAGCAAATCTTACCTCCTAGACTTTTATATCAATGGAAAGGATAGTGCCTGTATTAGTACAAAGGCATCTGTTAAGGTGATAGATCAAATTTACAATTTTTGCCGTTTAAAAGTGTATATATATAATCTTTCTCACTCCTTTAAAAACGTAAGAATGGGTATATGGCGGGTCCCGAAAAGCTGATTTGTCAAGTAAGCCATCTGTGTGTATGATTTGAAATAAATCAGTGAAAATGCAATAAAAGTGATAACTTTAATGGAACGGAATCTCAATAGGAGTCTGTAACGTCAATTAGCGCTTATCTGGTCTGAAATAACGTTCTTGGCTTATAAGCTTCAAACAAAAGACACTCGTTTAGCCATCCAAGGTGATCAGTCATCTAATTATAAGGTTATTAGTGTCGATAATCTCCCCATCATAAGTAGCGCACATGTAAGGCCTGTGTTGTATGGAAAGCATCAGCGAACTGTCAAAAGTGTCAATAAAAACCGAAAATACGAGACTTCAAAAGAAACTTAAAAGCGAATTTTAAATTAAGACAGATCTAAGTTCAAGAGAAGCAATTAAAATGAGAATTAATGTCCTCGTGAATGAATAAAAGTTTGGGATGTTCTCGAACATTTCATTCCAGTCTCAAGGTGTGTAAGAGTGAGGGTCGTATGCGAGGAGCTGAAGATGTCCCATACTATAGGTTGAAGAGGTGCCACTTCAATGCGAAAGCATAGGCACGTTGTAATGTAAGGGGAGCCACAGAGCTCATATTTAGAGAAGGAACAGTCGCGAGCCAAGTCGGTAGTCATATATGAGCGTAGGATCAGAAATAGGAAGTATGAGCTTCGGGCGCTCACGAATATTGGCATTCAGGTAGACGGCATTACCTGTTGTAGAAGGCAAGCCACACGTGGACAGAGTAGGCTTTGCCTGTATGAACCTTGGTCTGGGGTAACTAGAGGGAAGCAGTTAACCCTCGAAGTAGTGGTTGTTAGAGTAAAGGGGTCCAGTAAAGTGAAACTACGTTAGTGGCCATGCGATGGCAGTGATAGAGTGAAGTTCTGTTTGTATGTTCGTGAAAAGGCGACTAGAGTCCAAAGACACTACATTGAGCTGAGACGATCAAACACCAGCGACAAGGAAGAAGCAACCAGCGACAATAGAGAACTTGGGCCCACAAAGTGAGTCAAGAACTGTGTGTGGGGTATGATTGACGTTTTATGTTTTATTTACTGGATTTCATGTAAGTCACAAGTTACTATATTTTTTCTTTATGCATTAAAATTGTTATTGTCAGTGAACCCTTGTTGATTTTGTTTTTTTTGATGAAAAGTTACTGACCCATTCTGGGTAAGAACCACCGCAACGAAAACGAAACGGTCGGGTTCGACACGGTGAGACATTCGTTCACGCACGGATCCAGATGACACTCCTTGAGTCTAGACTGAATACGCGGCTTGAATCTATTTCTCCCAGCAACGACCCTGTCCTGTTTCCGACATCTCGCGAGGCTAACAGAGGATTGTCCTAAAAGGTACAACTGAAAAGTTCAAAATCAACACGATCACTTAATGACAATTTTAATACACGTTTCAGTTATAAGGTTCATACAGGTTGCGCAATAAAATTTTGATAGTTATCAAAAGTTGTGTAGGGGTTAATCTTTGGTTAAATTAGCTCTTCAATTCGATCGGCGAATTGAACATAACGGTGGTGAAAATTCTCGCGAACGAATGGGACGCGGTATTGGTTAGGGAATGGAAAAGATGGGTTTTAAGTTTGATTTGGAATGTCTGAAGTGTTTCGCAAGACTTTACATGTTCTGGCAAAGAATTCCAGAGGGAACGCCCAATATATCTCTTGGCAAAACGTAACATGTCTGTGAAAAGGTAAACTGAGTAGCCGTTTGTTACTAGACCTAGTGGCATAAGAGCTAGGAGTATATCGAATCAGTTCAGCTAAGTAATTGTGTGCAAGATTATTCAAACATTGGTTGACCAATCGTCGCCTGAGTTCTAGAATGTTCTATGTCCCATAGGGGACATAGAACATTCTAACACTCAGGCGACGCAATGACAATATCTTAATTGAATTTAATTCTTTCTAATATGGGAAGAATGTGTAGTTCATTAGAAGAGTATCTGATGTGCTGGAGAATTTGCTTCTGCACAAAATTATCTTATCTTGGTGGTAAAATTCTGAGTTCTTTGGAAATACAGAAGTCGACTTTTTAGTAAACTTATAAGAAAAAAGAATATTTCCATATGACAAAAAGACAGGGCACTGGCCAATTTTGTACATCTGTTTCGGCAGAGATAAGGAGATAAGGTCTGTGTTCCGTAAATCTGCACAGAGCACACGACGCTGCCCTAGCTTTGAGCGAGACATGATGCCGAAAAGTCAGACTGGCATGAAGATGCATGGGAAGGTAGTAATACATCAATATGTGTTTCAGTAAGATGCTGTAGTCCGACAGTTATTCGCCGTTGTTCGGTGATTCTCTCTGGGTTCCCCGGCTTCATCTCCCTGTAAAATCTGCCCGACACCGTGTAACGCTGACTCATGAAAGTAACGTTAAACCCCCACAGGTAAACAAACATCCTTTGTTAAAAATGTTTGCCCAATCCATAAAGATTTTACTTTAAACAATATTGTATTCGTGAAAAGAAGTACGCGCAGAAAAAACAAAAGTTCTGTGAGTAAACTGTACACTTATATCATTCAGGCTAAACTTAAGCCGGGACTCGGCAGCAAGGATAAATGCTTATTTTAAATAAGGTTTTTAGATAGCAGTGAAGTCGATGCATTCATTTATATGCGTCACCATTTTCTTCCGATTGATAATTCGTCATGGGTCCGAACCTGTTTGGTAATTTGTAATGGGCCCGAACCTGTAGCTGAGTCAATATGCTATTTCAGTTGGGACTGAGTTAGAGTTTTGTTATCGCTGAGCCACATTGAATCTCAATGGAAATCAAACTGAGCATTCCATGACTAAAGCTATCATTATGTCCCCCGGTTTCAAGATCTCATTTTCGCTCACTTTCTCTTACCTCATCACCATCACCATCACCATAATCATCATCATCATAAAATATAATGTACTATCAAGTCATTCGAAATGAATGAAATAAATTGGGGAACAAACACCAAGTGTGTCTATGTTAAAAGGCAATGGAAAACACAGTTATTTGCATATTTGAGAGACTGAGGGAATCCTTCCTTCTCGTTTCTTTCTTTCTTTCTTTCTTTCTTTCTTTCTTTCTTTCTTTCTTTCTTTCTTTCTTTCTTTCTTTCTTTCTTTCTTTCTTCCTTCGTTGCGGGATAAACACAGATACATTTTCTCGATTTTTAAATGGAATGGCGTCTTTAATAAACAGATCCACTCCTCCGCTTCCGTTGTACGTTGGCTGTTGTGTGATAAAGGGATGGTAGCCATCAAGTGAGTGGGTAATATTTTCTTTAACACTAAATGTTTCGGTTAAGCCTATGACATCCAAAATATTGGATTCGGGTTGAATGGTATATTTTAGGTTATCAAGGGGTTCCCAGTTAGCATTAAGGCTTCGACAGTTAAGGTTAAAGAGACTAAGTGTGTTGGGTATTTTTGAGATCTCATTATTAAAGCGTTTCGGCATGTAATATTTGCAGCTACGTTCCTCAATGAATAGTGAACCCGGAAGATGACCATTCTACTTACTCAGAAAGAAACCAAAGGGTTTATCAAAAATGTTTAATCTGATATTTTTCAAGGTGAGTTGTGTGCTATTGTTAGGATTGTGTGATACAGCGAGCATTAAAGAAGAAACTCTTTTTAGACCTTCTATTATTCAGCTAACTAAGTTGTTTTGGATAATCTTTAAGAAGGCATTTTGTTACGGGCATCGGTAAATATAACATACATGAGTGGGTGTAGTATAAGACTGCATCACGTAAAATACAATATCAGTGTAGTATTGCACGTTTCTGCAAAAACATACACACATCACATACAAAATATAAACATGTAGATATATGAATATGTGGGAGGGCTATAGTGGCCGTGGTACCTCTAAACAATTCACTAAAGTAATGAATAAATTAGAGTGTTGGGTGTTTTTCACGTGATAGTATCCATCATCAGAGGAGTATTTTCCCAGAAAGAGTCTGTTCATAAACGACTGATGTGTTAGGTTTCACATATATTAGCGAACGCTTTCCAACAAACTTCAACGAAGCGAGTTTATTTTAACAATTATTTTTTCTCCCCTTCTTTTTCACATGCGATAGAATCCACCAGTGATGGTAGCATTTACTCAAAAAAGAACAAAATGTATGAAATGTAACGAACACATTTTGGAAAAGGAATATTCAAATGTCCGAGATGATGAACGGTTTCCCCCCATTCGATCAGCATTTTGTTGGATTATACCACAGTTCACAGCAATCTTCCGCATTTCTTGTTATCATCAGAGTGGCAAATGTTTGTTCAACAACAGATAATCGACGTTAGATCATTATAAATCTTTATTATTACCACTTTTGCGGGCGTTCCTAGCACATTAACGATGTTTTGTCGGGCGTTGAAACCTCGTAATGCTCAACAAGTACCAGTCATGCGACGTGTTGGGCCGTTATTGACAATAACAACCCAACACGTCAATACCAGCCCGACACGTCTAAATATAGACAGTGACGTCACATCTCTCAGCAGATCAACAATATTTTTTCCCAGATTTCCATTTGGATCGAAATTCAATTCGGATTTTTTTAAATTTATAAACACAATTAACACATTCGTTTCAAGTGTTTCCCTTTGTGTCACGGATAGATAATGTATCAAATGTAGGAAGCGATACACGCAAAGTAAGTGATGACATCTTTGATGAATGAGCTCCTTGCCTAAAGTTCGCATTTCGAAGATATATTTCATCATCTAACTTCCCAAATTTCGCCGTAGATTGATCAGACGATAGTCATGTTACCCGGTTTGTTTGTCAACAAATCAGACGATGGTATCGCTGTTTTTTTTTAATTCTAAAACGTCAAACTTCATTTATTTATCTTATTTCCCATATAATTTAATTCTAATGTCCCCGATGTACGAAAGTGGCAATAATAGAAATAACATGACTTTGACGGGCATTACAGTGTATCAACGGCTCAACAGAAATGGTCAACAGCCCTTGAGCTTATTAGCGGCCCTCGACTTCGTCGCGGGCCGCTAATAAACTCTTGGACTGTTAACCATTTCTGTTGAGCCGTTAATACACTGTAAAGCCCTTCAAAATCATGTTATTGTTATAATATTAAATGCGTTGATAGTCCAAATAATAAAAAGATCGATACCCTTACATTATAAAAGGGGTATTTTCAAGCCTGTCATCTGTAAAATGAGGTCCCCAGAGGGAGAATTTGCACAGCAGGGTAACATCACGAAAATTACTTTCTGTGAACCTCATTCTGAATCAAGGTCTCAAGCCTAAGTTAAAAAGGTACCCAGAGGATAAATTGTATGGGCTAACATCAGCAAATTCATCCTCTGGGGACCACATTCTGCAAATAACAGATAGCTTATTTTCAGACTTGGGTATTTTATTATTTTCGATGTAAAATCAGTTATTAGAGTATTTTAATGATCGAAGTGTCGTTCACCCATGGTTTAACCATTAAGTCCCCACACTGCTGCAAACTGTCCATCCATATTGCTTAGAAAAAGTTGTCCCAAGTGTGTTCTTCCTGAGAACTCTTCGGGTAGCATGCATTTATCTAGACAGTGTTTTTACGTCATTGCTGACTGCCTGTGTAGGCAGCCAACAATAATGTCGAATCACAATTCGGTAATCTGCAGTTGTCTACATATACATACGGTCATTATTAGCATAAAGTTAACTTCCATGGAAAAGGTGTTTGAAGGTTTAACAGCAGCCTACTCGGTGACCCAGAATACGTAAAATCTATTAAATAGGTTATAGCCGAAACAGAAGACTGTTATACCCTCCACGTTCACAGCAGCATCATCATCATCAGCAGCAGCAGTAGCAGCTGCAACGGCAGCAGCAACATCAACAGCAGCAGTAGCAGTAGCAGTGCCATTAGCAGCAATAATAATAATAATAATGATAATAACCATCATAATAATAATAATAAATCAATGTTCATCGTTGACGACCAACTGTTTGGGAAACTCTGAACCTTTTGATATTGGAGAAAACTTTAGCATACGCGTCTTTCGTAAAATGAAAAGGTCACAAAAGGCAACAAGAAATAGAAAACAACTTAAATTCTCTAAATAGAAAAGTATGTAGGTAGGCACTCGAGACTGAACTTGTGACAATCAGGGACAAATGAGAACAGGAAATAGTGATAGGGCAAAATTAAAATGAAAAATTGAGAGGGAGAAACCGACAAAGTATTTCTGTAATTTAAAAAAAACGACATTTTACAGAAAAAAAACTATCCCTACTTTAGTAAAGGATCACGGATCAGAAATTACAGACATACGCGATATTTTATCTGAACAGAAAACTTTCTACCAAAATCTATATTCTTCAAAATTAACAAACAAGCGGTCTGCAGAAAACGATGAAACATTTTTTAACTAAAATAACCTATTTTTAAATGTTTTAAACGACGAAGAAAAAGATACTCTCGAAGGGCCATTGTCAGTCTCTAAGGGTCTAAAAACTTTAAAATCTTTTAAAAATAATAAGCCCCCAAGTTCACATGGCTTCACCGTAGAGTTATATATATTTGTTTGAAATGATATTAGATCCTATCTTATTAACTGATTGAATTGCGGCTTCGAATCAAATAAACTTCAAGTTACCCAAAGACTTGGAATTATTACCCAAACAAAAGAAACCAAAGAAATATATAAAAACAATACTGACGACCAATATCGCTATTCAATCTGGATGCAAAGATTGGCTCCACTGCAATTGCTAATAGACTGAAAGGAAAGTGGTTCTTCCCAATCTAATTTCAGATACTCAGCTCGGTACATTGGGAGAGTCAATTAGATTAACATTTGATTTAATCGCAAAATGCGGAGAGCTGAAGATGCCAGGTATCCTAGTTCTTAATGACTTCGAAAAGGCGTTCGATTCTTTGGAATCGACTTTTATCTGGAGTTTTTAAATTTCGGACCATCTGTGATAAGGTGGTTTCAAACCTTCAACAACGATATTTCTAGTTGCGTACTTAACAATGGTCATTGCTACTAACGATTCGACATAGGAAGAGGCGTCAGACAGGGCAACACCATACCGCCGTATATGTTTTATCCTTTGTGTGGGAATTCTGAGCTGAGCCCTAAAATTGTGTCCGGATATAAATGGAATAAACATAATTAATTCCGAGTACTTAATAAGCCAATATGCCGACGACTCAACATTATACCTGTCTGATGATGGGTACTCACCAAATAACGCACTGAATATGCTTAAAAAATTCTCACTTACATTGACCTAATTTTTTTAAAGTGTAGCTACCGTAAGATGTCTTTGGGGTGGCAGGGGCTGAAGAAATCGTATACTTTAAAAGTAATGATTATTCGAGTGGTGTGTCTTGTGCAAATCATGGAAATTGTTGGGAGTTAGGTTCTATTTTTGTCCTTCACATTCATGTAAATACATTTTTTATGAATGGTCGTTGTACATACCCGCTTAATACATTGAAGGCATTATTGCCACCTTTGGTAAAGAATCTATAGTCCCAAATAAACGGGGATGGCAGAGTGAGGTTGTGAGATATACGATCGCACCTGAATTCAGAGGACAGCCTCTTGGGTGCTGGTCTTGTCCCTGATGATTTGACGCCTCCCTCTACCAAAGCCTGACCCCGATGTCCCTCAAGACGTATTCGAGTTAAACAGTAATCGATTTCTGTTGGATGGTGAACAGCTGGTTTTTGTTCAACATTGGGAGCTAAAATTGTTTTGAAGTCACGCAAAATTGGTAACAAAAGAGCATCAGACTGTGTCTGACCTACGCGGCGTCATGGCAAGTTGCCAGAACGTTATGCAGCATCCGATAATAATACGATATTTAAACTAAACCTTGTTTGCACATAAGTAACCCGTTGGCATTCTGGCAATAGGTAATGTCTTGGCATTTACGAAACTGCTTTCATTGTCGTAATTATGTATTCAGTAAACATTAGATAGAAAGTGCATGGACGCATGCAACAATTAACCTCTTCGGCCATTTAAAGAACATTCCACATGGTCACGTCTACTCAATTGTCCTTTCAGAAAATGCTCAAACCTCAAACCAATTTCTGATATTCGGATACTTCACCAACTTATTGTAGTTTCCATTGTTTTAGGTTCTCCTTTACACTACCATTTATGTTTTTGTATTTCGACAAATCTCGTGTGTCAGCTCCATCGCGCACCTGATTTGTTCTTTTTTCTTTATTTAGTTTTTATTTCGCAATATTTAAGGACAAAATGCAGAACTTCTGTCGCAATTGTGTCGAAATCAGATGGCGATCCTATCGAGAACAGGTCGCTTTTGTAGAGCACTGTGTTCGGCATAAAGACCGAAGCCAGACATAGTTTTTGTCCACCAGCTTTTTTGTTTGTTTTATTTATATTACTTCTTCGGCACTGTGTCCTTAAACTGTCATTAAGCTGTTACGTTACCAATCGAGCTGGGGGTATTTCATCAATTTGAACAACATGTCCCGTGCGTTAAGTGACACCAAGATGCGTAGCAGCGAGGTCTTACAGCACGTGGCAAGTTGTTCAAATTCATGAAATACCGGCAGCGAGGTTGGTAACAAACTTATAGTACGTGGAGAGTGTATTATCACTAAATCACCCGCAGAGTGGAGATTCCACCCGAGGAATAATTGCATTTTTTTGCAAAGCATAACCAGCACCAGCAAAGTTTCAGCCAGTGGACCTCCGGGTTAAACCCGGAGGTCCATTGACTGAAACATTGCTTGTGTTTTTTGTCGATATGTACAAAATTTGAAAGTTATAGCTTGGGTGATAACTCCACTCCGCGAGTGATTTAGTTACAATCCACTCTCCACGTATTGTACACCCAGTCTTTTGTTCAATCAACAAAACGCGCGGACTGGGATATACTCAAAGGACCAGAGCTATTCAAATGACGTCACTTGAACACCTAGTATATTGTTTTATTATACGATAAACGACACATTATCGAAAAAATTGAGGAAAGATAGAAATCGTATTCCCCACTGTGAAGATATAGAATTTTTCACTTTAACGGTATCAATCAAAATAGCGTCTTTCAAAGCATCATTTCAAGGTGAAAACGAGTCAAATTACGGAAAAAACGTATTGAATTGATCCATTAAACACGCCAGCTGAATCAGATCGCACGACGCTACCTGTTCCGAATATCGATCAAAAAATCAATTCCGCGTATCATTGCGCATCAGCTGTTTACTTTCATGCTTCAATTCAAGGTTAAAACGTGTGGAATTCTCGATAGGAATAATTAGATTCGTTTAAAAGGCTTATAATAAAAAAAGAAAATTTAGGATTTACCACAGGACAAAGAGAATTATCCATTTGTCTCGGTCACTCATGAGGTAATTTTCGGTATCCACTCAATAACACTAGATATCCTCTATCTATCAGGTTTCTCAAGTTGCTTTTAACCCCCCCCCCCCCCCCCCCAAAAAAAAAAAACAAAAACAAAAAAAACAACAACAAAGTCAGTGTTTAACATGACGTATCTTAAATGAGTCATTATTTGATATGAAATTTTTGACAAAGTTCACTCAAATCGATCCGACTTAAGGTTCTTCGAGGCTCAGGTCGGTTTTAGTGAACGAGGTTAAAGAATTTCGTATCAAATCGTCACGAATTTGAGATTCTTTTAGCCCTTTACCTAACGTAACGGCCAAAACCGGCCAGCGCTATTCTCAAAAATCGCCAATTAATTTTCATTATTTTTTTCATTTTTTTGTCTCCAAAACATAGGTTATGACCCCTCGTTGGAACGAGCTCGTCGAGCTCGTTCCAACGAGGGATCATAACCTATGTTTTTGAGACAAAAAATTAGTTATTCAAGAATTATTTTTGCAAGTGTCGTCTGCTTTCCAGGTTAGGTAAAGGGTTAATCACATAAGATGTACTTTAACATTTAACGTTATTCGAGGCAACGAACAAAAATTGCCAGCGCTGTTGACAAAAATCGATTACCAAATTTTATTATTTTTTTAATTTTTGTTTCGAAAACATAGCTTATGGCCCCTTATTGGAACGAGCTCGTTCCAATAAGTGGTCGTAAGCTATGTTTTCGAGGCAAAAAAAAAATGAGAGTTTTTGGTTATTCAGGAAATATTGCTTGCGAATATCGTCTGCTTTTCGAGAAGCTTCATTCAATTCTTCTTCTGAACCCATCCATTCGCATTGCAATGAAGTCCACGTTTATTTCTCACGTCGCACTTTCAGAAGACCTGTTGTGAACTATATTTTCGCAATGGGTTATTTCATGGTGATAAATATATTTTCTACTCATAGATTCCAAGACACGAAGACGTTCACATAATGGAATATCAGATCTCTAGGAAAGTTGAAACTTGGTCACATTTATACCCTATCGTATGTTCTAGTAACATATTTTGCAACGGACTTTAGGCGGCGAGGACAGATCAAGAGAAGTACACTACTATTCGAATATCATTTGCTGTACCGGCTGATCTTGTTTACCTTAGCCAAATTCGTCGTGGCCAGATAAAATGTTGAGTACATTCACTGTGGAATCAAAGGCTGTTTCTCTAGAACAAAAACCAAACTCCCAACTCTGAAAAATTTAGTTCATTTGCGAAATCGACACTTCCACTCCGCGGAGTGTATTACTTGAAGGATTCTGCAGTATTCATAACAAAGATGAATTTACGTGGATAATGCAGTCTTAAAGTCGGCACCTTAGATAAAGTGTTAAAAACTTCGACTTTAATAATTTATACCAAAACTGGCCACAAACAAGAAAATATTTGACTGATATTTTCCTTGACCCACATCGATACAACAGCGTACTCGTGGGCTGGGGTGGGGATTGGGTGACTGGTCCCCACCTTTCTTAACAAAGTTAACCTTATATGTATTCATGCCCGCATTTCTAAAACTGAAGCACCCCCCCCCCCCCCCCCCCTCCCTGATATTTCTGCGTACTTAAGCCTTCAAAATTTACTCCGGATGATCCCGCTGACATGAAAAGTTATTGTTTCCCTCGGGACCACCCCTGGAACCAATACTATATAACTTTTACAATTGTATTTTCTAGAATTTTTCTTTCTACCTATTAATACAACTGACTAAATGAATCATTAGCATTTTAAAAGAGATGACAATTTGCCGGCTGGAAAATTGCCACATCTTTGAAAATGCTAATGGTTCATTTCAGCCCATTTAAAGTCATAACTAGAAATTACAATTCTAGAAAATACAATTGTAAAATGTCAGGGGACACCTAAGGCCCCGTAAGGCCTGGGCTGACGTGGGGTTATTTAGTCCCGCTGATGAAGTTGCGGGAAAAATTAGACCAACGTGGAGGGTCGGAATCCAAGTGTCGCGAACTCGGCGCAGAGAGCTGAGTTAGACCGACGCCGTGATTCCTTCTCTGCCAAATTGTCCTGAAATAGGTTCGATTTCCGTTAGGTGTGATTCCTAATCACTTCAGGCTGTATAATGGAAAGAATGATTTAAAGTAACAACGATTCTTTTATTTACACATAAAAATAAATCCGTTTCAATATTTCAACAATCAACAATTCAATTCTTTTCACAGAAAATGGGTCACTACGGTTAAATAATTCTAAACAATCACATAGTCATTCTATAGCCCTGTACTGGCACTATAGTCTACACACTGGAAATGTTACTACCGTGAGCTCGCCATAAGAGCTTCACAAATCTGAAATGTTATTACTGTGAGCTCGCCATAAGAGCTTCACCCGCTTAGGCTCAAATGTCAACGTCTGCGCGTAACTGTACCTCTGGCTGTCGGAGGGTTCCGACCAGCAATGTTCGTCATCTATAAACCACCGTACTTCTGATTTGGGTCAGATATTGTCTACTCATACCTTATGCGCCTTTTGAAAGTCCTCCGTGAAAGTCCTATTGAAATATCCACCGTTCCTGGTTGAATTCACGATTCACAAATGCCCCTTTTGTGCTAGGGCGAAATTGTCACTCACACCGATCTTCAGTCGGTATTACGATGTTCCGACAGCAAAACAAACTACTCAGAACGCAATCAGGCTGACGCTTCAAAGGGTTAATACGCACAATACAATTAACCTACACTTCTGACTATTGCAGGACGATACCTGCTACTCGACAATCTAAACTTTAACGTTCCACCTGGGGTGTTCCTTCCCACGAATTCGGCCCCGTAGCCGCCTATCAACGTTAAGCTAAATCAATCATGGAATGCCCTCTCTGGCGATTCCAGCCGTTTCAGGGTCCTGTGATCGAAGGTACCCTTATGCCAGGAAACAGAGTCCGCCTGTCCTGGACTTCACCAACGCGTGTGTGACCCCAAGTGTGTGTCTAATGCTCTGCTCTTCCAGGTATATATACTTTTTACCCTCAACTGTCAGGTGGACCGATGCTCATCTGTCCACCTGTCAAAACGGTGGGAGATGACGTATATCGAGGCAGAATCAATACAAGTCATCTCACGCGTGACTTCACTTGTCGAGAAAACCGATTCGTTCTTGCCATGATTGTTATAACTTATGATGACACGACATTTCTATCTTTTAGAATCTCGTTTCTCAATTTACCGTGACGACATCTTGACATCAACCGATTACGTCTCGTAAGACTCCGACTACTGTATAAATTAAACGAGATGATTAGACCTTATCTAACATACCGTTTCTCCCCTGGGTCCCTGCGCTAAAGCTGGATATACACCACGTGTGTTTTTTCTATGTCCAGCTTTACAGAGAAGTGAAACTCACGTGGGTTTTTCGCCTTGATGCGGAATATATTTTGAACTTACAATATCTTTAAATATGAGGCCCCTTGCCCCTATATTTAGGCTGGCTTTGCCCTGACAACTCCCTTCCCGAGAGAAACACCCTGTGTATCTCTTAAAACGCAAGGGGCAAAGCCACGCACGCTCGCCTCTCACACCCTTTTACAATCTACCATCATGTTCAAGACTACAAAACTGTACCCTAGTGGTCGTGGGGGGTCATGACCGGGCTCATGCGTCGGCCATGTCGATTCCCACGACACACACGCTACCACATGCTCCCGTCTTGCGGGTTTACATATGATATGGGGAGTAGCCTTATCCTCAGATTTGCAGCACTCTCTCTCTCTGTAATACTATATATTTACACCTAAACATACACATTTTTATACACGTTCGCCCATTTTGCAAACAGTTCACTTGGCACTCACTCCGACGAGTAACACCGTCCGCGCCTTTGCGTCAGATGGGTTAATTCCAACGGAGTGTAACTTCGCCTCCCGTTCCCCTATATCTTGTGAAGGGGCAAACGACCCCTGCATTATGTTGAGCCTCACCCTCGCAAAGCTCGACCAGGGGATTAAAATTTGTTCCTCACACACTCACACATTCAACACACAGATTTCCCGACCGCGCCTTTGCGACAGACGGGGTTAGTGTATCCCACACTTACAAAACTCGACACACATGCTCCCCATCCACGCACACGCGACAGACAGGGCAGTGTATCTCACATTCGTACTCACAACCAACTCTAGTCAGCAGTCAGAGCAATAAAAATACTAAAAAAATAAGAAAATTTCTTCCGGGCCTTAACACCGGGTTTACGAAACTCATCACCTCACCCACAAAAATATTTGCGACTGGAGCCCCCGTCCCAGACACCAG
Organism: Pictodentalium vernedei; assembly: GCA_031216915.1. Classification (NCBI taxonomy): domain Eukaryota; kingdom Metazoa; phylum Mollusca; class Scaphopoda; order Dentaliida; family Dentaliidae; genus Pictodentalium; species Pictodentalium vernedei. The sequence continues at coordinate 713,595,729 of CM062297.1, forward strand.
GCCCGCAGCCACCCAACTATTGCTTCTTTATAACCACCGACCATTCGTAGGGGCCCGGTTCCCAGAATCCCCTTGGGTAACCCTCGACACACCCCTACTTCTCGCCCCGTTATTTCTACGGGTATTCCACCAGGGTCCCCATACCCTGTCATTTTCGCATTCCCAAGAGCTTCCCTTGGCGCTATATACCCCAGGCTCGCTCGTCCCGGCGATTACCGTCGTTCGAACGACACTGGCCGTCCTTGGCCCTTGTGCCGTCGACCCCCCGGTCCATTGCGACGACTTCTTGCGCACATTGGGCGCTGTGCGCCCCCGGCACTCTCTACGTGGTCTCCGCCACCTAGGATGCTTCTCCTTTGATTTGTGGACCCTTTTCTCGGTCCCCTGGGCGCCCACCTTAGCGGTCCCATCCACTTTAACATACTCAACTTGTGTTGACCCGTGCCCTCTCAATTCTGGGGAAGTTTGCCCAGCCATTTGCGTGGGTCTGGCCTCCCCTCTCCACACGGGTGACACTGACTTCTTGGGGCGCTCAACTCCCCCACATAAATTTGCTTGAGGGTCTTTCCCCAATGATCCCATTGGGTTCCCTCGCTGTTTGGCGTTTCGCCTGGACCGCCTGCGGCCCCTTCTCCCTAATAGGACAGGAGTCGTCCCTCCTGAAACTTCCCGACATTTCGTCGTGTAGGGGCCATCCCCTGGACCATCGGATTGGTTCCCCCTGGGAACCTTCTCTTCATTACTCGTTGGGCCTTCACTTGGCCCCCTATCCCTGGACCATAACTCATCAGGGCTTGCCCTCACCCCTGGGATATTACCTATGACCAGGTCATAGACAGGCGATTCAATGCACATGGCTTCCAATTCGCCACAATAAAATGGGGTATCAACAGTTATCCTCGCGATGGGGAACCTTCTAACAGTCCCATCTATCAAAATACACAAATGGTCACGACCCAACAATTGCTTGTCGTCAACCAGTTGCCTTCTAACCGCTGCAGAGGAGCACCCAGAATCCCGGAGCAGACGGATCTCCCTTTGTCCCACATACCCTGGGTACACTGGCATATCAACCTTCTCCTGCGAAGTTGTGAGCCTCTCACACATGCCGCTTATTATCGGGACGACCTTCCCGCCTTCCAGCCTCAATTCTCCCTCTTGTATACATTCCCGGAGGGGACTGTGTTCTGGACCGATAGTTTGACAGAACGCTGCCGTCTGTCTACTGGGCCCTGGATCTACGCGGTCACCTTGCTTCCAACCCCTTGGTGCTGCGTTCCCGACCCCCTGCTGAGGTGGTCTAATGTTCCCAGTGGTCCTTACCTGCTTCTGCCAGCAGTCCCTGGCAACATGACCCCGCTTGTTGCAGATAAAACAAGTGGTGTCCTTGGGAGCGCTCCCCTTCCGGCTGGTCTGCGACGCCGGAGGGTCGGGGTGGTGTTGCCTTACGGGTGCCATTGCCAACCCGTTTGCCCCACCCCTAGCCAATTTGGGTGCGTTTACACTCCCACCGTGGGCCTCGATGTAGCGTTCTGCCACAGTTGCCATCTCATCATAGGTGGGCGGACCCCTTTCCTTGATGAACAGGCCCAACTCCTTGGAGCATGTAGTTAAAAACTGCTCCCGGAGAAATAGATCTCGCAGGGCTCCATACGACTCATTCACTTCTGCGAGATCAGTCCAGCGGTCAAAGTACCGCCTAGCTCGGGCAAAATACTGAGGCACTGTTTCTCCCTTCTCCTGCTTAATCTCTCGGAACCTGGTCCGGAATCCTTCTTCAGTGAGCTGGTATCTCCGAAGGATGGCATTCTTCAGCTCACCGTAGTCATTAAGAAGTGCAGGAGGCATACTGGTATAAGCCTCGAGGGCTTTACCTGACAACAAAGGGCTCAAGCACATAGCCCATGTGTCTTCTGGCCACATTTGACTGGAGGCAAAACGCTCGAACCTCTCCAAGTACGAGTCCAAGTCATCTGTGTTTTCATTGAAATGAGCGAGATGGGGGCGTGGGGCATGAATTGCTACCCCTGCACTCCCATCCCCTGAGCGCCGACTTTCATTCTCCACATCGGCCCTTGCTCTGAGGAGCTCTAATTCTCTCTCGTGCCTCTGTTGTTCGAGCTCTCGCTCTGCCTCCCTTGCCTCCCTTGCTAATTGGGCTTCCCTCTCTCTCGCCTCATTTGCTAATTGAATCTCTCTCTCTTTCGCCTCTCTTGCGTCTTTCTCACGCTCTCGTTCTAATTGGGCTTCTCTCTCCCTCGCCTCTCTTGCGTCTTTCTCGCGCTCTCGTTCTAATTGGGCTTCTCTCTCTCTTGCGTCATTACGTAAGGCAATCTCCTTGGCCTCACGTTTCTGCTCATCTTTAACGAACTTATGAAGTTCGGCCCCCTCAAGGCCCATTTCCTTGCCTAATGATACCAGTTGGGCGAGGGGTGTAACAACATCCATTTTGATTTTTTCTTTCTATCTTCAACACTCGTCAGAAAGAATGAAGAAGGAAAAGAAAGAAAGAAAAAAAAAATATGGCAATTGATCCTAATTTACTTCTGTAATTTAACGTAATTAAACGCACCAAATATTCTGAAACCTACCGCAGTTATAGTGGCTATTAAGTATCCTTTTGGGGACTACTGTATTGCGATATTAAACCCTTGAACGGCATCAACTGACCGAACGCGTCAAAACCTAAACAGAACCGCCATTAAAATAAAACAAAATTTCCATATAGCCATTTTTTACCTTTTAGAAATATCCTGGTAGCGCTCGCCAATCAATGTCAGGGGACACCTAAGGCCCCGTAAGGCCTGGGCTGACGTGGGGTTATTTAGTCCCGCTGATGAAGTTGCGGGAAAAATTAGACCAACGTGGAGGGTCGGAATCCAAGTGTCGCGAACTCGGCGCAGAGAGCTGAGTTAGACCGACGCCGTGATTCCTTCTCTGCCAAATTGTCCTGAAATAGGTTCGATTTCCGTTAGGTGTGATTCCTAATCACTTCAGGCTGTATAATGGAAAGAATGATTTAAAGTAACAACGATTCTTTTATTTACACATAAAAATAAATCCGTTTCAATATTTCAACAATCAACAATTCAATTCTTTTCACAGAAAATGGGTCACTACGGTTAAATAATTCTAAACAATCACATAGTCATTCTATAGCCCTGTACTGGCACTATAGTCTACACACTGGAAATGTTACTACCGTGAGCTCGCCATAAGAGCTTCACAAATCTGAAATGTTATTACTGTGAGCTCGCCATAAGAGCTTCACCCGCTTAGGCTCAAATGTCAACGTCTGCGCGTAACTGTACCTCTGGCTGTCGGAGGGTTCCGACCAGCAATGTTCGTCATCTATAAACCACCGTACTTCTGATTTGGGTCAGATATTGTCTACTCATACCTTATGCGCCTTTTGAAAGTCCTCCGTGAAAGTCCTATTGAAATATCCACCGTTCCTGGTTGAATTCACGATTCACAAATGCCCCTTTTGTGCTAGGGCGAAATTGTCACTCACACCGATCTTCAGTCGGTATTACGATGTTCCGACAGCAAAACAAACTACTCAGAACGCAATCAGGCTGACGCTTCAAAGGGTTAATACGCACAATACAATTAACCTACACTTCTGACTATTGCAGGACGATACCTGCTACTCGACAATCTAAACTTTAACGTTCCACCTGGGGTGTTCCTTCCCACGAATTCGGCCCCGTAGCCGCCTATCAACGTTAAGCTAAATCAATCATGGAATGCCCTCTCTGGCGATTCCAGCCGTTTCAGGGTCCTGTGATCGAAGGTACCCTTATGCCAGGAAACAGAGTCCGCCTGTCCTGGACTTCACCAACGCGTGTGTGACCCCAAGTGTGTGTCTAATGCTCTGCTCTTCCAGGTATATATACTTTTTACCCTCAACTGTCAGGTGGACCGATGCTCATCTGTCCACCTGTCAAAACGGTGGGAGATGACGTATATCGAGGCAGAATCAATACAAGTCATCTCACGCGTGACTTCACTTGTCGAGAAAACCGATTCGTTCTTGCCATGATTGTTATAACTTATGATGACACGACATTTCTATCTTTTAGAATCTCGTTTCTCAATTTACCGTGACGACATCTTGACATCAACCGATTACGTCTCGTAAGACTCCGACTACTGTATAAATTAAACGAGATGATTAGACCTTATCTAACATACCGTTTCTCCCCTGGGTCCCTGCGCTAAAGCTGGATATACACCACGTGTGTTTTTTCTATGTCCAGCTTTACAGAGAAGTGAAACTCACGTGGGTTTTTCGCCTTGATGCGGAATATATTTTGAACTTACAATATCTTTAAATATGAGGCCCCTTGCCCCTATATTTAGGCTGGCTTTGCCCTGACATAAAACTTTCATAGTATTGGCCCCTGGCAGCTAGACATTCACCTTTAGGGGTACGCACCTTTAAGCCAGAACCTGGAGAAATAATGTGGAAGTAAAAACTATTTGTCTAAGGAGAAAAAATATTTTATCCCCTCCCACACACATTACATCCACACACATTACATTAGGCTGGCTACGCCCCTGATATCGCAGTGAAGAGTATAGTGTTAGCATGTTACAGAACGTCGCGATTCCTCTGGCTGGGGAAATAGATTGTCTTGGCAATAATGATTCAACTGATAACTCTAACGTAGTAAACGTTACGGAAAAACATCAACACATTGCCAATATTTAACAGAGTCATTTCTGGAGATGGTGAGGAGGGACTATTTTACGAAGCAGATCGAAACAAACTGCGTGAATGTCCCTTAAGACAGAAAGGTCAGTAAAGTGTTTTTTTCTCTCAGGTTATAGTCACTTTTTCCACTGTTGGTCTACATACATCCCCCGAGTGATTTTAACAATCATTGACATGCTGGCATAGACATAGAAGGCAGATAATGTCGATTCCATTTAGTATTTCAGTTGCCTTACAAATGGTTCTTTAGAATCGAGTCGATAAAATGTCATCAATCTGTCACGCTTTTGTGCCAACTTTACATTAGTTTCCCCCTCATACGTTCTTTGGCATGGAATCTATCACATATCATTTTCGAAGCTGTCAGTTCAAAAAGTACGACATGCAAAATGTCATAAAGCTGACCTTCATACATTATTATTCGTAAGTTTTGGTGTGACATTTACCGACAAGGGATACGATATAGATTACCCACGCGTCTGTTTCAGAAGAGTCCGTACACATATATCTTATCACCATTATCTTTTTTGTACAAAATATTATATCAGAGTCGAGATCTTGTTTTAAGACTATATTTAGACGAGTTGAGATATTGCTTTTGGAACGAAAGTGACATTTTGATACAACAATTTGTACACAAACATAATGGTGATGATAGATTAATCCTGACCAGGGTAACTGTGTTGTGTACTTGGGCAAAGTACTTAATCCCGATTGCCCATATCAGGGCACTGTGGCGTTGCGTACTCAGTGCATGTCGATGGTGAGCATGCCTTTTACCGCTGCTAGTGCAAAGTCAGTAAAGTGGAGAGTTTGAAAGCTGCTCATCAACGCTCGGTGATTCTCTCCAGATACTCCGACTTCCTTCACCAGTAAAACAGTCCCACGATTGTGATTCTGGAAGTTGAAAGTGTCGTTGAAACCTCCAAAACAATAAACGACGACAGATTTATCTCACAATTTTCAACTGCAGTATCAATAACCCAATTAACCCTTTACCTAACGTAACGGCCAAAACCGGCCAGCGCTATTCTCAAAAATCGGCAATTAATTTTCATTATTTTTTTCATTTTTTGTCTCAAAAACATAGGTTATGACCCCTCGTTGGAACGAGCTCGTCGAGCTCGTTCCAACGAGGGGTCATAACCTATGTTTTTGAGACAAAAAATGAAACAAATTAGTTATTCAAGAATTATTTTTGCAAGTGTCGTCTCCTTTTCAGGTTAGGTAAAGGGTTAACTTGTACTTTTATTACAGAAAACAACAAGTCCTCACAAAAGACTGAAGTGATCTCTCTCTCTCTCTCTCTCTCTCTCTCTCTCTCTCTGTATTTTGAAGGACACGATCATGTTTTCTAGGAATTTGGAATGTGTTGATTTCTGACGTGAATCGAACTCACGGCAATCCTGCCTGGCAATCAGGAGTCATTCACCTAAACCACTAGACCATTGTACACCGTCGTCTAAAATGGATGGAATCTAGCTTATTTGATGAAAGTTTTCAAGATTACTTTCCTTTCCACAGCTGCATGAAAGTGTGACACGCGCAAGCTACAATACGACGAAAGTACCGCGGATGGCACAGGCCAGTGTGTGTATTTTTGAAGGACAGAATCATGTTTTCGAGAAATTTGAAATGTTATTTTTTTTCACTGGCCGGGAATCGAACTTACGGTAATTCCGCAAGGCAATCGGGAGTCCAACACATAAACCACTAGGCCATTGTACACCTTCATAAAATGATGGTTGAAATCTAGCTTATTAGATGAATTTCTCAAGATTAGTTGGTTCAGCGTGCGTGCGTGCGTGCACTAAACACCATTAATTAAATATGAAACTTATACTTTTCCCCTCCATTGAACATGAGTGCAAACAAATTAGGTTTTAAGGCCACATCATAGTTTTTTCTCTAGACTCCACTAGGCAGTTTATGAAATGTCACTACAGTTAAAACTAGAAGTTCTGTCATGAAATGCGCACAAATAGCACGTCGATCTGCGCGTTTATCTACGTGTTATGACCATAGTAAGGATATCAAATTCTGTGCACAAGCAATGTTTCAGCCAATGGACCTCCGGGTAACCCGGAGGTCCGTTTGCAGAAACATTGTATGTGTTTGCTATGAGTAACCAGGTGAACCTGCCGTGCTTTGGATGCCATTCGATATGGCAATTGCGCGCAATTCCTACGCGCAATTAAGCCTAGATAAGCGCACAGTTCGTGACAGGACTTTTAGTTTTAACTGTAGATTTCACTAGGATTGTTTACAAAATCGTCTCTTGGGTGCATGAAGGCGCCATACTAATTCAGTTCAGAAGACACGGTGATGTACTCAATGGACGAAATGTTTCCCATACCAGACACGCACAATTTGATTTTCAACCCAGCGATCTTGGAACAATTGTTTTTCATAGTATAAATATTTCCTATCGTAATTTGGGGCGTGAATGAAATGGTCAACCATTTTCGAAGGAACTGTGTGGAATCTTATTTTTGAAAACAACCTAATGCTAAGAACTTATAATCTCCTGCAGAAATTCCAACTATTGTGTGTGGAAGGTGGGAAGCCGGTGCAAATATCTCGCATATTTCTTTTCTTACATGTCTTAGCTTTTCGCCTCAAGTTCCTCGAGCCCGTTCAATTATGCAGGAGTTGAATGCGGATATCCCGCGTAATGTGATTTTTGGCTTACGCAATATTGGCAGCGATGTTATCGAAGTAAGAATAATTTGTCAGCAAAATATTGCTTTATTTTACAACTTATTGGAGTTTATGGAGGGAGTCTCAAATAAAATAATCCAAAACGCTCCAGTATTTTACCAATATACAATTTTATTACTTTCCAAAGTGTGATTTACTGGTATTTCCGGGTTTGATTATAAACGATAACTTCACAAGTGAATTATGCAATCAACAATTGGGTCATGCACCCGTGCGCGCAAACGAAGACGCTTTGCCGTGGGTATAATGGAGACTTAATTGTTTTTTTTTTGTTTTTTAACCCTTTACCTAACATGAAAAGCAGACGACACTTGCAAAAACAATTCTTGAATAACTATTATTTTCTTTTTTTGTCTCAATAACGTAGGTTATGACCCCTCATTGGAACGATCTCGACGAGCTCGTTCCAATGAGGGGTCATAACCTATGTTTTAGAGACAAAAAATGAAAAAATAATGAAAATTAACTGTCGATTTTTGAGAATCGCACTGGCCGGTTTTGGCCGTTACGTTAGGTAAAAGGTTAAATAATATAATTATCGTTAATAATGAAAAGTAATAAACAGAGTAATCGCTTGACTGAACTGGTTACGTGAAATAATTCATTCGAGGCTCGGGATTATATTGTAAAACACTCGTGCCCATTCGCGCACTCGTGTTTGCACAACGTCCCTCACCTCTCATGAATTATTTCACGTAACCAGTTCAGTCAAGCGATTACTCTCTATTAAAAATATAGAGATAATAAATAAAAAATAGGTAGATGACAATTCGGGAGGACCTGAGAAACATAGATTCTTTTGTAGGCCTAATGTGGAATATATTGATTTGATATTTTCCAATACTACTTCTAAAATTCCCACTTCTTCAGAGCGCCACCCCCACAAACGCTATGATATCACCATCCACTTGTCCACTCGACTAAAAATGCTAAATTGTAATGTATAAATGTATACACGTCTTTGGGTTCGTCTTTCACAGCGCGTAGTTCTTCGGTCTGCCATTATTCATTGAATCCCAACCATAATTAAATAAAGTGGTTTGAACGCATCTGTTCGTAACACCAGGACAAAAAATATACTTTTCGAATATTTTCTTTCTTGAATTGTCTGTTATGTTATTTAAATTTAAAAAACGTGTGACGCCATTGCTCAAATTCTCAACAAAAGATACGTCAAACTCGCGACTTCAGTAATTTTTCATCAATCTCGAAAAAGATAGTCGAAAAAACGCAGTAGGTGTGAAGCAATTTAATTTCATTAACGACCCGAAAGCGGAGGGTGAGTGCACTCGCCGTGATGTAATACAGCAGTTTCTAGCACAGACGGCCCGGAAAATAATGAGCAGTATTGGGAGAGACGCAACGTCGGGGAAGTTGTAACTAGTCCAGTATCGTCTACCTGTTCACTTGACTAGAAACACCTGGTGGGCTATGAATGCCGCCGAGCATTATGTGATGTTCACTACATTCACCCTCCTTTCATGGCCAATGATTAATAGAAACGCTATCGAACGTCACACATAATGGCCAATTCACATCAGCTGAGGGTTACTAATTATTTCATACCAATTGGAGAAACAGAATTTACCATGATCAGTATTTATTTATTTATTTATTTGTGTTTAAGGTCACATACTTATGCACAATTGGCTAATCATGACCGTGACAGTTTTACGGATGGAGGAAGCCAGAGTACCCGGAGAGAACCACCGAGCAACGACGAGCAGCTGCCAGCTTCCCAACATCGTAACTCCGCATTGCAGCACAGGCAGGGTTAGATTGGTTGAAGACATGACCACTATCGACGTGCATTGCGCCTTAGTACACGGCGTCATCGTGCCCTCAAGTGGACAATGGGGGTTAAGTGCCTTGGCCAAGGACACAGCGCGGGAGTCCGAATTGATCACTCAGACGGTCACCCATCCGAGGATTAACCGGACTCGACGTTGCTTAACTTCGGTGATATTACGAGAACCGGTTACCGCAACGCCGCCGCACCACCTACTATGATCAGTAAATTCGAGTCTAAGCGAAAATTGTGAAAGCATCAAAAATACACTCTATAGAAAGAGACTTTAGGGAAACTTATTTTCGAAAGTAAAATATCTTCAAAGAGGGTGTCATATAATGCGATTTCCCATAATTCCGAAAATTAGTATGAGTGTGACCCACGTAGGGAACATAAGAATACATGGAATTTTGCTCAAGGTATTTGCAAACGTAATGATTTTTTTTTGTCTGGACACCTCCATTATCTATTATCTAGCGTCCATGCCCTCAGACAGTTCATCGTCCGCAAGGCATCAGTCCGACCCATGACATGAAGCTAGTTAATTGTCTGGGCAGCAAACGTCAGTGACCTTTACTTGGTTGTTCTCGCTTAAATCCTTCCCAAATCTGAATTAAACTCACCATCCATATTTTTTTCTAGGGGCTCATTCTCACGCCCCCCCCCCCCCTCCCCAGGCCTCTGGCTCCATATGACCCGAAGACTCTGGCTACCCGGCCCATAGGACGACCCGCCACTAATTTTGGAATTAATGTTAAACATCCCAGATCTACGCCTGAGGGTGAAACAAGTCGATCGGAGAAATGAACAGCCATAATATAGAATGTAGCCTCCCACTGAATCTAATAGGTAGGTAGTAATTATATGGCGTATAATACCAAACAAATCCCGATTTAATAACCTGGCTACATGCATCCCATCGCGCGTGGCATAAACATACAAGACGAAGGGTGGTCCGAGTAGGGTAAGAATGGGCCCGGGAGCGCTGCAGCATTCACCCCAATCTGTTGGAAGTTGGAAATGGACTCTTTGCTTTGGAATAAGCAGTTGTAACATTATTGGTCAGATCATGTAAACTACCGGTAAGTAAATATTATAACATTATTGGTTGTTTTTTATAACACTATCAGTTAGAAAAGTTTGGAAAAAAATTGAAACATTATTTTACAGCATTATCGTTAGATGTGACATTATCAATTGTAACAATGCGTCCGATGGAACTAAGAGTGGGTGCTAAGGCAGGAAATCAGCATTGACATTGGAAGAGTTTCTTGTACCTTGTCGTACTTCTGATTTCGCACAATTTTAGTCGCGGGGGTGGGGGTGTGGGGGGGGGGGGGTGCCAGTGTTTGGTGAATGTAAGGAGAGAACACGGTAAATTTGAAAAAATACATTTCCAATAAACCTTTTGAATCAAAATTAAATTGTTCAACTCAGGATTCCTCAGAAGCATTTCATTTATAATATTATAAATGCGAATGATCGATTCTATTTTTCACGAAATGCTCATCATTGATACGGACACAATTTCGTAATAACAACAACACTAAATGCGTAGCATTAAATCCACACATAGTTAACCCTTTGAACTCTAATGGTATCTTCCACGCCAGTTCGATGGCCTCAATTAGAAGAGTCCATATTCATTATTTGGGGTAGATCAATCAATATTTTCAACGTGCAGCCTCGGGGCTGCACGTTGAAAATATTGATTGGTCTATCCCACACATTTACTGATCAGCCATCCTATTTGATGACGTTATGACGTATCATGTTGCTGGCCGGAAAAACGACCGCTAGGGTTTAAAGGGTTAATTAATATCGAAGAATATTCTAGAGAATCTACGTCTTTTAGATAAGTTGGAAGAGAATTCCATAGCTTTGGCCCAGCAATGGCATTAAATTGATGGCGGTTGAACCAGATTAAATTTATATGATGACCAAAGAGACGTCTGTGACTTGTGACTGATAAGCAAATCCTTTGATGCATTTAATGATAAGAAATAAAAAAGTGAATTGAATTCTTTCCTGAATCGAAAGTCAGGAAGATAATACAGGACCGATGTAATGTGACAATACTTTCAGGATCGGGTGATTACACGAGCCACACAATATTGGATGTGCTGTCGGTTTTCAAGAGTGGAGCTGTCGGTTTTCAAGAGTGGAGAGTTACAATAGTCAAGGCGACTAGTAAGAGTGGCGCGAACAAGCATCTCTGATGTTTTTGTGTCAATGGAAGGTGGGATTGTACTGGTATTACGTAGATGGAAAAAAGAACTCCGACAATTGTGCTTAACATCTTCATCAGTTGCCAACTTTTCATCCATGAAATAACCAAGATTACGGACAAGGCTGCTAGTGGAAAATCATTGAATTTTGAATACAGAAGAACAATTTGAATATTATTTCCATTTGTTGATGTGGTGAAACCTTGGTATATCACTTCTGTCGTATCAAGGTTCAAATTAGGAAGTTTTCTGTCATCCATACCTTGATGGGAAATGCAGCGTTCATTTCTATCGAGTGCGTCGTATTCTATGTCATGAGTGAAAATAATTCACAGCTGCCTGTCATCAGTGTAAAATGAAAATCAAGGCCACGGTTGCGGATAATATCACCAGCAGGAAGAACGTGAATAATGTACTGTAATGATCCATCATTGACTCTTGGAGGACGCCGAACCGAAGTGTCACTTGCTCTAATGAATTGCCGTCATTGACCTCACTTTGTGTGCGACCTGAGAGATGCGATGTAAACAGGCAAACGCGTGGCCCCCGAGACCCATTCTTTGTTCCAACCTTTCAATTAGAATTGTATGGGGTATGATGTCGAGGACGGTGCATAAGTCTGACAAACAAGGAAGGAAATGTTACGTTTATCCATGGACAAGAGAATGTTATTTTTGAACTCTTAGAAGCGCTGCACTTTGACTTGTATGCCGAGTGGAAGCCTTAGGAACAAGCCGTTGTCAGTCATATGGGAAATTAGCCGAGATGTGACCGCTCGCTCAGTAATCTTTGAGAGGCTAGTCGGTAGTTTATCAAAACTCACGATGGTTGTTTGAGATGGGACTCGACTAACGCATGCCCCATCTTCGAAGAAACGACGCCCGACTGTAGTGAGGCATTAATTAATTTTAAAATTGGTGTACACAATTCCGAAAGATTTGCTTTTAAAAACCATGTCGGAATAACATCTAACGCTTACTGACTGTTTTGCTCGCGCCTTGGATGTTATCTTATGGATTTCGTGGTAAAGGTTTGACATGTGCAAGCTATGCGGCAGACGTTGGTAGGTTTGTGACGTACCGCTAGTGTGAGAAAAATCAGAGAGTGAACTTGTATCAAGCGACGCTGTGATACATAGAGAGTAATCGGTTGACTGGACTGGTTACGTGAAATAATTCATGAGAGGTGAGGGACGTTGTACAAACACGAGTGCGCGAATGCGCACGAGTGTTTTACAATATAGTCCCTCGCCTCGAATGAATTATTTCACGTAACCAGTTCAGTCAAGCGATTACTCTGTTTATTACTTTTCATTATTAACGATAATTATATTATTTAACCCTTTACCTAACGTAACGGCCAGCGCTATTCTCAAAAATCGCCAATTAATTTTCATTATTTTTTCACTTTTTTGTCTCTAAAACATAGGTTATGACCCCTCATTGGAACGAGCTCGTCGAGCTCCTTCCAATGAGGGGTCATAACCTATGTAAGATGTTTTGAAGAAAACAATTATCAATGTGCCAGAAAGTATTGGTTTAGGCATTGTTGTTGTGTTTTAAATCTGCTATCTACTGTTTTTTTTTTAAAAAATAATCACAAAGTTTTGTTATTTTATTTTTGTTCACAAAATATAAACTTTCGTCAGATAGTGTGCCGAAAAAATAATGTGATCCGAAATTCATCAGCCTACTCGATAAATTTGTTTCTTCTGTTATTCAATTATATGGAGTGAGATTCCAGAACATTTATAAACATGATAAACAAAGCCACCATTAAAAAGGGTGTATCTGTAATTTCAAGTATGAAAAACGCTGCCCCTATGGCGAACACCCTATCCCCGTGGTATCCAGATGGTCACCCAAAGTGACGGTTTGTAACCATATTGGGAACAAACATTTGGACTTTCAACACTTTGTCTAGAAAAGCGATAATTCAATAGTGCATTTTTTGTCCGTCGGGTTCGATGGGCTGATGTGCTTCAACGAACATTGAAAGTGCATTTCATGACTGGAATAACGTTTTGCTATCTTGAGCGCATTTCCAAAACGTGAATTCATCCCTTTCGATTAACCCTTTACCTAACGTAACGGCCAAAACCGGCCAGCGCTATTCTCAAAAATCGCCAATTAATTTTCATTATTTTTTTCATTTTTTGTCTCAAAAACATAGGTTATGACCCCTCGTTGGAACGAGCTCGTCGAGCTCGTTCCAACGAGGGGTCATAACCTATGTTTTTGAGACAAAAAATGAAAAAAATTAGTTATTCAAGAATTATTTTTGCAAGTGTCGTCTGCTTTTCATGTTAGGTAAAGGGTTAAACAAAAGAAATCAAGAAATATCATTTTCTGACTTCTGAACTTGTGACGAGCCCTTGTATTGGAAATAAAGCCTTTTAAACACCACAATACTACCACAAAATACACGATTCCGCAACAGTCAAGGCTTAAATAATCTTTAAACTACGATTCTTGTGCGTATTCAACCTTATGCGATACAATGCAGTCTTTGAGAAATGTGCTTCGTACACCACACGTGGAATCTGGATTACGCGTAAGAAGATCATGTAACAACGCATCTGATAGGACGTTACGTGTCCGAGTGACGTTATGACCTGATTGAAATGCTTTGACACAAAACAGTGTTATGCAAGGATGTTGTCAGACCACCAAAGGTGATATTTTCCTTAAAAATATCAGCTCTATTCACTTAACTGAAGTTTTATCGAGGTATACATACGGAACACAACTCCGGTAGAGTACGTGGAACAGGAAAAAACGACCATTGGCGGAATTTTTCCCGAATTTCATGCGCGCCTTCGTCACTCGTGAAATACAGGAAGAACTCCACCTCAGGTTAACAAACATGCATTGTCTTATGTTAATAAAACATCCATAACTCGAAATAATATGTTATTTTGTTATTAAAATGAAAAATGCCCTGTTTCTTTTTCTATTTCGTTTCGGTGATAAAATTGACAGCGGAAGTACCGCCCACCCATGCTCATGTAAACAAAAACAAATTCGCACGCATGTACGGCTGCTGCTCAGTAAAATCGAGAAAAAATAATAGCGACTCTTAATAATCTGAATAATCTGAAGATCATAGTATAAATAAAATATACCCAAAGTAGCTTGGTGTACCAAATGTTTACCACTCGTGGTGAAGTGGTGTTAACCGCGCGCCGAATGCTCGCGGTTAACACCACTTCACCACGAGTGGTGAACATTTGGTACACCAAGCTACTGGTGGGTATATTCTATATGTACTCCAGTTGTAAATTATCAAGAAATGCTGGAGAGGTAAATAGAGGGTACCTATTGTTTTTGAGTGGATCCCATAATTATTCCATGAGTGACTTGCAGGTGAAAAACAAATTTATATTTCACCCGCCAGTCAAGAAGAAAAAAATATTTTTATCATATGCGTTGCCTATTCTAAAATATCTGAACGTTTTAATCCCAAGTTAATGCAAAGTAACTTCTTTAAAAGCGACACACATTTCAGTTCAAACGCCATTTGCGGATAGCCAACACCCCGATTTCAATGAAGATAGTAGTCATCCACAAAACAGAATAGTTCCCTTTTCACTGACAGCCACACATTGTCGTTAACGGATATTAATTTAATACCACTAATAACAACAACAACAACAAACAGCAAACATCTCTTACTTTCATAATAGTTCAGTGAGTTCAGTGAGTTTATTTTTTGTACGTTGA
This sequence comes from Pictodentalium vernedei, assembly GCA_031216915.1. Classification (NCBI taxonomy): domain Eukaryota; kingdom Metazoa; phylum Mollusca; class Scaphopoda; order Dentaliida; family Dentaliidae; genus Pictodentalium; species Pictodentalium vernedei. The sequence goes on from CM062297.1 coordinate 713,610,909, forward strand.
TACTATATTCACTGTGATTCGCCGATTATACATACACTGAAAATACGATTTTTAAATAACGAAATCGTCTTGTGTCAGTCAAGACGAAATATATGACGTCAACGTCTTCGCTATTTATTTATAAGTTTAACGGAAGCATATAATATATAGAATCAATAGGTGGGCAAGCCGAGTGGTTAAAACCCTTATTCTACGGGTGGTTCAAATCTGATTACCGGCCCGAGTACCTATTTGTTTTATTTATACCATGCCCTTAATAAATAATCGACCCTGTCACTTAAAATGGAGAAACAACGACACTTTCTATCGCAAACACACGTTTACATCTGCGCCGGTGGGCAGTACTATCGGCTGTTTGTGAATGCTTGATTGACAGCTAGACATATCGTCAAAGTTTGATTGAATTTACTTTGCTTTTTCAGTCAAATTATTATTAACAATTCTTAAATTTTATTTTAAATATTTAATTGTAGGTATTTTAAACTAATAAGTCATTGCACGTAGTAGATAGTACCGCAAAATGTCATATGTTTGAATGAAACATCGCAAACCAGTGTGGATGTATCGAAGTTGACAAATTACGTCATGTTATGTCATGGATGAACTTCCTACTGTGGGTGTAATTTGGTTTTAATCCCAGTAGACGCGTTACACAGTTAGTGGGGTTAAAAGCTAAAATTTAACATACAGGCTTTTCAAAGGTATTAACATAGGCTAGCATGGTATAAAAATATCTACTATTCAAAGTTTGCTAAGCACCAAATATTTAACACATCATTGTGAAATTTGCTTGTGACATATTTGCGATATTTTTGGTGGATATGATTGAGAAATGTATTGAGATGGTCCCCAGTGTTTACATTAGCTCTCTTGACAAACTTTTCGTGACCGTCATGGGAAGCATGTACTCCTTGATTTTCATGATGTGTTCGTGCACTGTCCACATGTACATGACATGTGTAGGGTATTCAATCTTCATTTCAACACAAACCCCTGTGATTTAATGATTAAATATAGCAAATGCATATGTAAGAAGACATTTGTCTGAAGCAGAAATGTGGCGGGCTGTATGGATGGCGGAGCAAGGGGCAACCCATCGTCAGGTTGATGAAGCCCTTGGTGTGCACCATACGGTGATCATCAGAACCTGGGCAAGAGTTCAGCAATATGGCACCTGTCTTCAACCAATGCTCACCCTGCTTGTGTGGAGTTGGTATGTTGGGGAGCTGACAGTTGCTCGCCGTTGCTCGGCGGTTCTCTCCGGGTACTCCGGCTTCCGTAAAACTGTCACGGTCATGGTTAGCCATTGTGCAGAAATATGTGACCTTAAACACCAATAAATAAATAAATAAATAAATAAATAAATAATCATTCATAATTGGTCGGAGGTACCCTCTGTATATCTGAGATTTTCTACGACATATTCGACCAGTCCCGTTGTATTACGGAGGGAAACCGACAAATCACGCAAACAGTAAGAAGCCATACTACTTCGCACAAGACGACACTAATTGCCAATCAACGGGAATGATTAACCTTTCTAAAATCACTTTTTCAAAAGACTGCTATTTATTAAACTGTTGGTGGCAGAGACAGGGCAACATCTGCAGCTGAAGACCGGTTTTTGATCATTCAGTCCCATAGGAATCGTTTTGGCACAGCAACCCAGCCTCGCAGTGACATTCAGAATGCATCCGGGATAAATGTTTCGACGCAGACTATCCGGGCAAGGTTGCACGAAGGTGGTCTCCGGTCGAGAAGACCATGTATTCGCATTCCGCTGTCCCAGAACCACCTTCAGGCACGATATGAATGGGCCATGGACCACGTTGGATGGACCAGAGAAGATTGGCGACCTGTTCTTTTTACAGATGAGTCAAGGTGCTGCCGAGACCACACAGATAGGCGGCCTAGGGTATGGAGATGACCAAGAGAGTGATTCCATGCAGCCAACTTTGCTGAGCATGACCGCTATGGTGGAGGGTCAATCATGGTCTGGAGCGGCATCAGCAGGGATGGACGTACAGAGCTCCGTGTTCTTGAACGTGGTACATTGACTGGAGTGCGGTATATTGATGAGATCCTGGATGTCCACGTCAGATTATATGCATGTGCAGTGGGTGATAGATTCATTCTGATGGACGATAATGCCCGTCCTCATGTTGCCCATGCTGTCGGGAAGTACCGATAGAGGGAAGGAATTGAGCGTACGGACTGGCCAGCAAGATCCCCTGACCTCAATCCAATCGAACATGTCTGGAATGAGTTGCAGCTTGTAATTTCAGCCCGTCCATTCCAGTCAAGAAGTGTCCAGGAACTTGGTGCCATGCTGCATGGCCCAAGAATGGAACAACATCCCACAAAGGACCACCAGGAACCTGATTGGGAGCATGAGAAGGCGTTGTTAAAAGTAATGGGTCTCATACCCGATATTGAACCCATGCCAGTTCGCACCGTCAACTTTTGGACAAATTGAAAAATGTCCTCTTTTACCAATAATATCCATTTTCCATAGTTATCGTATTCAAAAGCTAAAAAATAATGTCAAACACAAATAAAATCTTAATTTCTGTACTTAAATCATTAAAGATATAATTAAATAAAAAATATATACACTTTTAATTACAATGTTTCAACTAAAACGTAATACAGGTAGTTGGATATACTTGGTGCTTAGCAAACTTTGAGTAGTATATTATCACATGTATGTTTATGTACTAAATGTTAGAGTCGAACTCTTGTTTCTAAGGCCACATTTCGACGAGTCGAGATATAGTGTTAGAAACAAAAACGAGACTCAGGTATAACATTTTGTGCATAAATATGATGGTGATGATAGATTTATCTTACAATTCTCATCTGCAATAACTTAATTAACCCTTTACCTAACGAAACAGACTATCCCACCAAATTACAAATTGAGCTGTTAAAAAACATTATTTTTTAAAAGAAATTCAACAAAACCATATCACGGGAGCCACCCCCCCCCCCTAGAAAAAGCTCGTTGCATCGAGGGGGCTCACACGATATGGTTTTATTTTTTGAAAATATTTTACAAAAAATAATTAAAATTCTAAAGTGTGATATCGTGTGCGTTCAGTAAATGGTTAACTAGCATTTTTATTTCTGAGTTCATTCTCAGACTCATAAAATTCTTATCAATACTGTTGAAACTGTCTGCGGCTGCCTTGAACTTTTCCGATCCTTGGACAAACTTATTGAGCGTGCACATGTTCAACATTTCTAAAAGTCTGTACGCTGTAACAATATAACTGCGTGTTGTTCCAGACTGAATGCTTCCAGTGGTTCAGATACAAAAGCATAAAGGCAATGTGATTCAATAATGTAATAATTATACTTTTGAGAAGTGTTTCTTTTCTTTCGAATGTGGAATGGTGCTTAGAAAGTTTCAATATTCTATAAATAGTAACGTAAACAAATTGTACCCAAGCACGCGCTTGTATTATGCAGTTGCAGGTTACAAGAATTTGTATCAGTGGCCTCTGATACACGCTGTATTCGGGTAACTAGGGACTCAATACATACTTATTTTAAGATGAAAGTCCGTATCTCCTGATGGGAGATCAATAAAATAGGTTTCACGGTAGCGCGGCTCTTAACGCCAGGAACATCATCATCATGTCATATTACCCAAATTGTCGCTCACGAAAATTCAATAAAATTGTACTTTTATCAGAAATATGGTTTAATGCTGCTTCTATTATTACTATATTATCGTTCTAAAATAATTTTAACCCATTTGCTAACGTCGTGTAGAATATACGAGGGAACTGAAACTTGTTGCGTCAGTCTGAAAATTGCTGGAGTGTGGAGTTGGTATGTTGGGGAGCTGACAGTTGCTCGCCGTTGCTCGGCGGTTCTCTCCGGGTACTCCGGCTTCCTCCACCCTTAAAACTGGCACGGTCATGGTTAGCCATTGTGCAGAAATATGTGACCTTAAACACCAAGAAATAAATAAATAATCATTCATAATTGGTCGGAGGTACCCTCTGTATATCTGAGATTTTCTACGACATATTCGACCAGTCCCGTTGTATTACTGAGGGAAACCGACAAATCACGTAAACAGTAAGAAGCCATACTACTTAGCACAAGACGACACTAATTGCCAATCAACGGGAATGATTAACCTTTCTAAAATCACTTTTTCAAAAGACTGCTATTTATTAAACTGTTTTTCCCAAGCAATGATTATGCCTCGAAATGGGCTTGACTCGATTGTTTCAAGAGACTGTGGTCAATGATCATTTCTGAAGAAAATATTTAAAATTCTTGATGGATACCATATATACTGAGTCAAAAAAGAAAGTATAATAAACTTTGAGGAGCATTTTTTTTTTAGTGTTATCGACTTTTCACCCCAAACAAATTATTGTAAATTCAAATTTCGAGTCAAGCTATATAAATTCGCATAATTTCATGTTCTTACTGTTGCCATCGTCACGTCAGGACGTCGCAATTCAGATATGGGGTGAAATGAAAAGTTCACACATGCAGTCAATAGCGTGTATGTCCTCCGTTTGCCTCTTGGGTGGCAAGACATCGACGTTGCATGGACCTGATAAGCCTCTGGATGTCAGCCTGTGGTATTGTATTCCACTCCTGCCTTAGAACATTACGTAAATCGCCTAACATCTGAAGATCATGAAGTCGTACCCGACGGTCCAACTGATCCCAAAGATGCTCGATTGACGACAAATCTGGCGAAAGTGGGCCCAGGGAAAAGTTCGATGCTCTGCTCCTCGCGAAAGTCACGACAGATACGCGCCATGTGATATCGGGCATTGTCTTGCTGGAATAACTGCAATCCGACGTTAGCGTTGAACAAAGGGACAACAACAGCGTTAATAATTTCGTTCCTATATCGCTGTCCATTCAGATTACCATCGATGAAGATCAACTGCGTTCGATGGTGCAAGGAAAGTCCTGCCCAAACCATTGCACTACCCCGGACGAAACGGTCGCATTCCCGCACGCAAGCATCAGAAAACCGTGATTCATCACTAAAAGAACTGTGCTCCAACGCTGCTGAGTCCACGTGCCCATTCCATTCTGACGGTACGATGACGTTGGGTAAGGATTGGTCCGTGGTATGGCCTACTTCGGATGCCGTGTTCAGCGAGTCTATTGCGGACAGTTTGTGCACTGATTCTATTGTTAGTTTTACCAGGAGTAATTGCTTCTGTCCTAGTCGCCGGAAGGAAGCGATCCCGCAAGTGAGACGTCTTGATGTGTCGGTCTTGTGCAGGGGTCGTAACTCTTCGTCGACCTGAACGCGGTCGGTCGGCAGCAGATTCCAATGAGACGGTAAATGGTGGCCACAGTGACTCCGAACTCAGCAGCGAGCTCATCTGGAGGTATCCCAGCCTCATGCATACCGATGGCACGCAAACTCTGATTTTCCGTTAACCTTGGCATTTTTTAAAATGTCGGAAGACAAAAACTAGCGTGTTTTCTCAATAATTCAGGCTCTCTAGCACAACATAACACAAGAAAAATCGTCGGTCACCCATTCAATTTGACATTTTCGGGTAACAGGTGCTATTTTGAAATCCGTAGCAAAATTGTATACGGTTGGGTGGACAACAAGCCATTAAACTCTTTGCACGACTTCTTGTCCACAAACATGCAACATTAGAACTATTATATTTCATCCTTTATGCTATTTTTAACATTTGTTTCTATTATACTTTCTTTTTTGACTCAGTATATATTGCTAACGATTTGTATTTTTTTCTCTAGGGTTGTATATTATCTTTACATGGACGACGTGCCACTTCAGTGGGCGCGTTTGTGGAATGTTTTCAGTCAACATCTGGACCAGACAAACTTCGATTAGAAAAAATATCGCCTTCCACAGAGGGTTAGACTCCAAAAAGTGCAATCGGCCTTTTTGTCTAACAGACACTATTAAATGATACAGTGCTGGAAGCCGATATTTGGGCTTTAATACGAAGAATAAATACTCGAGCCTAAAGGTCTCATATTCTGTGGATGCCCCTCATATTATCTTAGAAGTGAAATTACTTAATCTATATGGGTTTGCCTTGTTACAATTTATGGGAGAGTGCCCAGAGGCACTCTCCCATAAATTGTAATAAGGCAAAGACACATAAACAAATCAATTATTCATGAGCCAAAATAACTTTGCACGCTACCAGTTAATAAGTAATGTCTTTTGTACTCTTGCTCTGTCTTATTTGAAACTTGGAACGTCACGAGCCACCTCATTTCATTAAAGTTTCAGTTTATTTTAACTCTCAATCATGCATCGTCAAAATGAATTCATGTTTCGCAAATACTTAGACGGTAAATGTTAAAATATCAGAAGATCAAGTATTGTGGGTAGAATATGTGAAAAGCAACTCCATATTTTATAAGCAGATAGTGAGATAAGCTGTCAAAAATGAGGTGAGTGATGGCATTTCCGAATGATCCTAAAAATTATTTCCCATACACTTTTGGCCATCGTCGTAAAATGTTTTACAAATTACCCAGACATGGTCGGGGGTCCTAGTTTTAGAGAGTTTGGGTCGGGGATGATGGAGATATGTGATATCTCCGACAACACTTGTGTTGCTGATTAACTGTAAATATGCTTCATCCTGGTTCACATGAGATTTTGTATCGTTTCGGAATGTTATGAGTGTTTTCTCTATCCGTGCCATTTCATGGACGTATAAAAAGTAACTGCATCAGAATAGATTAGACGTTCAAAAGGGTTAATGGAGATAACCAGCTCAGACGATCTATAAACCTATGTTTTAATTTCCAACGACACTTGCTTGGGTAGAGTCGGCAATTCAATAAAGCAAAGACTCCTTTTTGACGGAACCTTTTGATAACGTGTGTGTCATTAAATGTCAAAGTGACGGTTCAAAAATGTAATTATCTCCACAGTCAAGTCATTACTCGAACTTGTTTCGTATGTAAAAAAGAGAGGAACAATATCATTTTGCCTGTTAGAAATTTGAGAGTAAAACGGAAATAATGTTGTATAAGCTGTAAGCAATATATATCTACCATGGAGAAGAAATCCTGTGGGGAGACGTGGTTATTTGCACGACCCAAAAATCTTCATCTCGTCGGTCAACTGAAAAGCAGAGTTACGTTGACCAATAGTTAAGATAGTTTCAGTCCTGTATAGACCTCATATCAGGGTTTAACTGTTGACGCCAAATTGTCACAACACAATCATCTACTCTGTCACAATACTCAAAGCAAATGAGATTCTTATGTAAAACAAATTATTAGGCGGCTTACCTACCCCGCGAGATTGAAGACATAGATAACTATTCTTCGTATACGGTGAGATCTATTTCCATCTTCGCCCAATGGTTGTCCATTCGAACACGCTTTCATCATGCACATTTTCTTCTCGACCGCATAGAGCGCAAAAGTATGCCAACATTCCTTTGTTTAATGAAAAAACATATTGCGCACTAAATAAATGACATGTTCAGCCTGCAATGCAAACCGATTTGCAGATTACATTCCCCCCACCACATACATAAATGTCTGGAAAACTGAGGAGCAGAATCCCATTCTTCCTACCACTTTCCCCTTACACTCCCTTAAGATGGTGTGCAGTCAATCAAATTGTATAAGGCTTTCTGTCGGTGAAGTTTGATTACCGAAACTCTATTACGCTGACTAGTGCCTCAGCGTACCAGCTTTCACATCATCAAACTTACAACGAAAGCCTGTCTACTTTCCAAGATCAGCACTTGTCTGTTATCAATAATAACTAAAATGTACTGTAAATATTCAGTTTACATGAACGGGAAATATGCGCGTCACATCATCAACTTGTTCGTTTTTTGCAGCAGTCATCAATCGGTGATTGTGAAGCATCGCAAAATTAAAAACTGTCCGAAAAAAGTTTTTTGTCGAGCACTCACTATAAAATCAGCTGGGTTAAAAATAAACTCAAACCAACTGGGCTGAGTGAATATGCGTTGGCCAAAGGCGACTGTCTCCACAATATATAACCGCCATAGCCAACCTTTGTTGGCGTTGGGTGTAATATATTCCAGCTACCCCACGACTTGAACCCGATTAACACTACGATCTATTTGAATTGGCCGATGCCAAATAACCTAAATCCAAGCCTAACATAAGGGGTATGACCCGGTGTAAAAGGAATGGAAGTCCGTAGGAACGTAAGTCCCTCTGGAATCTTATTTCGCGGAATTATAGTCCTAGATCTAACATTTCTAGGAATAGTAGTCCGGCGGACTTCTATTCCTAGAAATGTGAGACCTAGGACTATAATTCCGCGGAATAATAGTCCAGAGGGACTAATTTTCCTACGGACTTCCATTCCTGTCACACCGGCAACACAATTCACGAAAATCGTCATTCAGACTTTATTTGTTTCAATTTTTGCTCCAAAGAAGACATAGCTCACGTAGGACGACACATTCGAGGGAAGCCGGGCCACCTCTGTATCTGACTTTTGCGTATTATTCATTGTCCGTTGATGGGTGGTTGCAGAGCTAAATGCATCAGCTCTTAACTATTTGAAATACTGAAGAAGTTGAATAACTTGCTGAGAAAATATTAACATAGGGGAGTATCCCCACAAATATGTCAGATTATGACGAACAAACATTGTGAAGCGGAATAAAATCAGATATTATACCTCCGGTTTGAACCCTGAGGTCTGTTGGCGATAAATTTATGCCTTAAAGAATAAGATTTTAGAGTTAAAATATTCTTTGGTGCAATGTTTGAGGTAGATAGAAATTAAATGAATTTATTTTAGAAATCGAGATCAACAATAACGTCTCCGTGTTACCTGAAGCGTCTTTTTCAAAGGCTGTTTCTGGCTTTTCTCATTGGAACCTAGGACGGGGGGGGGGGGGGGGGGAGGGGTGGTTAATCATTTTCCAGTCCGGATATCTTCGTCTGGATTGAGGCTCTTGATTTCTATTAGCTCTTGCAAGTAATCGTCTCCTCTCTAATGAAAATGGATTTAATGCCTGTATTTTTGTCACACACACACAGTCGGTCAAACATTGGAAACAGTGTGGAATCCCAGAAGAAGTGGGGGCATTGGAAACGCTAGAAACATTGTAAATGCTGGATCGGAAGCGGTGGAAACAATGAAAACATTGGAAACCGTGGAAACATGTGATGCAGTGAAAACAGTGGAAACGATGGGAGCATTGAGAACATTGGAAGCGCTGGGAAACATTGGAAACGGCGGAAAAAACATTTGAAAACATTGGAAACAGTGGAAAAATGCGGGCACTGTGGAAGCATTAGGAACATTGGAAACGCTATAAACGGTAGAATCACTGGAAACACTGACCATGGCAACAGCGGTAACTATGAATAAGTATGGTTAAAAACACTTTCGTTTTGCTCATTTGTGATTATTTTTTAATTTTTATTACAATTTGGGGAAATCATTCTATCTGTATTTTCAGTCTGTTAAACGTTGCAAAGGACATGTGTTATTACCAATGGGAATGTTTAATTAATTGTAGTGGAAAAGTCACGGCAGATTTTATTATTGCTCTTATTTTCCTTACCATTTTCAGTGTTCCCACTGTCAACATATTTCCCATTCTTTCTTTGTATAATCTGTGTCAACCATTTTGCATGTTTGCAAGATTTATTAGCGTGTAACTTACAACTCTTTCTGGAAGATCCATAGGTCTTGCTGTTTCCATGACCTCCAGTTTTTCCATTCATTCATTTTTTCAGTTGTCCCAAATTCCAGTGTTTCCAATATATACAACGTTTCAATGTTTCCAGTTACCAAGGTTCTGTAGTTTCCAATGTTTCTCCTGTTTCCAACATTGTGTATGCTTCCACCGTTTCCACAGTTTCAAATGCTTCCTACGTTTCCAATGTTTCCACATTTCCAACTTTTTCCGATGGTTCCAGCGTTTCCAGTGTTTGCATCGTTTCCATTGTATCCACCATTTCCAGAGAGCGTGGTGGCTCAGTGGTAGACTGTTGGATTTCTATGCTAGAGGTCCCGAGCTCGATCCGAGTTGGGCAAGGCACTTTATCCCGGTTGCCTACACGGGGGCACAATGACGCCGTGTACTAAGGCGTACTGCACGTCGATGGTGCACAAGTCTTCAACCGTTGTAGCCCTGCTTGAGCTGAGCTTGAACAGAGTTAGAATGTTGAGGAGCTGACAGTTGCTCGTCGATGCTCGGTGGTTCTCTCAGGGTACTCCGACTTCCTCCACTCGTAAAACTGTCACGCCCACGATTAACCATTGTGCTTAAGTATGTGACATTAAACACCAATAAATAAATAAATAATATCCACCATTTCCAATGCTTTCACCATTTCCACGGTTTCCAATGTTTCCAATTTTCCCACCATTTCTTATGCGTCCAATGTTTCGGCTGTTTCAAATGTGTGAAATGTTTCCACCGTTTCCAATATTTCCATTATTTCGAATGCTTCCACAGTTTCCAAATGTTGTAGTACTTGTAGCATTTAAACATACCCAAACACGTACTCTACTTTCAATATCAATTGTTCTAGGTTGATGAAAATACGTTAAAAAATTAGCCTGCGTTTCAGAGATTCCACTGTTTCCAGTGTTTCATGGAAACAATGTGCGCTATAGTTATATTCAATCTCATTTCATGCCATTTCTACAGTTATTATAGACGCGAATTGCGGCTTCGGTGGTGAAAGAAAGAGTTTGTAGGTTCGAACATAGGACATTACAAATTTTGACAATCAGATTCTTCTTTGACCCATGAAACTTTAATTAAACTGATAAAAAGATTTGAACGCAGAACATGGATTTTGCCTTGTTCAAATGGAACATCACGAAACGATCTCTAATCTTCGTCCATCAGATCTTCTGTGATGAAGTTGTGTATATTCAAAGAGGATGGAACATTTCTCTACGATTTGGTACTTTTTCTCTGCGAAACTAAATAACTCATTATTCAGTGGTGTGATATTTCACTTTTGTATCTGATTTCAGTCTTTTTCTTTCCCAACCACAAATTTTATTCCTTTAAATGTACATGAAAATGGTCTGAAAGACCATTTTCATGTAAATTCCAAGTAGTAAAATATATGTAATGTTTTTCATGGTGTACGTTATATGGGAACATAAAACTTGAAATGAAAACTTTCCCTTTCTGCAAGCATGATTTCAATACAGTTTATGTGGAGGTGAATCACATCCCTGATTCCTAACCTGTCTCGTAAGTTTTTCAACAAGCAAGTAAATTGCGATATCTTTCGCAGCGAATACTGTCGTCTTCGGCTTGAACTTCACTTGAAGTTGAACACGAATAGTTCGACTTTAGCTTGGATTGAACCCAGTGGCGTACATCATTCATTTCTTTATTGGTGTTTAGGGTCACCTTTAGCATCTATGGCTATATCACGACAACCCCTCACTACAGAGATGCTCATTTGTCTCCAGTAGTGCTGTCCCTGCCCACGTGGACTACTACTATGCAGAAATTTTCATGAGGAAGTTTAAATCCAGTTATTTATTTATTTATTTATTTATTTATTTATTTATTTATTTATTTATTTATTTATTTATTTATTTAATGACAATTTCGGCAGCCAGGGTCACGTCTTGTTGGGCAATTGTACGAGTGGAGAAAGTCGGTGTACCCACAGAGAACCACGGAACAGTGGCAAGCAACTGTCAGACTACCCAACGTATTAACTCCGTACAATCTGGGTCAGCATTAGTTAAAGGCAAGTGCACAATCGACGTGCAGTGCGCTTTAATACAGAGCGCCACCGTGCCCCACTTGGGCAATCAGGATTAAGGGTCTCGCCCAAAGATATATCGCAGTTACCGCACATCAGTATATAACAGAGGCTGTAGATGGGTGAGTAACTAGTCTTCAGCTATTATAAAATGAACGTCTTTGAAATTAAATGTGTTCAAATTCTTAAACGTTATATAAAAATGAAGTATATAAAAAAATTCATGTTTACAGAGTATGTTTCAAATTTATCTTGGATCTTCATGTTAACCGTTTACCTAACATGAAAAGCAGACGACACTTGCAAAAAAAATTCTTGAATAGCTATTTTTTTTCATTTTTTGTCTCAAAAACATAGGTTATGACCCCTCATTGGAATGAGCTCGACGAGCTCGTTCCAATGAGGGGTCATAACCTATGTTTTTGAGACAAAAAATGAAAAAATAATTAAAATTAATAGGCGATTTTTGAGAATAGCGCTGGCCGGTTTTGGCCGTTACGTTGGGTAAAGGGTTAAATTCTAGGATATTCATAGGTAAGGCAGAAACATTATATTTGGGGGAGTATCACAAAGACCTTGATGACGTAAACACAATTCAAATTCATGTGTGTCTGGACTGCACTAATGTGATGACGTTTCCCGAGTGATTAAGATAGAGCACAACGACAGTGGAGTACGGGCGACCGGAATGAACGACCCGAGGTGTTTTTTGTCATGTGTGTCATCATCGCCGTAGGTCCGAGTGAAATATAGGAAGGAAAAACTCCATAAATGATCCTTAATTCCTGCCCTCCCCCCCCCCCCCCCAACGTACTCCACCTGAGTTGTGTTCTGTATTTATATCACGCGCATAAACTTGATTTAAAGTACTGAAGCTTAGATTCTTAAAGAAACATATCACCTTCAGGAGCATTTTGTGACGAGGCATTTTATTCACGTCATACGTCAGCCGGTTGCATAACGACCAACCATATACGTTCTTACATTCCCTACTTACATGTAGGCCGGATTCCACGCTTGATGTTCATAACGCATTTTTCAATGATTTATCGTATCAGGTAATGTTTAAAACGGACATGAATCGTGGTATGATAAATATATCTGAAATGCTTTAATAACGGTTATTTCTCTTTGCACAAAATTCGAAAAATTGAAATAATTTATCTGTCGCATTGAGGATTCGATAAAGCAAGAGGTAATTTATTTCACTTCCAATGTTCGATAAAATTGGTTCCAACGCGAAAAAGGTTTGAAAAAGTAAGTATATCTCGATGGAAACATTATAGTGAAGAACATCACATATTGTAATAATGCCCAAGTAACTCAAATTACTCGTACAGTGTAATTAAGCTGATTAATTAAGCCTGACTGTGCAAAAATAATTTTCGTTTCGGTGGAATAGAAATCATGTAGAGAGATTTCTGCACTTCTTTGATTATTCATTCTTAAGCCTAGATCAGGTCATGCTGTTCCGAGAAGATGGAGCAATGGTATGCCTTTAAGCGCCCCACGACTAATTAATCTCTCCGTTTGAAAATAGCAGTGAGCAATTTGACTTTTATCAAAAATTCAACACATCACTGAATTAACCCGCCACATTGGCTTCTCGCTAATTAACCCTTTACCCAACGTAACGGCCAAAACCGGCCAGCGCTATTCTCAAAAATCGCCAATTAATTTTCACTATTTTTTTCATTTTTTGTCTCAAAAACATAGGTTATGACCCCTCGTTGGAACGAGCTCGTCGAGCTCGTTCCAACGAGGGGTCATAACCTATGTTTTTGAGACAAAAATTGAAAAAAATTAGTTATTCAAGAATTTATTTTGCAAGTGTCGTCTGCTTTTCACGTTAGGTAAAGGGTTAAGACCCCATTGCCTGTTTTAGAGTTGCTTTAACCATTTTTGCTTTAGAAATAGCGACCGCAATATCAAACAGCACCTGGGACACTGATATTTTCTTTAGTTCTGATTTTTTGAACTTCAGATGCAGAAAGTATTTTTTTTCTCTTCGGCTATCAAGTAACATAGTTGCAGTTTAGAATACCGAAGGTAGCCAATAAATTATTTCCCAGCATACAAAAGTATTGGTTCCGAACCCTATATTTGTTCAATCAGCATTCACGTAACGAACCATTGCAAGTTCCGGGAGCACGAAATTATATATGGCATGCTTATTCTAGATCCTACAGGTAAAATAATAAATGTAATTAACATTTAATGAATCGTGAACGTGGAAATAAGATTCGAGTTTCGATCAAAGACAACGTCATGTCACGAACACATCTCCACACTTCGCGGGTTATTTATTTCTGCATCTACAGATGAAACGATAATGGACAAAAGTGGTGTTATTTTGTCTTCCCGCAGTGAGTTAATTTCCTTAAAATAAGTGGTTTGATCTATTTGTTGAATTCTGGTATTCGATTTGTCCGGGTAGGTATGCAAAATTTGGAAAAGATCGTATTACTGCGCTGCTGAAAATATTTACAAGACGCATCTGAACTAACGTTGTTATGCGCCTGAATATGTAGGTCTATGGTTCCAGCTTTTAAACGCAGGACTCTCAATTAATGGTCTGTAAAGATGCAACTGCTTGAATTTAATTTATATCGCCAATCCCAAGCGGGAATTCCACCATACATTTTCCTCTGTCCGAACCACTGAACCTAAAACTCAAGTTGTTCGGAAGTTGTCCCCGACGGAGTCGATCTCAGGTCTATAGCACACAATCGCCTTACCATAAATATTCTGTCACCAAACAAACTGAGCTAACACGGCACCCCCCAAACAAGTTGCAAGTAACTCAGCCAGTATGTTAGTTCACATTTACAACCAGTTCCCAGACCGATATTCGAGAATTGCCAAAAAACTACATTTTTGGAATTGTTTCCTGTGGTGATTCGTAATTGTCCACAAATCACCTGTATTCATTGTGGGATTTCCCCACTCGCCGTTTGCCTTAACATTCGATGCAACTGGAACAGATTAGTGTTTTATATAGGTCTATGCTCGCGAGTTTTTAACCCTTGGAATTCTCGTGGTATCTTCCACGCCAGTTCAGTGGCAGCAATTAGAAGAGTCCATATTCATTATTTGGGGAACGACTAATCAATATTTTCAACGTGCAGCCCCGAGGCTGCACGATGAAAATATTGATTGGTCTACCCCACGCATTTATTGAACAGCCATCCTATATAATGACGCTATGACGTATCATGTTCCTGACCGGAAAAGCGTCCGCAAGGTTTCAAAGGGTTAAACACGGGAATCTCAATTAATGGAAGATCTGTGAAGATGCAACTGCTTGAGTGTAAATTTATATCATCAGTGTCAAGCAGGAATTCCACTAGGCATTGCCCTGGGTCCTTGGCACTGAACTGAAAACTCTAAAGTTTTTTTTAAATTGGCTCCGACAGGAGTCGATTCTAGGTCTACGGCACCCAATCACATAGCCTAAAAATGTTCTGCCATCATACCAACTAATCTAACGATAATCCCCTCCCAAAAATATTGCATTTAACTGTGCCAATATGTTAGTTCACATTTACAACCCACTCCAGACCAATATTCGAGAACTGACAATTACTGATTTTTTGGAATTGTTTTCAGTGGAGTTTCGTAGTGGTCCGTCCATATATATAAGATACTAAGCATTTGACATTTCTAAAATTCCCGTTCCTTTTAATTTTCGGAGAGTATATTAAAATCAGGTTTTACCGGGAGTTGGGACTTACTAGAATACTTTTCAGAATTTGTCTAACCGTATTTTTTTACCCTTTGCTTTCTATTTTTACCCCGGTTTCTTTTCTTTTCGGGTTGTAATACACACCAGTTCAATGAGAACTTAGCTTACGAGAATTTGTATCGCCACATTTCATTTCTTTCATCGTCTGTGTGTATTTTTTCTTGTTGTGTCTGTACCCTGAAGAAGGTCTTCATCAGATCGAAAGCTAAGTGAAAATTGTTTTCTTTTCCTGTGCTGTTTGAGCTTTATTTAGACGAATTTCTTTCGCTTTAGGCCCTTGCATCCCTCAGGTCCAGCACACTTGAAGCAGATTTGTTTTATCAGAATATAGACCTTATATATATATATATATATATATATATATATATATATATAATGGGCTATGGTCCCAGCTTTTAAACACAGGAATCTCAATTAATGGAAGATACGTGAAGATGCAACTGCTTGAATTTAATTTATATCGCCGATGTCAAGCAGGAATTCTACCAGGCATTGTTCTAACACTGCGCCACTGGATTGAAAACTGTGAAGGTTCTTGGAAGGTGGCCTCGAATCAAAAGGAAAATGATGCCAAGCTTTTTAATAATTCATTTAATTTTGAGAGTGGGTAGAGGTGGTCCAAAAAGTTTCAGCATGCCTAGTAGAGGTCATTTTAGTTCAAGGTTAACGATTGAAATATTTCACCGCAAAGGATTCACCAACTCATTGAATTTGAAATATCACAACGACAAAGGTTGTAACAAGCCGTACAAGATTCCATATCAATCAGCTAAGGAAGACTTTTTTTTTAAATTTCCGTGCTTGAAGTTGGAAATCAAGAAATGTTATAGCCCCAAGAAAAAACTGATAATGAGATATGAAGATCGAAGTTGATTCTTAATTAGATAGAAGACTACATGAAACGATATCAAGCTTCCAATAACATTTTGCCTTTGTAGCACGTAATATCCTGAAGGTGTCACAGCACTAAATATTTCCCATAGGCGACCATTATTACGTTCAAGCTAAGAAATTTATGATTGCATCATTTTAGTTTTGGCACTCAAACATTTTTGTCAAGTTTTGCCCTTCAGACAACGTCTTCTGACCCGAAAACACGGGGTCATGCAACAAATAAGAGAAAAATCTGACAGAAAGGGAAGTACCGGTCACGTGCACATATTTTTCAGGGAATTCCCAACGAAACAACACCAAAAAGTCAATTGTATTTTTTAGGTCCAAACGTCATCAAATCACCCTCTTTATTTAACTGGAATATTCAAAAATAAAGCAAGATGTCTTTAGAATGTTTCAAATGTTTATTGAAAGAATATATTTCCCCAAGACTGCTTATTTTTAGAGATTGCATCATTTCCGACATTTCAAGGCGGGTAACTCCAATTCAAATATTTACTGCAGCGATACCTGAAGACTTCAAACATAATGGAGGAAATGTGTGTTTAAAACTATTTTTATCTACATACATTTTCATCTATGATGTTAAGAACATTTTATTGCCAACTAAGAACAAACCTGTTTAACATTAAACCCGGACATGAACGAAGAGGACTACACCCCTAAGTGCCCAAATCTAAAAGATGTTCCATTCCCGTGTCGAGAAGGCTGAAATCGATATTACCGTATCGAGAAATTAGTAATCAAGATTCGGTCAATAATGAATAATGGAATCACATTTTTAACCTGTTACCTAACACGAAAAGCAGACGACACTTACAAATAAAATACTTGAGTAACTATTTGTTTTCATCTTTTATCACAAAACATAGCTTATGACCCCTCATTCGTTCCAATGAGGGGGTCATAAGCTATATTTTTGTTATACAAAATGAAAAAATAATGAAAATTGGATAGTATGTTTTGTGAATAGCGCTGGTCGGTTGTGGCCGTTACGTTGGGTAAAGGGTTAACCGATGAAGATAGGACGTCTTTCCCTTTATGACATATTTTTCTTCTTGGATGTTACACTATCGACATAGAAATTGCAATGCTGTCTCGTTGTCGGTAATAAATTGTTTCTCAGAGAAAAAAACATCTGCCCACAATATGATATATGTCTGTTGTCTTTTGTTTTGAAAATTGTTATCGTTTTCTAAAACATAATCTAAAACATTATAAAACCATCCCTTGAGTTGAACAAGGTGTCAATATACTCATACATAAGTGGTTCAAACTTTAAGAGTATGAAGATGTGTCAACATATGGGCATTCTTCAAAAATATATAAAATATACACCTGGAACTTAATTAAGCACCTACCTAAAGCACCTACCTAACACGAAAAGCAGACGACACTTGCAAAAAAAATTCTTGAATAACTAATTTTTTTCTCAAAAACATAGGTTATGACCCCTCGTTAAAACGAGCTCGACGAGCTCGTTCCAACGAAGGGTCATAACCTATGTTTTTGAGACAAAAAAATAAACAAAATAATGAAAATTAATTGGCGATTTTTGAGAATAGCGCTGGCCTGTTTTGACGGTACGTTGGGTAAAGGGTTAAGCACTCCCTGTTTTTTCGCAGTGGTGTTAATAAAAACTGTCATTACTTCCATGCTCTCTTTCAGATGGCCAAAAGTGATTGTTTGCTGAAAGAATGGTCTATTGACAAATGAACGACAACACAATGATGAAAATGTTCAGTATTTTAATGACGCTAATTACACATATCCGTCACTAATGTTTTTGATGAAAAATGTTCTCTCGACACGTATGGTGATGGAACGGTCCATGATGAAAACAATGCAGATAATTACTGTCAAAAAATGTAACTTGCGATCTCCTGAACACAATAGCAGTGTCTGGTGTCAGTAGCCAGTGTATCCACCACGTGCCTGGTTGACAGCGTGAACCCTCCTCCTAATGCTACCAGTGAGCAGAGGCAACTGCTGCAACTCCCCATGCAATGCAGCTTCCAAATCGACCAAATTCTGCACAGGCGGATCCCTTGCTTGCACATGACGTCCAAAAAAGTCCCAGATGTGTTCTAAGGGTTTCAAATCGGGGCTCACTGCAGGCCAAGGTAGTGTTGTAATAGCGTTGTTCTGAAGGAATACTCTCACAGCATGGGAACGATGTGGGCTTGCATTGTCGTCCATGAATACAGGACGAGCAGCCAACGGGTGGTTGTCAAAAATGAGGTATGACAACCGGATATGGTGAGAATGTCCCGGATGTACTGGTGAACATTGGGATTCTCACGTACAGTCATCATATCAAGTTTACAATCAAGAGAGAAGCGTCCCCAGATCATTACTCATCCTCCACCATACGGAACAGTAGGTCTGATGTTCCTGGGCACGTAAGTAGTATTTCTATGCCTCCACGCTCTCCTGCGACCATCTGTGACGTGAAGCAGGAACCCCCTCTCGTCTGACCAATGGACTCTCCTCCACGTCATGAGATTTCAATGTTGTCGTGCCATACACCACCCCAAACGTTGTCTTTGGTGATGCTGATCGAACAGAACAGGACGCTTGACGACCCTTCCGGACCTCATACCAAGTGCTTTGAGATGGTTTCGGACAGTTATGTAGCGCAAACGCCTGTGGGGGAGCCAAAGACGTTTCAAAACCTCACTTGAAGCAAAGGATTCACACCTAAAGAGGGGTGCCAGACCCTGATCTTCCAGAGGAGAGGTATGTTGGGGTTGTCCAGGCCTTGGTCGGTCCTTAACATCGTTGGTTTGTTGATGTTTTCGGACAAGTCTGCTGATGACAGAATGACTATAGACAAGTTGCCTTCCAATAGCTTTGGATGACATGTCTGTTGCATGCATGCCAACGATTTGCCATCTTAGTGCCTCTGACATTCTCCTCCTTGCCATGTCAACATTTATTGATAAAAGAAGTGACAAATTTTCTTCTTGTTTTATACCCAAATATAGCATGTGGATGATAGTGTTTTTTGTGACATTTGTGGGAAGCCTGCTTCACGTGGACGTGGAGATGTGTTTGGGGTACGCTATCAACCAGAAACATCATGTTTCACTAGATGAAATGTACTGCAAGGCATATCAATAATTAAAACATAATAATCAGTAACAGCAACTTCACTGTCATGAAACATTTAAGGGGGTGCTCAATTAAGTTCCAGGTGTATATAATTTTATATGAAAATGTAAATAAATATGGTTGCAGTGATTTCCAGTTTCGGCCGATTTATATTATTTCTTCCGGTTGAGGTATGAAATAGACGGAAATTATTTTATTTTCTCCATGGTAGGATTAATGCATCGATCCAGCGTTGGAGATTGGTGGTGATCAAAGTATACCAATCGAGTTAAAGATGCGGGTATTTATGACATGTTCGTCATCCTGGGGCGATACAGCAAGACGTGAGCACTGTTTGCTTTTTTGATCTGGAAAGTATTGATATGAGATTTTATGCTCTTAGCTAAAAAGGGTGTCTTTTTTCATTGTATTGGAGATGATTTGAAATGCAGGGAACACGAAGTTGAAGATCGAACGTTTTAGACTTTGTATGTCAAGGTCTTCGATAATGAAGATTTTTCATTTGCAAACTGGGTGATCAGTTTCTTGTTGCAGAGCCATGACAGTACTGGCGTGTCTTGAGTGGTGTGAGGTGTGTATGCGTGCATTAAAATTGTCTACACAAGTGTTGTTGTGTATTTGTGGTGGGTAAATGATGATCAATGTATTGATTTTCATTTTTGAGAAGGTATATCTCTTCCAATTCAACTATGTTCCACTTCCTTGTTTGATTGCGACTGGGGATGGGGGTCTGGCAAATGGACTGTCTGAAAGTGGGGGTGCGCCTGACAATGATCGATTTTGCCTTACCTGGAAAAAAATAATTCCTACGTGACAACACGCGCGACACACAAAAAAAAAAAAAATTCGCTGTCGAGATCAGATATCTGACATTTGGGAGCACGATGGCTCCGTGATCAGAGCATTGTCTTTAAACCGAAATGTCCGCGGTTCGAACCTGATCAGCAGTAACTGCGTTGTATCCTTGGGCATTACACTTAATCCCGCTTGCCCAACGAATCGTCCGCATCCGCCCGCATCCGCCCGCGTAATATGCAAATTCAGTAATTGAAAAAATATTATTTTTCAAAAAAATTCAACAAAACCATATCATGTGACCCCTCGTTGGAACGGTTTTGTTGAAATTTGTTGAAAAATTTGAAAAAATGATATTTAAAATAATAAATTTTGATATCGTCTGCGTTGGGTAAAGGGTTAATCCTGCTTGACCATGTGGAGGCACGGTGGCACTGTGTATCGAGGCTTACTGAACGCATATGGTGCACTTGCTTGTGTAGAGTTAGTAAGTTAGGGAGTCTGACAGTTGCTCGCCGTTACTCGGTGGTTCACTACGGGTACTCCAGATTCCGCCTCCCCCTGTAAAACTGTCTGACACGATGGAATCCTGGCTGTGGAAAGTGTCGCTAAACTCCCAAAAAGGGAAAAAACATTTGCGAGAGTCAGTCTTTACCTTGAACCCTTTGCCCAAAGCAAGGAGACGAAAACTCTTCCAAAAACGTTTTTAGAATAACTAAAACTCTTTTTAAAATGTTTTTTCCTCCAAAACACAGCTAACGAACCCGCAATGTTATGAACTCGACTAACTCCAGTAGCTCAACGAGCTGGTTACAATTTGGGGTCACAAGGTATATTTTGGAGGTTGAAATTGAAAATTAATATTAAAATTCGATTGGTGATTTTTGTGACCACCACCATTTTTGTTAACACCACCAGTCATGTGTCGTTACGACACTTAACCCTTTTCCCAACGCTGCGGCAAAAAAGCGGTCAGCGCTATTCACAAAAATCTCTATTCAATTTTCATTCTTTTTTTTCATTTTTTATCTCAAAAACATAGCTTTTGACCCCATTTGAACGAGCTCATTGAGTTCGTTCCAATGAGAAGCCATAAGCTATGTTTTTGAAGAAAAAGAAAAAAAAAATTAAAAAAAGTTCAAGAATTTTTTTTTCGAGTGTCGTTAGTTAAACGGTTAAATTAGTCCCACCGAAAAACAAAATTTTGCTTGCTTCATGTTCTTTAGTCGCCACCTTAGTTGACGGAACATATAAAACACAAGAGACGGTATACCGGTTGATCCACTCACAGAAATAGTTTAAAAGGCCGTCATAAAATCGCAAGGAAATAACTATTTTACTATTTTGGAATAGCAAAAGTTTCTAAAAAAATATTTTCTGATAATTCTAAATAATAATAATAATAATAATAATAATAATAATAATAATAATAATAATAATAATAATTTTATAGCATCCAATCCACACATGGTGCTCTATGACTGTTCAAAACTGGAAAATGCCTTGTGGAAAAAGTACGTTTTAACCCTTTACAGAATATAAAAAGCAGACGACACTTGCAAAAAAAAAAGTCTTGAATAACTAAGTTTTTTCATTTTTTGTCTCAAAAACATAGGTTATGACCCCTCGTTGGAACGAGACCTCTGTGGCTTGTGACTGACAAATCAAATTAGACAAGTAGGGTGCAGATCCGATGACGCATTTGAAGATAAACAAAAATGAATTGAATTCGCTTTCGAATCGGTAGCCAGTGGAGATCAAGAGTGACCGGTGTTATGTGGCAGTATTTGAGAGACGGGTGTGAACAAATTTGGGTGCGGTGTAGCTTTTCGAAAAGTGGAGTTTTCAGAACCTATCAAAAAAGAGTTACAATAGTCAAGGTATGAACAAGCGGCTCTGATGTTTTTGTGTCATCGAAAAGTCGAATATTACTGATATTACGTTGATAATCAAATGAATGCTGACAAATGTGCATAACATGTTCATCAGCTGTCAGATTTTCATTCAAGAAATAACCAAGAGTTCAGACACAGCTGCTGAAGGCAATCGTTGAATCTATAATATTGAGAGGAGACTTGGATATTTTAGTTGTTGTGGTAAACCTATCTATGTCACTTCCGTCTTACCATAGTTCAATTTGAGAACGTTTTCTGTATGCCCCGATGTCTGAAATGCAGAGTTTTGTATCGCATGCATCGTATTCTATGTCATGAGTGAAACTAATAGAGAGCTCCGTGTGATCAGCGTAAAATCTAGACCAAAACCATGACTCCGGATAGTTTCACCAACAGAGGTAACATAAATCGTGTAGAGTGATAAGCCTGACACTGACCCCGTGGTCACTTGTTCCGATGATTGTCTGTCAACGACTACTCCTTGTATGCGACCTGATGCAAATCAGCCAAGCGCGTGGCCTTTAAGACCTCTTCTTTGTTCCAGTCTTTCAATTAGAATTGTACGGTCTATTATGTCTAAAGCGTCGATAAAGTCTCTCAAAACAAGGCAGAACAATTTCTGTTCATCCATGGATAAAAGAGTGGCATTTTGCATCCTTAGAAGTGTCGTTTCGGTGCTACAGTTCGACCTGTGTGCAGACTGTGAGACTTTGCATAAACCATTGGCGGTCATGTAGAAAGTTAGCTGAGAAGCGACTGCCTGCTGAATAATCTTAGATCAGAAATGCCAGATTAGAGAACGGTAGGCAGGTTTTCAAAACCTCTGGGTCTAGCGATGGTGTTTGAGAAAGCGCTGGACTAAAGCTTGCTTCTTATTCGTAGGAAAGACGCCAGACCGTAGTCAGGCATTGGCAAATTTTAAAATTGGTGTACAACCATGTCGGAATGACGTCTAACGCATACTGTTTAGATGGGGCCCTGGGTATTAGATTATGGATATCTTCGAGTGCTAAGGGTTTGAAATGTGAAAGCTGTGCGGCTGCCTTTGGGCAGGTGTGTGACGTAGCACTAGTCTGGGAAAAATCTGAATTTGCACTTGTATTAAGCTCTCTATCAGTCAATCATCCTTATGCATAATGAAATTTGGTTGATGCATATTCCTTGGGAACAATCAAACAAAACGCCCAAGGACAAAATGGTCATATTTCCACAGCACTCAAACTGAATGGGAGTGTTTAGTTTTCATTTCAGTTTGGAGGTACTGCCAAAGGGGCATCTGTACCAAGTAAACCTTTATCGTTATGTCAGAAGTGCATCCTTCGCGGTGCAGAAACATTTGAATTAATTCTCGTATAAGTACCAAGCAGACACCCAAAGTGTCAATTTAAATTTTACTGCCTGCGCAAATCTGCCTTTCTGTTCCTTGTTTTTTCGCTCGTTTACTGTGTTGTTACTTACAGTGATATGCTAAAAATGTACTTACGTCTGACAATTTTGGATGCGATGTGGAAAATAAAAATATCTGGATATGAAAAAAACATTATAGAGATGTAAAGACTGACAAACGTTTCCAAGCTTCTTTTGTAACAATAAATTCGCCTATAGACCATATTTCGTATTTTCCTCGGAAATGTGAGCTGCTCATAAAAGGCCGACCTGTAAAATCACTTCAAAGTCTTGAACAGAATCCACGGACCCTAACGGTGGCATACCATTGGATCTTTTAATTGACCTCACTTTGCTCATTGGTTCTTCTTATTGTCCCCCGTCATGAGAGTTTGTCATATTTCGTACACTCTAAATCGGTTGGGTTAAAAATCAACCCAAATCGACTGGGTTGAGTGAATATGAACCCACTTTGGGTTCATATTCACTCAACCCAGTCGATTTGGGTTGATTTTTAACCCAACCGATTTTAGAGTGTATATTTGCCGATCCATTTAGGCATTTTACCGAGTGTTGGGGTGAACGATGAATAGAATCTTCACTCATCCCCAAAGCAAAATGAAATTTAGAAATTCGTCCGGCAAATGACCGTAAGTTCGGTCCAGACTTCATTTACTGGACGAGTTTCATAAATTTCTCAGTAAACTGGGATTTCTTGTAGATCTCCTATATATTGACCCTTTCCACAATTTTTATTCTGAATGGTATCATCAATATAACGCTGTCATCGGTAAATGAGCATCTGGAGTGGGGGAATGATAATCAAATTTTACAGCCCCTCAGGGTTATTTAGACAGAACACAGCGATGGTGAAGTAAGGGGGATGGCAGGAATCAACGACCCGGTTTGGTGTTTTTCCGATGTTTCGCGAGCGCAGACGGCGCGAGAGAAATATAGGAGAAAACGCACATGGTTAATTGATTACATCCCCTTCCCTTGCTCTACCAGAGTTGTGTATTATTTTTATTATTATTATTATTATTATTATTATTATTATTATTATTATTCACAACAATCATGGTGGTACAATAGTTTATTACTGACCTCCCTTGCTTTTTTCACAGTCCTGCATAGCCTCGTCTACTCGTCGCATTCATGCAAACAAATTTGTATGTTCAGAGGTTTAATCACTTGTCCATGCAAAACATGACTTTTTACTTGAGATTAGAAACAAATATTTGAAATACGTCAATACTATCGTTGTTCTGAAGATAATAATAAAGAGGAATCTTATTTTTTTCTTTGTCCAATCAATAATTTTCAGAACAGTACTCAGAACAGATGTAATCTCCTTCAAGAGCCTACTGAATACAGGATTGGAGGCTTTAAAATTGTAAAGCTAATTCAAGTCCACTGATCTGAAAGTCTGATTAAAAGTTGCTGAAATGCTATAGGATTTCAGATCAACATCATATTCAGGAATCTGTTATCCCTTCACCAACCGAATCGGCCGCATCAGCCCGCGTACTATACAAATTCATTAATAAAAAAAAATTCAAAACATTTCACCCAAACCATATCAAGAGACCCCTGATTGGAACGTGCTCGTTGAGCTCCTTCCAATGAAGGATAACAAGCTATGGTTTTGTTAAAATTTTTCGAAAAAATGTTGATATTATCTGCGCTATGTAAAAGATTATTTGTCTCTGGTTGCGAAACACGTTGCAATACATTTGTATCTCCCATGGTTTAGGAGCATTTTGAATTAACCTTTAACAAGCACATAACCTAATTCGTTCTTTTCTTGAAAACCGCCGAGCAACTTTTTGAGTTTCTTGTTTTTTCACACAAAGCAGATTATATAATCTTTACAGTTAAATGAGGAAGTTTGTTCTGTCAGTGTAGTGCTCTGAAGTAGTTGCAGCTTCTGTAGACTTCTTGTGATAAAATAGTTCTGTGGGAGTTTTATCAAAATACAAATAAAACTAGAAAATTGTGATCCTGTTGAATCACAGACTCAAGATGCGTGATAAAATAGTACTGAAACTACCCCTACTCAAGTGACCAAAACTGTGAGAGGGTTTTATCAAAGATCTAACCTTACAACAGCAACTTTACTTATCGAGCATCTCAACACACCAGGAAACAAAGAGTTTAAATTTAACCCTCATATAACTCATCGAAAACAGTAACCAAAGTTTGCGAATTTTCGTATGTTTTAAACGGTACCCCTACTCTATCAATGATTATGCTAAAGGGTTAAATGTCACAAACAAACTTGAACCATGAACTTCTTTTACGATCAACGTGACATCTTTATATACTAAAATTGTGATCATATATGAGTCGCCGTATAGGGATTTATACTTGGGAAGTTGTGCCGTTTTGCTAAAAATCACAAAATATGGCCCCATTAACGGTCAGTGGAGGTTAAAGGTGATGGCTCTGCTCGGTTATGTTGTTGCATCATATTACATTCTAAATATATGGAAAATTTAATCTAGCCTGGACTCACACTGCGCCATATTTTTCTGAAATTTCGCCATATTTTTCGCAGATTTTGGCGCGTAAAATGTTTACACTAAAAGGACGGTATGTGGAGAAACAACTTCAGATGGGAACAAAATTAATAGGTGTTAGAACTTTCAGAAAACGTTGGCCCGTTTATGAGTTCTGAAGGCCACAAAATGGAGGTGGATTTTGTTAATAAAATATGACATTTCTCTCTTAAGATACCCAGTATGGATAAGGGTTAAGTCTGAGGTCTCTACTTACAAAAGCAAGATTATTTAGTTTGCAATTCGTTACAAGGAAAAGGAAAAACAAAAAGTGTGAAGTTAACCCCCTTACAACTGCCCGAAAATAGTAACCAAAGTATGAAATTTTGATATTTTTCCAACGGTTCCTCCGTTCACGCAGGGAGAAGATGCGTTGGGTTAAATGTTTCAAGATAACCGATAACTGCAAAGAATGTTCATCTGTTAATGATCTATACGCCTATGCAACACATTTACATCACATTGCTGGAAAATTGAACACAAAGTGCGTGAATATTGTACAAAATAATTTACCACTCGTTCTCAAGTTAAAAACTGGGCGAGGGTTAAGTCTGATATTAAAACTTATCACATCAAGTTTGTTGAGTACATATTTGTGCAAAACATAAATAAGTGTGCAAACTTCCAGAAAAAGTCGTCCCGTTTTTTGAAATCTACAAGCCACAAAATTGAGGTGGAATTTGTTTAAAAAAAGACATTTCTCCCTTATTAAGATAACCAGAATGGATAAGGGTTAAGTCGGAGGTCTCTACTTGCAAACGCAAGATTATTTAGTTTGCAATTCCTTACAAGGAAAAACAAAACCTGTGAAGTTAACCCTCTTGCAACTGCCCGAAAACAGTAACCAGTGTATTCAATTTTTATGTTTTTCGAACAGTTCACGCGGGAAGAACAGTTGTGGGGTTAAACATTTCAAGATAACCGATAACCGCAAGAATATTCATCAGTTAATGATCTTTATCATATGACTCGTCCGTTTGTTCACTTTAAAACATTTGATATTTTGTTTTCATATTAATCAGTGATAAATAAAGCCTTCTGTCAATTTCATTGATCAATTTCAAAACTAGACAATTTGATTGGCTGAACAAAATACAACTGGGCCACATTTTCATAATTTGCATAATTAGAGTTGGGAGCTTTCATTGGTCAATTTCAGAACTGGACAATTTGATTGGCTAAACAAAATACAACTGGGTCACATTTGCATAATTTCAGTATGGAGAATTTACGTTATCTGTCCTATTTTGGGTGGGTTATATTGTATTAATCTTTTACCTACAAGAAAAACGCCATTCATTCTTTTTTTTATATTTTCACTTTTTGCTTCCAAAACATAGGTTAGGACTCCTCATTGGAACGAGCTCAACGAGCTCGTTCCAATGAGGGGTCATAACCTATGTTTTGGAAGCAAAAAATGAAAATTTTTAGTTATACAAGGATGTTTTTCCAGCTGCCGCCTGCAAGTCAAGTTAGGTGATGGCTTAAAAAGTCATACTAAGTGGCTAATTTGTGCGTGTGTCTGTCATATGATAAATAGAATATGAAATGAGTGTTTTTCTCATATAATATTTATGAAACTCGTCCGAATTTTCCGTTTGGGCTCGCCAGAGGCTCGCCAAAACGGAACATTCTTAGACTCGTTTCATAAATATTATATGAGAAAAACACTCATTCCATATCCTCTATATACGCCTGTGCAACAAACTTACGTCTACCCCCTGTCCAATGCTGGAAAAGTGAACACACAATGTGTGAATATTGTCTAAAATAAGACACCACCTGCATTCAGGTTACAGAAACTGGCTGAGGGTTAAGGTCACTTAAACCTAACACCGCGCGATCGTTGAGTAGACATTTCTGCACATGGTAAACGAAAAATAAGTGTTCAAGTGTGCAACAAACTTACGTCTACGCCATGTCCAATGCTGGAAAAGTGAACACAAAATGTGTGAATACTGTACAAAATAAGACCCCACTTGTATTCAAGTTACAAAAACTGGCTGAGGGTTAAGGATGCTATTTAAATCTATCACACCACGATCGTTGAGTAGACATTTCTGTACATGGTAAACGAACAATAAGTGTGCAAACTTTCAGAAACAGTCGTCCTGTTTTTTAGATCTACAGGCCGCAAAATGGGGTGGAATTTGTTAAAAATATGACATTTTTCCCTTATTAACCCTTTGAAAAGGTGGTATCTTCCATGTCAGTTTCATGGAGGCAATAGGAAGAGTCCAAATTTATTATTTGGGGGTAGACCACTTAATATTTTCACCGTGCAGCCTTAGGGCTGCATGCTGAAAATATTGATTGGTCTACACCACACATTTACCTTACAGTCACCCCCCTTAATGACATTATGACGTAGCTTGTGACCCGGCCGGAAAAAATGGCCTCTGGAGTTCAAAGGGTTAAGACAAACAGAATGGGTAAGGGTTAAGTCTGAGGTCTCCACTTGCAAAAAGCAAAATTGTTTAGTTTACAATTCTTCACAAGAAAAACGAAAATTTTGAAGTTACCTATCTTGGAACTTCCCAAACAGTAACCAAAGTATGTACATTTTGATATTTTTCGAACAGGTCCCACGTGCGCACAGGCAGAAGAAGCATTGAGTTGAAAATTTCAAGATAACTTACAACAGCAAAATGGTTTGTCAGTTAATGATGCACACGCCTGAGTAAGAAATTGAAGCTACGTCGTCCCCAAAGCTGTAAAAGTAAACACAAAGTGCGTGAATTGTGTACAAAATAAGACACCATTCGTATTCAAGTTACAAAAACAGGGTGTGGGTTAAGTTTGATATTTAAACTTATAGTAGCAAGTTTGTTGAGTAGGTATTTCTGCACACGACAAAACAAAACGTTTTAAGTTACCTCTCGTACAACTGGTCGAAAACAGAAATCCAAGTTTGCAAATTTTGATATATTTCCAACAGTTCCCACGTTCACGTGGGCAGAGGAGGAGTTGGGTTAACCCTTTACCTAACGTAACGGCCAAAACCGGCCAGAGTTATTCTCAAAAATCGTCAATTAATTTTCATTTTTTGTCTCTAAAACATAGGTTATGACCCCTCATTGGGTCGCCAATTAAATCGCCAATTAATTTTCATTATTTTTTTCATTTTTTGTCTCAAAAACATAGGTTATGACCCCTCGTTGGAACGAGCTCGTCGAGATCGTTCCAATGAGGGATCATAACCTATGTTTTTGAGACAAAAAATAAAAAATATTAGTTATTCAAGAATTTTTTGGCATGTGTCGTCTGCTTTTCATGTTAGGAAAAGGGTTAAACGTTTAAAGATAACTTATAACAGCAAAAATGTTCAAGAGTTATCTATTCGTCCGGGCAACAAATTTACGTCCACGTCGTTCAGAATGCCGGAGAAGTGAACACAAAGTGCGTGAATTTTGTACGCAATAAGATACCACTTGTATGTATCTTTTGTATTCAAGTTAAAACAGGGTGTTAGTTAAGTCTGATATTTAAACTTATCAAGCAAGTTTGATGAGTAGATATTTCTGCATATGGCAAAATAAAAAGTTTCAAGTTAACCCTCGTACAACTGATCGAAGACGGTATGCAAAGTTCTCAAATTTTCATATTTTTCAAACAATAATCTTACTCTAGATATCACTGAGCTAAAGGGTTAAATGCGACAAACAAACTTGAACCATAAATTAACAAGTCATCTTCCTATACTAAAATCTTTGGCATATATCACTCGCAGTATCGAGAAATGGCCTCTAGAAGTTGTGCTATTTTGATGAAAATCACAAACTTCGGCCCTTTGAAATCGATGGGTGATAAAGTTAAAAAAACGTTTTAAGTGATTTCATTACAACATGTTAGACCCTAAATATACAGAAAATTTTATCTTCACAGCACCGATAGTGTTCGAGAATTTGGGGGAAAAGGGTCATTTTTGCTATATTTTGTTCCGCCTGAAGGGGTTAATACGTTTTCGCTAAAATGGCGGTATGTGGAAGCGCCCCTTCCGATGTGAGCAAATAAGTGTTCAAAATTTCAGAAGAATCGTACAGCCGGTGTTCGAGATCTAGAGGACACAAAATTTAGATGGAAAAAAAATAAAAATAAAAATAAGAAAAAAAAAAACCAAAAACTTTTTTTGAGCAATAACAATAAGTATCACCACTGTGGTGGTGAGCCTTAATTAACAATAACTGCATATATACTCTATCTGTATGACAATAAGTAAAAAAAAGATAATAGCGTGATAACACGAAACAAAATGGAAAACAGAGGGATGTATAGATATATTTGTTTAACCCTTTGAACACGAGAGACCACTTTCCCGCTCCATGAATATGATACGTCATAATATCATTAAGTAGGATGGTTGCTAATTGAATGTGTGGGTTAGACCAATTAATATTTTCAACATGCAGCCTTGGGGCTGCACGTTGAAAATATTAATCGGTCTACCCACACCCAAATAATGAAGATGGACTCTTCCAATTGCTGCCGTTGAACTGACGTGGAAGATTCCACCAGTATCTAAAGGGTTAATATCGACCACTAATTATATTATGATGAAGAAAATAACCATTCATAACTCGGATAGATGACTACTGGTCTGCGTTGTATATTATCGAGACGGATCCGGAAATGTGCTCTCATAGTTTTCTCTTCTTCCTGTTGAAGCTCACAGAGATCAGGGAATAACATGTCGGGATTTCGATCTCCATCTAGAACATTTTAACTCTCTTTCCTGAACCAAATTTACTATCCATGATAAAGTCTCAAAATTTCGCCAACATTGTCATTAGATATCTCGAATCGTAAAAGCACCTGAAATGAACTTAAATGTGTTTCTTTCATACCCAAGCCAAACCGAAATCATTGGATATCTATCGAATCACCAACGCAACCAAGAGCTAAAAATAATACACGCCCTCTATTTACTGCCTCTGAAGAAGAGCTTATGTTAAGTGCCACTGCATCGTAGCTGTTATGAAGCGTTCAAATCAAGGCTATGGTTTTTGACAGAAAAAAGGAGTAAAACACTATGTTGTATGTTTCAATTTTAGAATCCGCTGTTAATGTTCTATTGTCATGTCGGTAGTAGTAGGTTCCATGCAAGGACTTGTGCTTTCTTTGGATAAGCTCATATTCGGCCAATGGCCTAGAGGCACTCCGCCATACACAAAATAATTTACCTCTGTTAATATAAAGTGGGTCTGTGTTACAGTGTATTGGAGAGTGCCTCTAGGCATCTTCCCACAAACGGTAACAAATCACTAGCTGAATCACACATTCTGAATGCTAAAAATGTTGCTGCACTCTTCCAATTAAACGGCAGATATCAGAATGAGTTGTCATATTGCGTTGGGTAAATTGTTAACCGAACCGTCTGCGAGAATGTTGTTATGGACGTCGGTATGGAGAAAATCCACAGAGCAAGAGGGTAAATGGAATTAGTTCTTTCGCGTGGACGTAAGCATGTTGTTCAGCCCAGTCTCTCCAGGTCAATGATACCTTTAAGTGCAGATCTACATCAGCAGAATCCGCATTCCTTGCTTCGTTAACAATTTACCCAACGTAACGGCCAAAAACGGCCAGCGCTATTTACAAAAATCACCATTCAATTTTCATTATTTTTTATTTATTTTTTGTCTCAAAAACATAGCTTATGACCCCTCATTGGGACGAGCTCATCGAGCTCGTCCCAATGAGGGGTCATAAGCTATGTTTTTGAGACGAAAAATGAAAATATTTAGTTATTCAAGAATTTTGTTTTTCGGTGTCGTCTGCTTTTCGTGTTAGGTAAAGGTTAATGAAAATAATACCCCGGTATGGAAAGCGAGGTTTATGATAGCCTTTAAAGTTTTAACACAACTTGTGATTGATGTATGACTTAGGGAAAAATTGTGTGATTAAACACTATTTAGTGAGTTTAGCCCACGTTCTTGCCATTATCGCCGAACTTCACCTGATCACGTTTCACGGTTATTTTACAAATTAATACTTGTGCATACTCTACGTGCATAATAACGCGCCAGAGTCTCACCAAGACACTTGATAACCGGATAAAGTCAAGTCCCGTCGTTAACATACTCGGACGCAATCATCGAAAATTATTGATAGCGTTTATTAGGCAACTCCAGGAACATTTGCGTGCTAACGCAAATCGTAGTCATATTTCTAATTACACTGAGGTACTCTAATAATAAAACACGTATGATTTATGCTCTTCTACATTGCTCATTTTTGCATGGAAGGAAGAATTTTGAGTTGCTTCGCTGATTTAATATTGATAACATAACATCTTGAGCTTCATCGTGTTACATCCACATTGCTCGGGAGCGCGGTGATTCAGTGGTTACGGATTTGGATCCCAAACCAAAAGGTTCACGGTTCAATCCCAACTATGGGTAAGTGCGTTGTGTCCTTGGGCAAGGCACTTCATCTCGACTGCCAACGTGGGGGCACGGTGTCGCTGTGTACCAAGGCGTACTGCCCGTCCTGTGCACTTGTCTTCAACAAATGCTAACCCTGCTTGTGTGAAGTAAGTACGTTCGTGGAGTATGAAATTGCTCGCCGTTGCTCGTCGGTTGTTCTCTCCAGATTCTCCGGTTTCCGTCACCAGTAAAACTGTCCGACACTGGGTGACCCTGGCTGTCGATAGTGTGGTTAAACCCAATAAATAAATAAATAAATAAATAAATAAATAAATAAATAAATAAATAAATAAATAAATAAATAAATAAATAAATAAATAAATAAATAATCATTGCCCACAGTTATATACAAGAACTTCAGCGGCACAACATGCCGACTCTTTCCATTTATAAAACACTCTAAAAATTGGTTTCTAACTTGGCAGTACATAACTGTGCAATAATTGCATTCCTTTCTCGATCAGATCGCGATTTGGTTTTATACACCAATACCAGTGGATCGAGAGTATTGCGAGATCAAGACCGAATCAAGAAATACATACGAAAACGGCATTCGAGATTCAATGTCATCGTATGTTCTTTTCAACGAGTGAGATTTCACAGTGTTGTGGGGAGGAAAGCTGTCAGATACTTTCGACCAGATCGCAACCCAGTAAAGTATCTGTCCGCTTTCCTCCCACAATACTAAGATTCCCACACAAATTCTCTTCCCGCCCATGTTAACACAGTGTTGTCGCTCTCAAATTCTATGAATACGTAAATGAATAAACACACATTCAACTAGTGGACTTCCAGGGTGAACTCGGGGGTACGTTGGCTGAAACGTTGCTTGTGTTTTTATGCTGTTTTTCACAAAATAAGAGAGAACTCAAATAGGGTGGAGAATGAGGGACGAGACTCAACGGCCAGGGTTTGAGCTTTTTTCATAACAGTCTATAAACGTGCTTTTTCGAGGACAGTGGGTTGCTCGATCGGTCTCCCCGAGTTCTCCGAATTCATTCACCCATTAAACTGTCCAACACGACATTGAAATCACACCCATGCATTATGTGTTCCATAACAAATCATACTGTTTTTATCATACGGACACAGGGTTGTATCAGCGGGCTAACAATTGAAAATACACTGCGTCCTCCACAGACGGTATTTTCGATAGCCATTTTTTTATTGGGGTTTAACCCTTTACCTAACGAATCGCCCGCATCCGCCCGCATCCGCCCGCGTAATATGCAAATTGAGCAGTTGAAAAAAATACATTTTTCAAAATATTTCAACAAAACCATATCATGTGATCCCTCATTGGAACGAGCTCATTGAGCTCGATCCAACGAGGGGTCACATGATATGGTTTTGTTGAAATTTTTTGAAAACTTTAAAAAAATTATATTTAGAATAATAAATTTTGATATCGTCTGCGTTGGGTAAAGGGTTAACGACAGCCAGCTTCACCTCGTGTCGGACAGTTTTACGGATGGAGGAAGCCGGAGTTCCCGGAGAGAACCATCGTGCAGCGACGAGCAACTGTTAGACTCGCCATACTAACTTCTCACAAGCAGGGTTAGCTTTGGCTGAAGACCAGTGCATCATCGACGTGCAGTACGCCCCAGTACAGATCGCCACCGTGTCCCCGCGACGGAAATCGATATTAAGTGCCTTGACCAAGGGTACAAAGCAGTTACCCCTGGTGGGGATATTAGATAGCAATATTTCTTACAAACTGTCATTGATTACAGCGAAGCTCTGTTAATTGAATAGCTAGCTTCTTTGCCTGAGAAAACTATTGAATTAACATGAGTGTTCAATTAACAGGGAGTTGATCACTTCCCTGTATTCTAGAGATAAACTTAACATTTATTCTAGTATATCTTGTTTGACAGAGCTCATGGGGCTCTGTCAAACACGATATAATAGCTTAAATGCTTGCATTCGATGTACCGGGGCCATAGTGGTTGTTAAACAGGGAAATTCGGTGATTATCGGGGTAGTTGCTCGACATATTGAAAACTTTTTAACAAGAGTTTACTCTATAACCTACATGCAATTAGCAGGTCAAATTTGTACTGAAGGTATGGATGGTGAATGGTTTGGTGGTTGGGTGTTATATTCGATTAACAGGTTATTCAGTTAAGGGATATTCAATTAAGTCGGCCCCTTGTGTTATATTGTATTGTTTTTCACATACGCTTTTAATTCTATTCTTACAATGATACATTTTAAAAATTAATTGCATAAAATGATACATATAATTACCAGTTTCTCATGTGCTACTCATCAGATTTGGGAGATAAATATTCAAAATACCCGCTTTTACGGGTAACCAATGTAAACGCAGTTTTGTGGAACAAAGGGAAACGGGTTCGAAAAAATGCAAATCTGATGTTCAAAAGATTAATTTCATTGCACAATAAAAATGAATAAAATTTGTTGTTTTCAATCAACTGGATTGGGAGCGCGGTTGTTCAGTGGCCAGGTCACTGGACTACAAACGGAAAGGTCCACGATTCGATTCCGAACTGTGTTGTCTCCTTGGGTAAGACACTTACTCGCGATTGCCTGCGTGGGGCACGGTGCATGGTACACTTGCCTACAACCAATGCTAACATTACTTGAGCGGAGTTAGTACGCTGGGGAATCTGACAGTTGCTCGTCGCTGCTCCGTGGTACCCCGGTTTGCCTCATCTGACACGAGGTGATCCTGGTTGGCGAAAGTGTCATTAAACCCCAATAAATAAATAATCCACTTGATTAACAAGAATCGAGAGTCGTTTCAAACGGAAAACCACAACCTTTCACTGAAAAAATCATCCCAATGTGAGCCTTATGTGCTTCTAATTGGACGGAGTTGGTTGATAATATTTAAAAGTGCTCACACGTGAGTAAGACGATCTTTACAAAGTGTATGTTCCAAAACAAGTAGTACCGATAAATATATATCTCGTGCGTACGCTTTCGGGTACGCTTTCGGGTATACTGACACCTAGTCCATCATAGTGTTAGAATCGTACCCTTTTAGTGGGTACGCCTGAACTATTGATTAGCTGAATATTCGATGGGCCTTTAATAAACGACAAATGACCGTATTTAAATCGCGCTTTAATGAGTTTTCCTTCAAATGAAAAAAAATAATAGTGCGATTTGAAGTCAAGGGCATTGGCTTTGAAAACATTGATGGTGAGCAGGATTGTTGCCACAATTCAATTCACATTTGACGTTACATCAGAGATTTATTTGTAAAATACTGGGGTGGCTTTCTCACTCATCAAATCAGAACAATAGCCACCTCGCGATTTCTAACTCGTTTACGTGGCACGTAATCCCGATTGCCAACATCAGGGCACGACGCCGCTGTGTACTAAAGCGTACTGTAGGTCGATGGTCCAAACAGAATTTTGCTTGCTTCATGTTCTGCAGTCGCCAGTTGACGGAACAGACAAAACACAAGAGACGGTACACCGATTGGTCCACTTACAGAAATAGTTTTAAAAGACCGTCATAAAATCGCAAGGAAATAGCTTTTTTTACCTTTTTGGAATAGCATAAGCTTCTAAAAAATATTTTATGATAATTCTAAATTCTAGTAATAATAATAATAATAATAATAATAATAATAATAATAATAATAATAATAATAATAATAATAATAATAATAACTCATTTACGTGCAACGTTTAGCAGGATATGACGTGTTGATTCGTCCAGGATGTCTGAGAAATTTGCACCACTGTTACATCGTTATGAGCAGGGCAAGTATGTCAGTTACAACAAACAAAAGGAAAATTCACATCGGAAAAGTAGCTTTTCTAACACATATACTGCTGGATAAGGTGAAGCATTGACGTTAGGATAAAATTATTCTGCGTATTTTATTCTCGAGATACATAATCTTAACACACAATTTATTGACGAGAAATTTATACTGCAATATGTATTTCAGCCCGAATTTACCCCAAAATCAGTTTCAATGTTAATCAAGTTGCCACCCGAGGCACTTTGTTTTACATTTCGAGGAAAGAAACTATCTAGCTCTCAGGCCACCAGTCTAATTCTGTTAGACATTCGACGCTGTTATGCCATGGAACCAGCCTACCCCTCAAATAGGTCATCGCTCATACGTTTTGATTCACTCGTCTGGAATATTCAAGTTGGATGGAAAAACGAGCCTACGGTTCGCTTTTCCGATCAACTGATATATTCCTGACGATTGAATCTGAAAATTTTTATAAAGATTAATTTTTTTGTGAATTACAACAATAAATTTTATTCAATCCAAACTTGATTTGATCGACATTTTGACCTTACAATCAGAAATGCAAACTCACCACAACAGTATTGTTATGATTACGCCGCGTATAGTTCCAAAAATTGTGTTAGTATCTTGATATTTCCCGGG
Organism: Pictodentalium vernedei; assembly: GCA_031216915.1. Taxonomy (NCBI): domain Eukaryota; kingdom Metazoa; phylum Mollusca; class Scaphopoda; order Dentaliida; family Dentaliidae; genus Pictodentalium; species Pictodentalium vernedei. The sequence continues at coordinate 713,647,850 of CM062297.1, forward strand.
GGAATTAAATATGTATGACTGGAATGTATGTAACATGAGGAGAAGGGAATACCTGTATATCTTTGTAAGTGAAAGTACATCAAATTACATCAACGGCCATCTGTGCGCAAATTTCTACAAAAAAATGGGTAAACAAACAGCCCATAACAGCGTTTAGAATTACAGTATTACACTGGAGGTTTGAGAGCTTGAAAAACTATGCTTCTTCTCATTCCTACGTTCGATTTGCGACAAACCAACTTATTTTACTAACGATCATTTGCGAGCCAACCCACATGTTTTTGCCAATTTTGGAATTAACTATTAAACGTAACATAACAGGAGGACACTTACGGTATTTGGGTACAGTATTTTCCATCCGTTCTTTGGCGGATTCAAAGGCACGAGAAACAGGATGTGCTATTTCTATTGCTTGATGTTACATTCTGGTTTGATAGCTACTATTATATTCATTTCTTTTGAAATCTAAACGCAGGTTGTTGAGATTCCTGCGCTACTGCTCTAATCTCCTGCTTGTTTCGAATTTGCAAAAAAAAAAAACAAAAGAAAATTACCTGCCGTTATCTGAAAAATATTTGCTTCAAAGTCAGAACATGCTCCCCATATGTAGAATAAGTTTAATTTCGTTAATTTTGGTGGATTAGAACAAAAACATTTTCCAGTTGACATTCGATTTATTGCCTGTCACCGCAGCTTTCGAACTGATCTGGTCAGAATGGGACGTTTCGATTGGCCGATTACAAAAATGAGAGGTGTCTAGTCTTTTGATGGATTCAAGACGCCAGGTGGAAAAAATAAGTCCGTCAACGGAAATCCGCATGGAACATGTATTCCGTACGGATTTGTAAATATGGAACTGGAGAAAAAGTAATAGGCGTGTAATAAAAGCAAAAGACCTGAACGAAACAATAAATGGATAAAACTTAATCTTTCCGACTGGATCGCATTTAGTGTTCATTCACTGAAACCGATTTGGCAGATCATGTAATTCAGATAGTAGGTCATAGCCGACAAATACTGTTTTTTGGACGGAGAGGGTGGAGGGGGTGGTGGGGGTGGGGGTGTTCTTCGGCATTCACTTTTTAGATGAAAGAATTAATATGTACAACTATTTTCTTTCTCATGTCCGAAAGACTCAAGGAAAACAAATAATACTTCACTTAATTCTCAGAAACCAATACATATTTAATATGAAAAATGTCTTATCCAATCCTTTACGTGTCTGGGTCCGATATCACATTTATCTATCTAAGCCCGTGGAATATTTTACCACATAAAACGTCCATTTCATCTCATTAAATCTTCTACAAGCCGTATTTCTGATGTCACCCATCTGTTATATTTTGTCCTTTCATTTTTGTCTTTCACAAATCCTATTAAGTTCTTATCCATCATGAGAATGAAAAGGTCGCGTAACGTAACTCAATAAATAAACATTTACGAAAAGTGGAATGGTAGATTTATTATTTTTTGTATTGGTACTAAAGGTCACGATCAGAATATGACTGTATCATGACCGCTACGCATGTATGCAGTTAAGTTTAACTAATGATTTATCCCTTTGCTACCCACTGTAGAGGACGTTTATTCAGGGAGTTGGATACCCGAGCCTATTTTACCAAGGAAACAGATTTTTTTACTGCTATACTGAAGCAAAAAAGAAAGTGTAATAAACTCCGAGGAGCAATTGTTTTAGTATTATCGACTTTAATCCCATACAAATTATTCTAAATTCATATTTCGAGTCTAGCTGTATGAATTTGCATAATTTCATGTTCTTACTGTTCCCAGTGTCACGTCAGGACGTCGCGATATGAACATTAATCCTCTACCCAACGAATCGCCCGTATCCGCCCGCGTAATTCGCAAATTCAGCAGTTGTAAAAAATACATTTTTCAAAATATTACAACAAAACCATATCATGTGACCCCTCATTGGAACGAACTCATCGAGTTCGTTCCAATGAGGGATCACGTGATATGGTTTAGTTGAATTTTTTTTTTAATTTTGATAAATAGTAATTAAAATAGAAAAGTTTGATATCGTCTGCGTTGGGTAAAGGGTTTAAAGCATTTGCACCAATGCCGCCACCCACGCTTCGCCCAGTCTTCCTAAACACTACCACTGTTGAAAGCACATTTAAAGTTTCCAAACAATGTCGACAATGAGCAGTTGTTATTGGCTAGTCCTGTACAGTGTCTTGTGCCGGTAATTATCGCACCCGTATTTTATCGCACCTGGGCCTATTCAAAAAAGAAAAGAAAAGAAAAGAACAGAAATTACCTAGAGAAGAAGAGAATATAAAAAAATAACAATTGAAGGGCGTCAGCATCTGTCACTTTTGCGTGACCACTATCCACGGATCGTTTGTTCTAAGGTTTTTCATTCTGCCGAACTTCATTCCTTTAGACGTTTGTCCCACACTCTGTTATTAACCGTAATTACTTTTTATGCCGTTGATGGCAAAATATGCCTCGTGAGATTTGACCTTACCTAACACATTTACACCTAACTCAGCCAAGTAGCGCGTTAATAAAATATTGCAGACTTGCGAAGGCAATGATTATGCTATTAGAAGAAGCCAGCACTGGGCGGCCTAACCGGGAAAAAATTATTAGGATACATCAAGATTAAAATCCCCAAAGTTCTGAAAACTGACCGAACTAAACAGCGTATTTACGCCAGCGGAAACTCTTGAACTCTTCTACTACCGTGAGGTCTCCTGTACAAGAGTCCTGGCGATAGCAGCAGAATTGAAGAGGAGACACTTGGAGAATTTTAAGAACATCTCCACGATGCGAAAGTTTCCAAATCGACGTGACTGAATACTAATCGAATAATAATTGGAATACGTTCACATTTACACATTATAGTCAAGCTGTTATAATTTAATTTTCTTTAATGATATCCACTTTGCATTCATATAATCGGTCGATATGAGTTTTTAGTAACTAGATAAATGCTTTTCCAACTACATGAATGTCTTTACTTTTCCCATCTTTCATAAATATTGCGGACATGTTTATCGGTGCAATGAAAGTGCAGTTTCACAAGGTAGCTGCAGTTTCACAAGGTAGCCCGAAAAGTCGTTGAAGTTGGTTAGTCTGTTACCCAGAAACAATCATTCGTAAGTGGCCACTAAAAAGTGGGTCGCGTTTGGAACTAAGCAAGGCACTATTCATTGTAATATTCATTGTAATACTGATAAATTTACAACTTTCTAGTCGCTTCGGCTACACTAGTTTTCCTCTTCAGTATTCATGGCTGTATGTAATGGTTCATGTTAATAATTATAAAACTGTTCTGTGCACAAACTCTGATTCAGGGTCCGTAATATACATCCTCGTTTGATATTTCTACATCATAAATGGCGGAGACCTCGACTGCATTATATTACAAGCAACCACTCTAAATTATATTATAAGAATTGAAATTAATTATCCATCACTTTATATATGTATGAATATGGGGTGGGTGTGTTAAGTTTCATAATCTCTGTGGGGAATTTACTAGGGCTCACCTGTTAAGACAGGCGAAAGAAGATACATGGATGAGAGCCTAGAGATGCGTTCACTAAAAGTCCTGCACACTAACCATAACAGATAATGACTTGACGATTGGGAAGTCATTTGTCATCCCCAACACTATTTAGCATCATACAGTCCCCAGGCCTATGCTGCAACCTCACAATGCTGTAACGTTAAAGCTGTGTCCTGTTGATGTGTCACAAAATGCAGTTGCAGATATTCTCAGTTGTTGATAAAGGCCACATGGCCGAAAACTAAAAAAAATCCATAATTTCCGTTCCCTATGCACAACAAAAGTGATGAATTATATGGGGGTATTCAAACATTTTATACTTTAGAAAATTAACCATTTGGACCCTGATGGTATGTTCCATACCAGTTCAGAGCCATCACCTGATAGAGTCTATATTCCTTATTGGGCGGTATACCGATCATTATTTTCAACGTACAGCCTTGGTGCTGCACATTGCAAATCTTTATTGCGTCGCCTGAGTCCTAGAATGTCCTATGTCCCGTAGGGGACATAGGACATTCTAGCACTCAGGCGACGATTGATCTACCACACAAATTCACTGAGCACCTATCTACTGTATGAATTCAGGACGTATCACGATCCTGGACCGGAACAGCAGCCTTTCGGGTTCAAGGAGTAACTCTCCTACACTTACTGGCGCTTAGAATTCCCACTGAAGCATATATTCAAAACAAACTCCCTTGCCAGTTTGCCTTTGGTAGGGGTGGGGAGAAGGTGCCAAATTTAGCTTCTGCTCAGATCGCCATCAAGGCTTGATTTGGCCATGCTCAAAAGGCTGGTTAGAGTACAGAACCAATTGCTATATATTTGAAAAAGAAATTGAAAACAAAATTGAAGTCCCTCCCAGTTCTTTGTCCCGTCAGGTAGTATTGAGGCGGATAGTACTGGGACGGATAACTATTGGCCGATAATCACAGTGTTCAACCGCCCTCGCATAGGGTATGAAACTGTCAGAGTTGGTAGCTACTTTGGTGATATGAGATGCGAACAGGCCGAGAAGTTTGCCACGACAATTGATAACGTTGTGGTGAAAACACCATGGCAATCTGCGACGACTTTAACCCTTTAAAACTGAGAGGAAGCTCTCCGGGTACATGATACGTCATATTTTCATTAAGTCGGATGGCTGCTATATGGATATATGGGGAGACCAATCAATATTTCCAACGTGCAGTCCCAAGTTTCACGGTGAAAATATTATTTGATCTATCCCAAAGTGATCAATATGAACTTTTCCAATCGCTGCCATTGAACTAACAGGGAAGATATCACCAGGGTTCAAAAGGTTGACCTTTTGCGGTTTGAGATGTCTCCTTGTCCAAATATTTCACTGAAAAGTATAGTTTTGTGTCTATAAGAACGCCGAGGAAATTCGTGTCTTGTTTCAGCGATCATGATCGCCGCACCCAAATTGTTGAAGATAGTTACAGGACTTATAGCAGTATATGTATAAACAAAACAAAAATGTTCCAACTCTTTTATAACCCCCCCCCCCCCCCCCCGCACAATCTTAACCTTTGAACTCTAGAGACCGCTTTTCTGGGCCAGGAATATGACATGTCATAATTTCATTAAGTATGATGGCTTCTAATTGAATGTGTGGGATAGACCAATCAATATTTTCAACGTGCAGCCTTAGGGCTGCACGTTGAAAATATTAATGGGTCTACCCCCAAATAACTAAGATGGACTCTTCCAATTGCTGTCGTTGAACTGACGTGGAAGATACCACCATGGGCTAAAGGGTTAAGTCTGCAAATAATATTATATTCACAACTATCTACTAACTCGCACACAATGCTCGTGGCGCCACCCAACACAGCTAATGCATTTTATTGAAAAATTCGTATTAATTTCAATACTGAGTTGAAGGATTTTTCTCTATGACAAATAACTGCGAGGTGTCGCGTAAAACGTACGGGGATTGTCTAAGAAGATTCATTGGTACGCAAAAGGAATATTTGCCGTCAACATAATTTCTAAAACCAATGTACATATTAACGTTCGGCACCATTTTGTTGTCTGGATGAATGAAGATATAAATTTATAAATACAAACACATTAGCGAGATATTTATTTCCTTTCAACAAATAATTTTACACAAGTAGCCGCGCAGATACCAAACCTTTTATTCCGGTACAAGAAACTTTAATTCCAAGCCGACGAAGCGACGCCCACCTTTACTAAAACAGATATAGGGATTACCATAAATTAATCCTACAGTCCATTAGGACATCGCCTTGCAGTTTCTAGGAATTGAAAATGTAGGTAGAAACGTTCTATTCAGTACATTCACACATTGGATTCCGAGGTGTCAACAACTAAACAATGGAGCTCCCAATTGTAATTCAAGAGACACTGGTCAGAGTGAAGTCTACCTTTGCTACCACCTGGAGTATCCAGGTGCTCAAGGGTAAAATTCACCTGACAGAGGATTCTGAGAAGGAAACCGAACCACCGCCCTTGGAAAGGTGTAGCACCTTTCGTGAGGGGATTTCCCCCCCCCCCCCCCACACACTGGTCACCCTCCAAGAGACACGAACTTGCTGGATGATGCCAAGAAGACGGAAGCCGCCAAAGCAAAGAAGAAGAAGAAAGGGAAATGGAAGAAGGGACCTTCCGCCAGACGACGCGATGCCCGCCGACTGACGGTATTGATGGAGAAGAAAAGGACGGAAAAGGAAGAGAGGGAAGCTAACCATGGCGTTGAAAGGTCAATGCCTGCAACCCCTGGCCGTGCCACGTCCACCCCGGATCCCCCCACTCTTGTGGAGGGTCCGGAGGACGCTGGTGTGCCAGGTAACTCTCCAATCTTCAGCCCATCACACTCTTCCCCGGAAGAGGAGATGGGGGAGGGAGGTTTGTTTATGGAACAGGAAGTTGAGTCGGACAACGCACATGCTGCTAAACTCGCTCTTGCTCTTCCAGCCTTTTTCCGACCAGGACACCATCCAGGAAGCACACACCGCGGAGTCCGTGGAGAGCATCCTTGGGCTAAAGGTCAGGGATGACGAGCATCTAGCCTTTCTCCAGCAATCCTTGAAAATCCTGGAAAACCGCGGACTCACGGAAAGCACGGTTAAAGGAGCATTAGAGAGTCTCAGCAACCACTATCTGAGCACTACTCCAGAGAGCTCTCCATCACCGTCAACTGCAAGGGCTAGACCTTATCAACCCGGTCAGCCCTCCACCACCCCTCCTTCAACACCACCAAAGGAGGTATCACCATCGCAGCCACCTCCTCCAAAAAAGAACAGAAGAAAACACAGACGGCGCTGAGTGCCTTTTCCACTTTCCTCCTTTACCACGGCCAGACAAGTCAAATAATATACAGTTAAAGAGGGTCGAAAGGGGCTTGCTCAAAAGGGGCTTCGGCGCGCAAAAATATTTTGTCCCCTTCTCTTCAGTACGAATATTGGAAAACAACCCAAATGGAAAAAAGGGTGGAAAAAAAACTTTGGAAAAACCTCTAACACAAATCGCATGTGTAGGAAAAAACCCAATTTTTTTGTTAACCTCGCAAATATATTTTTATTTATTTGAGTATTAATTTAAACATTTTTTTTTTACTTTAGAATTCCAATTTCAAAGTTGATTTCTGTCATTTCATTATTAGAAGATCTTTTTATTTTGATGCCTGTTACCTCATAATGTTACATTCTGTTAAAATAAGACTGCACATCAAGCACGATTGAATTGATTACATTCCAAGTTGTACTTGGGGAATAATTTGCTTCTAGACATTTATTTTGGCATTAGTATGCAAAGGGTTAATTATTTATATGGCATTATTATACGGGTAGAACATTTAGTTTCTTTCCTTAATATATAGCAACTATGGAAAAGTCTGTTGTTGTCGTTGTTGTTGTTGTTGTTGTTGTTGTTGTTGTTGTTGTTGTTCAAACCATACAGTTATGGATGTCGTTGGAAGAGGCGCATAGACATGTATATTTTCTTTTGTGGGCGCGGTGGCGTTGCGGTAACCGGTTCTCGTCAGATCACCGAATTTAAGCAACGTCGAGCCCGGTTAGTCCTTGGATGGGTGACTGTCTTAGCGATCGATTCGTACTCTCGGTGTCCTTGGGCAAGGAACTTAACCCCGATTGTTCACATGGGGGCACGATGACGTCGTGTACGGAGGCGTACAGCACGTCGATGGTGCGCACGTCTTCAACCAATCTAACCCTGCGTGTGCTGCAGTGCGGAGTTACGATATTGGGGAGCTGGCAGCTCTGCTCGTCGTTGCTTGGTGGTTCTCTTCGGGTACTCCGACTTCCTCCACCCGTAAAACTGTCATCTACACGATATGACCTTGGCTGTCAATGTGTCGTTAAACCTTAATAAAATAAAGTAAAATAAATAAATAAATATTTATTTTTGTAGTTTGTGCTATATCATGTCGTATCTTGAAGGCAACAAGGCACCATTTGCAATGCTTTAGCATTACAGATGGCAATTTGTTGCACTCACGGGACGATTTGCTAGTGTGCTGCATATTTGTTTAACCATATGAATTAATTTTTTGCCATTTTTATTCATTTTTCCTTTGAATCGTGAGCAAAGTGAAAAACGGTTTTAGCGTTTTTTCCTATCCATGTGATTTTTGTTAGGTTTTTCCCCGTATCCCCTTAGTCCAGTACTGCGGGGTCATGACACAGTACCCGGCAATAAATTTATTTTAAATTGAAAGTTTGAGCTCCTTTTACACAGGGAGATGATAAAAGTTGATTAAGCCAATTACAAGAAGCTTTATGACACAACATATTATGCAGTTGTATCACTTAAAATGTAAGATTTTTAATTTTAAAAACAAAAAGAAACAAAAAGCAAGAGGTGTTCTTAATCTCATACGTACCTCTCCATCGGGAATCATTCTAATACATGCATAGTGTTGTCGGGCTAGTATAACACCCCCGCCTAAAGGCTCGGGCACTACGGTAGGTGTCATAATAAAATAACAGGACAGGGTTTGGTTATTACTTATAAATCTGATATTCATAATGAGCGAAAGGATTCGGAAAAAACCGAAGAATGAAGTTCACGCTTCAATCACGTGTTTTTGCGTGATATGCAATCTTTAGCAAATGGGAGAATTCAGTATGCACGTGTAGGGATTTTTAACAGAAGAAATTATATTTCCACTGGCAGCAAAGCTGGTGGTGAAAATACATATATCTGATGTCAACTGATGAGATAATCGTCGGTATCCCACGCAAAAACATTAGATACCTCATATGTAAACTGCTTTCCTTTGTCAGGAATCGCTCTCAACTGACAAAACTAACACCATGTGTCTTCCGTATCCGCACGCCCTTAGAATATAATACCAGCATTAAATGACTGAATGATGCTATGGCGAAATTTGTCTCATGGATCGTCCATTCAGTGGGACAAGGCGCCATCTGCGCAGCGCTCGCGTGCATGCCCATAAAACTATGTGTAATGACCAGGGACTAAAAAAATCAACAGATAATGGCCTGTTTGGACAAATGGGTTTTGAGACCGCACTTTAATTGATTTATAGTCAATGGAGATTTTAGATGCGCTGGGATGGAGTTCCAGAGAACTCACGCGGCACATATGAAAGCTCTGACACCTGTATGGAAGAGTTATATGACAAAATGGAAAATGACTTCAAATCAAAAAGTAAAAACACCGTGTTTCTAAAAATTAAATCGGTCGAGATTAAAAAATAAAGAAACGAACACAACGTAAATTTGACGTTGTTTTGGATGAAGGTTAACCCTTTGAACACTGGTGGAATCTTCCATGTCGGTTCAAATGCAGCAATTAGAAGAGACCATATTCATTATTTGAGGGTAGAGCCATCAATATTTTCAACATGCACTTACGAAGTTTCATGTTCCTAGACGAAAAAGCGGCTGTTCTGTGTTTCAAAGGGTTAAAAAGGATTTAAAAAAATATCCGATTTCATCAACCGGAAGTAATATAGAATAAATGTGTACTAGAGCCGGTAATCAGATTTAAACTACGGGTAGGATAAGGGTTTTAACCACTCGGCAAGCTGAATGATTAAAACCCTTATCCTACTCGCGGTTTAAATCTGATTATCGGCCCTAGTACTTATTTGTTTTATTTATACAATGCTTTAATAAATAACCGAGTGTAAAATTGTAATACAATTCGAAAATCTTCTCAATTATGGATAAAATATACCCGAGTGAAGAGTTCAAGATCAACTTTAAACTGCAGTCATTTGTCAAAATGTTCGATTATTAACAGAAAGGGAGACGAGGCATTGTTAAGGCCCATTACATCCGCATTGTTCCATTACGTCCGCAGGCCAATATGTCCGCAGAAACTCACAAAAATGGACCATTGCGTCCGCAAGGCCCATTACGTCCGCAGCAAATTTAACCATTGTGTCCGCAAGGCCCATTACGTCCGCAAGAATTTGGACGTAATGGGCCTTGCGGACGTAATGGGCCTTGAACACAATGGTTCAAATTGCAGCGGACGTAAGAGGCCTTGCGGACGCAATGGTCCATTTTTGTGAGTTTCTGCGGACATATTGGCCTGCGGACGTAATGGAACAATGCGGATGTAATGGGCCTTAACAATGCCTCGTCTCCCTTTCTGTTAATAATCGAACATTTTGACAAATGACTGCAGTTTAAAGTTGATCTTGAACTCTTCACTCGGGTATATTTTATCCATAATTGAGAAGATTTTCGAATTGTATTACAATTTTACACTCGGTTATTTATTAAAGCATTGTATAAATAAAACAAATAGGTACTAGGGCCGATAATCAGATTTATTTTTTATCAGTTTCTGTGGACATATTGGCCTGCGGACGTTATGGAAAAATGCGGACGTAATGGGCCTTAACAATGCCTCCCTCCCCGTCTCCGCCGTGTTGTCGAGTGATTCAAACTTGGGGTTGGGGTAATGGTTATAGAAAGAGACATTCTATCTGTAATGATCTTTAAGGGCGGTAAAGATAGAATATTCAGAATATGCCTTAGCTATATTGTATGTTTTTATGTTTTACGGTTCCATTAACCCTTTGAACACAAGAGGACGCTTTTCCGGCCCGGGCACATGATACGCCATAGTTTCATTAAGACGAGTGGTTGCTAAGTGAATATGTGTGGTAGACCAATCAATATCTTCAACGTGCAGCACCAATGCTGCACGTTGAACATATTGATTGGTCTACCCCCAAATAATGGATATGGACTATTCTAACTGCTGCATTTGAACAGACGTGGAAGATACGACCATGGTTCAAAGGATTGAGAAGCTGAAAACATTGTTTGTTTATGGGAGGGGGGAGTTTGATGTTGTTTATTCGGGTTTAACGTAATTTTCAACAGCCAGGATCACATCGTGTCGAACAGTTTTATGGGTGGAGAAAGCAAGAGTGCCTAGGGAAAACCATCGAAAAACGACCAGTAACCGTCGGACTCGCCAACTTACTAACTCGCCACATGCAGGGTTAGCATCGTTTATAGGCAAGTGCGTCGTTGTCGTCCAGTACGCCTTAGTGCGCAACATCGGAATGCTCCGAGAACACAAAGCAGATGATGTGGGTCAGAATGGAACTATCGAGCTTTCGATCTGAAATCCAATGCTCTCACTAATGAACCCCGCATTATCTTCCTAAAGCCATTATGTTAGAGACTAAACATGTATCTCCTAATCGCCATTAAATAGCTAAGAAGTCGACGTCGTAACACTGTCAGTGAGTTGGGTTTCTGAAGTAGAACTGAATTTATCTTCTCTTTTACTTCATAAACTGTTTATATAATACGAATAGCAGACGACGTTTGCAAGAGAAAAACATTCCCTGAGGAACAAAAAAACATTTATTGCTTCGAAAACATAGTTTACGACTCCTCAATTAAACCAGCTCGCTGGGCTCGTTCCAATCAATGGCCGTGAGTTACGTTTTCAAGTTAAACATAGGAAAAAATAACATTTGGTTGGCGATTTTCGTCAACAGAGCTGGCTGTTACGTGCGAGGTAAAGGGTTAAATTACGTATTATGCGATAGACAGACTCTGAAATTCGCCACGATTTGATAGCAAATGTCTGAGCCTCAATCACTAAAATCGATCTAAGCCTCGGTAAATCTCGACATATTTTCCGTTCAGAAATTTCGTATGAAATCATTACTCATTATTTATTTATTGGTGTTTAAGGTCACATACTTATGTACGATGGCTAATCATGACCGTGAAAGTTTACGGTGGAGGAAGCCGGAGTACCCGGAGAGAACCACCGAGCAACGACGAGCAGCTGCCAGCTCCCCAACATCGTAACTCCGCACTGCGCCACATGCAGGGTTAGACTGGTTGAAGACATGCGCACCATCGACGTGCAGCACGCCTTAGTACACGGCGTCATCGTGCCCCTATGTGGACAACTGGGGTTAAGTGCCTTGTCCAAGGACACAGTGTGGGAGTCCGAATCGATCGCCCAGACTGTCACCCATCCTGGGACAAACCGGGCTCGACGTTGCTTAACGTTACTCATTAAAGATCCTCAAAACAGTGTGTCAACATATTTCTATTCTATACTCTCCCAAAAAAAGAAAGTGTGCATGCTAAATATATATCATTTTCATTCATGGATTTTTTTTTCAATCACAGATGAATCAATTTGTGATCAACACGAGAAATTTCATTACGATACGACGAATACTCTTGGTGCCATGGAGAGTCAAAGACACTAAGGGTCAAACACAAAAGTCACACACTCAATATCTGGTATGACCTCCGTCTGTATCGACTACTGCTGTGCATCTACGCCCCATGGAAGCGAACAGGTTAGCATGGAAGTGTTGTGGGATGTTGTTCCATATTCTGATAAGCTGTCTTTGGAGTTCCACAAGCGTTGACGGTGCATGGGGAAGCCGGCGTAGCTGACGTTTCATTTCGTCCCATACGTGCTCAATGGGTGAGATATCGGGCGAATTTGAGGGCCAGGGAAGAACATCCACTTGTTGTTGCTGCAGATACTGTTGAACAACACGAGCTGCGTGGGGTCGGGCGTTGTCTTGCTGTAGATTGACGCCGGGGCCGTGACGTTGCAGGAATGGGACAACAACAGGTGTAAGCACTTCATCACGATATCTGGCTGCATTGAGATAAATAATGACCAGCTCAGTTCTGTTACGGGCAGTGATGCCACCCCACACCATGAGAGACCCTCCCCCATAACGGTTTCGCTCCACGACACATGGATCTGCGTAGCGTTCGTTTCGACGTCTGTACACTCTCTGGCAGCCATCTGATGATGAAAGATGGAAACGACATTCATCTGTGAATAAAACACGTCGTCACCAGTGTAAGGGATGCCTGAGATGTTGTCTACACCACTGCAGTCGAGCACGACGATGACGTAACGTCAAAATCGGACGAATTGCAGGTCTTCGAGGACGTAAGCCGTATTCTCTCAGCCGGTTGATTACTGTTTGAGGATGTATCCGTCTCAGGTTAGGGATGTTCCTGGCTGTCGTCGTTGCCGTTTGTTGCCGGTTACGGAGATGGACGACACGGATATACCGATCTTGTTGTGCAGGGGTGGTAACTCGGGGTCTCCCGGAACGGGGTCGGTCTCGAACGTCATCAGGTTGTGCATGTCGATGGACTAGCCTGTCTACAGTGTTACGGTGGCAGTTCAAATGCTGGGCAACTTCTCTGTGTGTTCTGCCAGCTCTAATCATACCCAGGGCAAGGATACGTTGATTCATTGTCAATCTTGGCATGCTAATGTGGAGTCGTTTTAACAGCAGCGCAAGTTTGAATGTGAACGATAGGAAGGCCTTACTTTAGTGTTTAAATACCCAAGGATTCACACTGCTGCATGAATTTTCATACTCTCCACGTGCAAAACATGCCTTTTCACAAACGTGCAGCACGTCATTTAACGTTAATGCAATTTTAACGGGAAAAGCTGTTTTTGTGTTCAATATAACTTATTCATGAACAGGTTAACACTCTTTAAACCTACGAAATTATTTTTTTGGAGTTTGATCAATTTCTGCAATGCACACTTTCTTTTTTGGGCGAGTATATGAATCAGATTGACTATTTAACCCACATCCCTTGGAGATTGCGTTCTATTTATATTGATTTATTTACTTTGGCTTAACCCTTTACCCAAAGTAACGGAAAAAAACGAGGCAAGCGCTATTCACAAACATCACCATTCAATTTTCATTTTGTTGTCTACAAAACATAGGTTATGACCCCTCATTGGAACGAGCTCGTTCCAATGAGAGGTCATAAGCTATGTTTTTGACGCAAAAAAATGAAACAAATTAGTTATTCTAATTTTGTTTGCAAGTGTCAACTGCCTTTCGTGTTATGTGAAGCGTTAACACCACATCAGCATATCTGGTTGTATCGTGGCGATTGAAGTGTTTGTGCAGTATTTTAGGAGATAAAGCAATTCATTAAAATCAGAAACCAGTTACATTACATAATGAAAAATACACCAGTAGTGATAACAGTGAGGCGAAAATGATACGAGTCGTTTATAGAACACTGTGCAGATCAACCAGCCAGAAAGACATGAAGAGAAACCCCAGTTTAAGAGTATAAAAACAGACTAGAAAAAAATCATCAACCGTTTGTACGATACCAATCCCCCACATAAGGCCTGACTGACTGTAAGTATCTCCACTGGGTTCAGCCAAACGTCCATTTGATCATCCTTGGGGGGGGGGGATTCTAGGACATCAGCCGACAAACCTATGCAGTCAGAAAAAAACACAAATTAGGGTAATAAATGAAGGAAGTTCATGAATCTGTATCGTGTTCCCATTGTCACATTACTCCCTTATTGACTCGTCCGGCGGACGAGTCAATAAGGGAGAAATGTGACAATGAAGACATTACGTATTCGTCCCTCTGCCGGATGAACTAAGTGACGAGAATCCGTATGATCCTCTATTCCTATTCCCTCACATTTAAGTAGATTGATCAGTTTATGCGCAAACACAGTAAAATGGTTAGGTCGGTTTTTGCTGGGTATAACAAGGAGGGGGGGGGGGGGGGCACCAAACATTTGCAAGACGTGACGTGGAGGTGGGTGGGTCTCTTGAATGCGCCAAAAATGTGCATTTCCAACTTGTGCAATTTTTTTAATTTTTTTTAAAAATATATCAATATATCAGCTAATATATACCATCATTTGTGTTTCAAACCTTAAAGATGATGTTGTGAATCACACTCTTAACATAAATACAACATCAGGAGGCTTTATATGTGAGAATATTGGGCTTAATCTGGGAAAATGTCACACGTTAGTAGGGGGTGGGTGTCTTTTTCGAAATGTAGAAAATGTGCAGACAATATCTTGGGAACAATTCAAATGAAAATTTGTTCCCGTATATGTACACTTGCTCTGGCCAAGCCTGATAATGAACAGCTTGTCATTTGTAGATTGGAGCCCCAGCAGCCCACAGAGGTTTAAATTGGTGGTACCAGTTTAAGAACATTATGAAAACCCCCTAAAGACTGCTGTGCCTACTAAGTTTATAAGTTTATTTTGGATTTTAATGGGAGAGTGGGGGTGGGTATCTGAGAACGGTAGTAGAAAATGTGCACGTAGTGGGTGGGTGGGTGGGTGTAAAAAGGAGCCGAATAAAAAATAGGATGTCGCGTCTTGCAAATTTGTAGTGCCCCCCCCCCCCCCCCCCCGGGGGGGGTTTTAGCCTTTTTCGAAACTGCCATTTTGGCTTTTAATCTATGCAAGGTCACAGGTCGCGGGGTGTAAACATTTCGAGAAAACACGTTGTACGCAATGGGAGAAAAAGAGCAGGTGAAGTGCTTCGGACCCAATTACGTTCATTAGTTCGAATTCAAAAAACATCTAGCCAGGGTTATCATTTGTTTAAGACAGTGGCAATACTGTATGAGAACTTTCATTATTTCGAATTGAGTTCCTATCGACTTAAATGGCGTTTGAATGCACGCTGTGTCATGGCTCTGTGGCCGTCGGCACTGTTTCGACAACTTTTGGGGATTCCCCAAGCCGAGAAACTGCGTGCAGCATGAATATCGGATAGAACTATCCGATATCTATGGCGCACAACCAGTGTTTCCTTGTTGCCACTCTAAACAATCCTCGCCTCCGTAAGAAAATGTCGTCTAGGGTTGTCCTTTCAGTTAATTCGAATGATGGCATCAGTTCGGCGAATTTAAACTTGATATTTCACAAAACTAGTTGTCTTGGCTGACGCAAAACTCAACGCGACGAACATGGAAATCGCTTTGTTTACATCCCGCGACCTGTGACCTTGCATAGATTAAAAGCCAAGATGACATTTTCGAAAAGGGCTTATTGCAGTTTGGTTTTCCGGTTTGCCACAAACAAAAAACGGAATCGAACTGAAAAACTGAAAAACCACCCAGCTCTAGAAAACTCACGGATCTTTGCAAGGTTAAAATTGTATAAATCATTCTTACACATTACAAATTAGAGAAATATAATTTTTCTGTGAACAATTAATTCGAGTCTGCACAGTGAAAACACGGTGAAAGCATCAGAACTAAACTTTCTAAAAAGCGAATTCATGGGAACTTATTTTCGTGAGTAAAATATCTTTAAACATATCGGAACTGGATTAAAGTTTTTCATGAAGGAATCAGACAAAGGGTTTCAAGAAACCAGACGTCACATCTGAACACAGCATTGAATGCATTCTTTAACCCCCTTCACTCTAATGTCAAAATACCAAAATTTCAGGAAGCTGTTTTTTCCCATAATACATCTAGAAATTTAACCAATTCAATCTCGTTTGACAGAGCTCAATGAGCTCTGTCAAACGAGATTGAATTTTTTAAATTTCTAGTTGCATTATGGGACATTGTTTCTGCCTGACATTTAGATATTTTGACATCAGTGTGCAGGGAGTTAAAATAATCAAAAATGGATATGTTTGGCTCGGCCCACTTTTCTGAGTAATGAAATGCGCATGCGAACTTTGGCAAAGCATTAGGTATTATCAAATGCATTTTCCAGCAATTGCACCCAATGGCCCCTGGGTGACCCTAGTGACCATGACCCATACTTTGAACCGCCAGCGACTTTCGACTCATTTGGCGCTGGTCCCAGGTCGATAAACCATACCATGTTTGATGTATGAGCGTGACGCACGTTCAGAATTTTTGGGTCCGCCGTCTTTTTCGAGTAAGGAAATATATGTAAGAACTTCGGGAATGCACCAGGGAGTCATAACATGTAATTTCAAACAAATCTGTAAAATGTACTCAATGACACCTTGGTGACCTTCAGTGGCCTGGACCCATACTTTGAACCTCAAGCTAGTTTCGACCCATTTGGTGTTGATCCTAGATGCATAGGTCATTCAATGCTTGATATATGAGCGTGACCCACTTTCAAATTCTTTGGCTCAACACACTTTTGCGAGTAAAAAAATACTTGGATTTCGGGAATGCATCAGGGGGTCATGTAATTTCCAGTAATTCTGAGAAGTGTACTCAATGACCCATGGGTGACCTAGTGACCTTAGTCCATATTTTGAACATCCATCGAGTTTCAACTCAGGTGGTGTTGGCCCCAGGTCCATAGGTCACACCACCACGCTTGTGATTTGAGCGTGACCTACTTTCAATGCTCCTGGAGGCTGAGAAACATAGATGGTTGAGTACTGGCGATTGTCTATCAGTGTGTTAAAAAGCTCGGAGGTGGGGAGATTTGTATTCGAGTTATCACAAGGAAGTGATGAGAAGATAGAAGACCAGAACAAGACAAAAAGAAAACAGAAACCACACAAAACAATAGTTTGTGTGTTTCACATAGACTAACTAAAATATTAAAAAGGTTGACTTCCTTGAGATTTGCTAAATTTATTTACATATGTGTCATTCAGAAGGTTTTGGGGAAACCCGGCAGTATAATAATGTCGTCTGACGTGATTAAAATCTGTACAATGTTAACACCCCCGTATAAGCTCAATGTTGCGAATGACATTGTAGAAGATGATACCCGCGAAATGATTTCAATACACAAGACGTCAACTGGAGGTAAATGTTGTATTTTTTGCTCCTTTCCGAAATCAGTAGTTTGTTCCTACGAATGTGGAAATCAAACACCTATACGAGAAGTAACTGAGTTCTTTCCTCCAACTACCACGATACCCATTTTATTGTCTTTTGTCTGCGGTTTTGTTTGAATAATTCTTGAGAATTGGATGCAAACCCTAATCAATTCAACACCAATATGTCCATTGCAACAAAAGAGCAACTTCAGTGTAGCTACAATGGCTCTTCAACCCATACCCACAGTGGGTTTCAAAATAAATACAAACATTCTAGTTTGGCAGCCATTATTAACCCTTTACCTAACTTGAAAAGCAGACGACACTTGCAAAACAAATTCTTGAATAACTATTTTTTTTTCATTTTTTGTCTCAAAAACATAGGTTATGACCCCTCGTTGGAACGAGCTCGTCGAGCTCGTTCCAACGAGGGGTCATAACCTATGTTTTTGAGACAAAAAATGAAAAAAATAATGAAAATTAATTGACGATTTTTGAGAATAGCGCTGGCCGATTTTGGCCGTTACGTTAGGTAAAGGGTTAATGACAATTCAATTCAATTCTTTACTCACTCAGTGACCACAGACTGTGGTATAAGAGGTACAGATATTTACATAATTATTTACATAACAGTCAGCAGTGGGTGGAGGGTGATAGTACCAAGTAAAGTAATTATAACTTCGCATGAATGTGTAACTTTCCCCCACTCAACTCAGCAGCATACACAGTAGGGCATTTTTCACAACTAGAGATGCTTTTGTGTTAGATATCTTTCAGAACAATACGGACGTGGGTGTCACCGGGACCGGCTCATCAAAGCTTTGGCCGACACACCCTTCATATTTTCGAATGAGCATGTTCCAGTGGGGCCAAATAGGAGTATTAGCTGGTAGTAATCGTCTATGAGCTTGTAGCAAGATAAGAAAACGCATTTTTCTGTCAAAAGCTGTACTAAAATCGACAAGTGGTGCTTTAAGCACTTAGACATTACAATCGTCAGACATCTGAAACTTGAATGGATGGCACATCCCATGTGTCTAGCATTGGTGGTTCTTCCAGAATCGTCCATAATTTGATTTGCGCTTGGTGGGTACATACACACTAAAAACTAAAGTTTTAAAACTGACACTTTCAAGGTGTTAAACCCATTCTAACTCTTAGGGTTTGATTTTAACACTCAAAGTGCAATGCTTTAAGCACTGAGACATTACAATCGTCAGACATCTGAAACTTGAATGGATGGCACTTCCCATGTGTCTAGCATTGGTGGTTCTTCCAGAATCGTCCATAATTCGATTTGCGCTTGGTGGGTACATAATTAAAAGGACACAACGCAGATGACGCGGATCAGGCTCGAGAGTTCGAGCCTGATCCGCGTCATCTGCGTTGTTTCATTTTAAGTGTCGCAACATTACACTTGTCAAGTGGTATTATTGTAACACCTGTCAAGTTGTGGAATATCTACACTTGAACAAAGGGCTAGTTCAGCACTTAGTAAGTGTTAAATACAGCACTTCAAGTGTAGTTTTTAACACTTTAGTTTTTAGCGTCTTGGCTAACTGTAAAACGTCCGTATTACACTCATATGCGCAATTTGTGCGGACACAATTGAAACGAGGTCTTAGAAAACAATAGTCTCCAGAGATTGATTTAGTTTCGAAAGATGAGTGGGAATTTTCCAGAAAAATGAACATCCAGGTTTGTCTCATTGGTGTTACCAGCTTGTTTCTCAAATATCAGACTCGGGTTCTAGCAGATAGTCCAATGCAAACAGCTCACACCAAAATGTTGACATGACGTGAAGTAAAAATGATTTTCAGTGGCCAAGCTTGTCTTATCCCCCAGCGCCTTTATATGTATTGTGTCAGTAAGATACTAGAGAATGTCAATAACAAAAATGTCTCTTAATAGTTATTTGAATTTCAAATACAGATGAATATTTTAAGCGACAATACGTTTGTTATTGGATTAATCTCTACTTCTGGGGAATTCTGAGACCCCTGTGGTAAAGTGGGGCGTGTAAATGAGACTACCGATACTATAGCCACAGCTTATCAAACCCGCAAAAATGAATATGTTTGTAAAATTCGAATTTTCCTTAATATTTCAGATCCTCACCTCCCATGTGTACAAAAACTCTTCCCTGGATATCATCTGCTACGACATCACCCGCATCTATGAGCATATACCGTGGGCGCGGGTGGTTAAAGAGCACGCTCCACTGTCAACAGTTTCGGGGACGTCACAACCATTACTTATTTCCAGTTAAGTGTACCATCTCAGGCAAATCCAAATTCAGTGCCGGTGATGGATTTATTCGCCGCTCGTACATCCTAGTTCATGTGAGATATGGAATAGGGAGTACGGGCCAACACGGCTATGTTTCGGACTGAAACACAATGTTTTTCAACGACAGCACTACCGGTAACCGTTCTAATAAATTCAATTCGATATTCGATTGGATTCGCAAATAATGGGCAGTATTCGATTCATTATTTGAGTCGATCGCATTCGATTAGTCGCATGGTCCTATTGTAAGTATAGGCACATCACTTTACATCCACGTTCATCTGCGCGTAAAGTTTGACTGATCACTTAACTGCACAGGAGGATAGTCTCATCCTACAACCGTGCCTGACTGTAGGATTAAAGTATTAATGATAAACAGCAATGCAGACTCGTCTATTTCGCTGTATGTGGTAAGGTATATGTCGATACAATTCCGGGTTTCAATGTTGAAATGATTAATGGTACGAATGTAATAAAAAATTATTTTGACAACTATATGTTTACCCCATGGCGTGTTTCTATTGTTTGTGGCTCAAGACAAGCAACATTTATGATAAAAAATGTTGAAGACAGTACCTTGACTCATCTGTAAAAAAAGCCCTCGACCTGTCCTTTTTTACAGATGAGTCAAGGTACTGCCTAGACCACATAGATAGGCGTTCTAGGGAATGGAGAACACCAGGTGAGCGATTCCATGCAGCCAACTTTGCTGAGCATGACCGCTATGTTGGAGGATCAATCATGGTCTTGGGCGGCAATAATAACATTAAATCGTAACGTCTTTGGGGAAATGCGATGAAGTTAGGGGAATCACAGTTGCTATATATAAACGTTTTCTCAGGTTCTCTGTGCACACTTTAACCCTTTACCCAACTTAACGGAAAAACCGGCCAGCGCTATTCTCAAAAATCGACAATTAATTTTCATAATTTTTTCATTTTGTCTCAAAAACATAGGTTATGACCCCTCGTTGGAACGAGCTCGTCGAGCTCGTTCCAACGAGGGGTCATAACTTATGTTTTTGAGACAAAAAAAATGAGTTATTCAAGAATTTTTTTTGCAAGTGTCGTCTGGTTTTCTTGTTAGGTAAAGGGTTAATCGCCTACCTGTGGGATAATAAGACACATCACAACGAGGGTGGAGCACGGGGTCAGGAATATACATCCTGAGTTGGGAGTTTTTAGGTGTTTCAAGGGTGACTCTTGTTGGAGGAAACACCTGATGAACTCCAAACGAGGGGGCGCGGTGGCGCAGTTGGTAGAGGTGCAGGCTGCAAGCCGAGAGGTCCTCGGTTCGAATCCCACCTGCGGCAACCGCGTTGTGTCCTTGGGCAAGACACTTCACCCCGATTGCCTACATGGGGGCACGATGACGCTGTGTACTGTGGCGTACTGCACGTCGATGGTGCGCATGTCTTCAACCAATCTAACCCTGCCTGTGCTGCGGTGCAGAGGTTCAGAGTTACGATGTTGGAGAGCTGACAGCTGCTCGTCGTTGCTCGGTGGTTCTCTCCGGGTACTCCGGCTTCCTCCACCCGTAAAACTGTCACGGTCACGATTAGCCATTGTGCATAAGTATGTGACCTTAAACACCAATAAATAAATAAATAATAATAACTCCAAACGAATCACTGATTTCTGTTCCAAGCCCTCTACCTGAGTTGTATTTTTGTATTCATACCGCGATTAAACTGGAATTAAGTGAATGAAGCTTAGGTTTTTCAAGAAAAGTATCACTTTCGTCGGTGTGTTTACATTCTTGCGTGACATTATTGTTTTCTTTCGATGCACTTCAACCACGTCGTAACACCAGCCAGACGCTTAGCCACCAATCAGATGCGTTCTTACATGTTGTAAACTGTATTCCACTCGTGGTTTTCCTGACACATTTTTCAACGACTATATTCTATCAGGTAACGTTGAATATACACACCAATCGTGGTATAAATAGACAGAACGCGATGTGTGTTTGAATCGGTGGGTGTTTTACATAACGAGTTGGAATGGCGTAGTCATATTTCGCGAGAGCAGTAAGCTCGTTGAAATGACTACGCCATTCCAACGATGTTTAAACCCAAAGACGAAGAGTCCGTTTTGTTTGAAGCTGTACTGACCAAATGGATCGATAAAAAATCAAAACAACCTCTTGGGAACCAGTGAAAATTACATTCGCTCTCTTTTCTATTGGGCATGTTTGTTGAAATTCGTATCGCTGTTTCTCTTCGGCTGGTGTCCATTCACGCCTAACCATTTGGTGGCTGTTACTGTTAGAAAAAATATAAGTACAGATTTGGTCAGATTTGCAAAACAGCTGGAACAAACTTTTTAAAAGAACTTCGAATCATGTCAAGATGTCAGAAGATTTACAGAAATAAAGTTTACCAATTTAGATATAACGGGATCTGCAGACGAGACGGCCACAGGACTGCGTTAATGTTGTGATTGGAAATGATTGTTTTTTTAACATTATCTCATTTTTGGTTAACTAATTTTTTTGTGAACCGACTTTATTTTGCTTTGGACGTTTTCATTTTCACACTACGCGACAGACGATCGATAACTGTATAACGAAATTTGGAAACTTTTCGAAGCGTAACTAATGACTCGACGGGAACTAGTATAAACGGTGCTGGGTAAAATGTTCCAGTTTGTACATTACCAGTTGAATACAGAAACATTTGTGTCATAGCGGCGATTCCATTAAATACAAGGCTTTAAACTTTAATGGATGTTTAATTAAAATCTAATTTTGCTATACAGATTAGTCAGTCCACTCACCCAGTTCTTTACACGAGAAATGTTTATCGCTTTTTATGGTGTTTTTGTTTGTTTCTTCTATACCTCTGCCTTTGTTCTCTCGCTGGAAACTCAATTTCATTTCCATGTAGAATATTATTTGTTCGGCCAAACAATATATACTACTCAAAGTTTGCTAAGCACCACATATTTGACACATCATTGTGAAATTTGCTTGTAACATATTTGCGATATTTTTGGTGGATATGATTGAGAAATGTATTGAGATGGTCCCCAGTGTTTACATTAGCTCTCTTGACGGGCAGACTTTTCGTGACAGTCATGGAAAGCATGTACCCCTTGATTTTCGTGATCTTTTCGTATACTGTCTACATGTACATGGCATGTGTAGGGTATTCAATCTTCATTTCAACACAAACCCTTGTGATTTAATGATTGAATATGGCAAATGCAAATGTAAGAAGACATTTGTCTGAAGCAGAAATGTGGCGGGCTGTAGGGATGGTGGAGCAAGGGGCTACCCATCGGCAGGTTGGTGAAGCCCTTGGTGTGCACCATTCGGTGATCACCAGAGCCTGGGCAGTTTGGCACACCAGTAAGACGGCATGGTGGTGGCTGAGACAGGGCAACATCTGCAGCTGAAGACCGGTTTTTGATCATTCAGGGCCGTAGGAACCGCTTTGCCACAGCAACCCAACTTCGCAGTGACCTTCAGAATGCATTCGTGGTAAATGTTAAGACCGGTTTTTGATCATTCAGGGCCGTAGGAACCGCTTTGCCACAGCAACCCAACTTCGCAGTGACCTTCAGAATGCATTCGTGGTAAATGTTTCGACGCAGACTATCCGGACAAGGTTGCATGAAGGTGGTCTCCGACCGAGAAGACCATGTATTCGCATTCCGCTGTCCCAGAACCACCGCCAGGCACGATATGAATGGGCCATGGACCACGTTGGATGGACAAGAGAAGATTGGCGACCTGTCTTTTTTACAGATGAGTCAAGGTACTGCCTAGACTACACAGATAGGCGTTCTAGGGTATGGAGAAGACCAGGAGAGCGATTCCATGCAGCCAACATTGCTGAGCATGACCGCTATGGTGGAGGGTCAATCATGCTCTGGGGCGGCATCAGCAGGGATGGACGTCCAGAGCTCCGTGTCCTTGAACGTGGTACATTGGCTGCACAGCGGTATATTGATGAGCTGTCCACGTCAGATTGCATGCAGGTGCAGTGGGTGATAGATTCATTCTGGTGGACGATAATGCCCGTCCTCATGTTGTCGGGGAGTACCGACAGAGGGAGGGGATTGAGCGTATGGACTGACCAGCAAGATCCCCTGACCTCAATTCAATCGAACATGTCTGGAATGAGTTGCAGCTTGCAATTTCAACCCGTCCAGTCCAGCCAAGAAGTGTCCAGGAGCTTGGTGCCATGCTGGTCCGAGAATGGAACATCATCCCACAAAGGACCACCAGGGACCTGATTGGGAGCATGAGAAGGCGTTGGCAAGCAGTAATTAACAGTAATTAACAGTAATGGGTCTCATACTCGATACTGAACCCATACCAGTTCACTCCGTCAACGTTTTGGCAAATTGAAAAATTTCCTATTTTACCAATAATATCCATTTTCCATGGTTATCGTATTCAAAAGCTAAAAAATAATGTCAAACACAAATAAAATCTTAATTTCTGTTCTTAAATCATTAAAAATATAATTAAATAAAAAATATATACACGTTTCATTACAATATTTCAACTAAAACGTAAAACAGGTAGTTGGATATACTTGGTGCTTAGCAAACTTTGAGTAGCATATATTTTATGTTGTTGACAAAAAGTTGGTTTGCCGTTATAGGTCAACACGTCTCACTATAAAGTAAAAAAAAACTATGACGATTGCTTATATCAAATCTCTAATTTGTTTCGCGGCCTATGAAGATGATTGGATAGAGTACCCAAATACTGTTACCAATATATACATTAACCCTTTAGGCCCCTGTGGTATCTTCCATATCAGTTCAATGTAGGAAGAGCCTACATTCATTATTTGGGGCTAGACGAAATAATATTGGGCTGAACGTTTAAAATATTGACTAGTCTACCCCACACAATAACTTAGCAGCCACCCTACTGAATGAAAGTATGACGTGTCATGTTCCTAGCCCAGAAAAACGGCCCCTCGGGTTCAAAGGGTTAACCCTTTACCTAACGAATCGCCCGTATCCGCCCGCGTAAATTCAGCAGTTGAAAAAATATTATTTTTTTTAAAAAAATTCAACAAAACCATATCATGTGAACCCTCGTTGGAACGAGCCCGTCGAGCTTGTTCCAACGAGGGGTCACATGATATGGTTTTGTTGAGATTTTTTGAAAAATTTAAAAAACTTATTTAAAATAATAAATGTTGATATCGTCTGCGTTGGGTAAAGGGTTAAAAAGCGAATAAAGACACATTGTAGTGTGGATTGCAACCAGTGCATGATCCGAAACATAAATCATACATTCAGATGTTACTTGAATACCTCTTTAGCCTTTCAAGATCTGTGTTCTTTACAAAGATAGCCGTGCGCCAAATGTCCCGAATGAAGCGGGTGAATGCATTTTTAATTTGGAAAGCCGGTTGAGTAATGATTTGACCCTACATCCCGAAAAGAGCTGTGAGGGTCAAATCATTACTATCTCTCTTGACTTTCTCAAATTATTACAAACCATCCCCCCCCCCCCCCCCGAACTACTTGGTGTTATTTGGCCGTTTGCGTACTGGAAACAAATCTATACTCGCCCAAAAAAGAAAGTGTGCATTGCAGAAATTGATCGAACTCCAAAAAAATAATTTCGTAGGTGTAAAGAGTGTTAACCTGTTCATGAATAAGTTATATTGAACACAAAAACAGCTTTCCCTGTTAAAATTGCATTAACGTTAAATGACGTACTGCACGTTTGTGAAAAGGAATGCTTTGCACGTGGAGAGTCTGAAAATTCATGCAGCAGTGTGAATCCTTGGGTATTTAAACACTAAAGTAAGGCCTTCCTATCGTTCACATTCAAACTTGCGCTGCTGTTAAAACGACTCCACATTAGCATGCCAAGATTGACAATGAATCAACGTATCCTTGCCCTGGGTATGATTAGAGCTGGCAGAACACACAGAGAGGTTGCCCAGCATTTGAACTGCCACCGTAACACTGTAGACAGGCTAGTCCATCGACATGCACAACATGATGACGTTCGAGACCGACCCCGCTCCGGGAGACCCCGAGTTACCACCCCTGCACAAGATCGGTATATCCGTGTCGTCCATCTCCGGAACCGGCAACAAACGGCAACGACGACAGCCAGGAACATCCCTAACCTGAGACGGATACATCCTCAAACAGTAATCAACCGGCTGAGAGAATACGGCTTACGTCCTCGAAGACCTGCAATTCGTCCGATTTTGACGTTACGTCATCGTCGTGCTCGACTGCAGTGGTGTAGACAACATCTCAGGCATCCCTTACACTGGTGGCGACGTGTTTTATTCACAGATGAATGTCGTTTCCATCTTTCATCATCAGATGGCCGCCAGAGAGTGTACAGACGTCGAAACGAACGCTACGCAGATCCATGTATCGTGGAGCGAAACCGTTATGGGGGAGGGTCTCTCATGATGTGGGGTGGCATCACTGCCCGTAACAGAACTGAGCTGGTCATTATTGATGGCAATCTCAATGCAGCCAGATATCGTGATGAAGTGCTTACACCTGTTGTTGTCCCATTTCTGCAACGTCACGGCCCCGGCGTCATTCTACAGCAGGACAACGCCCGACCCCACGCAGCTCGTGTTGTTCAACAGTATCTGCAGCAACAACAAGTGTATGTTCTTCCATGGCCCGCAAATTTGCCCGATATCTCACCCATTGAGCACGTATGAGACGAAATGAAACGTCAGCTACGCCGGCTTCTCCATGCACCGTCAACGCTTGTGGAACTCCAAAGACAGCTTATCAGAATATGGAACAACATCCCACAACACTTCCATGCTAACTTGTTCGCTTCCATGAGGCGTAGATGCACAGCAGTAGTCGATGCAGACGGAGGTCATACCAGATATTGAGTATGTGACTTTTGTGTTTGACCCTTAGTGTCTTTGACTCTCCATGGCACCAAGAGTATTCGTCGTAGCGTAATGAAATTTCTCGTGTTGATCACAAATTGATTCATCTGTGATTGAATAAAATTTCCATGAATGAAAATGATATATATCATTTTTTAGTGTTATTTTTTAGCATGCACACTTTCTTTTTTGGGAGAGTATATTATTAATCATTCCATTCATTCCATTAGGTGACTCAAGAACGATAGAACAAATAAACCCTATAGCAGACAGAACGAACTCGAAACTTACAGTAACAGAATACTGTCTGTCTTTTCCAAATTAATGGGCTCTTCTACCTTCCAAGATTATACCAAGTTGAATCCTATGGACATGTAAAAATGTTCCGCAGTGAAGGTCAGAGGGATACTGTACGAAATACTGTGTTTATACCTGACCAATCAAGGACCTAAAATTTAACATGTTCTGTCCAAAAGTAAAATATTACTCATTGTCGCTTGAAACCCGGAATTATTCCATTTCATGAAATAAAAATAAAAAAAAAACATACAAAAAAAATAAAATTAAATATGGTTGACAAACTTACCTCATTGAATGAGTGTGCGTTGTGGCTCAGTGGTTACGGAATTGGACTCCAAACCGAAAGGTCCACGGTTCGAACCCCATCAGAGGTAACTGCGTTGTGTCCTTGGGCAATGCAGTTAATTCCGTCTGACCACGTGGTGGTACGGTCGCGCTGTGTACTAATACGTCCTGCATGTCGATGGTGCAATTGTTTTCAAACAATGCTATCCCTGCTTGTGTGGAGTTAGTACTTTGGGGAGAAAGGCAGTTAATCGCCGTTGCTCGGTAGTTTTCTCGGGTATTCCGGCTTCACCAACCCGTAAAATTGTCCGACACGAGGTAACCCTGGCTGTCGAAAGAAGTCACTAAATCCCAATAAAATAAAATAAATAAATCCCATTGAATGGTGCAGCTGACTTATTCCAAACTTTACTTTTTCCGAAATCGCGTCAGTGTTAGTTAATATGGTTTTGTTTTTTATGGGGGTGGCGGGGTGGGGGTGGCGAGGGGGGGGGGGGGGTAGGTGGATGAAAGAGGATGACAGCCAGAGAGGATGTGCAGTTACCACCGCGCCGATTTTTAATATTTTACGGAGCTGAAATGTGTATTGGGTCCATCTTGCAAAACTCTTTCAACGGAGTCCGTATTAACTGTGTGGCGGAATAAATAGAGAGTAATCGCTTGACTGGACTTGTTACGTGAAATAATTCATGAGAAGTGAGGGACGTTGTACAAAAACGAGTGCGCGAATGCGCACGAGTGTTTTACAATATAGTCCATCGCCTCAAATGAATTATTTCACGTAACCAGTCCAATCAAGCGATTACACTGTTTATTACTTTTCATTATTAACGATAATTATATTATTTAACCCTTTACCTAACGTACCTGCCAAACCCGGCCAGCGCTATTCTCAAAATACGCCATTTTTTGTCTCTAAAACATAGGTTATGACCCCTCATTGGAACGGGCTCGTCGAGCTCGTTCCAATGAGGGGTCATAACCTATGTTTTTGAGACAAAAATAAAAAAATTAGTTATTCAAGATTTTTTTTGCAAGTGTCGTCTGCTTTTCGTGTTAGGTAACGTTTCAATGAGGGGTCATAACCTATGTTTTTGAGACAAAAAATTAAAAAAATTAGTTATTCAAGATTTTTTTTGCAAGTGTTGTCTGCTTTTCATGTTAGGTAAAGGGTTAAAAAAAACGAAACAATGAAGTCCCCATTACACCCACGGCAAAGCGTCTTCGTTTGCGCGCACGGATACATGTCCCAATTGTTGATTGCATAATTCACTTATGAAGTTATCGTTTATAATCAAACCCAGAAATCCCAGTAAATCACACTTTGGAAAGTAATAAAAATTGATTCGTTTTGGAACTTTTTAACACGCTGGTCATCCTGTAAAACCTGCATCGGACAAATACCATGTAAAACCCGGTGTGGGGCAGCCTTTGACGTTAGGAGAGTCTGTTGTTCGTGAACTTTTGTGATTAATACGTTTTTCTCTTCAGCATTTCAATAGGTCTCAGTTTTGGTTGCAAAACTAAATGGATGGTGATAATAAGAATTCTGTTACTCAATGCTGCGTGTTTTCATGACGATATAGAGCAGTGTGTCGTGGATTTAGACAAATGGACAGAGCCCTATCGATAAAGACATTTTAGGAAACTAAATTTAACTTAATAACAAAATGTGCCGCATTTAAGTAAGAACATACCATCAGTTTATTGTCACACTCCCCGCTGTTTTGTAAGACCCGTGACGGGCACGACGCAACCCGGTGCGTGGTTTACTGCATGCCCGCTTCGGAGAGAACTTTATAATTTTCTGCGATATATGATCAAATAGTCTTTTCGGGTAACGAATTTGGCATTCTGATTGCTTCCTTTCGAAACTCATAGATTATTATCAGAGACACATAGGTCCATAAATTACCAATTTATAACCAATTAAACTTGAAAACTAAAACCCGATGCGTGTATAACTGACGCCAGCAACGGAGTTTTACTGCCGGTGTGACAGGAATGATAGTCCGTAGGAAAATTAGTCCCTCTCGACTATTATTCCGCGGAATTATAAACTAGGTCTAACATTTCTAGGAATAGTAGTCCGCCGGACTACTATTCCTAGAAATGTTAGACCGAGGACTATAATTCCGCGGAATAATAGTCCAGTGGGACTAACGTTCCTACGGACTATCATTCCTGTCACACCAGCAGCAGGTACTACAGGATGACCAGCGTGTTTGACACGGAAATTGTCAACTTCCAATACAAACAACTGAACAAACGCACAGTCGTTCTACAAGAAATTTGAGATAGACTTGCTATCACTAATTTCTATCAGAAAGATAACTATTTTAGTTATAATATCCCCATACGGGGATTTCAAATAATACAAAATTGTCCGTCCAACAACTTTTTGGGATAAGACTTTTGGTCCATCCGTCCATTGACTTTCGAAGCAATTACGTACGAATTGGATTCTGCAGTTAAGATCACTATGGAAGTGTTCAAGTGTAGCAAAGATATAACAAACAACTAAATACTAAGTATACACAACTGACAAATCGGACTTATTTTGTCGTAATGCCAATCAAAAGATTTCATTTCAATATTTGGATTAAAAAATATTGAATTGAATTTACCAAGAAGAACATTAAACCTATTTATTTGTCGAAAAATTCATTTTACATGCATATTTCCTTTGGATCGATTTTTGGCAGGAAGGGAGACGATGCTTGACTCTGACTTCCAAGAAAAAATCAATATATTAAGCATTCCATTGAAGCTGTATCATTTGAGGAACTCGCGAAAGTTCGTCGAGCAGAAACTGCTGAGTTTATAGTTGGTGCATTGAAAATAACGTTCGGTTAATTTGAAAAAATAATTTGATGATACTGTCACAGACAGCGCCTTGAGGTCGCTCCTTGTACAAAAGTGATTCCTTTGGGGGACATATTTCCACAAATGATAAACGCAAAGATGAAACAGAAAAAATAACAGATCGATCCACCGTCTACTTTATACAGGTTTAACACTTTCAGTGCCGAGGCGCATCAGCTGGCTGATTAGCGCGTCTGATTTCTGATGGAGACACGCCGTCGTTCCGCTAACGGCAGGTACAGTACGGCCGCCGTGGACAGGGCAATATTCCCACGGATGCAATAGTATTAGATTCCAAACACCAAATTTTGGATTAATCATCAAAAAATTAATTAACGAAGCACCGTGTACAACCCGGTGCTTCATTAATTAAAATTTTGCAGATGATGTTTTTTTGACCCGGTGAACGCATGTGGGCACATCACTGCCCATGCGTGGATTATGACCATTCCATGGCGATTGTACTGTGGGAGTAGGTTGGTTTGGGGTAGTGAAAAAGTTTCCCTGAGGACACCGTGGGTAGGCCTTAGAAAATTGAATTTCTTGTGACATTTCGGATTTATTTTTAAAAATCTACATCCAGTATGAATACAATTAAATAGGGAGTAACCGCTTGACTGGACTGGTTACGTGAAATAATTCATGAGAAGTGAGGGACGTTGTACAAACACGAGTGCGCGAACGCGCACGAGTGTTTTACAGTATAGTCCGTCGCCTCGAATGAATTATTTCACGCAACCAGTCCAGTCAAGCGATTGCTCTGTTTATTACTTTTCGTTATTGACGATAATTATATTATTTAACACTTTACCTAACGTACCGTCAAAATTGGCCAGCTATATTCTCAAATATTGCCAATTAATTATCATTATTTTTTTCATTTTTTGTCTCTAAAACATAGGTTATGACCAATCATTGGAACGAGCTCGTCGAGCTCTCTCCAATGAGGGGTCATAACCTATGTTTTTGAGACAAAAAATGAAAATAATAATTATTCAAGAATTGTTTTTGCAAGTGTAGTTTTCTTTCCATGTTAGGTAAAGGGTTAAAAAAAACATTGAAGTCTCCATTACTCCCACCGCAAAGCGTCTTCGTTTGCGCGCACGGATACATGGCACAGTTGTTGATTGCATAATTCACTGTGAAGTTATTGTTTATAATCAAACCCAGAAATCCCAGAAAATCACACTTTGGAAAGTAATAATAATTCCCAACTACCTCGAACGCTTTACCCACCATATTCACCCGTGTACATAAGCAATTTGCATCGACACTTTTCTGTTATTTCTTTCGTAGTTTTATTATGAGAAGATGGGGCGTGGTGGCTCATTGATTAGCGCATTGGACTTTAACTCGAAAGGCCAACGGTTTGATCCTGTCACGCGCCAACTTCGCTGTGTCCTTGGTCAAGACATTTAGTCCCGATTGCACACGTGGGATTACGGTGGCACCATGTACCAAGGCGTATTGCACGTCGACGGTGTAATTGCCTTCAACCGCTGCTAAATCTCTTGTGCCGGTTTACTAAGGTGGAGAGCCTGACAGTTGCTTGTCGCTGCTCGGTGGTTCTCAGCGAGTACTTCAGCTTCTTCCACCCGTAAATCTGCCCAAAACAAAATGATCCTGATTGCTGAGAGTGTCGTTAAACCCCAAGTTACCAATAAACAAACAACCAATGGACAAACTCCGGACATGCTGGGTCAATATTGATCGTTTGCTGTTCAGATGTGGTGTAAAACTGTGTTACGATCAAGACTGTTCGACCCTTTGAAACCTGATGATATCTTCCACACCAGTTGAATGGCGGCAGTCGATATAGTCCATCAATTTTCATTATTTCGGGATAGACCAATTAATGTTTTCAACGTGCAGCCTTGGGGCTGCACGTTGAAAATGTTGATTGGTCTACCCACACATGCACTTCTCACTTCACGAAATTATGACGCATTATGTTCCTGGGCTAGAAAAGCGGCCTCTCGCATTCCAAGGGTTAACACCAATATGCATGGTCGATTTGCTATTTTGAAGTTCGTGTGTCGAAAAATTTTCTTCAATTCAACCGATCAATCGTTTGAGTGAATTTGGTTTCATATACAGTACTGTGATCTCAAACGCTGACAGAGAATTTCGATCGCATCGCGACTCATTCGCGAATGTTTGTAAATAGGATGTATAGTACGGTTGTTCATTGTAAATGTTGGTGGTTGGTGGTAGAAATAGAGAGTGATCGCTTGACTGGACTGGTTACGTAAAATAATTCATGAGAGATGAGGTACGTTGTGCAAACACGAGTGCGAGAAAGCGCACGAGTGTTTTACAATATAGTCCCTCGCCTCGAGTGAATTATTTCACGTAACCAGTCCAGTCAAGCGATTACTCTGTTTATTACTTTTCATTATTAACGATAATTATATTATTTTACCCTTTACCTAACGTAACGGCCAAAACCGGCCAGCGTTATTCTCAAAAATCGCCAATTAATTTTCATTATTTTTTCATTTTTTTGTCTTTAAAACATAGGTTATGACCCCTCATTGGAACGAGCTCGTCGAGCTCGTTCCCATGAGGGGTCATAACCTATGTTGTTGAGACAAATAATGAATATAACAGTTATTCAAGAATTTTGTTTGCAAGTGTCGTCTGCTTTTCATGTTAGGTAAAGGGTTAAAAAAAACAAAAAAAAAAACAAACAATGAAGTCCCCATTACACCCACGGCAAAGCGTCTTTGTTTGCGCGCTCAGATTCATGACCCAATTGTTGATTGAATAATTCACTAGTGAAGTTATCGTTTATAATCAAATCCGGATGTCCCAGTAAATCAAACTTTGGAAAGTAATAAGTTGATATAATCAATGCTATAAATAAAATCTACATTATTTCCTTTACAAGCCATGGACCGATTAGCGTGGTTATTTAGAGTAGGCTGTCGCGTGAGGAAAAGTGACTGCGCCCTTGAAACAGCCTAGTGCATTGAAGCATTATTCAGTTTCAAAATGTTTTATGATTTTTTTTCACTAGAAATCAGCGAGGATCTCATGTGTTCCAAATTTTCAAGAAGTAAAAC
Organism: Pictodentalium vernedei; assembly: GCA_031216915.1. Taxonomy (NCBI): domain Eukaryota; kingdom Metazoa; phylum Mollusca; class Scaphopoda; order Dentaliida; family Dentaliidae; genus Pictodentalium; species Pictodentalium vernedei. Next base: position 713,681,110 of record CM062297.1, read on the forward strand.
CACAGCTGATTCAAGCAAGTGTGTTGGAACAATTTAATTAGTCAAATAACTGATCGACCGGGATGTAAACCACTGCCAATCGAGTTTTCAACGGCATGCCTAACTAGCGAAACAATACTCACCGTCAGACCACAAAGCCATGTTGGCGATTCCACTGTATATATTTCACAAAAGCACGAACAACCACAGTTAATTCAATAAGGTAGACGGTGACTGCATTAATACACGGCACCATATAACATATAACCAAGACATTTTCAGAATAGTTTCCGTCAACGACTACTCTCCTCTGGCGTTGGGTCATGGAAGTGTGGATACTAATGCAATCGATGCACTCATGCAATCGAGCGCACTAATAAAGAGACGACCCACCCCAGATATGTGTGTTCTTAGAAGTAGACGATGGGCAGTCGGTCCCATGAAGGCTACACCTCGGGTGAAGGCACAGATTCGGAGCTGGCACACTGAACTTTGACGAATGTTGAACGCTGAACGCTGAGCCAATTTCACAGGAATATTGGTCGAATGTTGAACGCTGAACTGGAGTAGTAAAGTCACTAATATCACTTCAGGTGAGAATGGTTGCCCAGATCTGAGTGTTGTTAGGTGTAAACGATGGTCGCATGAAGGATGCACCTCGGGTGAAAGCCCAGATTCGACAGATGGCACACTGAATTTTGATGAATGTTGAACGCTGAACGCTGAGCTAACTTCACACGGATGTTGGTCGAATATTGAAAGCTGAACGCTGAGCTAACTTCACACGAATGTTGAACGCTGAACGCTGAGCTGACTTCACACGAATGTTGAACGAATGTTGAACGCTGAACACTGAGCTAACTTCACGGACCCATAAAACTTGTAATTATCCTTTCAGTTTCTTCGGGCCTTCCTCATAGATCCCATCTCCAACTTGGTTAGACTTCAGAGTGTTCCTTTCCAAACTGTTTGAATAACCCTCTGACTAACACAACTAGTACGACATTTTCAAAATCATTTTTTGAATAACAAAACATTTTCATTCTTACCTCAAAACATAGCTGATGACTATTCATTGGAACGATCTCAACCAGCTTGTTCCTATGAGGGGGCATGAGCTATGTTTCCAAAGCAAAATTATAAATAATAAAATTTTAATGCTCTTTGGAACAAGCTTGTTCCAGTTAGGGTTTAATATATTCCAGGTTTTCTATAGTGACAGGAACGGGAATGAAATTACACTCAGAACCGGAAGCCGGGAAATGTCTCAGATAATATCAAGTAAATTTACAGCAGCAACAAGACACGTTCATTTTCGTGATTGGCAATCTGCCATCTCCATGCGGAAATGTTATTTTCCAAAGAGAAGCGTAAAAAACCAAACCCGATCCAACTCATCTTCATTTTAACACTTTGAACTCTGGTGGTATCTTTCATGCGAGTTCAATGGCAGCAATTTGAAGAGTCCATATTCATTATTTGGGGTAGATCAATTAATATTTTCAACGTGCAGCCCCGAGGCTGCACGTTGAAAATATTGATTGGCCTACCCTACGCATTTACCGAACAGCCATTTAATTTAATGTTTCTGGCCGGAAAAGGGGCCGTTCGGGTTCAAAGGGTTAGGAATCGCTAGTTTTATCACCACTACCTCCGTGATTCAACCCCCTCTTCACTGTCGTCACCAGTCTCCTTTGAGTACTAGCGACGGCAGTGAAGAAGTAGTTGATGTTGAAGGGGGAGTGAATAGTGAAGGATACTCGTGATTCTGTAAATGAAGACGAGTTTGAACTTTGAAGCGAGTGCAGATATTCCCGTTGTAGAGAGGAGTCCTCCGGAAATGATAGAGGGATACAGTGATTTGGTGAAAAAGGTTCTTCAGGAAGAAGGATTGTAAAAGGTTCAGGCGTGGAAGGGTTGATGAAATCTTACAAAGTTACGTTTCGGCAGTTTTTTCAATTTTGAAAACTTCAGTTCAACACACAAACAGTGTCATGCGTGATTCCCGGTTCCGTGCTACAGATTTTCCAGGTATCGTGACCGGTTTTCGGAAGCGTGATCCCGAGAATTCCCGTTCCTAAGATTAAACCCTAGTTCCCATGAGGGGATACAAGCTATGTTTCTGAAGCAGAAATTATAAATAATAAAATGTTAATGCTGATTTTTGTGAATAGTGCTTCCCCTTTATGAACGTCACTTTATGTAACGGGTTAAACATTATCGTTAGACCTCTCTGTCTTAAGCAACATCCTTTTTTTTTGCAATTAGAGGACTGCAAGCATCGGATTTTGCTCTTTGGAATTAAGGGGTAAATTGATTGGTTTTCCTTATTTGCAGTGAATACTTTTTCTTCATTAAGTTTGTATTTTGTTAAACCATTTTTCTTTTCTTTTTGGCTGAAACACTAAATGGCTTCAGTCTAAAAATATAGCATTGATTGTTTCTCGCTTAACTTCCTGCTGTAATGGTCATGTTTATTTTTATTTATTTTTATTTGTTTTACCCTAAAGACTTCGCGGGAGGTTTTCGAAAGATCGAAAGCTCGGTAGTCATTTTGTTTGTGCTGTTTGGTGCCTAATGAAGGCGAGTACTTTTCGATTTAGGCAAACTTTAAATAAATTTGAAATTTTGATGCAGCAAACTTGAAACAGATCTGTCTGTGTTATTCAGAATACAAAGCATATTTTTTAGAGGTTATTATTTGTTTTGTTTCATATCGGCCGAGATATCAGCCCGATGTAACTTCATATCTACCTGAGATCGAAGAGAATCACGAGGTGGACGGCGTTAAATTTCATAAAAGGGACTTTAAACAAATCCGCATTGTGAATCCCACAAAGCTTAAAATTATTTTAACGTACCATCCATCGCAAGCTCTCTGGCCACCATTCTGATTTTGAAAGGAGTTCGAGGTGGTTGTGGCCTGGGACCAGGGTGGCCCTACAAAGTCCATCGCTTATATTTAGATTGCCTTATATCAGTTGGTCGGAAAAGCGAACCTGGGGTTCGCTTTTCCGATCAAGTAATATATTCCAGACAAACACATACCATAAACATTTCTTTACTTCGAATCAACGTTAGAAATGATGCCCAAACGAGACTTGATTTGACCGAGGTTTTAATATCTCTACGATTAGTAAAGGAGATTCGCCAAGGTTTTGTGATTACGTCGCGTAGTTCCACTAATTGTGTCAATATCTTGATGGTTTAAAGGTAAATTAGGGAGCGCAGTGGATCAGTGGTTATGGCATTGAACTTCAAACCGAGAGGTCCACGGTTCACTCCCCGCCAGGGGTAACTGTGTTGTGTCCTTGGGCAAGGGCGCTTAATCTCGACTGCCCTCACGGGGGAACAGTGGTGCTGTGTACTAAGGCGTAATGCACGTCCATGGTGGACCTGTCTTCTACTAATGTTAGCCCTGCTTGTGTGGAGTTTGTACGTTGGGAAGTCTGACAATTGCTTGCCGTTGCGCAGTGATTCTCTCCGGGTACTCCGGCTTCCTCCACCCCAAAACCTACTAACAAGAGGTGACTCTGGCTGTCGAAAGTGTCTTTAATCTCCAATAAATAAATAATAAATAAATAAATAAGTTAATAAATTAATAAATGAATAAAAAAAAGTTAAATTAATTATTTATTAATTGGAATATCTCTATAACTGGGGCTCGAAAGAATATCTGGATATATCTACGGGTGAAGGAACATCACATACCCCCAACAGTAGTCTGCGCGCAAACTACATGAAAAGGGTAAACAGCAGCTTTGAATTCCTTACAGTATTAGACCGATGACATCCATCCGGGAGTAAATAATGCCCAATTCGGTAATTAAACTCTCCAGGTACAAACACCGTGGACGTGTATGGGTGCAGTACTGACGCAACACATAACGTACAATAATCATTCTGTGCTGACATGTTTGACACATGGCGCTGTGATAATAACAAGCTATGCATTTTCGCCAGTTGACGACAGAGGAAGCTAAACTGAACTGACAAGATGTATCTTTGGCTTGTTCTTATTTACCACAGCTTCTCATTCTGTTGAATGTGTGCTCTGGAAGATTTGTGCAAGAAAGGGAGAGAATATTTGTTGGAATGAAGAAGAAGAAATCAATAGGACAGAACTTATGGGGCGACGCGTCCAACGATGGGTAGTCTGCTCTTGGACCGAAAATTTCCAATTACACTGTATTTCAAGGGAGATAATCAAAGGTTGAATTTCGGACTGTGCGCGTGTGGGAACGCGGAAGAAATCACATACTCTCCATTTATGGAATAAGTATAACATTTAAGTTGTATCTGTGCCCCGGGAAACCTCATAATTTAATCAAGCTGAAACTATTTATTGTCATGATATTAGGGAAAGCACAGTCAAGAAAGAGCACATAACTGCAGACTCAATTTAGATAATGTCATGGGCAGCGCCTTCTAGATTTTTCTTGTAAAATTGCACTGGAGAAAAAGGTCCTTCAAATGATTAACCATTTCAACTCTTTGAGAATTAATATTTATGCAAAGAAACATTTGCTTGTAGACAAAATGGACCCCATCTTAGCCGAGGTGGAGGAGCTATAATTTCATCCTTTAGTATTTCCCAGTGTCAATGTTAACTTATAGTTTACTGGTGAAAAAAAAATAACTGCGCATTTACAAAATACATTTAGTATAAAAATATCAGACAATAGCTGACAAGATAAGTGAGAAAATTGATTTACGAAAGAGTTAAAAAAAGTAATTTCTTTTTCATGTTTGTAGAATATTGTTTTCTAGGCTCGGCGTATGCCGTACGTTTGGAAAAGCGATGTGAGACAAAGTCAAGTATCAAGTATATGATATGAGGTGACCCATGACACATGTCTGGCAACCAGATAACACGAAAACTTTTGCGAGATGCTTTGTCATATCGTCTTCAGTGGGTAATGGTGTGGAAACGATAGAACACTGCAGAATGCTGGACATTAGGGCCTGGGTAGTTCTTCAAAGTTCCGTCTGTGCCATGGCTTGTGAGTCAAACGACTTTGCAGTAATTGCTTGGAAATCAGTGACAAGCTAATTTGACAATTACCACGTGAGACTCCTCATACAGTACAGTCGTTGTGGACTGGTCGTAATCCACGCATGGGCAGTGATGTCCATGCATGCGTTTACCAGTCATAAAAATCATAATCAACAAAGTTTTTATTAATGAAGCACTGGGTTGCGCCCGGTGCTTCATAAGTTAAATTTTTTATCATTATCCATATAATTTTGTTTCCCTGTAATTAGTGTTTGGAATCAATATTACTGCGTTCATAGAAATATTACCGGTCCGTGGAAAGTTACCAGTCCACGACTGCCATATTGTACTTTCACAACAGGACACCTGTTCTTAGATGTCAATGTTTTCCCAAATTGGACTTGAGGGTGGAGACCACACTTCGCAGGGAAGGACGATAGAATAGTCATGGCAGAAGGATTATTATAAACTTGTTGAGATTCAAGATGATGTAATTGGGTGAACGGTGTAACGTGATGCAGTGCTGTGATCAGATCGAGATCTGATCCCGACACGCGTGCCCCAGTGGGCCTATATTTCATTAACTGGTAGAGTGCTGTAAGTCCATATTTGGGCCTTATTCTTTAGTTCCGTTACCGCAATAAAAAGGATTCATATTCTATGGATGTACTACAAATTACCTTTGAAGTGATAGTATTTTATCTCTTAGGATTTGCCTTGTTACAATTAATGAGAGACTGCCTACTGGTACTCTCTCATAAATTGTAACAGGGCAAAGATGGACAAAGAAATTTTAAGGACCACAAAAAAATTAGCACTCTATCAGTTAACTGGTAGAGTGCTAAATTATTTTTGGTCATCCAAATTGTCCACGTCTCTTTGCCTTGTTACAATTTATGGGAGAGTGCCTTGTGGCACTCTCCCATAAATTGTAACAAGGCAAATCCTCACAGACTAAATAATTTCAATTAAAAAATTATATGACGCACATCCATAGAATATAAAGCCATTAAGTTGCAGCACCTGCACTTCAGAATTAAGCCCGAATATGGGCTTCCAGCACTCTACCAGTTAATAAAACTCTACGAAGTCAAGACCACAACAAGAAAAACAAACGAAAATAGTTTATCAGATTCAATATTTTCTGAATTTCCGTTATGACAGGGGGTGGGGGGGGGGGAGTGAGAGGGCTGATATAGAATTTCAATCAATCGCGACCCAGTCGCGACCCGGTCGAAGTCTCTATCCGCTTTTTGACCACAGTGCATAAGCAGGCCGTCTCTCCAAGATATACGATGGCCATGGGCAACAATCAAATATGCCATGATCTGGGCCATATTCCTAATCAGACCAACAGATTACCGCCACTAGACGTTTCAAAGCGTGTTAAAAACAGACGAATGCCCGTCGCTATTGTTCGAATGCAATATTAACACATCTGTAGGGAAAACAAAAACAATAACCATTGTAGTCAATATTCAATAGCATGAAACATGTAACGTCATGCAATGACGTTGCCTCAGACCACCACATCATTAGGTGTATAGTCTATCAGTCGAGCTCGCGCAGACATACTCATTAAAGCTTTTCAACAGAATGCCCTGAGTTAAAAAAATATGGTCTTCTCTGTCAGATATTATTATCGTTTCAATTTGTCTTTGAAACATAGTTTTTGATCCCTCGTCCTCTGTTGGTGATAGATAGAGGCATGCTCTCAATCACCAGTCTAATTCTATAAGGAATTTGATGCTGTTATGTGTTATTTGATTACCCTCTTTTCGTTGGTTTTGCGTTCAAATTACCGTTGATGTAATGTGACGTCCCTTCACTTCCAAAGATATACAGGTATTGTTTCCTGCATATGTTGTAGATATTCAACACAAAAGTATTAATTTGTCTTGGATTCAATACGATATTAACACAATTAGTGGAACTACTACGAGGCGTATTCATACAACGACAGCTGTAGTGTGTCTTCATTCATACTGATGATGTCATCAAAGATTCGGTGAAATCACGTCTCGATTGAGAAACATTTCTTGTTTAACCCTTTACCCAACGCAGACGATATCAAAATTTATTATTTTAAATATCATTTTTTAATTTTTTTCCAAAAATTTCAACAAAACCACATCATGTGACCCCTCTTTGGAACGAGCTCGACGAGCTCGTTCCAAAGAGGGGTCACATGATATGGTTTTGTTGAAATTTTTCGAAAAATAATATTTTTTCAGCTGCTAAATTTGCATATTACGCGGGTGGATGCGGGCGATTCGTTGGGTAAAAGGGTTAAAGGAAATGAATGTTTATATTTTTTTAGATTCAATCGTCTGGAATATTGCAGTCGGTCGCTTTTTGAATATTGATTTATGTATTCAGACGGTTTATTATAAACATGGATGCCAAGGAACCTTTATAACCAAACGCTTTATCATTCCACGTGCACGCGAGGCACAAAATCTGCTCATCCACTTTTGCTAAAGACGGTTTAAGTGAATTTGCTTTCTCATCCCCGAGTCAGAAGATGAAAGAAAACTCGATATAAGACAGACACATCGAGGTTGAGTCACCTTGTTTGTAACTATGTTGACTTTGTACTTCGACAATGGCTGTTTTACTTTCTTTACGTTGATGTGAGATCCTAGCTATATCATTTTCATTTGTATAGCTCTATAGTTTTACACTTCACAGACAATTACAAATTTAAGAGCCACTGGTCGGTCGAAATCTTTTGTTGGTAATGCTAGGTGCAAAAAAGAATCGGCGAACAAATGCTTTTGAATTTCGTCATAGCGTGCAAAAGACTGTTTACTGGAGATGTGTTCAGAGACCAAAGAAAACAGTTAGTCAGAGTGTGCTCCAGTGATATATATATATATATATATAACAGGATTGCAAAAACACTCATTGGTCACATGCAGAAAATGTCTCCACCGCCGCCATTTTGGGAGAGACGGGAGTTGCTATGAATAAAAAATGGTCCAAAAAAGAAACATTCTCGAAATTTTCATTTTCTCGACACCTCGCCATTGCCGATCGCTTTTTCAGTAGTATGCTTTAATGTCTCCAAAAAAATAAATCATATGCCCATTCTCACATTTTCGTGGCAAAGCAAACTGAATATCTACAATATATTTTAGTTATTATTGGCAAAAAACAAGTTCCGAGATTGGAAGCTGACACAGTGTAATTTGTTTTCAGGCAAGGTGGGGTGCAGCGTAATGGCTTCCACGTCATAAAACGTCATGGATTGGGAGGAGTTATCGCATTGATTGACTTGTCGCCATCTTTGTCGAGGGGGTGGGGGTGGGGGCAGTTTCAATACTGGCGTTTTTCACAGACGTCCCAGCAATCAGGTTGTGTAGCGAACAGTCATGTCCACCAAAAATTACAGGAAGTATATCGGCATGCCAGTAATGGAATCTTACTCACCTGCAGGACACAAAGCCATCGGAAGCGGTAAGCGTATGATTTACGCACTGCCAAGTGACGCAGCTGCGCGCAAGAGCTCCCACACGAAAAATATCGCCAAAAATTAACTCAAAAAATTTCTAACACTGCTTTTCGACTCGCAGTCTGCTACATATCGGTCGACTAATGGTCGATTCGATTTGATTTTGAATCAGGAAGAATTATTTCGAAAGCCTGGAAAGTTTTTGGAAGGCCTTTTGGGGATTTGGTGACAAGTGCTCAGTCTTCCGGTCCCTATCGTTTGTGGGTACCGTGTATTGAAAATAAAGTTCTTGGATCGATCAAATTTATACCTCTTGAAGAGTCGTTGTCATGAATGATTTTATCATCTGTGAGTACACTAGTCGCCATCGGCCTAGGTGGTTATGAAATGTGCCGCTATTTATTTATTTGATTGGTTTTATTTTCATTTTATTGTTCAAGGCCAGATACAGTACAGTCGCCGACTCCAATTTTAATGGAGTCGTTCATACTAAGGCGAACGCGGCCCATTTGTTGTTCGCGCGGAAAACAGCGGAGATTGCCCCCAGAGCGATTTTTTGGGAATTGTTGGCGCGAAAAATTCTATTCAGCCAATCAGATGGCGAGGTCAACGGGCATACTATGCCCTATCCGGAGGAGTGTTTATTGACCCTTTACCCAACGTAACGACCAAAACCGGCAAGCGCTATTCACAAATTCTCCATTCAATTTTTATTACCTTTTCATTTTTTTTCACAAAAACATAGCCTATGGCCCCTCATTGGAACGAACTCAACGAGATCGTTTCAATGAGGGTTATAAGTTACGTTTTTGACGCAAAAAATAGTGCTTCAAGAATTTTATTTGCAAATGTCGTCTGCTTTTCGGTTTAGGTAAAGGACTAACACTACGAATTTCTGCGCGAATCACCGCCTTCAGTATGAACGATAATTCCCATGGAAAGTCGCGCGGAAATTCCCAGTGGTCACGTTCGCGTTCGCCTCCAGTGTAAAATGGACTTAAATAATGGAATAGTTTGAAGCTGGGTTTTTCTATGATGAGGAATTAATTACGGCAATAGGTAAGGGTTAGGTTGATAAGGAGAAGAGAGATGAACAGAAAATTCAACGCAAACCAAGATTTAGAGTCGCAAGCGTTGATTCGTCGAAGTGAGAGAGGAGATAGTTCAGCTATTCGAATGTCGCGGCTTCCCAGCGGGGATCCCGAGACGTTCGGATATCTGAACTAGAAGAAGAGAAAACTTCGGACTTTCTGAAATTTATTTATTTTATTGGGGTTTAACGACACTTTCGACAGCCAGGGTCACCTCTTGTCGGACAGTTTTACGGATGGAGGAAGCCGGAGTACCCGGAGAGAACCACCGAACAACGCCGAGTAACTGTCAGGTTCCCCAACATACTAATTCCACAGAAGCAGGGTTAGCATTGGTTGAAGACAAATGCACCATCGACGTGCAATACGCATTAATACACATCGCCGACGCGCTCCCACGTGGGCAATGGGGGTGAAATGTCTTGCCCAAGGATACAACGCTGTTGCTGCAGTTGGGATTCGAACCGAGGACATCTCGGCTTGCAGTCTGCACATCTACCTACCGAACCACCGCGCCCCGTTTGTGTGAAAAGAATGAGAAACAATAACGCTGTCAGACAGTCAGTAAACTGTATTTTATTGGGGTTTAACGAACTCTTGACAGCCAGGATCACCTCGTGCCAGACAGAAAACTGTAACAGATCTGAGAACATTTGTAATTATTTGTTTTGATTTAATAAATAATTTAATAAAATTGCTGTAGCTTTTAAAATTGTAATATTTCATTTTAGTCAGTTATATTAATAGGTAGAAAATACAATTCCAGAAAACACAATTGTAAAGGTTTTATAGTATTGTCTCCAGGTTTCAAATCTAGACTTGTAAGAGCGAATCGATATCTAAGACTCCAACTCGAATGAAAATGTCCCGATTTTTCAGGCAAGGTGGAGCACAGCGTAATAGCTTTCGCGTTGACTGACTTGTCGCCATCTTTGTCGAGGGGGTGGGGGGTGTTTCATTTCGTCCGCGATATCAGCCCTCGGTAACTCTACACGCTAAAAACTAAAGTGTTAAAAACTACACTTGAAGTGCTGTATTTAACACTTACTAAGTGCTGAACTAGCACTTTGTTCAAGTGTAGATATCCCAGAACTTGACAGGTGTTACAATAATACCACTTGACAAGTGTAATGTCGAGACACTTAAAAGGAAACGACGCAGATGCCGCGGAACTCTCGAGCCTGATCCGCGTCATCTGCGTTGTGTCCTTTTAATTATGTACCCACCAAGCGCTAATCAAATTATGGACGATTCTGGAAGAACCACCAATGCTAGACACATGGGAAGTGCCATCCATTCAAGTTTCAGATGTCTGACGATTGTAATGTCTAAGAGCTTAAAGCATTGCACTTTGAGTGTTAAAATCAAACCCTAAGAGTTAGAATGGGTTTAACACCTTAACAAAGTGTCAGTTTTAACACTTTAGTTTTTAGTGTGTAAATGAGCCTTCGACCTTAGGTCTCAATCTGATATGAAGTTACTCGAGCTGATATTTCGGCTGATACGAAACCAACCAAGCGATAACCTCTAAATACCAGATTCACGTTCTCATTGTGGTGTGAAGGTACAAATTTGCATTTCTACAATTAACCATTATCACTTTCACACTTTGGGCGTTCACTCCTATGCTATGGTATACATATAATATTGTTTCAGTCCTCTGTTCCCCAGGGATCTGTAGGGCGTTTTCTCTTTTTGTGTTTGTAATAAAAATACGTCGACAAGTCGATAATAAAGCAACCTTGACTTAGCCTGAAAACAAATTGTCTCCTCGGTTCCAATGTGTTCTATGTGCCTACTGGCACATAGAACACATTGGAACTCAGGGGACGAAATGTCGACACCAGTATTCATGGATGACTGAAATGATGAGTGCAACGATGAGTGCAGCGTTGAGTGAAACGACTGTAATGTCAATGCAGCGTTATGATTAGGCCCCATAAAGTAGATCTTTTGTTTCCCAGGACATTTTTTTTGTAAAATTGCATGTGGGCGGATGTTGTTTTTATTTTATTTTTTATTTTTGCAATTATTTTATTGCCAGCAAAAGTTCATGTTCTTGGTTTAGTATGTTTTAGGCCTCATAATCTACAGAATAGCATAGGTGGTGGTAAATTTGGTCCCTTGAGTGTAAGAAGGTTTTGCAACGCTAAAGCATTGCAAAGTCTTATTGCACTCAAGGGATAAATTTATTAATTTCATCAATTTGGGAAAAAATTCAGACATAAACCATTTATTTTTTTAAGTTTGCTTAGTTGTGAAAAGAGAGCATGCGGCAGCCAAATCGACCACGAGGGGGGGGCATGAAAAACAGATTTTTAACCTTTCTTTAGGTCTTAGCACTCCCTTGGAAAACAGAATGTTGAAATCTCCACTTGCTACCCTACTCAATTTGTTCACCCATTTTCAGTTATGGCGCAAGTTTGTGCCGAACAAACTGTTTTGCTAATGAGCGCAGAAGAGGTAGAGATGTGCTCCACAACTTGTTACTTCATTGGCCACGTGACGTATGACTTCATTTTTCGAAGACATCCTACTGATGAGTCTTTCGTGTTTCTTTTTTTTGTATCTGTGGGATATGGAACAAAACTTGCAAAACAAAACGAATTTTCAGAAGAGTTATTTCGATTAAACATACTGATGTAAATTTCAGAGAAAACAAATTTGTTGACCTGATCTATTTGATCTAAACTGAAGAGTCAAATTATTTCCTGCTTTAACCCTTTAATAAACGAAAGGCCGTATCCGCCCGCGTAATATGCAAATGCAGCAGTTGAAAAAATATTATTTTCCAAAACATTTCAACAAAACTATATCATGTGACCCCTCGTTGGAACGAGCTCGTTCCAACGAGGGGTGCCATGATATGTTTTTTTGAATTTTTCTGAAAAAATGATATTTAAAATAATAAATTTTGATATCATCTGCGTTGGGTAAAGGGTTAATGTAAGGCGGCCTCAAATGCATTTCCCAAGACATCAAATATAAAAAAGCAGTGCTGTGTAACGAATTGTGCTGACGGACAGACATTTCATCAAACAGGTTATGTGCCCATGTTCGAGGTATGGGATTTCACAATGATCTCGCTCTCTTTATCCCTCAGATTGCCGGTTTTGACAGGTTATGCATGGACGTATAAACTAAATTATCTCTTTTGTGAGTTTGTCTTAAATATTTCGTCTTCGTTATTAAATCAATAATGCACAAAGTTTTGCTTTTGATATAAACCTGCCAAACTGCCGAGGAATAGAAAAAGATGTGTCAAAAATAAAACGAACTTGTCAGACAAAAAAAGCACATACGAACGAACAAAACAAAGAGACACAGACAGGCCGAATGTGTGTGCGGGTATGTTTTTTGTTTTTCTCTTTCTTGGCATCAGGGTTCCACTAAGGTAGATCAGATCGCTATTTGTTCACCATACACTTTCTCCAGACAAGCTTATGGGCGACTCTCGTCTTTCAAAAAACACATACCAGTAGACTTTATACCTTTTTGTAACCATTACAGAAAGATGCCAGGCTGCCAAACCAACATAGGTTGGGTTCGCCCGTTCTTGAACAATTTTAAAAAACCATCAGCGTACACCTGGAAATTGAATATGGCTCGCCCCATAATTTCAAAGTCGTGAGTGCCAGCCTATAGTTACCGCCAATCACCTGTGACATTGACCGCACCTAGTTTGGACTCCAGTTTGGTGGGGCTTCCTGTGCGGTTCCGCGAGTGGTGGTTTGTGGGAGCGGGCTTTTGGTAGGTGGCACTGTGCTCAGATTGTAGGATAAAATGGAGTGGTGTCTGGGTGGCTGCGTCTGCTTGGCATCTGTTCATTTGTAGATACTATGGAGGGTGATATGCTGTCTTGAGTGTCCTTCGTGGTTGGGGGTTTTCCGTTCTTGGCTTCCTTAGTGCTTGCGGTGGTGCACTTGTTCAAACGCGGCTGATGTCGTTACGATAGACATGGGGTCGTTTGTCAATCATTTTTTTACAAAGAAACCACCTATCGATTAGGAAGTAATCATTGTCAAATCAAAGACCAATCGATTGTTACTGTGTGTGTATTTTGGATACTCATAGCTACTTAGAATGGGCGATCCGTTCCATTTTAGAAGTTTTTTAGTCTTAAAAATTGTTTGCTAGTGCGTCTAAGTAGACATTGTTTCCACTTTCAAGGGCCTCCACTGAATCACAAGAGGTGACTTGGGCGTTGAAACTACGTTATTTTCAGGGGCTCGAACCAATAATATTGGATATTATAATCAGACCGACATGTCAGGAAACAACTTTAGTTGCATTCCTGTAATTAAATGTTTAGTTAGTGATAATAGGTCCTGACTTGATGTTTAGTGATGATAGACTCTTGAGCTGAAAATGGTTTAGGTCTACGCTCTAAAATCATTTGTTTTAAACATTAACTCAAATCAACTGGGTAGAGTGAATATGAACCCAATTGAAACCCAATTGGGTTCATATTCACTCAACACAGTCGATTTGGGCTGATTTTTAAACCAACCGATTTTAGAGTGTACAGAATCCAAGTTTCAACCAGTATCTATTGTGTTGTACTTGTTATCAGAGAACGATTTACCTTACGTGGGAGCGCGGTGGATCAGTGGTTAGAGCATTGGAATTTAAACCGAAAAGTCGACGGTTCGATCCTGTCCTGATAAGCGGTAACTGCGTTGTGCAAGCTACTTAAACCCGACTGCCCATGACTGCCCACGGTTGCACTATGGACTAAGGCACATAGCACATCGACGATGAACGTGCATTCAACCGTCGGTAATTCTATTCGTGAAGTAGTAATTTAAAGAGGCTGACAGCTGTTTGCCGTTGCTTCTCTTTGGGTTCTTCGGCTTCCTCTGCCACCACAACTGTCCGACATAACGTGACCTTGGGTGCTTAAGTGCCGTTAAACCCCAGTAAACAAGCAAACATAGGTTATGACTCCTCATTTAAACGAGCTTTTTTGGCACATTGCAATGTGGGTAATAAGCTGAGTTTTTTAGGCTAAAATATAGATGTTTACTTTCTAAAGAATTCTTGTTTTACAAGTGTCGTATGCTATTTTGATTAGGTCAATGGTTAAACGCCTGGATACCAGTGCTGTAGTGTGTCGTTCACTCACATTTGGAAATTTGTGCGCAGACGACCGTTGATGTGATGTGATCTATTTTTATACTCACAAAGATACGGATATTATTTTGTGATCACATTGAAGATATTTTAATCAATAAGTATTCAATCTATTTGAAAACATCAAAATATTAACGTAATTAGTGGAAGTACGCGGTGTAATCATAAATGTACGTTGAGTCTCCATTTCTAATGGCAATTTCGACAAACATTCGTTCTCTCGTCAGGTCTCGATTGAATAGCATTTCGGGCGACTATTCAGTGAAAAGGAATGTGGGTTTTTTGGTATTTTTTAGATTGAATCGTATAGAATATATCAGTTGGTCGGAAAAGCGAACCATAAAGTGAATCGAAACATAAACAATGGAATATTTAAGGGCTAGACTGATTCCAGGCTATAACAGCATCGAATTCCAAACAGAATTAGACTGGTGGTTTGAGAGCTTGAGAAATTTCATGTGCGTCAACTGAATTATATGTCTTGTTAGAACGCAGCAAACCAACGGTTGAGCAAACATATCATTACCCTCGATGCCTGGAATGCTCTGGGAGTGTCGTGATTCATTGGTTAGAGTACTGGACTTTCAACCGAAAGGTCGGTGGTTCAATCCTGACCCGCGCCATCTGCGCTGTATCCTTGGGTAATACCCGAAACCAACTGGGAAGGCTGTGTACCTAAGCGTAGTGCACGTCGATTGTGCACATGCCTTCAAACACGGCTAACTCGGCTTGCTAGAGCGTCAGCCAGTTGCTCAAGGGTTCTCTCCAGGTACCCTGGATTTCTTCACCCCTAAGACTGTACGACACGATGTGACACTGATAAATGAAAATGCCGTTAGCCCCCATTACACAAACAAATATTCTGGAATACATGCTTTTTCAAAAAAATCTGAAATAAACTCTCTGTAGTTCAAACAAAGATATTCCTAAATAAAATCTAAGTATAGTACATACAAAATGGACTACATGTATACAGATGGATCCAAAGGCGGCAGCAAAGTGTCAGTAGTGAAGTCTGCCACTATAGGTACAATCATTCAACACTGAATTCCCCATACCCAAATGCTGCCACTATAGGTACAAAATTAACATAGGATTCTCCATAGTGTGCTTGTACCTATAGTGGCAGTTTGTACCCATAGTGGCATTTTTGGAGCTAAGAAAAAGATTTTAAAATCGTTTTCCTTCCTGGCTCCAAAAATGCCACTATGGGTACAAAAATTCCACTATAGGTACAAGCCCCCCTATGGAGAATCCTATGTTAATTAAATTAAAGAGCTTCACATGAACAACAAAAAAAACTTTAAAATCTTTTTCTTGGCTCCAAAAATGCCACTATGGGTACAAAAATTCCACTATAGGTGCAAGCCCCCTATGGAGAATCCTATGTTAATTAAATTAAAGAGCTTCACATGAACAACAACAAAAAAACCCACAGTATTGCAATTACAAAAGCAGAACGGGAACATCGAACAGATCGCGATTGGGTCGCGATCTGGTAGAACTTCTCTCTCTCCATCCCTTCCACAACACATGGGAAACCTCACTTATCGAGAGAAAAAGCAAAATCATTGAAATACAGATACTATTTTCGTTCGTTTTCGTGATTCAGTCTTGATTTCACCGGGTTTTATTATGAAATTTCGTTTCAAAAGTGAAAGTGGGTCGCGATCGTATCGGGAGCTGATCAAGAAAAAGAACAAATTTGCGACTACAACACTGTACGCCCAGTTGTTACTATTGTTGTAAGTGAGTCCTTTGGGTAGGGTGCTGCGAAGCTTAGAGTTGAAATCGGTCCGAAGATTTGATTCGACTCATTTCAAGTCACGTCGATTTGGAAATTTTCGTATCCAAAACCCTACCAACTAACTCTCCTTGAACTCTTCTTCTTCCACCAGGTCTCCTGTACAGGAGACCTGGTGAAAGAAGAAGCGTTCAAAGGGCTCCGACTGCCGAGACTACTTTGATTCCGTTCTGAAATATTGACATGCCCAAACAGATGTGTAGCCGTTGAATATCTTCCATGTACTTGAGTGGAGGCTGTAATATACTGCTCACATCTTTGCTAAGGATCATTCCGACCCATCTATACATTTGATACATAAAAGGTCAAATTATATGTATTGTTTTAAGTTTGTTTATTTGTACATTAGGGTTTAATACGACTCCGACAAGCTTTGATCATATCATGTCAGACAACTTTACGCGTGGAGGTGGGGGGGGGGGGAGTCGGAGTACCCAGAGAGAACAACTAAGCAATGGTGAGTAACTTTCGGCCCCTCTAATTTACCCTTCTGACACAAGCTGTTAGCAGTGGTTGAAGATAAGTGTTACGTGGACATTGTGTACATCTTTGGTCGACGCGCAGTATTCCCACGGGTCACTTGCCTTCATTCAGTGCTAACCCTGATTGTACCAAGATGATAAATCAGAGAGTGCGACAGTTCCTTGGCATTGGTGGGTGCTTGACCCTTGGAACTCTAGCATTTTCTATCCGTAAATTTGTACTATTAAAGGTGTCACTGCTCCCTAATGAATAAACAAACAAATAATGTACCCATATTCCTTTCATGTACAAATTATGTTGAAGAATGGGAAGCACGCTAAAAACTAAAGTGTTAAAAACTACACTTGAAGTGCTGTATTTAACACTTACTAAGTGCTGAACTAGCACTTTGTTCAAGTGTAGGTATCCCAGAACTTGACAGGTGTTACAATAATACCACTTGACAAGTGTAATGTCGCGACACTTAAAAGGAAACAACGCAGATGACGCGGATCAGGCTCGAACTCTCGAGCCTGATCCGCGTCATCTGCGTTGTGTCCTTTTAATTATGTACCCACCAAGCGCAAATCAAATTATGGACGATTCTGGAAGAACCACCAATGCGAGACACATGGGAAGTGCCATCCATTCAAGTTTGAGATGTCTGACGATTGTTATGTCTTAGTGCTTAAAGCATTGCACTTTGAGTGTTAAAATCAAACCCTAAGAGTTAGAATGGGTTTAACACCTTGAAAGTGTCAATTTTAACACTTCAGTTTTTAGTGTGAGTGATCCTTAGCAAAAGGAGTGGTATATTTCCAGTTGTTCGAAGATACAATATTTACAATTTCAAATCCTTGAGATTCGATTCGAATTAAAATCTGATTCGAAATCCTCTGCCTCATTCGACTTGAGAGAGCCGAACACTTGGGATCACAAGAAGTAAGTGTGAAACGTTCCCGCCTCCGCCCCCAAGATTAAACTAACCCATATGAACCGAAAATATGTATAACTATTGAAGTTTTTCAACAATGAAACGACGCGATATTATTGTCATATAGGACTGCATACGAACGTAGTCGTTTTTTAACTTCGTGACGAATTCCAATGCGCATTTCTTAGCAGAAAAGGGAGCAACCATACGAATTCGTTTAACTCTTTCGCTGGAAGAACGCTGACTGAATGGTTACGGACTTCAAACAGACAGGTCCCCAGTTCGAGGGCCTTAATCCCGATTGCCCACGAGGGCGCACGGTGGCGCTACGTACTAAGGCGTAATACGCGTCAATGGTGCACTTGTCTTCACCCAATGTTAACCCTGCTTGTGTGGAGGTAGTACGTTTTGGAATATAAATAAATAAATAAATAAATAAATAAATAAATAAATAAATAAATAAATAAATAAATAAATAACTCTCTCTTTCCCGGTCAGTGACACCTTCAGTCATCATATTTCATATTCCTTGCTACAGTATAAACCAAGCAATGGGATTTATTAAAATAAACAGGCGAGCAATATAAAATTTCAAATCCCCTGCCAAATAAATAAATAAATAAATAAATAAATAAATAAATAAATAAATAAATAAATAAATAAATAAATAAATAAATAAATAAATAACTAACTCTCTCTTTCCCGGTCAGTGACGCCTTCAGTCATCATATTTCATATTCCTTGCTACAGTATAAGCCAAGCAATAGGATTTATTAAAATAAACAGACGAACAATATAAAATTTCAAATCCCCTGCCGTTTGGCAAGGGATTTGAGATGAAATATTGCTTACCCCTTCTATTTTCACAGTGGACATTCATTTCAGGCACAAAATTACATGGATGGACTTTACCATACGTTTAGCAGAGAACGAGTTAACCCGAATTGATATCGTTCCATTTGTTTGAGATGGAAATATGATTTACTGGCCCAAGCTGCCACGATAACAAGGTTTAAAACTAAAGAGACTTAGCGAACTGTTTAGTGTACTTGTGTATTGTAATAAGATTTAACAATCTCTCAAGAGAAGAAGAGTGACCTGACAAATTTATTTTTTTTATGGACCGGAATCGATCGATGTTTTCGAAGTGTTGGATGTGAGACAACAGCCTACACATATGACCGGGAAAATGAAATCCCCTTATTAGAGGATTATACATCAGTCAAAAACCAATGGCAACTTATCTGAATACAATTTGCGGCATATCGTATTTCTATATTTGTCTCTATTTTTTATCTGTTTACCGTCCACGTCATCGAAAATTATTTGAGTCGTCTTCGTTACTAGGAAACGCAATGTTTAGAGCACTGGCTTTAAACCGAAAGGTCAATGGTTCAATTCTGACCAGCGGTAACTGCGCTTTGTCACTGGAAAGACACTTAATCCTGAATTAAGATGTTGGGGTATTTTGGTGCTGTGTGCTAAGGCGTACTGCACGTTGATAGTATACTTGTCTTCAACCGCCACTAACTCTGCTTGTGCAGCTTTACTGAGTTGGAGAGTCTGACATATGCTTGACATTGTTTGGTGGTTCTCTCTGGGTACCCCGGCTTCCTCCACCTGTAACGTTATCTGACACTAGATAACCGTGGCTGCTGAAAGTGTCGTTGTATCCCAATAAACTAACAAACAAACAAATATCTTCCCTGCTGCCGAAGAGCTTTATTCTAAAGAACTATATCACATGCGGCGAAAGTCCAATGAAAGCGGAGGGGCACATACTCTTCAGACGAATCGGTCTGTCATGGTTTGGTCCCTTGGAAGAAAGACTAAAAAAATAGATCCACGGCAATTCCATTTCGTGTCTGTGTGGGGTGGGGGTGGGGTGGGGCACTGGCTCATTGATTAGAGCTTTGGACTCCAAACCGAAATGTGGACGATCCTGACCCGCGCCATCAACATCATGTCCTTGGAGAAGACACTCAATCGTTTAGTAACATGGGTTCACGCTGTACTAATTAGCACAACACGTCCATGATGCATTTGCCTTCAACCACTGCTAACTCTGCCGTGTTAACCCTTTACCCAACGCAGAAGATATCAAAATTTATTATTTTAAATATCATTTTTTCAAATTTTTCAAAAAATTTCAACAAAACCATATCATGTGACCCCTCGTTGGAACGAGCTCGACGAGCTCGTTCCAACGAGGGTTCACATGATATGGTTTTGTTGAAATTTTTTGAAAAATAATATTTTTTCAACTACTGAATTTGCATATTACGCGGGCGGATGCGGGCGATTCGTTGGGTAAAGGGTTAATAACATGACACTCGTTGTTGAAAGTGTCCTTAAGACCTAATAAACAAATAAATGAGCAAACAATGCTATTTCAACAACCCTCGGGTATTGATGAGTGCGAAGACAGATATTTAAAGAGTGTGTGTTGGGATGACAAGGTTTTTGTAAATATAAAAAAGTGCCGACACGCTCGGAACGTCATTTCGTATTACGCCGCGTGTTATAATTGTACATTAGCAAACGCACGAATACCCGCAAGTCTCTCCTTTATTTTGTGTATGGTCATGGTTCTACATATTTCTTTTGCTTCACCCATCCCCCCACCCAAAGGTTATCCTTCGAGTTGGAAGACAATTGAAGTTGAAGACTGAAAAAATTGACCTAAGGTGGCATTCTTTGGTGAACTGCTGCTGAATGGAGTTGAAACAATATTTCATTTCATTTCGAAGTTGTGAGTAACACCACTGCAGAACAACCATTAAACATACAAAACAGTATAAGAAGTTGGATTCAACAGCAAGCATCATGCTTATTTTTGCTGTCTCCAAAAACCTGCATACGATTCACACAAAATGCATTGAGAGGTTGTTACACGAGAATAATTTGCATTATGAAAGAGTTGTCTAACGAATTGGAAAAAAATTAGTTTTGATGCAGACAAACACACAGACAAAGGTGAAGATACGGGTAAAGGAATGGGGAGAGTTTCTGCGAAGAAAATGATGCATGTAGAAAACCCATACACAGAACGACACACGTGTGTGAATGGGTTAATCGATATGGCACGCGTGCCTGTGCGGAAGAATAGAACGAGAGGCCGCATTCCTCGAGTTTTATCCTTCCGCGATGACACAAGTGCCATATCGATTAACCCATTCACACACGCGTGTCGTTCTGTGTTTATTACACGCCTTCGCGTCTATAAAACAATTATTAGAAGGACACTCAACTATTCATTTGACAACTATCAACAAAAAGAACACATTTTATCGCCAACCAAATTTGCGAGGGGAGCGCGTGTTACTATTTCGTACCCTGAGTTCCAATGTGTTCTATGTGCCTACTGGCACAAATAACACATTGGAACTTTGGGGAGATTTTTACTAGCGATTCAGATTGTAATTGTGGTGCATGATTTGTAGAAAGTTCCATTGAAATTTCGCTTCTATTTAAAAATAATCCGTGAACGATTTCCGTTCCGCACATGCGCGTGGAACAGATTTTCATTTTACGCATGGTTTAGTATTGCTGTAGATGGGGATTTCAAAGAACAGGCGTGTAATTAAAGAAGAACTGGAATAATCAACTATCAATTTTGAATGTTCCAGACACAATAGCCGAATGACTTTCGTCATTGTTTACCTACATGAACTAAATTTGCTCACATAAGGGCATATTATACCTTAGTTATTCAATTTCCATCTTTATCTACTAAAATTACTCCGGTATTGGGCCGTAGAAAAATGACAACGAACCGAACGTGATAATGCACGCGAGGACGTCGTATGCATACATGACTTGAACTTGTTTATTTGTCTTATAAACAATTTTACAATGATAGGTAAGGTGAAGAAGGCTTTTCAATACAAAAAACAGAGTCATATGTTGGAATCAATTATTACACAATTTTTGTTGTTTTGTTTTAAATTTACTGATTAAAATTGTCACTTATATCAGTGAAAATTCTGGAAACGTTTCACGGTTTCAGTCTATTGTTGCGAAAGGCTCAGAAAGATTCTGTAGGGAAAATAGGAATATCGATGTTTTTATGTGGCGTATTCAGCTAATTGGTGTTTTAATGAAGCATATAACAGTAGATATAAATTGCCGATTCTAGCCCGGCAAAAATTCATTTCTGGCCCACCCCAAAATTTAAGCTTGAAGGCAATGGGAATTTAGCTTGAAACATATTCTAGCCCAGCTAAAATCGGACTTAGTCAGTTTGCACCTGTTCCAGTATTTCGATTAAGGTTAATCCAATAGGGATTTTGTTTGTGAGAATAAGAGCTTAAGTGGCCAAAAAAAGACAATCTTTTTGCCATATAAATTTCCATAAGAAATTGCAAAAGTGTCAAAAAAAAATGTCATAGGGATTTGTAATGTGCTCCTTTCCTTCTCACCTCCCACAAGTGGGCTTGAGCAGATGAAGCCGAAAAAGGTTATTCCAGTGGAAAGTTCCCATTTGATTTTGTAATGCGCGACTTTTTGGACACCGCCCGAAACGAAGAAACGTCGAGAGAAATCGGAAATGATCAACCGTTCAATGTGGAAAGTCAATTTTACGAAAATGCGAACGACGTGCCGGATTCTCGAGACTTGAATTCGATGCAGAGAGACCTCATGATATTCGATGACTTGATGTTGGAGAAACAGAATCGGTGAGAATCTTACTACGTTAGAGGACGTCACAGCAATGTGGATTGTTTCTATCTATCTCAAAATTATTTCAGATTGCCCAAGCAGACCATAAGAGAAAATGCGAATTTACTGTGCCTGTTTCGTCAAGATTTTAAGAAACTCAATCACATTTACGTGACCAATGGCATGTAAGTTGGTGTTGAGTTTTACACCTTTTAATTTCGTGGTGATCGGTCTGATGAGTGGTAAATATCATGGAACATATAGGAAGGGATTCGACATTTTTTATATTCCGTACGATTGCAGTAAATGAGAAAAATGAAAAAAAAATGAGAAAAAAATCATATCAAACAAAACGTAAAAAAAATGAATAAAATAAAATATACAATTATTAAAAAAAACTGTTTAACCCTTTACCCAACGTAACGGCCAAAACCGGCCAGCGCTATTCTCAAAAATCGCCAATTAATTTTCATTATTTTTTTCATTTTTTGTCTCAAAAACATAGGTTATGACCCCTCGTTGGAACGAGCTCGTCGAGCTCGCTCCAACGAGGGGTCATAACCTATGTTTTTGAGACAAAAAATGAAAAAAATTAGTTATTCAAGAATTATTTTTGCAGGTGTCGTCTGCTTTTCAGGTTAGGTAAAGGGTTAAAAATGTTGCAAGACTACAAAACTCAATTATTAGAAAGGATAGTCGAGAACACGAAAAGAATGACTGATAATACAACTGCAGAAGATTCTTTTACGGTCGTGGTATGCGATGACAAGACTCGATTCATGACGAAATTCAATTCACTGGTCGAATTGAAGAGAGATAAGAAGTATGAGATGTCACTGGTAAATCTGGAGACGTACTATTCGTTTCCCAACATCACGGAGAAAAATGATACGTTCAGATATTCGAATGGACCAGATTGATTTACGATTCGCATTCACAATGACAGTTACAGAATACTGAGAAAAGTCGAATTGAATGAACTCATTCAGACTAGAATGAACATCGACTGTCAAAACGGAACTGTCATGAACATAACTGCCAACGCCAACACGCTGCAAACGATATTGAACATGTGAGAGGGTTATTGAGTGGATTTTGGAGGAGATGAAACCTTTGGAAAGATGTTTGGATTCGATCAAAACACTTACGAAGGACATGCGACATCGGAAAATGTGGTGGACATTCTCTCTGTCAAAAGCATTTCGGTGACCGTGGACTTGATCTCTGGAAGTTATGTGAATGGTGACACACAGCCCACAATCTACTCGTTTTTACCAGACGTTTCTCCTGGCTACAAGATCAAAGAGCGACCTCGAAATCCAGTCTATTTACCTGTGATAACACATACTTTATACAGTATTAAGACTGAATTAACGGATCAAAATGGAGAGCTGTGGCGAACGTGTGACGATGCGATTTCACAAAAGAGAAATTTAAGAAAACAAAATCTGTTAAATAGTTTATTAAACAACCAAACTTTTTTTTTGCAGAATAGGAAAATGAATTAAATTAACAAATTTAAAAAAAATTAAAGCAATTTTCATATATAATAGGAAGTAAAAAAAAAATTAATTAAATAAAAAAAAAAATTTAACAAAATTAAAATTAAATAAAACAACAAATAATGACGATATATATAATACAAAACGTAAGTATATTCGAGGGTCAGAAAGGCAAACTTCGCAGAGCATTAGAAAATCGAGGAGATGCAGTGAGATTGAAATTAAGTCATCAAGACTTGAGCAATGGATGCAACAAAATCTCTTGGACCAAAACGCAAATATATAGAATAGCCAAAGCGTATCATAATCGAAGAGGATTAACCATGAGACTGAATCCCGCGCAACTGAGATATAATTTGAAAATGAAAGGTGGTTTCTTAGTATTGCAGGCTGGATTGGCTACAAAGGCATTAACCCATTCTCATCGAAACCATCTTGCCGGCTTTTGGCATAGGAGCCCTGTCGGGATTGGCCAGTTCTGATGCGCAGAAAAAAATGGGGAGCGTATTGTTTCTGAAGCGAGGAGGGGTTGTGTGTCGAGTTGAAACGGGTGGTAAAGGATTGTATCTGTAATGCTCGAAGATAGCGACGCATTTGAAGCTCGTGGAGACGGTCTCTATTTAAAGAGAGGAAAAAATTTGTTGGACAGTGAGGACTGTTATTGGGTCCGAATTCGTCTTTTAAAAACGTGCCCATTCTCAGTATGAAAATATTGTTTTGTGGTGAGAAAAAAATAACATAATATAATATTTTTTTATATATTAAATAAGATAGGTAATAAAAATAAATAATAAGCAAATAAATAAATTAATAAATAAATAAAAATGGAATCAGAAAGTGACAAACTGTATCCCGACTTATCGGCGACTGTATTACCGAAGACACTTCCTTTGAAAGATATTGGCAACGCGTTTTGCATCGACCAAATCAATAAAATTCAACATTATTTATCGATGAAAAGAGATAACACTCGAAGAAGTACGTGCGAACGTCTAAATTGGTGATCTGTCTGGATCTGACTCTCGACACCGTATCCATGGGTATTGGTGCTGCTGGAGTGGGTCTCCTATTGACCATGGCAACCATTCCAGCCGGGGTTTTGGGGGTTTTTTAATATTTTTTATTCAGATTGAAAGTTGTATACATATATACATCCCTGAGTAAAGAAATTGATGCAGAATACATATTAAATTCAGTTATTTATCTACAGACATACAGATTTGAAAGCAGAAATATTGTCCACATCACAAATTGCAGAGAAACAATAGTTCACAGAACAATATCAGGGTAATATTACATAAGGAAGTAAAAGCTTTTCATGAAAAAAGGAAAAATATTTGTAGTGTCGAAGGGTATTGTCCCGTGCGTACGAAAAATTACTGAATAGGTTGATAGCGCAGGGCTTTCACAGATTCCCATCTAGTCTTTATCGATCTTATCTTTTTTCGGAATACATATGAAGGGAATATAGCTCAACTTCACGATATTTACGAAGGACTTCAATAAAACCATGGAAGCTCGGTTGACATTTTCTCACACTGCATGAATAAATGACTTTTTATTTTCGGAGAATTAGAAGACTGAGTTATTATTATTATTATTATTATTATTATTATTATTATTATTATTATTATTATTATTATTATAACCAATGAGGATAGAGTGTGATGTCAATGACAGAAGAATACCACATTTTTCATGAAGTCGGTCAGCCAGTTTAACAAGATTGTCCTTGAAGAACAAGTGTAACACTGCCTCTTTATTGTTATAGCAAAATGTACACAAGTCAGTTTCCGATAGTCCACACCTTAGAAGGCGAGCATTCGTGAATAGTGCTCCCTGTAAAATTTTATATTGCAAGGTTTGGAGATATTATCGTAGGTTGTTAAAAAAGCACATTTGTATATCGAACCCCAAGCATCGGCTTTTACATCGATATGCAAAAGTTTTGTTCCATTTTTCCTGAGACCGGGCTGGGAGCAAAACCATTTGTTGAAGGAATGATGGATACAATGTTTTGTTAACTATGGTGGATTCTT
Source organism: Pictodentalium vernedei (assembly GCA_031216915.1). Taxonomy (NCBI): domain Eukaryota; kingdom Metazoa; phylum Mollusca; class Scaphopoda; order Dentaliida; family Dentaliidae; genus Pictodentalium; species Pictodentalium vernedei. Next base: position 713,707,166 of record CM062297.1, read on the forward strand.
TTAATTTATCTATAAGAGTGCTCTGGACTGACTCTGATTTTTTATTGTTTTTAATTTCATTTTGCCATCGTTTTGGAATCGCATTTCATTTCTTATGCCCTGGAAAACAGTGAAAGGTGTTTTTATGTTAAAATTTGTGGGGGAGGCTTCAAATCTGAGGAAACCTCCGTTCTCACTCAAGAGGTCGCTAAGAAAAAATATACCTTTATCATACCAAGTTTGAATATAAAAAAGATTATTATTAATTTTTATATTCTTATAGTAGAAAACAGGTTGAGAGCAGATTTCTTCAACGTCTGCCGGAGACTTGTCTTCTAAAAGAGACCAGGCCATGAGAACTTTTTCCCCCAAACTGTTTGAGTGCTCCCCAACCTTTCGTAACCTTTCTTTGCATAAAAAACATGTTTTGAAACTGCCATATTTTTTAAAGTCGTCTAGAATAAGAATTTTCCAAGGTACCATTATGTTCGGGTCTATCAATTTCTTAATCCAAATCATTTTTAAGGAGTAGCTGTATAACCGAATGTTTGGAAACCTGACCCCCCCCCCCCCCCCCCACACACACACACACCTTCCCGAAAATTCTCATTTTCGTTCATTAGAATATTACGTTTAATCTTTTCTCTCTTCCCAGACCACAGAAACTGAAATAATTATGACTGTAATTTATTACACATCCATTCAACTTTAAACCCTTGTATTTAACGGAATATACGTTATGACATAAATGATTCTGTATTCAATGGGTGATGTACAAGGCAGAACTTTTTTCTCAACACAGTTCATATTAGTTCCTTTCCCATCGAGTCATTAGGTACGCTTCGAAAAGTTTCCAAATTTCGTAACACAGTTATCAACAGTCTGTCGCATAGTGTGAAAATGAAAACGTCCAAAGCAAAGTAAAGTCAGTTCACAAAAAATTAGTTAACCAAAAATGAGATAATATTTTTAAAAAACCCAATTAATCATTTCCAACCAGAACATTTAGCCAGTCCCGTCGCCGTCTCGTTTTGTGGATCCCGTATATCTAAATTGGTCAACTTTATTTTGGTAAATCTTCGTATATCTTGACATGCTTCGAACTTCTTATAAAAAAATGTTTGTCCCAGCTGTTTTGCAAATCTGCACAAATTTGTACTTATATTTTTACTAACAGTAAAGCCACCAAATGGTTAAGCGTGAATGAGCACCAGCCGAAGAGAAACGGCGATACGAATTTCAACAAACATTGGTTCCGAAAAGGTTGTTTTGATTTTTTATCGATCCATTTGATCAGTAGAGCTTCATTCAAAACAAACAAACTCTTCACCTTTGGGTTTAAACATCGGAATTAAAATTTGTTTATTTAAACAAATTTTAATGTATGGGTTGTGTAATAAACACAGAATGCGATGTGTGTCTGAATCGGTGGGTGTTTTACATAACTCATTGGAATGGCGTACACCATTCCAACTCGTTATGTAAAACACCCACCGATTCAAACACACATCGCGTTCTGTCTATGTATCTAACATTATTATAGTCAGGAGGATTTAGCAGAACCGATAGGCTGTATCAACAGAGAAATTGTTTTTACAACTGTAGTTTTTTCAATTAGGCTAAGTTTTCTAACCGACCAATCCATTAAAGTTTGTCCATCTTTTTGTTTTTTTCGATATAATTTTTATTGTGTAATTTTTACTAAATAGATCATAAGAAATGCATAGAATCGCATATTTCCCACTATGGTTCCATTGGATATTGCGATCCGTGGAGACTCTCTCACTTGACCCTCGTTTCGATCCAATCCATATAACTTGTGTTTTATCAACATTAACTTTTAGGCCCGACTGCTGAGCAAAAGAGTTTACAACTTCTGAAGCCAAATTTAACGAATGACCATCATCAATCAAAAATAACGCTGACTCATCTGCATATTGGCTTATGAAGTATTCAGATAAGTTTATTTTGATGCCGTTGATATCCGGATTGTATTTAAGTGTGGCACTCAATATTTCCAAACTTAAAATAAAAAGGTAGGGAGAGAGGGGGTCGCCTGCCTCACTCCTCTCTGTAAGTTATTTTTTTCTGAACAGTGACCATTGTTTAATACATAACTGAAAATATTGGAATAAAAGGTATGAAACCAGCTTATAATAGAAGGACCGAAATTAAAGAACCTTGGTGTTAGTCCAATGGATGACAATTCGAGGGAATCAATTGCTTTTTCAAAGTCTATTAGGACTTGAATCAGCCACGTGTTTGCCCTCGCATTTTTCAATTAGGTCAAAACTTGGTCTTGTGGACTCTCCAATATATCTCCTTTTCATAAACCCAAGCTGGGTTTCCGATATTAGTTTAGGTAAGACCATTTTAATACAGTTTGCTACAGCGTTGGACGAAATTTTGGTATCGACGTTCATAAGAGAGATAGGCCGCCAGTTTTTAATGAATTCCTTTGGTTTATTATTCCTGCATTTTCAAAAATGCGGGGATATAGTCGTGATCTCCGTCCGTCCGTCCGGACGTCACACCCTGAAAGGCTCCTAGGGTATTCAATTCGAAACGTTTAAAATATGCCAAGGTGTTCAGGTAGCAACTCTAGCTGTGCATGAAGGTTTCGGAATTTTGATTTGGCCCCAAGTGGTTCCCGTGGAATCACTTTTATCGTTAGAAAATCAGTTTTCATCGAAAGGTTCCTTGGGTATTTAATTCGAAACGTTCAAACTATGCTAATGTGTTCAGGTAACATCTTTAGATGTGCATAAAGGTTTCCGAATTTTGATTTGGCCCTAAGTGGTTCCGGCGGAACCACTTTTATCTTTGGAAAATCAGTTTTTATCGAAAGACTCCTAGGGTATTTAATTCGAAATTTTTAAACTATGCTAAGGTGTTCAGGTACATCACTAGATGTGCACGAATGTTTCGGAATTTTGATTTGGCCCCAGGTGGTTTCAGTGGAACCACTTTTATCATTAGAAAATCTGTTTTCATCAAAAGGCTCCTAGGGAATTTAATTTGAAACTTTTAAACTATGCTAAGGTGTTCAGGTAGCATTACTAGATGTGCATGAAGGTTTCGGAATTTCGATTTGGACCCAGGTGGTTCCAGTGGAACCACTTTTATCATTAGAAAATCAGTTTTCATCAAAAGGTTCCTAGGGTATTTAATTCGAAACGTTTAAACTCTGCTAATGTGTTCAGGTAACATCTCTAGATGTGCATGAAGGTTTCGGAATTTTGATTTGACCTCATGTGGTTCCAGTGGAACTACTTTTATTGTTAGAAAATCAGTTTTTACCGAAAGGCTCCTAGGGTATTTAATTCGAAACGTTTAAAATATGCTAATGTTTAAAGGTAACATTTCTAGATGTGCATGAAGGTTTCAGAATTTTGATTGGGTCCCAAGTGGTTGAAGTGGAACCACTTTTGTCGTTAGAAAATCAGTTTTCATCGGAAGGATTCTAGGGTAATTAATTCGAAACGTTAAAACTATGCTAAGGTGTTCAGGTAACATCTCTAGATGTGCATAAAGGTTTCGGAATTTTGATTTGGCTCCAAGTGGTTCCGGCGGAACCACTTTTATCTTTGGAAAATCAGTTTTCATCGAAAGACTCCTAGGGTATTCAATTCGAAATTTTTAAACTATGCTAAGGTGTTCAGGTACATCACTAGATGTGCACGAAGGTTTCGGAATTTTGATTTGGCCCCAGGTGGTTTCAGTGGAACCACTTTTATCATTAGAAAATCTGTTTTCATCAAAAGGCTCCTAGGGTATTTAATTTGAAACTTTTAAACTGTGCTAAGGTGTTCAGGTAGCATCACTAGATGCGCATGAAGGTTTCGGAATTTTGAGTTGGACCCAGGTGGTTCCAGTGGAACCACTTTTATCGTTAGAAAATCAGCTTTCATCAAAAGGCTCCTAGGGTATTTAATTCGAAACGTTAAAACTCTGCTAATGTGTTCAGGTAACATCTCTAGATGTGCATGAAGGTTTCGGAATTTTGATTTGACCTCATGTGGTTCCAGTGGAAATACCTTTATTGTTAGAAAATCATTATTTATCGAAAGGCTCCTAGGGTATTTAATTCGAAACGTTTAAAATATGCTAATGTTTCAATGTAACATGTCTAGATGTGCATGAAGGTTTCAGAATTTTGATTGGGTCCCAAGTGGTTGCAGTGGAACCACTTTTGTCGTTAGAAAATCAGCTTTCATCGAAAGGATTCTAGGGTATTTAATTCGAAACGTTAAAACTATGCTAAGGTGTTCAGGTAACATCTCTAGATGTGCATAAAAGTTTCGGAATTTTGATTTGGCCCCAGGTGGTTCCAGTGGAACCACTTTTATCGTTAGAAAATCAGTTTTCCTCGAAAGGCTCCTAGGGTATTTAATTCGAAACTTTTAAACTATGCTAAAGTGTTCAGGTAACATCTCTAGATGTGTATGAAGGGTTCGGAATTTTGATTCGGCCCCAGGTGGTTCTAGTGGAACCACTTTTGTCGTTAGAAAATCTGTTTTCATCGAAAGGCTCCTAGGGTATTTAATTTGAAACATTTAAACTATGGTAAGGTGTTCAGGTAGCATCTCTAGATGTGCATGGAGGTTTCATAATTTTGATTTGGCCCCAGGTGGTTCCAATCGAACCACTTTTATCGTTAGAAAATCTGTTTTTATCGAAAAACTCCTAGGGTATTTAATTCGAAACTTTTAAAGTATGCTAAGGTGTTCAGGTACATCACTCGATGTGCATGAAGGTTTCGGAATTTTGATTTGGCCCCAGGTGGTTCCAGTGGAACCACTTTTATCGTTATAAAATCAGTTTTCATCGAAAGGCTTCTAGGGTATTTAATTCGAAACGTTAAAACTGTGCTAAGGTGTTGCTAAGGAAATGCGGGGATACACCATTGTGTGCTTTGCACACAAATAACTCTATCCAGTTTTGTTTTGGAATGCAGGTAATGATACCAGTTATTTGTGGATAAGATAGCTGTTTAACGCGGTATCCATAATTTAGAGAGTTGATAAGGCAGTTGCCAATATCTTTCCAGAAGAATTTTTAAACTCTACTGTAAAACCGTCGGACCCAGGAGTTTTATTATTTTTGATTGCTTTCAAGGCTCTTAAACATTCATAACTCGTCAGAAATCCCTCCGAAGAATTGCTTCCTTATCATTCAAAAGCTGTAAAAAGGCATTTGTTTTATCAAAGAAGGTGTTATTGTCCTTGGAAATACTTGATGAGTTTAACATTGAGGGAAATAAATTTTCGTAAAACATCTTTTGTTTATTTAATATTTCAGATACATTTTCAGTGGTACTGCCAGTAGAAGTTACCAACTTGGATATTATTTGTTTGGTGTAGTGTCTTTTTTGCAGGTTACAAAAGTATTTGTTTGGTTTTTCTCACTCAACTTTCCATTTTGCTTTAGCTCTTAAGATCAAAAATTTAGTTTTTTTATTTCTAATTGTAATTTTCTCCTCAACTTCTGCCAAACGATTGTCAGTTTTACGTGGGTTGCGTAAGCAATAGTTTTGCCTGTAATCATTAGTTTCAGAGTTTCCCAAAATATTTGATCATCAATAGTAAATAACTGATGATTATTATTATTATTATTATTATTATTATTATTATTATTATTATTATTATTATTAATGTTGTTGTGACTATTATTATTATTGTTACTGTTATTATTATTGTTGTTGTTGTTATTATTAGAGTACTGAATAGCTGTCTCTGCAATTACAGATTTTACTGCTGTAATATATTCTAGGTCGTTCAGAAGACAATTGTTGAACATCCTAAAGCCTTTTCCTCTGGGCTGACTAATAAAGGACAGGGTTATGGCTATGAGGTTGTGGTCTGACTTGTAAAGTATACAGCCGTGTTGGTTATAGGTGCCGTTGCTCTCGCGACAGGATTCTTAAGCACGGTTGGAAAATTAGTTAGTAAAAAATTATCGTTGAAGGTCAAGAACAACGAAAATATCAAAGTGTTGGCCGATGCGAAAATCAATTCCATAAGCGACATGATATCCACTTTTCTGAAAGACAGAACGATTTCCGATGGGGAAAATCGCTTCATTCTCGCGGAAAGGAATAAATTCGAGGCTTTGAAAGAAGGTATGAGAAAAAATTTCGTCAGATTCTCAAAGATGAGATGAAACATAATCTGATAAAAAATATCGAGAAGAATCCAAGGATTCATTTCGGAAACACTTTGGGAAAAATAAAGAACCGCTGACAGATTTATATATATATATTTAGTCAAAAAAGAAAGTATAACAGAAGCAAATGTGAAAAAATAGCATAAAGGATGAAATATAATAGTTCTAATGTTTCATGTTTGTGGACAAGAAGTGGAGCAAAGAGTTTAATGACAGTCTTTTTCTTGGCTGCTTATGCTCTTATTCTCACAAACAAACTCTCTATTGAATTCACCTAAGTCGCAATACTTCCTGGGGACAAGGAGAGTTGTATGGGCGAGGCGGATTGCATTTAAGTAGGATGGGTACAGACCTGTTGGGCCAAAAAAATTTACAGGTGACTGGGCCTTTTTTGGAGAAAAGGGGGGTAGGGGACCACAGCCGATAACCCAGAGGGGCACAAATGCTGGGAACATAGGAAGAACAACAAACATGCACAATACAGGGACATACCAGGGTTATAATAATGTGCCAGTTATGACAAAAAAACAAAGATTCATTAAGTTTGGGTACTGCAACATCCAGGGTCTGCACAAGAAAGTAAGCGAAATATCAACAATGATGGACGAAGGAGACTTCGATATAATGGGTTTAAGTGAGACGTGGATACGACGGGATGAGCGGGTTGATCAGATGAAGGGTTGCGTGTGGATAGGAGCTGGGCGAACTGAGGGTCAGAAACGGGGTGGGGGTGTTGGCATCTACGCTAAAGAGGAATTACAGCCCTCATTGATTACAGATCTCACAGAAGCAAGGACTCAGATTCCAGTATCCAACGAAATAGTCTGGGCAAAAATCAAGTTAGGAAGCAGGAGTGTTGCCGTTGGTGTTGTATACTTAGCAGTGGAGGGAAGTAAGCCCGAGTGGAATGATTCAATATATACAACTCTTAGATCGAATATCACAGAGCTTGGAAGCAGAGGCTTCAGGATTGTCCTAATGGGGGACTTCAATGGGCACATCGGGGATAAGGAGGAGGGCATACAGGGAGGTGATAGGAAAATTAACACGAATGGGAGGAAGATGTTGGACCTATCAAAAGAGCTTGGTTTAAAGATCCTGAACAGGGATGCGAAATGTAAGGGTAAATGGACCTGGGAGAGGAACAATAAGAAAACAATAATTGATTATATACTCACTGACATTAGCGTATGGAGGGAGGTTATAGATGTAGAAATAGATGACGAGGGAAAAAATGACTTGGGTAGTGATCACAACCTGATAACAGTTAAGATTATGGGCAAAAAGACGAATAGAGACAGAAATACCTTCAAGGAAGTTTGGGGACTAAAACAAGGAGCCGACTGGAAGCAGTTTCGGGAAAAACTAAAACCAAATCTTGAATGTATACCTAGGGATGCAAATGTCCAGAGTATTTCAGATGGCATAGTAAATAGCCTAACAGAGGCAGGGAAGGATTGTATAGGAAGGGTGAGGGTCCCAACGAGAGAGCTTGGATACAGGGTTAATGAGGGACTGAAAAAGGCTATAAAAGAAAGGAAGGTAAAATGCGCTGCTTACAGAAGAAGTAGGAAGCTTAAAGGGGTGGATAACAATGACACGAGACTAATGAAAGGAGAATATGAACTGGCACGGAGAAAGGTGAATGAGATAAAGAATAATAATAGGAAGGAGCGCAATTGCAGTCTTGCCAGAACAATAAAGAAAACGGGGGGTTCGAGCTCAAACGCATTTTGGAACTGGGTAAATAAACGGGGGAAAAGTAGTGTGCAGAGTATCAAAGTGGATGGGGAAAGTACAGAAGATAAAGGCCGTATCGCTTCAGAGTTAGTCAAGCACTGGGAAAAGATAAACGATAGGCGATGGGGCAGTGGGTCCCCACCAAAAAGAAATACACTGGTGGAGGAGAACCTATCCAATCGTGTATGTAGCGAAATAACGGCAGAAGAAGTGCGGAACGTGGTCTCGAAATTAAAAAAATGGTAAAGCGGGAGGGACTGATGAAATTCCGAAGGAATTCCTCAAAAATGGAGGGGAGGCACTTATTGAAGTCCTGACAAACCTTTTCAACCTGGCTCTGCGAAAGCAAGAGGTCCCCAGAGAGTGGAGGGAAAGTAAGGTGTCGTTCATACACAAAAAGGGGAATAAGGAAGTTCTAGATAACTATAGGGGGATATCAGTTAGTAGTAACATCGGAAAAGTATTCTGTAAGGTCATATACGGTAGACTAGAGGAAGTTATTGAAGAGAAAGGTTTTTTAGGAGAAATTCAAAATGGTTTCAGGAAAGGACGAAGAGTCACTGATCACCTATTTACACTCACCCAACTGATAGAATCAACAAAGGCTGAAAAGAAAAAGATGTTTCTGGCATTTCTAGATGTGAAAAAACCGTACGACCGAGTGTGGAGGGAAGGTATGTGGCGAAAGCTCGAGGGCATCGGACTGGGGGGTGACTTTGTGGGAATCATGAAAGCACTGTATACAGATGTGCAAAGCCATCTCTGTCTAGGGAGTATCACTACAAAACGAGTCCCTATGGATATAGGCCTCAAGCAGGGGTGTATCTTTTCACCGATTTTGTTTGCATTGTATGTTAAAGATTTAGGGGACGAACTAATTCAGAGTGCGGAGGGGGTAAATGTTGGAGACATAAAGATACCAGGCTTATTCTTTGCGGACGACATGGTGTTAATGTCTAGAACTGAACAGGGGCTAGAGAAACTGCTGGAAATTGTTGGTAGATATGGGAACACTTGGCGGCTCGAACTAAATGAAAATAAAAGCAAGGTAATACCCGTTGGACGCAAGGTAGATATGACGAAGAGATGGAGAGTGGGGGAGTTCTCAATCCCCGAAGGGGAAAGCAAACAAATCACTGTAGGAGAAACGGGAGAGTATGAGTATCTAGGGGTAAGCATAAATATAACGGGAAGAGGGGTGTACAGAAATTTCACTCAGCCAAACTGATTCTGAAGGGGAAAAGAATTCTGAACCAACTAAAACTTTTAGGGAAAAATAGTTTCAATAAGGTCTTTGTGGGGAAAACACTGTGGGAGAGGGTGGGTTTACCAAGTATAACGTATGGCACGGACGTGATTCCATTAAACCAAACCGTTATTAAGAAGTTGGAAAGTACTCAGAATGATGCCGGCAGATGGATAACAGGGTCGAGTAATGCTGCAGCTTTGGAAGCAGTAAGGGGGGAGCTTGGGTGGATGAAAATCAAGGACAGGGTAGATTTGGGAAAACTGTGTTACTTTAACTACTTGAGAAACCTGCCTGACAACCGGTGGTGCAAATTGATGCTCGATACCATTTGGAATTCTAATATAGAAACGAGGTGGTCAAAACATGTGAGGGAACTAATGGACAATTACTCTATAGAGGTCACAAACATAGAAGTAGGAATGAAAGAAGGCAAAAGGTTTGTCAAAGAGAGAGTCATGGAAGATTGCAATCGAAACTGGCGAGCAGGGGTTAGCGTGAAAAGATCACTGCAGGGGTTACAATATAAAGAAAAGCCAGTTTTTGAGAAGTACCTAGATGGCACCTTTGGAGGGTCACTGCTCCTCAAACTGAGATCAAGATCACTGGAGCTTCGGGGAAAAATTGGGAGAGATGGGGAAAAGGGATGCCAAATGTGCCACTCTGGAGTAGTGGAGACCCTGGAACATTTTCTCTTGGAATGCCCTCAGTATATACCTCATAGAATAAAATTTACTGGAAGAATAATGCAGAAGTGGGGTGAAGAAACAAAGGATAGATGGCTGAAGGGGGACACGAGGGAGAGGGTAGGAATGCTTATTGAAGAAATTGAAAAAGAGGAAGTGAGGGACACTATTAAGCAGTTTATATCTGAATGCTGGGAGGAGAGGAGGGGAAGAGGGGCTGGGGTGCAGGGGGAATGATGGCCTTCTCTTATGAGGACCGCGACAAATCAGCGGCTGGCCAAAGAGTTATTATTATTATTACTGGACCAGGCGCAAATTGACTACCTCCGATTTTAGCTGGGCTAGAAAATGTTTCAAGCTAAATTCCCATTGCTTTCAAGGTTAAATTTTGAGGTGGGCCAGAAAAGATTTTTTGCTGGGCTTGAAACGGCAGTTTATAACCATCTCGAGTATTTTTTCCAGTTTTCGGGAAGTTATACTGTTCATATAAAATAAATTCTCCCCGAGAGTTTAATTTTCTAACAGATAACAAATGTATGTGTAGCTAAAAGAATGAGGGGTATAGTCGTGTAGCATGTCTGTCGGCAATGGTGGAGGAGCACGCGCCCCCTGAATGCCCGGTTCCACGGGTTCGGAGTGTTATCAACCAGATACTATGCAAAATAGATGAAGAATCATTGGGTTTGAATCTATATTTGCCCACGAGAAAAGAAAATCATCATTTTTTTTAAATATTCATTCTGTAGCCAAATTGGGCCAGTGCTCAGTTAAACTGATAGTCTGAAGAAAATATACCAAAGATATCAGACTGCTGAATAACAATTGTCAAAATAGGAAGTATGGAAATCGTTCGTGTTGGCAGAAACATTCAGATTAGGTGGTGACGATGCATGAGCCTTGCTACTTGTCCTAACCTTCGCCCTGGGTTAACATATATAAGAACTCGGGGACGACCCAAATATGTTCTAAGCTTTATTTAGAACTCCCCTTTCAAAATGTACTTTTTCTATTGTTATGCTGCGTATTATTGTATCATATTGAGTTATGTGCGAGTATTCCATTTTGTATACACAAAATGTAATTTGTTCCAATAAATATTGTTTAAACTAAAACTCCTGGTCATTGATTGCTCTGACAGAACCGGAAACCCAGATGCCAATATCATGTGAGAAAGAGGGAAAAACGAGACTGAAAAAAATTGAGTTACAAAAGTTGAGAGAAACTTTTTTTGTTGATACTTAATGTCACTTATGACAAACTTTGACCACTCAGTTACTTGTATATCCAACATTTCATTGATTCATGTCGTCGGGTTTCGATACGCAGCCTCTGAAGCATCTTGAAACTTTGCGTAGATGCTTGGTACTTTCCTCTGATATTTTTCATCATGTGCATGTATTGTGGAGGTTGAGTTAACCATGATTATCCCGTAATGTCTAGGTTCTTCAATTAACCCCCGGATGACTATAGCTGTATGAGGGTTCTCAATGATTTTCTTATAAGCCCTACAGGGCTATATGATTAAATCCTTTCTGATCTGCCCTGTCGATTGTTTTGTGTATTATGTCTACTTGTCATCAAATGATACTAATTTCTTTATGACAAATCTTATGCATGATGTGTTGCCCCAAACCGTGAACTAGAGATTACACCTCTGCTGGCTATCTACTCTACATGAAATACGGGTACCTTGAATTTGCTGTCGTATTTTCCAGCTCTCGAAACGAGGAAAGGTGACAACCCTTTTCCCCAGTTTCTTATTCGACATTCCTTATCAACCGGGTTTAACGGTTGATAACGAATGTCGAATAAGGAACTGGGATTAAGTGACAATTTGTCAAGTCAGTTTGAAATGAATACATTTATTCCGATCTGGATTCCATCAATGTCTTTTTTGTGGGTGACGATTAGACTGAATTGAAATTATGGCGGTTAGAAGGCTATGCGCATGGCCATGAGTCGAGGCGAGAGAGAGAGAGAGAGAGAGAGAGAGAGAGAGAGAGAGAGAGAGAGAGAGAGAGAACGAGAGCGAGAGTGAGACAGACAGACAGACAGACAGACGGACGGACGGACGGACGGACGGACGGACGGACAGACAGACAGACAGACAGAAGGTTATTTTCAATACACATAACTACATTATCATGACCATTCAGGAGAGTGTATGACCATCAGTTTCACTGTTTCATCAGGTTTCGACACACACTTTCTGTTAAATGCCGCAAAACTTTGCGGGGATGCTCTTGATACTCCCTTGCCTCAAGTGTTTTTGCAGTTGAGCTGACCAAGATTATCCTGTAATATCGCGGTTCGTAGACAGCCCAGCAAATGAGATTGACGAGAAATAATTCATACCCTGAGTTCCAATGTGTTCTATGTGCCTACTGACACACAGAACACATTGGAACTCAGGGGCCGAATTGCCAATCTGTACGTCTTGATTATGTTAATATAAAATAAATTCACTACTATTTTTCAAGCTTCCAAGTGTTAAGGAGTCGCCTACCAGCCTACAATACAACGAACAATATTGGCCGTGGGATTATTAATAACTCAGTCAGGGGCGTAGCCAAATTAAATGCAGTGGGTGTATATAACAATGTTCGCTTCCCGCAGAAATATCCTCCCTCTCCATTTCCTTCCATTTCATTCCTGCTGAGTTGAGAGTGTGTGTTCCCAACAGGTGAAGACCAGGGGTGGTCTCGGAGGTGGGGGAGTGGAATAACGTTTCATGCCAAACTGAGTACCCCGGGTACTTTCTGCAGTTTACATGGTGAGAGTACATGAACCAGTTTTATGGAATTCAGAAATGAATATATACTATTAAAAAAAGTAGAGGATATCCAAACTGATGTTGATATTTTCGGAAAATGGTATTGGATACGCGTGAGTAGACACATCAGTATGTTACCAAGTTTAGTGTGGATCATGAATGTCACCTGCCCACGGAAACTCAGTGCAGGTTTTTCGTACGAGCGCCGCGTTAATGTCTGTGTGGTACGTTTTGAAATGTTCATTTGTACTGAACGGGCTTTTTCGGAGATCCCATCGTTCTTTTCTTGGTATAAACTCGTTCATCAGTAGTTTCTAGCCGGAACGTAACTTTTGAGGTATGCGAAGACTGACACGTGACGAACGTTTACGTGCCGTTGGCATGTTGGAAGCTGGCAACAGACAGACTGCAGACAGACTGGGATATGCTTAGCAGGTTGTGGTCACGCTACCGTCAGACATGCAATGTTGATGACAGACGTCGGTCAGGTCGTCCAAGGGCGACAATTGTTAACCAGGATCGTTTTACCCGAACCACAGTATTACGTAACCGCCATCAAAGTGCCTCACAAATTAAACAGTAGCTGCACCTTGCGACAGACGTGCAAGTCAGTGGTCAGGTAAACATGACGAAATCGCCAACACTGATGGAATGTGTACGCTCGACGACCTCGAATAATTCCACGCTTGACTGAACGTCACATCGCAGCAAGACGTAACTGGGGTGGAGCACGACATCGCTGGGACAATCGTCGGTGGAGCAACGTCATGTTTTCCGATGAATCGAGGTCCACTCTCGACTTCCACGACAGGCGAAACAGAGTGTGGCGGCGGCGGAACGAACGATACCATTACGTAACCCTTAGGCAGCATGATCGTTTTGGTGGTGGATTGGTTGTGGTGTGGGGAGACATAACCATGACAAGCAGAACAGTATTACAAGTCATCCATAGGTGTGTCACAGGGCAGTACTACTATGACAAAATGTTAGCAGCTCATGTGGTTCCATTTGCGCGGCGCCACGGGCGTCGATTCATTTTCCAAGATGACAATGCAGGAGCACACAGGGCAGACTTCCCCCAGGAGCAGGACATCACTACACTGCCTTGGCCAGCATTAAGTCCAGACCTTTCACCGGTCGAGCACGTCTGGGATATGCGTAACAGGCGCCTACGACAACGCCAAGAACCCCCTACCAATGTCCGGGAACTCGCCGCTGCAATCGAGGAAGAATGGCATAACATCAGTCAAGCTGATATTGGGCGTTTTGTGAGGAGTTTGCCACGTCGGATCCGCGCTTGTCTCGTGAACCGAGGAGGATTTACAAAGTATTGAGGTCTTGGACTAAATGTGGTAAATTCTCTGACTGCCTGTTCATGTCTTATACAGCTCAGTGCGCGGAATGTGTGCTTGTCAGGCACCCAGCTATCGCTGAAATCATTCACCAGAATAACTGATGTCACAGTGCAATGCCGCAACTGTGATGAAAATATAAATATATTTCTTCATATATCTCACTTTTATCAAATATCCCCTACTTTTTCGAATAGTATATATAAAGTTGACAGTTTTCGTGAAAAGTGTGTTCGAGGACGGGGTGGGGGTGGGGGTGGGTGGGGGGTGGGGTGAGTGAGTGAGTGAGTGAGGTGAGTCTTTGGAGGGTGTTATCATCCTTACCCTTGGCAAATACAGCATGATAAATGGATGCGATATGATTAGTAAACATGACGAAAAGATGAGAATAAATGAAATGATGTTTGCAAATCAGTAGTCCTAATAATGTAAACACCTCCTCACAATAAGATGTGATCGCAATTGCTGTTGAAACTCATTTTATCTTGCACAATTATGATTAAAGTGGTGGGTTAACGTTGTACATCTGGTAAACACAGTTCAGTTCGGCTTAATATATGAAATATCACAGGTGGCCGAGTTTCCGTGAAATGTAACACGTAATGGTTCTGTTAAATTTACGGACTTGCACCCGTTACAGAGTTTTCATAAAGTATCACACACTGTATAGTTTCTGATAGTTAAATAAATTACCACACGCTACAGTTTATAGTTATGGCATACACAGTACAGTTACTGTTAACCCTTTACCCAACGTAGCGGCAAAAACAGGTCAGCTCTATTCTCAAAAATTAATTTTCATTATTTTTTTCTTTTTTTTTTGTCTCAAAAGCATAGGCTATGACCCCCTCGTTGGAACGCGTTCGACGAACTCGTTCCAACAAGGGGTCATAACCTATGGTTTTGAGACAAAAAAAATGAAAAATATTGTTATTCAAGAATTTTTTTTGCAAGTGTCGTCTGCTTTTCATGTTAGGTAAAGGGTTATCACCGACGCTGTGATGGTGCAGCAAACTAGACGGTGGTATCTGTATTGTCAGTAAATAAAGAACAAGTATTCACCCAGACTCATAACTTATTACTCTACAACACTTTACAGTCTGTGGCTTTCGGTAGGCACTATAAGCACAGACACTCCGTTGTGTTAAAGCTGATCCTCTTGCACCACTGCCATAAAGCAGACCATCCATTGAGCTCATGGGTCGACTGTACCATAACTAGGGTTTGAGGAAACATGAATATGAAAAGGCTTCTAAATACTACTAATTTAGCTGCAATGGCTTCTACTTTCACCGCTTTTACAGTAATATCGAAATACTTTATAAATGTAAACACACGAAAGCTTAAACACATGCTAATAATCAAACCACAGGCACCGATTGGTTAGAGGTGATTACTTGGTTAGTTTCATATCAGCCGAGATATCAGTCGGAGGTAACTTCATATCAGACTTAGCCTTAAGTTTGAAGTTTTCCTTTATTAACCCTTTACCTAACATGAAAAGCAGACGACACTTGCAAAAAAATTCTTGAATAACTAATTTTTTTCACTTTTTGTCTCAAAAACATAGGTTATGACCCCTCGTTGGAACGAGCTCGACGAGCTCGTTTCAACGAGGGGTCATAACCTATGTTTTTGAGACAAAAAATGAAAATATTTTAAAAATTAATTGGCGATTTTTGAGAATAGCGCTGGCCGGTTTTGGCCGTTACGTTGGGTAAGGGTTAACACAAAACAAATAACTACAAAACGTTCTCAGATCTGTAACAGTATACGGAGAGCGTTGTTGTCTCTCATTCTTTTCACCAAGTCCGAAGTGTCCTTTGCTCCTAGTTTATCACTCCAAACGTGTCGGCTTCTCAAGTGGGACGCCGTGGTGTCCGGCTAGCTGAACTATCTCTTATCCCACTTCGACGAATCTCCACTTACGACTTAGTTTGACTTGAATTTTCTGTACAACTCTCTTCTTTCTTTTCTTCATCCACCAAATCCATACTGAACCCTTTGAACTCTAGTGGTATATCCCATGCCAGTTCAATGGCAGCAATTAGGGTTCCGCTCCACAGTTTCGCACTATTGCACAGGGGTGACATTTTAAACAAAGGGCGTATGTTGAAACTAAGGCCATGTAAAATAGAGAAATATTTTTAGTATCAGATATATGATTACATTAGGCTTTTTGTTGGACAAGAGAATTTGAAGTTTTGGTCCCAAAGTTGGAGTCTGATATATAGTGGTAAATTACCAGATGAATTATGG
Organism: Pictodentalium vernedei; assembly: GCA_031216915.1. Taxonomy (NCBI): domain Eukaryota; kingdom Metazoa; phylum Mollusca; class Scaphopoda; order Dentaliida; family Dentaliidae; genus Pictodentalium; species Pictodentalium vernedei. The sequence continues at coordinate 713,723,366 of CM062297.1, forward strand.
GAAACGGTGGCTTCGAAAAATTGGCTATTTTTTAAAATGTAATTTTTACACGGGTTTGTTACCAGACAGGTAACTAAAAAATGAGACGGAAACATATAATTTTTTTTTGCATTTTAGAAACAAGGTATGCTCTGCTCCAGGGGTGGGTAGGCGGGGTTGGTGGGAAAGTTCTGCTTTTGAGACTGCTACGTGGCTGAAAATGACTGGTTTTGGTATTTTTTCAGGCAATTTTTCAGGTTGAAGTCTTGCCTTTGACAATAAATAATTCCACCCACATTCAGATTGTCTATTTCTACTTAGTCAGATAGTGTTATATGTTTTTTGTGGATTTGGGAAATATAATACATGTAATGGGTTTGATAACTAAGTTACAGGATATTTGCATTTGAAGAGAGTGTATGGCATGTCACATTTGGAAATGCCTGGAAAACTGTGGAGCGGAACCTAGAAGAGTTCATATTCATTATTTGGGGTAAACCAATCAATATTTTCAACGTGCAGCCTCGGGGCTGCACGTTGAAAATATTGTTGCTCTCCCCCACACATCTACTGAACAGTCATCCTATTTAATGACGTTATGACGTATAATGTTGCTGGCCGAAAAGGGTCCAAAGGGTTAAAGCCATCATTAATTCCACTCCATACAAAACTTCAAAGTACTCCCTTAAGTCTGGTAACGCCAATTTTCCTGATTGCGTTCGACGAGTGAAGGCGAACGATTTCGATGTAAGCAAACTGATTGGGCCTAGTAGCGCATCAAGGAGGACAACTCTAGCTTGGTTAATATAGGCCAAGATCGGCGTCATTTCAGTTGAATTTGAAGTTATATCCGCCTAGCTCGATAATGGGCAATTCTGGGAAAAAAAATCGTATCTAATAAATAATGCCCTGTGCTCTTTTCCCGTCACGTACCAAAAACTGACACGGGGTTCAGGAGACACAAATATTACGTACTCGAACCCGATAGCACTATTAAATTACCACGTATCCGATGGCACAAATTTATCTGCGTTCTCAAAGCTGCCGCTTTAATGTATATAATAACCAGATAATTCTTTCCAAAGCAACAAAATGAATCTGTGTCAAAACCAACTAATTTACCATTTGAGTCACTCATGGCTTGTGGTCAAAGGATGTAATAACAAAGATTATTACACCCCTAACCTCTAATTATAATAGGAATCGGTAAAAAGTAAATTGCGTTTTCCCCACACTAGTGAGATCAAACACCTCGGTGATTAACATTTTGTGTGAACTTGAAATTTACAAATGAATTTTCAGAAGCGCAAAACAAAAGTTGTTCTCGCTCCACCAGTGAGTATAACAAGACGCGGTAGAATTCGCTGTTTCAGAATTAAATTGTTGAATTATTTCAATTCAATGTTGAAGAATTATTATTGAAGTGAAAATGAAGTAGAAATTTCATTTTACTGAATTTGTTTGTGGCTAAAAATTACTATTTTCTGTGGATGTACACAACATCCAATGTGATCTGTGTCAGCGGAAACAGCGATCAGCTGATTGTGTAAACAGATTTCTTGCGTGGTATAGGCGTCGGTTTGGATCGTTTCAATTAAAGCTTCAAATGAAAGGGGTATAATAAAAAGAAAATCTAATGTTTTCTTGTGAATACCGAGATTAATCTCATCCGTGACTCGCAGCAAGCTACTCGTTAAAATACGAATTCTCTCACTCACTCATGAGATAAATCCCGGTAATCACAAGAAAACATTAGATATCCTCTATTTATCTTGCTTATATAGTAGTGTTGAAAAAAAATTCACTGAGAAATTCGATTTTTCATTTTCGTATAAAAGTGAAACGTAAAGATGGAGTTCGGAAACCGAAAAATAAGTCAACCAAAATTAAGTTTGAGTATTGATCTAATGCAATTAGGAGTAGTATTGATATTTAGATACAGTGGAGCCCACTTAATTGGATATCTCTTAATTGTATATCCCTGTTAATTGAATATAATTTTAAAACACAAAACCATTTACCATACCTTCAGTACAAATTTGTTCTGTTAATTGCATATGGGTTGTAGAGTAAACTCCTGTTAATTGTATATAAATTTTTATAATATGTCGAAAAAAGTACTGTGACACGCACCAAATTCCCCTTATTTATCAACCTTTTTGGCCTCACTACATCCAATACCGGAATTTATTCTATTATATCTTGTTTGACAGAGCATGAGCTCTGTCAAACAAGATATAATAGAATAAATGCTCGGTTTACCTCCAGAACACAGGAAACTGACCAAATCCCTGTTAATTGTATACTCCTGTTAATTGAATAATTTTCACTGGCAAAATGGATATTCAATTAAGAGGATTCTACTGTATTAATAAATAGTTCTAAAAACAGGTATACTAATGCATACATATTTTGTCTAATTGTAAAACATATGAAGCAGGCCCATCTGGAACCATAAAAAGAGTGCACTGAACACATATTATACAGACAACAGTTTTGGTACTAATTTCATTTAATCATTGACATCCGTGACTATAACTAAATCAAAAAATGAGTCATCTGTCACGTAATTTTTAAATTGGGAAAGCTTTCTGGAAAGAGAAAGAATGTAAAACAAAAATCGTATGAAATATACTGAGTCAAAAAAGAAAGTAGAGTAGAAACAAATGTGAAAAAATAGCATAAAGGATGAAATATAATAGTTCTAATGTTGCATGTTTGTGGACAAGAAGTCGGGCAAAGAGTTTAATGACATGTTGTTGTTGTCCAACCAACCCTATATAATTTTGCTACGGATTTCAAAATAGCACGTGCCACTGGAATATGTCAAACTGAATGGGTGACCGACGATTTTCTTTGTGTTATGTTGTGCTAGAGAGCCTGGTTTATTGAGAAAACAGGCTAGTTTTTGTCTTCCGACGTTTTAAAAAATGCCAAGGTAAACCGAAAATCAGAGGTTGCGTGCCATTGAGGCTGGGATACATCCAGATGAGCTCGCTGCTGAGTTCAGAGTCACCTTGGCCACTATTTAGCGTCTCATTGGAAGGTATAGGACCACTGGATCTACTGCCGACCGACTGCGTTCAGGTCGACCAAGAGTTACGGCCCTTGCGTAAGACCGACACACCAGGACGTCTCACTTGCGGGATCGCTTCCTTCCGGCGATGAGGACAACAGGAAGTACTCCTGGTAGAATTAATAATTGAATCAGTGCACAGACTGTCCGCACCAGACTCGCTGAACTCGAAATCCGAAGTAGGCGTCCATACCATGTACCAATCCTTACCCAACGTCATCGCATCGTCAGAATGGAATGAGTACGTCTGCGTGTTCGCTGGACTCAGCACCGTTGGAGCACAGTTCTTTTTAGTGATGAATCACGATTTTGTCAACGGCGCGCTGATGGTAGGGCAAGGGTGCATCGCCGACGGGGAGAACGGTTTTCTGATGCTTACGAGCGGGAATGCGACCGTTTCGGCGGAGGTAGTGTAATGGTTTGGGCAGGAATTTCCTTGCACCATCGAACGCAGTTGATCTTCATCGATGGTAATCTGAATGGACAGCGATACACGGACGAAATTCTTAACGCTGTTGTTGTCCCGTTGTTCAACGCTAACGTCGGACTGCAGTTATTCCAACAAGGCAATGCCCGATGTGACGTGGTACGTATCTGTCGTGACTTTCTTGAGGAGCAGAGCATCGAACTTCTTCCCTGGTCCCCGCTTTCGCCAGATTTGTCGCCAATCGAGCATCTTTTGGATCAGCTGGACCGTCGGGTACGACTTCATGATCTTCAGACGTTAGGCGATTTACATAATGTTCTAAGACAGGAGTGGAACGCAATACCACAGGGTGATATCCAGAGACTTATCAGGTCCATGCGCCGTCGATGTCTTGCCATCCAAGAGGCAAACGATGGACATACACGCTATTGACTGCGAGTGTGAACTTTTCATTTCACCTCATGTCTGAATTGCGACGTCCTGACGTGACGCTGGCAACAGTAAGAACATGAAATTATGCAAATTCATACAGCTAGACTCGAAATATGAATTTACAATAATTTGTTTGGCATTAAAGTCGATAATACTAAAAAGATTGCTCCTCGTATATAAGAGAGAGTAGGATGTATTTATTGGTGTAAGGGTTGTAGTCCCATTTTATCAATATCTTCAAATCACAAATGGTAGATAGCCCCTCATATTTATATTTATTTATTTATTGGTGTTTAAGGTCACATACTTATGCACAATGGCTAATCGTGACCGTGACAGTTGTACGGGTGGAGGAAGCCGGAGTACCCGGAGAGAACCACCGAGCAACGACGAGCAGCTGTCAGCTCTCCAACATCGTAACTCTGAACTCTGCACCGCAGCACAGGCAGGGTTAGATTGGTTGAAGACATGCGCACCATCGACGTGCGGTACGCCTCAGTACACAGCGTCATCGTGCCCCCATGTAGGCAATCGGGGTGAAGTGTCTTGCCCAAGGACACAACGCGGTTGCCGCAGGTGGGATTCGAACCGAGGACCTCTCGGCTTGCAGCCTGCACCTCTACCAACTGAGCCACCGCGCCCCAGATAGCCCCTCAAGTGGAACTCCGATTCTGTTGGTATATGCGTAAGCACCCGTCGTAACTCCACAGGCTGCGTGCCTGAACCCCTTAAACCGAAAACTGACAGTCCAAAAACATGTCTTTGTCCAATTAAAAAAAATAACCGACAAATATCATGAAACAGTCTCCTAATTCCCCCTCCCTCGTTACACCTTGCTACGCCGCTGAATTCAGTTTAACTATTTTGGCGCGGAATAATCTTTGAAACAGAATTCTTAGCGCCCATTATTCATCAGGAGTTTTACAAAAAGTATAGGTCATTAGACTAAAGCGTTAATATTTTAAAAAATGTTCTAATGATCTCATTGACAGTTTTTCAAATGATTTCCTGTATATATTTAAATGGCACCTTTATACGTTCAAGGGACGATATCGTTGTTCATGGATAGGACATAAATGGTGCATGAAACATAGGAATACGTATGTTTGTTCAACCCTTTACCCAACGAATCGGTCGGTCGTAATATGTAATTCAGCAGTTGAAAAAATATTATTTTTCAAAACATTTCAACAAAACCATATCATGTGACCCCTCGTTGGAACGAGCTCGTCAAGTTTTTGAAGAATTTTAAAAAATGCTGTTTAAAATAATAAATTTTGATATCGTCTGCGTTGGGTAAAGGGTTAAAAGCACTTGGAAATGGACACACACAGTTGGCTAAAATGACTATTGCAGTACCTTTCCGCGGTCTGCCGTCTGTCGACTTTAGTCGCCTGTCGCGCCCAAAGAGTTAATGAATATCTACCGAACGAAACTGCAAACACAAAGTGGATTCGTCTGTTCGTTGCAGACAGTATTGTGTAGGACGGCTCATGGTATGGAATAGAATAAGGGAAGTGTTGTTGATTTCAAGAACGAGAAGTCTTATTCGATAATTGTACTTGGCACATAAATCCTGATGGAGCATATCATAATTGTGATAATAGGTGCCACACGGGTGAACAAAGTACACGAGAGACGTTATCATCAATGGGCAATGTGATTAATAGACAGTTTCAGACTCATTTCCGAATCCGTTGTATGCAACTCAGTTTAATACTAATATCAATCAGTATCACAGTACTGAGGTCGTTGCTGTTGTCCCATACACACACAGAATATCAAGATGTGTGAGTGCGTTCGTCAAGACGACACGAATGCTAGCGCGGAAGGACAGAACGAGAGGCACAGCCTCGAGTTCTATATTTCCGCGATGGCATGCTTGCTGTGTTGACGAACAGTTGCGTTCTGTGTTTATTACTTGTCTCCATGACATAGAATCCATTAATTTAACAATTCGAACATCACACAGAGAACATTTCTAACTTTAAACCTCTTTGTTATTTTTCCAATTGACATTCGATTTATCGGCTGTCGCAGCAGCTTCCGATTTGATCTGCGTCAGAATGCGACGTTTCGATGGGCCAATTACGAAAATAGGAGGAGTTTGGTTCTGTTGATAGATCCATGACGTCAGGTAGAAAATAGTCCATCAACGGAAATCCGTAGGAACACGTGTTTCGTACGGATTTGTAAATATGCAATTGGAGGAAAAGTACTTGGCGTATTATAAATTTCCTAATTTCTATCATTTCTGAAAAAAGAGAGGTCATGAAAATTACTGGACCTTTCATCATTCAGAAGTACATCTCTCAGTTTCGTCTAGCGTTATTTTGTTCACGGTAATTGATTTGCAAGGTCTGCGACGTCTTTCCTGGTTACAGTACATTGTTTTTTTTCCACTGACGACAGTTCTAATCTCCTCTCCCCATCTCGTGAAGCTGATTTGGGCAAAAACAACCATCTATTCATTTAGTTTATCATCTCATGAAAAAAATATACTGAAAAAAATATAGGTTGCCATATGACTTTTGCCTTTAAATTTGGAGATTCCTATACTTCCGTTCAGTTTCGCACTGAATGAAATAGACATATTTTTACCTACCCCAACCCAAATTTTATCTTCTCTCACACTTTTCAGAAGACAATTGTCGCCAATATTTGATATTTTTTTCAAAACATGCACTTTAAAATTTTATTCACACTTACAAGCTCAGTTCATTTTCCACCAATTGGATAAATCAGGGAACTTTTATCCCCCATTAAAGGTTGTGCAAACCACTAGAGGCGCTGTTTGCATCAAAACAGTGTATTGTATCCTAAACTGTTTACAGAGTCGATAAAAATATATGTAATTATGGGTTTAAATTAAAGAAAAAAATACTGTGTAATTTATTAAATATCTTTTTTTCAAATTGCAATGCTCTTTGCCTGATCTATCAACATTACAATTAACCTATCCCGGTTGTTTGAGTGAGAAAAAAAAATCATGTGTCACTTTTTACATTTTTCCCTATAAACTGATTCCAAACAACAAGTTCAATGAATTTTTTGTCCTCAAACTGTCATCATTTTACATTAGTATACCAACAGAGTAGCTATATAAACTACTAAAGTCAAAAAGTTATTATCAGAGAAATGAAAGCCAAAAATATTAACCCTTCCAATATTCTCAAAATTAAAATGAAAAAAATGTACTTTTCTTTCATAAAGGTGTTTGGAAAAAGTACAATTTATAGTAGAAGTACACCATATGACAACCCCACACTTTGACATGAGATAATCATATGACCTCAATGAAGAAAGAAAAGAACGAACAAACGGCGCTGGCTATATGACCCCTACCCTTGCCACCAGTTCGGCAGAAAAAGCCTACACCCAATCCAGTTAAGTTCACACAATTCAATTCCACTGATACAATCCCCAACTGTTTTCCACATATACAGTGCACAGAGTTAACTAGCTTATTGGAAAATTAATAAATCATACATTTGGGTGATACAGACACTGCCAAAATGAGATGAAAGTGGAAATTTCCCCCATTTTGTACTGAGACCAGATTAAGATTTTATGTGCACTCTACACAGTGGGCTGAACCTCCATGTTATAGAAAAATGTGTGAGTACTAACCACATGAAGCATCCAGTGGTACTCATGGGTGCTAAATCTTCAAATTAAATTGATCAAAATAGATGAAACTTGGGGGGGGGGGGGGGGGTATAAAAAAGAGAATTCTCCCAAATAAAACTACAATTAAATTTGGCGTCTCTCAATTCTGTACAATATCACAAATTTTCTTCATTTGACCCACGTTCTCAAGTATCAAGCCAACATATTACATTAAGCCAGCCACATGCCTAATCCACTCTATCTACACTTGTCTGACATTTAAAAAACACAAGTCGCTCAACCTGGATGGGATCATCATAGTACCTCATTCCAGCCAGGTCCAACAACTTATTTTAACTGAAATCTTTCTAATGCAACAGCCTTATAAACTGCTACGTATCTCTCTTTATTGGTTTATTACAAAGGATGTCATATTACCTTCTACATGAACAGGATGCAAGTTTCTTTATGGTGGTTGTAGTAGTGCTAGGTAAGAAAAATGACAAATGAAAGACCAAGGACAGAGAAAGCACACAAAATGCCATTTATAAGACAGATTTCTACAGTCTTGAAAAAGCCTCTCTTTGTGAATAACAAAGCACATATAGTGGGCCAAACTATTACTGATTAACCCCCTTGGAGCTGCAAGTTTGATTGTGAAAATAGAAATGTTAAACCCAGTGAATGTTGTGAATATGAGGGGAGCAGTTACTTACAGTGCAGTGATTTTTTGCATCCAGAAATTGCCAAAAAGATAGTTTTTGCAATCTTGTGTACAAAAAACACTTCAAAACTGAGCTTTTCTCCAAAATAAGATTAGAAGGTACCCAGAGATGTCTAGAAATCAACGGTAATAATGTAGCTACGGTTCTGTTCAAAAATAAGGGAAAATAGTTATTTCACTATTGAAAAATCAAGTAGCGCCACACCCGAATTGCTCTCATGGAGTAAAAACCTCCTACGCATCTCATCAAAACAACATTTGAATCAAATCACTGACTGAAACAAGATATTTCTCATTAATTTGACCATCACACCTACCAAAATAAAGAAAAATCTCTGTTCAGTGACTCTTTCTCACACACCAGAATGTAAAAAATCACACTTTCAGCAAGTATATACAGACAGAAGGGGTTAAATTCTGAGATAGGAAGAAATGATACTTCTACTAACTATATTTGGGGATGGGGATTAGTTAACAAGTGGAAATCAATAATAAACTTTACTGAATGTTTTTCAGATTGAAAATATGCCCCATTCCAATTTTGTCCAGGGTGGGTTGAAACCTGATTATTTTGCTCAGATAACAACATTTAGCTCAATTAATCCTGCCATTTCATATTGACCTGCCTCTGATTGACTAGAAGCACAACAAAATAACCAAATGGTACCATCTTTTCTCAACCTTAGGATTCACTGTTCATTTGGTCAGCATTTTATGCATATGGACACTCTAAAATAGGCTGTTTTTCATAAAAAATGGGCATCCAACATCTTCAAAATTACCTTTTCTCTAAAATGTCCATCCAAGTACAAACCGCTTTAGGTTACAACACGCTGTTTTTTTTCCATTGACGACAGTGCTAAACTTTCCTCCTCTCCCCATCTCGTCAAGCTGATTTGGGCAAAAACAACCATCTATCCATTCAGTTTATTCAGCTCGCCAATATGTGATATTTTTTTCAAAACATGAACTTTGAAATTTTATTCACACTTACAAGCTCAGTTCATTTTCCACCAATCGGATAAATAAGGGAACTTTTATCCTCCATTAAAGGTTGTGCAAACCACTAGAGGCACTGTTTGCACCAAAACAGTGTATTGTAACCTCCTTCGTGGACGATTTGAAAGGAAACTCACTGTAGTAGCAGAATCTTGCCGTGCCTTTGCTGCTAAAAGAAGTGTTATGTGAATCCTTTCTGATGGCGTATCAGAGATCAGCATATCGTCAAATTGCTGAAAACAAATTCAGAATATGAGATGAGGTTCTCTAGCCTAATCGAACATGTCTGGATAATGGAACAAATCATTTGACAGTCTGAGCTGGTTATGGGTCACGCCACGAAAGACGGTATAACGTGGACAATGTTGAAGTGTCCCGCAAGATTAGACATCATCTGCGTCTTTTTGCTCGCTGCATGCAGTTCAAAATCATAGTATCTCTCTCTCTCTCTCTCTCTCTCTCTCTCTCTCTCTCTCTCTCTCTCTTCTCTCTCTCTCTCTCTCTCTCTCTCTCTCTCTCTCTCTCGCACGCGCGCGTCTTCACAAATGAGACAACATATTTTTTCCGAAAGACACCCAGGCCAATTTGGGTGCTGATTTCATCATCATTATAAAAAACTAGACGCACACCAGCAGTACGTATTATACTGACTGTCTCTGAGCCCTTTGAACTCTAGTAGTGTCTCCCATGCCAGTTCAATGGCAGCAATTGGAACAGTCCATATTCCTTATTTGCAGGAGACCAATTAATATTTTCAACGAGCAGACACGTGGCTGCTCTTTGAAAATAATCATTGGTCTCCCCCACATATTTTCTGAACAGCCATCCAATATAATGACGCTATGACGTATCATGTTCCTAGCCGGAAAAAACGGCCGCTCGTGTTCAAAGGGTTAAAACTCTGCACACAGATGTAAAAATACCGAATTTTGAAGAAGCAAAATTTTCCCACAGTGCAATTTAAAAATTTGACTTGTTTAGTCTTGTTTGACAGCGCTGTTATTTTTCTTATATCATTAGAGAGCGTTTCTTTATCTCTTATGGGAAAATCTGCAGACTGAAGCTTTGATGTTTCAACAGAAGTGTACACAGGTTTAGCCGCTAAAATATACAATAGAACTCGGAATGTACAGGAAATGAGAATACCTTATCCCGATAAAAATGTGAACCCTTGATCTTGAGTTGGAAGTTTTTTCATTACATTAACAATAACCAGTGCCGTTAACCCTTCTTGTAGTTGCCATTCGTTTTTGTCGTCTTCTTTCCCAAGAAGGAAAACGAAGTTGTGGTATTCAGGTATACGTAATGTGAAAAGAGTTTTAACAAAAGAGTTTTAATCCTTCACCTAACATGAAAAGCAGACGACACTTCCAAACAATTCTTGAATAACAAATTGTTTTCATTTTTTGTTTCAAAAACATACATGTAGGTTATGACCCCTCGACGAGCTCGTTCCAAAGAGGGGTCATAACCTGTGTTTTTGAGACAAAAAATGAAAAAACAATGAAAATTAATTGGGGATTTTTGTGAATAGCGCTGGCCGGTTTTTACGTTACGGTGGGAAAGGGTGCATCCTTCACCTTTATGCTTGTCGCCAAGAACACTATTTTTCTGTAGCCGCTAATAGGTAAAGAAGGACTATTTTGGTTCTACGCATACATTGTAGCTCCGTGTTGGAAAGGTCGCCGCAAGCCCTTTCCGGTGTGGGGCAATGAACTGTGAGGGGTGAAGACTATGAATTGAACTGTTTGTGTTCTGTACTGAAAAAATGATCCGTATCATTAATTAAAAAACTGGAGAATAACGACGAATTTATTCAGAGGCACCGAAAGCAAAGTGTAAAAAATATAAAAACTCGGAGTAGAAACATTCCCCCACACCTGTTTAGAAATGAGTTATGTCTGGTGACTTTTTCAAAAATTGTTTGCTGTTGTTTTTCCTCGGTCATTAACCCTTTCAACTAGCTATATACGAGCTTTGTCGGTGAACTAACAACACAATGAACGACGCATAGTTAACGGGATCAGTAATAATTTAAATCCTTCAACCCAATGAAGCTGTGAGATTAAATTATTACTGACCCCCCCCCCCCCCCCCCCCAACCGGAGTGCAGTGGTTTATTGGTTAGTGTATTGAACTTTAAGCCGAAGGATCGACGATTCCCGATCAATGTCCTTTGCGCGGTATGACTGGTAAGACACTTAATACCGATAACCTAGGTGGGAGCACGGTGGTGCTATGTGCTTAGGCATACTGACGTTCGATGATGCCTTCCTTTAACCCTTGTTAAACCAGGTTACGCCTAGTTAGTAAGTTAGAGAGTCTGACACTTGTTCGGTGATTCGGTGATTCTCTCCAGGTAATCCGGATTCCTCCACCATTAAAACTACCGAGATGATTCTACCATGGTTGTTGAAAGTGTCGCAAAACGCGAATAAACAAATATGTAGAGCCTCCCTCTAAATTTAAAGAGTAACGTAAACAGTTGTACATACTGCTTATTCTCGTTCACCCTGCACACCGATATTAATTAATGTGCCGCAGCAAATTATAGTCTGTATCAAAACAATGCTCGTGGGAAGGATTGATCTTAAGGGTGTGCTGTGCTAGTCACCAAGTGTGCAGTGAACAATTTTCAGCGGTGATTTGTTTAATTTTTCTCAGAGTAGATTGATAAGTTTTTTTTATCTCGTATCTTTACATTCGGTGTTTCAATGCTATGCAAAATGATAAATGATCACTCGAAGTGTAATCACGAATGTTTTATATAAATGCAGGTCCAGGGATGGCCAAACCAGATGCATTTCACTCTGTTGAGAAGCTCGCAAGGTGACTCACGAGGGGTGGTGTACAGGTTTGGTATTGTCAGCGGAGGATAATTGAGAGCTAACTTCTCATGTGAGTGACCTACAGCTTATCTCCGCTTATACTGTGCACCCAACAACCACCAATATTCACTAGAGACAAGATATTTACTTTTTGAATTCAAATTCAAATAGTCTATTCTGATATTTAATCAACCTCGCTGTATCGAATCAGCTAAATGTACTTAAATGCAATGGATACAGCTTACATAAGCTTAAGCTTGCTACTGGATCCATTTTCCGTCAATCATTTGTATCATGTATATATTTTGTACTTGTATGTTGTTGCTTACTGGAAATAAAATATTGTTTAAAATAAACCAGATGCATCGTCCCTGTTCGCTTCTTCTACTTCCACCATCTTCCAACCCGAAGGTTAGCCTTCGGGTTGGAAGGTGATTGAAGTAGAAGAAATGGACAGGACAGTGACCACACCGCGGAATGCTCATCCAAACAAGACACTATACCCATTGGGCGGAACCATGGTAACCTCTAAAATGTGTGCCCCTCCACTTTTATCGAACTTCCGCCGCCTCTGACAGTGACCATCACAATCATCAGCCCGATCTCGAAAAAGTGATCGCCGATGCTGTTATAATGTATTACGGCTCTGAAGTTTTTGAGCAATATTTATCTAGACTTTTGTTCTCGCAGAACCTCCTAATCAAGTGACGTCTGCGTCTGACGACAGACGACTCTTGACCAGAAACTATTGCTAAGGCAATACTCCATTTCTCTCTATTAGCAGGACCGCGGTAGTCAGAAATCGTGGGAGCGGCTCGACTCGACTACAGTACCCTTAGCGTTATGTAAATCGTTAAATATTATAGCTGAAATGTTGTTCCATGTGCAATCGAATGCAAGTCAAATGAGCCCATCCAAGACGGCACATCCGAGTTGCATTAACAGTTAAAATTAGGTTTGCAGTGGTGATGTCCTCGTATTGTTTGGTAATAACTCGTTCCTCTTAGCTCAGCACAGAAATTGGAATACTTGCCTCAAATTCATCACTATTATCTAAATATCCCCAGGCGATATAAAACATAGCTAATTCATTTTAGAGTTTAAACGTGCTCACAGAATGAAATATCTCATGACTGTAACTCTTTGAGCACTTAAATTATGTGTAACAAAATAGAAATCGTATGGCCCTATTGGAGACCTGAGAAGTGGCGGATCCAGATTTTTTTCAAAGGTGGGGGGGGGGGGGGGGGGATCCTAAATTTCAAATGAAGGTTGAAGTCCTACCAAGCAATAAAACCGTATAAAAATGGATGTTATTTTAACAGATTCAATAAATTGGTCACAATAAAATACATATTTGCAGAGATTTTATTAAGAAATAGCCATAATGGCCTGCCATCTGTCCATATATGCCTCGATGTCGAGCTCGTAGTAGATATCTCACGTCACGAGTACTTCCTGAGAAGTCTGATCTGCAGAATCAGTCTTTAGGCCTACATTCACGTTCTGGCTGTTGATGGCAGATTCGACTGGCAAGTTGTCATCTCTGGTGGTTTCAATCCTTGGATTGTTTAGAAGAAAGAATTTAGGTTTAACTGTCTGGAGTTTTCGGAAGGTCTTTTTCTGTCCATGACCTCAAATCGACTGAAGGAAATTAATGCTGCTCAGTTAGACAGTTAGTGTTTATAACCTATTATAATTTATTTCCAAGTCATTCACATGTTTCCTTTATGCAACGGTTCCAATTAAGGATAACGCCACGTAACTGGCTGTTCACACTGTGAGTTAATTGGATTCAGTAGATATGGAGTTGACAGTCTCCTGGAATCATGGTAATTTATTAAGCTCTGGTCAAACATTACTAAACATAACAGATACGAGTTGATCACAAAATATGTAATGCCACATGAATATTTGGTTTAACGAAGCTGGCGTTTATAATCCGATTTCAATATAATGCGTACAGTCAGTCAACCTGGTTGTAAAAATAAGCCTGTAGAAAAAGACTTATCAGAGCCCAAGGGGAGGGGGTCGCCCCCTCGCCCCTCCCCGTCCTTATCCGCCACTGGACCCGAGAACAAGTTAAATCAGTCGTTTGCTTGATCTGGACTACAAAAGAAGTCAACAGGCAAAACGCATTGCCTTAATTACCGCGACAGGGTATTTTTGACTATGAAAACTATTAACAAGAAAAGTTGTGTGCAGATCACAAGCGCGCAGACAAAGGAACATGAAAAAAATACAATTCGTGAAAACATTCAATAAGACTTCACATTAGATTTACAGATTTCAAAATAATTTACATTAAAATAAACATTTTTTCTGCTATATTAAAAAATGAAATCCATAACATTTCATGAATTGTTTTAATTTAAATTGCATTATCTCATACGTGATTTTTTTTATTAGTCTTTAATGTTATCAGCATCTGTGCTATACCATGAGAGAACATGATCATAGATAAAAGTTTTGCCAATTGTTTATGTCGCCCATTTACTAAACGTTTTGCATCCCATCTGTGTTGATCATATTTTACCATTGTATGAGAACAAATATAATCAAATCTATAACCCTAATTGCCTAATATGCCAGTCTTGGGAGAAAAATAATAATATATTAAATTTACTCACATCACCTTTAGGCTTTGGTAAACTGGCAAGATTTAAAAAAAATTAACAGCACTTGTGTTCAATTAGTCTTGGCCTAAAGGTTTAATGTATTGGAATTATATAGTTTATTATTAAACAAAATCAGAAATTCTTGTTTGTGATAAAAATATCTTTTATTAAGAACATAAGTATAAAAATAAAATTACATAATATACAATAATAAAATTGTCGATGACACTCTAGCTCAACTTCAATATAACAGGAATTTAATATTGCTGTGACCAAGTCAACAATAATTAATATGACATTAATTATTATTTTCTGTGACCAAGTCAACAACAATAAAATAATTACAAGTTGACTGCAATAGACTAAAGATTATGACCAATCATTTAAGTCAATTTTTCGAAAAAATTAGATGAGAAATTGTCTTCAACCCTTGTCAGAGAAAAAGAAGTCACAAAATATCATATTGGTGATAATGGGAACAATATTTTATGGCAGGCAGACCAAAAACCCTGCTACATATCGATTCATAGATATGACCCCTAGCCCGATCTTTATTGACATGTGCACTTGCTTTGTGTAAGTGGCACTGAATAAATGAAAGTTAATCTAATTTGCATAATTTATTCACGAGAAAAAACACCGGTATTATATGTGATGCATGCCAAGTTACTAAACATTCATAGACAAAAATTTATTCAAATCACTACTTTCATATAGAAGTTCTGTACAAAAAACTGATTGCACCTAATTTCGTTAAAAAAAACTGGTTGCCGGAGACCATCTTAAATTTCGTACCTGAACTCAAAATACTTGTTCTTGTCCCACAATGATAACAAAGGCTCCCCAGAAGTTTCGTAAAGATGGGTTCTTAAGTACGGCCTCTAGCCCGAGCCTTATTGACATGTGCACTTACTGTGTACAAGTTGCTCTGAATAAATCAAAGTTCTCATCTAATTTGCATAATTTATGCATGAGTAAAAACCCATATGTGATGTGTTCCATGTTACTAAACATTCACACACAAATTTATTCAAATCACAACTTTCATGGTCTCTAGCCCGAGCACTGACATTGCTGAAATTAATACTGAATAAATCAAATTTAGTCTAATTTGCATAATTTATGCACGGGAAAAAATATTATATGTGATCTATCCCTTGTACTAAACATTCATAGAAAAAATTATTCAAATCAGAGCTTTCATATGGAAGTTCTGCGCAAAAATCTGATTGCACCTAATTTTGTACAAAATGGCTGGCAGCGGCGATCTTGAATTTTAGACAACAGCGGTATCTAGATTTTTGCTCCCCTACAACATATTGAAATCCCCTCTCCCCCACCCCACCCATGATTTGGCATTATGGCTCAACAAATGGTACATGCTAATTCTGAATGCGTCTCAATCTGGATGAAGGTTGTGTGGTTATGGAGGGGGTGGGCTCATAATTATTTTACAGTGATGATTCTGGCGCAACGTGTACATTGTATCCAATATTCTCGGGTAAAAGAATTTTTGGGACGTACCATGCTTTGCCATGGTACAATTGTATAAGGGCCACGTCAGCTGAGTTTGAAAGTGCCAGATTTCAGTTCGATATCTCTGTATATGTAGGAGTGCACCCCTAGGTTTATA
The DNA here is from genome assembly GCA_031216915.1 of Pictodentalium vernedei. Classification (NCBI taxonomy): domain Eukaryota; kingdom Metazoa; phylum Mollusca; class Scaphopoda; order Dentaliida; family Dentaliidae; genus Pictodentalium; species Pictodentalium vernedei. The sequence goes on from CM062297.1 coordinate 713,739,691, forward strand.
CTTGTTGAAGGGCTGACACGAGTTTACACGTAAAATGCAACTTCCCACGTTTGGCCTACTCAAGATTAAACAATATATAAACCTCAGCGTGAAATTTCAGCTAAAATTCAAATGTAGGTGCGAAACTTCAGCTAGTAAACTCTAAAAGTGCATACGTACGTTCGTGCTCTTCTTGGTAAAGGGTTAATGAGTGAAGGATTATCGTAGCAGGTAATATTCACTCCGCCTAGATTACTCTTTATCAAAAAGATTTACACACAGATGTCAGCGTTCAATATTTCTGAAAATGAAGGAACCAATTCCACATCGCTGTTGTGGATAATAATAAATACTTCTTTTGAGTGTCGTCTGTTGTTCGTGCTCGAATAAGGGCTGTTATGTTTGTAAATTGTCAGTTATTAAAGTGTCCATTCCATGATGTAATTATGTAATATTATTCATTAACAAATCAACTTTTAATTAGTGAAACTATACCTTGAAGTACAGCCAACGCTAGTTCGTCAATTTAGTACCAGTGAAATAACTTTAATCCCAAATTTAATCCCAAATTGTCACCCGGTTGATCATTGACCGTCTGCCAAGTGTAACATCAAAACTGCCAGCGCCATTGATAACTATCCAATTTTCAAGATTTGTACACTTTGTTTGTTTTTCGGGATTTTGCTTTTTTTGCTTTGTTTTTTTTTTTGTTGTCTCTGAAATATGGCTTATGACCCCCTCGATGATGATATCTCACAGAACACGCAAACCAGTATCTTAAGCCAACTGTTGAACGCACCAACCTACACCATGGCGTATTTTTTCCTGTATCTCTTCTGAAATCGATAAGAGTAATGCTGAGTTTATCAAAGGAAAATGTCCCATCCACCAGCCTATTTAAAAACTATTCTTATGTCAATTAAGCCAGCAGTGAATTGTTTGTGAATCTCTTTAATAATACTGACCATCAAAAAGTGAGATGTGCAAACTTTCGCTAAACTAATTAAACAAATCCATTGCATTTTAAACGCCATACACACATAAAACGTATGTAGAAACGAAACTTACACAGCTTACAATTTGAAGCGAGTAACGTGGACCTACAAAATGAATATATTTATAAAATGACGTATCTATAACGAGAAGGTGAATCCTATAATTTGAGAGTACGGCGGCCTTTATAAGAGAAACGTGTCCCAACCTATTTTTAAAACCCATTATGTAAAATCGTTTTCGGACTTTGAAACCGAAAGACTCGGAGTGTTATGACGACATCCTTTATAATATATTTAAGTACGCCATAAATGGAGAACTATTTATTGCACGCTTTTATGGTTGTGTAATATTGTAACAAATTGTATATAAAATAACAGGCCAAAATTAAGTAAACCAACGAGAGTTAATATCGAATGTGTCCACAACAATAGGATTCCGTTTTTTTTAATTTTTGGAGTCAATTCAAAATATCAAGAGAATTGAATTTTTCTCTTAATTGTGTCAAACAGTGTACTAAATAGCGCGCGCATGCGCGCTAAATAAACTATCATTACATGCACTCTTGCGGTAAATGCCGGAAAGAAGAACTCTCCACCAACTGCACTGATAAACCAACCACGTGACAGAAACAGAGAATGTTTTTCATCTCTCCCAATGTTAAAACCGGGAAAGGTGTGTATACATTACCTAATCAGATATGCTTACTGGGGTTCTTATTGTGAGGCTTTCTTCAGATATCGTTAAAGTGACCAAACTCAGAATAATTCGAGGTTACAAGAGAAGATGAAGTCCGGTTTTAAACTAACCCTATTTGCTAGCTTTTGGTACAAAAATATTCTACTGTTTAACCATTTACCCAACGTAACGGCCAAAACCGGCCAGAGCTATTCACAAAAATCGCCTTTAAATTTTTAATACTTTTTCCTTTTTTCACAAAAACATAACTTATGACCCCTCGTTGGAACGAGCACAACGAGCTCGTTCCAATGAGGGGTCATAAGCTATGTTTTTGACGCAAAAAATAAAAAAAATTAGTGCTTCAAGGATTTTATTTTGAAGTGTCGTCTGCTTTTCGTGTTAGGTAAAGGGTTAAAAACCAAACTCGCCACCTTGGTTGTTTCCATATATCTTTCCGATCGTCTCTTAAGTGATGGCAAATGAGTAAGTCCACTTGTCCATCTTTTATTTTAACAGCAATATTTTGTTCTGCTCACATTTGGTTTTAAAGTAAAATCAATATCCTTTAAAACAAAGAACCTTATTGGGGAAGTATGATGGTTGCTGACCATCCCTCCTAATTTCTGCCTGAACATTGATTTTTCAAAATCTGCTTTCAAATTTTTGCATTCGCCGTCCTCTTTTCCGATATTTTTACCGAGACTTGAATATTCGAGCACCCCGCCCCGCCCCCTTATAAACACACCCATGTCTATTGCGCCATGCTTTACTTTCGGATTTCAACATTCTTACTTACATGTATAACCATCTAAATTGACGACGAAAATAGTGTCACCTTTACAACTTGCATATCACCGTAAAATGACGTTACGACGCGTTCAAGAACCTACAGTACACTGCAGCATACACTGACGTCACTTTCTTTTTAACATTTTGCTCACTCCGATAAGGCCTGATCCATATATGATATACCACTCATTCTTATGTTACGCCGGGATTTTTTGTTTCTTGGGCTGCATTGTTTTAGTCATGAGTTGTATGGCAATTAATGTACAAAATATTCGAATTTCGCGTGGAAGTGTAATTAAAGGTAATTTGATGGTTTTTGAGGGTTTCCTACCTCCTGAACAGCAGGAATACGAAACTCAAGAAATAGATTTTCTTTTACGTTTCAGAATACTGATAAATCGTAAGCATCTGGCTGTCTATACTCAATGCTGTACAGTTCTTTGATCATGAAAGCAACAATTTTCTCTCGACAGGGTCGCGACTGGGTTGTGATACGGTACAAAATATGTGTACATTTTCCTCCTCGCAGCACTCTCGAATTTCACAAGCTGAAAAAGAAATGCGAGAACATTGAATTTAAGATGCTACTTTTGTTTCTTTCTCGTGCTTCTTCGGACAGTTATCGTACTCGGAACAGGGTCAGAACTAACAAGAACAGACCAGAAAAGCTAAATATAGTAATAATAAGCAAAGATGTTCCAGCTGAGAGGCTCTTCTACACTACTGGAGTATACTCCATGACAAAGGGACATAGTCAGGTAGACGAAAACTATTACATCGATAGACAGAAGCAATAGTTTTCGAAATAGTACAACTTGTCGGTTTGTTTGTAGTAATTCTACGAGTCGGGAAATTACTCCTGTACAGAGGAGTAACATACCCCTATCCTATAAGAGGCCTTTGGGGAACATAGCAGCTGCGTACTACCATAAAAACCAAGATGGCGGCCCCAGTATACAAAATGAATGGCGGAAACACATATCACCCTAACAACACGCGCTGCGCATGCGCACTAACACCACGTATCACTATGGGGATGACGTGAAAAGATGGCTGCTCACGCAAGTTACCATGACAACACAACAAGGCGCCACTGGGTTACGTGACATGGCGTCACTTCCGGGGTCCGGCACCGGGGTCCGGCCAATGGGCCCTGAAAACCATATTACATATTACTGTGGTGGTATCTCCAATGTCAGTTCAACTGGCGAAAGAGTTCATATTTATTATTAGGAACTAAAACAATAAAAATTTCCAACGTGCAGCCTTATAGCTGCATGTTGGAAATATTGATTGGTCTACCCCAACCTTACCTTAACAGGCATCCTACTTAATGAAAGTATGACGCACCATGCCCCTGGGCCGGTAAATCGGCCTCCCGGTTTCTAAGGGTTAACTGGAATCAAGCTAGCTCTCTAACTGGCTAGTTTACGTTTTCTTCTGAATGAAATCATTTCCTTTCAAACGATGTCGTCCATGGGTCATTATGGTATATGTCATAACATTTCTATGTCGTTTGAACACAATCTATTTGACAGCAGAATTAATAAAGAGAAGTATTGGGATCAAGTAACATTATCCTGAAAACAGACTTTACACAAAGACACGCTTCTGATCAATGCCAATTTCTTTATTGCACCTCAGTGATCAATTTAATTTCTCCCATTCGCCTCCTGATTGTTACATTCTGACAATTTCGCTTTGTATTCTCAAATAATTTGTTTTCCAGACTCAACAATGTACTGGGAAGTCTCTTGTTGTTATGCAGACCGAATACGGAATGATAGTTTGATCCATGCAGGATGCTGGTATATATCACTGAGCAAATTCTGACAACTTATTAGCATAGTTTACATTTACGCCTCAGCCTCAAACATATCTTGCGACGAATTGATAATACCAATAATCTGTGTATTTAAATGTATATACGGGACAAAGATCATCGTTCGCGATTACAACGCGATACCATTACACCAGTGGGTCGCGACTTTAGAAATAAAGTATTGCGATATCACGAAAAACAAAAACAAAATAGTTTTTTTAGATTCGATGATCTTTTTTCTATTTTCGACAGGCGAAATTCCACAATGTTGCGAGAAGGAAAGTGGATGGAGAATTTTGACCGGATCTTGATCAGAAAACTCTGCCCGCCGCGAAACTAAAAATACCATAGTGCAATCACCAGACAAAACTTTGGAGTGTACAAACAATGGGTCAGTTCAGACTCTTTTTCGTAATAGCAGTTTGGTTAATAAATGAATATATGGATCAACACAAATGGATATTTTTTCACTCCTGCAATAATTTACAAGGTTCACCTTATTAACACAAGTTTGTACACGTAATTGTTATAGCCACTGATATTTATTGTTTTCGTTTCAACTCGCTGCTAGGAGTGTGTACATATAAAATACTGTTAATTTATGTAAATACTTAATTCGGACAACCGGTTGCAAGTACTTTTGACATAGTATGGCTACCGGCCCCCGCCAGCAGTCTATATTACACGTATGCTGAAGTTCATTGAACAAATGTCTTGTGTAGTGTAAAGACTTTTAGTCTCAGTTGTTTCAGAAGTAAGATCCTCAGTACAAAGTATCTTCGTGGCCAGTTTCCCCAGTCATAGTTTGTGGAGAAACCGGGCACGCGGTAACTTTTTAACTCACTTTTTTGAGATATCAGAAGGACGTTTCTGGGAAAAGCATGTGCGGTGATTTCCCTACATATGAAAAATCTACTACGGAGTTTTAAAGTGGATAGATTAGAACTCCCAACAGCAACATACGAGACCAGCCTTATACGTTAGTGCAAGAAGCTAGCCTCTTGTGTCAAGAAACCGATATCAGTAGTAAAACGTTCCGACCGAAAACGTCATTAAGATTTCATTATGATGTTTTCGCTCACGGAAGAAGAGGGAATATTCATAAGGATCATTTTGTCCCTGTTATGAATAATTAGAAGAAACCTAACGTGAGTAAACAAACGTTTTCTACGTGTTCTGTTAACTTGGATAGTGGCACCCAGCCAATTCATATTAGTGTGCCGCCATGTCACACCCGTCGGTAAAAACGCTCGTTACGCAAATAAGGGATAACTTGTCGTATACATCTGAACCTAGCTCGCTCGGCCCTGTGGCGTTAAAGAACATGACGACGAAAAAAGCCGAAGAGTGAGATGGAAGCGCTTTGGAGGCTAAGCACATGTATGCCATTGGGGACAAAGCTACGTGAAAAAGAAATAGTCAGAAGAAATTTATGTCTGACCCGGGTGTTCGAAATTAAATTCGTCAAATAAAGTGAACAGGGATGGCGGCAACTCGGTTTGTATAGATTTATCAAAATATCAAAATCTCAATTCTCGTCCCGGAAACATGAACTCGAATAAAATGTTCGAAATACAAATGAAATAGTAGACATTTTATGTGGACACGATTCATCACAGGATAAAAAAAAAACGTTTCAGTGTGGAGTATTGCGATGGCGACATACGGGAAGTGGCTTTCGATTCGGTACGATCTGTTATAAGAGATCGAATCGATCCAAACTGCGTTGCTTCAGAGGCTGCCGAACCGGGGGGGGGGGGGGGGGATCTGGGAGGCTTCAGCCCCCCGCCCCTTTTTTGCCGGGCCATGTTTTTTGTATGCATATATTTTAACACAGCCAATGACTGGTGAAACAAGGGGCGGATCCAGAGCCTCCATATTTTTGCCAGCTATGTTTCTCTCGTACTTGTTCAGTTTCGATGGATTTTGGATCATTTTTTGCAGTAAGTGGCAGCAAACGCTAAAAAGAATACAGTCTGTTAAAAAGTCAGTTAATTGACATAGGTCGTAATCTTACAGACATACAAGTACCAAATCCACCCACAGACAAGATAATTCACAGACAGTATAATTGCTGTTAACGTCTGGTATAGCATACAGGTGAGGTCAATTTATCAGCTTTGGTCGTTACGACCAAAGATGATAAATAGACCTCACCTGTATGCTTTACCGACGTTTTTTAACGGCTCTCAAAGAGTGAAATCTTTCAAATACATCTCCTGAAAAATCTCAAATTATCCGCTCAGATGCATGGAAATGGGGGTTTTGGGATCCTGGAATTTAAAATTTTCGTACCACGGGCCCACCCATGGTCGGCCCGTCATACCGACGACCATCCATCGTCCGATCCAGCCCCTCACTTTGAAAATCGTTCCACCGCCCCTGTACTTGGTGTCGTGAATGAAATCATGTGAGCTAATATGTTCATCTGTATTACTTATGGAGTGGAGTCAGTTTGTTTCTTTCGCATATTATGTTTACTTGTGCTAAATAAGAACCATTCCTAACGACTAGAATTTTCAGGAATGGTATACCCAAATGCCGGGTTGCATTATTTTCGAGAGGTAGCGAGATATTATTGCTGACTAAAATTTAGTGTGTTGAAACAATGATTCAGTTCGGACTTTTTCATAATAGCTGTTTAATTAATTAACCAATAGATGTATTAACAGAATCGGATATTTTAAATCCTGCAATAATTTACAAGGCTCGCCAAATTAATAAAGTTTGTACATGTAATTGCCATGACCACTGGTATTTATTGTTTTCATTTCATCTCGTTGCTTAGAGAGTGTGCATATAAAATACTGCCAAATTTTGTAAATAATTAATTCGGACAACCGGATGAAAGAACAAACGACCTTTAGTCTCAGTAGTTTCTGAAGAGTTCCCCGGTCCAATGTATCTTCGTGACCAGTTCCGCCGGTCATAGCTCGGTGGCTAGAACAGTTTTGTAGCCACAGTTTTATGGTATCTTTTATGCCAGCGCGTACTTTTATCACACACCTATAAGAATAAGACTAAATGTTTAAAAATATACCAATAAAACAGTATGACGATAAATACAAGACTTTACATATACAGAACATAAATGGTACATTGTTAGGGTACAGCATAGCCAGATTGGTTGTCTTTCTGCCATCCCCAGATATATAGAGCGTAATCGCTTGACTGGACTGGTTACGTGAAATAATTCATGAGAGGTGAGGGACGTTGTTCAAACACGAGTGCGCGAATGCGCACGAGTGTTTTACAATATAGTCCCTCGCCTCGAATGAATTATTTCACGTAACCAGTCCAGTCAAGCGATTACTCTGTTTATTACTTTCCATTATTAACGATAATTATATTATTTAACCCTTTACCTCACGTAACAGCCAAAACCGACCAGCGCTATTCTCAAAAATCGACAATTAATCTTCATTATTTTTTTTTTCAGTAAAACATAGGTTATGACCCCTCGTCGAACACGTTCCAATAAGGGGTCATAACGTATGTTTTTGCGACAAACAATGAAAATAATAGTTATTCAAGATTTTTTTTTTTTTGCAAGTGTCGTCTGCTTTTCATGTTAGGTAAAGTGTTAAAAAAACAAAACAAACAATGAAGACCCCATTACACCTACGACAAAGAGTCTTCGTTTGCGCGCACGGATGTATGGCACAATTGTTGATTGCACAATTCACTTGTGAAGTTATCGTTTATAAACAAACCCGGAAATCCCTGTAAATCGCACTTTGGAAAGTAATAAAAATTAATAACTACACTTGGTTGGTGTAGACATTTGGTCATTGACGGTCATTAATATCAATACCACTACCTTTGGTCCATGTGTTACAAGTCCGTATAACTGACCTTAAAGCCACAACTAGAATTGGTTATGGTGTCAAAGTTTTGGTCTCTGGATGAGACACAATAAGAGATGTGTTTGAAGAGTATTTTCACTACGTCTACATTTGAGAGTGGTGTTAGAATGTTTTGCGACGTGTACTGTTAAAAGTCTTATAAAAGAGTTTGTTTCTTATGTAATGTCTTCAAGGTCGTCCTCGGCATCCTTGTCTATCTAATGACCCAGACACAAATAAACAGTAGACCCATGCACTCTGTGCACGTATATCAAAATATCAACCCGTGAAGCGGCAATTTTTCCCCGTAATATTTGAGGTTCCACCAATTCAGTCTTGTTTGACAGAGGGACAATGCGGTACGATCATATGACATGAGAAGAACAGCTATTTATATATTTCCAGAAATAGGATTCTGACTTCGCTGTGCGTTTTATTACAAATCGCGGTGAAGTTGTGCTCGGCAGTGTGACAAATTTATGGATTCTGACCTTGCGTATTAGTATTAGCCCTTCTTGTCTTGAACAACATTCCGTCAGTTGAGTGAATATTGAAAAAGGTGTCGAATGATATAGGTAGGTTCATATTTTTCAACCGTGCACAAAAAAAATTGAAACATTCAATTTGTACATGTCACTGAATTTCAAAATATCATTGGCTTTTAATAAAGGATCAGTGTTACTGTTATATGTCTTTTGACTATTAATTTGCAGGCAAGACTCTTTAGAGAATCTATGCTATTACTAGGTGAATCTCGATATGAATGGCGTAGGGTCGGTGACTGGACAAACGCAAAATACATTGATTTCAGAGTTCCCAAACAAGAAACTGTACTCGACTTTTTGAGAATATGTTGGATACGTGGTGGTCGAAATTCAGATTTTCAACATGTTATCTTTCCGAGAGTGAATGAAAGCATTGCAGACTTATTCCAATCAAGGGACTACATACAAGAACTTAACCCTTTACCTAACGAATCGTCCGCATACGCCCGCGTAATATGCAAATTGAGCAGTTGAAAAAATTAAATTTTTCAAAATATTTCAACAAAACCATATCAAGTGACCCCTCATTGGAACGAGCTCATTGAGCCCGTTCCAACGAGGGGTCACATGATATGGTTTTGTTGACATTTTTTGAACAATTTTAAAAAAATATATTTAAAATAATAAATTTTGATATCGTCTTCGTTGGGTAAAGGGTTAAAACGCATCGTATTCCTGGGAACTGCCTTTGGGTAATCGATTTATATTATTAAGACATATCTCCATCTTCTAATTAGTATTTCCAAATATAATCGACTTCATGGAGTTAACTTGAACTTCATTTCAAGTGTGCCTGATGAATAATTTTAAGAGACAATCATCTTAGGCTCCAACATATTTCAGCCATGCCCAGCTCTATACGTAGTGTCAATAAGTGAAGCTTAGTACAAAGACTCATACATTGTATCATTTAATATGCAGTATCAAAACTATGTACAGATCCCCGCGGACAACACAATTAATTCCGCCTTGCGAAAATTGATGCGAGTGATACACAATAAATTGTTGCCTCTTTGAAAAGTAGCTTTGAAGCCAAGTTTGCCCTTTCCGAGTATTCCATACACGTCTAATTTCTGCAATAATATTTGCATGGCTGATCGTGTCAAATGCTTTTGACAAGTCTATGAACACTGTTTACAAGGAATCTTTGGTTGGTTTATCATTGCATTCAGCAAATTATTTAAGAGTATGTATAAGTGGATGGATAATTGAAGTGGAGAATGTCTGGTTCATTATGTATTTGGGAACTGTGGAAAAACATTGAATGAATTATTATTGTACACAATTTTCTATGTTGTGTGATTTGTCTCCTTTGAATATCGGAATTACTGTCGATATTTTCATATTTATCTGGAACTTTACCCTGAATAAATGAAGAAACCTAAAGTTGAACAACGGTGTTTGGCTTCTTCGGATAATTCACGCGGACACGTTGTAACAATCATAACCATTTCTTTTTCATTTTCCATCTAGTTTGTCAGTTATGAAATTAGTTTCTTGTCAGGTTGATGGGGCAATGAAATAAATATATGTTTAGAATGATTACATTATTTTAAGAAAGAACATTAATGTTAACGTCTATTAACGACCATAAACGGAGAGAGAGTCAAATTATGTGTGTAGTTCATATGTAACAATGCATATACATACAGACTAAATAATTTCATTTCGTAGTTTACAAGGAGCACAGACACAAAATAGCCCTCAAGTTAGGTACCTACATTACAGAATAACGTCCACATATAGGATCTTAGCACTCTACCAGTTAATAGAATGATCATTTTCTGAAGTATGATTTTTTAAAATTGATAGACAGTGTCGCCAGGGACAGCTATCCCTTCGTTATCACGAAGTGTGGCAGTGGGTTGGGGAGATCTGCATTTGGATTTGTTGATTATGTTGCGTAATATTTGCCAAGTTTTCTTCATGTCGTGTTTATCGTTTTCTACGATATCGGTACAGAATAATGTTTAATTCGTCTCTTACAGTTAAAACTAGAAGTCCTGTCACGAACTGTGCGCTTATCTAGGCTTAATTGCGCGTAGGAATTGCGCGCAATTGCCATATCGAATGGCACCCAAATCACGGCGGCAGGTTCCCCTGGTTACTCATAGTAAACACAGGCAATGTTTCAGCAAATGGACCTCCGGGTTACCCGGAGGTCCATTGGCTGAAACATTGCTTGTGCACAGGCCATATGTGCAGAATTTGATAGCCTTACTATGGTCATAACACGTAGATTAACGCGCAGATCGGCGTGCTATTTGTGCGCATTTCATGACAGGACTTCTAGCTTTAACTGTTACTTGTTTGACGATTGCAGAGAATGTCTTGTATTTGTACACAGATAATTTATTCAACGATATACGTATATACATAGTGGTAGATACTTTTAAAAGGTAAAGTTTTACATGGTACATTCAGAAACTGTTGTACATATATATATATATATATATATATATATATATATATATATATATATATATATATGTGTGTGTGTGTGTACAGGGCCAAGAGTTAGCATAGGCGAACTTCCTGACACATCGAAAGGAAGGAAACCTATTTGAGAGATAACGTTGAACCAGAGATTACCCACTCCCCGAATACGACAGGGCTCATGTTTTTGTAATAAAATATCGTGATTTTGTGTTATTTGTGTTTGTTAGCTTCGGAGTGTTTTTTTTTATCTTGACTTAGTAAAGCTTATTTGCATGGAACTAGTTGTCACTAGATTGGGTTTACATGTAATGAGGTTCTTGGACAGGATTGCGATTTTCAGAGGAAATGTTCTTTCAAAAGAGTTGATATAAATGTTTATGAATGGTTCCACAATGGCACAGGAACAGCATTGGACTAAATCGGAGATACTGTTTGATAACAACTCTTGACGTTTCCACAACAATCGTTTTCTTTCCTAAATCAGCTTACGTGTGAGGGTAACACGTTTTCTAACCCATGATTTCCCCTTTAATGCAGGGTGAAGCAAAATAGTCTGACATTTCAGTTCCTATTATACCTGTGCGATAGTTAGTTGAAAGAGTGATTGAAAAGATGTGGTTTGTTAACTCATTGCATGCAGCTGGCGGTTAGTCTTGCCCAAGACAGGAAATAGCTTGCCATTAAAATAAGTAAAGTTTGAGCATATTTAACTTTCTTTTTCTTCTGTATCAACTTTTTGACCAATGACTTTTTGAGTTAAAATTTCGTGACTTTTTCATAGGATCTTGTTTTATTGGCTTTCATTGTCTTCCATAATTGATATGAAATCATGAGACTTCGAAATTTTACCATTTTCGTGTGATGTATATTTATTGGCATCTGCCTGCAACAATGTATGATTAACATTCAGTGTGTTTCTATTAGAAATGTTTTGTTAACCCTTTACCAACGCACACGATATCAAAATTTATTCAAACATTGACAATAAAACCATGTCATGTGAGCCTTCATTGGAACGAGTTCGACGAGTTTCAATGAGTGGTCACATGATACGGTTCTGTTGAAATATTTTGTAAATTACGCGGGCGGATGAGGCCGATTCGTTAGGTAAAGGGTTAACATCCAGTGTGTTGCAGAATATAACTCAATAGCATGTGGATGTGACTTATGTTTTTTAAAAAGCGTACGTAAATATAACAAATACATATATATTTGATATTTCTTTATTAACTGGTACAGTGCGAATTTTTTCGTGGTCGCAAAAATATGTCGGCCTAATTACAAATTATGAGAGAGTGACTTTCGGCACTTTGCCATAAATTGTAACAAGGCAAATCCTTACAGATGTAATAAATTCCCTTCAAAGATAAATGTGAACCACAACCACAGAATATGAAACATTTAAATTATGTTGGCATGGCGGGGGTTCGAACCCACGCCGAGAGAGTTTCCTTCGGCACCAATCGCCTAGCGAAACTATACTGAACCACGCACACCACTCGGCCACCGACAGACAATTGGTTCAGTATTGGTAAACAAAACCAGCGTCCTTTCTTAATTCTATGGCATCCGGGAAATTTGAAAAAGACAAGTGTCGCTGATTTCTTCTGAGGTGCAGTTCGTAGAATTAAGTACTTAGATGCAACTATATGATGACTATTTAAATTATAGTACCCACAGTTAAGAATCGAGCTCAAAATAGGGCTTTCAACACTCAACCGTTTTACAAAAATAAATAAATAAATAAAAAGGAATAGTCCTGACCACTCACTGATTTGAAAAATTAATTGCTCGAGAACCAAATTCGTTTTTATTTGGTCTCACGGGTGTCAAGAATGGTGTCTTCGTGGATATAGTGCAAGTGTGGCAGTTTGTTCTGGAGTTGAAGAAGCAACTTCAGTAGTTCCATCTAACCGTCCTGTAAGGTTGTTGAATTGAATTATTGCTGATCTTTAGCCGATTTGATGATCGAGTCACAGCCTCATAATATGCCAAATTTCCTTCACGCAAACATCGATGCATACCGCCTTGAAAAGCTCAATGTTCTTTCCATTTTTCTTAAAACAAGGCGCCCAGTCTACGGTGTCTGGGAGTTTATATGCGATTACGTCATGGCTCTATTGTCTTGTTGGGGTATGCAAGCAACTTGAAATACCTGATAAAACAATAGGCTAGGTTTTCAAGTGACGTCACTTAAAGGCTTCTGGTACACTGAGTATACAAGAGTCCGTGCGTTTTGTGGATTGAACAAAGGACATGGTGTAAATTAGTTACCTACCTCGCTGAATTTGAATAACCTGCCCGTAGTGTTACACCTTGCTATGAGGCTTGGTGTCATTTAACGCACCGGACAGGTCGTTCAAATTCATGAAATACCTCCAGCTGGATTGGTAACTATTACGTAATCAGCTGTTGATAGCACAGCGGAACGCCTGTTCACATCGCGCAAAGTCAAAGAACTACTCAACTTGTTTTCATTTCAGTAACCATTCCTTGGCGAAATTGAACTTCTTTAATGAATATCATCGAGTAGCTTTAAAAATCAAACAGAACGAGACAGACCAAAACACCTTGAACGAAGCAAGGTTTTTTCTGCGATGGAGTGTTCTGGATACGAATCCCTGCTGAGAGAGAGCATCCTTCTGTATTAACCACCTAGCGGAACTAGACTGAGCCACGCACACTGGCGTGTATGGTCCAGTATAGCTTTGCTGTGTTGTTGCTACGAATGAGATTCTCTGTCTGTCTGTCTGTCTGTCTGTCTGTCTCTCTCTCTCTCTCTCTCTCTCTCTCTCTCTCTCTCTCTCTCTCTCTCTCGGCAAGGTTTCAAATCCAGGACATTCTATTTGCATTATAATCTTCGACTCTGCAAATCTAGAGATTTGAAAAGAAAATGTTTTTGTTGATTTTCAGTTAAGTAGTCTTGTTTCGAATGACCCAGTCAGTTGCAATTAATATTTTTATCTCGCTCAAATCCATCCAGAATACCGTGTTTGTTCACTATTTTTGATGAAGTATTCTAAATCTCCTTGCAAGTGGCGAATTGAACGTGGAAATTGCAGTGGTCAAACTAATTGTTAAAACTATGTTAAACTAGTTTTTCTTATTGTATACTAATTGTTAAAACTTTGTTAAACTCGTTTTGTTTAGGGTGAATTAAATTTAATATTTAAATGCATTTTTGCCTTGGGTTGTTCTGGCAGAAAATTACTTTTTGTGTAAGTCCAGTTTATTAAGATTAAGAAACAGAAGATTAAAGAAGTAAAACAAAATGTCCCCGCCACCTCAACGCGGCGCGCCAGTAGCGTAAAGACAGCGCAGAGTCGTGATCGTTTCAACCTGGCATTTGTTCCAATGCATTTTACACGACTTTAGAGCAATTAAAAGAAACTTAAAATGACTGTACCTCGAATATAGCACGGTAACATTTTTAGAGGATAATTTCCAAGATGACCGCCAATTTTGCGAAGATTTGAAACTGTTTAAGACTATCGTTGGTGAGGTTTGGTATTATTCGATCTGGAATTCACGAAATATGAAAAATACCGATCATCGGCTGCCCCGGAGATCTCAGAAAACCTTCACATAGAGTTTAACGTTTGCTGACATGATATCTTCCGTTTATGACAATGTGCTGAGTCTTAATCACCAGAAAGATTGAAAATGGATTTTCCAAGTGATACTCATTGATTCTACAAGTAATTATACCCCACCCAATTCCAAATAAACAATGGCAGTTGGTGAAGGGAATGATTATGATGTGTTTTTCCCGTGATAGTGTCGGCGCCTGGGAGTATCGGGCTAAAAGGAAGTGTCAAACATTCTATTGCAGTTTCTATATGAACCCTCTAAAACATGTTCCAGTCCCAAACTAGAGTTACAGTCAGTTTTATTTTCTTTTAAACGCCTTACTGTCTTGGAAAATTCAGGTGCTATCCTTAGGCGCAAGAATATTACACTTCGTGCAGCTGCTTCATGGACCAATGCTTTGTGGGAACCCAGGGAGGTGTAGCACTGCTTACGTACTGTGGTAAACGCGCTCTGTTTACTGGTAAAATAGAACCCTGTCGCTAATGCTTGGGCTGGAAGTCCTCTAAAATGGGTAACTTGGGTATAAATGATTGGCTTGACTACACTTGACTTTATATCCATATTGCGGTCAATATATCAGAAATATGTGACATTAAACACCAGCAAATAAATAAATATTCATGTAGTAATTTTAAAAACATTCATTCCAAGGGACAAACCAGGTTTCACTGCCCATTTTGGCTCGATAGTCTCCATTAAACATTACATATAAGGCCAAAAAAAATTAAATAATTGATTCTCATGCATTCTTTTTTTTTTTAAACGAATAACGGCGGGCGGTTTTTATTTTTTATTCCCAATGGAATGATCGCCGACGCTTAAAATCCAATTGTGGGAGCCTAAAATTAAATACTAGAGCTTCCATGTTCATTTCGCTGATAGTCGTTTTTTGTAACAGCGATCACACAACATAAAATTAATATAGAACAACTAAAATGGAGAGAAAAAATAATGAGTTTTTTAACTGGTTGAGTGCTAGAAGCCACAGTCAGGCCTTTCAAGAATGATGGTACCACAGGAGGGGGGAGGGACGATAAAAACTGCGTGAACATAGGTTGGGTGGGTAGTTGGTCAAGTGCCCCCAAAAAACAGTTAATGCATTTTTTTTTCCTTTTTCACTATTATGGCATCTTTTGTGCCCCCAAAAGTAGCAAAACATCACCAATTGACTCTAAAAGCGCATTTAGAAGCATTAAGAATAAAAGTAACCCCCTTGAGATGAGAAATATTGGAGAATTTCACCAAAAACTCTCTTGAGAATGGGGTGGGTGGTCCGATATCGAACGGAAAAAACTTGTCTGACAATTTTCTCAAAAGTCGACTAAATCACCCATTCACAACATAATTCATTCATATTCAAGTATTTTTAACGGAATATTCTTTAAAATGAAGCATAGTATATATAATACTGTCTAATGAGTCATAATAACTGGGTGGGACTGATTTTTCAAAATAAAAAAAATGAAAGTATTAATTTTTATTTCAACAAAAACCAAAAAGTCTGGTTTAACAAAAACAAAAGAGTCTTTTTGATAGCTATCCTACCATGCAGATGCCATGACAAAAACAAAAACACAAGGTTTGCTCTCCTTGAGACAGAATAAAAGCAAGTTCCCATTCACTCAACCAATATTTGCGTATAAGCAGTAGTAAATTAATTATGGGCCAAGCAGGCACAGTGCTCACATATGCCTGCATATACCATGATTTACAGAAACTAGACTGTTCGAAGTGCATATCACTACATATCAGGGATACAATTAGTTAAAATTTATTTAAATTTCATTTAAAATCAAAGGTTTAAGGGAAAAGGAATAAATGAGTTTCACTTGCAAGGTACACACCAAGAAACTAGATTTGTAAGAATATCAAGCTATACATTTAGTTTATCTAATCTGGTTTGATTTGGGTTTTACGTCGCTTCCAACAACTATGGCTATATAATGCCTATATCACGACGTTGTTAGTTCCCAAGATGAAGGTAGAATTACTCAAACAGATAGATCCACTGGATGCCCTCAGTAATCCACCAACTACTGAGGAGGAACTAACAAGCCCATTCACACAGAGACCTCAGTATGAGGATGGAACCAATTCCTCAGAATTCGCTACATCAGTATAGTGAAATGTCTATGTGAACAGCCAGGCCATCGCTGCTGTGCATTAATGTTTCTTTGTGAACTGATGTGAATCTGGTACGTCTTGGGAAAAATGCATCTGATAAATGGAACATGTTTGAAGATATAAAAATATGCATTGAATCAGGGTGCATTACGCATTTCGAGTTGGTGTTTGAGTGCCGAAGTTTTGTATATAAAATGTATGAGAAGCATGAAGGGGTGCATCCCTAAAAATGTCATGGAAAAAATATGCAGGAGAGGGTGGGTGGGTCAAGAATTCTGCAAAATAAAAATGTTTACCTATGTTGACGCATTTTTTTCTGCCCCCCCCCCCCCTCCCCCCTTGGGTATCAGTGCAAAAGTAACATTTTTCTTGGGCCGGTAATCAGATTTAAACCACGAGTAGGATAAGGGTTTTAACCATTCGGTTTGCCGAGTGGTTAAAACCCTTATTCTACTTGTGGTTTAAATCTGATTACCGGCCCCAGTACCTATTTGTTTTATTTATACTTTGCTCTTAATAAATAATCGACTTTGTCACTTAAAATGGAGAGAAAACGACACTTTCTATCGCAAACACACGGGTGTATTTTGTTTACATCTGCGCCAGTGGGCAGTACTACCAGCTGTACGTGAATGCTTGATTGACAGCTAGACACATCGTCAAAGTTAATTGAATTTACCTTGCTCTTTCAGTCAAATTATTATTAACAATTTTTAAATTTTATTTTATATATTTAATTGTAGGTATTTTAAACTTAATAAGTCATTGCACCGCAAAATGTCGTATGTTTAAATGAAACATCGCGAGGTGTGAATGTATCGAAGTTGGCAAATTGCGTCATGCCAAATGTCATGGATGAACTTCCAACTATAGATGTAATTGTTTTAGAAACTTCACACCGGTAGTGGGGTTAAAAGCTAAAATTTAACATACAGGCTTTTCACAGGTTGTAACATGGGCAACCATGGTACAAAAATAAATACACATTTTTGCTCCATATTTAATGCACTACCCAACGTAATGACCAAAACCGGCAAGCGGTATTCACAAAAATCACCATTCAATTTTCATTATTTTTTTCACTTTTTGTTTCAAAAACATAGTTTAAGACCCCTCACTGGAACGAGCTAAAAATCAAAAAAAAAAAAATTATTCAAGAATTTTGTTTGCAAATGTCATTTACCATTCGTGTTAGGTACAGGGTTAACAATGTTTCGGACCATTGGAGAAACTTGTTAAATATGGAGCAAAAAATGGGCATTATTCTCGACTTTAAACGCTGCAGAAAAGAAAAAAATCATACGAGGGAATCTTTGATGACATCTTTAGAGTAGAGACTCTATGCAACCACAAAATGCGCTAATTCATAAGATTGCAGTAACGAAGCCCAAAATTGAAATACAAGTTTCACGTGGCTGCATCAGAGTCAAAAGGGCCCCTCTCTCTCTGATTGATAATGATAACGTTGGCCTGATCTCTCTCTCACTCTATATCCCTCTCTCTCTCTCCCCTCGCTCTCTCTATATATATATATATCTCTATCTCTCTCTCTCAACTACTTATGGAAAACTTTGGGGCATATGCCATTTGTGTCCCGCTTCACGGTTTCTACATCCTGCTAATATATTGTTTAAAAACAAGCCGAGCCAGGGTCGTTCAATGTGATTTCCCGTCAACATGTCCAGTTCTAAAAACGAACCATAAACACATACGGGGAGCGATGGGAGGAGGCGTCGGATAGACACGGCTTTGCAACGTTCCTAGGGTCCACCTAATTTAATTTATACCAGTAATTCATAATACTCTTATTTGCTGTTAGTTGTAACCGAGTTGTAATATTAGGCAGAGAGCTGAAACATATTTCAACTCTCACGTTCAGATAACTTGTTTACGGTCTTTAATGATCACGCGTGGTTAGGGTGACTAGGATATGATCACAGCTAAGTCCCTATCGATCGATAACTAGTCCGATAACTAGACTCCGATTTAAAGAGGGGCACCACTTCCCAGAAACTATTTCATGGAACCATGCACATGATTAATTTTCAACAAAACATTTATTTGACAATATTAACTTGATCGTCTGAAAAGGGACTAAACCACAGATCCTTGACTCGCGTTCTCTGCTTGGATAGATATTTAATTCTTCGCATGCTGCTGGCGGATATTCCTGGGCGCATTGAACTAAATTTCTCTCCTTAACCCTTTACCCAACGCATCGGCCACATCCGCCCGCGTAATATGTAAATTCAGCAGTTGAAAAAATATTATTTTTCAAAACATTTCAACAAAAGCATATCATGTGACCCCTCGTTGGAACGAGCATGGCCTATAGGAGAAATTTCCTTTTACTCATCGCCACATAATTCGACCAAATAGTACAAACCCACCCGTGTAAGGTCTTAAAAATCATTTAAACTTCATCATCTTTCCCTTTAACGGACTACAGCCCGTGACCCTCATTGATATGAGCCAGGTGGACTCATCTCAATGAGTGCCATGGGCAGTGGTGTACGGGGGAATGGGCCTTTGGAATAAGAGATACTCCAGCCAACCAAAAAACGAAACTACAAGCCGATCTCACCACTCAACACACCCAACAGGAGATGTGTATCACATGTCTAATCTTGTTACAAACTGTATATACTTGTTACCTCATAACTTCTCTTTTTCCTTTCGCTTTCTTTCAATACTGCCACTCACCAATTTCACTGCCATGCAATCAGTTTATAGCAAAAACACAATCCGCCTTCCATGGTGCGTTGGTGGGCCCCATTTCCATCTGTTGTCTAATTTATCTAGACGTTAACCATGGATATTAGTATCGAACAATATAGGACTACAGTAGGACTTCATTACAATTTCCTCGTGTGCAGGTACTTTGTCACGAGTAGATCGGTTGGACTCCCGCACCGTATAACGATTCGTACGGTAAAAGGCCGTTTCACGCTGGTTTTATGCGTTATCCTTGGAATCATCCTTTTGTCCGGGGACATTGAAGTCAACCCAGGGCCATCTCGAACTGGGCCGGTAGACGTAAGTAGCATTTCTATAATTCATTATAACATCAGAAGCATCAGGAATAAACTTGATCATATTACAGACGACATTGATGAATTCGATATTATTTGTTTTACCGAAACGCACCTTGATCCCAGTTTCAATTCCAACAATGTGTTGATTCCCATTTAACTCCCACCAGTTAGAAAGGACAGGAACCAACATGGTGGCGGTGTCTCGGTCTATTTCTCCAAAGAAATTCACGCCAAACGTGTGCCTGAACAGGAATTCGATCAGTCAGTCTTATGGTTTGAGATTACCTCAAAACGCAAGTTTTTGCTCTGCCTGGCATACCGATCGGTTTAATTCTCTTGCAATGACTTCTGGGAGAAGCTCGAAGGCGCCATTGAAGATTCATTCAACATAAACCCTTCCCTAATAATTACCGGAGACTTAAATAGCGACCTTCTTAACCCCTCTAGTCGATTACACGAAGTTATAAACTGTTATAACCTACAAAACGTCATTAAAGAGCCGACTCGTGTTACGCCAACCTCAAGCACCTTCTTAGACCCAATAATAGTTAGCGATAATGTTGTAATTTTGAACTCAGAAGTTCACGAACTTGGTTTTTCCGACCACAAAGCTGTATCAGCAGTCATAGAGACTGGAACCGCACAACACGAAACAAAAATTCGACAGATATGGAACTACAACAGAGCAGATTTCCTCAAAATGAATAATTTGATCTCCGAAACAGATTGGTCTTTCATTTCAGACACGACTATGCCTGATACGTCATGCCATAAATTTGCATCTAAATTTCTAGGTATTGCCAGAGAATGTATTCCGTCCTACAATGTGGTAATACGTCCCCACGATAAACCTTGGTTTGACTCGGCTCTACGTCGGGAAATTCGCCACAGAGATCGTTTTCGGAAACGAATCTTGAAAAACCCAAACCCACAAATAATTGAAAGATATAAACATTCCCGAAACAAAGTAAATAACATGAAAAAGAAGGCCAAATCCATTTATTATTCAAACCTAGATACTTCACTTTCGGTAAGTAGAAACCCCAAAGTATTCTGGCACACTGTTAAACAGCTACTGAATAATTTTGAAAGGAAACCCTCGGTCCCCTGTCTTAACCAAGAAGATGATGCGGGTAGTACAGTTATGGTAACAGACGACAAAGACAAAGCCAACTTGCTCAACAAAACATTTTTGTCAAATAGTAAGAAACATGACGAGGGACATAGTTTACCTGTCTTTAGAAGAAAGTGCTCTCGGAGTCTGTCTGAAATAAACTTCTCTGAAGACGAAGTGACTCGAATCCTGGGCAATCTAGATACCAAGAAAGCAACTGGGCACGATGGTATAAGCAACCGCATGCTTAAAGAAACAAAAGCCACAATATGAAAACCTCTGGTTCACCTATTTAGGCTTTCGTTTTCTTCACGCGTCTACCCATCAGAATGGAAGATGGCCACCGTTGTGCCGATATTTAAAAGGGAGACGCACACAACCCCAGCAATTACATACCCGTTTCCCTCCTAAGCTGTGTCAGCAAAGTTATGGAGAGGATTGTTTTTAACCAAATGTATGAACACTGTTGTGCTAATAATTTATTTTTTAAATATCAGTCTGGCTTCCTACCCCAACATAGCACCGTTTATCAGCTCATTGAAATATATCGTAATCTCTGTTTAGCCTTTGATAGGAACCAGTTTTCGCTTGGAGTATTTTGTGACATATCAAAAGCATTCGATAGGGTTTGGCATGAAGGGTTAATTTACAAACTGAAACAAAACGGTATAGCTGGCCCACTCATCGAGTGGACCAAAAGCTATTTGTCAGATCGTAAACAAAGGGTAACTGTTAACGCAACTCCCTCTGAGTACTTACCTGTTAATTATGGAGTTCCCCAGGGATCTGTCTTAGGACCCTTCCTCTTTCTTATATACATCAATGACATTACTGAAAACTTAGATTCACCGGACGCCTGTAGATTATTTGCAGATGATACAAGTATAACAGAAAGTGGATTTGAACTGGATGACATTGTTTCAAAGTCTAATGAAAACCTTGCGGCTGTTTCCGAATGGGCAAACACGTGGCTTGTTACATTTAACCCATCAAAAACCGAAACCGTTTTATTCACCAAAAAACGTGTTAACCTAAGTACTGTTGTGATGTTTGGTGACACGCCACTTGAACTCACAAAGTCTCACACCCACCTTGGCCTGTCCTTACAGGGAGACTTAAACAGGCATGCCCAAACAGATTATGCCAAAAGGCTAATTCCAGGCTATCTCAGTTAAGAAAATTAAAGTATATCCTAGGTCGAAAAAAGCTTAGAGACGCTATACAAATCATTCATACTCCCGATCGTTGAATACGCAGACGTGGTGTGGGCCGGTGCACCGGATTACCTACTTACCAAATTGGATAGAATCCACACGGATGCAGCGAGAATAATATCCGGTCTAACAAGATCAACCCCGGTATCTGCCTATATGCAGAACTTGGTTGGGAAACCCTTGGGCAGAGGCGTCATCTCCACAAAATGATAACGTTTTTTAAAATTGTAAATAACCAGGCCCCTACATACCTCTCTGACTTATTGCCACGAACCTTTGAGGACATTTCCCGGTATAGCACCCGGTCCCATTCCAACTTTCAATTACCACTCACATACACGGAAACATATAAGCGCTCATTCATCCCCTCGTGTATCTCGGAATGGAATGCACTACCTTTAGAAGTAAGACAGTCGAGTTCACTGAACAACTTTGTCAAATATTTTGATGGAGGCAATTGTAAACCACCTAAGTACTTTAATAATGGCGATAGGGCCGTCAATATTATACACTGCAAGCTGAGGAATTCTTGCAGCGACCTAAATTATGATAAACACTCCAATTATATTCATAACACACCAAGATGTTCTTGTGGTTACGAGGCTGAAGATGTGAACCATTACTTTTTCAACTGTAGTAACTATTCAAATGAAAGACTAGTCTTACAGAGGAATCTTGCGCATCTTACAATAAGATCGGTCAATGATCTTCTTTATGGTATTCCAAACTTACCGGAATCCGTCAACATCCACCCTTTTCGAAGTGTACAAAATTCCATCAAGGCCACGAAGCGGTTTTAGATAAGACGACAACCGAGCAGATATGACTCACAACATCTTAGTCAAATGACCTATAATATGAACTCGTGTCCACCTTCACACATGACTTTCCGCATGTTTGTCCTGCATGTCCTGTTTATAGCATTGGTATGGGGCTCCGCTGGATTCGTGGTTGTGTTGAAATATGACCCGTTGGTATGTAATTTAAAACCAACAGTGTTGTAGAGTGACAGCTCACTTCTCTTCTCTTCTCCCTCTCATCTCTCTGCTCTGACTCTTGTGAAGTTGAATACCCGTTAGGTTTTATTTCGAACTGTGTACATACACAATATTGTATCAATATATACACATGTTTCTCTTGCCATTATATGCACATTATAACTTCTTATAAATATTTGTAAACATAATTTGTAATTTTCAGATGTATATTACGGAAAGGATATAATCTAAGTGCTAGGCACTTGTTATCCAATCCCTTTTTTTATAACAAATAAAATATGTTTAATCAACGAGCTCATCGAGCGCTTTCCAACGATGGGTCACATGATATGGTTTTGTTGAAATTTTTTGAAATATTTAAAAAAATGATATTTAAAATACTAAACTTGATATCGTCTGCGTTGGGTAAAGGGTTAAATTGAATCGATTTCTTTGAATGATTTGAATAATTGAATGATTTCTTTGGTTAAAGTTAGAAGAATTTTTCATCAAATCTAGCCATGGCTGCTATGTACAGTCTCTTCATTTTATTGTTAATTACCAGAGAAATGTAGAGCTGTAAACTTCCGCACAATTGTTCTGGAAGGCATTAGCAATACACATTGGCGCGAGTGAAGAGATATGTATATCATAACGGGACGTAAATATGTGAGCCATTTAGCCAATCAACCAATCGAATTCATGAATCTCACGCGAAAAATGTCTACTCTATGTATTTCCCAACAACATGTTTGCGGCTTCAAAGCTCCCACAGTCAGTACTTTTCCCCAAACAGGTGATTATTTTTTAAAAATAATATTTATTTTATTTGGTTTTTCATTTTCGGATATAGTTTCCGCCTTCACTAGTGACAAAAACTTTGTTCCCAAAGTTATCATTCTCTTGATTTCATCCATTGCCAGCTTGGGTATGAGCAACGCACTAGGTGTTCGTAGTACTCGAGTACCAGTTTTAGCAAACAATGTGCGCTAGTGTATTTTCCCTTCGCTCATAGGTTATGTACCTACTACTTATTTAAATGCTTCAGGGTCAATATTACCCCCCCCCCCCCCCCCGCCTCAGATATACATATTTCTTGCCTTCTACCAAATTTTGGGAATTGTATTGGACTTAACACATCATGTGTACACTGAATTTCTACTACACACTGTCTGTCGAGATGTTTACAAGGTAAACAGAGTGGTCTTTCCATAGATTATTCTTTAAAAAAATGGCGACCGACGATAACCGCTTCTCACTAAACAAGTAAGAATTTTACTACTTATTAATTTTACATTTGCTAAGTCAGTAGTTCAGAAATTAGCTGATGGGATTTATTTGTTGCACAATTTGTTAGCGGCCCAGTGTGGTATATTATGGTGTCAGTAAATTCCATATCGGACACCAGCTTCGCACACATCCAATATGGAATTAACTGATAACGTGTATACCAGATTTTGTCACAACAAATTGTATAAGTACTATTTACCATTTATACTCCTGTAAACGCTTTCAGGATGAATGACATATCGGTAACGAGAGCCTAACACGTATCCTTACACTTTAAAATCAGTTTGGTTAAACATTAACCCAAATTCAACTGGATTGAGGGAATATGAACCCAGTTGGGTTCATATTCACTCAAACCAGTCGATTTGGTTGATTTTTAACTAACGGATTTTAGCGAGTAAAACCTTCCATCTGCTGAACAAATGACATGATAGATACCTATTTCAGGCTTTCGTGAGCTCAACCAATGCATTTTATACAATGATTTCAAAGTGCTAATAAAATGCTCATGGATATAAGACAATGCTTATTTCATATCACCGTTTTAGCACAATCTCTGGTACATTTCTCCACACCCCAAAATAGCATGACCAGCTTTTTCTGGTATCTGTAAGTTTTTATTGGTGTTTAACGACACTTTGGATAGCCAGGGTACGTCGTGCCGGTCAGTTTTACGGATGGTGGAAGCCGGAGTACTCGGAGAAAATCACCGAGCAAGGGCGAGCAAGTGTCATATTCCTCAACGTACTAACTTCACACAAGTAGGGTTAGCACTGGTTAAAGACAGGTGCACCATCGACGTGCAGTATGCTTTTGTACACAGCGCCATCGTGCCCCTCTGTTGTAGGTAATTTATTACACATCCATTCAACTTTACACCCTTGTATTTAACGGAATAGCCGCTGTGACATAAATGATACTGTTGATAAGCCGGAACTTTTTTCCCAGCACCGTTCATACCAGTTCCTTTCCCATCGAGTCATTAGTTACGCTTCGAAAAGTTTCCAAATTTCGTTATACAATTATCGACAGTCTGTCGCACAGTGTGAAAATGAAAACGTCCAAAGCAAAATAAAGTCGGTTCACGAAAAATTTGTTAACCAAAAATGAGGTAATATTTAAAAAAAAAACAATCATTTCCAATCAGAACATTAACCCAGTCCTGTGGTCGTCTCGTTTTGTGGATCCGTTATATCTAAATTGGTCAACTTTATTGCGGTAAATCTTCGTACATCTTGACATGCTTCGAACCTCTTTTAAAATGTTTCCCTCAGCTGTTTTGCAAATCTGCACAAATTTGTACTTATATTTTTACTAACAGTAATAGCCACCCAATGGTTAGGCGTGAATGGACACCAGCCGAAGAGAAACAGCGATACGAATTTCAACAAACACTGGTTCCGAAAAGGTTGTTTTGATTTTTTATCGATCCATTTGATCAGTACAGCTTCAGTCAAAACAAACAGACTCTTCACGTTCTGGGTTTAAACATCGGAAATAAAATTTGTTTATTTAAATGAATTTTAATGCATAGGTTGTGTAATAAACGCAGAACGCGATGTGTGTTTGAATCGGTGGGTGTTTTACGTAAATCGTTGGAATGGCGTAATCATATTTCGCGAGAGCCCAAGGCTCTCGCGAAATATGACTACGTCATTCCAACGGGTTATGTAAAACAACCACCGATTCAAACACACATCGCGTTCTGTCTATATATATCATGTTGTATATTGCAATACATAGTCTACAAATCTGCGTGCTATTTGAACTCCGTTATTTTATTTTCTACGGGGTCTTTTTTCCCTTCAGGCGCTTCTACTAATTTTTTATTCAACACTTACTGCTTTTATGAGTAAACGAAGTAAACCAAAGAGCGACGGCAGTAATGCACTTAAGTATGGTCCGTTGACATTATGCTGAAACACTAATTGTGGAATCTAGACACATTTGATGAATGTCCATTCCATTATCGTCCATCAAAGACAATGTGATTTTATCAACGTGTCCAGTAATTATCATGATCACTTACTTGGACTAAACTCGATGGTGTTCCAAATACGTATCGTGACCCACCCTAAAGGGTTCGACGTAATACCTAATCCCTAATATGAACACCATCTCCGCTTCTCGATCAACACACATATTAGTGATAATATATATGTGAGAAATGGGGGCAATATCCAAGTGAAACATATAGTCATTTATTATCAAAATCATGATGAATGATTTTTCGGTCCAGTTTGCATTTTTGTCAGTGTAGTCAATATGCACATTTTATTAAAACAAATAGTTGATCCTGGTCGTCGAATTCCGCCAAGTTGACGAGACCATGCAGGCCAGCTCGATCAAACACGTCGTGTTTGATCTAGCTGACCTGGTCCCGGTTACAAGAAGGAATATAACAATCTAAATTAATTAACTGTTGTAATATATTTTTATTATATGACACCCGAGGTTTTAAAATTGAATGCGACAATGAAATGTAAACAAAATGAAAGTATGGATGTTTGTCTGGAGTGTTCAGCTCCAAGCCACACGAGATTTTACGACGCGTTTATAAAATTGTCACTTCGAATATCTCCGAACGTCAGTGGCATCACAAGAGGCTCGTATGAGACAAACATGATGCAAATTTGGAAACGTTGATACTCTCATTTTCTGGGAGCCAGAGTTGATTCCATACTACAGC
The DNA here is from genome assembly GCA_031216915.1 of Pictodentalium vernedei. Classification (NCBI taxonomy): domain Eukaryota; kingdom Metazoa; phylum Mollusca; class Scaphopoda; order Dentaliida; family Dentaliidae; genus Pictodentalium; species Pictodentalium vernedei. Next base: position 713,766,818 of record CM062297.1, read on the forward strand.
GATATTGATGGAATATTCGTGGCTGCCATATAATAAATGTGTTTCTTGTATTGGGTGTATTAAAATGTGTTCAAATCGCTGATTGAGAAGACAAATCGTAAGACACAAATTTATGGCATCGTTCACATTTTATGACATCGGTACAGGCCTTAAGTTAGGACAGCTTCGTATCAGTTACTTATTCACAAAGAGGATCAGCCTTCTGTGGCTTTGAACATCACAACCTAATTTGTATTTTACTTATGAACTCCTCACTAATCGATAGATATTATTACTTACACAGTTTGTTGGTGGCCTAATATGGTATATATGGCGTCAGTTTATTCCATATTTGACGAGAGCGAAGTCCAATATGGAATAAACTGACACCATATATACCATATTAGGCCACCAACAAACTGTGTAACGAATATATCTTACCGACTGCTGCATCGATGCACAGAACTAATAACAACAGTGATCAAAATTAAATGAGAGAATTCTCACAATGTGTTCACATGTCTTTGCCTTGTTACAATTTATGGGAGAGTGCCTACAGGCACTCTCCCATAAGTTGTAACAAGGTAAATTCATACATACCAAACAGTTTCATTTCGAATCGAAGGTAACATGACACACATCCACAGAATATGAAGCCTTTTAAGTTACCTAACCTGCACTTCAGACCAAATATGGGCTTCCAACACTCAATCTTTCAACTTGAAGCGTTTATCAGCTGCCGCCATTTTGAATAATCAATGAACAAAGGGGAGATTACCCATAGCTGTCAGCGTATATCGATGTCGACAGGTGGTATATGGTTTCATATGCAGTCTGCATGTGACGTCTTTGAACCAATGAAATTCCCAGATACTTGTAGGAGGTAAGATATTCAGTCTTATTTTATTTTCATTCGGGTTCCCCGAAACAAATCGTATTCCCACTCCCACTCGCCGAAAATGGTGTTCCACTCTCAGCATCGTATTCCACTCTAAGTGATCATTATGACGGACTATTTTTTTATTGTTTACAAATCGGTTGAGTTGAATCAATTATGAAAGGTTGTCGCGCACTCTACTCCAGGATAAAAATCGTACTGGAATCCGATCAGTGAGTGAACTATTGTCTATGTACTTCCCCGTTGTTCCAACACCACACAGAGCAGAGAGCCAGGGTATGTCCTGACAGCGTGTTTCCTCTATTAGGCCCACACGACTCCACCCACACCACCCACCCCTCCAATCTGTGTAATTGAGAATATGTTCAAGCAATACTCCAGTACCTTCCTTCTTCTCTAAGAGTAGACTCATCGACAGTTTGTAAACTTGAAAGGGTCAGTCATCTCACTTGGGTCGTTCTTTTATTCTTCTATTACTGTGCCATTTTTATGAAATGCAATCTGATGGTATAACAAGCTAGCTCATAGAAACGGTAAAAATAGTATTCTCTGCGCGGTTGCGCAGTGGTTTGAGCATTAAAATTTAATTCGAAAGGTCGACGATTTACCCTGACAGGCGATAACTGTGTTGTTTCCTTTAGCAAAAATCCCGCCTACCCACACTGGGACACGATAACGCGGTGTGCTAAAGCGTACTTCACGTCGTCAGTGCACCTACCTTCAACCATTGCTATCAAGCTGGAGATTCTGACAGTTGCTCACTGCTGGTTATTGGTTATCTTCGACTTCGTCCATTCGTAAAACAGTCAGACCTGATGTATCTCTGGCTGTTGAAAAAGTCGATAAACCCCAATAGACAAACAAACAGACAAAACAAATAGTATCCCTCAAAGTCTCTAACTCTCTGCACTCTTCTCCCTCCCGATGTGAAACTGTGAACAGGTGGAGAATGTGATTAAACGCAAGTGCAATAGCTGATTGTGGGGGCACTCTTCAAGGATTTTATTTGAGTTTTAAGTTTCTGTCGAAATCTGTTCATTTACATGATAGGTGAAAGATGTTAAAATATGAAAATAAAGATGCTACATACAGTACGTGGAGAGTGGATTGTAACTAAATCACCCACAGAGTGGAGTTGTCACCCAAGCTATAACTTTCAAATTGTGAACATATCGACAAAAAACACAAGCAATGTTTCAGCCAATGGACCTCCGGGTTTAACCCGGAGGTCCATTGACTGAAACTTTGCTTGTGCTGGTTATGCTTTGCAACAAATTTGCAATTATTGCTTGGGTGGAATCTCCACTCTGTGGGCGATTTAGTGATAATACACTCTCCAGGTACTGTATATATGCAAGGTGTAACGAACTTCATATGGTCATTTGACATAGCCTTAAACGTTGGTTAAGTCGGGTGGTGTGATCAGCTGTATGTAGACAGATTGATGTTGCACGGGAAAGTGGAGCATAGTAGAGGAGTAGTGGAAAATACCGGTTGAGTGTGTTATAGGTTGTAGTCAGCGCTGGTCAGGGGACGATTAAAGTTATGTTAGATGGTTTATCCTACCATGGAAGCTGTAGATCTTGAAGAGCCGGCAAGTACCGTGAATTTGTCAGGGCAGGACATTAGTACATTGCCATGCTGTCAGTACACTCAGGTATGTCAGGTTAGTGTTTCGGTCGATGGATATTTGTTGGTTCGCGTTCGCGATTCGGTTGGTTGTCGATTCAGTTCATTTCGGTAAAGGTAATTCAGTCGGTATTTAGGGTAAGTTGGAAATACAAATGTATATTTCAGGGGTCCTAGGTGGTAGTGGCACAACCGTTGATAGTCTGAAATGTGAGAGGGATCGTCGATAAGAGATGAATTGTTGGACATCAGGCATCAGTGAAACTGTGCATTGTGAACGGAGGGTTAAGCATTGTGTGGCGGAGTGGGGTACCGAGCCATGTGTGTCGGTGGAGCTTAAACTGTAATGTATTCTTATTGATGTTCATAAACTACACTGGAAATATCGCTGAAATAAGCCCGTCTGTTATTAAGGCCTTGTCTGACTGGGTCAGGTGTAAGATGTGATCATTTTATTATCAGCGACATATGATGATTCTTGTGAAATGATTTGACGAGTATGTAATTGAAGTTTATATCCGTGATTTGCAGTGTGGCGAACTATTAATTTACTATGAATATCGCCGGTACCGTGTTGGCAGATTGTGACTATAAAATTGACTCCAGAAAAACCACTGTGATTATAACATTGACTCCAGAAACCACGATGTCTGATTAATCATTTCACTTTCATCCATTCATTGACTTTGACGGAATCATGCATTTCATTTGACGGTTTCATTTCGTTTCGTGTATATTAATTTAAATTTCGTTTGTATATTTAGTTTGTTTGGTGTTTCATAAAAATCAGCAAGTTATCGGACTTACTCATCTCTTGATCACTGGTTATTGACAATCCAAAAGTACTCAAACGTTTACAATGGTGGCAGAGGTGGGATTGTCACGGTGAAGAGAGATTAGTCAGTAGCGTTTTGTTGAATATTTAAAAGGGTATATCATATAGTCGCGATGGCCAGTGATATGCCGAAGTGGCTTTCTCAACTCATTGAGAAGGGAGAATCAGTTGAAAAATGTTTAGAATTGTGGAAGGAAATTAAGGCATCAGAAAGAGAGGAGCGTTTAGCAGAAAGGGAGATGAAGAAGGCTGAGATGGAACGAGAGGTTAGACTTAAGGAATTGGAAGTTAGGGAAAAGGAAATTGGCCATGGGTCATCTTTGGCCAGTTTGGGGGAGGCTAAATTACTTTCAAAAACCAAATTGCCTAAATTTGTAGAAGGTCAGGATCCCGACGTGTTCCTAAAATCTTTTGAAAAGTTGGTTACTTTGCATAAAATCCCAAAGCCTGAGTGGGCAGTGAGGTTGGTACCTCTGTTGAGTGGGAAAGCATTGGAAGCTTATTCCCGATTGAGTGATGAAACGTGTAATAATTATGATGTTGTGAAAAGTTCAATACTTACTAGGTATGAATTAACTGCCGAAGCTTACAGGGAAAAGTTTAGGACTACGCGACAGATAGTCGATAAATCATTTAAAGAATTTTCGGTGAAAATTCAGGGCTTTTTCAATCATTGGTGTGAACGAGAGAATGTTGGTAAGAGTTTTGATAAATTAGAGGATTTAGTGGTACGAGAACAGTTGATGAATAGTTGTAGTAGGGAAATGAGTGTTAAAATACAAGAACACAAAGTGAAAAGTGTAAATGAGCTGGTGGATTTAGCAGAGGCAATTCAACAGGCTAATAAGATATTTAAAGTCACTAAACAAAACCAGTCATCCCAAAGGTCAGAGGGTGAGACTCAAGGTAAGTCATTATTAGACAATAAATATAGAGGAACAAATATGCGCGAATGTCGGACATGTTTTGTTTGTAATAGAGTGGGGCATATTGCTTCGAATTGTCCAGTAAAAAGGTTTGAAGGTGGGGAATCAACCAGGAGCAAATTGGGCTTGTGTGTAAACAATCTAAATTCTTTTCGAAGGGATGCAGACGTATCTGTAGGTGAGTTGGTGTGTGAACCCAGAATCCTTTCACTGGACTGGGAAGGAGAAGAGTTAGGGAACACATGTATTGCTTCTGGTCTTGATATAATCAAAGGTAAGGATTGGTGCGGAAGATGTTACCGTTTTAAGAGACACAGGTTGTTCGATGGTATTTGTTCACAGTAGGTTCGTGCGACCTGAGAACCGCACTGATTATCATAAGGAAATATTACTGGCGGACGGGACTTCGCGTGTCTGTCCAGAGGTTTGTATTCAAGTAAATTCGCCTTATTTTAGTGGTAAAGTGTTTGCCTTAGTTTTAGATAGTCCCTTTGCGGATTTGATCATAGGTAATCACATTGATGAAATAAAAGTAAGTGAGGTCGCAGAAAGTTCAGTTGGAATGACGGGGGATGAAATAGATGTTGATGGATGTGACGATGTCTTCGATAGTACAGGTGAGGTATGTAATGCGGTGCAAACAAGGTCAATGGTATCAAAACAGATCGAGAGTGAAAATAGATCGAAGGTCATTATTGATAACTTTGCAGGGGATAAAGCGGTTTCGGGAACGATTGAATGCAAGCTGGTTGATGGAATTCACCATATTGATAGGCAACAATTGTTGGATGCCCCAAAATGGGATAAGAGCTTAGATAAAGTTCGCATGCTTGTAAATGATAACGCACGGTTAGAACAGTCCTATTTTCTCGAAGAAGCAGGTTTGTTATTTCGTGTATTTAATACACCCGGTAGAGAGCCTATTCGACAAATAGTTGTACCCGAACCGTTTAGAAAGGTTATTATGTCCTTGGGTCACGATATTCCTTTAGCAGGTCATATGGGAAATAAAAAAACCCGAAATAGGACTATGCAACATTTTTTCTGGCCCGATATGTTTACTGACATAGCCAAGTATTGTAGATCATGTCCAATATGCCAGAAGAAAGGGGCCAAGGGTAGAGTACCAAAGGCCCATCTTGTTAGTATTCCACCAATCGGTGAACCATTTGAAAGACTGGCTGTGGATATCGTAGGGCCATTGCCCTTAACAGAGAAAAAAAATAGGTATATATTGGTATGTGTAGACTACGCCACAAAGTACCCCGAGGCAATACCTTTGAGAAACCAAGAAGCCGAGACAGTTGCAAATGCCCTAATAGAAATTTTTTCTAGAGTTGGAATTCCCAAAGAATTGATTTCGGATCAAGGTAGTAATTTCATGTCTGAATTAATGAAAGAAGTTTGTAAATTACTCCGAATAAGAAAATTATGTACAAGTCCATATCACGCAATGGCAAATGGTTTATGTAAAAAATTCAATGGTGTGTTAAAGAACATGTTAAGAGCTTATGCTTCTTCAGAGCCATCACAATGGGATAAATATGTACCATACGTTTTGTTTTCCTATCGAGAGGTACCAAATGAAAGCACGGGGTTTTCCCCTTTTGAATTACTATATGGACGACAGGTTAGAGGCCCCTTGGCGGTTTTAAGGGAGGAATGGGAGGAGCCCCCGGGGTGTAGGAACTCAGTGTTGAGTTATTTGATTGAGACTAGGGAAAAACTTCAAAGTATGTCGGAGTTGGCTAAGTTATATGAGTTAAAAGCTAAGCAGAAACAAAAAAAGTATTATGATAAACAAGCAAGGCAAAGGTCTTTTGAGGTGGGTCAAAAGGTATTGGTTTTGTTGCCTACTAGTGCGTCAAAATTGCTTGCACAGTGGAAGGGACCATTCGTGGTTATGGATAAGGTAGGTAGGGTGGATTATAAAGTGAATGTTCATGGGAAAGTCAAATTGTATCATATTAATATGTTAAAAATATGGCATGATAGGGACTTGGAAAATGGGCAAAATTCAAAGAAGACGGTACCCTTGCCAGTTTGTTCAGGTGTTTGTACCCTTGGTTCTGCTCAGGGAAGTGGGGAAATTGATGATGATGTTCCTGCAGCAGTAAGCCCGAACGTTGATAGTGGGGAAGGCATTAGTGACGTCAGTATTTCGGAGGGTTTATCGGAAAACCAAACTCAGAAATTAAACCTTTTACTAAAAGATTATGCTGATATTTTTAGTGACATGCCAGGTGTTACTGATGTTATATCGCATTCAATTGTGACAAACTCTGATGAACAAATTTTTACTCGGCCGTATTCTATACCGTATGCTCTCAAGGAAACTGTTAAAAAAGAAATTGATAAAATGTTAGCTGCAGGAATTATAGAGCATTCTGTGAGTCCATTTGCTGCTCCTGTAGTTTTAGTTAAAAAGAGGGATAACAGCATACGATTCTGTGTTGATTACAGGGAGTTAAATAGAGTAACAGTATTTGATCCAAGACCGATGCCTCGGATGGACGAGGTATTAAATAAGGTAAGTAAGGCAAAGTTCGTCAGTAAGTTAGATTTGGCAAAGAGGTACTGGCAAGTCCCTTTGGATAGCGATACACGTAAAAAGAGCACGTTTGTAACGCCATTTGGTCAGTATCAGTTTAGGGTAATGGCCTTTGGAATGATAAATTCGGGTGCCACTTTTGTCCGTTTGATGAATAAAGTGCTGGCCGGATGTGAAGATTTTGCTGAATCTTTTATTGATGATGTTGGAATTTTCAGTGAAAGTTGGGATTTGCATCTTGAACATTTAAGCATTGTGTTTGACGCTCTCAGAAAAGCACATTTAGTGGTCAGACCTAGCAAATGTTCATTGGGTTTTACAGAAATAGAATTTTTAGGCCACGTAGTAAGTCATGGGGTAATGAAACCAATGGTGAGTAAAGTTGTAGCTATTAAGAATTTTCCAGTTCCAAAAACTAAGAAACAGATAAGGTCTTTCTTAGGTTTGATCGGATTTTATCGTAAATTTATACCTAATTTTTCTCAAACCGCAACGCCATTAACCGATTTAACTAGAAAACATTTTCCAAATAAAGTAAAATGGTCTTCTGAAACCCAAGAGGCTTTTGAAAAGTTGAAATCTGCCCTATGTGGTGATACTGTTCTGAGAAGTCCAGATTTCTCTAGGGAGTTCATTCTGCATACCGATGCATCAAGTGTAGGGGTGGGAGCAGTGTTAGAACAGGAGTTTGAAGATGGGATACATCCTATTTTCTTTATCAGTAAAAAGTTTAGAGGCTCGGAGCATAATTATGCAGTGATAGAAAAAGAGTGTTATTCGATCGTGTGGGCGGTTAAAACATTGAACCTCTATCTAGCAGGCAGACAATTTTCGATTTATTCAGACCATGCGCCTCTCCAGTGGTTATACAAAATGGGAGCTAGTAATCAGCGTTTACAAAGGTGGAGTTTAATATTACAGGAATATAAGTTTTCGGTATATCATGTAGCAGGTAAGGAAAATAATGTGGCTGATGCATTGTCGCGTCAGGATGGGTAATACCCCTGAGTGTTGTCTAGAAAATGTTTCATTTATAAACAGTTTGTGTATAATTATGTTTAGTTTAGTTAATTTTGTTAGTGGTTGTATTTATAATTCAGTTCGTAGTGATGGGTTAGACTAATAGGTTGTTTAGTCACGGGAAAGGGGCATCTGTAACGAACTTCATATGGTCATTTGACATAGCCTTAAATGTTGGTTAAGTCGGGTGGTGTGATCAGCTGTATGTAGACAGATTGATGTTGCACGGGAAAGTGGAGCATAGTAGAGGAGTAGTGGAAAATACCGGTTGAGTGTGTTATAGGTTGTAGTCAGCGCTGGTCAGGGGACGATTAAAGTTATGTTAGATGGTTTATCCTACCATGGAAGCTGTAGATCTTGAAGAGCCGGCAAGTACCGTGAATTTGTCAGGGCAGGACATTAGTACATTGCCATGCTGTCAGTACACTCAGGTATGTCAGGTTAGTGTTTCGGTCGATGGATATTTGTTGGTTCGCGTTCGCGATTCGGTTGGTTGTCGATTCAGTTCATTTCGGTAAAGGTAATTCAGTCGGTATTTAGGGTAAGTTGGAAATACAAATGTATATTTCAGGGGTCCTAGGTGGTAGTGGCACAACCGTTGATAGTCTGAAATGTGAGAGGGATCGTCGATAAGAGATGAATTGTTGGACATCAGGCATCAGTGAAACTGTGCATTGTGAACGGAGGGTTAAGCATTGTGTGGCGGAGTGGGGTACCGAGCCATGTGTGTCGGTGGAGTTTAAACTGTAATGTATTCTTATTGATGTTCATAAACTACACTGGAAATATCGCTGAAATAAGCCCGTCTGTTATTAAGGCCTTGTCTGACTGGGTCAGGTGTAAGATGTGATCATTTTATAATCAGCGACATATGATGATTCTTGTGAAATGATTTGACGAGTATGTAACTGAAGTTTATATCCGTGATTTGCAGTGTGGCGAACTATTAATTTACTATGAATATCGCCGGTACCGTGTTGGCAGATTGTGACTATAAAATTGACTCCAGAAAAACCACTGTGATTATAACATTGACTCCAGAAACCACGATGTCTGATTAATCATTTCACTTTCATCCATTCATTGACTTTGACGGAATCATGCATTTCATTTGACGGTTTCATTTCGTTTCGTGTATATTAATTTAAATTTCGTTTGTATATTTAGTTTGTTTGGTGTTTCATAAAAATCAGCAAGTTATCGGACTTACTCATCTCTTGATCACTGATTATTGACAATCCAAAAGTACTCAAACGTTTACACAAGGTAAATGCCCGGTTTTGTTTTCATTGGCCACTTGCAGTCTGTCACTATTTAACCTCGTGCGGTTCGGCCTTGTACACCGTACATGTACACCCGAATTCGTTTACAAAATCACAAGACTACATCACAAATCTGGTACTGTGTACAACTAAAAAAGAAAATAAAAAAGAGGAGCCGAGGGCCGGCTACCACAAGTGTCCGATACTGTCTTCACGATATTTTGTGCCTGAATGAGCATGCACGTATTGAATAGTTTTGTAATTCTGAATATTCAGCAAAGTTTGCATTTCCAAAAAATTCCATCTTAGTGTTGGAAACAGTGTAAACAAAAATGAAGACTCCCCAATTTTAGAAATCAGCTGCCAAAGTGACAAAAATACCAGTACTTGCAATCTTACACCTTCAAGACCACCGTCTATAATGAAGTTATCCATGACTTCAGAGTTTGATAGTGTTTCTTGCACTTTGATCTTGGACATAATTGTTATGCAGAAAAAATTACCCAACAGTAATTTTGTAGTGATCACTTTCCATGTAGAACTCACCCATCAAGCCTCGAGTGGCAGTAACATCCAATCAGATGGGTTCTTACATTCTGTTCTTACGCATGATCCAGATTCCACGCGTGGTGTATGTAGCATATTTCGCAATGTCTGTATTGTAATGCGTAGCTTTGAATACGTACAGCAATCGTAGTTTAAATTGTTTTGGTCACAAATTATGAACTTGTATCTTTCGTTTCTCATTTTGGGTTTGATTTAAATGATGGGTGAGACTGTTTTTCTGTGGGGTGGTAGCATTACAGAACAACCGCCGTGGATTGGTCGTAATCCACGCGAGTGCATTGATGTCCACGCATGGATTTACCAGGTAATAAAAATCATCATCGGCAAAATTTTAATTAATGAAGCACCGAAATGATCTAGTGCCGCAACACATTTGTAGATAAAACTTTTATTGTAGATTAAATTTTTAAAATTTCCAAAACATACGTCTAAAAATGAGCTCGAAATTAAAATCTTTAAAACAACTTTTAAAATCAGTCTCCATCCAATTGAGGATCGAAAACAGCAAAAGTTAAAACGGATGGGACAATTTCTGATAACCGGAAGTCGATGTGCGAAGTTACAAAGCTGTGTCGTTAACAACTATTGAGCGGCATGTGTCACCAAATTGGGGGCTTTAATAATTAATATCCCAAACAGCCTACGTTAAAACGTCAAAATACAGATAAATCAAAAAAGAAATAATAATAATGACAAAAAACCCAGCTAGCTCCTAATTTTGTGAGCTCTACAGCATACTAAAATGTCAAATAAATCCATCCCATTTTAATTTTTAACCCTATGAACCCACAGATGTCACCACCGAGTTCGGCCACAACCTTTGGAAATTTCCTAGGATGGCGGCACATTTTTAGATATGGTTTTTATTGGAGATTATATTTCCAACACTTCAGAAAGATAGGCTTCAGAATTAACGGAAAATCTTTAAAAACAACTTCTTAACAAACAGCTCCTTCCAATCGAGAGTAAAACGAAAAAAAACCATCTGGAACAACTTCACATAACCAGAAGTCGATGTCCGAAGTTCCAAAGCTGTTTCTTTATGAACTATGGAGTGGTAGTAGAATACATATACTGCAGATCCGTGACCAATTCTTAGTGGCATTTGTTTGAATGTGTTTTTTGATAGTTCAGACACCTTAGAATGAATTGAGAGGGGGTGTCCTTCGCAAAATGTCCGGCAACTTTTTTTATGAGGCAAAATCCAAGATGGCCGCCATTTGGAATAGCAAAATTGCTATACCGGCTATTGTGAATCTATAATTCATCTAAAATGGGTCGTGTTTGGTACCATTCTGTGCAGAATGAAATTGCCGGCCATAATGTGACCAAACGACAAAGATCCATTAACCCTTTACCCACAAATCGCGCAAAACCACCCAGAAAATCAACACATGCAAGGCTTCTACACCATAAAATATCCTGCAAGTTTCTCATTGGAACCATGCGAATATGGATACCATTGTAATCGGCTGAACAAGCCGGTCCTAATGATATCTATATTTGCATGGTTCCAATGAGTTATACCCATGAACAATTTCTTAAAATATGGGATTTTGTTCATTTTATAAATGTCCGTGTCTGGTAAAGGGTTAATGTTTTTTCTCAAATAATCGTCCAAAACCTAATTTTCGAGATCGATGGCTGTCACTACAATGGAAATAATTGAATTTAAACTCTGAATTAATGATCGATGACGAATGACGACGTCGAATCATTGAAAACATTTTTCAAGCAAAGTGATCCCCATGTGAACAATTCTCTGTCAAAAGATTCAAATGTTTTCAATGATTCAACGTCGTCACCCACATGCACATACTATTTTCTTAGTGAATGATCCATATGACATTGGTCCAAGTTTAAAGGACAGCGAACATAACAAACGCTACATTAATGTAACAAAGAATGTATATATTAACCCTTTACCCAACGTAACGGCCAAAACCGGCCAGCGCTATTCTCAAAAATCGCCAATTAATTTTCATTATTTTTTTCATTTTTTGTCTCAAAAACATAGGTTATGACCCCTCGTTGAAACAAGCTCGACGAGCTCGTTCCAACGAGGGGTCATAACCTATGTTTTTGAGACAAAAAATGAAAAAAATTAGTTATGCAAGAATTTTTTTGGCAAGTGTCGTCTGCTTTTCATGTTAGGTAAAGGGTTAAGTCTTCAAATGACGTTTCCAAATCAAGGGATTTTGCAGACTTCTTCAAAAACTCAAAGAACAAGATTCGCCTTCAGGCATTTCTTAGAGAAGTTTTTCAAGTTCTTGCGCGTAGTGAAGATCTGGCTCGTGTATACTATTCAGTTCGTGACAAGTGTTGGGATTTGACTTCTGATACTCCAGATATGAGAGTTCATAGGTATGAGTGTTTTCACCTTGAAGCAGATACCATCGTCTTTTATATTTATCCAAGATTGAGAGACCATGGACTGAACGACTTTGTTGTGATTGACGCTGAGGACACAGACGTTGTAGCTTTGAGTGCCTATGTAGCTCATAGAGTGGATGGGCCTTTATGTGTGAAACGTAAATCAAAACTGTATGATTATGAACAACTTTGCACAAAAACTATGGCCTGCATTATATTACAATTGCATATATTTACTGGCAGTGATGCAGCTGCAAGGTTTTTTGGACATGGAAAGAAAGCTATATTTCAGAAGGTTGCCAAGAGTGAGAATGCAAGAAATCTGTTGTCTGTCTTGGGTAAATAAATTCCAATCGCGGAAACTGCTTTGAATGACTTGGTTTTATTCACTATCCTTTATGTCTACGGTGATGGGGAAAGTAACTGTCTTGCCGAAGCAAAGGTTACTAAATGGGCCAAGATGAAAAGGAAATCAACAATGCGTATACCACCCGACATCGATTCTCTCAAACTGAAAATTCTCAGAGCAAAATTTCAAGTATTTCTTTTGAGACATTACTATGAGTCAGAAAACCGGCTGTCACCTCTTGAAAATGGATGGGTGATGGCAGAAGATATACTCGTTCCGAAAAGATGCGCTATTCCACCACTATCGTCAAGCTATATGAAGTTAATAGAGGCAAAATCACATCCACAGAATTTTGATGAAATGAATGAGACTGATGACTCTGGTTCAGACTCCGATTTGAACTCTGATTGGGATCCCAAACACGATGTTTGAGTTGTAAATACCATCACTATATTGCGGAAGGGTTAGGAATCAACTTGTAAGTCAAGCCTGGAAATAAGCTGTCTGTCATCTACAGAATAGAAACTATCATTTAGTATGAGGTACAGAGTGGCATATGTAATGCTACTACCCTGCAATGCAGGGGAGCAGGATTAAATTTACCCACTCTGAACCTCTGTTTCAGATGACTGGCAGGCTTGGGTAGATTGGATGAAATCATTAATTCAGAGTTTAAATTCAATTATTTTCATTATAGTGACAGCCATCGATCTCGAAAATTAGGGTTTGGGCGATTATTTGAGAAAAAACATTAACCCTTCACCAGACACGGACTTTTTATAAAATGAACAAAATCTCATATTTTAGGAAATTTTTCATGGGTATAACTCATTGGAACCATGCAAATATAGATATCATTAGGACCGGCTTGTTCAGCCGATTACAATGATATTCATATTCGCATGGTTCCAAAGAGAAACTTGCAAGATATTTTATGGTGTAGAAGCCTTGCATGTGTTGGTTTTCTGGGTGGTTTTGGGCGATTTGTTGGGTAAAGGGTTAATGGATCTTTGTCGCTTGGTCACATTATGACCAGCAATTTCATTCCGCACAGAATGATACCAACCACGACCCATTTTAGATGAATTATAGATTCACAATAGCCGGGATGGCAATTTCGCGATTCCAAATGGCGGCCATCTTGAATTTTGCCCCATAAAAAAAAAGTTGTCGGACATTTTGCGAGGGACACCCACTCCCAATTCATTCTAAGGTGTCTGAACTATCAAAAAATGCATTCAAACAAATGCCACTAAAAATTGGTCACGGATCTGCAGAATATGTACTCTACTATGGCGCATTTCGCCAAATTAGGGGTTTTCATAGAGAGTAATCGCTTGACTGGACTACTTACGTGAAATAATTCATGAGAGGTGAGGGACGCTGTACAAACACGAGTGCGCGAATGCGCACGAGTGTTTTACAATATAGTCCCTCGCCTCGACATTGTGTCTTTCGCTCCTTAACTGGTTGAGCGCTAGAAGCTGCTATCAGGACATTCAAAAATGAGGGTACCGGAAGAATAGCCAAGATTTTCCTTGCTCATTTTTCATATTCAGTCAAACGCAAAAGTTTTTTATATAAATTTGTTTTGTCACAAATTATTGAAGAGTGCATATGAGCACTCTTCAATAATTTGTAGTAAAACAAATTTTGATGAACAAATTCAGACCACCAAAAATTGTAGCCCTCAACTAGTTAACCTTTTACCCAAACGTAACAGTCAAAACCGGCCAGCGCTATTCACAAAAATCGCCAATTCATTTTCAGTATTTTTTTCACTTTATGTCTCTAAAACATAGGTTATGACCCCTGTTTGGAACGAGCTCGCTATGTCTTTGAGACAAAAAATGAAAAAAATTAGTTATTCAAGAATTTTTTTTGCAAGTGTAGTCTGTTTTTCACGTTAGGTAAAGGGTTGACTGAAGCTTAGTGACTAATCCTTCGTACAGTGGAAAAAAAACATTCATCCATAATCAGATCTTGCCATTTTCGGCATTTGTTGTCGTTCACTTATTTATTTATTTATTTATTTATTTATTTATTTATTTATTTATTTGGGGGCGCGGTGGCGTTGCGGTAACCGGTTCTCGTCAGATCACTGAAGGTAAACAACGTTGATCCCGGTTAGTCCTTGGATGGGTGACCGTCTGAGCGATCGATTGGCGGACTCCCGCGTTGTGTCCTTGGGCAAGGCACTTCGCCCCGATTATCCACATGGGGGCACGATGACGCCGTGTACTAAGGCGTACTGCACGTCGATGTGCGCATGTCTTCAACCAATCTAACCCTGCCCGTGCTGCAGTGCGGAGTTACGATGTTGGGGAGCTGGCAGCTGCTCGTCGTTGCTCGGTGGTTCTCTCCGGGTACTCCGGCTTCCTCCACCCGTAAAACTGTCACCGACACGATATGACCTTGGCTGTTAATGTGTCGTTAAACCCTAATAAATAAATAAATAAATAAATAAATAAATAAATAAATAAATAAATAAATATTTATTTATTTATTTATTTATTTATTTATTTATTTATTTATTTATTTATTTATTTATTTATTTATTGGGGTTTAACGATACTTTCGACATCCAGGGTCACCTCGTGTCTGACAGTTTTACGGGTGGAGGAAGCCGGAGTACCCGGAGAGACCCACCGAGCAACGGCGAGCAACTATCAGGCTCCCCAACTGTCACAACATGATGGGGCCGATTTGTGAGATTTATGATCACTCTAGAGCTCGGCCATACTCGGAGAGGACAGCCGGGCTTTTAAGTGAACATACGTCTCTCCGCCTCGCGATGTTGTGGTTGTGTTGGGGCAGGTTCGTCATCTTAAGGTGCCCCTAACTTGATATTTAAAAATATAACCAACGGGTATCATCTGAATATAATTTAATGAAAATAAAGCGCTATTATGTACTCACATGTACGCATCAAGAACAATCCATGAAAATATATATACAACACACAACAAATCACAGATGAATGTTTCCCATCCCGAAAGTTCGAGCTCTTTCCGGGGTACCCCGCGTTCAATGCTGTCGCCTGGTTGTCTCTTGTTGTTCCTCAGCTCCAGATGTTCCTCTCACTTCCCATGCAATCGTACACATAAAGTATAGTTTTTTTATAGTCGCCTCCACCTATAAGTACGCTCAGTTTGTCCGTCAACTCATCTGACCAACTCAGTCTATCTCACTTTACACGAGTGATAACATATTGTCACTCCACTTTACAGTTTTGTACAGCCTAAACCACTCGCCGTTTACCGTTTAAACCAATAATGTTCATGCAGGCGGTTTGCCTGGCTTTCACTAAGCTCACTCCGAGCTCCTAGTTTAAGTCAAATGTTCGACCTCTCTTTCAGGGCAAAGCCAGTCTAAAAGGGAGGAGGCCCACTCCCCATATTTTCAAGTTCAGATATATGTACATATTTCTTCTCTCTGTGAAGTCAGTACACATGTTTTAATTAGATAATTAGCCTTTGGCGATTCACAGTGGGATACCTCTTTGGCATATTACTAGTCAGAATAAGATGTCTTCCTGTAATCATCGACTCGCACTTATAAATTTATTCCAGTCATCACGGCTATCAATTTCTCGGGATACGCTTGACAGCATATGCATTGGCGCGAGGTGATTTTATCTTCAGAAATGTCGCTTGCCATGTTTTGGCATCTTGACATATTGCTATCTGATCATCACAAGTCGAGATATACATGTGGGAATAAGCTATTTCAGTGAGTCTTGGGTTCCGACCGTTTAGGAGAGAGACGTGGGGTCGGCCGAATAGCAAACGCCATATATGGTCTTGTACGAGTGGAATTGCTGGGCAATCCACGAAGCCACGTTGTACGTCGCTATTATCAGATTAGGTGGACGCAGGAGGGCAAAAAACCCGAATTTAGAGGATAGATTACGAACCCAAGTAACGGTTAAGTTTAGATGTCATTAGCGAGGATCGACTCGCGCCTATCTCAAAGTGTAGGCTATTGTATTGTGGTATTAACCCGTTAGAACGCAGAGGTTGATCACCTAGTAGCCTGTTTAGTATCAGAGTGCTGTGAATATCGACTCAAGGTCGACAGTGACAATTCTCGCAAGCTCGAAAGCGCATTTTGAAGTTGTGAGTTCTGCATGAACTGTGTGTATTTCAAAGTACAGGAACATTCAAGGAGAGTTCTATCAAAGGACACATGTATAAGGTATGTGGCGTTGACTTGCTAAACTAGCCGACATAGTAGATAACCCGAATCCATATCAGAACTGCGTTGCCACAAGGTAATCAATATTGCTAGTCGGAATCCCCCGGCAGTCAGAGCTGTGGACGCGCACAGACGCAAAAGATTAAGACTCGGTGTTTTAAGCTTCTGTTGCGAGCCCGCGACAGTGGCATTTTGAGAGTGAACTATAGCGCTAGTACAGGGCTATAGACAGACTGAATTGATGAAAAACTATTTAATCCCTGTGATAAGGCTTTGATTTGTATTGATCAAATTATTAAATGTGTTGAATATGGAATGAGTTTATTTTGAATGTAAATAAAAGAATCGTTGTTACTTTAATAATGGTTTCCTTTCCGCAGCCTGAAGTGATTAGGAATCACACCTAACGAAGAACGAACCTATATTTCGAGTTCTCTCGGCAGGGAAGAAAATCATAGTGCGTCCCAACTCAGTTCTGTGAGCCCAGTTTGAAACGTGTCCGGCTTCCGATCCTCCTAGTTGGCTCGTGCCCCAATATTTTTAATAGCGAGGCTAAACAACCCCATGTCACCCCTCCCACGTGGATAGGGGTGTTCTGACACTCTCGATAGCTCCCACCAATTAAGTAAAATGTTCGAGCTCTTGATAGCTCCAACTAAGTCAACAGTTCAAGTTTTCATTAGCTCCTCCCAATTAAGTACAATGTTCGAGCTCTCGATAGCTCCCTCCAACTAACTGTACTTCACGTTATACGTTAAACTTAGCTTATGGCTCTCAAATCCCTCTCGCGCCACTTGGCCTAATGACTTCTCGCCTATTTTAAACTATAGGTTGGACCCGCTAGTCCCACAACTCATTAACACGTCCATAGCCAAAAACAGCCACCGGGCTGGAGTTTGAACCTTACGATCAACACAGGTTTTTCAAATCTTGCGACAACTTTTTATATTATCAAGGAATACCCCGGGGGAATCTGAGCGGTATCTTCTTGAAGCCCTCGGCATTGATTTATGGACACCTTTGACTCTATTGAGTTCGCAGGCAGCCAGATAGCGCCATGTTGTGTTACTGTGCGCTCTCAGCGAGGCTGTTTATATTGCCTGTCTGCCTATCTGCGGGATAAAAATTATTACATGTTCACCTCTTTCCATGGATAATGTTGATGTCGGATTAATTAAGAGATTAACAGTTGGCTTCTGCTAACCACGGATCAAAGACTATTTTATTTTACATAATATACACGCTACCAGTTCCAGTCGATCTTGACACTAACATACTAACTCCATACAAGCAGGGTTGAAGACAAGTGGACCATCGACGTGCAGTACGCCATAGTACACAACGCCACCGTGCCCCCACCTAGGCAATGGGGATAAAGTGTCTTGCCCGAGGACACAACTCGGTTGCTGCAGGTGGAATTCCAACCGAAGACCACTCGACTTGCAGCCTACACCTCTGCCTACTGAGCCTCCTCGCCCCCGTCCACTTCCTTAAAAAAACGATGCGTATGTATTGTTTGCAAGAGTGAGAGAAAAAAAATCACATACTTTGTATTACATGGTGAATATTAATTAAAATGTATACGGAGTAAAATATAATAGTAAACAGAGAGTGGATTTTCGCTAACACTCCCGCAGAGTTGATTTTTTGTCGAACCAGTAACTCTGGCTTAAAGCTTAAGAGGCACAAGTCGTTTCATCGCATAGATTGCTGGGTGGATATCGATGGTTCACAAGATGAACTGTTGCTTGCACTTTGATCCGGTAGCGCGGTTGCTCATTGGTTAGAGATTTGGAATTAAGCCGGACTTCAAAGTGGACTTCACCACTAGGGGTAATTGTGCTGCTTCCGTGGGCAATACACTTTGTCCTGATTGCCCACATGGGGGCGTGGTGGCACTCTATGCTAAGGTGTACTGCACAACGACGGTGCACTTGTCTTTAACCACTGCTAAGCCTGCTTGTGTGGAGGTAGTATGTTGGGAAGTCTGACAGTTGCTCACCGCTGCTCAGTGGTTCTATCCGAAAACTCCGCTCCGTTCCACCCCTAAAACTATCCTACGCGAGGTGTCCCTGGCTGTTAAACGTGTCGTTAAACCCAAATAAAAAACAAGAAACTTTGACTCTTTTGCAGAAATCAAAAGTTCTTATTGGCTATTCCAATCCATGTGTGTGTTCGCAGTAATCCACTATGCGTACTGTTAAAACTAGAAGCCCTGTCACGAACTGTGCGTTTATCTAGGCTTAATGGCACGTAGGAATTGCGCGCAATTGTCATATCGAATGACATCCAAAGCACGGCGGGTTCTTCTGGTCACTCATAGCAAACACAGGCAATGTGTCTGCCAATGAACCTCCGGGTTACCCGGAGGTCCATTGGCTGAAACATTGCCTGTGCACAGGCCATATGTACGGAATTTGATAGCCTTACTACGGTCATAACGCGTAGGTTAACTACGTGCTATTTGTGCGCATTTCATGACAGTACTTCTAGTTTTAACTATATGCTGTTTATGGATCACCATTATGTTTTTGTGGAAAATGATGTATCAGAGTCGAGCTTTTGTTTCTAAGGCCATATCTCGACGAGTTGAAGACGAGTCGAGATGTAGCCTAAGAAACAAGAGCGAGACTCAGATAAAATATGTTGTACACAAACATAATGGTGATAACAGATTTGTCTTATAATTCTCAAAGTAATAGCTGAACACTTTATCTAACGAATCGGCCGCATCATCCCGCGTACTTTACAATTTGAGCAGTTGAAAAAAACATTAATTTTCATAAGAATTCAACAAATCATATCATGCAACCCTCTTTGGAACGAGCTCGACCAAACCAAAAAAATATGGTTTTGTTAAATCCTTTTGTAATTTTGCTAACTTGTGATATCGTGTGCGTCGAGTAAAGAGTTAACTAGTATTTGAATTTCCGATTTCTTTTTAAGGCCCACAAAACTGCTTGTCGTCTTAGTTGAAACTGTATACAGTTGCCTTGAACGTTTGCGACACTCGGATAAACTTATTGAGCGCGAGCACGTTCAACATTTCGAAAAAAAACTGTGCGCTGTAACTGTGCACCTGCTTGGTGTTCAACCTGAATGCTTTCAGTGATTCAGACACAGGATCATAAAAGCAATGTGGTTTCATAATTTAATAAATGTACTTTTTAGAAGTTTCTCTCTCTCTCTCTCTCTCTCTCTCTCTCTCTCTCTCTCTCTCTCTCTCTCTCTCTCTCTCCATATACAGAAACGCACAAGAGCCCTCTCGAACGCGTTTCGAAAGCCTTCAACCATTTGAACACTGGTGGTATCTTCCATATCAGTTCAATGTTAGCAATTGGAAGAGTCCATAATCATTATTTGGGGGTAGAGCAATTAATATTTTCAACGTGCAGCCTCGGGGCTGCACGTTAAAAATATTGATTGGTCTACCCAACACTTTAACTTAGGAGTCATCCTTCTTGATGAAAGTATGACTTATAATGTTCCCTTAAAGAAAAACCGGCCTTTAGTGTTCAAAGGGTTAATGTTCTATAAATAGTAATGTAAGCATATCGTAACCAAGCTCGGTGATGTATTATGCGGTTGCAGGATAGATATTTATCGTATCAGGGGTCCCGTATACATGCTGCATTCGGGTAATTACTCACCCAATACATACTTATTGTAAAGTAAATTTCAGGAAAATGAACACTATGATTTGATTGTTACAAATATGGTATTATTTTAGGGGTAAATGTTTTTTTTTCGAAACGTTTGTTCAGTTTGAGTACTTAAATCATAGAGAGTTGCTACCATCTATGCAGATTTGTATTTTGCACCTTTAACACTTACGCTGCCGAAAGCGACTCTGTCGCCTATTTTATGGTGATTATCTGTACGGTCTGGAATGCGTAGATCTAACCTACCATCTGATTAATTGCAGGAAAGGGCTCAGAGAGCCCTTTCCAACAATTAATCAGATGATAGAGTTTCAAGTATGTCGTAAATCTTACTAAACGTCCTCACATACAGGTGTACATAACATATATGGCTAAAGTGTGCGTGACAGTAAAATCGGTTAACCTACACAACGTCCAACCTACGCGTTTTTCTCAAACGTTTAATATCAACTCCTCTATTAAACCTTCCCTTTCAAATCTTAGAAATATTTTCTCCAACAAAAACCATATATAAAAATGTGGTACCGACTTGAAAACTTTTCAATGGTTATGGCCAAATATATAGGTGACTTAATTCACAAAAGTCGCAAAAAATAAATTATGTCCGATTTTTATTACATTTTAGTATGCTTTAGAGCTTAACATATAAACGATGGAAGTTTTTTGATTTTAAAAAATGTCCATTATTTTCGTCCTTTATACGTCATTTTATGTTTTATACTCTTTCCAGCCACCGGAACCCTTACAAACATCACTACAATGTATTACATACACCTTAAGCAATAGTTGAAGTCGAGCATTTTATTGACATTGTCGGAAAATACTGAACGCTATGACGTCTCACCAACCAATGTCGGAAAGCGCCAGAATTATATTTCACTGCAGGAAGTTGAAATTAGGGGACATTTTAGTATTCTTGTTCCCCCACCCGAAACAAAAACCCAAACCTCCCAGAAAACGAAGTTGATATTCTTTTGAAACTCAGTCTCCTAATGCCGGAGATGTGACGTCAATATCGATCGAGTACCCCCTTCCATTTTGAAAACATATTATCCCTTTGAACCGCTGCAGGTAACGCTATAATGTTTCATATACACTTCAAGGAATACTTGAAGTCGTGGCTCGCGCATTTGTATCTACAATATCCTAAAACATTCAATGTTATGACTTTTATACCTACTGAGGGTCGGAAAACGTTAAAAGTTGAAATCGGGGCAGATTTTGGGACTCGTGTCCCCAGAAACAAACTTACAAATATTTTGAAAATATGTATTTTTTGAAAATCCGACGTCACATTCCGGATATATGACGTTAATACCGATGGGGTACAAACTCCTATTTTGTGGAAACTCCAACCCCGCCACCCCGCACAAACACCCTACTGTATACTTTAACCCTTCACCCAACGTAACGGCCAAAACTGGCCAGCGTTATTCTCAAAAATCTCCAATTACTTTTCATTATATTTTCATTTTTTGTCTCACAAACATAGCTTATGACCCCTCTTTGGAACGAGCTCGTCGAGCTCGTTCCAATGAGGGGTCATAACCTATGCTTTTGATACAAAAAATGAAATATATTAGTTATAAAATAAGATTTTTTTGCAAGTGTCATCTGCTTTTCATGTTAGGTAAAGGGTTAAGTAATATCTCCTAGCACTTCTATTCACATACACCTTCCTCCTGATGAGGGCCATTAGGTGTTAGCCGTGCTTCAGTGAATGACCTCTGGAAATTCGCTTTTGCAATTTCAAAATAATATAGCTTTCTTAGAATATCTCAATATTTGATAATAATGTCAGCTGCACTCAACACACTACTTCCATGTTTGACATATTGCATCATACACGGGAAGTAGAGGTCAAGTTTCATCTCGAAATTTTCCTAACGTTTCTTCGTGGTGTCGTTGTTTTCTATGAGTTTATCGTTATCTTTCTCTGTGATACATCAACCTACAGTCAACACAACCTATCCATATTTTGGTATATTGCCGCATTCCCTGAAGATGCAGATCAGCTTTGATTACGAAATCTGTCCAAAATTTGAAAAGGGTGTTATTGTTCTTTATTCTCTTCGAATTTTTAATATTTTACGTGTCTGGATAACTTATGATGTGTTTTTAAAAAGGTGGATATTCACAGTCCATCACTTTTTTTCTCAAGAAAAAACTCTAAAATATGGAATATATAATCCCTCGATAAATACATCACAGTGAGGTCGACTCGGTACACGTCGCAAATCTAAGCCATCGTGATATCTGGTGACTTGTTAGCTTGCAATATGATGAAAATTGGCAAAAAGAGCAAGACAAAAAATCCGACTTTCCGAGGAAAGGGTCAACTCACTATCACATATTTCACAAAGCTTCTATCGTTTCCGACTGTTTTGCATAAATACTGTGTCTCTGAGTCCCAAACGCGGAATCCTCAGAAAATGTACAAGGTCAGTGGCTGTGGTAGGCTCAAAACTTTTGTCCTACGAGGGAGTGTCCCAGCTGATACCGAAAAAGTAAATCATAGAATACACTAGGGTTGACTTGAAGAATTAAGCAAGGGTAATTGATAACCAATTCCACTCAACATTATAAGTTATTGTGATGAATTGACGATAATGTGGTCTGAGGTTTGCGGCTCGGAGCTTATGTTCAACCGAATTCTCTCCGACCCGCAAACCTCAGACCATGTTACCGGAATTCATAGAGAATAATCGCTTGACTGGACTGGTTACGTGAAATAATTCATGAGAGGTGAGGGACGTTGTACAAACACGAGTGCGCGAATGCGCACGAGTGTTTTACAATATAGTCCCTCGCCACGAATGAATTATTTCACGTAACCAGTCCAGTCAAGCGATTACTCCGTTTATTACTTTTCATTATTAACGATAATTATAGTATTTAACCCTTTGCCTAACGTAACGGTCAAAACCGACCAGCGATACTCTCAAAAATCGCCAATTAATTTTCATTATTTTTTTCATTTTTTGTCTCTAAAACATAGGTTATGACCCTTCATTGGAACGAGCTCGACGAGCTCGTTCCAATGAGGGGTCATAACCTATGTTTTTGAGACAAAAAATGAAAATAATAGTTATTCAAGAATTTTGTTTGCAAGTGTCGTCTGCTTTTCATGTCAGGTAAAGGGTTAAAAAAACAGTGAAGTCCCCATTACACCCACGGCAAGGCGTCTTCGTTTGCGCGCACGGATACATGACCCAATTGTTGATTGCATAATTCACTTGTTAAGTTATCGTTTATAATCAAACCGGGAAAACCCAGTAAATCACACTTTGGAAAGTAATAAAGCACAATAACGTACACGTTCCAATACGACCCTACCCATAGCCCCAAACCCACATTGTGAAGTGAACAAGGCAACTCGAACGAGCAAGGCAGGCAACTTTAACGATAACAAATTTAGTAAATACTCATTGACATCACTAGACAACAAAATATTAATAACTTAGATAAAGGTCGAGGTTACTCCATGTCAGTTCAGATCATGAACTAAAGAATGGGCTGTGAGTAATACATTCATAGAATGATCACTGGCCTCGAAAAGTGCGATTTAATAGGTAGTATGCACTTTGAATCTCCTCAGATTGTTATCATTTGTTCCAAATGTTTCGCATGGTGACGTCATACTATAGCATATGTCACTGGAACCGTAAACATAGAAAAAACTAAATGAGCTGTCATCCAATCAGAGGCCTTGGATTTCAGTCTTATTGAAGCATAGAGGTATTGCTGAAAGCATAGCGTCTTCTCAGAGAAAAATTGATTTCCGAATATTTCCCAACATTACTCGCTAAGCAGATGAGTATATTTCCAGTGAATCCCCATTGTGACCATGGCTACAAGTTTTTGTGTCTCCACTCGTCCGATTTGTTCAAGATGCCCTGGACGGGACAACATACGTTTTGATTCATCTGAAACCGCATTTAGAGGAATCACCATCACAAACCTCCAAAGTTCCCTCCTGTTACTGTTCCTACTGTTTCCTTGCAAACAGTAACAACAGTGAATATTTTTGATACTAGGAGAACGAAACACCACAACAAACCGCTGAAATCGTTATTAATATCGGCGTTATGACAGTTCTGATTCCACCTTGATCTAAACCTTTCAACAATGGCGCCCTGGAAGGTATCATTTCAGTCAGTACTACCAGCGGCAAAATGGGCTAAAATATCCTGGTTTGTTAGGAGGTTCTGTAATAAATGTCGCGCTGTTGGATTAAATTATTACCGAGCCTCGCTTCAGATGTTTTGCTCTTTATATCGTCTGCTCGTCCACGGCCAATTTTATCTTCACGCAACAATGTATGCACACCGGGTTGACAGGGCTAAGAATTTGGTTGTTAGTCAAATGGCGTCTGGACTGTTGGTCTGCATCACGTTCATATTCATGTTTTGAGAAAGTGGTAAGAGTTGGGATTATTTCAGTAACAGGAGTTCCAATTTATCACAGATGGGCTAAATTTGTTATTTTTCTGACAAAATCAGATTCCAAAACTACAAGAAGCACCTTTATTCGAGAGAATACATGGTAATATGCATGCCTTTAAATCGTTTATAAGGTTTAATGATCACCCAACTTTAATTAACTCTTTCAACACGGTGTGCATAAATTTGTGCGTAAAGAAAAATTGGTAACTGACGAAGAAAAGATATAAAGAGCAACAAATCTGAAGCGATCCTCGGTAATAAGTTAATCCAACAACTCTATCGAGCTGTTGGGTTAAATATTACTGAACCACCGAACAAACCATGATGATTTCACCCATTTCGCCGTTGGCAATATTGATTGAAATGATACCTTGCAGGGAGCCAGTGCTGAAAGGGTTAATATTGTACTGCTGGAAACATGGGTGGCTTATCATTTTATAATGGGTAACATGTCGATCTCTTCCAGCATTCTGTTCATCGGAAAATGTATCTACATGAACTGATTACCGTTTATACTATTGTGAGTATAAATTATGCATCGTGTCCCGGAGAATGCGTTTTGGTTGAGAGAGAAGCTCAACCAGAACCAGAACGTCGCAACTGTTATTGTTCACTTTTTTCTGCTATGTCAAACATAATTTGGAATATCCCCACTTTGATGTGATTCTGAGGTATTCACCACGCTATTCAGCATATTTGCATCACTGTTCAATAGGGGGCACGCATGTTCCCAGCATGAGAAAACTATATCACCAAATCAGGAAAATTTCATGTTTTTTCGAGGTAACAAGAATAATTAATTCACCACTCTCCTGTCATGATCGGACAAATTTCCACTTTATGGAATGGCACGTGCGAAATTGTTCTACAAACATCAGTTTAGACATTAAATCGCAATAATAAGACATGCAGACATGAAAAGTGTGCGGCAACAGGAGACACAGTCAGCATGGGTACACCAGATTTGGCACTGATTTGGTGGGATGTATGAGAGAGTTAGATGGCATCACTTTTTATTGTTCTATCGCACCCCCTTGATCAAAATAATCGCACAAAATGCCCTCTCAATTGAAAATTATATTTGAGATCTTTGAGTACCCAAATATCCACTTTAAACAAAAAAACACACATATGTTCATCTGGATAATATTCAGATTCGAAAGTTTTTACAACGTCTGTACGGCTGTCTTGAAAACAGCCCTAGCAAAGTCGTTTCAAATATGAGAATGTTCCTACCAATGTAACATATGAAGCCAGTTAACAAACTCAAACATGCATTTTACTGCTACAGAGTCGCCTTTTTAACCCTTTACCCAACGCAGATGATATCAAAATTTATGATTTTAAATATTTTTTCAAAATGTTCAAAATATTTCAACAAAGCCATATCATGTTACCCCTCATTGGAACGATCTCGACGAGCTCGTTCCAATGAGGGGTCAAATGGTATAGTTTTGTTGTAATTGTCTGAAAATTAAAATGTTGTCAACTGCTGAATTTGCATATTGCGTGGGCGGATTCACCGATTCGTTAGGTAAAGGGGTAACACACGATTTTTCCCTGGACACCCCCTTTGCCACATTGAATCTCCTGGTGCAAGGGCAGGTCATAGGTAATTATTTGATTTTACGGTATTTTTTACTGTTCATGATACGTTATATTATTCCTTATATTATATGAAACATATTTGTACAGACTTTCCGTAAAATTAAGGTGATTTGATCTGGTAATTTTGCTGCTGACATTTTTCACTGTAAATTTAACGGTATTTTTCAGTAGTTTATACAACTTATCCGAATTGTCTATTACTGGGGTAAAAGTATGCTATCATATAGCATATTGTTAGTAAAAGATCTCACAAATGTGAGAAAGAACAACACTTCTATCAGTGAATGCAAAACTACCCAAAGTCAGCGGCGGTCTGGCGAGATATGTTCTCAGGAAATTCCCAATGGGCTATCACTTCTCAACTTGGCAATAAATTTCCTCGGTAAAGCTAAAGAATAGGGGACTCCGCGATTTATTTTTAAAATACCTGGTCTTCTGAATTTTTTTTCATTTCTCTCTACACTCAATCATTTTTTTTAAAACTTTAACCAAAGTAACGTCCAAAACCGGGCAGCGATATTCTCAAAAATCGCCAAATAATTTTCATTATATTTTCATTTTTTGTCTCAAAAACATAGGTTATGACCCCTCTTTGGAACAAGCTCGTGGAGCTCGTTCCAACGAGGGGTCATAACCTATGCTTTTGAGACAAAAAATGAAAAATATTAGTTATTCAAGAATTCTTTTTGCAAGTGTCGTCTGCTTTTCATGTTAGGTAAAGGGTTAAGTAATATCTCATAAACATAGGTCATGACCCCCCTTTGGAACGAGCTCATCGAGCTCGTTCCAACGAGCGGACATAACCTATGTTTTTGAGACAAAAAATGAAAAAAAAAATAGTTATTCAAGAATTTTGATTGCAAGTGTCGTCTTCTTTTCATGTTAGGTAAAGGGTTAATAAGCGTAGTAAAAAAAATGGATTTAACCCTCTTGTGTCATCTTAGAAGCCCATTGTGGAGGCAGTGTGGCAATGACACACACACACACTTTCCTTCTGTCTGTGCTCTGCTTGGGTTCTAAAGCGCCACTTGGTGCTGCTTACCCTCACTACACTGACACTAAACCATTAGGGTTGTCTCCCATTTTAGTCCACTTCAAGATGGAGATTTTGTTTCTCAGTATGTTAAGTTAAAAAGAGTAAAACTAACTAATAAATATTATATTCTTGGACCTTAAACAGTTATTATTTGTTTGGAACATGATACGAAATAAAAATAGATACAGAAAAATTGAGGAGACCAGGTATTTCTTAAATAAACTGCAGAGTCCTCTATTCTTCAGCTTTACCAATTCACTCTGCTTCGTGAGTATAGTTATCAACCAATAGGAGCATGACCATAAATTGTTCCATTTACACGCATTGCATCGGCATGATGTTTTGGGTGTTTTAGTTTTAGTAATCGTGGGCTTTATGATAATTCTGCCAATGTGTGTATACTTGTTTGTCATGTCACCCCCCCCCCCCCCCACCCCCGTGAGTGGTGTTAACCTTGTGAACTCAAAAAACCCTTTTCCTGTTCAGTACCATGATGCCTTGTAATTTAATTAAGTGGGGGAGCGGTGACACAGTAGTTAGTGGGACTTTAAACCGACGGTTCGATGCTGACAGTGGGTGAGTAACTGCGATGTGTCCTTTGGAAAGACATTATATCGCGATTGTCCACGTGGGGAACGGTGTAACAAATAATAATAAAAAATTAGAAAATGCAAATCCGAGGCGTGTTATCGTAAGTCCAGGAGAGGCTATTGGTAACCTGACGTCAGCTGTGTGTTTGCGTCATTGTTTGTTATTATTTTCAGTGCTGTTCATTTTATGCAGTAGTTGTGACATTAGTTATACAACAGAGAACGAACAATGAACGATATGAATCCGTATACTCAAAATATTAATAAGAAAAGATGTCCATTAAATGTCAGGCATCTAGCTTTGTTAAGATAACGAGGTTGCGCACAAAACATTTGCATCAATAAATATCTTCCGCTGATATTGTTTTCGCCAAGTACTGATTTACGACTTTTGAATAATGTCAAGTCATATAAGATCTTGTTGGCTTCTAATATATTTCTGAAGAAAACCAGCGGAATGAAATTGCTCCAAATAATCATTTGTCTGTCATCAAAGTGTAGTTTTTCATAATTCAATTGTTTTAGACTAGATAATCTTATGAGAAATATATAAATGGTCAACTGCAAGATATAGCGATAAAACTTACAAAAATTAAAAAACTTAAGTTTATTCCAAACAAACACGTATACGTTTCTGTGGCCAAAGAAATCAGCACCTGTGTGTAACCTGTCCGTAATTATCAATAAACTTACTTGAATTCCGACTGTGGCTATAAGATAAGGACTAGTTCCGACAAAAACGATCCGAAAAAGTTTGAAGAGGCGAGGATGTATGAGAAAAACTTCCAAAAAAATTGAGTGCAAGTATTTCCTCCAGAAGACTTAGAATAGCAGTTTTTTGTTATACAATGAAGATATCATCTTTACTCTCCTTTAGCCCTTTACCCAACGAATCGCCCGCATCCGCCCGCGTAATATGCAAATTCAGCAGCTGAAAAAAATATTATTTTTCGAAAAATTTCAACAAAACCATATCATGTGACCCCTCTTTGGAACGAGCTCGTCGAGCTCGATATGGTTTTGTTGAAAGTTTTGGCAAAAATTTAAAAAACGATATTTAAAATAATAAATTTTGATATCGTCTGCGTTGGATAAAGGGTTAAAAAGAAACAGACCCCCCCCACCACCCCCACCCCCACCCTCCCTCCCCAAAAAAAGAAATGAAAAAAGATGAAACCTGGAGCTCTGAAGTCAGTCCATTCGCCTATAATGCATAACATTTCAACATTTTCTGTCGCGAAGGGACGGCTAAAATTGAAATGGACTATACTACGCCTAAACTTTGACAGTGTTCTTTCGCGCCAAAAGTCCAGATAGACGTCACTTAGTCAGCCAGTTGTTACAATTGTAAATAGAAAGTCGGCGACACCGATTGAACAGAAGAATGCTGACCACGTGTTCTCGATATGCTACTTTAGCGGAGATTTCAAGAAAATGTTGGGGTCCATTTTTCTATTTTTTATTTCATTTAATTTCAGATTTGCACTTTGCACTTCAAGGTGTGGCGACGAAATTAATTTACACGCTGAGGTTTCAATTATGGAGATACCACAGAAGATCCACAGAGCCATGTTAGCGCTGAACCCCCTCCCCACTCTCTTACGTGGAATCTCCAAGTAAGAGGTAAGAGCGTTCACCTAACTGTGACAGAGGGAAAGCAACCACTTCCTTCGGATAGAGGTAGCACCTTTAATGAGATGTCCTCCTCTCATACTGGTCATTACTGGAAGAAGATAAGGCCAACGAAACATGAAGAAGAGTACACCAACCAAGCATCAGGGTGCCCGTCGTTTGGAAGAGTTCCTGAAAAGGAAGAAAGAAGAGAAGGCGTGGATGAAGATTAAGAAGCCCACAACCATCTCACCACCTCATACACCTCTAACTCCCATCCGAACCCCAACTCGTTCTCATCGCGGATAGAATCGGAGGACGGAGACTTTGTTTGTGGTGCCTAACACGGAGATGGAAACTAGGACTTCCATACCTCTCTCTTGAAACTCTCCCCTCCATCTTGATCAGGACTCTATCCAAAGAGAAAAAGAGCTATCCATCCAGAGATTCAACGAAATGGCAGAACTCAGGTGCAGAGAAACTGAAGAATACCTGGAAAGGATACGGCATTGAGATATGCTAGAGGAGATTCAAAACCAACCTCACTCATCACGAGCCCAACATCGCCTGTCGACAGCCACTGGCCAGGAAGAAACGAAAAATTATTTAAATGCCGCTAACTGCACCTCCGCCTTCAGATTTTGTTGTCTCCTCTGCTACTGTCAGACATTAATCAGACACGGCCATTAGGGTCGAAAGGAGTTGAACAGCCAACAAAATTGTTCCAGTGCGACTCCTGCACAAAAAAGCCTTCGTCGGTACAATAGGGGGTTTTAAATTTTTATTGAAATGTTATTCGATGTTTTAAAGATTTGTTGAAAAGTTTTTTATATTGATAAGCACAGTCAGGGTTGAATTGTGTGGGAATACTGCAATACTGTAGAAGTTACACAAGCAATACATTATAGGGTGCGAGTTGTGACTACGTTACACTGACGTGTTCATAACCATAATGGTCATGTGCTGAATAAGAAAGCCACGACAATTATAGTCGCAACCAAGCTGGTCATGGAGTACAGGTCGGGTTCGTGAAGGTATATTCGTGACTTGGCCTTTGTCAGAATGAAAGACAAGCTGTCTTCACGTAATTGGGTTTTTTCTATCCTGGAAAGATAGGGTCATTGGACACACATTTGCCGTCGAGGGTCACCATCGTTGCGGCTGATGCTTTGCTTCTGATTCGTCTTGTTTGCACTTGGTGCAATACCGAAAGAATCAGGAATAAACCGTTATATATCGGCCCTTGAGTGTAACAAGGCGCCATCTTCAGTGCTTGAGGTTTGTTCCCCTGTACTAGTGTGCATAATGTTGAGTTTCAGATTTCATTAATTTGTCTTAGTTTTGTTTTCAATTCTCAGTAAGAAATCTGTAAGTACTTACTTCAATCTGATGGACGCTCGAAAGTAGAGAAGTTTTTGTTTTCGTCGAGGTACGCTATTGCTCCATGCACGCTGCAATATACGGACGGTTCGGATAAAAGTGAGGAGAAAATGATACTACCTGAGCGTTGTTTCAAGACAAATGTCTTCTACCCATCGTCAGCCTTGCTAGGTACTTTCTGTGTCAAAACTGAACTTGCTGAGAAACAAGAGGCCCCACGGGGCCCGAAGCGCTCATCTTGAACAGAACAAGTATAAACAGAGTCCAAGAATGAGTCTACATTAAGCAATCCATTTCCATAGGATACACTGTCAATCCTTGAGCCCCGCAGTAGTGACAAAAATAATTCGGGCATCATGCCTCTTCTTCAGTTGATCATAATGTAAAATGTTGAGCTCCCCTATGGAGCCCCTTGATACAACCTATGTGGATTAATCTTAATTACACACCTCTAGAGGGTACTGAATGCAATTTTTTTAAATTCTTCAATTCTTCAGCAACTTGGAAATTCTGGCTCCCATAGGGAGCCCAAATATTAACCCAGGCTCTCGATTTGAACACAGTTGAATCTGACTTCCCTAGAGATGTTGAGTACCAAATATGAAAGCATTCTGACTAGTGGACCTGAAGAAGAAGATTCTTTGAAGAAATTCCCTCATATTGTATTAAGTTAAATTTCAGGTTCCCATATGGAACCCAAATATTAACCCAGGCACTCGAATTGAACAAACTTGAATTCCCCTCCCCACCCCCCTCCTCCTGGAGTTGTTGTATACCTAATATGAAAGCATTCTGACTGTTGGATCTGAAGAAGAGAAATTTTAAAGAAATTTCTTCATATTGCACTAAGTTAAAATTTGGGCTACCATAGCGAGCCCAAATATTAACCGATGGCTCCGATTTGAACAAACTTGAATCTGACCCCTCTAGAGATGTTGTATACCAAATATGAAAGCATTCTGACTAGTGGATCTGAAGAAGACGATTTTTTGAAGAAATTCCCTCATATTGTATTAAGTTAAATTCCAGGTTTATGGAGTCCAGGTTTATGGAGCCCAAATATTACCCCAGGCACTGGAATTAAACAAGTTTGAATCTGACCCCCCCCCCCCCCCTCCCCCGGAGATGTTGTATACCTAATATGAAAGCATTCCGACTGGTGGATCTGAAGAAGAAGATTTTATAAATAAATGTCCTAATATCGCACTAAGTAAAACTTTGGGGTACCACAGCGAGCCAAAATATATACCCAGGGATCCGATTTGAACAAACTTGAATATGATTCCCTTAGAAATGTTGCATACCAAATATGAAAACATTCTGACTGGTGGATCTGAAGAAGAAGATTTTTTAAAATGATCCCCCATATTGAACAAAGTTAAAATTTGGGCTTCCATAGGAATATTAACCTAGGGACTTGGTTTGAACAATCTGGAATCTGGCCCTCATAACAATGATGTATACCAAACATTAAAAGATTCTGACTGGTGGTTCTGAAGAAGAAGATTTTTAAAGAATATTCCCCATATTACCCTATGTTAAAAATTCGGGCTCCTGTATTGAGCCCAAATATCAACGAATGGGCTTTATTTTAACAAACTTGTATCTGACCCCCTATGAATGCTGTATACCGAATATCAAAAGATTCTGATGATTGGTTCGGGAGGAAAGATTTTTTTAATTTTTGCAAATATGCTGACTCAGCATTTGTTCGATGCCCATTACAGAACACCCTAACATGACCGATGGCAATTTTTTTACCATTCAGTTATACTGATCCTCAGGATACTTCATACCAAATAACAGCTCTCTGTTCCGTGTGGTTTGGGAAATATGGGAGTTTGAAAATATTTTTATTTTTAGCTCCCAGGGTTACCATGGGGATGCGGGAATTTTGTTTTTGCACGAGTCAAGTACTTATGACCCAATAATACCGCATACCAAATTTGGTTCAAACCAGACCACGGGTTCAGAAAATAGATATTTTGGGCGGGGCCAAAAGTCTTACTCCTCCCATTACAAATCCAAATATTGCTTCACGAACTTCTTTTGAACAAACTTGATTCTACACCTCAAAAGAAAGTTCCATAGCAAATATCAAGTCATTGTACACCCTGGTTCATGAGATGAAGATTTTAAAAATATTTTGGAGCATTTTTCCCCATTCCCTCTCTATGGGGCTGGGCATACTGAGTTGAACAAAAATGCAATGCCCCTTTGGGACCAACACTCACACAAACTTTCACTTCAATTGGCCAAGTGGCTTTGGAGGAGAAGACCAAAACATGGACGGACGGACGGACGGACGGACGGACGGACGGACGGACGGACGGACGGACGGACGGACGGACGGACGGACGGACGGACGGACGGACGGACGGACGGACGGACGGACGGACGGACGGACGGACGGACGACGGCCGACGGGCGGAGAACGATGGGATTAGCTCAGTTGACTTTGTCAAGATGAGCTAAAAAAATACCATGTGAAAAGTCTTTTTTACTTATCTGGTTCATTAAATTTTTCTTTTTTCCCCAGTCTCGTGCACTCTGGGGCCGTGAAACGTTTGTTTGTTTGTTTGTTTGTTTGTTTGTTTGGTATTTATGACGTACAGGTGGAAATACCCGACATTGTTCAGGGGGATAACGGCGATGAACTGAAGGGCACGAACACACATTAATAACAGTGTTATACAGAAATACCTATCTCTATCCGGGGGCGTAGCGCAAAAACTTTGTAAGACATTAGATTGAATTTTTTACCATTTTTGCTACCCGTCTACCCTAATTTGCATTTTTTCCATCTAGTTTTAGACACTCACCACCTAAAACGTATGAATTCAAGAGGTTCTTGCTTTATGGACAGAAAAGCTATGTGGTATTATCTCAGACTACGAATCCTCTCACCACTTTTTATGGTTCCTTCGTTTGGAAGACCACATTTATTTTGTTTTGCTAAATGAAACACCCGACTGGATACGTGGCTGGTAAATTGCAGTAAATTGTGAATTTTTTAATCAATGGAAGATTTAACACTTTCGCTGCCGAAAGCGACTGTTGTCACCTATTTTATGATTATTATCTGTACGTTCTGGTATGCGCAGATCAAACCTACCATCTGATTAATTGTTGGAAAGGGCTCAGAGAGCCCTTTCCAACAATTAATCAGATGATAGAGTTTCAAGTATGTCATAAATTTTATTAAACTCCATCACATACAGGCGTACATAGAGGTCCTTCATATATGGCTAAAATGGGCGTGGGAGTAAAAGGGTTAAAGAGCATTTACTATGTACATGTTTTCGTATATAAATTCCTTCACAGTGCGTAAGTCACATTGAATCTGGATCCGTCACATTGGATGCCTGAAATTCCGTGAATCCTCTGTTTCATGATAAGCAGGTCAGGCTATTTGTATTCTTAGGAAATTCACATATAATTATTGAAATGGTGTACCAAGACAAATGTTATACAATAATGGACTTTTATGGTGGTGAATATGATGGGATATGAACCTAAAAACTTATATTGACCGAGGCGTTAGCCGAGGTCAATATAAGTCTTTTTGTGTTCATATCGCATCATATTTACCACCACAAAAGTCCATAACTGTTTTATTATACACACCATCCTCAACAAAACTACCTTATTTTTGTCAATTAAAAGTTCAATTATATCAACTAGAAGTACTTTTATTTCACAATAAAATAGTTATCATCTTCCGAATAACATAAAAACGAGACGGAAGTCAGGTTGGCTGCGCATGCACGTCGATTGAAATAGAACTAGAGAGGGGGTTTCCAAAAGCTATATTTAGAAAGTTGAGATTCACTTGAAAACCGATGTACATAGATTTTTGAGTACCAGTCAAGTGTATAAGATCCAGCCAATAGAAATGTGGTTATTTATAACGTATATAATAATAAAAATTGATAACCAGTATACCAGAGCATGGTGTGTTTGACGTGTTTCAACCAGGTAGTACATCAGTCTTGAAGTGTGGTTGATATCTATCGTCATCCTTTTCATGCCTGGTCTAAATGGTCAAGCTCAGTGTTAATTTACTTTGTACGCCCGGATATCTACAGCATTCGCCCACTCTTTTGAGATTAAAAACCACCATAAATCTTATCCAACCCACGTTTCTCGCTGAGAGCGGTCGAAACAATGGAGTCAGTCCCACTTCAGGAAATGGGAGAAACATACATTTTGTCACACATTTTTATCGTACCAAGACACCTCCAACTGACTTTTAGGCCCCAGTCACACTAGGGCTTACGATTGTATAGGATTACCTCCGACCTGGACGGGTTTTTGACAATTGCCTCTGATTTCAGCCCCCAAATTTTGTTGCGGTCACACTATACGAAATGGATTCAATGATCGCACGACAAGTATGCGGTAATCGCACCACTGTCGTAGGACTATAGCACGATTATAGTATGACCACCGATGTCCTCCGAGGATTACCTGTGGCTTGTCGTGTGATTAACAAAGACTTGTGGCGACTTGTACGACCAACGTAAAATAACGTAAGATTATCAATGATGATCCACTAAGATTGTAGTACGACGATCGCACGACGGCCGTAAGACCTAAGATTTCTCCACGATCATCGCCGATTAGGTATATACATATTCTGCTTCGTGCAACTTGTCAGTGTTCTTTTGGCTGCTGAGGATGAGCCTGCGATTGTTGAAGACTGTTGTACGAGGATAGCGCAACAACCTCTGACCGATTAAAGATAACCTGATATAAGTAACGATTGCTGACGATCGAATCAGTCGTAGCCAGGTTTTGTGCATGCTTAAAAACCCAGCAACGACTAAAATCACTCGTACGACTGCTAAAGATTCTCAAAGACGTCCATAGCTTACTGAATAGTATCCATGATTTGTCGCACGACTTGTTAAAGATTGCTGACGACTTCGTGGTCAGAGATAATCTTATCCTGTCTTATCCTATCGTAAGCCCTAGTGTGACTGGGGCTTTACCTGACTCTATTGTTCACAATAATGAAATAAAAACGCATTTCGATATTTCAGATGATTTAATTATAAGAAATAATTCTATCAGGGGTTACATAAAATTATTGCGATACAAAGTTACCTCTTGCCTTATGTGTGATAAATAATTTTTCTTAATTTCCTTTCATATGACTAGATAACTTCATTAACTGGTGGTGTTCTAAATTATTTTTGGTTCTTAAAATGTCTTTGTGTATCTTTGCCTTGTTTCAATTTATGGGAGAGTGCCATTAGGCACTCTCCCATAAATTGTAACAAGGCAAATCCTAGCAGATAAAATAATATCCCTTCAAAGATAATCTGAAGCACATCCACAGAATATGAAGCCTTTAAATTGCGGTACGGTACTTCAGCATAAAGCCCAAATATGGGCTTCCAGCACCCTACCAGTTAATTGATTGAGTGCTAGAATCCACTATCAGGGTTTTCAAAAACATGGGGGAACCAGAGCAAAAGCCAATATTTCCCTTGCTCGTGTTTCATATTCAGTCAAATGCAAATAATATTCTGTTTATATAGATTTGTTTTATTATTTATTATAAATTATTGGAGAGTGCCCACACTCTCCAATAATTTGTAATAAACAAGTTTTGAATAACAAATTCAGAGCATCAAAAATAGTCTGGCCCTCAACCAGTCAGCTTAATCGAAACAAAAGTAATTTCTGGAATATTGACATAACCAGTGTGCTGACAATTTGTTTGTCCATGTACAATATACATGTGTGCCAAATGTGCTATTGAGTTCCTTTGCTTTATATATAAGAAAAATTATTCGTTTTTCACTGTGTGGTCACAGACTCATCAGGATCGAAGGTGTGGGCACGATCTTGGACTGTAAATATATTTACAACCCTTTTGCTCTTAAACTCAAAGATCAGTGGTTGTTAACTGGTGATGTTACACTGCATATCACCATTCTCAAGTGATATATAGCCATTTTGGTTCATTTTAATAAAAATGGACATAAAAAGTGAAAAAAATAGTTCAACCAAAAAATTTCATTTAATTATTGAAACCCATCCCCATAATGTGACTTTCTGTGGTTGCGATTTACTGGAATATGTCACCAAAACCAGTTTCTCGGTTTTTAAGGAGTGCTGGGTTCTCAAGGGTCGTCCAATAAAAGGTAGAAGAGAGGGGGATCTTTGGTCCTATTTCAGTTGTGTATCTGCTATTTCCTGCCCCACTCCCACCCCTATCCCACACCCTACTGGTCGGTTTTCTTTGACTGGCTGGGATTTAGTGTCAAATCAGGAAACAACTGCTTCAAAACAGCCTTGAAGTGTTCTCACTGTAAATTGCTATGGAAACAGAGCAGAGTCTTTTTACGGACATAAATTACATTGATGCTGATGGGAACAAACACACAATTAACCAAGTTATTTTGAAATATTGACGAATACTCTGGTATTTCTATTTTATTTCGTAACATATTAGCTTTAAATAACTTGCCTCTATTTTTCGGATATGATTTACTGGAATGGATTGCCAAATCCAGTTTTTATGATTATATTAGAAGGGAAAGGTTCCCCAAAATCGTTCCGAATTTCCTCCACCCACAGAAAACAAAGCAAACAAAGAGTGGTAAGTCTTTTTGGTATGAAAAAATACATCCGAACCTATATCTGCAAATCTTCCTCTTCTCATGAGCAAACTGTTGGTCAGTAAAGCTTGAATTTATTATCGAATCAAGTACCACCTGTTTCAAAGCAACCCTGTATTGTTTCACGGCGAATTGTTATGGAAACGTGCAATGTCCGTGGATTTAAAATTGCTAAATACAGCTGTTCACACATTTTATCCCTAATGAGAAATGTCAAAATCAGCGCTGGTGGGAATTTCTGGAATTTATTATCAAATCAAGTAATGACTATACCTCAAAGCAGTTCTGAATATTTTCTCATTGTTAACACTACCCGACCGGAACGAATAGGCATGTCACAAGAGGGCGACTAATTCCCTCTCCCTCTTGGAATAGGGCTCACGACAGCGATTAGCCAATATTTTCAGTTATTTCACTAGAATGGCACACCTTGTATCTTGTAACATTGGCTTTTCGTTCATATCATCGCCAGGGGGTCTTTAAAGATCTTTCTTTCGACATTAGAGACCTTTTTCTCCCACCACTACATGCGTAACATACGTCTGTCCAGGGTGAGATAGCAGGGAGAGACAGATGTATCCCACCTCACCCACGTGACGTTATACATTTATAACGTTATTATGACGTTATGCATATCGTATCAGTTTTTTGCTACCAACTAATTCGTATTGACGTCATCAGAATGCCGTGTGATCAAAGTTCGATGCTCTAAAACTCTTTAAACCCCAAATTGCCACCGTTCCAAATTGATTTCGTGGTATATACCTTTGGTATACACGTAACTTTTGCATGCTCTTTCCGATGGTGTCATTAGTTTTTCAAAACAACGAATACCAAATGAGTTGATTATATCAGCACGTGACCGCCGATTACCTCTGGCCAACGTTACTGCTGTGTGGTGGGGGGGGGGGGGGAATAATCCCTGATGGGTGCGGGTGTGGGATGGGAAAATCTCACCCTCGGGACAAGATATTTGGTCCAGACACTCGGCAAGCCTCGTGTCTGGCCCAAATATCTTGCCCTCGAGTGAGATTTTCCCATCCCACACCCGTACCCATCAGGATTATAATAGTCACAACGAATGACGACAGATGAGAATTACGAATGGTGTACCACTTCATTGGAAATTGTGTTCTTCTTATCAGCTGTCGTTTTCCCTTATTCAAAGTTACGATTACAATTTTCATTAAAACACGCAGATATAGAGGATCTCAAACGAGTGATGTTTGGATATGAGATTTTTTGAAACGAGTTTGATGAATTTGATTCACAACGAGCCGTTAGGCGAGTTGTGAATCGAATTCATCAAACGAGTTTAAAAAAATCTTATATCCAAACATCACGAATTAAAGATTCTGTATACCACATGAATTTTCGAATGTTTTTTACACTTTTTATTTAATTCATTATCGCTAAATTCTCCCAAAACAACCGACAATCAGTTCATTGGCTCAGACGCTTCACACCATGACGTCATGAATGCGCTTTACTTGCACCTGTTGTCGTAATTGACGTCATGTGAACTACGTACAAGAATACAATGCTGCTGCTGCTGCTGCTGCTATGGGACCACACGCCGATTAGACACTAGTTGATAATCAGGAAATAAGACATGGGTTGTTATGTCGAAATTAACGACGTTTCATGTGATATATATCATATTGTAAAATGTTTGAGAGCGTTTCTCCCCCACTTTATGTGGGGGTTCACTCAAAGGTTATGTTCATAAACTGTAATCGCCTTGTGGATTAAATTTCCATCTCTAACTGGCAATCAAATCACTCGTCGCCGCGCAACCCCAGAAAATTGCGAAACACAAACGAATTCGTAGTCGTCAATTCTGCGAAAAAGATTTTTGACCGCCCGACGAATTTACGATTACTATTAACCATTCGTAAGTTCTATCGGTCGTCGTTCATTATGCGAAAGGTGTCTATTGACAAACATTGAGCACTTCAAACAATTACTTGAACATATAGTCAAGAAACAACCCTGCCGATAATAGTCAAATTATGTTTGCAGTAGTTTCTAGTCAAGTCTCCGCCTGCCTCTAGAGGTAGCCAAGACTTGCATTGTTCACGCTGGCCCGAAACTGTCCGTTGCCACAAATTTAGCCATTCCTCATATTTTAGTGCCAAACAAAGTGTTTTGGTGTCAAAATGTTAATGGTGGGTGAGGGTAGGTAGGGTCCTGCGAATATTCGAGATTCGATTCGATATCGATACCATACGTCTGCCTCGAGATCGATCCCGAATCAGTCTCAAAATTTGATTTGTTTCGCATCTCTCGCAGTAACTTCAATTTGTCACATTTTCAACAAAAATTGGATGAAATTGTCATAAGAAAATTCATTCATGT
Organism: Pictodentalium vernedei; assembly: GCA_031216915.1. Lineage (NCBI taxonomy): Eukaryota > Metazoa > Mollusca > Scaphopoda > Dentaliida > Dentaliidae > Pictodentalium > Pictodentalium vernedei. Next base: position 713,806,726 of record CM062297.1, read on the forward strand.
AGGCTCAATTCCCATTTAATTGAGTAATTAACAATGTTTAATTGTTAGGTAAGTAGTGTCTTTTGCCCAGAACATTATCCATAGTTTTAGTTTTTGAAGGCTTAACTTGTTACTATTCACGTTCTCAAAAACGTGAATAGTAACAAGTTAAGCCTTCAAAAACTAAAACTATGGATAATAGGCCTAGATGTTTCAGCGACGGTGCTACAGAAAATATTTATTCTTTGGTGTTTAAGATGATGACTCAGTCTTGTAAGGGTCATCACAGTGTTCCGTAACTTCCGTTTGGTGCAATATGAAATAACTTGTCTTTTAAGATTCGATTCTGGATTCGATTCGATATCGATATCAGAGACACGATTCGATTCGAAAAAAAAACTGTGATTCGCAGATCCCTCGGGGAGGGGTACTTCACTTTCTGATCGCAATAAATTGGTCGAGTTTTTCAAAATAAACTAATAATTATTTCAAGAGTGAACGGACAATTGGTCACGAAAAAAAATCCGATCGAACTCGAAAGCTCTGACGAAATCATCGGGAGGCGAAAAGGGCTGTCACCTACGTTATTTCTATAAGGCACTGATTCAATTGATGGCCAGGCTTATTGCGGTCGCATGGGGGCGCGGTGGCTCAGTGGTAGACTGTTGGACTTCTATGCTAGAGGCCCCGAGGTCAAACCCCGTCCAAGAAGACCCACGTTGTGTCCTTGGACAAGGCACTTTTCCCCGGTTGCCTACATGGGGGCACGATGACGCCGTGCACTAAGGCGTAATGCAGGTCGGTGGTGCACATGTCTTCAACCGCTGTAACCCTGCTTGAGCGGAGCTTGAACAGAGTTAAAATGTTGAGGAGCTGACAGTTGCTCGTCGATGCTCGGTGGTTCTCTCCGGGTACTCCGGCTTCCTCCACCCGTAAAACTGTCACGGTCACGATTAGCCATTGTGCATAAGTATATGACCTTAAACACAAATAAATAAATAATATTGCGATCGGTACATATACCTGTTGTTGCATTTAGATAATAACGGATTAATTGATTAATTACTGTTAATCTACGGGGCTTAGTGGATCGAACGTCTTTACCAAGAGCTGTATTTAATTGGATAAATATTTCGTACCGCCGCGACACGCGACGGCCGGTATGAAGTGTTTACCTTATTAAATGTTGTATTTTGTGAAGTTGATAACCAACAATGTCTTATTGAAGAAGAAACGATGCCTCGTTTCCTCTCACTGACAATAAACGTTGAAAGAATGCCCAAACACTATTTCTACTGTTAAAACTAGAAGTCCTGTCACGAACTGTGCGCTTACCAAGGCTTAATTGCGCGTAGGAATTGCGCGTAATTGCCATATTGAATGGGATCCAAAGCAGGGTAGGTTCTCCTGGTTACTCATAGTAAACACAGGCAATGTTTCTGCCAATGGGCCTCCAGGTTACCCGGAGGTACATTGGTTGAAACATTGCTTGTGCACAGGCCATATGTACAGAATCTGATAGCCTTACTATGGCCATAACGCGTAGATTAACGCGCAGATCGACGTGCTATTTGAGCGCATTTCATGACAGGACTTCTAGTTTTAACTGTAACACCTTATTCACAAGAGAAGAAATAATTGTTTTTGCTTCGTCATCGATCGCCTTCTTCTCTGCCTCGGTGGTTTTCCTTCACAAGTGAAAGAAACTTTTTGATGCCAAACTTTTAGCCTACGAAGATGTTTTTGTGCGAAATCAATTTTTCAGTGCAACTGGCTAAATTGGCACCCTCCAGCGTGAACACTGAAGACTGGTCATGGAGTCATTCCTATGTCGCTAAACTCACATGCAATGTATAGTAAAAAGTCTGGAAAATCACTCCGACCTGTAAGGCTTGAAAAAGGCTCGGTACGTTTCCACTAGATTTTTTTGTGTCGACACAAGTTTTAGGATCCAATAATTTATCAAGGATTTTCAAGGTGGGCAATCGCCGATCTCCTTATTTTCGAATCGGGTACACCACAGAGAGCGATGGCGACCGCAGACCTTAAAACTACAGCCCTGAATAATGGTTGTAGTCCAAGCGGTTGCCCGGGAGTTACAAAATGACTGGTTGGGCCCCTAATTCCAAGTGGTCTAGCCAGTAAGTTCAGAGGCTGCTGTCCGTTCTTAGTTAAAGGTCTGTTTGCTAGATTTGCAGAAATTAGTTTAGATCAACTCTGCGAATTTAATTGAAACAGTTTGGAAGGAAACCACAGCTGTGTAGTTTATGAACTAGACCACGCAGTTTTTCTCAACATATATGTGCACAAGACGTATCTGACAAAAGTACCTGACAAAACTTCTATTTGTATAATTTGTAAAATGGAACTGAACTCTGTTATTAAATATGGTTCGTAATTCCCTGAAATACGACATTAACATAAGTTCCAATAAGACTAAAATCCTCGCCATCCAATTGGACAAGAGCTTGCTTAGCTTTTTCTATGTTTACTGCTCCAGTGGTATATTCTGCCTTCTGACGTCACAAAGTGAAATATTTGAAAATTTGATAACAATAGGAGGCGATTCAAAGTGCATACTGCCTATAAAATTGTATTTTTCGCGGCCCGTGATCATTCTATGAATGTATACCCACAACCCACTTATAAAAAGTAGAGGTTGCTCCATCTCAGTTCAAATCATGAACTTGTTCATGATTTGAACTTAGATGGAGTAACTTCGACATTTATCTGAGTTATTGATTTTTTGTTGTCCATTGACGTCGTGGGGTACACAAGAGGTTTATTTCTAAATTTGTTATCGTTAAAGTTGCCTTGTTCATTTAGGTTGCCTTGTTCATTTCACGGTCGGCCTTTTCATTGTTGGTTTCGAAAAAAATTGGACTTGTACCAGAATTACGTATCAGCGTTGCCATTCCTGGATCTGAAGTAAAGTTTGTTTGAAACAACTTAACAATATGCCAAAATTGTCGCTGGTCGTTGTTTTCGAATATTGAGTCATCGATCTTTTCCAAATACTGTGCGTTGGCAAATTTTTTCATATTGTTAACTTTGTTTCTGGCTATTTTATACTTCGTCCATGTGTTTGGGTTATTACTTTTTATTGCTAATTTACGTAGTCGATTGCGAAGACGAATAGTGCTTCTGATAGCGCTATCAAACCACGGTTTATCAGACTTCCTGATTATAACTTGCGTGTGGAATACATTTTTCCGCAATTTCCAAGAAAGTGGAAACGAAATTTGACAAGGTATCATTGATGTCTGCCTCACTGCATATTAGTTTCTCCCATTCTGTTTCTTTAATGAGGGTATTCATTTTTATAAAATCTGCTTTTCTGTAATTCCAGACCTCTCGAGTTATGGTAGACTGGTTAGGGTGGGCGACGGTTATATGGGCGTATACTGCAAGGTGATCAGATAGACCAAGCTCTAGAGTGCCCGAGTGAGCGACTCTAACTCTGTCGCTAATAATTACAGAGTCAAGCAGGGTTCGTCATGTGTTTCCTATTCGTGTGGGCTCAGTTATAACATTCTTCAAGTTGAACTGTGTTATAAGAGACTGTAGAGTGTTCCGTTCCACGAGCAGGTCAGAATTTATATCACCGGTGATCACCACTGCTGAATTTATTTCTAAAGCTATTTCATTTTTTTCCTGTAACATAGACCAATAATTGTCACACGATTCTCTCTCGGATCCGAATGTGACGCAAAGGGTGAATTTTTGTTTATTGCCTATTTTGAACAATAGTATATCATCGTCGAATGATAGATGTTCGATGTGTTTATAAGTGAGGTGGTCAGCGAAATACACCGCTATACTCCCACTCTACTGGTCACGGTCATGTGTAATCGGGATAGAATAATTTGGAATTAATATGTTACCAATATTGAAATCATTATCGAAATGGGTTTCTGACCAGCAGATAATGTCAAAGTCATCGATATCATCTATTGGCTAAGACAGTTTGTGACGAATGCTACGAATATTATAATTCAAAATTGAGATTGTACTTAAGTTGGTATTATCTGTACCAGGATGACCAGGACGTGGGTTTGGATGGGCATCACCACAAAGGATGATAATCAACATCATAGTAAGAATTACAGAGAGTGAGCAATAAAACATAAGTGGAAGGGATCTGAGGTGGACAGTGGCAAAACATTGATGGATATGGACTCGTCTACTTGAGTTAAGACTGTTATAGAAAATACCCACTGACTGCCGGTACTGCATTATATCAATCGCCATATGTAACACTTGTCTGAAAACTTTAATTCTGCAGTCAGGAGGCATTCCAGAGATAGGAGTAAGAGTTTTGGTTTTGAAGGAGCTCCTTCCATAAAATGCATTGATTGGCCATCACCAGTGGAAATTAAACCAAAGAAAAAATAGAAATAAGAATATACATAACTACAAAGCTGTAATTTACTCACTTTCGACAGGTGATACATGTAGGCCCAAAACAAACCTTAGCAACCCACAAACAATTTTACAACCCTTGGACTCTCTTGGGGCGTAGGGAAGGTGTGTGATGAAATTTGGAGGGGTGCTTATACCCCTGTCCTCCAATATTTTTTCCATTGGGACTTTAATGAGCGTCGGACTATTCAATCATCGCACGTTGTTCTGTAAAAAACAACATGGTGTCACGTTTCGGAAATATTAGCATACGAACGTTTGTCAAAGAAAATAGAAATAAAAACACAGACCGCAAAACAAAGGTCACTTGACTCTTTTATATGAATTTGTGGATGAACGCCATTGTGAGTGGAGCGAATTGCACGAAATTCCCGTCAAAAAGTTATGTGAATACATTGCAGAATTCATAATATGACGTCATCGGAATGTGTCAATGTTCATTTCGCTACAAATCTTTACCCCTGTCTTGCCGGCGTTGGGATTTAATTTTGTGATATATACCTGTGGTATATACAGAACTTTTGTGCGCTCTTTTCGATAAGCAAATCAGTTTTTTCGGAAATAGACAACAAAATTGTTCGATATTAATTTCCTGCGCCGGCAAGACAGGGGTTAAAGATTTGTAGCGAAATGAACATTGACACATTCCGATGACGTCATATTAGGAATTCTATAATGTATTCGCATAAGTTTTCGACGGGAATTTCGTGCAACCCACTCCACTCATAACGGCGTTCACCCACAAATTCATATAAAATAGTCAAGTGTCCTTTGGTTTTGCGGTCGGTGTTTTTATTTCTGTTTTTTTCGACAAACGTTCGTCTGCTAATATTTCCGAAACGTGGCACCATGTTGTTTGTTTACAGAAGAACGATCGATGATTGAATAGTCCTGCGTTCATTAATTATGCTTATAAGCCGGTCACGTGGGTCATGTGAGATAGATATCTATCTCACATGGCCTTCTCGAATGAGACACGCACATCTTCCATAGGGAGAGGGGGAGAAAAAATATTTCCTACATGGACTTATTTTACACACATGGTCGGTCATACAAAAGTGTGGTTTATGTATGTATTAATTAAATGATAAGTTGCGTCACGACTACTCCGTGAATTTATTTATTTATCCACAAATAAATACCCAAGAAGTCTTGAGATTGTGCACTATAATCCCGACTGACTGAATTTTCAACTACATCACCAAGGCATGCCTTCAACGAAGGCATGCCTTGATGATGCAGTTGGAATATTTTTAAGTCGGGGATTGAGCCATCACGATCGAGACAAATCAGGTTTAGACCCCAGTTGATCATTTTCGCGACGCCCTGGGTCTACCTTAGAATATACTCTGTGGTCTATGAGCTGTGTTTATTCGTTGGATCATTAGGTTTCGAATTGTCTTGTAATTAAGGGAATTGGCCGGTGATCGCTCTTCAGTGAACGTGTAGCAACTCACGCTGCGTATCACTGATTTATTGTTGGAAGCAACCGTCCCGATTCACGTGTCGATGTGACCATCAATCTTATTTGATCCTTGACATCCCCCCTCGGGGACTGTTCTCTAATACCATACCAGGAATTTAATTACTGTCCTGCTATCTATGCGTACTGATATTAACCGTTTATTTTGTTTGTTATATTTTATTAGGGTTCCAAAGACACTTTCAGCAATCAGGGTCGCATCGTTTCCCGCAGTTTAATGGAGAAGGAAGGTGGAATACCCGGAGAGAACCACAAGCAGCAGCGACCAGCTGCCGCACTCCCCAACGTACTAACTCTGTACAAGCAGTGTCAACAACGGTTGAAGTTAAGTGCTCCACCTACGTGCAGTTTATATTGGCACACAGCACCACCGTGCCTCGCGTGAGCAATCGGGGTTAAATGTCTTGACCACGGATGCAACGCAGTTACCGCTGGTCAGATTCGAACCGTTGACCTTTCGGTTTGAAGTTCAATGCTCTAACCACTGAGACACCGCGCTCCCTAATCCTTCCGTATATCCTTACTAATATTAACCCCTTCAAGTGGTACACATAACTTTTCGTAATGTAAAAGTTGGAAGTCCGTTGAGAAGACAGACTACGTAATAAAAAGCTAACTGGACGGGAGGATCAGTGATAATTTAATCCCACAGTCCTACATGGCTGTAAGATTAAATTATCACCGGCATCCATATAAATGAAGCAGCCATGACTGGATTTGATGAAAAATTCATGTAAATTTATCCAAAGAAATCATCGAAAAAGAGTTCATTCAATTTACAAGGGAGAAATCTGTTTACATGTGCCCAAATTTCACTTATTTCAGTAGCAAGGGATTTTGTATCCTAGGCAGGAATATCCGTCAGCAGCGTGCAAGGAGATACACTACAAATCATTTATATGGACCCATCTTCTCACACTTAATTGAACATAAAAATGTTTAAACATCTTCGTTTGAATTATAAAATTCATTTATTAATGAATGTCATGTTCAATTATTATTTTTTTTATCATTATTTAACCCTTTGAATCCTGGTAGTATTACCCATGTTAGTTCAATGACAGCCATTGGAAGAGTCCATATTCATTATTTAGGGGTAGACCAATTAATATTTTCAACGTGCAGCCTTGGGGCTGCACGTTGAAAATATTGATTGTCTATCCCACAAATTTGCATTGCAGCCACTCTACATAATGAAAGTATGTCGTATCGTGTTCCTGGGCCGGAAAACCGTCTCTAGGGTTCAGTGGGTTAAGAAATATTGTTCAATAAGGAATTAGTGCGGCGGGACTTGATCTAGCGGGGATTGGTCTTTCGGTGGATAAATGCACCAGTGGGAAGGAAATGTGCTATAAAAAGTCTTGAGTTCAGAAAAAAGCAAACGATTGTGACATGATTTTAAATCGTGCATCAGGAGGGGGGGGGGGGGGGCACCCAAAATGTGCAAGACGTGACGTGGGGGTGGGTGGGTCTCTTGAGTGCGCCAAAAATGTGCATTTCCAACTTGTGCAATTTTTTAATTTTTTTTAAAAATATATCAATATATCGGCTAATATATACCATCATTTGTGTTTCAAACCTTAAAGATGATGTTGTACATCACACTCTTAACATAAATACAACACCAGGAGGCTTTATATGTGAGAATATTGGGCTTAATCTGGGAAAATGTCACACGTTAGTAGAGGGTGGGTGTCTTGTTCGAAATGTAGAAAATGTGCAGACAATATTTTGGGAAAATTCTCTCTGATGCACTAAATTCAACCCATGTTATTTATTTATTAATTTATTTATTTATTTATTGGTGTTTAACGACACTTTAACAACCAGGGTCATATCGTGTCGGTGACAGGTTTACGGGTGGAGGAAGCCAGAGTACCCGGAGAGAACCATCGAGCAATGACGAGCAGCTGTCAGCTCTTCAACATAACCCACGACTGTACTACACACCGCACAGCGGTACTGCGTACTACACAGCACAGACAGAGTTAGATTGGCTGAAGACATGTGCACCTCGGCGTGCAGTACGTCTCAGCACTCAGCGTCATCGTGCCCCCACGTGGGCAATTGGGGTACGTTTATTTTGGATTTTAATGGGAGAGGGGGGGGGGGGTGTCTGAGAACGGTAGTAGAAAATTTGCACGTAGTGGGTGGGTGGGTGGGTGTAAAAAGGAGCCGAATAAAAACTCCCTGCGTGCATCGCCAAAATCGGGTATGAAGGTTGCATAGTTGGAATCAAAAATACGTTTTGAAAACTTTTATGATGAGCAAGTGCGTGGTGTGCTGCATGTAATATGCTATGGGTCCCACTGGGGTGGATGATCATCTTTTGAGGCTGACAACTGGAGGAAACTTGTACATGCTTTGAATTCCTGTGGAAATCAGTTTGCGAATGACGATTAATAAATAACATGTTTTCACATATTGTCGAAACTATGCGTAAACAATGTGCTCGATTTCCATGCAGAAAGTGTTGGTTTCCTTGTTAGTATACACGTTTGATGTTTGCTTATTCCAAGATGTGTTGAAGCAAAGAAAAAAAAAAAAAAAAAAAAAAAAAAAAAAAAAAAAAACAAACAAAGAAAATCTGCTCGTGAGGTTGACTTTAATGTTTGAAAAAAAGATCGCATGTCAAATTCAAATTCAAATCTTTATTCACTCTCCCTGACCACATAAGCGATGTGAGAGGTATATATATGTGTGTACATTAAAGTATATTGTATAACAGACAGTATAAATTGTTACATAGTATAAGTTACACAGTTTGGTAGTGACCTAATATGGTATATATGGGGTCAGCTATATTAACTGACCCCATATATACCATATTAGGTCACTACCAAACTGTGTAACGAATATATCTTACCGACTACCTTTTTTATAATGAATTAGACTATACAATGACTGATAAATGGTAAAATTCCTTCTTGTTAATTTTAATTTCAACACAGTTTGTTCTAATTAACACAAATAAATATATCAAAACCAACAAAAATGAACGCATTTCTGTGACTTCCAGAATTTCAAATCGTTTACAAATGAAGAATCAGATAACACTGAAATGAATGTACATGTATCTTGTAAATTGTCAAGAATTGAAATCTTAATTCTTGTTTATTGTAAGGTTATGGATGATTGTAACATTTCCATAATAAACATTGGGGTTTGATTGGTGTTTACAGCAGTGCAATTTTGAATTGTGCCATTTTTTCTTTGAGACAGTCACTTAAAATATTGGCACATCTTTTATTAGCTTTAATGGTATTGTCCGCGTTCAGCTTAAGACGTTTTGCATCTACCTCGTCGTCTGTCGTTTGCGCGAAGCGTTTATTGTTTTCCGATATTTTGAAAGATGAACGAACAAAGGGGAGAAAACTCTGGCGGTCAGTCGCATATGGCTTACAACTGACGGTATGTGGTTTTATATGGGGTTTGCATGGGACATTTGCAAACCAATGAAATTCCCAGATACTTGTAGAAGGTAAGCTATTACTAAATATAAATAGAAGTAGGATATGCCAAAAGGCAGCAAGACTCATTCCCCAGTATAAAACCCTCCCCAACCGAAATCGATAAAATATCAGAACATCTCCAGAAACTGAAACCTCTTCCAGCCAGAAACCACAGTTGCAGGATGTCGTAGGAGTCGACTCACTGCGTCGACTCCAGTGGCACGACCACGTCCTCGAGTAGTTATTCAGCATTTCACTTCTCGACATAGCGTCGCTTGGTCGCTAGAGTGATCGATGTCCAACTGTGACATAGAACACTCTAGCCCCCATGCGACGATATGGTGAGCCACAAGACTGTAGAGACCCCCAATGTACCTCTACTCGATTTAAAATTCACCCTAAATTGATCATAACTAAGAGATGCTTTATCGTTACCTATAATCTAACAACTGTCAGATCCAAACGTTAGTTTGAAATGGAACACCCCTCGCTCAAACACCATTGGGAGAAGAAAATTAGACGAAAACAAGGATGCTTTAAAGGGCACCATGTTCAACATATCATGATAAGGTAGGTATGCAGGTACTATGCCTCATATACCTTGTGTCCTCTGTAGACTGGGAAGAGAAAATTTGATATTCACAATTAACTCGTCCCCTCAGTCGCGATTTCTGACTGGGGTTGGGAGTGTTTTATACTGTGCATATCACCGAAACTAAAACTGAGATATCTACGGGGAAAAGACTGATGGATTCGTGTATTTTATGTATCTTGACCATCTTGTCATAAGATTAACAACTCTAATAAATTTGCATAATTTATGAAGTACTGTAATATTTTTACTTGAGAAGAGCTCTCTGTATTTAAAAGCCGAAGGGCGTCTGTGCGTAAAGGAGGGTAGGTACATTTTTCTATCATCGTGTAACCTTTCACATTCCATAACGTAGTGATACTCGTCCCCAACCTTTCCCATTGGGCAAAGTTTACAAATGCGGTCTTGTCTTGGGATATTTTCCATCGGCGGCCTGTCTCAATCGGCAGGTGATGATTAGATGTGATAAATTTAACAAGGATAAAGACATCTGTTAATGGCTGACGGGATATATAAAATTTCATTTCTAAGTTGTGATCGAGTAACCTATAATTACCGTACAATGTCGACCTGGTAACGCTTGACCACCACTCTTGATGGAACTGGTCAATCAGGATATTCTTAACTTCAGCTACCCAAAATCTTGAGTTTCCACAGTTTTGAGAATACCAAACGTGGGATAACTCGCATGTGTCTAGGATATTCTTAACATTTAGAAGCCACTGGCAGCAGTGTTTATTATTAGTCATTAACACATTTAAATAATTTATTAATCTATACCAGTAACTAATAATTCGGAAAGCGTACTTGGCTTTAATTTCAGAATAAAGTTTAGAAATTTATGTTAGAACTTTTCTATTGATAGCATATTTTGAAACCCCACACATCACAGCCCTACAACAAGATCGGTTGGATTATTTTATGAAAAAGGTCTAACTGAATATCAAACGGAAGAGAGAAGTGTCTTATTTTTCTGATCACAGAGTACATCGGCTTTGCAGCCCGTTCCACTAGGTCTTTCTTGGCTTTAAAGAAGGAACCGTTCCTGTTGATGATCACGCCTAAATACTTATAGTCATTGACTATGTCTAGTTGTTCGCCTTGTATTACGAACTGATGTGAAGGTCGCCTTCCGCCTATGACCATTACTTTTGATTTCTTGAGGTTAATTACTAGTTTCCATTGGGAACAATAATCTGAAAACTTGTCCAGGGTTCGTTGCATATCAGAACTTGTCTCAGCTAAAGCACGGTATCATCGGCATAGAGGAGAATGAGCAATTTAATAAAGACTGATGTTTCTTCTGCTGTTTTGGGTTTCTGTATTGGAGAGACCTTTGGTAGTATTCGTGGATAGAAATGATTCTAAATCACAAAGATAAATAGAGAAAAGTAAGGGTGATAAGTTTTCCCCTTGCCTAACTCCCATCGTGGGTAGAAAATCTCAGGTAGTTCGTTTTCAACTTTTACTTTGGATTTAATTCCTTTATACGTGTTTATTATAGTCCTCAGGATTTTCCCGTCGACCCCCAATGCCAATAGTTTTTTCCACAGACCTACCCGCCAAATGGTGTCAAATGCTTATTTAAAATCGATGAATGTACAATATAGTTTTTTTTCGAGAAGTTCTGTTATTTCTGAGATAAAGTATAACGACATAATATTGTCTAGGGTAGAGTAGCCTTTCCTAAATCCAGTCAGTGTTTAACCAAGCAAATTGTTTAGTTCTACGTAATCGTTTAGCTATTTATTCAGAATTTTTGTAAAAAGTTTACCAAGACAGCTGAGGACTGTAATAGGCCTGTAGTTTTCAGGTTGTAAAGGATCCCTCTTGTTTTTGTATACTGGAAACACAATGCCAGTCAGCCACACATCAGGAATAACTCCAGTATCCAAAATAATATTAAAGAAAAATTGTCGCACGTTATTCGCAAACTTAATGTTGCTCGGCTTATAAAATATAAGCCACCTATAAGTAATTTAAACGGAACTTTCTCGAAAAAGACAGAAAATTAGTAAAATAATTTAACTGAACAACGTGAAGCAATAAATGATGTGAGCCAAAGGTATTTTCGAATATTATAGTGGTAAAGTTTAGAGCTTAATTTCCAATAAGTGCTCACCGGCTTCACATAAATAAAACATAAATAAATATTTTTGTACTAAAAATAAATAGATGTCCGTTTTTGTTTTATTCCTGGGTGTTTAGGTGGCCAAATAATCTTTCAACCAAGTGAGCTTTAAGATTCGTTTCGAAATTGTTCAAAGGTTGCGGTGCCCTTAGGGAATCGGGCAGTTTGTTCCCAAGAGATGGACCCGCAACTGAATATTACACATATCCTTCAATTTTGAATACATAACCCAGTGTCTTTGACAAGTCAGTGTAGATTTTTCTCTCACTTGTTTTTTAAATAACTTATGGTTTTATTTTCGATAAATATAATTATTACTGATTCGTGTGTGTCCTGAGATTTGTATCATATTCGAAATCTTCTTGTCTAACAGCAATAACACCGACGAGTTGCCATTAGACGACTCCTCGTCAGGGATGTGGCGACAGGGGGTGTGGGGATGTGTCACCCCCCACCCCCCCCCCCCCCCCATCCTGACCAAAATGTCCTATAGTTGGAAATTCGGAGGGTAAGTCATGGGTAGTTGGAAATTCCATCTATCTGGATTTTAGAGTTTCTTTGGTGATGCTGATGTCTCCTTTACTTCCCTAAACCCAACTCGGATGCAAATCGGCAGAAAATCCAACTGTTTCTATTTACAGCTACTGTGTATGCAATATCGAGCTTCATAAGTATGCACGATGTCAATTGGGACGAGATTTCTATAGTACATTTACTTATCGTAATAAAAAAATCCTCGAAATGCACTTCAAGAAAATCACATCACGTAAAATCGTTATCCCGAGTTAATTCCATCATTCACAGTTACAAAATGATGAAACATCCAAAATTGATCATTCCTGCATGAGATCTGATTTAATGTTAGGGCAGTATGAATTGCTCAAAGTTCTCAGCTTGAGCATTTGTTTAGCACATATTCAGTTCCCAGGATAATAGCAAATAATAATAGCCTGATAATTCTATCATAAATGTGTCGGCATTTCAGTTACTAGAATCAATTTTATGCCCCCTTTCATGGGTTCATTTCCAATTTTTTTCTCGGTAGTGAATTTCCAGCTAGGAGGAGGGACGGAGAGGGGGTTCCCCCTGCAGATCCCTTCTTCTAGTTGGAAATGCACTACCCTACCGCCCAATCGGAAACTTGTAGCCACGTCCCTGCACCTCGGTTGCATTCACTGATCTCTATACAACTGGATTGTTGGAAGGTCATTGAGAAAAGATCGCCGCTCAGTTTGTCCCACCCCCACCAAGATGACAAGGTAACCCTTCCAAATCCACCACATTGGATGACATAAAGCTGTTACGCTGTGACGTCTGCCTTGCTCGAAACTAATAACATACATTATCAACTTCTCAATTGCGGTACTTGTTTTTGTCAACAATAACTATGTTTTAAGTATTCAATCTGCATTGCCACAAAAATATACATGTCATCAACATATTCATTTTTTTGCAGTCATCTGCATATATTCTTTTAAAAGCGATTGGAGATGACGAGGCGTCGGAAACTGAAAACAGTCGAGAGAATTTCCGTTGTTGATCATTGTTTGTTTATGGGAACAACTTATTCTGCTATTTCTTTCCTTCTAGGAAAATGTTCTCCATTGACAATTATTTCATAAATAGTCCGGCACTGATATCTTGATGTTTTCATGCGCTTACTAAGGTTGTATCAAGGGTAGGGGAGCTGATCTGGATTCGGACCAGACACCCCGATCACGACAACTGTTACGCTGGATCACTCATTGTACCTGTAAATTGTTTGATAAAAATGGTACTGTCTGACGTCAGTTATGTTACCTCTATTATCACTACGCGTTTTGTGAGCGTCTTTTGTGTGTAGTGGTCGCCTGGAGCATGAGTATAAACATTTGCAGAATGTTCACACAAAGAATCAAAATTCAACAAGTGATAGTAAAGCTATATTTATTTATTCATTGGTGCTTAACCCTTTCAACACTGGCGCCCTGGAAGGTATTATTTCACCAATACTGTCAAAGGCGAAATGGGTGAAACCACCCTGGTTTGTTGGGATGTTCAGTAATGATTTAATTCAACAGTTCTGTCGAGTTGTTGGATTAAATTATTACCGAGCCTCGCTTCAGATTTTTTACTCTTATACCGTCTGCTCGCCCACTACTAATTTTTTGTTCACGCAAAGATTTACGTACACCGAGCTGAAAGGGTTAACGCCACAACGGACTCGTCGATACATGCCCAGAGACGAAGTCTCGACATCAATACACCATCTTGGAAATACACATGCTGGTAATAACCTATTTATTACACACCCATTTAAAATTAAGGTTTGTTCACGACATTCTAGGATATGTGACAAAAATAAACTTTTGTCGCGCACTCGTTTGGTTTGGCACAGAATACCACTCGAGGCTTCGCCTCTCGTGGTATTTTTGCGCTCAACCAAACTCGTGCGATAAACATTAAACCATTCAAACGCCTGTGCGGTTCTCTCTATATATCTATCAACATAAAATCATTAGTTTTTTTATTTTTTCATCGACTTGATGAAATATGTTTAAGAAATAAAGTGTAAAATTTTATGTGGATTAGCACAGTTCTTTCGCAGCAACTGGTAAAGATGCCGCATCAGTTACGCAGGTCGTCTCAAATGTGTTGATACAAAATTTATATAAACCGAATTCACTAAATTCGATTTACCTACACTCAATAAGAATCTAGTAATTCGAATGGCGAAAGATAAAACGCCCAAATGAACTACGAGTACGCTCATTGGTTAGTGCATCAGACATGTGATAGAAATGCTATGGTTTCGGTTCTGACACGCGCCACTTATGTTATGTCGAGAAAGTCACTTAAACTTCGATTACACTACCAAGAGCCCAGTGGCATATTGTGCCTTCAATCAATGCGACACGAATTCAGCTCTCTTCTGTGCGCAGTTGGTGCGTGAGAAAATCTAACAGCTGCTGTGGTACAGTCACCGTGGACTGGTCGTTACCCACGCATGGGCAGTGATGTCCACGCATGCGTTTACCGGGTAATAAAAATAATTCATTAAGTTTTTTTTATAATTATTCCTATAATTAGTGTTTGGAATCTAATATATTTGCGTCAGCGGAAATATTGTCCACGCGTGGAAAGTGACCAATCTACGTCGGCCGAACTGTATTACAGTTTGTTGGTTCTTTTCGGAAGTTCCGGCTTCCTCCAACCGCCTAGTTGTCCACCAAGTAATAAACAACAACTATAAAATAAAACAAGAGGCCCAAGTGAGCCTAAACGCTCATCGGGATCAAGTTGACAACAAGCGATAGGGGTATTAGAGTTGAGGGATCAGAAAAATGGAGGCAAAAGAGAAGTGCCACCTTGTACGTGTGCATGTGGCAATTACTGTCACCAAAAAGGCTCCGAAAAATTATATTTATTTTTCAACCCCTCGCCCCTGGCACACATCATACGTTAGGCTTGATATTATGTTGAAAAACAAGAAAGGACTTCTCTTTGAAAAGAAAAGCTTCGTTTGTTAAAATTTGGGGTTGGAATTTGTTGAAATATTTAATGTTCCTCGGAGTTGTCAGCTCTGTAAAGAAATCGAGCGAAATGGCAGTAACGTAGGGCATTAATAAGACAGCCTATTTTTAACAAATTAGGAGGTTTCTGATTGTGCGTCCTCAAAGATGTAATCATTATGTACACAGAACATTCGACTGAAATAAAATTTCTTTCTTACCAAATATCATATTGCATTACAAGGAGACGAAATATGAACCAACTCATGAACTTGATTTGAACATACTTGAATCTTCCCCACTGAGATGATCTATATCAAACATGAAAGGTTTCTACCAGTTGGATCTGAAGAATATTTTTAAAGAATTGCACTGAGTTAAAATGAGGGTCCCCTTTAAAGAGTCCAAATATGGACATAGGAATAATCTTGAATCCGGCCCCATAAGAAAGCTGTATACCAACTACTAGATGATTCAGACTTGAGGATCTAAAGAAAATGCAAAAGAATATTCCTTATATTATCCTAGGTTACAATCTGAGCTATAGGGAGAGCCCAGATATGAGACCATGGTCTTCATTTGAACAAACCTAAATTTGAGCACCCCCCCCCCCCCCACACACCTTCTTCAATGGATTCTGCATACCAAATATGAAAAGAGTATGGCTGGTGGATTTGAAGAAGATTTTTAAAGAATATTCCTCTCTGCACTATATTAAACTGTAGAGTTTCATAGTGAGCCCAAATATGAACTCCTAGGCCCGATTTGAGGCAACTGCCATCTGCCCCTCCCACAAGGACCATGAATTCCAAATGTGGATTGATCTGAGGGACATGAATTTTAAATGATAATTTGAAAGATACTGAGTGGTGAATCTGAAGATTTTTTAATGATATTCCTCATATTGGACTAAATTAAAATTCGGGCTAAGATGGAAAACTCCAATATAAATCAACGGGCTTTATTTGAACAACCTTAAATAAGGGCCCATAAGGGTGATGTATACCAAATATGAAAACATTCTGAATGGTAGAAACGAAAGAATATTTTTAAAGAATGTTCCTCGTGGTTCAACAAGCTAAAATTCTGGCTCCCATAGGGAACCCAAATACGACACTACAGACATGATTTGAACAATTTAAAATCTGCCCCCATGAGGATGCTGCATATCAAATATAAAATGATCCTGACTGGTGGATCTGAAGAAGAAGATTTTCAAAGAATTCTCATCATATTGCACTAAATCAAAATTCGGGCTCCTACAGGGAGCCCCAAAAAGAATCCAGGGACTTGATTTGCACAAACCTGAATCGAATCCCCGGAGGATGTTGTATATCGAATGATTTTGATTGGAAGTTCCGGAAATTATTTTTTAATAACTTTTTAAAAGTGCTGACTCCGCATTTTCCATTACCCCCATATAGCACCCGATGACGCAATCGACTGTGAGTTTTTGGGCCTATTCGAATCGACTGATCCTATGGATGCTGCATATCAAATAACATTTATGTGTTCTGTGCAGTTTGGAGGATATGGGTAAATAGCACGGACATTTTTTCTGGCATAAAACATTAAATTTCCCCCAATGCTCATGCACACAAATTTTGGTCCGGAAATTAAAACTTTTTTGGAAGCCCACAAATATTGCCCATCCCAGCATGAGACCAAATATTGCTTAAGAAACTTTCTTTGAACAAACTTGAATTTTCAATACACAATTAAGCTGCATACTAAATTTCAAAGCATTTAGACTGGTGGTTTATTAGAAAAAATATTTTTAAAGAATTTCTGTTTTTTTTCGGGCAAAACCCAGCCCATTGTGTTTGGCCGCTTCTATTGTGCAGATCTGGAAGTATATCCTCCAAGATAATTTATGCCAAGTTTGGTTGGTTTTGGTCTAGAGGTTCCGGAGGAAAGTTAACTGACGACGGAAAACGGACGATGGACGACAGATGGCAGGTGATGACTTTCAGTCACGTCGTTCCCCACAGGCGTACTATTCGTAAAACTCGTCCCTCTTATGACAAGTTATAAACAATGCCCACGGATTTGTGCGAAAGACTATGTAAGTTATTTCCATGTCTGTTTCTATGGAATAGGTGTTCGCAAGCCAATTACGTCCGCAAAACACGCCCCGATTGTGATCACAAACGGCCAGATTGTGTACGCAGGCAGATCTCGAGTCTATTACGTCCGTAAAATCCAAATAGGTTATGCCAGCAAGCCAATTACGGCGCAAAACGCAAGACGATTGAATCCTCAGGTGTGCCTGCGTACACATTCGACTTGCGTTTTTCGGGCGTTATCGGTTTACGGATGGAATCGGTCTTGTCGACCTACACTGCCGAAACAAACTTCCTGGAGTCACACAAAGAACACCATCATGTCTCTGCACGCGATAACAACAACGTGAAATATGTAAAAATAACATGCGTAACTTCTATCAATAGAGATCATTCTGAAAATCGTTTCGCCAGAAAAAAAATAGATGTTTAAAAAATGTTAAAAAATTCCTTTTCTCTTGTTGCCGTAATTTATGATTTGTGAAAGCCAGAATAGAATGTAACATCTTGTATGATCAAAAACATGCGGCAATAAAATAATGCATTTAAAATAATTGTGGTTGAAACAGCGCACCCCTTGTTTTCCATTGTGTTCTTGGCGTTTTTGCAATATATCACAAAGCATGGATGCTGAGTTTAGTTAAATGAGGATTCTACAAACGAACTAAACTCCCTTCACATTTATTCCCCCCAAAATCTCGATTAATTCAGAGAAGATGGGAACTTTTCAAAGCACTGCTTTATCCTTCTACTTCAGGTAATGTGTCCGCTACTGGACAATAGACCTCGACTATTGCTTTCCTTTTTTCTTTTAATTTTTGTAGTCCCCATATAGTAAGGCTTCTCTTGCGACAATATTTTTTTCATTGTGTTACCACCAGTAACTGTTACTATGTTGTTTATTTCTGTTTCCAAAACAAACAAAAATGATAATAAAGGCTAGATACCAAACATGTGATGGAAATACAACTTTACGCAGGAAAACTTTTGTATCCATATGTAATCATGTAAATTACATACTTGTTGTATACTACTTATGTCTATGTGTGTAATTACGTATTTGTATATGTACAGTATTTCATCTGAATAAAAAAAAAAGAAAAAAAAAGATTCTATAAACCTCAGTCCTACGCCTAACTTGATCTGTAGTGCTGTGGATAATAGCCAGTTTGAAGTTCCAGTGTTGAACCAAATACAAGTAATTTTCGAGACGTGTTGCGTTTGTAATTTAGAATGTTTTTTGTAACTGCACTTGAGGAAAATATCAAGAACCGACTTCATTATGAAGGTTCGTCCTAATGCACGGTGTGAATCCGGTCGCATATTATGAATTTCTAATTGAACCGATGGTTACTGCTCTAAGAAGTGGAGAATTGATGACCATTAAAGCACTCGAATCCACCAGATTGAGATTGGCATTTCACAAACATACGTGAGAAGCACACACAAACCTCTAACCAATGGACGTCGGGATTTAACCATAGGGTCAATTGGCCGAAACTCTGCTTGTGTTCCGCCTACACGTGATTTGAGAGTTACTGATCGCGTGATATCCCCACTTTGATGGTGTTTTAGAATTATTCCTCTTCCACGAAGTGGTTACCGTGTGTTTTGCTGGATATGACGCTGTGATACTTGTGCAATATCCCAAATCATGTAAGAACTCGAATAAAAATTGAATCTCTTTTGTGTAAGTTCAGAAAAGTCTTAGACTCAGAACTACATTAATGTTGCTCAAATATTCCACAGTTTGTTTTTAAGGTGGCGGTTTTTTCCATTATTTATTTGTTTTCTGAAGGAAAAATTTTCTTCAAATGTTATCAAAGGACTTAATATGGCGCGCAATCGTAGTGAGCTCTTCGCGCGGAGGATCTATCTGATATGAAGCTCGAGAAAATTTGTCTTAAGAAAAGCAGCGATACTATGTTGCACATTTTATTACCACAAAAACAGACAGATCGCGTGAAGATGGGTTGGGTAACTGAAAAGTCACTCAAAAAACTCACTGAAGGTTCTATGCACGATGAAAAACTCAACAAAATTTTCATGATATCCGATTTGTCAAATCCAGGGCGATTCAATTTACGATTTTTGTATTTTCCGATATATATTCCTGGGTCTGAAATTCAGTTGGGAGCAAACTTGAATCGAATCTGAAATTTCAAATCAGAAATAAGTCCTGCCCCCAAAAATATAACCTGGTCTTTTGGTTTGCAACTCTTTGACATCTTATATCGAGGTTTCATGGGTACACTACTGTGATCACAAAAGTGGTATTTGTCTCGATCAAATCGCGATCGGATCGCGACACACCTATAACATCAGTGGGTCGAGGTAAATAAATTATACTGTAATAGTAGTCCGCGTCACAAAAAATCCAAATGAAAATGGTACCCTTGTTCGAAATTCTCAGTTTTTTTCCAACGGGTACAAACAAAATATAACACTCAGATCTCACCCATCCAAAAGAACTGTGAGAATTTCGATCCGAGGTACTAGTTTCATTTGTTTTGGATTTTTTTTTTTTGCGACGCGTACTACCTTGTTTACCTGGGCTTAACGACACTTACAACAACCAAGGCCACATTGAGTTGGGCAGTTTAACGGTCGGAGGAAACCGGAATGCTCGAAAAGAACCCCCGAGCTGCGATGGGAAACTGTCAGAATCCCCAGCTTAATAACTCCAAACAAGCAGCGTTAGTAGCGGTTAACCATTTACCCAACATAACGGCAAAAAACCGGCCAGCGCTATTCACAAAAATCACCATCCCATTTTTATTATTTTTTTCACTTTTTCTCTCAAAAACATAGCTTATGACCCCCTCATTGGAACGAGCTCAACGAGCTCGTTGCAATGAGGGGTTAATAAGCTATGTTTCAACGCAAAAAATGAAAAAGTCAGTTATTCAATAATTTTATTTGCAAGTGTCGTCTCCCTTTCGTGTTAGGTAAAGAGTAAAAGGCAAATTCGCCATCGACGTTCGTACGCCTTGGTACACAGTGCCACAGTGCGTCAGCGTTGGCCATCGGGATTAAGTGTCTTGCCTTTGGTTTCACTGTACTAAGAAACCAAATACTAATGAGTCACTTACCTGTTAAAGTAACAAAGAAACACAAAATCAGTGATAGCGAGAAAAATCTTCCGTTCAATAAACACATACTGTCTCCCATTTGTGTCCTCTGTGTCAGTTTAACTAGGAAAAGAACGAGTGGAAAACATTTAACGCATGACATCGAATTTTTATATTCCTGTTTGGCGTCGTAATTTATGTGAACGATTCAATTACTGTTCTCTCGTCTTCCAAGCAATCCATATTTGCGCGTGTTTCCAATCAAACATAAATCTATCGGTTTCGAAACAGCAAATCTTCGTGCAACAGGTCTCTATAAGTAGATTTATTTCAGATTGCAGTTATCATGAGCGATTGGAGTGAGCTTGTTAAACTTATCCCAACAAAAGAGCAATATTAAATAATAAAATTAATAATAAATTTATACATAATAAAATTAATAATAACTTAAATTAATAGAGAGTTGCCATTGTTGTTGCGAAAAGAGCAGGCTTCGCCCACTGGTTACTTTTCAGTTAGCATCTCGCGAACAATATTCAATCAGAACCTGCTGGCGAATATTCCAGAGATGAAAAAGAAACATGTTGAATTTTCTCGTGACACGTACAGTACCAACAATCATTTAAAGAATAACCTTTACGGATTTGCTCAAAATCGATTTTCCGAATTACGTTTACACTGTTGCCATTCTCTCTTCCTTGCACGAAAACCTTAAACTAGTTAGTGGTATTGGATGAATTTCAATCGCAGACATGTATATCCTCATAGGGATAGTGGATAAGAATGAAGAATAATTCCAAAACTCAAGACAAGGGGATTTTTGGATTAACGTCTGTTGACAGATTGTAGACAGAAAGTAAGAAGGAAAGTATTTCCTCTAAAAGAACTTGAGTTTCACAACATCTATTACCTGTATCAAAAAATGTACACTTTGAGACAGATTGCCTGCAGTTAAAACTAGAAGTCCTGTCATGAAATGCGCATAAATAGCACGTCGATCTGCGCGTTAATCCACGCGTTATGACCATAGTAAGGCTATCAAAGTCTCTACATATGGCCTGTGCACGGGCAATGTTTCAGCCAATGGAACTCCGGGTAATCCGGAGGTCCATTGACAGAAACGTTGCCTGTGTTTGCTATGAGGAAACAGGAGAACCTGCCGTGCTTATGGCGATATGGCAATTGCGCGCAATTCCTACGCGCAATTAAGCCTAGATAAGCGCACAGTTCGTTACAGGACTTCTAGTTTTAACTGTATATAGTCCGGCCACCTTGAACTCGTAACTTTCCATGAGAGGGCAATATTTCCACGCACGTAAAGATATTAGATTCCAAAGACTAACTATATGAATAATCATCAAACATTTAATTAATGAAGCACAGGGTACAACCCGGTGCTTCATTAATTAAAATTTTGCTGATGATGATTTTTATTACCTGGTAAACGCATACGTGGACATCACCACGCCGCAAATGTACTGTAGAACTGCTCAAGTAGATCGAAGCTTTCAAGCCACCGGTAAAATTCTGTAAGGAAGTCGACGCTGTTATGAGTTGTTTGTTTACTCACTTTTCGCGAAGTTGCGCGCAGACTAAGGTAGATTTAATGTAATGTCCCTTCATATTTATTTATTATTTATTTATTAGTGTTTAAGGTCACATATTTCTGCACAATGGCTAATCATGACCTCGACAGTTTTACGGGTGGAGGAAGCCGGAGTAGCCGGAGAGAACCACCGAGCAACGGCGAGCAACTGTCAGCTCCCCAACATACTAACTTCACACAAGCAGGGTTAGCATTGGTTGAAGACAGGTGCACCATCGACGTGCAGTACGGCTCAGTACACAGCGTCACCGTGCCCCCATGTGGACAATGGGGGTGAAGTGTCTTGCCCAAGAACACAACGCGATTGCCGCAGGTGGGATTCGAACTGTAATGTCCCTTTACTGACAAAAATATACACATATTGTTTTGAGCTACAGTTAGAGATATCACAACCAATAAGTATTTCATTTGCCTTGACAAATCAAGATGCTGACACAATTAGTGGGACAACGCGGCATAATCATAAAATTACAGCTGTGAGTCTTAGAACTACAAACATAATTAACAGTATTGGTAAGGTCGTTAAATATTCGATTAACTCCTTGAACCCCGGGGGTATATTCCACATCAATTCAATGAAAGCGATGGGAAGATTCCATTTTCATAAGTTGGGAGTAGGCCAATTAATATTTTCAACGTGCAGCCTCTGGACTGCACGTTGAAAATATTGATTGGTCTACCCCATACATTCACTAAGCAGCCAGCATACTTAATGAAATTATGACGTATCATGTCCCTGGGCAGGAAAAGAGGCCTCTCGGGTTTAAAGGGCTAAATTAAGTTTCTATCGAGAAACATGTCTTGCGTTCACTCAATGAAAATGAATGTTTCAGGTTTGCTTTTCCGACCAACTAAAATATTCCAGACGATTGAATAAACATGGGCGATGGACTGTTTAATACCTTGACTGGTTCCAGGCCATAACAGCGTCGAATTACTTACATAATTTGACTGGCAGCAAAAGAGCTTGAAAGAGACAACTCTTATTCAAGGTCGCTGAAGGCAAATTTAGTCTAGCTTGAGGCGCAAATATGCTACACCTCCTTATTTGCATGTGAGACTGAAAATAAAACCATATATGGTGACTTTCTTTTGAGGCTATTTTCTTCGGCGATTACCATTTTTCAATCCAGTATTCGTGAGTTTCTGCGTAAAAGAAAACTCACTGCTGGATGAACAAACAATATTTTGATCGATAATCAGGAATAATTTAAACTAAATAATTTAAATGTAGGATTGCATTTGTAATAGTCCGAGAGAGACATGCGGGAGCCTAGGCTCGCACCATGCCCTGTATCACACAAACCTACCGATTTACCCACGAGACAAAGAGACCCGGACCCACTAGGGTGGTTGGAAATCGCCCTTATATCTCGACCGCTTCACTACTCTCACGTTGTTTTTCTCAATTCCCTATAATCGCATCCCCGATTCCACCTCAGAACTGTCGAAACATCCACCATGATCCACCACAGCACCCACATAGCCATCAACTGCTGAGAGGTAGGTTACGACACAAATGTAACAGATCGCGAGAGAAGTACGGGTGCCATGGCTTCAACCGTCTAACTCTATAGCAGACTAAACGATCGATGTAGAACGAAACCAAGATATCCGGAGAGCCCAGCTTGTATCTCAACTGCAACAAATTATTGCTAAATCTTCCTACAAATGCAAAAAGTACCTCGGCGAATATTATTTACGCTGCTCTCATTCTGAAACGTAAATGGACAATGTAAGCTAATAGGTCTATATGCGGTTTTTTGGATAGATTGTTTACTTCGTCCGTTCCGTATGTGAAGATATCAGTTATTTTCTGTAACAGAACGTCACTTTACTGCGTTCACACGTCCCTACGTCCAAGGACAGGGCGTGACGCCCACGCCCGGAAAAAAGTTCTGCTGGCTCTACTATTACACAATATCTTGGCATTCGCTCGAACATGAGTCCTGCAATACTTGGCTCACTGTGACAGGAACAGCGTGAAAACAAATGAACAAACCCTTACAGTACGGCCGCCGTGAACTGGTCACTTTCCACAGATGAGCAATTTTTCCACGGACGCAACAATAATAGATTCCAAACACCAATTACAGGAATAATCATCAAAAATTTAATTAATGAATCACCGGGTATAACCCGGTGCTTCATGAATTAAAATTTTGCCGACGATGATTGATATTACCTGGTAAACGCATGCGTGGGCATCACTTCCCACGTGTGGATTAAGTCTAGTCCACGCCGAGTGTACTGTATACTACGCTTGCTGAAACGAATCAATAAATCTTGTTGGAGTTTTTCGTATATTTCGCTCGCACCTGCGACGTGCCTGAAACACTTCCTACTTTTTACCCTGTTCTCCACCCTCTTTGCGTTCAGTCTTGATCTTTTGGTATTTAAAATTCAGCACCGTCCCTAAACTGAACAAAAAGTACACCATGGTTTGTTTGTAGTGTTCAACGCGGAGACTCTCGAGTTTCTATTTGCGTTTATAAAACCGTCGCCTCGAAAATCTAGACACTACAATAGAATCACGTGGGCTTCGTTTTAGACAGGTATGACCGAGAATCTTTGGTCACAAAGATATTTTGACCCTGCAAATTCAGGTTAAAATTCGAAATCTAAACATATCTACACTCTAACACAAATTTAATAGCAATTCACTGGATCCATTATGTATGTGACGAGAGTCGGGTTTCCCGATTCTGTCGGACACTTCTTTTCAATCGGTTCTCCATACTATTTCCAAACAGTTAACAAAATTATATATACGCAATGTCGTTACAAACAATATGACTGACGAAAATACTGATTAACTATAGTTAGCTAATAGCTTGTTGCATCTTGTTTTAACCAAATGTGTGAGGTGTTCAATAAGAAATTATTTCAATAAATATTAATCCTTTGCCTAAAAGGAAACCAGACTACACTTGCAAACAAAGTTGTTGAATAAGTAAATTTGTTTCATTTTTCGAGTCAAACATAGCTTATTATCCTTCATTGGAACGAGCTCATGTTTGCGGCAACATGAAAACATAATGAAAATTGAATGGCATTTTTTTGTGAATAGCGCTGGCTGGTTTGGCCGTTAGTTTACAGTTTATCAAACAGTTAATTAGTTGACGCCGATTTTCTCACGTCGACAATATTCCGAGCCTCGCGAAGCTGAGAACTCCTTTCTTCACACTTATTCAGATCAGGTATTAAAATGTCCGGGGCGTGTGGACTATTATTCATTGAGTGCCACTATTTTGGCACAGTCATCGGCATGACATGCAATAAATATTAAAAGTTATATGGTGTGTCGCTAGCTGATACATACATATCAGTGAAGTGATCTGGGTCGTCATATCACGTCGAGTTGAGGACTTCAGATGGCCGGATCAACGAGCTCCGGCGATCTGACCTCCTCAGCGAGCGAGACGTGATGCGACGACCCAGATCACTTCCCTGTAGCGATAAAAGGTTTATTATATGACGTACAGTTCAACATCGCATGCCAACGCTAGCATTAACAATTCCTACAATCTTTTTTGGTAAATTGGATTGAAGTAAAAAAGAACTATTTTGTTTACACTTCTTTTGTAACAGGTAACAAAGTGAACAGTCAACTTTCTTTTTGAATCCGTGTTTCAATTCTTGATTTTCAGTCAGAATCACTCTCTATGACACACATAGTGCGCCTCTTCAGTGGACTAGGACGTCCGTAGTAATTGCTTATCGAAATTTGGCAATTGTTCAATGAAGTATTTTCGAACATACTACGGACTGCGTGTTTATCGTGTCACTTGATTTAACTGAATTTCGAGAAGTGGAGATTTGTTGTTTACAACTGCCGTAAATAGTCCGTCATGCTATAGTGATACGGAATCGGATTCCACAGTGTGGATTTTCCGGGGACCAGGAAAAAATCGCCAAACAGTAGTGATATTTCGCGGTTAAATTACATAGTCATACAATAAATTTCTATAGAATGCGACGAGAGTTCACATCAGGTAAGGTGAAACCGAACTTGACAGGAACACTCAGAACTTTGTATGGAAATGTATCAGCTAGCTTAGCGAGAACTATCTGACGTTTATATTTTATATATCGCTATTGACAGTAAGGAGTAGAATCATCAACGGTAACTGGCACCGGAGACATTAAACATTAATGTTTTCCATGGTGGCATTAAACAATCGGAGCTGTTTGAAGTGCGATATTTGTTTACAAAATTTATGAAATACCCTCACATACATTTACTGTCATTACCACTTAGAAGTGGTTAACAAAACATTTTTAAATGTTCAAAAAATGTCTTTTAATCTGTTGAGTAAACTGTAAAGAGAAGGTTCGCTTCAGCATAAAAAAGAGACACAGTCGTAAAAACAACAAATAAATTTTGGGACTAGAAATAACATTTTTGTCCATTTTTTAAATATTTAATGTTTTAAATAAAAGAATGCATTTCCTTGAAAATATGTTTGGTATTTAAATTCTTTTATTTGTTTTAATTCAAATAGTATCAAGTGAGTTACCTGATACGATGAAACGCTTAGTTGGTATTGAATAAACTAACTGCGAGGCATTCAAATATATATACTGAGTCAAAAAAGAAAGTATAATAGAAACAAATGTGACAAAATAGCATGAAGGATGAAATATAATAATTCTAATGTTGCATATTTGTGGACAAGAAGTCGTGCAAAGAGTTTAATGACATGCTGTTGTTGTCCACCCAAACGTATACAATTTTGCTACAGATTTCAAAATAGCACGTGCTACCCAAGAATGTCAAATTGAATGGGTGACCAACGATTTTCTTTGTGTTATTTTGTGTCAGAGAGCCTGGGTTATTGAGAAAAAACACTAGTTTTTGTCTTCCGACATTTTACAAAATGCCAAGTTAACGGACAATTAGAGGTTGCGTGCCATTGGTATGCATGAGGCTGGGATACCTCCAGCTGAGCTCGTTGATGAGTTCGGAGTAACGGTGGCCACTATTTACCTGTAGAACCACTGGATCTAATGCCGACCGACTGCGTTCAGGTCGACCATGAGTTACAAGCCCTGCACAAGACCAACACATCAGGTCGTCTCACTTGCGGGATCGCTTCCTTCGGTGACGAGGACAGCAGCAAGTACTCCTTGTAGAACTAAGAACAGAATCGGAGCACAAACTGTCCGCAACAGACTCGGTGACCACGGCATCAGAAGTAGACGTCCATACCATGGACCAATCCTTACCCAACGTCATCGTCCCGTCAGAATGGAATGGGTACGTCAGCGTGTTCGCTGGACTCAGCAGCGTTGGAGCACAGTTCTTTTTAGTGATGAATCACGATTTTGTCTACAGCGCGCTGATGGTAGGGCAAGAGTGTATCGCCGACGAGGAGGACGGTTTTCTGATGCTTGCATGCGGGAATCCGACCGTTTCGGTGGGGGTAGTGTAATGGTTTGGGCGGGGATTTCCTTGCACCATGAAACGCAGTTGATCTTCATCGATGGCAATCTGCATGGACAGCGATATTCTTAACACTGTTGTTGTACCGTTGTTCAAAGCTAACGTCGGATTGCAGTTATTCCTGCAAGACAATGTCCGATGCCACGTGGCGCGTATCTGTCGTGATCTTCTTGAGGAGCAGAGCATCGAACTTCTTCCCTGGCCCCCACTTCCGCCAGATTTGTCGCCAATCGAGCATATTTGGGATAAATGGGACCATCGGGTACGACTTCATGATGTTAGGCGATTTACGTAATGCCCCAAGGCAGGAGTGGAACGCAGTACCACAGGGTGACATCCAGAGACATATCAGGTCCATGTGCCGTCGATGTCTTGCCATCCAAGAGGCAAACGGTGGACATACACGCTATTGACTGCATGTGTGAACTTTTCATTTCACCCCATGTCTGAATTGCAACGTCTTGGCGTGACGTTGGCAAAGGTAAGAAATTGTAAATATGAAATCGAAATATGAATTTACAATAATTTGTTTGGGATTAAAGTCGATAATACTAAAAAAATGCTCCCCGAAGTTTATTGTACTTTCTTTTTGGACTATATATAACGAGCAAACCGGAGAGGAATTCTACTACTATTAAGGATTCCAATTCTAAGTACACTGCCTGTTGTCAAGGACCTTGCTCAAGACGAGCATTTCCTTTTTTGGACATAGAAATAACCAAACAGAACTTCGAAAAATCTCTTGAAAGGTAGCGCTGTGTTCTGTTTGTCTAACGCGCTAGTATATTCCGTGGCAATTTCTAAAAAGTGTACAGTACACCGAAATGGTGAACGGTTATTTTTAGAACCCTCGTTAGATAAAACTATCGGGACTAGTACAGTACCTCTCCGCCAATCAGCAGAAGAAAAAGTCACGCGGCATATAATATCTAATAAAGACGCTAAAGTAGTGTAGGGGAGACACTCTGTCGCCTTTGATATTTTTGTGCACCCTGTCGCATTTTGTGTTGTTCTTATCGACAATTTAGTCCCAAAACGTTCCATTGGAATAACACAAATGCAGCCAGAGTGCATCAAAACCAAAGGCGTCAAAGTGGCTTTCCTATACTACTCGTTTCTGTGTTTATAAATACCGAACGTTCATATGATAGCGGAACTCGAATGATTCCACAGTTTGTACTGATATTTGCGAAAAGAGTTGAATACATTGGACCTGGCCTAAGCTTTCAGGCCACTATTTTATTCTGTTAGGAATTCGAAGCTGTTATGGGTCATTTGTTTACCAACTTTCGTGGAGTGTGCGTGCAGACTGCCCTTGATTTAATGTGGTATCCTTTTACTCACGGGAATATCCACATATTTCCGCGTGCTTCGGGTATAGATATTTCAAACAATGGGTATTTAAATACCTTGATTTCAGGGAGATATTAACGCAATTTGTGGAATTACGCGGTGTAATAATCAAATTACTGGTTTAATGAGTCTTCATACATACTCATTAAGTAAACAAACGAGTCAATTAGTATTGGTAAAGTCATTAAATATTTATTCGGTCAACCAAGTCTCGAATGGGAAATATTTCTTGTGTAGATTCAAAGAAAATGGCTGTTCATGGTATTTTTAAATTCCATCTTGTGGAATATTTCAGTTGGGCGGAAAAGCGAACCGCTGGTTCGCTTTTGCGAGGCAAATGAAATATTCCGCACGAGTAAATCTAAACATAAGCGATTGACTTTTTAAGGGATTGGACCCATGCCACAACAGTGTCGAATTCCTTACAGAACTTGCTTGGTGGCTTGAGTGCCTGGATTATGGCCGAGCTTTTTGGAAGTTACCTGCTAATCTACCCAATGAGTCTTTTAGATTTCACTATGAACTGATATGTTGCACATTTTAGCAGCATGTGACGTAAAATACGATAAAAGATAAATAAATCGCACGAGAAGCAAACTGCGCTATCTGTAAAAAAATACTCCACAATGACATAGATACTTCAAGAATAGAATTATATTGGAATAGCGGCTCAAAAATCATTAAATGATGTCACTGGATGTGTTTTTATTTCATTCGACGTCACCTTTGCCAAGGATTATAATTTCGCGTTATAATACAACTGCTTACATCAAAAAACTATTTATTGAATTGAACGTAAATTGCATTTTACTGAATGTTTGTGCTTCACCTCTTTTAAAGACTGAGTTCATTCGTCAGAAAATGGTCAGCTGATGTGATGAAACCTGTTAACCAATGGCATAAGCTTTTTTGTAGAACCACATAAATACAACCGTTTATGGGTTTGGCATTGTTTAAGGTCCACATATAGTGCGTACATTGAATATTGTCGAATCCGTTCAGGGGCGCATTCATCAGTACTGGGAATGGTGGTGCGCGGTGACGTATTATTTCCACTGTCGCGTAGAGGTTTTCGCCGATGCAGACAACAGCGTGACTGAAACGTTCAGAGCGTGCAAAATCGGAAGAGTTTACGAATAAATAGGAGAGGGGAATGGACGACGCGTTGAAGGAACCGAATCGTATTTATTATTTCAATGCAGGCCTACACTCCAACTTTTGCAACTCCCCGAAAACTATTACCGGAATTTTTGTCATTTTTTCCGAGGAGATGCGAAAGTTGTAGTTTTGTCCTACATAGAAATAATACACGGTATTCAGTTTCTCCAACACGCTTCCAGTCACTTACAAACATAGTTCCTATTATCGTTCGATTCGGCTCTATTTGAAATTCGCTTCGACTTCGAAAACCTAGCTTGATTCGATTCGATTCGAACCGTAAATTTTCGCCTCGCAGGTCTATAAGTAAACAGGAGATAAAATTTCGTAAAGTTTCCTTTTAAACTGTCATTGGTGATGAATGTGATATTATTGCCTTCGTTAACCCTTTACCCAACGAATCGGCCGCATCCACCCGCGTAATATGCAAATTCAGCAGTTGAAAAAATATTATTTTTCAAAAAATTTCAACAAAACCATATCATGCAACACATCGTTGGAACGAGCTCGTCGAGCTCGTTCCAGCGGGGGGTCACATGATATGGTTTTGTTGAAATTTTTTGAAACATTTCAAAAAATGATATTTAAAATAATAAATTTTGGTATCGTCTTCTTTGGGTAAAGGGTTAAAAACAAACAATACATAACATACATTTAGACCAGTGGACACACTAAAACATAAATTATTTATCATTTTGATACAATGGCTCGTTTGGGGTTAAGCAGACAACGGGACACAAAATTCTTGCTATCTACTTTATAGAGGAGGTAGATTTTCCCTGTGTGGCGGTGACTGTCGTTGCGTCGTGTAATATTACTATTGAAATGTAGCTGCAACAGCACGCCAATATATGTTATATAGATAGAAAATGGAACTAGCACCAGTTCGGGGCAGCGGATTGTTTTGAAATTCCTCAAAAAGTTCAATTATGGAAAAGGAAAATGACAAGTGTTTGAAAAGCTTCTTGAAATAGGCTGAAGCTGAATAATTTCGTACAACTCCCAACCACAGAAAAAACAGTTTAGTTTGTCTTCAGGGTTGTAAGATGAACACCAACAATTGGATTTATTTTCATCTTTTTCAAAGGCAAGAAGCGAGCTCTCCACATCTACTGAATGCCCATGCGAATTCTCAAGTTACTGTATTTAGGATGTTGTTCCGATTGAAAAAGTCCTGAAACTCTTTTGGGCGAAGAAAAATGTTCATGCTAAAATACCGCCAGGGTTCAAAAGTGAAAACTCAACTCTGAAGTGAACGGACAGAGTTGAGACTTAACGGCGGAAATACCTCAGTGCGCCGTCTTGTATTCTCGTATATATATATCGGAATGTTGGTTGGCAAATAACATGGACTGTTGTATTTTATTGCACACCTGTTCTATGAAATCCCATTCTACAGTAATACTAAACCATGCGGAAAATGAAAATCCGTTCCGCACACATGTATGGAACAGAAATCGTTGACAGACTATTTTTAAATAGAAGCGAAATTTCACTGGAATTTTCTACAAATCGTGCAACGTAATTACAATTGGAATCACTAGCGATAGCGAAAAATAGTAACACGGGTTCCCCTCACAAATTTCGTTGGCGATAAAATGTGTTCTTTTTGCTGATAGATTGTACCTAAATTCCAATGTATTCTACGTGCCTACTGGCATATAGAACACATTGGAACTCTGGGGACGAGTTGTCAGTTGAATTGCTGAGTGTCCTTCTAATAAAAGGTTTTTTTTTATAAAACGTGAAGGCGTGTAATAAACACAGAACGACACAACGTGTGAATGGGATAATCGATACGGCACTTAAGCCATCGCAGACGGATAAAACTCGATGCCCGCGCTAGTACTAATGCCATATCGACTAACCCATTCACACGCGTGTGTCTTTCTGTGTTTGTATATTGCTGATATCGTTACTAGATGTCTTGCAACTTAGTAACGAATTTCGAATGTATTGAATGAACGACAGTCTACACAGTACTACGCTCAATGAACCTAGCGAGCTGAGCGCACCAAACAATGGACTACAGCCACATCATGTCAGGATAGAAGGTTATGAAGTGACTCGAGACGATCTCGCCGTCACAGCTCCATCCCTCTGATGTGCTTCAATTAATTCCTGTCGGGCACCTTATGGAATTTTAATTATTGCCAAAAATAAGTTTTATGTGGAATTCCATGCAGGTTGTTATGGTAGAATGAAATGAAGCCAAATCGTAACGTTTGTTTCAGACCAGCCGGGCCAAAATCTTTTCACAGACTGAAAAAAGTAAACAGATCCACCATAGTGTGGATTTTAAGACGTCCACCATAAGCAGAACTGAAAATAACCTAAGAGCACCAATCGTAATGGAATGTCAGTAGGTAATAAATGCGGACTCTGGACCATTTGTACACGATTTTGTACATGTACACGAACATCGATGTACACCTCCATAGGATTTAGTGTTAAAATCGTGTAAAGTACACGAAAATGTCGTTTTTTATGGTGGTACAGAATCCGCTTGCGGATTCTGTACCACTGGATTCTATATACATGTCGCTCAAGAGTGAAAAAAATGTATGAAATTTTAAGAAAATGAGGTCGATTGTCTGGTCTAGAATCCGCAAATGGGTTTCCCCCATAGGATTTAGTGTTAAAATCGTGAGCAAAAAACGTGGTGCGGATTCTGTACCAGCATCAAAAAAGTGGTTTGCGGATTCTGTACCATCTGTATCTGTACACGATTTTAACACTGAATCCTATGGAGGTGTACAGGGAAACCCATTTGCGGATTCTACATCAAAAATCGACTTCTGTACGGTACATGGGAAAAAGGTGGTACTGAACCCGCAAAACCACTGCCACGTTTCCCGATCGTAAGTAGGGGAATACCCATAGTGGATTTTTCCAAACTGAACAGACTACTATTGGACACTCCCATTTCTGACGTAAGTGGGGGGAATACCCATAGTGGGATTTTCCAAACTCAACAGAAAAAAACCCTAAGTTTTTTGGAAAATCCCTACTGTATAAACCTCACTGAGAACGCCATTTGTCACGCTCGAAATGTATTACGGGTTTTTATTCAAATGAGCGTCAATTGTCAGTTAAATAGTTTAACTGAAAAAACTATTCTATAGATGAAAGCGGAAACAGTTCAAAAGATTAATTGATATGATTTAAACGCGTTTTAAAAGCGTTACATTACTGATGTGTTTACTTGTGATTTTGATTATTCGAGTTTTCCTTATGGTGAGAATAAGCGCGGTTGCAATTTAACACTTTCGAGAGCAAAACTCATTTAGAGACGTTTATTTTGTAAATGTTTTCTTCTCAACTGAAATAGGTTTTGAGGCGAGGAAATAAAAAAAGTGAATGATATATATATAGGAGAGAAAAAAATATAAATAGTTATTTAAAAAAAATAAAAATATAAAATCGAATAGATAATAAAAAATACGTAAATCATGAGCGCTTCCCAGACTATTAGAACAAGATTTCTTTTAAAAATGCTGATGAGAGCCTACGCATTCTGCGTGAACGAACAACTAGGTCGCCTCTTGTTAGAACGATGCGTCGGAGTCGGGATCACCTAGACTTCGATCACGAGAATCATTCGTGTCTGACGATGGAAAGGGAAGATATGGTCGTCAAGTATTTCGAACCGGCGTTCGAACGCGTTCAAGAGATTACTCTTCTGTAAGGATCGAGACAAGCCCACAGTTTCGGAAGAACTGAAATTGGCGCGTAGAAGTCTGACTTTAGAAGACAAGGGATGCATCATGAAATTATTGTTCAATGAAGCATACGTCCAAGTTTTTCCCGTTGATATAAAATAAGGGAGAATAGAAAATAAAAAATAAATACACACATAAATTGTTTTATCTAATATTAGAAAGAAAAAAAACACAAAAATGAGAACCAGAAATAAATTGTATCCGACGTTAGATGACGACGAGGACGAGAAGCCGAACGGCGTTTTGCCGACGGCACTGTCGCTAGAAGAAAAAGAAAGAGGAGAGAGGTATCGCATCTATCAAATCACTAGAATCCGAGCGTATCTAACTCGAGAGAGAGATTCTCGTCGTTCTCTCGAGAAGAAGTATTCGCGTTTCTTGAAATTCGTCAACGCGGTCGACACGACAATCATCACGATTTCCATGGGTTTACACGCGGCCGGCATCGGATTGTTGTCGACCGCGGTCGGCATTCCGATCGTGTTGACCGTAGAAGGAGTGGCTCTCGCCGCCGGATTGTTTAGCACGCTCGGAAACTTTTTGAGTAGGAAATTATATCTGAAGGCGAGGAAACACGACAAGATTCGCGTCTTGGCCGACTCCAAGATCGACATGATATCCGAAATGATCTCGATGGCGTTGAAAGACGGTAGGATATCGGACGGAGAATACTTCACGATATTGGGCGAGAAAACGAAATACGAAGCCATGAAAGAAGCCGTGAGAATCAAGACTCGTCAGATCATCAAGGAAGAGATAAAGGATTCTCTCGTGGAAAAAGGGAGGAAAGAGGCCAGGGAGGAATTCAGTAGGATGATAGTACTCAAGAGCAGCGATTGAAAAAAAAATATATATTATAAGAACAGAATTTTAAAAAAAAATATTAAATTTATATATAAAATAAAAACGAAATTAATTTAAATAACTCTCAAAAAAAATGTATTGCGTAAAGTGTAAGAGAGTTACCGAGACGAGTAATTCTCGAGAAGTATGAACTAAAAACGAAAGACAGATGTTTCGCAGAATTTGCAATGTTTGTTGTTCTATCAAGACTCGATTCGTAAAAAAAAAGAACGCGAGCAAAGGTAAAGCCATCGTGAATAAAATGATCAATAATCTACCTTTCGAAATGCATCTGCCTGGTCACAGTTTCACGGGACCTGGAACGAAATTGAACAATAGACTCAACGCCGATCTGACTCCTAAATCTTGGAGCAAACCTGTGAATAGGGTGGACGCGGCCGCGTATGATCACGATCTGTGCTACGCCGGACATCCCGACACCAAGACTCGCAACGATGTCTGCGATAAAAACATGTTGGGGAAATTGAGAGGTATATCGAATCCGACCAGGAGAGAGAAGATAGAACGTTCGCTGGTCGGCAATCTGATCGGTGCAAAACGTCGATTCGGATGGGGTGTTCAAAAAAAAAAAGCGCATCTGAAAAGAAGAAGAAACGATTATTGACGAGCGAATTGACTGAGGAGTTACACAAACCCATCGTGCGTAAATTTCGAAAGAGAAGGGTGTTCGTGAAGGGTTTGGATGATATTTGGTCTGCCGACTTGGTCGACATGAGATCGTTTTCGAGGTGGAACGAGGGTGTCAAATATCTATTGATGGTCATCGACGTGTTTTCCAAATACGGTTGGATCAGAGCTTTGAAGAATAAATCGGGACCTTGCGTCGCCGAGTCTCTGAAGAGCGTGTTCGACTCGTCTTCTCAAAAACCGAATAAATTGTGGGTGGATAAGGGAAAGGAATTCTACAACAAGCACGTTCATCGATTGGTCGACCTCTACTCGATCGAAAATGAAGAGAAAGCCAGCGTGGTGGAACGTTGGAATCGAACGATGAAGGAAAAGATGCATAGATACTTCACGGCGAATTCGACCAAGAAATACATATACGCTCTGAACGGTCTCGTTAAAGATTACAACAACACGCGACACAGATCGATCAAGATAACTCCCGCGGAAGCTAGCGATCCTCGAAACGAAAAACGGGTCTACGCGAATCTATATCCTGAGAGATCTAAGATCAGGAAGAAGTCTAGAACGCCGAAATTTGCGGTCGGCGATCGAGTGAGAATCTACGCTTATAAGAAGCACTTCGAAAAGGGTTATACTCCTCGATGGACCTCGGAAATCTTTGTGATAATCAAAATATTTCACACCGATCCGGTGACTTACGAAATCGAAGCTTTGGATGGAGAAGAGATCATCAGAAAGTTTTACGAACAATAATTACAGAAGACAAAGTTTTGATAAAGAAAAACGAAATTTCTTTTATTTACTCTCTTCAACATTTTCTTGTTTACACATATATATATAGGAGAGAAAAATAATAATAAAAAATAATTAAAACTATTTTTCGATAAAAAAGCAAGCTAATTAATAAACAAAAAAACAAAAACCCTTTAAAAATGGCAAATATACTAGATATAGCACAAAGCATAGTGAAAGATGAAAGTATTCAAGAATATGATGTTCATGAATACGAACCGGTAACCGGAACGAGTTTGAACAATGCGGGAGAGATAAGAATCAACGTCGAAACTCACGATCTATTCGTCCATCCTAGCGCGAGTTACATAGTGGTGCAGGGATGTCTCACCAAGGAAGATGGGAGCGACTACGCCGACGACGACATGGTTACTCTAGCTAATAATGGCATCATGCATCTATTCAGTAATATAAAATACATGCTATCCGGACAAGAGATAGAATCTGTGTTTCATCCCGGCCATCCACCACGATGTTCGGACTCTTGACGTATCCGGATGATTTTTCGAAATCCAGAGGATTTAATCAGTTGTGGATGAAAGACACCGTCGGCCCTGCTAGCGCCGGCGCCGCCGCGATATTCGACTACGTCGTCAAGACGTCCAGACCTCAAGGAACGTTTTCATTCAGGATACCTTTGAAACACATCTTCGGATTCGCGGACGATTACAACAAGATCGTGTACGGATTCAAACACAATCTGACGTTGATTCGAAAAGGAAACGACGATGCAATAGTGAGACTCCCTGTGACCGATGCGGGTAAGTTAACTCTACAGAAGATATCGTGGTTCATTCCGCACGTGGAACCTTCGGTCGTGGAAAAAACTCATCTCTACAAGATCATAGAATCCAAGAGTAAATTACCTGTGGGATTTAGAATGAGACAGTGCGACATGGCTAGCATTCCACCCTCCACGAATCACTTCGATTGGAGATTGACAGTGAAATCCGCTTCTGAGAGACCGCGTTTCATCGTGGTTGCATTTCAGACTGATAAGGATGGGTCTCAGGAAAAGAATGCATCGCTGTTCGATCACTGCCATTTGAGAAACATGCAAGTGTTTCTGAACGCCACGAGATATCCAGCAATCGATTACAATGCATCGTTCGACAATAACGATTTCTGCAGACTGTACGGCAACGCCGCTGATTTTAGAAAGAAGTATCACGGTCTAGATGAATTGATGAGCAACCCTAACATATCTCCCGGCGAATACAAGTCGATGTATCCCATGTTCGTATTTGACGTCAGTAAACAGAGTGAACGACTCAAGAGTAGCGTCTTAGACATTCAGATCAAGATGCAATTCGATAGGAAAGTGCCGAGAAAAACCGTAGCCTTCGCCCTGGTCCTGTCGGATAGAGAATTACAATTCGAATCGGATGGAAATAAGATGCCAATCATTCGATGAGAGACGTGTGTGAAAAAAAATATATATATAAAGAAAAATTTTTAAAAAAAATATTATAAAAATGAATGATAAAGAAAGAGAATACTTAAGAAGAAACAGACGTGTTTTGATTAAAAATATTTCGCAAGATTCGTTAGCAATAATTCTAGACACTTTATTCGAAACAGAACCTTTGATATTGACCGATTATATGAGACGTGAAATCGAAAGTAAAATCTTGATAGAAGATAAGACCAGAAAACTTTTAGACACGTTGACGTATAGAGGACCGACTGCTTTTCGAGAATTTATAAAAGCTCTTCGAAATGCTAAATGTCGACGCGTGTTTCGAGATAGGTGATCCAATTTCACAAGATGAAACATTATGAGAAATAACGTATTAAAACAAAACCAAAATAAAAGTAATGAGATCTAGAGAGATTGAACATCTTTCTAAATCTCATTACTTTTTTTTTTTGTTTTTAATAATCACTCATTATTTTTTTTTTAATTAATTATTTCCACACATTCACTGTTTGTTCAATGGATCTAGTTCGATCAGTAGACTCACCATGGAACTGGCGGCTTCGGGATTATTGGTTTTCATAACGAAATTAATCCTGTCTCCGGCGTTCACTTTGAGAGGCGTGCCGAACATGCTAACATTCGCGTCTTGATTCTCAGTCTTTTCAACGCTGTATTTCTTATCGCTCTCTACTCCATTCACCACGAGATTGACGACCGCTCTGTTATTCAAATCTGAGGAAGCCAGAGCCATTCGAATGATTTCACCTCCCAACGGCATGGGATATCCCACCTGACCATGTTTCAATCCGCTACCTCCGTTTCTGAAAGACCACTCGGTTTTTCCCTCCTCTAATGTGCCGGCCTCCTCAGCCCACACGGTGATCAATTTTCTAGCAAATCAGGGTGCAAGCGTCCGTCATGTTCACGGGACCCGGTAGATTCGTGAGCGCGTGTCCACCCATGTCTAGTTTACCTTCCATGATGTCGCCCTTTCTCCAGACCGAGTTGTCGTCCACGTACTTCCTGCTGACCGCGCTGGAATCGAATTCGGGATCGTGATTGAGTCCAAATAAATTCTCACCGTTCATGTTGATACCACACTCCATGGTTCTGCCAGATTGTTTGTTCAGGTAGAGATGGTCCACTTGCGATTCTACATATTCTTGTGATTGTATCATGGCAGAATCTACGTAACCCTTGTTGACCGCGGTTGAGTCCGCATCCGTGTCATCGACCTTTGACAGATTCAATATCTTGTTGAATCCCGCATTCAGATCTGATTTCATTTCTCGTCTGTCAGACTTTCTCTGTTCCAGATCTACGTAGTGTTTGGTTGCCGCGTCCTTGGGATTCGTGGGAGTGGCCACATTCGTTATCTTGTTAGAATTGGCGTTCAATTCCGAGTGCATCGTTTTCTGAATGTATCTATTTCTCAGGTGTTCGCTGAATTGCGCGTTAGAGTCATCAGCGTATTTCTTGGTCGTGGCATCGGTGGGATCTAGGGGATTTGTGACGTTCACCAAACAGTTAGATTTCAGATCGAGATCATCGGTCATGGATTTATCCACATAATTATCTAGCATGATTCGTTCGAAATCCACGTTCCCCCTGTCGACGTATTTTTTAGTCGCAGCATCTGCAAGATCTAGCGGCTCGGGAAGATTGTAGAGCTTCTTATCGTTCATGTTCAAAGGTTCCTCTCGAGGTTCGTATCTCCGAACATAATGTTCGTCCAAGTTGGCAACGTCGTAACCATCACCGACTTTGCGTGTCTTCCTCTTCTTTTTTGGTTGACTTTCATCGTCACTTCTACCAAATTTATCGACTGGCATGTTGTTTTGAGATTTTTGTTTTTAAAAATATATTTCAAACGCAATTTATTAAAAAATGAATTATTTCACTTATTTTTATTTTTTCGTTTTCCATTTGATTAAAATTTTTTTAATAATTTTTTTACCTTTATATACTATAAAAAAAATCTCTCTCTAATGTAAATCATTGAGAATGTCTTGAAACCGATCTCCTTCAGACCATCTCTTGAGAATGTAGAGACACAGGTGACCGCAAAACACTTGATCTGGCGATTGCACTCGTTCTGTGTTGTAATGAACCATCAATTTGTTGAAATAGTTCTTTATTTCTTTCGGCGGTGAGATTCCGGAGCTGTCGAAATAATAATTCTTCTTCTTCCCGTTCTTGAACCACGCCACCCTGTGAGTGCCTTCACCCGATAAATCGTCTAGATTTAAAATTCCGCATTCCGATTGTCGAGGTCTTCTCTTCGACAAGGCATCTCTGGAAAAAACGCCTAAAAAATCTTTGATTTTCAAATCCTTCGCTGCATTCGACAGATCGATGTTGGATAGGGGTTCGTTAGGTAAGACGACACCTTCTACGGATATCTCTATTTTCATATTCATAAATGTGTATATATTTTTTTAAAATTTATTTATTTTATTATAATTCACTAAAATGATGTTATTTTTTTATTTTTTTTATTTTTCTTTTTAAACTAACTCTCTCGATGTCTCTATCGATTTCCATAATCTTGAATCCGTCTAATTCCTCTTGATTTTCTGGAATCCTATCATCCTTAATCATATCTGGAATCCTATCATCCACAATCATATCTGAAATCCTATCATCTAAAATTAGATCCAAAATCCAATGTCCGCGTGCCAAAGTGCTTATTTTATCATCTAACACGAATCTCTTATCGTCGTCGGCCGTCAGCGAAATCTTGTTGACTGTTTCGGTATACAAGTCGTGATTTTCGATTCAAATCGATTTCATAGTCTTATACACTGGACCACTTCCTAACAGACAATCTTTATACTCTTGGAAAGAGAAGTTTTTCTTCACCACGCAAGCTTTAACCCCTTTACACTTCTTGATCTCTTCATTTTCTAGACAATAAGCATACAGTTTGGGACTCAAGCCCACGAATTCGAGGATTTGTTTACCACCGCTCTCATCCTTAAATTTACCTAACACCTTCTTGTTGTCGTTCGATTGAATGTTGGACGGGTGATCAATGGGATAATTGCTTGTGTCGAACCACGCGGCCACGTCCGGAGATATATCTTGGTAGACATCTTTCGTCTCTACCTCGTAAACTAAACTGTCCGTGTCGGTGAACAGTAGTTTGTCTTTATCACCAAATTTTCGTTTGATGTAATCGTAGTGAAACTCGTACATCAATCGCTTGCTGATATCTAAGATGATCGGTCCGAGATAATACGGTTTGTCGAACTTCAGGTGCATCTTTTGCATGTGAACGGCAACTAGATTTTTGTCGAATATGGTTCGGTGTTTGTAATTGGGTTTCGACACTAATTTTTTTGCTCTTTTCTCAGACGTCACGAGTCGAATGTCGGTTCTCTTCATGATGTTTTCCATCGATTTACCGTACATGCAGTTGTTCATGAGTTTGAAGAAATCTTTTTCAAAATCGTTCTCGGCTCGAATTCTGAGATTCGTGTTGAGATTGATGTATTTTTTCATCCAAGGCTCTTCGTTGAATCGAATGATGTGATGTATGTTGACTAAATGCATCCCGTAATCGACGTATTGTTTCAAATTCTCACTGTAGACGACCTAGTTACGTTTGTTAGATAAATTGGGAATGAGTTTTTCCTCATCTCCTTCGTTTGGTTCCATTCATTCGGGAGCCAGCGGATAATCGTTGTGTAGATCATGTAATTCTTCCGGATAGTTCAAATCGACTTCTAAAATGCAAGGATAGTCTCTCCATTTTAGCATCTCTTCCTGTTCCATTACCCATTCGAAATTTCCAATCGGTAAAGGATGACTCATAGCCCAACCATACAGATTATTAGTGTCCCAATACTGTATGTATTAATTCGACCGTTTCGAATCGAAACCTTCTTTCATGTAGGGATTGTTAGCTTCAGAATATCTGTGGGAGATCATCGAGACGCCACCTCTCGCAGCCCTTTCGAACATGAACAACATGTCCACGTCAGATAATAATTCCAACTGGACTTCAGTGGTCTTCAACAGAGCGTCCCACGCCAGACTGGGTGCGGTGAAATACCAAGCGGGATCCAGATCGTAATTTCGATGACAAACGTCTCGAAAATTTTCGAACACGTCTGCCAAGAGTAGAACATCAGTCTTTAGATATAGATCATGATAATCTCTCATGGTTTTCATATCGAATGATTTCCACACGTTTTTAGTGTGTTCGTAATTCTCGTCGGAAATGTTGGATTCGTATAATTTTGAATAAAAATCTTCTTTCGAAAGTAGTGCGGTGTTGGCGAATCTCTTTAGATCGTTCATGTAATCATAAGGATAGACTCCTTTCCTCAACATAACATCTACTCGTTGTCCAAAATGTTCGCTCGTGATTTTAAATTTATCCTTGCTCATGTTATCGACTAATTTTTCCAGAGCAGTCAACATGAATTTAAAACTGTTGATGACACGTATGCTTCTACGAATGAATTTCGTTTTTTCTTTCAACGTCTCTCCGTCGATTACTCTTTTCTTCTCCATGAGCTTCCATTTCGTGAAGGAAATGTATCTTTCTTTGCTGTTCACGATGCAATGTAATTCTTCGTGGGGGGTGCCGAGATTTTTCACGAACAGATGACTGTCATAACCCGAGAGATTGTGAAATATCACTGGATAGAAAACGGCATCTCGATATTTTAAATTATGCTTGCTGTGAGCCGGACCGCGATACAGACCCGTGTAATGATCGTGGTCTCTGACCTTCTTATTTTCCTCTGAATTCTCATCAAACGATTGTCTGCATATGTGACATTCGGTGGCTCTGTTATTTTCGTCCTGCTGCTATCGCATGATGATCATTTTCGCCAGAGTTTTGAATTTATCGTATAACATTTGAATTTTCGATTCTAACTCTTCCACGAACCTTTGAGCCACGTCGTCGTCTTCGCACTGTTTCGTGTAGGTGAAGGGACCCATGTTGTGTTGCGAGTCAAAAGCGCATTTCACGTAAATGCAATAACCCGAAGGTGTGTGTTTTTGATATCTTTCGACGTAACTTTGAAGAGCGTTGGGTTGGCAGGAACTCATTTTCATGGTGAAACATTCGAAATCGGCATACACGATGAATGGTACTTTTAACCTTCTATTGCGATTTTCAAACTTCATGATGGTGTTGGGTTTGGGCATTTCGATGGTGACACCTTGATTTTCGTTGCAATATTCCTGATGTTTCGCTAACGATTTTTTGCTGTGAAACATGTTCATGCAGTTGCAACATAAACATATCTTTCCTTTATGTTTATTATTTTGTCTCGACAGTAATCGGCTCGGATTTTTAACCCAACAATAATGACGATTGTCACCATTCGAAATCAATAATGAAATAATCGTCTTTTCTGTTTCGAGATACGAAGTCTGTCTGAGAGGATAGATCATTCATTTTTCATCGTCGTATCCTAAGACGTTCACTGCTATGGTGGGATTTTGAACCTTGAAACGTTCGATGTGTTTTAACTGCATTGGAAAAGTCACTATGGTCCAATCAAGATTTTTAGAAGTCTCCTCGTAACAAGAAACTCTATCGGAGTGCATTTTGACAGGGTATAAAGCGGAAGTGACTGCCCATTTAAAACACTGATCATCTTTATTTCTCACATTGACCACGGAGTGTTTTTTAGCTAAGAAATATGGTAATTCCATGTAGGAAGACCCTTTCAATGAATCGTTTTTAGTTATATGAATTTCGAGTTTCAACACCTCATTGAACGTCCAATTACTACCTTCATGTTGATAATTCGCGAGAGACATCAACATCTTGTCTTTCATCTTTTCGAAAACATCCAATAAATCTGAACCTTGAAGTACGGGTTCGACGTTAGATCTGAAATATGCATTTTTCACGATGCTCACGATGCTCTCGCCAGACTTCACATCGATTTTAATCATCACGCAATGGAGTATCATCTTAATTTTTTGTCCCACATTCAAATCCAATACTTTTTTCTTCACCCGTTCCATAAACAATTTTGGATCGATTTTCTTGAACGAGGGAACCACATCAAAAGTTTTAAAAATGCCTTTGATTGCACTCTCCCGTTCTATGGGCTTCGATTGGAATACTTCCGTGACGAGTCGTGCTACATATTCTTCTCCTTTCCCTTCGTCGATTGCTCATTGAATTTCGCTCGTTTGTCTAGAATCTGAAGTGCATCACTCGTTTTCGTTTTAGTTTTTCTTTTCTTTTCTTTTGAAACTTGAAGTTCTTCAACGGCTTTTCGTTTAGTCATCTTCTTATTTTTCACAATCGAAACGTTTTTGTTTTTTTTCGACATCGGCATTTCGATTCCTTTTACTATCTTTTTCTTCTTCTCATTTTTCACAACCGATGCATTTTTTGATGTCGTTACTATCGACATTTCGTTTGCCTTTCCATCGTTTTGCAAATATTCCTGTATGACTTCAATTTTTTTTTGATTTATGTCTATGATTTCTGAAATCTGAAATTTTTAATAGTTTACAAATCTCGTTTAACTGAGGTATGGTTTTCTCATTTGAATTTTCCATTTTTTTATTTGTTTGCTCCATTTGTAAGAATATTTTTTTTTTCAAATTTTGGATTTAAATAATTTGTTAAAAAAGTTTGTTTTTTTTTACTCTTTATATATAAAAAAAGTTGTTTTTTTAATTTTAATTTTCTTTAATGTAAAAATTGTTTTTTGATGAAATTAATCATTTTTTTTATGTTCCTTAACGTGAAAAAAAATGAATTAATACGAGAAAAAGGGATGTTAAAATTTAACTTTTTATTTATATATAAAGAGAAAAAAACTTTTACGAAAAAAATTTTTACATTAAAGAAAATTAAAATTAAAAAAAAAAACTTTTTTAATATATATAAAGAGTATAAAAAAAAAACTTTTTTAACAAATTATTTAAATACAAAATTTAAAATATATATTATTTGCAAGAATTCATAAAACAAAAAACTAAATAATCAATCATGACAACAACACCTAAAAGATGCAAATTGAAATTGAAACGGGTCGAAACGTATAAGAAATTCGGTTATAAAGTCTATAGATTACAACGACATGACTCCATCGAATTGAAAGAGGTCGAGACGAAGGGCTTAGAGCATAAACATGACAAATATAGCATGCCTTTGAAATTGGATGAAGCCATGCTCGATTTGTTTTACAAGT
The DNA here is from genome assembly GCA_031216915.1 of Pictodentalium vernedei. Lineage (NCBI taxonomy): Eukaryota > Metazoa > Mollusca > Scaphopoda > Dentaliida > Dentaliidae > Pictodentalium > Pictodentalium vernedei. The sequence continues at coordinate 713,851,582 of CM062297.1, forward strand.
ACCAAAGGGATCTGCAGAATATCATCGTCACCGAAGACAGAGAATTCGAGAAGGATGATTTGTCGTTGTTCTATGGAAGTTACATATATCCAAAAATCTCACTCGAACTCATGGACAAATCGGGTGGTGAGAGCGCATTCACCAATGTAAAAAAACTTAAAAACGTAAAGATAAACATTCAACACATTTTCGAAAAAGAAGAAAACCCGAGAGTCAACATGCTAATAACGGACTTGGAAATATAAACAATAGAGACATTGATTTTTAGCGAAGAAGAAGGAAAAAAAAGTAATGAGATCATCTTTAGATCTCATTACTCTGTTTTGTTTTGTTTTTTTTGTTTTCCTTCTTCACTATTGCCCATATAGTATAATAGCGTTTCCTTTTTTCTCAAATTTCAGCGTCGATTCTTCTTTACTTTTTTTTGTGATATGCTACGTTTTTATAAGAACACATTTGTTTATCCGAATCATAATTATCAATGAATGTTGTGCATCTCTCGGTAACACTCGCATCATTACCATTCTCTTCAGAAGATAGTGGTAACAGTGGAAAACGTCTCATTCTTTTAAATTTCAACCGCATATCCCGATCTTTATTTAACTCTTTTATCAGTTCTTTCCTAAGATATCCATCATTAGCGTCTAATCGTTTTTCCACATCTTTTTCACACTCTATCTCACGATATTCATCATTATCATCTAATTGTTTTTCCACCTTTTTATCCATTTTATATTATTTTATACTTTCTATGATTTATATTTTATATTTATATAATTATATAATTTTTTTTACATTATAATAACATATTCAAAATGGGTATATTCTTAAATAGCGAATTCTCACCAAACAACAAACCCTTGCCGAGTCGCTCAACATTCCGTCCACTCTTCAGATAGAGACCGTTTCCACTCAAAGAGTTGTCACCTCTAACGAGTTTTAGATACAATCCTTTACCGCTGTCATCTACGTGGATGCGACACACGGCTCCTCCCTTCTTCAAAAACAGTCCGCTGTCACCCATTAATTTCTCAACTGCCGAACTCGCGAGTCCCGTGAGAGCTCCTACGCCGAGAGTCTCTCCGAGAAAGGGTAATGCTTTTGCAGCAAGGGGTAATGCTTTTGCGGTGATTCCTGCCAATAGCGGTAGGAAACCACCTTTTATTCTCAAATTGTATCTCAGCTGAGTGGGACTCAATCTCACCGTCAACACTATTCCATCACGAATCGCTTTCTCCATCCTTTTGATTTGACTTCTGGTCCAGGCGAGCGAATCCTGACCACCACTCGTCAGATCTTCATGAGTGAATTTGAATCTCACTGCCACGCCTCGAGTTGTTAACGCTCTCTTAAGTTTCTTCCTCTGTCCTGCGGATATGTTCACGTTTTTAACCACGTATTGTGTCATAATTCTTTTTTTAAAAATATGTTTTCTTCAATTGTTTTTTGTTTTAATGATAATTATATATATTAAATAATTTTTGTAAAATTAATATTGCGTTTATTTTATTTTTGTTATTTATATATATATACAATTTTTTGTTGTTGTTGCTTTTATATTTCTCTTATGTGAAATCGTATCGTCACCCTCTCCCGTGAAGATCTAACAGTTCACCATTTTGATCCTTCAACGTGGTTTTGAGACTATACAACGTGTCTAAAATCACTGGTAGATAAACTAAATTTCGAGGTCGTTCCACGATCTTATAACCCGGCGACACGTTTGGAAAGAAGGAATAGATCGTCGGTTGAGCGCTACCTTTCACGTAGCTTCCAGCAATCACATCCACGTTCACCAGAATGCTATTGACTGCGAGAATGTCGACCGTATTTTCAGATGCCGCATGGCCTCGATACATCTTTCGATTGAATCCCAGCATCATGCCTATAGAATCGTCCGTATTGAAATCCACTCGAAAATTATCTTCCAAATCCAACGTCGTCTGTAAGATATTAGGATTGGGAGCGAGTCTGATCTTGTTGCTTCCCTTTCCATCTGTCTTCATTCGCGTCTTAATGTAATTGTTCAAATCGTCTATGTCGTAACTTCCTTTGGGAATTCGAATCTCCAACCAATCCACTCCGTCGGAATATTTAAATGAGTTATTCTTTTCGGTGACATTGGGAAAGGAATAATAAGTCTCCAGATTCACCAACGCCATCTCGTATCTTTTCTCTCTATTCAATTCGATGGAAGGTTCGAATTTCGTCGCGAATCGAGTTGAATCGCCACTCACCATGATTTGAATGGATTGTTTTGCAGCCATATTCTCGGCTATCCGTTCTAACAATTCTCCTTGTTCGAACATTATATTATATTTAATTTTATTTTTATTTTTTCAAAAACTAATTATTTGAAGATTTATTATTTTCTATTTTTTTTTATTTTCACGCTCTATCTTATTATCATCAGAAACATAAAACTTGTCGAATCCGCACCGATATTTTCCGCGATTAAATTCGCTAGTCAAATCGATCACGACGAAATTGTAAAGTCCTCCATCCCAAACCCTCTTACAGAATCTCCTGAATTCCGCAGCGCTCATGTCGTTTCCGATGTGATCGCTGTAGATGTGATTGAGATTCTTGAGATCTTGGCGAAAGAGACATAGAAAATTAGCGTTCTCCCTTATCGTCTGTCTGGGCAATTGAAAATAATTCTGCGACAGGTAGAAACAGTCCATGTTGCTGTGACGACCCCTAACGTAATACGATTCGCATCGGTTCTGTCTCTCCAAAAGCAGATCGTCGAAAATCATGAGATTCTTATCTTCCGATTTCAAATCTCTAGGATCCGGAACGTCGCTAGCGTTCTCATAAAATCGACACTCGACGTTCGAAGATGCATTTCTCTTCATCAATTCCATCGCCACACCGTCCAAAATGGTCGAGAGAGGAGCTTCACTTTTGTCGAATTCCTCCCTACTGTCAAATATTCTGGCTATGACGTCCTTGGACAATCTACGATCCATGCACTCTCGAAGCAATCTGTATTCGGGTTGAAACAAGCTCTTGTCAAACACAAACAATCTGTCGTAATCCAACCCGTCGGGTCGGGACAACATATTCATCAACAGATTGGTCTTTCCACAATTCGATTTTCCCACTATCAAGCCTCTTATGCTTTTGGGAAAGACCTCATTATTCGACCTCTTGGTCGCAGCATCGTTCCAAGACATATCTTTAATGTTCATCTTTGTTTTATTTTTTTTTTTTTTTTGTTATTTTAGATTTTTTTCAAACACAATTTTTTTATGTTTTTTCAAACTCAGTTTTTAATATTATTATTTATTTATCCAGATCCACTCGTCATTTTGGCTAAATCTTGTATGGGTACCACAGCATCCTTAAAATCTTTCCAACTTTTCGGCGTTCGCTCTAACGCAGCTCGCTTCGCCGGCGGACTGATCAACTTGTCGATCAATGGTTCGGCTGCCCTCTTGTCGGCCACAGAAGCTATCCTACCACTGGCTTCGGAAGCGGCTTTCTTACCAGCATCCAAAGCTGTCTTCTTACCGACCTCAAACGCGGTTGATGCGAGTTTTCTACCTGCATCACTCGTGAACGCTCGCATTATAGAATCGACAGTGCCAGAACCGCCTTGAACGTAAGTTCTAACGTATCCCCTGTTCTTTATCACCATCATATTTTATTTTATAATATATATTTTGTTTTCACTGGTAAATCGTTTGTTGTTTAAATACTTTTTATTATTCTAGTGTAAAATTTACTGTTTTTATTTTATGTATTTTTTGTTTGTTTGTTTGTTTCTCTCTACTTATTATATACATCAATCCTTCAATTCGTTCATCAGCCTTTTATAATGGTTTTTTTATACAAAACCTTCTGTTGTAACAATTCGTCGCATATGCTAACTATCTCATTATCTAATCCTGTGTTACCAGCGTGTCTACTTGCCATCAACAATCTCAATCTCTGAAACAGAGCGTTAGAATCGCTCGGAAGAAAAGTGGTTTCCACCCCTTTACCACTCACCGATTCGACGAACTTCTTATGCGAATTCCATATAGGTTTCACCACTTTCGTCCACTTGTAACCTCTGCTGGCTTTAGGTCTCGTCTCTCTGTCATCGTTATTTCTCTTCATGGCGTTGGTCTGAACCAGAATGTCGCCGTAATTGTTGTAATCCTGTTCCGTGTAATCACTAGGCTTGTCGTAAAGGAGCAATTTGCGCAGTCCGGAAGTTAATTCGTACCTATTCGGGCCGACGGTTAATTCATCATCATCTATTTCCACTTCTGTGTCGCCCACAAAAGTTCTACCGTCCGAATCCTTGTAAAATCCATACAACAGATCTCTCTTACCACCATCCTCGGACAACGCAATGCTATCAGTGGTGATAGTCGAAGCTCTATCATCGCTCTCACTCACGTCGGTTTCGATTCTCATGGGAACGTAATCCGGTGTAGATTGAAACGAATACTGGTTTGTAAAACTACCAGGCAACGAACCCATTCTCAAAGAACTTTCTTTTAAGGGTCTCAATTCGTCAACGATCTCCTTCTTGCTTCGCTCTTGAACCTCCGTCACGGGTTTAAATATTTTTGTGGTCTCGCGTTTGAGTTCGATCTCTCCAAGACGTCTGCTTCTGTCAGCCGCTTGAATGCCCTTTTTGGCACGTTCATATTCATTTAAAAGCTGATCTCAGCGTTTAGCATCCATCTGTAAAACATTTTTTTTTCGTTTTTAATTATTAATATTTCCTTTGAGTATGCTAATGTGAGTTATTTATTATTTTCAAAATTAAATGTAAAATTATTTTTTATGTTTTAAGTAAATAAAAATTTTCTGTCTTTAATATAATAACTAAAAACCAGTTGAGGAAAAAACATTTTACATGATGAACCTCTATAAATGCGTTTTGCCTCTGAACGCGTTAAAATCACATCACAGATTATTCGCTCAATGGCGAACTGGAGAACTTTGAAAAGTTTGAAAGTTTTAGTACATAAGAAGCCGGTTTCTGATTTAACGCGTTTGAGAATAATTACATCTGATAATCAAAATCACAAGTAAACACATCAGTAATGTAACGCTTTTAAAACGCGTTTAAATCATATCAATTAATCTTTTGAACTGTTTCCGCTTTCATCTATAGAATAGTTTTTTTCAGTTAAACTATTTAACTGACAATTGACGCTCATTTGAATAAAAACCCGTAATACATTTCGAAGGTGACAAATGGCGTTCTCAGTAAGGTTTCTACAGTAGGGATTTTCCAAAAAACTTAGGGTTTTTTTTTCTGTTGAGTTTGGAAAATCCCACTATGGGTATTCCCCCCACTTACGTCAGAAATGGGAGTGTCCAATAGTAGTCTGTTAAGTTTGGAAAAATCCACTATGGGTATTCCCCCACTTACGATCGGGAAACGTGGCAGTGGTTTTGCGGGTTCAGTACCACCTTTTTTCCATATACCGTACAGAAGTCGATTTTTGATGTAGAATCCGCAATTGGGTTTCCCTGTACACCTCCATAGGATTCAGTGTTAAAATCGTGTACAGATACAGATGGTACAGAATCCGCAAACCACTTTTTTGATGCTGGTACAGAATCCGCAACACGTTTTTTGCTCACGATTTTAACACTAAATCCTATGGGGGAAACCCATTTGCGGATTCTAGACCAGAGAATCGACCTCATTTTCTTAAAATTTCATACATTTTTTTTCACTCTTGAGCGACATGTATATAGAATCCAGTGGTACAGAATCCGCAAGCGGATTCTGTACCACCATAAAAAACGATATTTTCGTGTACTTGTACACGATTCTAACACTAAATCCTATGGAGGTGTACATCGATGTACGTGTACATGTACAAAATCGTGTACAAATGGTCCAGAATCCGCATTTATTACCTACTAATGTCATTGTCACTGACAACCAAATTTCTCTAATACATTAGTTCCATTTTGCCTCAAAACTATCTTATGACCCCTAATTGAAACGATCTGTTCGAGCTCGTTCCAATGAGGGGGTTGTAAGATATGTTTTCAAACAAAAGTGAAAAGAAAAATAAAGCTTGAATGGCGATATTTGTGAATAGCTCTGGTCGGTTTTCGCATTGGGGCTGCACGTTGAAATTATTGATTGATCTACCCCAAGCACACTTTATGAAATTATGACGTATCATGTTCCAGGACCGGAAAACGGTCTCTCTGGTTAAAGGGTTAACATTGAGTCCAAGAAAGCTAATTATTGCTGCATAATAGTTACTCTAAAATACCCAACACTGCATGATGTACAATGCAAGATTTTTTTCGGGGTCACCATGGTGATTAGCTAAACAACTCATATATTCGAATCGTTCCTATCTTAAACCCCCAATTTAACTTTAAACAAGAAGCGACTACTTGACAATGTAGGTACTCCAGTCACTTGGATGACCCGCTAACAAGGTGAATCGCTCCCCGATATATTTAATGAATTGTTTTTTCGACTTACCAGCTGGTCATTGCGTCGTGGTGTAAGTCCATATGTATCTGCCTTATAAAATCAAACATGTCCAATGTGATTGACAACGAACCTGACCATATTGAAGATACCTACAATATCTCAGTTTGCTGGGCTTGCCATCGAAAGTCTAGCCACATTTAGATGTTACACATACATCAAACACATATTATTTACCTTTATATTTTGATTGTTTTCCGTTTCTTCTATGTGTCCTTCAGCTTTCCAAATTATTCTTCTCTTTTTATCTTTCTCTACCATCTACCTTCCAGAACCACCTCGAATGATACATTTTGCTTTCAGTATGACCTCATGATACTAAATGTGATCATGACTGGTACCTGTATTCGAGCACTAAGTTTTTCATACCACACGCATATTACATAATGTGTTGCCTTCAGTTATACCGTGCCCGGATAGATTTAGCACAAGATTTTACATTAGCATCTTAAAGAACATGCTCTTGAAAGACCAATCTATCTGTGTCTTAATTTACTTGGGACTACGTCTCAATGGATTTGCACTGGACGAAAGCTTCACCACTATGGTTGCTTTGTTTCTTTGCCAATACATCGTCTCTCAATTCAAGTTTAGACTGGTCACTTTATACTCATCGAATGGTAAGTTGTGCAGAAGTCAAGCCTTATCCATTGAATAAACATGACACCCTGAATGCAAAAATTCACTTATCAGCCATCGTAGCCATTTCAATCATATTCTACTTAGCTGTATTATTATAACTGTCGGTGACATTGGAATCAATCCCGGTCCTAACTCTGTCAATTCTGAGCATGGAAATAACACCTTAAGAATTCTCCATGTCAGCATCCAGAGCTTGAAATCCAAATTAGATCTTGTCCACTGTGAATCTTCATCAAATGGCTCTCTGACCTTCACCGAGACTTGGCTACACAATGACTCTACAACAGATGTCATAATTCATGGATTTCATGAACCATTGCGTTACGACCGCCCAACCAGAGATCATTCCGACACAGACCTTGAGACACTGAATAACGAGTTCTTGTGGGCCAAAGTATTCACAAAACGAAATTGGTCGCTATTATTGGGGGTATACTATCGTCCACCCAACAGCCCTAGAGACACGTGGGATGTCGCATCATCCTCAACTGAAAGAACGAACAAGAGACACGCGAGTCGAACACCTAATAGTTACCGCCGATTTTAACGATAACCAGCTGGGCCACGCGAGATGTACCTTCTCTGAAATAATCAGTTACTTTAATCTTAGACAACTTGTGAGAGAGCCAACATGCTTCACGGGGTCGTCTGCCTCGTTGATAGATCTATTTGTGGTCAGCAGCAGTGTCAACTTGAAAGCCTGTGCTGTCTTAAAACCGATATTTAATTATTTAGTGGAGTTTAACGACACTCTAGGCAGGCATGATCACCTCATGTCGGACAGTTCTACAGGTGGAGAAATGTGGAGTACCCGGAGAGAACCATCGAGTAATAGCGAGCAACTGTCATACTACCCAACATAATAACTCCACACGAGCAGGGTTAGGATTGGTTGAAGACAAGTGCATCAGCGACATGCAGTACGCCATAGTATTCAAGGCGAGGGTCCCCACACGTGGGCAATTCGGACTAAGTGTCTTCCTCAAGGACACAACGCGATTGCCGCAGGTGGAATTCGAACCGAGGACATCTCGGCTTGGAGCCTGCACCTCTACCTACTGAGCCACCGCGCCCCCTCTTAGAACCGATTACCCCCGACATGATCCACTACCACTGCCCAATTTCAGTGGAAATTGAGCTTTCATTAGTACGACCCAACACCTTAAAGAGACGGATATGACTGTGCTTCCAAGGCAATTATGACGCATTACTTGCTGCTTTCTCGCGCGAAGATTGCAATTTTTTCTTTGTTAACTCATGTCCAGACACTATAGTCTTTAAATTCACCGAAAAGTTGATACTGCATCCGAACACGTACCAAACTAATATATTACTTGGATGTCGAATTAGCCGAAATGGATGTATAACCAAATACAACTGCTAATAAGACAAAGAAGAAGGTTTGTTCTCACAACCACTGGACGTCCGAACGAATGGGCAAAATATAAAATCAAAAAGGAATGAAGTTGTATCAGCTGTCAGGAAGTCCAAAACTTTATACTTATCCAAAGTTCAGTCTATTTTAAAAAGTAAAGAAACCCCAAAGTCACAGTAGTAGAAGACGTAACAAATATTTCTCGGTGGCAGTCGCCCAGCTGAGGTTCCTGTTATTAATCACATAAACGAAGTATACATCTCGAATCTTCAGAAAGCGGACGTGCTTAAAAGTCCAGGCACATTAGACATAAAAATGAGAAAGTAAGGAAAAAAATCGGAGAAAGCTGATTTTTTTTATATGTTTCCGGGACACACATTGCGGATAAAGTGTGAAAAGTCCCCGCCAATCCGAGCTGAGATTTTTTAGTTATAGCGTTTTTTTGATGAAAAAAAATTTTTTTTAAAAAATTCGACCCAGCTCCATATTTCTCATTCTTATTCGCCTTAGTAGGGTGAGAATCATAAATATCGTGCTGAATTATATTGAGAATACATATCCCCAACAGAAAATACCAACTTTGTACCAATCCTCACACTCAATGGTGAAATATTCACGAAAATGTACAAAATTACGAAAAAAAATTTATTGTTTTCATACACACAACGGTACACAACGTCCATTAAATCAAATCTACGACTACTTTGGGAGTTAAATTATATATCAAAAATTGCAGAAAAGCAGTGGCTTTATAATGATATATAACAATAGTCATTTATTCCATAATGAACTGGTGAAACGTGTGAAATATTAACCATACCCCCTAAACTCAAATTCAAACGGCATCGACTTTTCTCATTCAAATACCGTATTATAGCATCATTGTTTCAATTTCCATGTTCGATTAAATCACATAATGTGGTGTCAGGGACTGAACGTTTGTCCAGTGACGTTTGACCAACCACTTTATATCAAAGCAGTGGAGACTGTGTCTTCGTCAGATAAGATGACAAAAGTTTTCGTTAGACTCGGCGGCTTCCATATGATTATGTCATATTTAGGGGCAATTGGTTCGATCACGGCTGGTAGCGGCTTGGATGAACTTTGGGGGACTGTTTATGCTGGTGGGTCAATCCATCATTTGATCAGTGGTCATGCATATTCAAGAGCAGTTCGTGCCCATTTGCTAACACAAATTGCCATTACAAAACTTGTGTTTGAAGAAAGCCGAACACTAGATAACATAGACTGCACAGAAGTCAATGAAATATTCTGTGGACTTGCCAGAGGTGACTGTACAACAGCTGACGCTGTCAATCAAGAAAGTGTCAACCATCTACTGTCAAAATTACACGAACTGCTCCAGAATGCGTCCGTAGGACGCACAGGAAAGCTTTGGGTACAATACTACGAGCAAATAGGTCTTCTCCAGTTGTTCTCGAGAGCAGAGCGCACAGGCGACTGGGAACTCCACACATATTGTGTTCGCAATATAATTCCAGTATTTCACGCAGGTGGTCATTTTGCATATGCAAAAAGTTCTCATCTCTATTTGCAGCAGATGAATGAGCTAACAGAAATAATGCAACAGGATGATTTGAAGTTGTTCACTGAGAAAGGTTACTTTACCATAAGGCGCTCAGATAAATTCTGGGACGGGATATATTCTGATCAGACCATAGAGCAGTGTTTAATGAGAATGTTCAAGCTCCCTGGTGGTCTCACACATGGCAGGGGAATAACCGATAGCACTGTTGCGAAATGGGTACATGGACTACCTCTTTGCCTTCCGACATGTAATGCTCTCGAAAATTTTGTTCATGTTCACACTGGTCATGGCGAACAACATCGGGATCTCCGTCAAAGTTCACAATTGACTGATGCCAATGATATCACCAAATTATTGAACTGGCTCAGAGTGCATTCCCCCTTTCAGAATAGAGATCCACTACAATTAGTCTCTATAGCGACCGGGCTTGTGGCCGACGAAACTGTGAACTGTGACCAAGTTCGCAAAATTGGTGAATGTTGCGTATCGAATGTTGTAAGCAAAACGTTCAACAGCATCAAACTACGACGTGTTGACACTGTGAAGTCTTTCGCATCGATGGCAAATAGCATCAAAGTCCGTGGAAGTAAGGTAGTGATTGACCCCACAATTCTGTTCAACCGCATCACATGTGTTATTCAGTCACAAGCAGAGATGGAAGAGTATCTCAAATATGAACTCGCCCCGAAACCACCAGCATTGTTTGATTCTGCTGGAATGAGGAAGACACAGAAAAGCATGCTCGGTAAGATCCTCAAAACATACGGTTCCGAGCAAACTAAAATCCCAGAACATTCTCTGTTTGTTGTAGATGGTGGATTTTTATTGAGGGCAGTTGTATGGCCTAAACAGTCGTCATATAAGGACATATGTACATCATATTCCAATTATCTAGTGAGACATTTTGGGGCGAACGTCGTGGTTGTTTTTGATGGTTATGCTTGTACAATGTCGACAAAGGGCATGGAACAAGCCCGTAGATCTAAAGACAGGTATTCCATTGATATCAATATCTCACCCGAGTTACCAGCCACCACACCCCAATCCGATTTCCTTGCAAATGCCAAGAACAAAACCCAACTGATCGATCTTCTAATGCAGGAGCTATCTGCTATCAATATTCAGTCCAAGCAGGCCGAGGCTGATGCTGATGTACTGATAGCCGAAACTGCACTTGACATCGCTCAAGATGACAACAATGTTGTCGTTGTGGGAACAGACACAGACTTGTTAATCATTCTTACCTCTCGAGTTCAACTGGGATGTAATATTCACATGATGGATTCCATTACCCCAAACTTACTAGTTTCAGTTAGTGAAATAGCAACCAAAATGGGTGACCATAGAAGCAACCTCCTTGTAGCACATTCTATAAGTGGTTGTGACACTACTTCTGCACGCTTTCGAGTTGGTAAGAAGAAAGTATTCAGTACAATTGTCTCCGATGTTACTAGCGACTCACAACAGTATGTCAACACAATTTTGGCGGATGACAGTACACCAAGTGCAGTAGCCGCTGCCGGGGAACAACTTCTCCTGATCTTATACGGGAGTAAAACTGTTTCCTCTCTCGACCAATATAGATATGTCACTTACAAGCGTTATGTAGCAAAATCTAAACTGAATAAACCCATCGACCTAGCCTCACTCCCACCAAGCAGCGATGCTGCACAAAAACATGTCTACAGATGTTATCTCCAGGTCCAACAATGGCTGGGCACTTCGCTTCCTCCGACGGATTGGGGTTGGTCGCTAGACAATGGACAAAGCCATGTGCCCCCGATAACCTACTGAATCTGATCAGTTGTGGTTGCAAGAGTGCTTGTACAAAAAGGTCTGGGTGTAAGAAGGCAGGACTCTCTTGCTCAGGTTTGTGTAATTGCAGTTCGGATTCTTGTAACAACCACAGAAACACTGTCCTGTCGGAAATTTCTGAGTTCGATGAATTATATGTATATAGGTCATGTCATTTCTGTATATAGCGTTGATAATAGTCAATGTAACTTAATCCATGTTGATTGATTTGTACATTCTGTAAATATTATTTATTGATTTTTGTACATTCTGTAAATAGTATTTATTGATCTAATGCTGCCAGACACAGACGTGTCTGTTCGGTCCCAAGCCCGAAAATAGTTGAGTTCTCATGCTGACGAATTTTATGCCAAAAGGGGAACTCGGCCAGAAGCAGAGGGTGTCTTCCATAATGTCTATTTTGTAAGCAATGATAAAAGTCTTCAAATGGTGGTGGATTTTTTATCGTCTGTCCAACTAACATCCCGTTCTGTACTACGACCCTTTGGGCAAATCCGTTAGGAAAATCGTCATTTTTTGCGTAAATCCGATACTTTTTTGTGAATTTTCAATAATTTTTCGCAGAAATTGTCACAGAATGCACATTTTCCTCTAGGTAAATGTATATTAGACATTATGTAGCTCGAAATACGCGTAAACAAAAAATACAGTTGGATCAATTCGAGGTTACAAAGTTCGTGCGATTTTTTTTGATTTTTTTCAAACGCGTTTTCGAAAAAAGGCTGTAGAAAAAAAAGCTCAACTGGGATTTTAGGGGACTTTTGTCTAATCGTTCAGTGACATGTACTCGACATTCCCTGAAAAAATCAGCTTTCTCCGATTTTTTTCCCTAGTGAAACCTAATGTTCTTGGGCTATAATAAATTCTTCTGTTTTATCTCAACAGTTGACGAGTCGCAATCTTCCTTGCCAGAACCCATAGCCCATTCTGCACAAACAATCGACAGTATAACCCTTCACTATAGCGAGGTGTACGAAGTATTGAAGTTATTAAAGTTATCCAAAGCATCGGACACTGATCTTGACAGCCCATGTCTTCTTAAAGAATTTAAAGCTTCTCTATGCGAGCCACTGTCGGTTTTATTCACTGTACTGCTAAACAATTCGTATTTTCCTTCATTGTGGAAAAGGGCTAATGTTTCCCCAGTTTTAAAAACACGACCCGCGAACTTAGTCAGTAACTGTCGCCCATATCTCTGATTAGTTGCGTTGGTAAAGCCTTTGAAAAGAGTATCTTAAACGACTATGGCAACTCATGAAAGACACAAAAGTTCTTAGTCATTTTCAGTCAGGTTTCAGGCCAGGTGATTCTGCTGTCCTCCAATTTACTGATATATATGATGAATTCTGCAAAGCACTCGATGAAGGAAAAGACGTTAGGGTCATTTTTTGCGATGTCAGTAAGGCTTTTGACAAGGTATGGCATGTTCGTCTGGCTCATAAGCTGGAGAGTATTGGCGTCTCGGGTAAATTGTTTCTATTTTTAAAATCGTACCTTTTCAAATAAATCTCAAAGCGTAGTTGCGGGATCAGAGGCGGCATCTTCACGGTGGCCTAATAATGCTGGAGTCCCTCAATGATCTATACTAGGCTCCTTATTGTTCCTAATCTACATTACCGACATAACCGAAAATTTACTCAGAAGTATACGCCTTTTTTTGCAGATTATACATCGTTTTTTCTGATTGTGGAAAATCCAAACCAAGCCTCGAATTTAATCAACCATGATCTAGCTGTAATTGAACACTGAGCTGGAACATGGCTAGTCGAGTTTAATCTCCAAAACACTGAGAGTATGGTTATATCACGAAAAACAACTCCAACTGCCCATCCGACCCTATTCTTACTCAAATAAGCGAAGTCAAAACCCATAAGCACCTAGGAGTTGTACTTAATACAACCTGTACTTGGAGCAATCACATTGAATATATCTGTTTCAAAGCATGGTCCCGATTAGACTTATTGAGGAAACACAAATTCGATCTCGATCGAAATGCCTTAGAAAAGATATACTTTGCCTTTGTCAGGTCCTTAATTGAATACGGTGATACTGTTTGGGATAACTGTTCGTCAGGCCAAGTCGCAGACATGGAAAAAAAAACAGATCGGTGAAGCAAGAATAGTTACAGGCCCAGCAATTAGTGGTAGTAAATCCTTACTATACCCCGAATCACGTCGGGACACTCGACAAGAAAGAGCCGAAAACATAAGCTTTTGCAGTTCTTCAAAATGCTGCATCACTGAACGCCTCCTTATATTGCCAACAAAGTTCCACCTCTCATATCATCGACAAACCCATCACTCAATATTCGAACACGCCAAAACCACAGAATTCCATTGTGTCGCATACAGTTATACCAATCCTCTATTATCCCTAATGTAACCGACGAGTGGAATAACCTACCACTATCTGTTAGTGAGAATTCGTCATAGAGTCAGTTTAAGACCTTCCTAAATGGTGGCAAACTCGGACTACCATTATTTTACAATGGAGCTAAATCTCGCACAGATCAAATTTACCACCGTAGGTTGCGGTTACGTTGTTGTAGCCTTAATGCCCATTTATATGAAAATCACCTAGCACCTAATCATCTTTGTCAGTGTGGCAAACTTGAGACACCTGAACACTTCCTTCTTCATTGTTTAGTGTTTCTTAACGCACGCAATGGAGCCATCAATTTATTCCCTTTCACCGTAGACATTTCCGTACTTCTTACAGAGTGGTAGGTTCCACTGCAATAACCGATAGTTGAACTTACTTCTCCTTCCTTAAAAATTCTTCTTTCGGTATCAGCACGATCAAAGCCATCAGTTTGTCCACTTCTGATTTCACCCGTATGTGTAGTTTAAACAATCGAGTATCGCTGGCTAATGGGCTGAGCATGTTGGTCAATTCTTTCTATCTATGAAATTATTATCAAATGTCTTTTTCGAGTTTTCCTTTCAAAGGCCTGTCAGTGCCCTTCAGTTGTGCTTATTTATGTAAGTAAATGTGTGCCATTACGTAGTTGCAGGTGACTGAGCGTACGCTCTCTGAATACTCACTTGGTTGGATACGCGCTGGTGGTTCGCTTCTACAAGAACCGAGGTTAACCCAGACTCACTGGTCCGCTAGGGCTCATGTCCCTTAGGCTGCAGTATACATGCTTCATTACTGATCAATGCCATCATCTTTACGAAAAGTGCTTTTGAACGAAGGAGACGACTCATATGTCGAATCCTAGTCTACTTACCAACATGATTATCACTGTTGCTCTTATTTTGTGTACTACTAGCTAAACTTTTTTATTGTCCTATTATACTGTTATGTAATGTATACATATAACATAATCTTGAATAAATAGTGTTTAAACCAAACAACTCAGACAGAAACTAATTCGAGTCTCATGTCTCATTGTGGTAACAAATCTAAAAAACTAATTGGATTCTTGTTTTAAGTTAGGAAAATAAGAGCATTGTGCTTGTTAGATGAAAGATATTAATAATGAATAACACTTAAATGTTATGAATATTTAATCATCTTCTCTGGTAATAGAGCATTTTCTCAGGATGATGTTTATTATTTTTCGATGCAGAGCGATTTGCTGCGGTCATGATTAGCCATTGTGTGGAAATGTATGACCTTAAACGCCAATAAATAAAGCGATTTGCTCGAGGGATATAACAGTGTCGAATATTTGCATCTCTATCTATCAATATGACCGAACCAAAAATACATATTTCCTGGCATTTTGAAACCCTGACAGAATTTATTTATATTTAATACTGTTGAAAAACTACAGCGAATTCAGATGAAAGGTGGTGGTGGTTATGCTTATTTATCATCAAAGTAGAAACGGTAATAGAATATCATGGGAATAATTACAAATACCAATATATCAAGGATAGCGAATTATATCCAATTTAGTCTAGACCGATGATTATGTCCACTTGAAAAATGTGGCATTTTGGTTTCTACATCGTTCTCTGTTCCATTAATATTTCATGAAAATAATCGCAGATGCCAGGAGATGAAAAACAGCTATAATTGAGTTTGAGGAATACCCTGCCCTTATTAGCAAAGCACAGAGACCGAACCCTGTGTGCGCAACGCCACATGAGAACATTCAGTATGTCTTGTAAGACCCATCTTTCTTACGGGCTAGTTCCAGTGAGGGGCCACATGCTATGGTTTTGTTGAAATTTTCAAATTTTTCTGCGACTGCTGTTTGTAAAGTACGCGGCATCTGTGGCCGTTTCGTTTGGTAAAGGGGTAATCTATTTATTTATTTATTTATTTATTTATTTATTTATTTATTTTGGGTTACAGATGCTTTTGGTAGATTTTGTTTCTCAGTGTGTTAAGTTCACAGCACGAAAACGGTTAAAGTAACTAAAAATATGGTATCGTTAACCCGTAAACAGTTATCATTTGTTGGGAACATGATATGGAATGAAAGTAGACACAGAAAAATGGGGCAGACCAGGTATTTTTTAAAAAATAAATTGCAGAGTCTCCTATTTTTCAGCTTTACCAATTCACTCACCATAATTTGTATGGTTATAACAAAATAGGCACATCACCAAATTGTTCCATTTATACGCAGAGCACCGGCATGATGTTTTACATGTTGATTATTTGTTTGTTTTAATTGGGGTTTAACGACACTTTCGACAGCCTTCGTTACCTCGTGTTGGACAGTTTTACGGGTGGAGGAAGGTGGAGTACCAAGAGACACCCACTGGGCAGCGGCGAGCAACGTACTTAGGCCACACAAGCAGGGTTAGCACTGGTTGAAAACAAGTGCGCCATCGACGTGCAAAACGCCTTAACCCTTTACCCAACAAATCGCCTGCACCCGCCCACGTAATATGTAAATTCAGCAGTTGAAAAAATATCATTTTTCAAAAAAATTCACCAAAACCATATCATGTGACCCCTCGTTGGAACGAGCTCGTCGAGCTCGTTCCAACGAGGGGTCACATGATATGGTTTTGTTGAAATTTTTTGAAAAATTTTAAAAAAATGATATTTACAATAATAAATTTTGATATCGTCTGCGTTGGGTAAAGGGTTAATACACAGCGCCACCGTGCTCCCACTTGAGCAATAGAGATTAGGTGCCTTACCCAAGGACACAAAGCAGTTACCTCTGGCGGGAATTGAAGCATAGATCTTACGGTTTGAAGTCCAATACCATACCACAGAGCCACCGCGCTTCCAGGGTTTAAAACATTATGTGAAAGGTGTTTATATACCACACATGTACATAGTATCGTCGGGCTAAAGCCTGTGACATTTTATTTATCTGAAAGCACTTAAATGTTTTAGAACCTTTCCTCACGTGTGACTCGACAACCGTTAATCGGGTATTCAAATTGTATTATCGCAAAATTCCTACGGCTGGCTAGCGGGTATGTATATCTCTTCGAAGGTTATTCAATGCAATTGGGTGGGGGGATGGCTCAGCAGGTAGAGGTGCAAGCAGCAAGCCTAGAGGTCCTCGGTTCGAATCCCAGCTGCGGCAACCGCGTTGTGTCCTTGGGCAAGGCTTCAGCCCCCCCCCCCCCCACACACACTGCTCCCGTGGGGGCACGATGACGTTGTGTACTAAGGCGTACTGAACGTCGATGGTGTATTTGTCTTCAACCGATGCTAATCCTGTTTGTGTAGAGTTAGTATGTTGAGGAGCTGACAGTTGCTCGCCGTTGCTCGGTCGTTCTCTCCGGGCACTTCGGCTTCCTCTACCCGTAAAACTGTTGAAGTCATGATTAGCCATTGTGCAGAAATGTGTGACCTTAAAACACCAATAAATAGGTAAATAAATTCAATGCAATAAATATTAGCTGACTTAGCTCGTATATTATATCTCGGGTGACTTTCCTTCTTCTGGTTGACTATACTCTAATATTTCCGACACTTTTAGCTGTGGCGGGGTTTTAAAATAAACTAACTTCGTACACTATGCACTTTCTAAAAATAGTCAAGGAATATTCTAAAAGGGTCAGCTGACGGAACACAACGTGCCCGTTTCAGAGATTATTTCTGGAATTCAGTCTCGTAGTTTCTTCCAAATTCAAGAATGAAAATGCTTGTCTTGGGCAAGGTCATTTGCAATAAGTTGGCCTAATATAATTAGGATTGGAATCACGGTTCGTTTTTCCGACCAACCCTTATACTCCGGACAATTAAATCTGAAAAAATGAATATTCATTTTCTGTGAATTAAAAATAGAAATTCTGTTCATTGAGACTTGATTTGATCGACAATTTGATGACTTTGCAGTTAGAAATGAAGACTCACCACAACCCGTACTTATATGATTACGCCATGTAGTTCCACAAATTAATCTAGTATCTTGGTGTTTTTAATGTGAAATAAATGCTTATTGATTGAAACAGTTATAGCTGGGGCGAAAAGAATAACTGTGTGTCTTTGTACGTGAAGACACATCACGTTTCATCAGCTGTCGTCTGCGCCAAATTTCCACAAAAAGTGGGTGAACAAACAGCCCATGACAGCGTCGAATTCCTTACAGAATTAAACTGGTGTCTTGAGAACTGGCTGTGAATATTGCCAGTCACCATTCAAATATTGTGTGCAGCAGAGACTCATTCTCTAAGGCTAAAGCGGAATTTTTAACCCTTTACCCAACGTAACGGAAAAAACGGCCAGCGCTATTCACAAAAATCGCCAATTGATTTTTTTTTTTTTTTTCATTTTTTGTCTCTTCGAGCTCGTTCCAAAGAGGGTTCATGACCTATGTTTTTGAGACAAAAAATTTAAAAAATTAGTTATTCAACAATTTTGATGGTAAGTGCCGTCTGCTTTTCATGTTAGGTAAAGAGGTTAAAACGGAATCAAAGTAGTATTGGAAGCGGATCCTCATTGCACTCTTCTTTTATCATCAGGTCTCCTGCACAACTAGATTAAATTGAAATTGTATTCGAAACTTCGTAGAGCCCTGTGCTAGAAACCTGTATTTTGAAATTACTTGAGCAATAATTCAGTGGTTTCATATTCTGTGGATGTGCTTGATGTTCAGCCAGAATCAAATCTTTGTGTTCATCTGGATTTGTCTTGTCAGTACTCATTGGAGAGCACCTATAGGTACCCTCCAATAAATTGTATCAAACCAAATTCATATGAACAGTGTATAACTACTGAAATAAGCTTGGACTGCGCAACTTAAGAGAACATTCAAAAGTATCAGAAGATTGCATTACTTAATTCTACATTACACTTCACTGGAACTCAGCGAAAACATCTCTTTTCTAATTTATCGAGTGCCGTAGAATCAACAAAGGACGCTGGTTTTACTTGGAAAGCGTAGAGTACACTTTTTTCTTTATCAAACATAAAGACGAGTTGAACACGAGCCTATGTTTCTGATAGAAAAGCAAACACGCCCTCTGCCCGAATTGGAGCACTCTGGGATGATGTGTTTAAAACAACACCGTCTTTGTTTTCCCCTGGATGTAGGCACAGTATACGCCATACGTTCAGCGTCCCCTCTCATGGAAAATGAGAAAACGGGTTGAACAAAAGATTTGTGCCCCAAAGGCACTTAGGGTCTGTCGGTGTTCGAGCGGTGTGCGTGGTTAAGTACTGTTTTCCAAAGCGAATGGAGATGTGATCTCAGAAAGCACATTCTATATTATTGATTTATGTAGTCGTCATCAATATATTGACATACCTTGTGTCGTGAAGTCCATTGACAATGGCCTTGCATTCGTCAAAAACGACACGAAGACCCTCTTCCCCGACTGCTTCCAACGTAGTGGCCTTGAAAGGCATTTTACAGGACGAGGGGTTTGATGGTTAATACATGTCAGATAACCAACACAAAACGCGTTGCCGACAGGGATTTAGGGAAGGGACTCGATTTTGACAAGTCCAAACAGGTTGGAGCGATACTCTATCCAGGGAGGAAGGGTCTTCCTTTTGCCACCGACGAATACAAGTAACAGACATACAAGCGTGTACACATTCATTTAGTTCCGATCGTTATTGGTTCGTAGGAATCAACGCCCACCGAACGTTCCGTTATGAGTCACATTAGGACAACGTCGTTACGTTCACCAAAATACCGGACTAGATCACGCATGTAACGAAGTGTCTGTCACAACACCGTGGCCTTAGGACTCTCCCAGGAATATGCCTTAAGTACCCTCCCTGGGAAGAAGAGCACACGAAGCTGGCCAGATATATTACCTGATCGCTTTAATTTTGAATCTGTTTGGGTTGAGGGTTTATAGTAGAGCTGAAGGCTTAGTGTGAACATGATAAATTACATTCAAGTTACTAAGTCTGTGTTTTGAATAAAACATCAATGAAAATTAAAACAACAGATTTCAATAGCACTATTTAGTGTGAAATGTATGAGTACATTCTACTTATTTTTTCTGTGTGAATAGCTGGAGTTAGTTTCGATATGTCGACAGCCTACAGATAGACAGATATTGCCACATATAGAGCTGCTCGTCGCAGCTAAAAAAATAATAATATATGTATGCGAAAATATGTGATAAATATTTTTATATATATTGTATGATGTATGCGAAAAATAGATGAAAAATATTGTTAAATATATTGTATGATATTTGCGAAATGAGATAATAAAAATGAAAAATGTACAGCTGTAATTTCTTCCAGCAAGTCGAAAAAATAAGATACAGACTATAAGAACTAAACCCTTTATCATCCGGATTATTCACACCTACTGACCGTATTCCTGTAAACAATAGCTGCCGGCATATCGAGACGACCCCAATAGCTGCACCCTTCAGTTTGGTCATAATAATATAAACATCAGTGTTAATCTAGTAATTGTTTATTTTATTGTTTCCAAACATTTGAAAACTATTACTATCAAATAGAAAACATATAAAACGATGCAATCAAATTTTATGATTGGCTAAAAATCGGTGTAGAACAGAATATAAGGAGAGAATTTGACCAGTTTCAGGCAGAAACTAATGTTGGAAAAGCTTTTGACTCGGATAACGGATCTTGGAAAAGCCTTGACTAGGCTTACATTTATAATAGGTAAGAATCTATAATTACCAAGTACCAAGATTAGATTTGAGAATAAGGAACTGTGCCATCTTAATTGCTTCTTTCAGTAAAGCAACAAGTGTGTCACATTATGAATTACATTAATAAGGAACTTTCACAATTAAATTCTTAATTCTATTTAATGTCTTGTGATTTCTTTTTTAAGCTTAACCTGTATTTGTCACAGCTCTAACACTTCGGTTGTAGGGTACACAACACGTCTAGATGATCAGATAGCACACCCTTATCACTAAACGATGGTTTCAACTTTAAAGTCTATGCGCTACGGTACACGTAGTGGAATAAAGATATAGGAATTGGTTCCATCCGTCCGTCCGTCCATCCGTCCGTCCGTCCCATTTCTTGTCATCAGATTTAAAGATCGTTCAATATATTCTTCCAAATTTAATATATGCAGATAAAACTAGAAGTCCAGTCGTGAAATGTGCACAAATAGCACGTCGATCTGCGCGTTAATCACGCGTAATGACCATAGTAAGGCTATCAAATTATGTACATATGGCAGGTGCACAAGCCATGTTTCAGGCAACGGACCTTCGGATAACCCGGAGGTATATTGGCAGAAACATTGCCTGTGTTTGCTATGAGTAACCAGGAGAACCTGTCGTGCTTTGGGTGCCATTCGATATGGCAATTGCGCGCCATTCCTACGTGCAGTTAAGCCTAGATAAGCTCACCCTTCGTGACAGGACTTCTAATTTTAACTGTACCTTTTTGGTGATAATATCATAAATGGGATTGGGAACCTTATATGTCGAAGTATTTATTCAAGAATCAATACTCTTGTTCAACTTAGAATTTATTGCAGTCACATAACCATTTCTTGTCATCAAATGTCAAAGAACCCCATTCAAGATTTTTTTCAGAATTTAATACATAGCTTTTTGTTGATAATATCATGAATGGAATTGAACACAAGCCATGTTCAAGTATTTCTTCAAGAATTATTGCATTTGTCGAACTCAGAATGTATGATAATCATGTTACCATTTCTTGTCATCACATTTCCAAGAAAATTGTTCAACTTTGTTTTCAAAATTTTGAAATAATGCGTTTTGGTGATAGTATCAGGAAGGAACCTGTGCCCAAGTATTTATTTGAGAGTTATCGGCCGTGTTGGACCGTGGTGGCGGGAGACTGGCCATCTCGTGGCGTTGCACTTGCCTTGACAAAGAAACGATGGTGAAAAAGTTATGATGTAAAACGAAATTTATGGACTGATTTCATTAAATTCCATATGAGCTGAAGTTAACCAATACTGTGGTGAAATCATGTACATTAGATACTATTTGCCAAACTTTTCAACGGAATGCATAAAAAACGTTTTCATTCTTTTTATCAAAACAAACAAGTATCTCAGAGCGTTTTTGGAAACATCAGGAAAACTGAGTGCGAAATATCAGTTTCCAACTTCTGTGTGCTGATCCAATGTTTCTCTAATTTTATTCTAAATCAAAAGAGATCGCAGCATTTTATCTACAGTACGTGGAGAGTGTATTATCACTAAATCACATGCAGAGTGGAGATTCCACCCGAGCAATAATTGCAAATTTGTTGCAAATCATAACAATCAAAAGCAAAGTTCCAGCCAATGGACCTCCGGGTTAAACCCGGAGGTCCCTTGGCTGAAACACTGCTTACGTTTTTTTGTCCATATGTAGGGATTTTGAAAGTGACACTTTGGGTGATTACTCCACTCCACGGGTGATTTAGTTATAATCCACTCCCCACGTACTGTATTGCGAGATAACCATACTGTTATGTATTTTGAAACATTCAGAAAATATTTACGATTATAGAATACTTCTGACCTCTTAATTTTAACACCCGATCTTAATCGGGACAAAATAAATATACGTAAACAGCGGGCCATCCCGCCCCAGGGTGGAAAAGTATTCCATTGGATATGAAGGGAGATAAGAAAGTGCGCATTTCTAGTTAGAAGGAATTACAGGACAGAATTACAGACACCCCATTAATATAATGGATGATACTGCAGTCACAAATGGTGGCGGAGGATTTCAACCAGATCGTGATTTCGCAGTATTTTATTTAGGAAACCGCGATCCACTGATTTATGTGTGTCGCGATCCAATCACGATCTAATCTCGAAAGAACCTGTTTTGTGATCACAGTAATCTAAGAAAACAGTAGAGTAATGAAAGGCTATTCTTGAGTCACTTGATTGTCGAGAATACCATCCTACAACATTACGTTTCACAATTCCGGTATAAATCATCCATATTCCGGGAAATTCATTTCATCCTGTCATAGATCATCTTCACCTAATATCGGACAAGTAGAATGAGATAATGCCCTGGCAGCAAAGCAGTTCCTTTACCGGTGCTGAATAAATACCGCACAATCAAGTTTGTGTTGATTTTATTGCCGCGTGCAGTAGATACTGTACATAATATACGATCCTTTTGCAATCTGCTACAATTATTTGTCTCTTGAGTAAATTTATGCTTTCGTACGCGGTATATATTCCAGTAAAACAGTCGCCAAAAGATCGACTGAAGTCATATGACTCTGTGCAGCTAAATACACTAGAGGGAAAACGAAACGAGACATCGTCTCATGAAAGCATAATAACGCTAGCTTTGTCCTTCCAACAAACGAAATTACAGTATCAGCATTCTTTTTAACCTGTACAATAAGGACAGTGTGTCTTTTTCAATCTATGCGCGAGTTTTGCATTAAAATAAAGAAGGTGTTTCAGAAATTTGTTTTCCCAATCTGTACAGACATTTTGCAATTTTGATAAACAGTTATTTGTCCTCTAAAACAGCAGGTAATTACTTATAACAACAAAATAATACACTTAAATTAAATTTTAATACTTTATACAGAATAAATATACAGTGTATGGACCTATATTTTTATTATATGACTACCATTATCCTCTAAATACAAAAGCAGCTTCCTATCAGTTTCAGCTTGCCAGAAAACGAGAGTCTCAATTCTTCCAAAACCGTTTCTTGTCTATCTCTAACGAGTCTCTCGTGCGACACTGATGTCAGTGACGTTCAAAGATTTTCGAAGCGACAATTTTACAAAAGCGAAATAAAATCTCAAGTGCATTTGCGCTAAACATTCTGGGCAAGCATCCCATACTATCATTCTTGTTTATATTTCTGATGTAGTATTCGATTTTTTAAAGATCCGCTGTCAGATAATGAACATATATTATCATTCTTGTTTTTATTTCTGATGTAACTTTCGATGGTTTAACCCTTTACCCAACGTAACGGCCAAAACCGGCCAGCGCTATCCACAAAAATTACCAATCGATTTTTATTAATTTTTCATTTTTGTTGTCTCAAAAACATAGTTTATTACCCCTCTTTGGAACGAGGTCGTCGAGCTGGTTCCAATGAGGGTCATAACCTGTGTTTTGGCGACACAAAATGAAAACAAAATAGTTATTGAAGAATTTTGTTTGCATCTGTCGTCTGCTTTTCATGTTAGGTAAAGGGTTGAAGATCCGCTGTCAGATAATAAACACATTATTACAACATTCAGTTAAACTGGGTTGTTATCTTCTGTTTCTTTGACGAGACCAGACCAGCCACAGCCACATCATAATCGTTGTTATATGCCTGTCATTGATGCGAACACGACTTCCGCCATAAAGTCTCTCTTTCAGTATCAAAGTTTGAGTTGAATCAATTATAAGGTAGTTTTGGAAAAACAAATAAGGAGAAAATAAATACAAAAGTCCACTGCTTGGATTCGAGTTCGATTTTATCCTCTCGTGGGCCACGAGGATTATTTCTCTCGGTTAAAGTCTCGTGAAATAATCCTTCGCGCGACCCACTTCTGGAAAACAATCGTACACGAATCCGTGCGGTGAACTATTGTCTATATATTTAGGGTACATTGCAAAAAATATAGGTTCTCTTTAGAACCAAAACTGGTTCTAATCTTGTCCCTGAGATGGAACCAGTTCCGTTTAAACAGTATTTATTTAAAATCAAATAAATTTATAAAGATTAACATTAAATATCAACAGAATTAAACATAAATTGAGGGGGGTTTCAGCCGTAAGTTTAGAGCTTATACGAGGTTGTCTCAAATTATTATTAAGCAAAGGAGATATGAACAGTTGGCATATCGAACCAGTTTTGGTTCTTTTCAGAACCAAAACTGGTTCGATATGCCAACTTTTCATAACTCCTTTGTTTCAAAATGTTTGGCGACTGCGTTGAATAAGTTCCAAGTTTAGTGCTGAATCTACTTCACTTCATGTAATATTCTGTTAAAATTGAATGCTAATCTTGGTAAATTTATTTGATTTGAAATAAACACTGTTTAAACAGAGCTGGTTCCATCTCAGAGACAAGATTAAAGAGAACCTACATTTTTGCAGTGTAGAAGAAGAGTTCAAGTGGAAACCCTTGATAAGATTTGTTACGAGTTTGATAACATCTCGCCGTTTCGAAGATTTCCGAATCAACTCGACTCGAATCGAATTATAGAGATGATATCAAATGGAATCGAATTTCTAAGCTTTACAGTAATCTAGACTTATTAGTTTTTATTATAATGGAAGCACCTAGTTCTGTGGAAGTCCAGTATGACATTTGTGCCGTCACAGCTTGTATAATTATGACTTTTTCAGTGTTAAACCAACAGGGAATTATTATTACCAATTTGCGAGTATAACGCGAACATTATCCCATGCGTATTATTTATATAGTATACGGATATTCATGGGATACATTTTTTTTACCAATGTGTAATTAATTATTTATTTTATTCAATGCTCTGACGACTAAGCCACCGCGGCCCCTAGCAATTTGTAATTATGTCGGTCGATCGAAATAGTGTTTTTATGCTGTATCCGAAATTACACGTGTTGTCTGCAATAAAGGACAGCAGCGTAAGCGATATGCTCCACTGTCTCTCAAATGACCATCCCGCAAAAACATCAAACAACATGATGATGTCTTTTATTTCCCCCAGTTATGAAGAGTACATCAAAGCAGTTGAGTTGAACTAATAATGAATAACTATTTTACAATAAGTAGAGAAAATAGTGAGGAGAAAGATGCTGAGTAAACAAACACTGAAGCATTGTGAATGCATCCTAGTAAATAGCGTGTTAGCGGCTAGGAAAAGGCAAATCTAAGTAGAAGAGGAAGTGAGCAATTATTTCTGGAAAGTGTTTACCTTGTGAAGGACATATAATCACCCATTTAATCTTTCCCCACTTTTATTACATGCCCATGCAGTCTCTCTTATGCAATACGACGTGCAATAAGGCTGTGCAATACGGAATTCCGTATTGCACACCAACCTGTTCCAACCGGGACTTTTTTATGCAATGCGACTGCATAAAGTGCATGGTGTTTACCACCGTTGATAGAAAAGAAAATTAGGTCAGTAGGTGCTTGGGTCATGTAATAAATACAAAACCACATGTATGTTTCAATGAGTCGTTTTGTATTCAATTCGTCAGATGTGCGTAGAAAGAAAACGTCTCGACCTTCGGTCTCGACGTTTTCTTCCTACGCACATCTGACGAATTGAATACAAAACGACTGATTGAAACATACATGTAGTTTTGCCTATGTATCATGAACAGGACACAGAGGAAAGAAAATATCCACTCCACTTGTACTTTCAGTTTTGTCTGGAAAGTGTTAACATTATGAAGGACACTTAATCACTTGCTTAATCCCTCGATATTTTTTACATAAACACGAGACAGAGAAAAAAGTATCTACTCCACTTGTAATTGTTTCTTTCAGTTATTCAATTACATGTTTGCGCACAGTGCATCTGGCAATTGTATGGAATGGTACCATTTCCTGCAGTTTATGTACTCATGATATCGGCGAAGGGTTAAAGACTTTAGGAGCCGTAATTACATAGTTAATTGCCGAGCTGGTTGTTGGCCACACAGTCTTTTGTTCATCGCATGAAACAATTCAGCTCAGAGGAGGACTATCACGATCTTGAGGACTGCACTACAGACGAACTGGAAGTCTCAATATCACCAAGTCATATACAGGACAGACTCCTATTCATCTAAAGGACAGACACCTATTGTTTGTCTGTTAGGAGAGTTTTGCAGAAGACGTTTCTAGATCCCCGCTCCGTATTGTCCCATGTTAAAAAATTTCCAAATTCAGCACGTCTCCACATCACCAATCGAATGAGGACACCACGGCGGTTTCTGCTCCAGTCTTCATTCATCTAGCACACGTACAGCTCGCATTCTGAAAAGTTTTTCGTATCAAAAGATTAGTTGTGCATAGTTCCCCCCCCCCCCCCCACCTCCCCAACCACCACCATCGGCCAGGTCACCAGGAATGGGCATTCAGCAGCTGGCACCTCTCGTTCACCCATTCCTGCCACCCCTGTCTTCCAAAAGTCTTGTTTTTTGTGTCCTGTCCTCATCTGACTGTGCCATTGCAACTGCGACCTCTTTTGTTGCTTTTCCACCGCCTTCCTCATCCAAATAATGGTACCAGCTGCTGAGCCCCACTTAAGCCATATCAGGCGTTTTAGTTTTTGCATTGTACATTTATGTAGAATTCACAGATCAACAATGACAACTGCGGTATAAGTACTCCCTCAAACAAAAGTATATGCATGTAAGCCAGGTTTGAGAAACAAATACATCGGTATTGCCTGTAGTGTGCCTTTATAGTGAGTATATCAATAAGAAGCTTATGCGACCAACGTCAATAAAATATCTTTTGAAAGATGGACTTGTCATTTCCGTCCTGCTGTTGAAAAATCATGTGAACTAACATTCCAGTCAATTTTATTCTGCTATCATCACAGCATACAATCACTGCATTCACTTTACAGTCAATTGCCCAAGATACCTTCTTCATTGCATTTATCTCTGAGTGGAATGCAGTTCCTCCGCCCTCTTCTCCTGGAGAGGTTGATAACCATCTGATCAAAGACTTCTGACTGGCCTGGTTCTGTATAACCAAGTTGTTCAGTTTGTAGTAAGGTTTGATACCGAAAATATGAATTCCACGGCTCTTTGGAACGCAACCTTTGATTACCGATTCTGTCCTATGGATTTCCGGGTATCGGGACTGATATGCAGAAACGAGAACCAGCGAATCCCAATTCCCGGGATTAAACCCTAGTTGGTGGTCAAATGCCCAGGGTATGTTCTTCGTTTAACCCTTTACCCAACGTAACGGCCAAAACCGGCCAGCGCTATTCTCAAAAATCGTCAGTTAATTTTCATTATTTTTTTCATTTTTTGTCTCAAAACCATAGGTTATGACCCCTCATTGGAACGAGCTCGTCGAGCTCGTTCCAATGAGGGGTCATAACCTATGTTTTTGAGACAAAAAATGAAAAAAATTAGTTGTTCAAGAATTTTTTTTGCAAGTGTCGTCTGCTTTTCATGTTAGGTAAAGTGTTAATTTATCCTTGAGTGGTATGTTGTCCCTTCTGGTTGGCCTCAGAAGGAGGTTGATTATCTCTGGCTGGTTTACTCATTCTGCATCTTCGTCTGTTGAATGCTGGTAGCCTGACTTTGTTGTTTCCTTTGATTTCACACCAACTTGGGCAGAGGAATTGAATAAAGAACAATTCTTGTTGATTACCTTATCCCCAAACATGAATGCTGTCTTATGCATGCTTTACTTTTTTACTAAAGCGTGGTAGTTACCTTACCATACTTTAACATGAGTTGATCATATAGCAAATAGCCGGATGGAACAAAAAATGCAAGCGAATTGCAAAATATTTTACTCGTAAAAGATCAGAAGGTTAATGTACGAAAAGCACCCCTTCAGAATATGTATTTATTGGTGTTTAAGATCACACACTTATGCACAGTGGCCAACATGACCGTGACAGATATACGGGTGGAAGAAGCCGGAGTACCCGGAGAGAGCCACCGAGCATCGACGAGCAACTGTCAGATCCTCAGCATACTAACTCTGTTCAAGCTCTGCTCAAGCCGGGTAACAGCGGTTGAAGACATGTGCACCATCGACGTGTTGTACGCCTAAGTACACGGCGTCATCGTGTCCCCATGTAGTCAACCGGGATAAAGTGACTTTGCCAAGGACACAACACGGATCATCCCGGACGGGGATCGAACTCGGGACCTCTAGCATAGAAATCCAAAAGTCTACCACTGAGAATCCTTCAGGATAGCAAACATCACTCCTTCGGATTAGACCACACAAGAAAATATTTCACTCGCTCATATATCAGAGGGTGAACAATTATTTTTTTTTTAATACTCGTCAATCGATCATTAGCATACAACCAATCCTTCGGGTTAGCGCATACAAGAGAGATATTTCGCACGCTCGTTCGTGGATAAGAGGGCATACACCATATTTGTCTTCAATACTCATCAATCGACCATGAACGTATGATCTTCGAGGTAGTACACACAAGAAAAATAGTTCGCTTATTTGGTGATCAGAGGGTTAATGCACATCACATGTTCGGGATCAGAGGGATAACGTACATCACTCCTTCGGGTCCGCATAGAAAAATTCAATCTTTTGGATAAGGGCACACAAGGAAAACTAGTTCTCTCATTCCCGGATCAGAGGGTGAATAATTTTTTTTTCAAATACTTGTCAATCAACCATTGTCTGATTAAAGTTATCCCTCACAAGAGACAACTCGATCATAATACAGAGCGATGAGAGTTCGGTGATCAGATATTAACAACAAATATTTTTCTTAAATACTCGTCAATTGACCAATTTCTAATTAAAGGTATCCCCACAACTTCTGATTAAAAACATCCATCACAACAGACGACTCGATCATAAGATACAGCAAGAGCATTCAGTAATCAGAGGGTTAGCAATTTTTCTTTATATACTCATCAATCGCCCATCTTCTTATTTAACCCTTTGAACCCTAGCGGTCGTTTTTTTCCGGCCTGGAACATGATACGCCATAGCGTCATTATATGGGATGGTTGTTCAGAAAATGTGTGGGGTAGATCAACCAATATTTTCAACGTGCAGCCCCGAGGCTGCACGTTGGAAATATTGATTAGTCTACCCAAATAATGAATATGGAATCTTCTAATTGCTGCCATTGAACTGGCATGGAAGATACCATTAGAGTTCAAGGTGTTGGGGTCCCCCTCACAATAGACGACCAGATCATCAATACAGAACGATGAAACGTGATGTGAATAATACAGTTTTTTTTCAAATCGTCGCCTGAGTGCTAGAATGTTCTATGTCCCCTTTGGGGCATAGAACATTCTAGAATTCAGCCGACGAAAAGACGATCGACTATTTGTATCTCGATGTGTTCAGCTGTCCATTTACTTACTGTTTCAAGTGATTTAAAAATAATCTGGCGATCCATTGCACAACTATCGCATTCCATTGCGCAACGTCGTGTACATAAAAATCCTCACGAAAAAAAATTATTTCCAGTTCACTCCGATACAAAAAAAAATCCCTCCGACGTCGAAAAAACATCACTAAAATGTCCTTCAGTCGTTGAAAAAATAATTCACAAAAATTCCCATAAAAAAATTAACGATTCGAACATTTTGATCGTGAAAAAAAAACGTGCGGTCCGTCTCGAAACAAAAAAAGTTCAAAAAATCCCATCGCGGAAAAACGTGTTGTCCGCGAAAACACATTCGTGTGGAAGAAGGTTTCGACTTAACGTCGAGTCTCGATAAGCATTTCCACATCAAGAGGTAACATTCGGGAAACGTGTATTGTCGAGCAATGTTAAAAAATGCATTTGGCAAGTCTGATAATAACGACTGCTCGCGATCCGTTGGGAAACACGCGCCGTAATACTGAAAATCCCGTTTACGCATGTTTTTCACCTGACATTTTCAATTCACGTGGGATTTTCCACACCACGTGCGGGAACATTTGTGTTTTCAAACATGCTCCTTGCGTGTTCTCGGCTTTTGGGTATCATAAATACAATTAAAACATATTTTTAATTGCATTTAAAATATTACAATGCAGATATTAAAAATAATACCTACTGTTTTTGAGTAGGTACCAAACAAAATTATCTCATTCGTGACTGCAGCCGATCTTGATAACTATTTAGGCACTCGTGGGATAATTATGTTACCCATTCAGAGTAGTAAATATTATCTGTTTATTATACAGCCGGCAAAACGGAATATAACTGAAATATACTGAATAAGATTTGTGGGATAACTATATCAAAAGACAACAAATCAAATCGAATTCCATCAATATATAAATATACATATAAAGTAGGACTGTACAGTACGTGGAGAGTGGATTGTAACTAAATAACCTTCGGAGTGGAGTTATCACCCAAGCTATAACTTTCAAATTTTGTACATATCGACAAAAAACACAGAGAAGGTCCATTGGCTGAAACTTTGTTGGTGCTGGTTATGCTTTGCAACAAATTTGCAATAATTGCCCGGGTGGAATCTCCACTCTGTGGTTGAGTTAGTGATAATACACTCTCCACGTACTGTATCTATATTTTTGGCCGAATAACATGATACTGAATAAATAAGATAGAAAATACGTCACAACTCGGATTCGAGTACGATTTTTATCCTCGAGTGGGGCGCACGGAGGATTATTTCACGAGGCGTTAATCGAGTGAAATAATCTGCGCGACTCACGAGAGGGTAAAAATGTACTCGAATCCGAGCAGTAAACTTTTGTATTTATTTCATTTTCTCCTTATTTGTTTACCTAAAACAACCCTTTATAACTGATTCAGCTTAGTCGATTTGTAAACAAAAAAAAAAAAAAAATAGTCCGTCATCGTTGAGAGTGGGCAACGATTCTTGGAGTGGAATATCATTTCCGGCGAATGGGAGTGGGAAAAAAACGAATGAAAATAAAATAAAACTAAATATTCATTTTCTTGTCAAATTAAAATATTCTTCCCCCTTTCAGCTGCAAAGCTGCAACACGCAAACAAACAACACATATAGGTGGTTACACAGGCGACACCAGATGATTTTTATTCATGTACACATTCCGCCACGCTCCCAAGCGTTGCATAAACAACCCTGCTTACGCAAGTCATGTCATGCCACGTATTCTGGGGCTCGCCAGCCTGAAAATCTCGAGTTAAATCTCATATTCAAAGGTACAAAATACCTTTTGATCATGTCGGAGGGATAGAAGTTCAACAGCTACAAAACTTCAGCAGATCTAATGCAAGGAAAAAATTCTCAAAAAATTTCGTGGTCACAACTTGGCGTCCCCGTGCAGAATGAACAGTGAAAACCAATTACCCAGAATACTCAGTCGTCATACCCCAATGCGTTGCATCAATTCCACATCCAAGGGGAAATAAATTTCATACTAATTCACTCTGTGCAAACGTATGAAATTATATTTCCCCAATTCAGCTGCAAAGCTGCAACACGCAAACAAACAACAACACATATAGGTGGTTACACAGGCGACACCAGATGCAGAACTACAAAGAAAGACTAAAAGGGACACCCCCTTCCCCTCTTCATAGGCAGTGAAACTTTTTCGGTTAATTGAAGCCTAAACGATGAAGCGAAAAAGCCAAACAAGCGATCAAGTTAAGAGGAAATGATTACTTATATCCCCAAATTTAAAGACACCGCCAACCTCTTTTCTAGCATATCCTTAACATATCCTCTTTCGCATTCTCCGACTTCCAACGGCCATGCCTCTTAAATAACCTGCCCGCAATACCCGCATTAGCACAAGCCGTGGCGCCCCCAGAGCGTAGACTGTGTAAACTGAAATTGGAAATGTCTCCAACCACCGGAGCAAATGCAGCTTTGAATAACTCTCGAAAACGCGAATAAGTCATCGGCTTGTCAATCTTACGTGACACATAATAGTCTTGTGTTTCGTTAAATTCCGAAAAAAAAACTGAAAGACAAGGCGTCAACACCCGCCCACGATAAATATAACTCTAAATTTTTAACCGGACATAATTTCGTTCCGGTGCGGGCCACGACCGAACAATGGCCATCCCGGTAAATGTCAGTTTTGCTTTTCTCCACAAAAATTGACATGTGTATGTCATGAAAAACAAGATCTGATCTACGAATATTCAAAAGTTCCGAACTTCGGAAGAACCCGGCATAAGCCAGAAGACACGCACAAATCGTGCGTTGATTCATAAGGTCAGATAGTGTGAAAAGTATGTCATACATTGCCTCCAAGTGAACGGGCGAAATAGGTTCTTTTTTAATCACAGGCCTAGCTAAGCGTCGTTTCCCAGCTTCAAAAACATTTTTGACCAGTTTAGAATCCGCGGGAGAAACTTTTCCCACCAACGAAAGAGACCATTTGGCATAAAAAGCTTGAATCAATGAATTTGGAGAATTATTAGTCTGAATGAGACTGGATAAATAAAGTGAAAAAGTCAAGTCTCTGGCTGGTAAAACGTCACATTCCAAAACTCCATGAGATAAAGCCCACCGCCTCAAACTCTGAAAAACCTAAGTACAGTACGTGGAGAGTGTATTATCACTAAATCACCCACAGAGTGGAGATTCCACCCGAGCAATAATTGCAAATTTGTTGCAAATCATAACAATCAAAAGCGAAGTTCCCGCCACTGGACCTCCGGGTTTAACCCGGAGGTCCATTGGTTGGAACATTGCTTACGTTTTTTGTCCATATGCACAGAAATTGAAAGTGACAGTTTGGACGATTTCTCCACTCCACGGGCGATTTAGTTACAATCCACTTTCCACGTACTGTATAACTCTTGGTAGTTGTCTCAGCCCTGCAACCGGCTAGTAAATCAGGAATACATGTAACACTGGACTGGAGTGAACTGAAAAGAGTAGAGATATCATCACCATATTCCTGGAAAAAGAGATGTAAACAAGAAAACAAATAAACATGGTACCAAATCATGTCTAAAATGTCGAAACTTGAACTGGTGACTGATTCCTAAAATCAACCCGTAAAGCTAACATTCCAAAAATTTAAATCTCTGTTTCCAAAAATACAATTTTCACTTCCATTACTAACATAGTATTGTGAGTCCGATGGAAGCTGCATGTAATCCAAGACAAAATTTCCAAAATTCTTTCCATCGGGACATAAAATAGGCCAAAAAGGACCTGATTTCCAAAATGGAACAACAAATGTTCCAAATGCGAAACATTTTCCATGTATTTTAAAACCTTCCAATTTATGTAAAAGGGCGGAACAAACCAGCCATTAACCCCGGACCAGTTTGCTGTGAATGCATCCACTCCCTCGGAAAAAAACATTCCAAAACCTGGAATAAAACGCTTTAATTTTAAAATTTGTATCACTGGTAAACCAATCAACCTGATGAGGGCCCCACTTTTGCTCGATTTCATGAAAAAGCCAGTGGGATAAACCCCATCCATCAAAATCAAAACATTTACTTAAAAAGTCGGCTTTTTCATTTTCCAAACGAGGAATCCATTCCATTTCAAGAGAATCGGAATTTTGCAAACCGATTTTGTAAATTTCCATAGCAATACATTGCAAGTCAGGTTTCAAACTACCCTTTGAAACAATAGACACAACAGTTTGATTGTCTGAAAACCATTTAATACGTTTACCTTGTAACATAGGTAGCGATTTTAAAACTCTCTCAACTGCCTTTAGCTCCCTCCAAGTAGAACTCTCTTCTCGTTCTAAATCGGTCCAAGTTCCCAGCGCACCATAATTAGAATGCTCCACACTGTAGCCGGCATAACCGGACCCACTCGCATCCGAGTAAACAATTTTGTCACAACTGGGGTCAAAATCTAATCGTCTGAAATTGACAGACGCCAAATTATTGGACCAAAATGAAATTTGTTCCCTAGCAGCTGGAGAAAGCCGAATGTGTGAATTCCAAGAACATATATCACTGGAAAGTGATCTGGTCATCAGTTGAGAAATACTTCCAATTACCTGACTCATCGATATAATTTGGCCAACAAAACTAGCAACCTTTTTGACATGAACGGTACGTTGTTTAACCAAACCACTTTGCAGTTCGGAAATTACCTGATTAACTTTGTTCAGTCGGTATTCCGGGATGTACATAAAACCGTTATTGGTGTCAATTGAATAACCCAACCATGTCAATAATTGAGTCGGAACCCACACAGATTTTTCACGATTAATAAGAAATCCGCAACTTATCAAGTTCTCACAAACACTCTCCGATACCCTGGACGTAGAAGGAAAACCCGCCCCCACACCAAACCCATCATCCAAATACCTAACTACAAATTTACCCTCCCCACGCCATTTCTTGACCAGAGGTCGAGTAATTTTGGTGGACAAATAAGGAGCAGAATTTAACCCAAACGGGAGAACAAGAAATTTGAAATACTGTGTTTCACTCCCAATTCTCCATGGAATTCTGTATGTGGTGGGAAAATTCCAATGTGATGATATGCTGCATGTATATCAAACTTGAACATCCAGGACGATTTCTGAAGATATAAAAATGCAGTTCTAATATCTTCATATTTAATAGACTGCCTAACCAAGTGCTTGTTGACCTCCCGTAAATCTAAAATCTGTCGTTTCTTGTTAGAACTCTGAACGGAAACCGCTAATGGATTAACCACAAACGGAACATCCGAACATTTAACAATCAAACCCTTAACCAATAAATCAGATATAGCTTCAGCCACAAATGACGAGTGACTCAAGGCGGAAGCATTATTTCTATGAACTTTAGAAGTCGGACAATAAGAAAAGGTTATCTTTGATAAAATCCGTATTCTCACACTGTACTACATTGCTTGGCGGATCCACTCTTGCTGATCTTGAGGAATGGACAGTCTCGCTTGTAGTGGGTGAATTCTCCACACTGAAAACAGGAGCCTCTACCGACTCCCGAGAAACGAAAGGTCTGTCGAAAATTCGGAACTCCTGAAATAACTTTATTTGGAGCACTATTGAACACTGATTCGCGCACGTTAACACTCTCAATGCCGTCACTATGAGACACACTATTAGAACAAGACCGAAACATCGGCTGTTTTCCTTTAATATTCTGAAATTTCTTCTCACGACGTGCCCTGTTTTCAGCTTTGATAAGTTTGCTTTCATCGTCGGAATCACTCGCAAGTGGATTGGATTCATATTGACGAACAGTCTCCCAATCACCGGGTGAAGAATCGCCAATCTTGATCAGTTTATTTCGCTGTTTGATCTTCTCTATGCTATCAGTCAGGATATTTTTGGTATAATCTAACTTATTATTATCTATACTCTACAGAACTTGTTTAAGACTGTCACTTAAATCGGAATTGAACTGATACTGAATTTTATGACCAATTTGTTTCCAATTAAATTCAGACTCAGTTTTCAGGTTTTCAATTCTAGAGCAACAACTGAAGCTGAACCTTGAATGTCGTTTTTTAACGTTTCTATTTTACTGTCAACCAGCTCTTCTAACTTGAGTTTTTGACTTTTAACAGCATCCAAAATATCTTGAAGAGAAGGCTCCGACATTGTAAGGAAAACAGACTATAAACCGGGCTGATTGGAAAATCATTCAATGCAACGGTCAAGCGAACACAAAAATTTCGTGGTCACAACTTGGCGTCCCCGTGCAGAATGAACAGTGAAAACCAGTTACCCAGAATACTCAGTCGTCATAACCCGATGCGTTGCATCAATTCCACATCCAAGGGGAAATAAATTTCATACTAATTCACTCTGTTCAAACGTATGAAATGATATTTGTTTTTAGATGTTTTTTGGCAAACTTGTTTCTGTGATTGTTCGCATAATATCACATTGTATATCAAATCCACATGTTCATATTAATCATATCTGTCATATTCGTTTTCTCACGTTATTCGAACAAAGTGTAAATAAACGACGAGACGCCCGTAATCTAGGCCCCAGTGGGCGCTATTCGAACCCTTTCTCCTTACTCAGTGCACTCGGTTGGTTCTATTCGATCAGAAAATGAATATGTTCACAGCTAGTCAAAAAAGCCGATGTCTAAATTTTATAGTTATGACATGGTTGTTCAGGATTTTAAATTGAAATGCGTGCTTAGATGCTGGCGGATCCAGGGTATTTTGTAAGGAATGTAAGGGGTGGGGGTTGAGATGTCTGGAATGTGTGACGTCATCAGAATGGAATGTGTGACGTCATAGGCCACCTGGGTCGGGCCAAAAAATGTCTGGAATGTGTGACGCCATAGGCTCCCGGGCGAAGCTAGGTCACGTGGTTATGTACCGGGTGGATGTCCATATAAGGCGATTTGATGTCGGGGGTTACTAAAAATAAACATGGTAACGTGACCGTAGACTCGGGTCGGTAATGGAAGCCCTAAAATGGTCATGGGTTAGGGTACACGATATTACTTAAAATAGGTTCAGGTTTATTTTTACACGTCATTTAGGTCGCTGCACGAGATGCTGCAACGAACAGTGAGGCATCGGAATACCGTATTTGGTGATTCGGATGGGGTTACTAAAAATAGGTTCGGGTTTATTTTTACACGTCATCTAGGTCGCTGCACGAGATGCTGCAACGAACAGTGAGGCACCAGCATACCGTATTTGGTGATACGTTTGGGGTTACTTAAAATAGGCTCGGGTTTATTTTTACACGTCATCTATGTCGCTGCACGAGATGCTGCAAACGGTCAGCGTCGGCATATCTTATTTGGCGAGGCCTCGAATCTAATAATAGATAGATTGTGGGTTGTATGATTATAAGCTTAGGAATCTCGAGTATGCTTGCACAGATCGTCATACCATATATATGGTCTCGTGTTTATTTTTATAATCCCAAGTTTAAAAATATAGTTATGACGACACGAAAAGTCAAGTCTGAACACGTCTAAATAGGAGATGAGTTATTTTTTGCAGGCGTCGGCATACCTTTTTAGGAGAGGACTAATAATAGACGAACCTGAGGTGATGGCTCACTGACATATGGCAATGTGCTAAGAATAGGTACTGGTATGTGAGCGTAGACTTGAAGGGGAAGACCCTATAGGTTTATGAGGTATGATTCAAGGTGGTGTCTTAAAGTAGGTTGGGGTAATGTCACAAACACCGGCATACCTTTTTAGGAGAGGCCTAATAATAGATGAGCCTGGGTGGGTGACTTACTAACAGGCACGAGAGTGCTAAAAATAGACATGGGATGAATCACCGTAACAAATTCTAAATCATGTAACATGTCTGAACGCGTACTCTAAAAATATCTTGTATCTGTCCATGAAACCACAGGCCAAATGGTACACCAAATATAGACACGGAATGAATCACTACAGGTAACAAATATCCAAAGGCTTCTGTGAGTCATGGATTGAGTCACGTTCTCTCCTTTTCCTAAAATAATATCTCACACGTATATAAGGCTGGTAAGGAAAGATCTGAAAATCATTTGTACAGCCTAAAAGTAATTATTCATCAGATAGTTGCATCTAAGCACTTAATTCTACGAACTGCACCTCAGAAGAAATCAGCGACAGTACTTGTCTTTTTCAAATTTCTCGGATGCCATAGAATTAAGAAAGGACGCTGGTTTTGCTTACATTGTCATGGCGGGGGTTTGAACCCACGCCGAGAGAGTTTCCTTCGGCACCAACCGCCTAGCGAAACTATACTGAACCACGCACACCACTCGGCCACCGACAGACCCAGGCCGAGTGGTGTGCGTGGTTCAGTATAGTTTCGCTAGGCGGTTGGTGCCGAAGGAAACTCTCTCGGCGTGGGTTCAAACCCCCGCCATGCCAATGTAAATAAAAGTAATTAGTTTCCTCCAAGTCGAGGTATATAAACCAAGAAAAATTGTTGCGTTTATCCATTACATAGAATTCCGTTACGATATTTCAACAAAAACCATTCCACCCCCAATAACCCTGACGCGTAATGTTCTAAACATCTGACCATTACGGCGAAATGTTTGTCGACAAACACTTTGTGACCAATAGACAAGGCACGTGCCATACTATATACAGTATTCAATTTTCAAAATACTTCCCAAGCCTCGTGACCCCGATCGCATTACTATGTTTGTAAACAGACTCTGTCTGTTCATTCATTATTTTCACATCTGTTGCTACTACGATTCGTTTGTAAACAAATTAAAAACATCTGTTCTAAAGTCGATATGCCGCTATGTAGCCAAATACAATTTATCACAAACAGTGGGGGAAAATCCATACTGTTGTTGCTTTGTGCACCAGAGAGAGCTCAAAAGAACATGCTAACGCCCAAATAAGTATATTACATGTACTATGTATATCACTTCTGCAAGTGTTACTCAATGATTCATAATTAAAAAGTGCATTTGCACAAACCTAAAAATAAATTGTTCACCCCACGCTTTAGTATATAAACCAAGACAAATTGTTGCGTTGTTTCCATTATATTGAATTTCGTTGCGACATTCAAACACGAGATAGAAGCAAAAATAAAATTCCATTCCCAACGAACATCCGTCACTGTACGTTTGGAATCTAAGAAGAATTTTTGTCTACATTCAAACCAGAATGTCCAGGTACGTTATTTTATTATACGCGTTTTTCTGAGTGCATAATACCGACTTATTCTGCCCCAAAATAAGATTTCAGTCATAATGATCTCTGAGAGTTCACAGTGACCAAAATTACTTTTTCTGGAAAATGCAGTTTCCAAGATAAGTCAAACAGAAGAGCGCCGGTTACCCTATTTATATGCTGCGAAAATAAATGAATAAAATCCACTAACTACTAACCTTTTCCAAGAACAATTACTTTCTACGAATAAATTAATCCAGGAATGAATTTAATGGTTTAGCCCTCTATTCGAACCGACCTGCTCTCGCTAAAAATAAGATTTCAGTCATAATCGGCCCCGAGAGCTCATTGTGACCAAAATCGTATTTTCTGAAAAACACAGTTACCAGGGGATTGTATCGGGAACACCTCATTGTGCCACCCAGTATTGTTCTCAGGTATTGACTGTTAGTTAAGCTAACAATAGGCATTAATTTATAGTCAGTTTTAAATAACTGTTAACTGTTAACTAGGAACACCTCACTGTGCCACTCTGTGTGGACTAACAAAATAACTGTAATATGAAGATGAAGTTTATTGTTATTATCATTCTATAATTTATAATAATATATATAACATATTTTACACAGTGTTTTACATTAATATAATATATTAATTTATAATAACATATATATGTTTCTGACACAGTGTTTTACATTAATATAATATATTAATTTATAATAACATGTAGATGTAAAAATAACAA
Organism: Pictodentalium vernedei; assembly: GCA_031216915.1. Classification (NCBI taxonomy): domain Eukaryota; kingdom Metazoa; phylum Mollusca; class Scaphopoda; order Dentaliida; family Dentaliidae; genus Pictodentalium; species Pictodentalium vernedei. Next base: position 713,891,681 of record CM062297.1, read on the forward strand.
TAAATTAAATAAAGTATTTATAACCAACTAAGTGCGAAATAGTATCAGTGTGTTCGATGGCAGTTTTTTGTTCACTCAAGAGTTCATGTTTTGACTTCTCAATCTTGTCGTCAATACTCCGATATTTTCTGCGTTTTGGTGGAAGTCTCCCACCACCTTGTATTTGGAACAATGTTGCCTCTGTGAAGACTTGTTCAAATTTGATCATGTCAATAAACTTAAAATGTTGGGATGGCTAGGGCCTAACTTTTTCCATGCCATCCTTCCAAATGGTTGGTAGTACATGATTCTGTAGTGTTGAAGTGGTTCCACATTGGACGACCTTCACGATCTGCCCAATTTTCCGTAACATGGTCTGTAAACTGGGTAACTTTGGGGTTTTCCTGATCAGACTCAGTGATGGCATTTAGCCCCACATCGTCCATGCCACCCATTCTAACTAGTGGCAGTGCTGCCGCACAACGAACTATAAAATTAATATCTGGTTCACTGGAATACAGAGTTTGTAGCCCACATTTTTCCAGATGATGTTGTTTTATAAGCTGGTGGTAGTGTTATATCTGCACGTTGTTTGGGTATTGCTGGCATTACCTTAGCTCAGGATCTGTAAAGGCCTGCCTGGATGCTGTAGTAAGTGGGGACCTTTTTGAGAAGGTCTTCAGATTCTTCTGAACGCAAACGTGCTATCTCTTCCTGGTAAATTGTAGGACAGGGTTTGCTTTCACTTCTGGCCCTCTTCCTTAAATTTGCGAGGAACTCGTGGATAGCGATGCTGGAGTTATCTTCAGGATATACCAGTAACACATGTGAATGTGAGTCATCGGTGGAGGTTAATGCGATATGCGTGATGGGTGGTTGATCCTCAACGACACTCTGTACTACTTTTAAGCCACTGAATATCGTATTATCATTTCGGAACGTCAAAAGGAAATGCGAGATTACAGAAGCGTAAATTATTTTTAGTGGGGACACTACATGACGCTATTATCATTTCTTAAGAGTTACGACTCGCCTCACCGTGTTTGTGTATTTTATCACTATCCATTTGCAACCAATATGTTACATAAGTATGATTATTTGTGAGATCAATTTATTGTAACTTCTGATATGCTCCAATTGCCGCATTTTTTCTCATGCGTAATAATTTAAAAATACTAATGCAAATTTTCGGGGTGTCTACACAAATCCCTGTTTTGGGTTGTCACTGGGTCGATTTTGCAAAAACATCTGGAAATATTTTCAAAGATTCGTTTAACTTATTTTTCAACCTGGAATCATAATAAGGTTTTATAAAACTAGAAAAATAAAAAAAAAATAAATCAAAAAGCATATAAACAACCGTAAGTTATGCCGCTCGAAACTTGTTGATTCCAGGAAATGTACTGTGGGCAGTACATGAGCTGCTTCCTAATCCTGCGGTTTTAGTTTTCGGTTACCTGTTGTCATTAACAAGCAGATTTCCTGTTATAGCAGTATCGGGTCATGCTTGCTGGCCCAGCGTTTCTAGGACCATCGCAGTTGCAACATTACTACATCCCCCTCCGGCTGTTTTCCAACGATCCCAGTCTGTAGGCAGGGCTTGGGTCGGCCGACAACCTGTGTTCTACAATCATTTGAGGGAGTTACTAGGTAATGTCATGTAGGCGACGCATGTGCTTGTCTACATTTCGACAGGCTCCGAAGATGGAAGCCGTAGGTCTTGCCTCCATTTGGGGGGTTAGGTAGGCCGTGCACGAGCTATATGGATTTAAGCTTTCTTCAGTAGTATACACAGCACGGTTTTCCTACATATTGTGCATAATTTTCACTCAGATTACCTTTGCAATATAGTTAAAGGGAGGCTACCTGGGCGCGATAATCCCCCGTTGTTCGCGTGGCAGTAGTCAGCATACAGCCACGTGGGGCCAATGGGGACCATCTTTGGCGTCTTATCCACCCCACTCCCATTTTCGCGTACATATCATCATATGCATCTTTCATATATTCCTATTTTATATTTTTATTATTGTGCATAGTTTTTATCCAGATTACCTTTGCAATATAGCTAAAGGGGTAACTGGGCGCGATGATCCCCCATTGTTCACGTGGCAGTAATCGGCATTCACTCACGTGGGGGCCAATGTGGACCATCTTTGGCGTCTTATCCATCCATCTCCCCTTTTCGGGTACATATCATTATATGTTTCTTTCATATATACCTATTTTATATTTTGTTTTTCGGTTTCGCTACCACATAGAAAACATCAGTCACTAAATGGCAGCTTCGTCCACTTTCATTCTATTCAGTCTTCCGTTGTTTTTTCAACCCGGTGTCTCATTTTATGTTGGTTAATAGATTAACAGCAAATTCCATGAACTTGCCGTATTTATTAAAATGTTTTGGGTTGTCCCCTTTCGCTAAATTGTTTGGAGTACCAGAAACTCATTACCCGGGCAAAGGTGGAGTACGGGATAGAGATTAATAGCTGTTCGGTGACCTGCGTCCATGAACATAACACAACAGGAGAATCTTTAGTCTGACCAGGTTACACGCAGGTCCTGTCCTTATTTTTAAATTGGAAACCACATACACATTTCTTTGCAATCAATATATCAGTCACAAGAATACACTTTCACTAAAATATTTCCATCTGTCCCATATTACCTGCCAGTCACCTGCTGCGTCCAGCTGATGTGGTCAATGCCATGCAGGAATGCGCTATTTTCGTTGGCAGCGGCTGATCTCGACCTAATTACCAAATATGTCAGTTTCTTTGTTCAAATTTTAGTTAATCCTATCAAGGCTACAGTGCAGGAAAGCATCCGTGAATTCGTAATTATAAAAAAACCCTCGCGCGTGAATTCTGGACGAGTTCCAAAAGAAATACACGAAGTTGAAAACGACGAGGAGTTGTGATAGTGCAGCATGGAGTGCGAAATATGTTGACATAACGCATTCGATGAGTATTGATAGGTTTATCGAAACTCTGTTATCACATACCATTTTCCGATATACATATATAAAGATCAACCAATCGAAACAGATTGATGACTTGCATTAATGTTAGGTTGTATAGGATTCGATCTGAAATGGGATTTTTATATGCGAAGGAAATCTGACCGATTTATCAATTACGAAAATTGGAAACAGGTGTGAACTTAATTTTGTTTTGCATCTTTCTTCATTGAAGTTTCCCGTGTAATATATTTATAAGTTTAGGTAATTTTGTTCGTTGAAAAAACTTTAATTTACTTTAATATATTCTTCAGGCGGAAAAAAATAATATATAATTTGATTTCGATTATATACAGTAAAAATGTAGGGTCGATTAAGATTTTTTATCATTCAATCGGTTACTATTTTTAATAGAGATAGTAATATTGTTATAAAATGACTACAGCAGTCGTGAAACCGGAATCATTTCAATTATTTCCCGAAAAATAATTTGCAAACAGAAAAAAAAATTATTCAGAAGTTTTCAGAACTGTGGGCACGCCCATCTAAAACAGATGGTTGTTTTGATTTTCCTTTGGACTGTTGATTTCTTTTTTGCATTCGATTAATGGGATACGTCATGGACCCCCCCCCCCCTCCCCCAGTGATTTCATGCTTGTCAACTCATGCAGACCTCGTAGGTCTTTGATACCCCTTGTGTTTTTTTGTTTGTTTTTTCCGTTTTTTGCTGAGACCCGTGTCCAATCAGTATCCCTCGGAGCTGGAGGATGCATGTGAGGCATCAGTGACATGCCAGTAACACATACGCGTGGGAGTCAACGGAAAGGGCGTAGGAACCGTGAGGGGGGGGGGGGGCTCAGAGGGAACGTGCCTCCAACTTTTTTTCCGTGTATAGGTTAACATAATATGCTTCGCAGACAGGCTGAATGTGTTTTTGCTCTGCTCACTTCTTCAGAACGTGACAACATGGATTCCCCAAAAGGTGGCAATATATTCAAGGATGTGAGGAGACTGTTCCACGATGTAAGTACCTTTGTTAGTGTTAAGTCTTTTTCTTACTAACGCACATGCAGGTTCCGTTCAACTTGTTGAGTACTATCAGGGCTTTCAGAAGAATGAGGGTGCCATTACGAAAGCACATGTTCCCCTGTTCATTCTTCGTTTTCAGTGGGAAATACTGTAGTATTTTGTTATATAAATCAGCTTTGAAACAAATAATTGAAGAACGTCTATACATTTTGATGAACAAATTCAAATCACTAAAAGTCGGGTAACCCTCAACGTATTGAAGGCCATTTGTTCCCCCACCCACATTAAATGAAAACTTGAATGGTCTTGACGTAGCTAGAATTTTAAATAATCTCTTTCTCTTTCACATATATTTTATCTGGGTTTTTGTTTTTCGAGAATTTTAAATAATCTCTTTCTCTTTCACATATATTTTATCTGGGTTTTTGTTTTTCGCTTTTTGTTCATTCCATCGTGTCATTATTTCAGGATGAAGAAAATCAAGATGAGTCCCCGGAAGACTGGGTTATCAAGGCCCTGTTTGAAGACTTTGAAGTGAGTATTCTTTAAAGTGATACACTAATTTATTTAATTTGTTTATTCGTGTTGAATGTCACTTCGTTGCATCTAACTTTCACTGTGAAATAAATACAGAGGCATGTTTACACTTTTTAGAGACCATTGGTAACCAAATGGTATTTTGTCAGGAAAGCTTATCTTTCTCACAGAATACCCGAATGCAGTAAATTCACTTACAGGGGTGGGAATTTCAACTCTCTCTCCTAAAAACTGCTGTTATCGTTTTTTCCTCCATCCTTTTTTCAGACAGGCGAAGGAGAAAAAGAAACATTGACATGTGATGAAGGCCCAATAGAGGCCCTTGTTAATGAAAGTGAACTGTGTATTCTTTATAGTTAATTTATTTAATTTGTATAATGGTGTTGAATGACAAAATATGCATATATTCAAACACAAGTTTCACCCCTAATGCTTTTCATCAAATACCCCGGCGACCGGATGCAACTTCACCAATAAACGTGGATATGCATTTACATTTTGATGAATCTATAAACATAGAGCACATGTCCCAGAATAAATATTCCTAATAATCAATTTTAATTTTTCATCCAATTATGATTAAAGGTAAAAACATAATGTATAAACTGTTCTCAGAGCTAATTATGACTGAAATCTTGAAATAAATTATGTAACAATATTAATATATTGTTATAAAATTTATTTGAAGTGGCATAATCTGATGTTTACAAAGTGATCAGGAATATTGTAAACTAACGTACTGAGCTGTTTCAATTCATGGTCTCACAAATTGTTCTTTTTTCATTTTTTCAGCCTGAAGCAGAAGAAGCGAATAATTCTATAATGTGGGACAGTATCGTGGGGACGTCAACAAATCCCATATCCATATCATCGAAGAGTGACGATGATGACTTTTGGGAGAAATTTACCCCCCCCCCCCGAATCATGTTTAAAATTAAAAAAAACAAATATGTGTTTTTTATATTTTTCGTTGTTGTGGATTTACAAATTCCTGGATTAATTTATTCATAGGAGGTATTTGTTCTTTGAAGTTCGTAGTGGATTTTCACATGCCATTCTATTCATTCATTTTCGTAAAATACAATCTGTGTTTTTCCAGAAAATAAGATTTCGGCCACCGTGAGCTCTCGAAGCTGAATGTGACTGAAATCTTATTTTTAACCCTTTACCCAACGTAACGGCCAAAGCCGGCCAGCGCTATTCTCAAAAATCACCAATTAATTTTCACTATTTTTTTCATTTTTTGTCTCAAAAACATAGGTTATGACCCCTCGTTGGAACGAGCTCGTCGAGCTCGTTCCAACGAGGGGTCATAACCTATGCTTTTTAGACAAAAAATGAAAAAAATTAGTTATTCAAGAATTTTTTTTGCAAGTGTCGTCTGCTTTTCACGTTAGGTAAAGGGTTAACGAGAGAAGATCAATGTGAACCGCGCGTCAACCATCTCTTATTCAATTCCTTGGTAACTCTGTTTTCCAGAAAATAAGATATTGGTCACAATGAGCTCTCGGAGCTGATTATGACTGAAATCTTATTTTAGCGAGAGAGGTCGGTTCGAATAGCGCACAAACCATTCAATTCCTGGATTAATTTATCCATAGGCAGTATATATTCTTTCAAAAATGGTTAGTGGATTTCCATATGCCATTTTATTCATTCATTTTCGCAGCATATGAATAAGGTAACAGGGGCTCTTCTTATTGACTTATCTTGGTAACTGCGTTTTCCAGAAAATAAGATTTCGGTCACCGTGAGCTATCGGAGCTGATGATGACTGAAATCTTATTTTTCGTGAGAGCAGGTCAGTGTGAACAGCGCGTCAATTATCGCTAATACAATCCCCTGGTAACTGTGTTTTTCAGAAAATAAGATTTTAGTCACAACGATCTCTCGGGGTCGATTATGACTGAAATCTTATTTTTAGCGAGAGCAGGTCGGTTCGAATAGCGCGCTAAACCATTAAATTCATTTCTGGATTAATTTATTCTTAAAAGTAATTGTTCTTTGAAAAGGTTTGTGTAGTTAGTGGATTTTCACATGCCATTTTATTCATTTATTTTCGCAGCATATAAATAGGGTAACCGGGGCTCTTCTGTTTGACTTATCTTGGAAACTGCATTTTCCAGAAAAAGTAATTTTGGTCACTGTGAACTCTCAGAGATCATTATGACTGAAATCTTATTTTGGGGCAGAATAAGTCGGTATTATACACTCAGAAAAACGCGTATCATAAAATAACGTACCTGGACATTTTAGTTTGAATGTAGACAGAGATTCTTCTTAGATTCCAAACATACAGTAACGGATGTTCGTTGGGAAAGGAATTTTATTTTTGCTTCTATCTCGTGTTTGAATGTCGCAACGAAATTCAATATAATGGAAACAACGCAACAATTTTTCGTGGTTTATACACTTACGCACGGGGTGAACAATTTATTTTTAGGTTGGGCAAAAGCACTTTTTGATTATGAATCATTGAGTAACACTTGCAGAAGTGATATACATAGTACATGTAATATACTTATTTGGGCGTTAGCATATTCTTTTGAGCACTCTCTGGTGCACAAAACAACAATAGTATGGATTTTCCCCTACTGTTTGTGATAAATTGTATTTGGCTACATAGCGGCATACCCACTTTAGAACAGATGTTTGTAATTTGTTTACAAACGAATCGTAGTAGCAACAGATGTGAAAATAATGAATGAACAGACAGAGTCTGTTTACAAACGTAGTAATGCGATTGGGGTCACGAGGCTTGGGAAGTATTTTGAAAATTGAGTACTGTATATAGTATGGCACGTGCCTTGCCCGTTGGTCACAAAGTGTTTGTCGACAAACATTTTGCCGTAATGATCAGATGTTTAGAATATTACGCGTCAGGGTTATTGAGGGTGGAATGATTTTTGTTGAAATATCGTAACGATATTCTATGTAATGGATAAACGCAACAATTTTTCTTGGTTTATATTCCTAGACTTGGAGGAAACTAATTACTTTTAGGCTGTACAAATGGATGGACATCCACCCGGTACATAACCACGTGACCTAGCTTTGCCCGGGGGCCTATAAGGTCACACATTCCAGACATTCTTTGGACCGACCCAGGTGGCCCATGACGTCACACATTCCATTCTGATGACGTCACACATTCCAGACATTCTTTGGTGCGATACAGGCCCCCTTACTACTCCCGTTAATTGTGGTACGCACACATTTCTACTGAAAGAAGAAATTACAGTCAACGAAGTGATGGCCCAGTCTACATCAGATCGATAAGGAGAGTCATGAATAATTCAATCCCTCAGCCCCCGTAGGGCTGTAGAATTAAATTATTACTGAACCTCGTTACAAAATCAAGATAGATTATACCATCCTGTAGATAACATTTTATACGACGTCAGCATCCAGACACCGAATGATAAAAGAGTCTGAAATGTTTATACCACATGAATTTGCCAATAAAAGGTTTAATATTTGTTTCTGGTGAAAGACTGGAATTACAATAATGGCCATTTCCTACCTGTGCCTGCCACTTTTAGTTAGTACTTCAGGGAATTGTTTTCTTTTTCACTTATGAGGACCAAGTGTACATGAGGCAGAGGCAGGGGCGAACATGCATAGATTGCCACCTGGTGCTAATCTTATAGGTTCCGCCCTGTCCTCACCCATCGTATTTGTGTTTACATAAACATCTGGATTTCATGTCCTTATTGACATATTTGCCGCCCCAAGCAGTGCAGAGACAGAAATGTCAATCGTGGTTTTTAAATGTCCTGTTAATAAACTGAAGACCGAAGTATATACGAAAATGCTATGACATTTGCCAACATACTAGGCCCCTGCTAATACCATGTTTGGACTCGAATCGAATTTTGAATCGAGTATTCGCCGACAATTTCGAATCGAGTCGAATTTGAAGCGAATTTTCAACACAACATTTTCAAGTCCGTGGCATAGACGTTCCAACAACATTTGCTCAGCGTGAATCAACTTCTTTTTCCGTTTCTTCTTTTACCGACATTAACACCCGTTGTAATCTCCCGGTGTGTAAGACATAAGACAACGTGACGCCAGATCGAATTTATATTCTATAAATCAGAATTTCAAATGATCTAAAAGTATGATAAAATGGAATTTATGGTCTTTAAATTCTTGGCTATTTGGAGAATGGATCAACATTTGAACGTTTGTATAATAGAGGCCGTTATAGCGCAATTAAATGACAGTATTCCCCATTCCCCGATATAACAGAGTCAAAAAACGAATTGCAAACGAGCAGTGCCAGCAATATCGGATAGCGTCGTTTATTCAGCAACGCACATCTATAATATAATATATACATTATATTTTGCCACAAAATGAACTCATGACGTGCGCAGTCGGTCAGGAAAACCACTCTTTGCTTTTTTCTTTTTTTTTAAAGGCTGGAAACCTGAAATGCGAAACCAACTCATATACGTAGCACAGGTGTTCGGACCTCACCCTCATAAAACGCCACTGGTGCCACATAAGAAAAACTAAATACGTCATGAAAAACTGTATAAATGGAATGATGCACTGAAAGTGCTATACCTCGGTGCAAATGTTACATAAGAAACCCCAAAACACCCGAAGAGATAGGAAAAGAAATGTATAAGACAAATGGAAGTAACCTTGATAACTTCCGAAAGTCGGGATAACCCAAACATTGTTGATAACACAGAAAATTATTTTGATCGTTTTGCAAAAAAAATTTCGAAGCTGTCCGACGCGGGTTCACGGCTGGAATGACCAATGTTCCACTCGATCGCTCATAAGAGCGACTGCAATTAACGAATCGCATTGGCTACAATGCGAGCAAATAGCCTATTAAAAATATCAACAAAACGTGAATACAAAATTTTCTCGTTAATGCAAGGAAACGCTGGAAAATTCGAATCCTCTGTTATATTAATTCGAACCCGAGAACAAGACAATGCGTCCCCTGAGTTCCAATGTGTTCTATGTGCCAGTAGGCACATAGAACACATTAGAACTCACGAGACGAATGGCGTCTGTCAATAAACACAACTTTGACACAGTTTCTTCATCAATACTCGTCTGATTTTTGTTAACAATGAGGTCGATAATTATGAATTACGAATGAATAGAATAGTTTCGTTTTTTTTGTTAACAATAAGGCCGATAATCATGAACTACGACTGAATAGAATAGTTTCGTTTCGGAATTTCCTCCGTAATTCAAATTCAGAAACTTCACTGACCAATCATTTTCAAACCATCGCGATTGTATATTTTGTTTGTAGATTTACCAAGAGATTTAAACCAAAAATGAAAAGAAAAATTGTAGTTTTTGAGTTATTAAGCAGATTTGTCGATGTTTCAATGCCTTGAATCGCGTTTGTGGCCGCTATTTACAGTCTCACTGGAAGGTATAGAACCACTGGATCTACTGCCGACCGACCGCGTTTAGGTCGACAAAGAGTTACGACTCCTGCACTAGACCGACACATCAGAACGTCTCACTTGCGGGATCGCTTCCTTTAGGCTACGAGGACAGCAGCAATCACTCCTGGTAGAACTAACAATAGAACGAGTGCACAAGTTGTCCGCAACAGACTCGCTGAACACAGCATCTGAAGTAGGCGTCCATACAACGGACCAATCCTTACCCAAAGTCATCATACCGTCAGAATGGAATGGGTACGTCAGCGTGTTCACTGGACTCAGCAGCGTTGGGGCACAGTTCTTTTTAGTGATGAATCACGATTTAGTCTACGGCGCGCTGATGGTTGGGCAAGAGTGTATCGCAGACGAGGAGAACGGTTTCCTGATGCTTGCGTGCGGAATGCGACAGTTTCGGCGGGGGTAGTGTAATGCTTTGGGCAGGAATTTCCTTGTACCATCGCACGCAGTTGATCTTCATCGATGGTAATCTGAATGGACAGCGATATAGGGACGAAATTCTTAACGCTGTTGGTGTCCCGGTGTTCGACGCAAACGTCGGATTGCAGTTATTCCAGCAAGACAATGTCCGATGTCACGTGGCGCGTATCTGTCGTGACTTTCTTGAGGAGTAGAGCATCGAACTTCTTTCCTGGCCCCCACTTTCGCCAGATTTGTCGCCAATCCAGAATCTTTTGATCAATTGGACCGTCGGGTACGACATCATGATCTTCAGACGTTAGGCGATTTACGTTATGTTCTAAGGCAGGAGTGGAACGCAATACCACAGGGTAACATCCAGAGACTTATCAGGTCCATGCGCCGTCGATGTCTTGCCATCCAAGAGGCAAACGGTGGGGATACACACTATTGACTGCATATGTGAACTTTTCATTTCACCCCATGTCTGAATTGCGACGTCCTAACGTGACGCTGGCAACAGTAAGAAAATGAAATTATGCAAATCCATACAGCTAGACTCGAAATATGAATTTACAATAATTTGTTTGGGATTAAAGTCCATAATGCTAAAACAATTGCTCCTCGAAGTTTATTATACTTACTTTTTGACTCAGTATATATAATGATGTGATGAACTGTCTACTAATCCATTAGTCTTTTATTGTGAAGACCAGACTTCCTATTGAGACATACTATACTTGTAGAAAAATTATGACCGGATTGCCAATCAACGTTAATCTTGAAGTATTATAGACTGAATGTTGTATTTGTTCCAACCAGTGGTTTTATAACAACTGCATTCCATTGTTTGACATGGCGAAAAAATATATGAACAAAAGCATATCATGTGACCCCCTCATTGGAACGAGCTCCTTGAGCTCGTTCCAATGAGGGTTCACATGATATGCTTTTGCTGAATTTTTTGAAACTTTTGAAAAAAATATTAAAATTATAATTTTGGATACCCAGTGCATTGGGTAAAGGGTTAACTTGATTTAATTCTCGCGTTATCTCCAATTAGAATTTATCAATATTGTTAAAGTTACCCAACTTATACTCGCATCCAAGAATCCATGTACTCGGCAAAGCAAACTGCAGAGAGAACGATCTTTATAAATTAATTCCTAGGTAGAGGAAGACGAACTGACTCTAACCTAATGGTCACTGGAGAGGACCGACACCGGATATAGCGAGCCACGAGGCGGAGATTTTTACGCGAAAATTTTCAAGAGTCGCTACTAGTCGTAGGAAAAGCGATTTTTTATCGACATTTCAGCGAAATTTGTAGAGGTAAGTGTTAATGTTTGGTGTCTGGGGGAACAATCGTCTCGTACGAAGAGACTGATAAAGTTTGTTCGTAATTGAACGGGAATATGTGTCAAATGAGTTGGGCCGGCTCAGTGGAAAAATGCAATACCCCTGGCAAAAACGCATATTTTTAAATGTTTATATTGTTAATAATTCGAGAAGTTTAGTAAATTGTGAAGGCGCATTTGAAGAAATGTTCATACGGTCAGCCCCTTCCAAAAGATCCAACGGTCTAGGTTAGAAATCGGTGAAAAGTTGCCTTCTCCGGTGAACGGCGAATAGTTTTGCTAACAAAAACATTGTATGACGGATAGTTATTGAAGTGAACGGTTAATAGTTCATCGTTCATTGTGTTTAAGCAAACTGGTAGCTTTAGGGGACAAGACAGACCTTAGAATCAACAATGTATCTTCTTTCCATGCATATTCGTCATTTTCATCAAGCATGTAAAAATTAGAATGGAAAAAATAGGATCCCTGGGGATGAGCTGGTGGGTCGGCTATGGTGAAGGATGGGGGTCATGCCTTGTTCCTCCAAGTAATAGGCCTACAATCCCACCAAGGTCATCGAAACATTATTATTGTAATAACAATTTAACATGGCACCGTGTAGAAAAAGACTGTTGGGGTGGGGTAGTCCTTCTTTCTGTCAGAACAAAGCGAGCGGAAAAAAATGCACCTCGGATTGCTAAGGAGAGCTGTTAGAGGCGCTGATAATAGTGCTTATCAGAAAGTTGATGCGAGTGACTGCTTCATGTTGGCCTTCATGCTATATCACAACCACTGTCAATCAGCGCCTCGTCATATTTTCTGTTCATTTTCAGTCCTATTTCTGTTTTTTTACAGTTTTCTACTTGTCTTTTTAATTCTCACATCGAAATTACTTTCAATCCCCATCTTTCCCCTTGTGCACAAAAGTTGCCGTTTCGTGAAAAACTTTTTCCAACATTAGTCTTCCAGAAGTTTTACCCATGTGGTTGCGACTCTCAGATAGTTAAAATATTACAGTTGGATTTCTTGTCTTTTAAAAATTCACCATTCGGCATTCGTAGCTATGGACTGGTGGCAACATTATTTTTACCTAAGCGGAAACACTGTACAGACATGACTGTATCTTACAGTTCAACATAATTTTTGTAATAAAAGTTTTCGGTATTGCAGATTTCCAGGAATTATCTCATACTATCTAGTTTGTATTTTCGGTTTCGCCTGTACCTTGAGTGTTTTTTTGCGGGTCACTCAATGCGACAGTGTAACAAACGTAAGTAATACGTAACATGTAGTCTAGCCCACTTGTGGATGTTATAGTGTTACGTCATGATAGAATGGCCTAGCGAACATTTTATATTCAAAGAAATAACTTTTTTTTCAAGGCGTGCGAACAAAAACCCCGAAAATCAAATAAGGTGTGCACCCCAAATGAAAAGCCCTACCTGTCTTGCTGCAGACGTTCTTATATATTTGATATGTATACACTGGACCTTACGCACCACGTCAAACAACTGGTAAAGTGCCAAATTATTTTTATCCTAGGTACCTATACGCATCAGATGTCGACATCTTGGGGATCATTGTTCGTAAATATATAAATGTTCTTCTTTACGGGAGATTGTATGTAGGTAATCTTCAGTAAAATGCATCAGTTGAATATTTATGAACAAACTACATTTGACATTGTTGAATCACCAGCAAAAATGCTACAGAAAGCAACAGTCAAAAACTGCAAAGTGTCCTTTTTCAGTGAAACCCGCTGCACAAAATTAATTTATCTTTCTTTTTTCTTGGTAGCTTCATAAACTGAGATAATGTTTGAGTATCCCAAATAAGTTCGTAAACAGAAGGGTTACATTCTGCACCCCACGCCAACGCGACTAGGTTGAAGGGGAGATTATCTATCCATGTGCCCCGTGCTTACGCTTCCTTCGGATCCAGACCCTGCACATGTTGCTGGAGAGTGTCCATAAGCACAAGCGACGTTACCGTGTAAACAATTTGAAATTTGTGATCTGCTGCTAACTGACAGCAGAGTATAAATTCCAAATTGATCAAATCTTTACCGCACTGATTTTTGAATAACTCTGTGTTAACAAGAGGAGTTTATAGCATGACCACCGGGTAAGATTTTTCAGATTCTCGATGATATCACAATTATATACGCAATGATATGAAATCTTGGGCAGATTTTAGACAATTAACCCTTAAACCGCTTAGTAAATTTCATATCACTGATTAGAAACGATTACGATCCCATGTTCACATAAAATGTGTTGAAAAATTCAGATAATTTTTATTCAAGTATTCTCGATATAGCTTACTCACAAATATTTCTAGAATATAAGATAAAATCTAGTCACGGCTATTTAGACAGCCATGACTAAATATTATTCAATATTTAAAAAATATTGCAACATGGCTGCAATACAGAAATGTCTTGCTATGGTGAAATATTTATGAAAATTTACAGAAATGAAAGATATATATTGTAGGGTATTCATGGCGCAATTCCTGCACAGAGAAGACTTAGTTTTATTGATATTTCTAAATTAGATAGCATGTCAATTTTCTGGGCGGGAATATCAGTATCTGCCCAGTGCAAAGTACTGAGAAAGAATAATTTTGCCTTTCAATATATGTAATTCTTGGTCTGGTGGTCTAAGCTGCAATAGAACAAGCAAAACTATGTGTAAGTCATATCAAGAATATAGACACCCCCTAAAATTTGATTAGAAAGTATTTTTGTTACGAACGTGCAAATTAGTAAGGTAAATTCATATTATCCACAATTTTTGAATACCTTTGATACAAAAAGATAACTAATTATACGAAATACGAAATGCACCATCTGCGTCGTACTGTCAATAACATTAATTAATTTATTTCAATGACATTTTACGACACTTTTATCTCTTTTTCCAACAAAGCGGCCACAAATAGCCAGAAAATTACCCTAAATAAGCCTTCAAGACCCAAAGTAACTTTTAGTGCCTAAATGAAACCATAGAAACATCGGTATCATTAGAACCGTCTTGCAGGGCCGGTTCCAATGATGTCCACAAATGTATGGTTTTATTGAAAATATTCAGAATTTATTTTGTATTTTTTAAAAAAGCTGTGTTAGGTAAAGGGTTAACAGCCAAAATCACATTGTTTCGGGGACAGTATTACGGATGGAGGAAGCCAGAGAATACCACCGAGAAGCGGCGCTATCAGACTATCTAACTTACTAATCCTCCCGAGACAGATGTAGCATTGGCTGTTCAAAGTCATGTGTACCATCATACGCCATAGCACACAATGCCACCATGCTCCAAACATGCAATGTGGACGAAGTGCCTTGCCAATGACGTAACGCAATGCGAAAGGTCTACCGATGGAACTACTACTCTGCAAGACACTTTATGATTTGCTTTGATAGGATGCTCAACTGCAACCATGACATGCTCGGGGTTACATTTTCCGTCTTGTTTCTCCTATTCCGCAACTTTCTTCCTGCTGATTCAACTCCTGAATATGCCTGGTCTGAAAATAACACATTCCACAATCTTACACGAATTACAACAACAGGGTAGAAGTGAATTATATCTCCCTCCAACGTATCCAGTTCACAATTAAACATCATACATGCACTATTGTGCAAACTGAGACAAAACGGTATATCTGGCCCACTCCTTGAGTGGACCAAAAGCTATTTATCTGATCATAAACAAAGGGTAACTGTTAACTCAATCCCCTCTGAGTACTTACCTGTTAATTACGGTGTTCCCAGGGATCCCTCTTAGGACCCTTAGGACCCTTCCTCTTCCTTATATACATAAATGACATTTCTGAAACTTTAAATGCTCCGGATGCTTGTAGACTATTTGCGGATGATACAAGTATAACAGAAACTGGATTTGAACTGGACGATATTGTTTCAAAATGTAATGAAAACCTTTCCGAATGGGCAAATGCATGTCTTGTTACATTTAACCCTTCAAAAACTGAAACTCTTTTATTCACCAAAAAGCGTGTTAATGTAAGCAGTGTGGTAATGTTTGGTGACACGCCACTCGAAATGGAAAAGTCTCGCATCTACCTCGGCCTATCTTTACACGGGGACTTAAACTGGAATGTCCAAATTAATAGATTATGCCAAAAGGCTAATTCCAGGCTGTCTCCGTTACGAAAATTAAAGTATAGTCTAGGTCGAAAAAGCCTGGAAACGTTATACAAATCATTCATACTCCCTATCTTAGAATACGCCGATGTGGTGTGGGCCGGTGCGCCCGACTACCAACTTATCAAATTGGATAGAATCCACGCGGATGCAGCGAGAATAATATCCGGTCTAACGAGATCAACCCCGGTTTCTGCTCTATTTGCAGAACTTGGTTGGGAAACCCTTGCGTAGAGACGTCATCTCCACAAAATGAAAACGTTTTTTAAAATCGTAAATAATCAGGCCCCCACATATCTCTCTGACTTATTGCCACGGACCTTCGAGGACATTTCCACGTACAGCACCCGGTTGCACACTAATTTTCAATTACCACTTACCATGTACAACTATTTCTATCCCCCTAGTTGCGCATGCGCGAAAAACAGAGCTATCTTCATTATCCAATTTACTTTAGAGGTCAATGGGAGAAAGCAATAAAACTTCATTTCTCAACCATATTTGCTTTTCAATAAAATTCGCGTACATATGGTCAAATAGTTTAGGACATCCTCTTTAAAGTGATGTTTAATACTTATTGCTAGACAAACGTCTTCATGTTTCCATTTTTGTTTTAAATATCTTATTTTATTTGTGTTCATTTCCTTATGAATTTATGAAAAAAGGCTGACTGAGGTAGCTTTAAAGTTAAAAATATATATTAACCATCAATAGCATGCATTGCGCGTACATCATTCGGAATAAATTAAACTTTAAATTATTTGATTCTATAAAAATATTTCAATTATGCTTTTCTTTTAATGTTTCCATTTCACTTTGAAAATAGTGATTTTTAAATTTATGCGATTTCACCAGACGATTCTCCACGGCTAATATTGTCTTCACTGATGTGAATGAAAGGACTTGAAAGCTCCATCATTTCTATTGACTCGTTAATATAAGTGTTTAATTTTGCATTGAACACAATGTATGTGATTTTAACAATTTAGAATTAATAACTTTGCTGACGGTGTACAGGTTTAGAACAATTGGGTTAACTTGAAGTTGACAGCTAATTGGAAAAACTTTGATGTGGGTGTTGTTTTTTTAACAATTACTCAGGTTTCTAATTAATATAAAACCAGTACATCTTCATGGGTGATAGTTGAATGAATTCAGTTCTTTCATAACTGAATATATAAACCCCGAGCCATGACAGAACGGTCACTCCGTCTTCATAAAAAATACTGACTGGAAACAATTATCAGAAGGAGAAAAACTTCCTCGAACTGAACGCGTTATATCTACAAGAAAAAATGTTTTACCTTCAACGTACCAAGTTGAAAGATTCATAACATACAAAACAAACTTTGTGACACACGGCAACATTTAAGCACTCATTTATCCCCTCATGTATCTCGGAATGGAATGCATTACCCCAAGAAATAAGACAATCGAGTTCACTGAATAACTTTGTCAAATATTTTAATAGTGGCGCATGTAGACCATCTAAGTACTTTAACAATGGCGATAGAGCTGTCAATATTATTTAATAATACTGTTCCCGAAATATTTAATTTTATTAACTTCACGTAAAATATTGAATGTTTATTTGAGAAAACTTGTGTGTCCGCCGTAAGTATGAAAACAAAATTATTTATTAACTGTGTGATCTTGACCCTTATTCTATTGGCTGTAAATTAGATACTGAACAAAAGACG
The DNA here is from genome assembly GCA_031216915.1 of Pictodentalium vernedei. Classification (NCBI taxonomy): domain Eukaryota; kingdom Metazoa; phylum Mollusca; class Scaphopoda; order Dentaliida; family Dentaliidae; genus Pictodentalium; species Pictodentalium vernedei. The sequence goes on from CM062297.1 coordinate 713,909,233, forward strand.
CCAGGACCAACCTGTGTGCTCTGTGTCCAAGGACGTTGCTAAAGGGTCTCGTTCGGAGATGCCTACCTCTTGCTTGCAATTGCACCTAACCCCTCCAGGTAGGCAAAAGTCCGACTACCTCTACATAATTTCCAGCAAGTTGGAAACTTCTTCAGTACCAGCGCCTCCTGACCGGAGACAAAATTTTCCACTACAGATCTTTACACTTTACCTAACGAACCGCTAACATCCGTTCGGGTCATTTACAAATTGAGCAGCTGAAAAAATATATATCGAGCTCGATCCAATGGGGATTCACGTAATATGGCTTCGTTGAATTTTTTTTTAAATATGAAAAAGTTATATTTAAAATAATAAATTTTGATATTATTTGCGTTGCGTAAAGTGTTAACCCTTTACTCAGCGCACACGATATTGGATTTTGTTGTTCTAATTATTTTTTTCAAACTTTAATAATTTTTTTCAAAGAAAATTCAACAAAACCATACCGCTAGTACCAAGTTCCGGCCCCAAAATAAATTTCAAACTGCATTTCCATCAAAGAAAAAATCTCCAAATGAGGAAATAATAAACTGTGTTGCGTGGAAATGTAACGGGAGAAATACTGTACGGCATTTTAAAGTAAATATTCCAGGGCGCACTTCGTCGACCATTTAGGGAAAAGGTTAAACAATTTCAAACGAGGTTTGTATTTATTCAGCACAAATAATTACGGCTGGGGCTGTATAATCAATAACTGATTCTAATAGATTGTCGTTCTTCATTTGTCACCGGTAATATTATTTTGAAATCGAGGAAGATATTTTTCCATTTTTTGGTTTTTTTACACAAAAAGCTTCCCCCACGGGATATTCTGCGTCGCTTTGCAATTTAAGTGTTTTTGGATACTCAATTTATAAGGTTATTGTACGAATGATTACAATAAGATAAAAAAACGTAACATTGAATAATAGTGAAGGTAAAATATAACGTTTTGAATTTGGACTTTTGAGTGAAATAGAATGTATAATATCGAAAGGTTAAAGGGCAAAGCAGTCAAGTCTCCTCAAACACAGTGATAAATTTGTCCTTTGGGGATTGAGGTCACGCAAATCAACACAATGTAGCATTTTGTGTAGAATTCGACTCTTTGTATTGGCAATATGTGAGGGGAACTGAGGAAATTTGACTCTCATTTCACTTCCCCATCGTCATTAGAAAAATGTTTGAAAAATAGATGTGTAAATGCTGTAATTTTGTTGACTCTGGGTGATAGGTGATACTTCTTTGTATCGTGAATGGTCTACCATGTGGGGCACTATACAAACCTAGTTAACCCTTTACCTACCATGAAGAGCAGACGACACTTGCAAACAAAATTCTTGAATAAGTAATTTTTTTTTCATTTTTTGTCTCAAAAACATAGGTTATAACTCCTCATTGGAACGAGCTCGACGAGCTCGTTCCAAAGAGGGGTCATAACCTATGTTTTTGAGACAAAAAAAATGAAAAAAATAATGAAAATTAATTGGCGATTTTTGTGAATAGCGCTGGCCGGTTTTGGCCGTTAGGTTGGGTAAAGGGTTAACCCCAAGTCAAGTTCTATCCATTAACCTTCACACTGACGTCGTAATGTCGAAATTTCAATCTGTATTTTTTGCCATAATACAACTTGAAGATTAACCAGTTCAAACTTGTCTGACAGAGGTTTATTTGTGATAAATACAGCTAACCAATCCTTTATCCAACGTAACGCCAAAAACTGGCCAAATCTATTCACAAAATCACCATTCAATTTCCATTATCTTTGTCATTTTTGTCTCAAAAACACAGCTTATGCCGTCTCATTGGAACGAGCTTGATAAGCTCGTTCCAATAAGGGTCATAAGCTATGTTTTTGACGCAAAAAATGTTATTCAAGAATTTTGTTTGCAAGTGTCGTCTGTCTTTTGTCTTCGATAAAGGGTTAACCCTCTGCACACTGACATCATAATGTCGAAAGTTCAATTTTTTGCCATAACTCAACTGGAAAATTAACCATTTCAAACTTGTCTGACAGAGGTTTATTTATGATAAATACAGTAAACGTAATTTGTAAGGACTTGGCAACAGGATACTGTCACGGAATAAATTCTGGAAAATAAGGCAACGATTGGTCCGTGATAACATCAGTGGGTGTTCCTTGGTCGCTTCGTTAATTTCCAAACTTTGCGTAACTCTCGCGATGCGTGCTTCTAGTCAACCATCGAATATCAACTCGACTAAACCGGTTCGATGAACATTAACCTTCAATTATCGATTTTCTAATAAATTATAACTCCTTTACTGATTAATGCCCATTTTGATGTGCTGAGTGTTTACTATTTAGCGCATTTTAACAATTCAGATGAAGATTAGTTCTGTAATGCTGCAGGGCAGATACTATTATTTTGTGAGGTTTGAACAGCAAACGGGCTGTTTCCTCACCCCGTCGGATGCCTTTTCCTTTATCTATGATGCGCGATAAATGTATTCTTGTTTGCAGACGAGGTTAGCAAATTGGTGATGTCATGTTTCCTCCGAGCAAACGAAAAATCATTATCAGATCCGTAACCCCCTCCATTGTGATTTACCAAACATTATCTACCTTATCACTTGTAAACCTGTCGGAAGCAGTATGTTGATCAAAGTCAAACTCCATTCCGAGAACGTGCTACTAGACACAAACAGGGTATAAAACATAATGCTGGTGCCCCAGTAGCACAACATTTTAACCTTCCTGGTCATTCTTTGGACGATTTAGAAATCCGTCCTATTGAACAACCACCAATTAAAGACACATTAGAAGAAACGGATGAATTTAGAGAAAAAAAACGTGAAGCTTTTTGGATCAATACGCTTCAAACCCTCTGGGCATTTGGTGTGAACATATCAGAGGGAGAATGCGAAAGGAGGCCCATCATTCCTTTCACTTTAGCATATAACAGAATAAATATCGAATTAGCAAAAGTGTTAAAAGATGAATTCAATTTAACCAATGCTAAATTAAATGAACCTTTGAATCTTCGACCTGTCATCGCCTATAAGAAAAACAAAAGCTTGCGTAACATCCTTGTGAGGACTAAATTAGACCAAATCAATGAATAACATCAATTATTTCCAGTAAGTTTAACCAGTTCCTAAGATCATCACTTAGTTTAAATCCATTTTATGCATTTTTGTCATGTTTGAAACCGATCATGAATGAAAACAATTTTTCGGCGGCATATTAAAAGAAAAAACACACGCACGCACGCACGCACGCACGCACACACGCACGCACGCACGCACGCACACACTCACACACTTATCCGACCCCACAAATAAGCGCGCGCATATTCTACAACAAAAAAGAGCCATCAAATGATAGAGTCTTTATTCGTTACTTGGGACGGGTAGACCAACCAATACCTTATATAAAAACACTGATTGATCCCCCACATACACACAACAAATCCATTCCACCTTTGCACAATACTGTATAGCGTATATGATACAGCACTACACAAATTTAGAAGGAACCCGTTAAGGTGTCAAACTTGGCAGGAATTTACCATTTGGGCTGCACTGACGTATCTAAATTGGATTGATTCGGAAACGTTTGCGGTATATGGCAACTAAGTTTGTTCTCACGGTGCCCATCCGTAGACCGGACCGGCCATACCACAAGAACTTCAGTATCTTACATTGGACCATGTGATAGGCTTTTCATACGAGATGAAAGTTGTCCACACTGTTAATATGCATATGGAAACACAGACGCAAACTAAAGTCTAGTTTCAGTGAAATCATATAGATGGCAGGTTTATCTACAAGTTGGAATGTATAATCCATTTTTTACTCTTTCGTAATATTTACCCGAGTATTTATCGACCAGGCATACCGGGAAGTCATTAAAAGATCGTATGTGGACACAATAATTACAACATTAACCATTTAGTTTCGCTGTCTCAGCATATCTATTATCATATAAATAATACCCGAAGTATTAAACGGGATGCATTCTATTTTCAAGGCACTACCTATCCACCGCAAATAACGCGGAACATATCTTTGCCACCCAAGAAAGATATGATACGGTAATGTTTTGCATAATTACACTTGAATTCAAAAAACAACGTGAAACGCGGAACATACCTTTACTTGTTGCTACCAAAGGAAGATATGATATGGTTATTTTGCGCGTAAGGCACTTGGATACGGGGAACAACGTGAAATGGGAAACATATCTTTACTTGTTGCCACCCAATGGGGATACGATACAGTGATTTTGCACACAATGCACTTAAATGTGGAGAACAACGTGTTTGAATGACTCGGGTCAAGGAGTGGTTGGATGTTTGAATACTGGTTGCGAACTTGCCTCTGCCTCTGTTACCAAGGCGAGGTTGAGATAGATGATAGAAGGTTCCTAATTCTGAAGTTTGCGCTTAATAACGCGGAATATTATATCTTTACTAGTTGCCACCCAAGGAAGATATTGTCTTGTATTTTTGTGCATAATTTACGCTTGTATACAGAGAACAAAGTGAAAGCGGAACATATCTTTATTTGCTGCCACACCAAGGAAGGTATGAAACGGTGATTTTACAATTGGGTTCGTGATTAGGAGCTAGGCAGCCACTTACTAGGTAATAAATCGACCCGTAAGACGTACGCCCATCTCAAACAATTTTTTTAATTCTCATCAAACAATTAGGATAAGCGTGGCGCTTAATTTTTACGTTCCCTCGACGCGGTATTCGTCTAAACAAAGCCCAAGCAGCACAGGAAAAAATACAATTTACGCCTGGCTTTCGGTCTGAGGAAGACCTTGTTCAGGGTACAGGCACAACAAGCAAAAATACGCACAGACGACGAAAGAAATGAAATGTGGCGATAAAAGTTCTCGTAAGCCAAGTTCTAACAGAACGGGTGTGTAATGCAACCCGAAAAGAAAATAAACCGGAATAAAAGTAGAAAGTAAAAGGTAAAAAGAAATACTGTTAGACAAATTCTAAAAAGCATTCTAGTAAGCCCTAACTCCCGGTAAAACCTGATATTTATATACCCTTCAAAAATTAAAAGGAACTAGAAGTTTGAAATGTCAAGATACTTCCAAGTATTACATGAAAACATGATAACTGGATGATTTTTTAAAACAAATTGCAGTCCGTCGCCTTGAAATGCACAAAGTAGCCCGCTAGGAGAACATTTTATAGTTTTGTATTTTTCTAACGGGTGCAAAACGACCTGGGGAACTGACAGGACTACCTTCGCTATGGGATAGTGCCACTAAAGGCTTGTAATTCACTGTTACTGGTGCAGGGAAGCGACTTGCATCTACAAAACTATTGCTAGTGTATCCCAACACTGCCTAAAACACTTAGATGATAGCCAGAAATTAAAAGTGAACAGATTTCGCGGTAGGATAAATGGCGAAAAATGTGTGAATAGGCTAAAAACACATTGAAGATGGTGGAAATAGTAGCGTCGGACAAAAATAAAAGTGTCCAGGCCCCTGAGTGCAGTTGCTTAAATTTTTGTGTATTAGATTGATAGCCAGGACCCTTCAAAATTTCTGGGGCAATAATTTACGAGTTATTAACTGGGCTAACATACTGGGGAATTTTATCGTTGTGGGTTCTTAAGGTGAAACAAGAAGAGGTCCACCTTTTTGATGCGAAATGTTTCCACTTGAATATGTGGGAGAAATTAGAAAAATGAAAAAGTCCCAAAGCAATATCCCTACATTTATATGTTATGTTGTTATTTTTATGTTCTGGTGAAATTTGAGTTTATTTGAGTTTATTTTTCTTGAAATTATCAATTAGTTTATAATAAATTATTTTTTGACACAGTTAAGCTTTGTCTTTGTTGAAAATCCATTTATCGCATTAATGTATGGTTCTGAAAACGAGCTATTGGACCTTAGAACTGCTACATTTTGGGGGCTCGTCCGGGATATGACAGCAAATAAATTTAGCTGACATTGAAACTAGCTTGGAAATTAAGGCTTTCTAACAAGTGAATGCAATGGACCATCATGCCATTGATGATAACTTTTCTCTTACGGAACCCGAGGAGATAGAACATGGTGTATGTCAAAGTCAAATGTCGCCATTACCTATGTTCTATGAGATTAGTTCTGTGGCGGGTAGTAGGAATCTGGCAAATGATTCACCGATTAATAGGAATGAACGTTATCAGTCACAAGATGTTGTTCGTTCTAAATTCCCATGTGAAAATAGTGACATTTTCACGCTAAATAGATTCGAAAATAGGCGACATTTGAGGAAGGGAAATTTTAATAATAGATCTGCCAACTGGCAAACTCAACCATATCTTTCAGTTCATAAGAAAAAAATTAACTAGTCAATTGTACGCTACTGATGGCTTTAGGAAACAACAGAGTAGTCCTGGTTCAAATTGCAATTTTAAAGGGACAGTAGAGTTGAGTGATGGAGATTTTTTAAGGATAACAGATAGAAAGTACGTTTCATCCAGCTTAGACTACAGTGATCATAAAAATATCACGGAGTCAGGTGTTGTAGCTGCAACCCCACCTAGATTACAAGGGTGTGACTAAGAATTTGTATCATTTTTCTGCTAACTGTAGGTTTGATAACCAAAATAACCAAAACATTGTCCCTGATACACCATGTATGAGTTCACAAAGTTCACCTGTTCAGTTTAGTTCATCAAGGTATAATAAACCAAAGGAAATTATTCAGGCTGATATTTTTGACGGAACTGAAAGTTGGAAAGAATATCATGCACAATTTGAAAGGATTGCAGTTAGTAATAATTGGTCTTACACAGAAAGGGCTCAACAGTCACTTATGCATGTAAAAGGTAGAGCAAGAGGGTATAATCTTAGAGTTAAATGAAGAGGAGAGGTATGACTATAATGCAGTAGTTAGGGCCTTAGAAAACATGTGTAAGTCCACATAGAATGTCATGGTGGTTAATTATAAGTTTTATGAAAGTAGTAAACGGACTGGGGAAAGTATCCGAGATTATGGCTACACATTAAAAAGTTATGTAGATTAGCTTATCCAAATACTCCTTCTGTTCATAGGGATAAATATTTATTGCAACAGTTTATAAGTGGTTGTTGTGATGATGAATTAGAGAAATGTCTTTTCATGAGAAATGTTCAAACTTTTGAGGAAGCTTTATTTACAGCAGTACAGTTTGAGTCATTTAATTAGACCAAGAAAGTTAGAAAGCTAGATGTTTTCATCCCTAACATTTCAATCTGATGATAAATGTGAGGTTAAAAGTTCCAACTCTGACAGTTCTGAGATTGACAAAGTACTAAGATTGTTGGAGAGAAATTTCATCAGGTACTGATTTGGAGGAAGTTACTTGTTATTCCTGTTTGGCCAAAGGTCACAAGACTTCTTTTTGTCCTAATAAAAAACAGTCAATAAAAGAGAAGGAGGCTGAGTTTGGGACCGAAAGCGCAGCCCCAAAAGTAGTAACTCAGGGTCAGTAAAGGGCTGCTGTATTTTTCGTGATCTCGAGATAGACGGTCCCAATATGTCTATGTTAGTTGATACTGGTTCACCATTTAATCTGCTTTCTAGAGAAATGGCTAAAGTTATTTGTAGTGGTGAAATGTCACAGAGCAACGCTTTCCCTACTCTTGTAACTGTGGATGGCAATCCATTGAATGTTGAAAGGAGTCTCACTGTTCCATTTAGGGTTGTCGGTAAGTCCTTTGTTCAAGAATTTTTAGTGGTAGAATTGGCGTCTCTCCAAGGTATTTTAGGAATGGAATTTCTGGAAATGTTGTGCTGTTCTTGATATATTTAAAAAACGTGACTCTTAATGGGAAAAGTGTACCCTTGAAACAAAATGAGAACTCGGCGTGTGCAAGAGTTAAAATGAATGAAAAAGTATGGATTCCACCACAATCTGTGATTATTGTTAAAGGTCGGGTAGTTGGGATAATTCCAGAAAATGTTCCATCTGATTTTATAATGGAACGTTTTCAAACATTTATGTTTGAGTGGTATTATGTTTGTTCGTACGTTGGTTGATCCTCAGTGTGCAGTTATGCAAGTTCCATTGCTGAACACTTCACGTAAAAGGGTTCAAAATTCCTAGAAACTCTGTAGTCGCTAGTTTGCAGCCACTAGATGTAATACTTCTTGTTTCCTATTTGAATGCTTCCATTGAAGAGTTACCTTCCTATCTTCAGGATATGTATGATGAATCATCTAAGAACCTTATTAATGATGCTCAGAGGTCGAAGTTGAAAGTTTTCTTGCAAGAGTATGGTGATGTATTTGTTGGTCCTGGTGGTAAACTAGGTAGAACAGGGCCAGTGCAGCATCATATTGATACGGGTAATGCAACGCCAATAAACTTACCATGTTGGAGAGTCCCACTTTTAAGAAAGCAGATGATATCAAAAGAAATCAATCAAATCTTACAAGAGGATATAATTGAACCTAGTAATAGTCCGTGGGCAGTCCCTATTCATATTGTTATGAAATCTGATGGGAGTCCAAGATTTTGTTTTGATTACCATCATTTGAATTCTGTAACGAGAAGGGGTGCCTATCCTTTGCCTAGGATTGAAGATTGTCTTGAACCCATTGAAGGACTATCATGGTTTTGTCCTTTAGATTTAACAGCAGGTTATTGGCAGCGTTAAGTTTTTGAGGAGTCAAAATGTAAAGCCGTATTTAGCTCCCATGGAGGGTTATTCCATTTCAAAGTTCTCACTTTCGGACTGTGTAATTCAAATGCAATGTTCGAAAGATTAATATACTACTCAAAGTTTGCAAAGCACCAAGTATATCCAACTACCTGTTTTATGTTTTAGTTGAAATATTGTAATGAAAAGTGTATATATTTTTTATTCAATTATATCTTTAATGATTTAAGTACAGAAATTAAGATTTTATTTGTGTTTGGCATTATTTTTTAGCTTTTAAATACGATAACCATGGAAAATGGATATTATTGGGAAAAAAGGAAATTTTTCAATTTGCCAACAAGTTGATGGAGCGAACTGGAATGGGTTCAGTATCGAGTATGAGACCCATTACTGTTAATTACAGCTTGAAAAGGCCTTCTCATGCCCCCAATCAGATCCCTGGTGGTCCTTTTTGGGATGTTGTTCCATTCCTGGACAAGCATGGCACCAAGCTCCTGCACACTTCTTGGCTGGATTAGACGGGCTGAAATTGCAAGCTGCAACTCATTCCAGACATGTTCGATTGGATTTAGGCCAGGGGATCTTGCTAGCCAGTCCATACGCTCAATTCACTCCCTATGTCGGTACTCCCCGGCAGCATGGGCAACATGAAGACGGGCATTATCGTCCATCAGAATGAATCTATCACCCACTGCACCTGCATACAATCTGACGTGGACATCCAGGATCTCATCAATATACTGCTGTGCAGTCAATGTACCACGTTCAAGGACACAGAGCTATGTACGTCCATCCCTGCCGATGCCGCCCCAGACCATGATTGACCCTCCACCATAGCGGTCATGCTCAGCAATGTTGGCTGCATGGAATCGTTCTCCTGGTCTTCTCCATACCCCGAAACGCGTATCTGTGTGGCCTTGGCATTAACTTGACTCATCTGGTAAAAGAACAGGTCGCCAATCTTCTCTGGTCCACCCAACGTGGTCCATGGCCCATTCATATCGCGCCTGGCGGTGGTTCTGGAACAGCGGAATGCGAATACATGGTCTTCTCGATCGGAGACCACCTTCGTGCAATCTTGCCCGATCGAAGACAACCTTCGTGCAACCTTGCCGGATAGTCAGCGTCGAAACATTTACCCCGGATGCATTCTGAAGGTCACTGCGAAGCTGGATTGCTGTGGCAAAGACGGTTCCTAAGGGCCTGAATGGTCAAAAACCGGTCTTCAGCTGCAGATGTTGCCCTGTCTCTGCCACCACCATGCCGTCTTACTGGTGTGTCACACTGCTGAAATCTTGCCAAGGCTCTGCTGATCACCGTATGGTGCACACCAAGGGTTTCACCAACCTGACGATGGGTAGCTCCTTGCTCCATCATCCCTACAGCCCGCCACATTTCTGCTTCTAACAAATGTCTTCTTACATTTGCCTTTGCCATATTCAGTCATTAAATCACAAGGGTTTGTGTTGGAATGAAGATTGAATACCCTACACATGTCATGTACATGTAGGCAGTACACGAAAACATCATGAAAACCAAGGGGTACATGCTTCCCATGACTGTCACGAAAAGTCTGCCTGTCAAGAGAGCTAATGTAAACACTGGGGACCATCTCAATACATTCCTCAATCACATCCACCAAAAATATCGCAAGCATGTTACAAGCAAATTTCACAAAGATGTGTCAAATATTTGGTGCTCAGCAAACTTTGAGTAGTATAGAAAGAAGAAAGAAGTAAATTTTCTGGGCCATGTTCTTTGTGAAAACGGCATAAGGTGTGATCTGTTAAAGGTGGACAAAGTTGTGTTTTGGCCTACCACTACTTCTGTCAAAGAATTGGAATCTTTTTGGGGCCTTCCGGGTATTATCGTCGATTCGCCGATCACAATTCCCCAAAAGCTGAGCATCTATTCAAGCTACTCAAAAAGGGGCAAATGTTTGAATGGACTGTGGAATATAACAAAGCTTTTGAATATTTAAAAATGTCCTTTGTTTCAAGTTCAGTTTTGGCTTACCCCAAACAGGAAGACCTGTTCATCTTGGATACTGATGCTAGTAATTGCATGGGGTCTGTTTTCTCGAATCCAGGAGGGCGAAGAAAAGGTCGTTGCATATGCAAGTAAAACACTCTGTTCCACTCAGAGAAATTATTGTACTACATGTCATGAAGTTTTAACTGTTGTAGTCTTCATCAAACATTTTCATTATTACTTGTGGAGACGCCATTTTGAGGTCAGGACAGATCATTCATCTCTGACATGGTTGGGAAATTTAAAAAAAAACCAGAGGGCATGGTAGCTCGCTGGATTTCTATTCTTGAGACTTATAATTTTCGAATTTTGCACAATAAGGGTTCCGCGCATGCCAATGCAGATAGTTTATCTCGAAGAGTTGAAAGAAAGTGTAAAAGGACGGATTGTAAGGATTGCACAGATGCACAGATGCACTGAGAACTCGATGGTTGCTCCAGTTTTGGCTTGCGGTGACTCTGCTACAACTAATGGTTCTCAATTTGTGGAAGATTTGTCGGCAATTCCCGAGGTTATACTGGAATCAAATAATGGTCTTACTCCAAGTTCTATAAATGGAGGATTGGAAACTAATTCTGGTGTAGTTCTGTCTAATTGGCTTGATTCATGGAGTCTAGAAGAAATTGTAAAATTACAGCAAGCAGATCCAGTAGCGCCAGACATTTTAGATTTAAAAGAAAGATGTGTGACTAAACCACCATTTCGGTCTACACATTGCCAGCCACAAAAGACTTTGGAGTCATTCGGAAGTCTTGTCGGTTCATGATGGTATCTTGTCAAGGCATACGATAGAGTATGGAGGGAGGGTATGTGGCGCAAGCTTGAGGCTCTGTGCTTGGGAAACGAGTTTGTTGGAATTATGAAAGCATTATATAAAGATGTACAGAGTGAACTTAGCCTGGGTAACATAACAAAAAAACGTGTGCCCATGGAGATAGGCCTAAAACAGGGGTATATACTTTTGCCAATTCTTTTTGCATTGTACATCAAAGGTTTATGAGATGAACTTCTGCATAGCGACGAGGGGGTAGCAGTTGGCGACTTGAAGAACCCAGGGCTATTTTTTGCAGACGATATAGTGCTAGGGTCAGAAAGCGAAGAAGGGCTAGCGAAAATGCTGGGGATTGTTGGGAGATATGGTAGCAAATGGAGACTCGAACTTAATGAAAGCAAGAGCAAAGTTATACCCGTGGGCCGCAAAGTGGACCCCACTCGAAGGTGGAGAGTGGGGGAATTCTGTATTCCGGAAGGTAGCAGCAAACTTCTTAGTGGGGGAGAGACAGGTGACTATGAGTATCTGGGGGTAAATATAAACATCAGAGGAAGAGGCATCTACCGAAACCACACAAATAAATTGATTCTGAAGGGGAGGCGAATCCTTAACCAAATAACTTATAGGGAGAAACTGTTTCAATAAGGTTTTCGTGGGGAAAACCACTTGGGAAATGGTGGGTCTGCCAAGAATAACATATGGAACGGAAGTGGTACTCCTAAACCAGACGGCTGTAAAGAGCTTGGAAATCCTGCAGAACGACGCAGGCCGATGGATAACGGGGTCGAGTAATGCCGCAGCAATAGAAGCAATCAGGGGTGGGTTTGGGTGGATGAGGGTCAAGGACAGGATAGACTTATTGAAACTCGGTTATCTTAATTATTTGGTAAATCTCCCCGACAGCCGATGGTGTAAAGTAATGTTCCTGCGAATTTTCAACTCAAATATCAAGACGGGATGGATGGTCCAAGTGAGGGAACTAATAGAGAACTACTCATTGGAGATCTCGGACCTAGACGTTGGGGCACACCAGGGTAAAAAAATCGTCAGAGAAAGGGTCACGGGGGATGGTAACTTTAATTGGCGAGAGGGGGTCAGTCAAAGAGATCTTTGGGTGGCCTGCGTGATGAAGAGAAGCCTGGTTTTGAAGAGTACCTTGATGGCACCTTTGGGGGGTCACTTTTGTTCAAGCTGAGGTCGCGGTCCCTGGAGCTGAGGGGGGGGGGGGATTGGGGAAAACAGTGAAAAGGAGTGCTAGATGTGTAATTTGGGCGTGGTGGAGACCCTGGAACACTTTCTTCTGGAATGCCTAAAATACCAGTCTAAAAGAATAAGATTCACAGGGAGTATAATGGGGAAGTGGGATGGGAGAATGAAGGACATGTAGTTAGTGGGAGACTCAAAGGAGAGGGTGAATATGCCAATCGGAGAGATTGGGAAGAATGGGACAATGGATGTCATCAAGCAGTTCGCCTCCGAGTGTTGGGAGGAGAGAAGAAACGTGGGAATAGGGAGGCAGTTGGGAGTACAGGGGTAACCAAGGCCTTCTCATCCGAGAACCGCGACAAATCAGCGGCCGACCATAGTGTTATTATTATTATTATTATTACTATAACAAGACTCGAATTAGTGGAGTTTCGAAACTTTTGGTTGTTCCACGTCAGTTGAAGTTTTTTTTTTATATTTGAGGAGTTACATAAGAAGAAAATAGCAGGTCATTTGGGTAAAAATGAGACTAAGGCATGTATTCAGCAACGATTTTATTGGCCTGCAGAAATATCTATAAGGTGGAGTAAGCAGTGTGGTTGTTGTGCTCGAAGAAAACCTGGTCCAGGAAAAGGGAAAGCTCCTTTGATTAATATTCATGTTGGTGCTCCAATGGATGTTCTGGATGTGGATGTTTTGGGTCCTTTACCCAGGACTTCTGACGGCAATGAGTATTGTCTTATCTTTTGTGGCTATTTCATTGAGTGATTTGAAGTTTTTGCTTTGCCATGCCATACATCTGCTGCTGTTGGTGATAAGCTTGTTACTGAAATTATCTCAAGGTTTGGTGTACCAAAACAATTGCATTCAGATTGTGGTTCTGAGTTCAGGCCATCTTTAATATTATGTTTATGTGAAAAACTAGAAATTGAGAAGTCGTTCATGACTCCATACCACCCTCAATGTGATGGTTAAGCAGAACGGTTCAATCGAACAATTCAGGATATGTTAGCACCCTTTCTCGATTCAAATCGTGATGATTGGGATTATTATCTTCCTTATGTACTCATGAGTAGGTGATAAAGGCCGATTCAAGCATCAATGTACATGTACGTGTACATGTACACGTACATCGACGTACACCTCCATAGGATTTAGTGTTAAAATCGTGTACAGGTGCACGATTTTAACGTTTTTAGGGTGATGTTAGAATCGGCATTGCCGATTCAAACATCACTGGATTGTATCCAAGAGTGAAAAAAACGCATGAAATTTTACGTATGTGTACATGTACCGTTTTGTCTTTGAATCGGCAAATGGGTTTCCCCATAGGATTCAGTGGTAAATTGCGAGCAAAAAAACGTTTTGTCGTTTCTAAATCATCATCTTGCTGATTCTAAATCATCCGCGTCTGTACACGATTTTAACACTGAATCCCTACGGAGGCGTACACGGAAATCCATTTGCGGATTTTACGTCGGAAATCGAATCGTGTACGGTACACGGAAAAGAGGTGATTTTTGAACCGGCAAACCCACTGTCACGTTTCCTGAAGTAAAACTAACACATGTTATTGTTGTAACTGAATGAGGTTTTCGTTCAAAAGAGTAGACTATAAATATGAGCGTCAGTTTTAAAAAGGAGTTGCGTGAATGAAAGGCATCCGTTCAAAAAAAGTCAACTATAAAATATGATCTGTAAAAAATAGATATTCGTATTTTGTTTCGATGTAACGAAGAGAAATTGAGTTTAGAGACAATTAGAGAAAAAAATCAGTGGTAAAAAATCGTTTGTTTGCGTTTGTCACTATTAATTCTTGTGAAGTAATCTTAATAAACACTTAATGGAATGTTTGAATGAAAAATGTTGCTCATGTTTTTGTTGTGGCGTGAATGAAGGTTTTTTCGTTTTAATGGATCGTTTTAATAATGTTATAATAAAACGCATTTTCCACTCAATTTGGTTTGAGTGGTAAATTTTTAATATATTCATGATAACGATCAGAGAGATTTGAATGAATGAATGAATGAATGAAAGAATTCCTTTAACGTTAAATTAGAAAAAAAACAGTTTCTTTTATGTGCTAGTATGTTTTAACTGTCATCAAAAGTTCTCTTTTAATTCGATACTGAGTGAATGGTTTTTTGATATGTGAATGGAATTCCTTTCAACAAACGTAAATTACTCTCAAATGCGTTAAATCAGAAACCGGTTTGTCATGTGCTTAAAACGTTTTTTAAACTTTCCCAATTCAATCAATACTGAGTTGAGATGTGAATTTTTAGTTATTATATTAAAGACAGAAAGATTTTTATTAACTTAAAACATAAAAATATAATTATACATTTAATTTTGAAAATAATAAATAACTCGCATTAGCATACTGAAAGAAACATTAACAATTAAAAAACGAAAAATGTTTTTACAGATGGATTCTAGACGCCGAAATCAAATTTTAGACGAGTATGAACGTGCTAAGAAGGGCATTCAATCGGCTGACAGAAGCAGACGTCTTGGTGAGATTGAACTCAAACGCGAAGCCACAAAAATATTTAAACCCGTGACGGAGGGTCAAGAGCGAAGCAGGAAGGAGATAGTCGAAGAATTGAGACCCATAAAAGAGAGTTCTTTGAGAATGGGTTCGTTGCCCGGTAGTTTTGGAAATCGGCATTCCGTTCAATCTACACCGGATTACGTTCCCACAGGAATTCGAACAGAGAGCGAGACCGACGATACAGCTTCGTCTATCACCACTGATAGCGTCGCATCGTCTGATGATGGCGGTAAGAGAGATCTGTTGTATGGATTTTATAAAGATTCGGACAATAATACTTTTATTGGAGACACAGAAGTAGAAATAGGCGATGATGAATTGATCGTGGGTTCGAACAGATACGAATTGACTGATGGACTGTACAGATTGCTCCTTTACGACAAGCCTAGTGATTACACGGAACAGGATTTCGACAATTACGGCGATATTCTGGTTCAGACACACGCCATGAAGAGAAATAACGATGCCAGAGAGACGAGACCCAAAGCCAACAGAGGTTACAAGTGGACGAAAGTGGTGAAACCCTATGGGATATGAATAAGAAGTTCGTCGAATCGGTGACTGGCAAAGGGGTGAAAACCACTTTTCTTCCGAGCGATTCTGACGCTCTGTCTCAGAGATTGAGTTTGTTGATGGCGAGCAGACGGGCTGGTAACAGAGGATTAGATAATCAGATAGTTACTATATCTGACGAATTGTTAAGATAGAAGGTTTTGAATAAAAACCATTATAAAAGGCTGATGAACAAATTGAAGGATTGATGTGTATATAATAAGTAGAGAGAAACAAACAAACAAAAATAAAACAGTAAATTTTTACACTAGAATAATAAAAGTATTTAAACAACAAAACGATTTACCAGTGAAAAAACAAAATATATTATAAAAATAAAATATGTTGGTGATAAAGAACAGGTGATACGTCAGAACTTACGTTCAAGGCGGTTCTGGCATCGTCCATTCTATAATGCGAGCGTTCACGGGCGATGCGGGTAGAAAACTCGCATCGACTGCATTTGAGGTCGGTAAGAAGACGGCTTTGGATGCTGGTTAGAAAGCCGCTTCCGAAGCCAGTGGTAGGATAGCTTCTGTGGCTGGCCAGAGGGCAGCCGACGCCTTGATCGACAAGTTGCTCAGTCCGCCGGCGAAGCGAGCTGCGTTAGAGCGAACGCCGAAAAGTTGGAAAGATTTTAAGGATGCTGTGGTACCCATACAAGATTTAGCTAAAATGACGAGTGGATCAGGATTGAAGAGAACTCGCGGCGGTGTGATATAAATAAATAATAATATTAAAACAACTGAGTTTGAAAAAAAACACAAAAATTGTGTTTGAAAAGAGTCTAAAATAACAAACAAACAAAAAATAAAACAAAGATGAACATTAAAGATATGTCTTGAAACGACGCCACGACTAAGAGGTCGAATAACGAGTTCTTTCCTAAAAGCATAAGAGGCTTGATAGTGGGAAAATCGAATTGTGGAAAGACCAATCTGTTGATGAATCTGTTGTCCCGACCCGACTGGTTGGATTACGACAGATTGTTCGTGTTTGGCAGGAGCTTGTTTCAACCCGAATACAGATTGCTTCGAGAGTGCATGGATCGTAGATTGCCCAAGGACGTCATAGCCAGAATCTTTGACAGCAGGGAGGAATTCGCCAAGAGTGAAGCTCCACTTTCGACCATTTTGGACGGTGCGGCGATGGAGCTGATGAAGAGAAATGCAACTTCGAACGTCGAGTGTCGATTTTATGAGAACGCTAGCGACGTTCCGGATCCTAGAGAATTGAAATCGGAAGATAAGAATCTCATGATTTTCGACGATCTGCTTTTGGAGAGACAGAACCGATGCGAATAGTATTATGTTAGGGGTCGACACAGCAACGTGGACTGTTTCTACCTGTCGCAGAATTATTTTCGATTGCCCAGACAGACGATAAGAGAGAATGCTAATTTTCTATATCTCTTTCGCCAAGATCTCAAGAATCTCAATCACATCTACGGCGACCACGTCGCAAACGGCATGAGCGTGGCGGAATTCAGGAGATTCTGCAAGAGGGTTTGGGATGGAGGACTTTACAATTTCGTCGTGATCGATTTGACAAGCGAATTTAATCGCGGAAAATATCGGTGCGGATTCGACAAGTTTTATGTTTCTGATGATAATAAGATAGAGCGTGAAAATAAAAAAAAAATTAGAAAATAATAAATCTTCAAATAATTAGTTTTGAAAAAAATTAAAAAAAATAAAATTAAAATATAATGTTGGAACAAGGAGAATTGTTAGAACGGATAGCCGAGAATACAGCTGCAAAACAATCCATTCGAATCGTGGTGAGTGGCGATTCGACTCGATTCGCTACGAAATTCGAACCTTCCATCGAATTGAATAGAGAGAAATGATACGAGATGGCGTTGGTGAATCTGGAGAATTATTATTCCTTTCCCAACGTCACCGAAAAGAATAACTCGTTCAAGTATTCCGACGGAGTGGATTGGTTGGAGATTCGAATTCCCAAAGGGAGTTATGGCATAGACGATTTGAACAATTACATTCAGACGCGAATGAAGACGGATGGAAAGGGAAGCAACAAGATCAGACTCGCTCTCAATCCTAATACCTTACAGACGATGTTGAATTTGGAAGATAATTTTCGAGTGGATTTCAACACGGATGATTCTATAGGCAAGATGTTGGGATTCGATCGAAAGATGTATCGAGACCACGCGGCATCTGAAAATATGGTCGACATTCTCGCAGTCAATAGCATTCTGGTGAACGTGGACGTGACTGCTGGAAGCTACGTGAATGGTAGCGCTCAACCGACGATCTATTCCTTCTTTCCAAACGTGTTGCCGGGTTATAAGATCGTGGAGAGACCTCGAAATTTAGTTTATCTACCAGTGATTTTAGACACGTTGTATAGTCTCAAAACCACGTTGAGGGATCAAAATGGTGAACTGTTAGATCTTCGCGGAGTAAGGGTGACGATACGATTTCACATAAGAGAAATATAAAAGCAAAAAAAAAAAATATTGTGTATATATATAGATAACAAAAATAAAATAAACGCAATATTAATTTTACAAAATTATTTAATATAAATAATTATTATTAAGCAAGAAAACAATTGAAGTAAATATATTTAAAAAAAAAAGAATTATGACAGAATACGTGATTAAAAACGTGAACATATCCGCAGGACAGAGGAAGAAACTTAAGAGAGCATTAACAACTCGAGGCGAGGCGGTGAGATTCAAATTCACTCACGAAGATCTGACGAGAGGCGGTCAGGATTCGATCGCCTGGACCAGAAGTCAAATCAAAAGGATGGAGAAAGCGATTCGCGATGGAAGAGAGTTGACGGTGAGATTGAGTCTCGCTCAATTGAGATACAATTTGAGAATGAAAGGTGGTTTCCTACCGCTATTGGCAGGAATCGCCGCAAAAGCATTACCCTTCGCTGCAAAGGCACTACCCTTTCTCGGAAAGACTCTCGGCGTGGGAGCTCTCACGGGACTCGCGAGTTCGGCAGTTGAGAAATTAATGGGTGGCAGCGGACTGTTTTTGAAGAAGGGAGGAGCCGTGTGTCGCGTCCACGTAGATGACAGCGGTAAAGGGTTGTATCTAGAACCCGTTAGAGGTGGCAACTTTTTGAGTGGAAACGGTCTCTATCTGAAGAGTGGACAGAACGTTGAGCGACTCGGCAAGGGTTTGTTGTTCGGTGAGAATTCGCCTTTTAAGAATATACTGATTTTGAATATGTTATTATAATATAATATTATATAATTTATATAAAATATAAATCATAGAAAGTATAAAATAATATATAAAATGGACAAAAAGGTGGAGAAACAATTAGACGATAATGATGAATATCGCGAGACAGAGTGCGAAAAAAAAGATGTGGAAAAATGGTTAGATGCTAATGATGGATATCTAAGGAAAGAACTGATGAAAGAGTTAGATAAACAGCGGGATAGACGGTTCGAAATGAAACGAATGAGACGCTTTCCACGTCACCACTACCTTCTGAAGAGAATGGTAATGATGCGAGTGTTACCAAGAGATGCACAACATTCGTTCATAATTATGATTCGGATAAACAAATGTGTTCTTATAAAAACGTATCATATTACAAAAAAACAGAAATAAAGAAAAGAAGAATCGACGCTGAAATTTAAGAAAAAAGGAAACGTTATTATAATATATGGTAATATTGAAGAAGGAAAACAAAAAAAAAAAAAAGTAATGAGATCTAAAGATGATCTCATTACTTTTTTTTTCCTTTTTCTTCACTAAAAAAATCAATCTCTCTATTGTTTATATTTCCAAGCCTGTTATTAGCATGTTGACACTCGTGTTTTCAAGATGATCTCATTACGTTTTTTTCCTTCTTCTTCGCTAAAAAAATCAATCTCTCTATTGTTTATATTTCCAAGTCCGTTATTAGCATGTTGACACTCGTGTTTTCTCCTTTTTCGCAAATGTGTTGAATGTTTATCTTTACTCTTTTGAGTTTTGTTACTTCGGTCAACTCGCTCTCACCACCCAATTTCTTCACGAGTTCAAATGAGATGTTTGGAAATATGTAACTTCCATAGGGCAACGGCAAATGGTCCTTGTTGAATTCTCTAACTTCGATGATGATGATGTTCTGCAGATCGCTTTCATAATCGTAAAACAAATCGAGCGCGGCTTCGTCCAATTTCAAAGGGATCCGATATTTGTCGTATTTGTGCTCTAAGCTCTTCGTCTCAACCTCGTGCAATTCGTCTCAAGATCGTGTCATTGTAATCTATAGATTTTAAAACCTAATTTCTTACACGTTTCGACTCGTTTCAATTTCAATTCACATCTTTTAGGTGTTGTTGTCGTCATGATCGATTATTTGGGGTTTTTTTTGTTTTATAAATTCTTACAAATAATGTATATTTTAAATTTTGTATTAAATAATAATTTGTTAAAAAAGTTTGTTTATTTTTTTTTTGCTCTTTATATATATAAAAAAAGTTGTTTTTTTTTAATTTTTAATTTTCTTTAATGTAAAATTTTTTAGTAAAAGTTTTGTTTCTCTTTATATATATATAAATAAAAAGTTAAATTTTAACGTTTCAATCTCTCTATTGTTTATATTTCCAAGTCTGTTATTTGCATGTTGACAATCGTGTTTTCTCCTTTTTTGAAAATGTGTTGAATATTTATCTTTACTCTTTTGAGTTTTTTTACATTGGTGAACGTGCTCTCACCACTCGATTTGTCCACGAGTTCGCGTGAGATTTTTGGATATATGTAACTTCCATAGAACAACGTCAAATCGTCCTTGTCAAATTCTTTATCTTTAGCGATGACGATTTTCTGCAGATCGCTTTGGTACTCGTAAAACAAATCGAGCATGGCTTCATCCAATTTCAAAGTCATCTTATATCTGTCGTATTTATGCTCTAAGTCCTTCATCTCAACCTCGTTCAATTCGATGGGATCGTGTTGTTGTAATCTATAGATTTTATGACCGAATTTCTTATACGTTTCGACTCATTTCAATTTCAATTCGCATCTTTTAGGTGTTGCTGTCATGATTGATTATTTAGGGTTTTTTTTGTTTTATGAATTCTTGCAATAATGTATATGTTAAATTTTGTATTTTAATAATTTGTTTAAAAAGTTTTGTTTTTTTTGGTTTCTTTTGCTCTTTATATATATATATAAAAAAAAGTTTTTTAATTTTAATTTCTTTACTGTGAAAATTTTTTAGAACAATTGTACAATACATTGAATCACGCAAACAAGACATTATCTCAGTTCTTGACTTTAGAAGATTTGATTTGATTCATGAAAGAAGCAGACGAGTTTTAGAACGTGCAAGACTTCGAACGTTTAAAAATTGGCCTTTGCATCTTGCAGTTATCATCATCTATTGAGAAGGAATCGGGTGACATGAACACGCATCTGCTTTGCGGAAATTTGTTTTGAACCTCGTACGAGACTTCACGTAAAAGTCGTAAGAGTTCTATTTGTCTTGAACCTTCTTCTTCTTTTATAATAGTTCGAACGACATTGTCGATTAATTTTTGTTCGCTAATAGTATTACGCTTCGATTTTCTATCGCAAATCGTATCGTTTTCTTTCGAAACGCGTAAATATAAATTACTATTTTTTTCTTCTTGGTCTTTTGGAGAATAATGATTTATTAAACATCGTCGACATTTATGTCGAGATTCCGTGGTGGATGTTGTCGTCATGATCGATTATTTGGGGTTTTTTTTGTTTTACGAATTCTTGCAAATAATGTATATTTTAAATTTTGTATTTTAAATAATTTGTTAAAAAAGTTTTGTTTTTTCTCTCTCTATATATATATAAATAAAAAGTTAAATTTTTAACATCCTTTTTTTCTCATATTAATTCAATTTTTTTTCATGTTAAGGAACATAAAAAATTGATTAATTTCATCAAAAAAATATTTTTCACATTAAAGAAAAAAAACAAAACTTTTTAACAAATTATTTAAATACAAATTCGAAAAAAAAAAATTCTTACAAATGGTGCAAACAGATAAAAAAATTTAAATGAGGAAACCGTACCTCAGTTAAATGAGATTTGTAAACTATTAAAAATTTCACATTTCAGAAATCATAGAACTAAATCAAAAAAAATTGAAGTCATACAGAAATGTTTGCAAAATGATGAAAAGGCAAACGAAATGCCGATAGCAACGACGTCAAAAAATGCATCGGTTGTGAAAAATGAGAAGAAGAAGAAAAAGATAGTAAAAGGAATCGAAATGCCAACGTCAAAAAAAACAAAAACGTTTCGATTGTGAAAAATAAGAAGATGACTAAACGAAAAGCCATTGAAGAACTTCAAGTTTCCGAAGAAAAGAAAAGAAAAACTAAAACGAAAACGAATGATGCACTTCAGATTCTAGGCAAACGAGATATATGGAGCGAAATTCGGGGAGCAATAGACGAAGGGAAAGGAAAAGAATATCTAGGACGACTCACTGCGGAACTATTTCAATCGAAGTCCGTAGAATGGGAGAGTGCGATCAAAGGCATTTTTAAAACTTTCGACGTGGTTCCCTCATTGAAGAAAATCGATCCGAAATTGTTCATGGAACGGGTGAAGAAAAAAGTATTGGATTTGTTTTGCAAATACATGAATGTGGGACTAAAAATTAAGATGATACTCCATTGCGTGATGATTAAAATCGACGTGAAGTCCGGCGAGAGCATCGTGAAAAATGCGTATTTCAGATCTACTGTTGAACCCGTATTTTGAAGTTCAGATTTATCGAACATTTTCGAAAAGATGAAAGACAAGATGTTGACGTCTCTCACAAATTATCAACATGAAGGTAATAATTGGACATTCGATGAGGTGTTGAAACTCGAAATTCACATAACTGAAAACGATTCATTGAAAGGATCTTCCTACGTGGAATTACCGTATTTCTTAGCTAAAAAACACGCTGTGGTCAACGTGAGAAATAAAGATGATCAGTGTTTTAAATGGGCAGTCACTTCTGCTTTATACCCTGTCAAAATGAACATCGAAAGAGTTTCTTGTTACAAGGAGACTTCTAAAAATCTCGATTGGACCGGAGTGACTTTTCCAACAGAGTTAAAACACATCGAACGGTTTGAGGTTCAAAATCCCACCGTAGTGGTGAACGTCTTGGGATACGACGATGAAAAATGAACGATCTATCCTCTCAGACAGACTTCGTATCTCGAAAGAAAAAAGATGATTATTTTATTATTGATTTCGAATGGTGACAATCGTCATTATTGTTGGGTTAAACATCCGAGCCGATTACTGTCAAGACAAAATAATAAACATGAACAGAAGGTATGTTTATGTTGCAACTGCATGAACATGTTTAAGTGCGAAAAATCGTTTGTGAAACATCAGTAATATTGCAACGAAAATCAAGGTGTCGCCGTCGAAATGCCCAAACCCAACACCATCGTGAAGTTTGAAAATCACAATAGAAGGTTAAAAGTACCATTCGTCGTGTACGACGATTTCGAATGTTTCACCACGAAAATGAGTTCCTGTCAACCCAACGCTCTTCAAAGTTACGTCGAAAGATATCAAAAACACATACCTTCGGGCTATTGCATTTACGTGAAATGCGCTTTCGACTCGCAACACGACATGGGTCCCTTCACCTACACGAAACAGTATGAAGATGATGATGTGGCCCAAAGGTTCGTGGAAGAGTTAGAATCGAAAATTCAAATGTTATACGACAAATTCAAAACTCCGGCGAAAATGATCATCATGCGAGAGCAGCAGGATGAAAATAACAGAGCCACCAAATGTCACATATGCAGACAATCGTTCGACGAGAATTCAGAGGAAAATAAGAAGGTCAGAGACCACGATCATTACACGGGTCTGTATCATGGTCCGGCTCACAGCAAGTGTAATTTAAAATATCGAGATGCCGCTTTCTATCCAGTGATGTTTCACAATCTCTCGGGTTACGACAGTCATCTATTCGTGAAAAATCTCGGCACCTCACACGAAGAATTAAATTGCATCGCGAACAGCGAAGAAAGATACATTTCCTTCACGAAATGGAAGCTCATGGAGAAGAAAAGAGTAATCGACGGAAATACGTTGGAAGAAAAAACGAAATCCATTCGTAGAGGCATACGTTTCATCGACAGTTTTAAATTCATGTCGACTGCTCTGGAAAAATTAGTCGATAACATGAGCAAGGATAAATTTAAAATCACGAGCGAACATTTCGGAGAACGAGTAGACGTCATGTTGAGGAAAGGAGTCTATCCTTACGATTACATGAACGATCTAAAGAGATTCGAAGACACCGCACTACCTTCGAAAGAAGATTTTTATTCGAAATTATACGAATCCGACATTTCCGACGAGAATTACGAACACGCCAAAAACGTGTGGAAATCATTCGATATGAAAACCATGAGAGATTATCACGATCTCTATCTGAAGACCGACGTTCTGCTCTTGGCAGACGTGTTCGAAAATCTGTCGTCGAAATTACGATCTGGATCCTGCTTGGTATTTCACCACACCTGGTCTGGCGTGGGACACTCTGTTGAAGACCACCGAAGTCCAATTGGAATTATTATCCAATGTGAACATGTTGCTCATGTTTGAAAGGGCTGCGAGAGGTGGCGTCTCGATGATCTCTCACAGATATTCTGAAGCTAACAATCCCTACATGAAAGAAGGTTTCGATTCGAAACGGTCGATTAAATACATACAGTATTGGGACGCTAATAATCTGTACGGTTGGGCTATGAGTCATCCTTTACTGATTGGAAATTTTGAATGGGTGACGGAACCGGAAGAGATGCAAAAATGGAGAGACTATCCTTGCATTTTAGAAGTCGATTTGAACTATCCGGAAGAATTACACATTCCACACAATGATTATCCGCTGGCTCCCAAACGAATGGAACCAAACGAAGGAGACGAGTAAAAACTCATTCCCAATTTATTTAACAAACATAACTACATCGTCTACAGCGAGAATTTGAAACAATACGTCGATTACGGGATGAAATTAGTCGACATACATCACATCATTCGATTCGATGAAGAGCCTTGGATGAAAAAATACATTGATCTCAACACGAATCTCAGAATTCGAGCCGAGAACAATTTCGAAAAAGATTTCTTCAAACTCATGAACAACTGCATGTACGGTAAATCGATGGAAAACATCAGGAAGAGAACCGACGTTCGTTTCGTCACGTCTGAGAAAAGAGCTACAAAATTAGTGGCGAAACCCAATTACAAACACCGAACCATATTCGACGAAAATCTAGTGGCCGTTCACATGCAAAAGATGCACCTGAAGTTCAACAAACTGTATTATCTCAGACCGATCATCTTAGATATCAGCAAGCGATTGATGTACGAGTTTCACTACGATTACATCAAACGAAAATTTGATGATAAAGCCAAACTACTGTTCACCGACACAGACAGTTTAGTTTACGAGATAGAGACGAAAGACGTCTACCGAGATATATCTCCGGACATGACCGCGTGGTTCGACATGAGCAATTATCCCATCGATCACCCGTCCAACATTCGATCGAATGACAAAAAGAAGATGTTGGGTAAATTTAAGGACGAGAGCGGTGGTAAACAAATCGTCGAATTCGTGGGCTTGAGACCCAAACTGTATGCTTATCGTCTAGAAGATGAAGAGATCAAGAAGTGCAAAGGGGTTAAAGCATGCATGGTGAAGAAAAACATCTCTTTCCAAGAGTATAAAGATTGTCTGTTAGGAAGTGGTCCGGTGTATAAGACTATGAAATCGATTCGAAGCGAAAATCACGACTTGTATACCGAAATAGTCAACAAGATTTCGCTAACGGCTGACGATGATAAGAGATTCATGTTAAATGATAAAATAAGCACTTTGGCACTCGGACATTGGACTTTAGATCTAATTTTAGATGATATGAATGTGGATGATTGGATTCCAGATATGATTGTGGATGATAGGATTCCAGAAAATCAAGAGGAATTAGATGGAATCAAAATTATAGAAATCGATAGAGACATCGAGAGAGTTAGTTTAAAAAGAAAAAGAAAAAAAAAAAAAAAAAAATAACGTCATTTTAGTGAATTATAATATAATAAATAAATAAAAACTATATACGCATTTATGAATAAGAAAATAAAGATATCCGTAGAAGGTGTCGTCTTACCTAACGAACCCCTATCCAACATCGATCTGTTGAATGCGGCAACAGATTTGAAAATCAAAGATTTTCTAGGTGTGTTTTCCAGAGATGCCTTGCAAAGAGAAGACCTCGACAATCGGAATGCGGAATTTTAAATCTAGACGATTCATCGAGTGAAGGCACTCACTGGGTGGTGGGGATCAAGAACGGGAAGAAGAAAAATTATTATTTCGACAGCTACAGAATCTCGCTGCCAAAAGAAACAAAGAACTATTTCAACAAATCGATGGTTCATTACAAAACGGAACAAGTGCAATCACCAGATCAAGTGTTTTGTGGTCACCTGTGTCTCTACGTTCTCAAAAGATGGTCTGAAGGAGATCGGTTTCAAGACATTCTCAATGATTTACATTAGAGAGAGATTTTTTTTATAGTATATATAAAGATAATAAATTATTTTAAAAAATTTTAATCGAATAAAAACGAAAAATGAAAATAAAATAGTTCATTTTTAATAAACTGCGTTTTGAATATATTTTTCTAAAAAACAAAAAAAAAATCCCACAACAACATGCCAGTTGATAAATTTGGTAGAAGTGATGACGAAAAAGTCAACCTAAGAAAGAAGAGGAAGACGTTCGAAGTCGACGATGGTTATGACATTGCCAACTTGGACGAACATTACATTCGGAGATACGAACCTCGAGAAGAACCTTTGAACATGAACGATAAGAAGCTCTAAAATCTTCCCGAGCCGATAGATCTCGCAGATGCTGCAACTAAAAAATACGTCGACAGGGGGAACGCCGAGTTCGAACAAATCATGCTAGATAATTACGTGGATAAAACCATGACCGACGATCTCGATCTGAAATCCAAACATTTGGTGAATGTCGCAAATCCCATAGATCCCACCGATGCTGCGACCAAGAAATACGCAGACGACTCTCACTCGAGATTCAGTGAACACCTGAGAAATAGATACGTTCAGAAAACGATGCACTCGGAATTGAACGCCAATTCTAACAAGATAACGAACGTGGCCACTCCTACGAATCCCAAGGACGTGGCGACCAAACACTATGTAGATCTGGAACAGAGAAAGTCTGACAGATGAGAAATGAAATCGGAACTGAATGCGGGATTCAACAAGATATTGAATCTGTCGAAGGTCGACGACGCGGATGCGGACTCAACCGCGGTCAATAAGGGCTACGTGGATTCTGCCGTGATATGATCACAATAATACCTGGAAATGCAAGTGGACGATCTCTACCTGAACAAACAATCTGGCGGAACCATGGAGGGTGGTATCGACATGAACGGTAAGAATTTATTCGGACTCAGTCACGATCCCGAATTCGATTCCAGCGTGGTCAGCAGAAAGTACATGGACGACAACTCAGTCTGGAGAAAGGGTGACATAATGGAAGGTAAACTAGACATGGGTGGACACGCGCTCACGAATCTACCGGGTCCCGTGAACATGACGGATGCCTGCACCCTGATTTCGGTGGTGGAGAAAGTCAAATATGCTAGACAATTGATCACTGTGTGGGCCGAGGAGGCCGGGACCTTAGATGAAGGAAAAGCTGAGTGGTCTTTCGGAAATGGAGGTAGCGGATCGAAACATGGTCAGGTGGGATATCCCTTGCCGCTGGGAGGTGAAATCCTTCGAATGAGTCTGGCTTCCTCGGATTTGAATAACAGAGCGGTCGTCAACCTCATGGTGAATGGAGAGCGATAACAGATACAGCGTCGAAAAGACTGAGAATCAACACGCGAATGTTAGCACGTTCGGCACGCCTCTCAAAGTGAACGCTGGAGACAGGATTAATTTCATTATGAAAACCAATAATCCTGAAGCCGCCACTTCCGTGGTGAGTCTACTGATCGAATTACTTCCTTTGAACAAACAGTGAACGCGTGGAAAATAATGAATTAAAAAAAAAATAATGTGTGATTTATTAAAAAACAAAAAAAAAAAAAAGTAATGAGATTTAGAAAGATGTTCAATCTCTCTAGATCACATTACTTTATTTATTCATTTATTTTTTTTTTTGAGGTTTTGTTTTAATACGTTATTTCTCATAATGTTTCATCTTGTGAAATTGGATCACCTATCTCGAAACACGCGTCAACATCTATTTTAGCATTTCGAAGAGCTTTTATAAATTCTCGAAAAGCAGTCGGTCCTCTATACGTCAACGTGTCTAAAAGTTTTCTGGTCTTATCTTCTATCAAGATTTTACTTTCGATTTCACGTCTCATATAATCAGTCAATATCAAAGGTTCTGTTTCGACTAAAGTGTCTAGAATTATTGCTAATGAATCTTGCAAAATATTTTTAATCAAAACACGTCTGTTTCTTCTTAAGTATTCTCTTTCTTTATCATTCATTTTTATAATAATTTTTTTAATTTTATTTATATACTTTTTTTTTTTCACACTCGTCTCTCATCGAATGATCGACATCTTATTTCCTTCTGATTCAAATTGTAATTCTCTATCCGACAGGACCAGGGCAAAGGCTTCGGTTTTTCTCGGCACGTTCCTACCGAATTGCATCTTGATCTGAATGTCTGAGACGCTACTCTTGAGTCGTTCACTCTGTTTACTGACGTCGAATACGAACATGGGATACATCGACTTGTATTCGCCGGGAGATATGTTAGGGTTGCTCATCAATTCGTCTAGACCGTGACACTTCTTTCTAAAATCAGCGGCGTCGCCGTACAGTCTGCAGAAATCGTTCTTGTCGAACGATGCATTGTAATTGATTGCTGGATATCTCGTAGCGTTCAGAAACGCTTGGATGTTTCTCAAATGGCAGTGATCGAACAGCGATGCATTCTTTTCCTGAGACCCGTCCCTATCGGTCTGAAATGCAACCATGATGAAACGCGGTCTCTTGGAAGCGGATTTCACCATCAGTCTCCAATCGAAGTGATTCGTGGAGGATGGAATGCTAGCCGTGTCGCACTGTCTCATTCTAAATCCCACGGGTAATTTACTCTTGGATTCTATGATCTTGTAGAGACGCGCTTTTTCCACAATCGAAGGCTCCACGTGCGGAACGAACCACGATATCTTGTGTAGAGTTATCTTACCCGCATTGGTCGCAGTGAGTCTCACTATTGCGTCGTCGTCTCCTTTTGGAATCAACGTCAGATTGTGTTTGAATCCGTACATGATCTTGTTGTAATCGTCCGCAAATCCGAAGATGTGTTTCAAAGGTATCCTGAACGAAAACGTTCCTTTAGGTCTGGACGTCTTGACGACGTAGTCGAATATCAAGGCGGCGCCGGCACTAGCAGGGCCGACCGTGTCTTTCACCCACAACTGATTAAGTCCTCTGGATTTCGAAAAATCATCAGGATACATCAAGAGTCCGAACATCGTGGTGGCCTGACCGGGATGAAACACAGATTCTATCTCTTGTCCGGATAGCATGTATTTTATATTATTGAATAGATGCATGATGCCATTATTGGCTAGAGTAACCGTGTCGTCGTCGGCGTAGTCGCTCCCATCTTCCTTGGTGAGACGTCCCTGCACCACTATGTAACTCTCGCTAGGATGTATGAATAGATCTTGAGTTTCGACGTTGATTCTTATCTCTCCCGCATTGTTCAAACTCGTTCCGGTTACTGTTTCGTATTCGTAAACCTCATATTCTTGAATACTTTCATCTTTCACTATGCTTTGTGCTATATCTAGTATATTTGTCATTTTAAAGGATTTTAAGTTTTTTCTGTTTATTAATTAACTTGCTTTCTTTATCTAAAAAATAGTTTTTTAATTATTTTTTATTATTATTTTTCTCTCTTATATATATGTGTGTAAACAAGAAAATATTAAAGAAAGTAAATAAAAGAAATTTGTTTTCTTTATCAAAACTTTGTCTTCTGTAATTGTTGTTCGTAAAACTTTCCGATGATCTCTTCTCCATCCAAAGCTACGATTTCGTAAGTCACCGGATCGGTGTGAAATATTTTGATTATGACGAAGATTTCCGAGGTCCATCGAGGAGTATAACCCTTTTCGAAGTGCTTCTTATAAGCGTACATTCTCACTCGATCACCGACCGCAAATTTCGGCGTTCTAGACTTCTTCCTGATCTTAGATCTTTCAGGATATAGATTCGCGTAGACCCGTTTTTCATTTCGAGGATCGCTAGCTTCCACGGGAGTCATCTTGATCGATCTGTGTCGCGTGTTGTTGTAATCTTTGACCAGACCGTTCAGAGCGTATATGTATTTCTTGGTCGAATTCGCCGTGAAGTATCTGTGAATCTTTTCCTTCATCATTCGATTCCAACGTTCCACCACGCTGGCTTTCTCTTCGTTTTCGATCGAGTAGAGGTCTACCAATCGATGAACGTGCTTGTTGTAGAATTCCTTTCCCTTATCCACCCACAATTTACTCGGTTTTCGAGAAGACGAGTCGAACATGCTCTTCAGAGCCTCGGCGACGCAAGGTCCCGATTTATTCTTCAAAGCTCTGATCCAACCGTATTTGGAAAACACGTCGATGACCGTCAATAGATATTTGACGCCCTCGTTCCACCTCGAAAACGATCTCATGTCGACCAAGTCGGCAGACCAAATATCATCCAAACCCTTCACGAACACCCTTCTCTTTCGAAATTTACGCACTATGGGTTTGTGTAACACCTCGGCCAATTTGCTCGTCAATAATCGTTTCTTCTTCTTTTCCGATGCGCTTTTTTTGAACGCCCCATCCGAATCGACGTTTCGCACCGATCAGATTGCCGACCAGCGAACATTCTATCTTCTCTCTCCTGGTCGGATTCGATATGCCTCTCAATTTCCCCAACATGTTTTTATCGCAGACGTCGTTGCGAGTCTTGGTGTCGGGATGTCCGGCGTAGCACAGATCGTGATCATACGCGGCCGCGTCCACCCTATTCACAGGTTTGCTCCAAGATTTGGGTGTCAGATCGGCGTTGAGTCTCTTGTTCAATTTTGTTCCGGGTCCCGTAAAACTGTGACCGGGCAGATGCATTTCGAAAGGTAGATTATTGATCATTTTATTCACGATGCCTTTACCTTTGCTCGCGTTCTTTTTTTTGACGAATCGAGTCTTGACAGAACCACACACGTCGCAAATTCCGCGAAGCATCTGTCTGTCGTTTTTAGTTCGTACTTCTCGAGAATTACTCGTCTCGGTAACTCTCTTACACTTTACGCAATACATTTTTTAAGAGTTATTTAAATTAATTTCGTTTTTTATTTTATATATAAATTTAATAATTAATTAATTCTGTTCTTATTATATATATTTTTTTTTCAATCGCTGCTCTTGAGTACTATCATCTTACTGAATTCCTCCCTGGCCTCTTTCCTCCCCTTTTCCGCGAGAGAATCCTTCATCTCTTCCTTGATGATCTGACGAGTCTTGATTCTCACGGCTTCTTTCATAGCATCGTATTTCGTTTTCTCGCTCAATATCGCGAAGTATTCTCCGTCCGATATCCTACCGTCTTTCAACGCCACAGAGATCATTTCGGATATCGTGTCGATCTTGGAGTCGGCCAAGACGCGAATCTTGTCGTGTTTCCTCGCCTTCAGATATAATTTCCTACTCAAAAAGTTTCCGAGCGTGCTAAACAATCCGGCGGCGAGAGCCACTCCTTCTACGGTCAACACGATCGGAATGCCGACCGCGGTCGACAACAATCCGATGCCGGCCGCGTGTAAACCCATGGAAATCGTGATGAGTGTCGTGTCGATCGCGTTGACGAATTTCACGAAACGCGAATACTTCTTCTTGAGAGAATGACGAGAATCTCTCTCTCGAGTTAGATACTCTTGGATTCTACTGATTTGATCGATGCGATACCTCTCTCCTCTTTCTTTTTCTTCTAGTGACGGTGCCGTTGGCAAAACGCTGATCGGCTTCTCATCCTCGTCGTTCACTAACGTCGGATACAATTTATTTCTGGTTCTCATTTTTGTGTTTTTTTTTTTCTTTCTAATATTATGTAAAAAATTTATGTGTGTATTTATTTTATTTTCTATTCTCCCTTATTTTATATCAACGAGAAAACTTAGACGTATGCTTCATTGAACAATAATTTCATGACGCATCCCTTGTCTTCTAAAGTCAGACATTTACGCGCCAATTTCTGTTCTTCCGAAACTGTGGGCTTGCTTTGATCCTTACAGAAGAGTAATCTCTTCCAAAACGCGATCACTTCGTTGACTTGAACGCGTTCGAACGGCGGTTCGAAATACTTGACGACCATATCTTCCCTTCCCATCCACAGACACGAATGATTCTCGTGATCAAAGTCTAGGTGATCCCGACATCCGACGCATCGTTCTAACAAGAGACGACCTAGTTGTTCGTTCACGCAGAATGCATAGGCTCTCATCAGCATTTTTAAAAGAAACCTTACTCTAATAGTCTGAGAATCGCTCATAATTTACGTATTTATTTTTATATTATCTATTCGATTTGATATATTATTTTTTAAATAACTATTTATTTATATATATATATTTTTTTTTCTCTCCTATATATATCAATCACTTTTTTTTATTTCTTCAGGAAACGTGACAGTGGGTTTGCCGGTTCAAAAATCACCTCTTTCCCGTGTACCGTACACGATTCGATTTCCGACGTAAAATCCGCAAATGGATTTCCGTGTACGCCTCCTTAGGGATTCAGTGTTAAAATCATGTACAGACGCGGATGATTTAGAATCAGCAAGATGATGATTTAGAAACGACAAAACGTTTTTTTGCTCGCAATTTAACACTGAATCCTATGGGGAAACCCATTTGCCGATTCAAAGACAAAACGGTACATGTACACATACGTAAAATTTCATGCGTTTTTTCACTCTTGGATACAATCCAGTGATGTTTGAATCGGCAATGCCGATTCTAACATCACCCTAAAAACGTTAAAATCGTGTACCTGTACACGATTTTAACACTAAATCCTATGGAGATGTACATCGATGTACGTGTGCATGTACACGTACATGTACATTGATGCTTGAATCGGCCTTTATCACCTACTCTCATGGCATATCGAAGTTCTCTTCACGAGAGTACTGGCTGTACACCTAGTTTGTTGATGACAGGCAGGGAAATGACTCTTCTCTTTCAGCCGGTTCAGAAATTGATAAATTTTGTCAAAGTGAATATGTAGAGCGGATGACCTCAGCTTCTAACAATGCATATGCTTATGCTTATGCTTTTGAAAATCTGAAATTGTCTTCAGGACGTCAAAAAAGAAACTATGATAAAGGGTTAAAATTAAGAACTTTTGAACCAGATTTTGTTTGGTATTTTTATCCTCCAAAATATGCTAAAATGGGTTTACCATGGGAAGGCCCTTATAAGGTCTTGGAGAAGGTATCCAGTGTTGATTATAAAATAGAGTCTAGGCAACATAAATCAAAAGTTAAGATAATCCATGTTGACAATTTGAAGCCATATGAAGGTGCTGATGTTGAGCTTTCTGATGAATCAGATGTTGAAAGTAATAAGTGTTTGAAATCGGAATCAGTAAATGATCAGTTGGCTGATGAACCGTCTGAATTAAGGACAAATATTTACTTCTGAAACACCTATGTTCTCTCCTCGGACAGGGTGAAGAATCAGGCTACCACAAAATTGTAGTCTTCTCTGTAATCTGTTGCTGCTTTCTGCCTTTCCTGAAAGGTTTGGTCTTTTTTCATGGGTTGTATACCCTAATGTATTCATGATTGTTGTGGTATTCTGAGCTTTTTTCACTGACTGGTGGATGTCATTTGGGGATGGGAAAGCTGTCCTTTGAGGTTTCTCGTTCAAAAGGGTCCTTTTGAACCTTGGAATGTTCTTGCTATTTGGGACATAAAAAGGAGCCTGAAGATTGCTGATGTCGATGTTGTGAGGGTTGGGAAATCTTGTCAGGTGTAGGATAGATCAGATAGATAGTTGGTTTGGAATAGTTGGACAGTAGGATATTAGAGTGGTAGTTAGTATTTTTGGTTAGGGCAATGTGACCTGTTATGGTAGGTTAAGGACCCATAACCGGTAATACTGTATTATTTGAGGCTATGTTATTGCACGCAATAGGTTAATGGTATATACCACTTATAGAATAATGTATAGCTTAGGTTTGTTGTATGTATAACCGGATACCTTTTAAGATTTCTCATATCTTTCACATGAAACATTCATACGAAACCTACCTTATGCCACACATGCATCTATCACTGATCCCACAATATCACAAAATGTAGGAAACAGTGTTTATTTTCTTTTTTTCTTTTCTTTTTATCATATTTCGTGGCAAATTGAGAGATACAAATTACTTCAAATGTGGAATCTCGCTATTGTGAGAAATAGTACACACGTTTGGCCTGACTTCTTTTACCTCCACCCCTCTCCACCTGAGCAGGGAGGGGTATAATAAGAAACCGCGTCCTCTGTTCGTCTACCCGTCCGTATATCCGGAAACTTGATTATGAGATATCCTGAACAATAGTTATACAAATATAATTAGTCTTGGCACGACACCCCTTGTCCTTTGTTTTGGGCTTTTTCTGTACACAAAATCTGATATCATTTTTCATCCCAACACTATTATGGTTTGAAAACAATAGTAATGTCTCAACGAAGAGAGCTATGGCATTTTGATTGTCGATCCTTATGCAAAGGCCCATTGGCCAGACAATAGTGTGTACAATACACGTCAAACTCCAATATCTCGTGCTAGTACGCCCGCTCTCAATAATGTTTTCGTTGGATTCCAAAATGACGAGGACTTCATAAATAGTATGAGTGACATTGCCCTTTAACAATTCCGTCTTACTTTTGTCACATAGTTATGACGTCACGCCTTTGTTAAAAGTGTGTGATATATTTCGAAGAGTTGGTTAGAGCATGTGTGATATTCAACATATATCGCCACACTTTTACCAATCAAGGAACAATAGACAGTGATTGTGTAACCTGTCAGTTCTAATACAAACACAGCCGAGAGGAAAGATTAAGGGCACCTGTGCTAAAATGTTTTGAACAGAGAAACGAGAATTTACCTGACTTTTGATTTTATTGAAAGAGTTAAAGAAAGAAATCCACACTCGGGTGTAAATGATAAATGGAACGTTTAATTTCTCGCTCAACCTTTTGAGCGCAATGACGAAACGGAAAAAATGAAGTAATATCACTTGCTTTCCATCAATCTTCATGTGTCTTGCAAGTTTGGCTTAAGAAATTAACTAATTAAACGGGAATGGACACGTGTCAGACAAGGGTTCAGTGGAGTGTTTGATTGTTCGTGTTTTGATTGTTTGTGCAAACATCAATGTGACAAGTCGGTTACAGCACAAAAACTCGTGATATTGAACATACAATCGCTCGAGCTAGTTACTCGGACAAGTCCTCGTTAACTAACTCTCGCGATTGTATATTCAATATCACTCGTTTTCTATGTTGTAATCTATACTTGTCACATAGTTATGACATCACGCCTTTGTTAAAAGTGTGTGATATATTTCGAAGAGTTGGTTAGAGCATGTGTGATATTCAACATATATCGCCACACTTTTACCAATCAAGGAACAATAGACAGTGATTGTGTAACCTGTCAGTTCTAATACAAACACAGCCGAGAGGAAAGATTAAGGGCACCTGTGCTAAAATGTTTTGAACAGAGAAACGAGAATTTACCCGACTTTTGATTTTATTGAAAGAGTTAAAGAAAGAAATCCACACCCGGGTGTTAATGATAAATGGAACGTTTAATTTCTCGCTCAACCTTTTGAGCGTAATGACGAAACGGAAAAAATGAAGTAATATCACTTACTTTCCATCAATCTTCATGTGTCTTGCAAGTTTGGCTTAAGAAATTAACTAATTAAACGGGAATGGACACGTGTCAGACAAGGGTTCAGTGGAGTGTTTGATTGTTCGTGTTTTGATTGTTTGTGCAAACATCAATGTGACAAGTCGGTTACAGCACAAAAACTCGTGACATTGAACATACAATCGCTCGAGCTAGTTACTCGGACAAGTACTCGTTAACTAACTCTCGCGATTGTATATTCAATATCACTCGTTTTCTATGCTGTAACCTATACATACTTGTTTATATCATGAGATAGAGAAACAATTCTGAATGTGGCTATGTGGCTTCAGACACCAACAATGAGATAAATGTCCATGTGAATGGAATCATTAATCTTTAATAAAATTGAATGAATAGTCTTTTGCTGACACGGACTTGCATAAGATTAAAAGGTGCCGTGAAATGTCGTTTGTCTTTAACTATGATATCTATGTGTTTGTCTGAATGATTTGATTCCAGTAACCATATATATGTTACAAAAAAACAAACCTTTCGGACGCAAAAGTCCCGTTCCCGCGTATATATAATTTTGTAGTCGTTCCAGCCTCAATGTTACACGAATGCATAATTTCTGCGACTTCATTCTCGGATATAGGAAGGAGTTTTTCCAGAATCTGTTTAATAATTATTTATCATGTGTACATATCTGTCTCATGTTCCTGACATGAAATTCAGTTCCACACACAAGGCAACTATTTCTTATTAATACCCATGCGTGGTCTAATCCATAATATGATTGTTTATATCTATAAAAAGGCCCACATCTATGTGCTTTTGATGATCTGTTGAACCAGCATGGCTAACAATCCTACACTTAATGAGATCCAGAATGACGATACCTTTGATTTCATCTCTAAACTCAATGGTATAATCCCCATTTTGCTATAGACAACAGAATCTGCAAGTACTATACACCAGAGCAATTCAAAGAAAATATTTCGAACCAAAGTGAATCTCTCTCCTTCTTCAATATCAACTACCGTAGTTTAAATGCAAACTTTGAAAATCTCCGTAATTTATTGTACGATCTGCAGTCAGATAAAAACGTTTTTGACGTAATAGGTCTGACTGAAATATTTAATCCCTAAACTCTGTACTACGAACTTGAGGACTATTTCCCTTTTGTCTGCAGCACACGGCCCGACAATGATGATGGAAGAGGTGGTGTTGGTTTATTTGTAAAAGATAATATATCCTTCAAAATATGCAACGATTTTTCAGTATTTATTCCTCATGTCTTTGAATCATTATTTATAGAAATCACAGGCAGAAATAAATATATAATTGGCTCCATCTATAGACCAAATACCGCACCGAAAGCTGACCTCGACCTTTTTCTAGCAGAATTATTTCGACTACTGGGTATAATAAACTTCGAAAATAAAAGGGCTTATCTCATGGGCGACTTTAACATTGATCTTCTAAACTTCAACAGTCACACTAAGACGAACTCTTATATAGATTCTCTGTTCAGTGCCGGTTTCATGCCAGCTATCACAAGGCCAACGAGAGTAAGGGACACTTCCGCAACATTAATCGATCACATATTTAGCAACAATCCTAACTCATATTAATCAGGAATTGTAATTACCGATGTTTGCGACCACTTCGCAACATTTTATTACGAGGACAGAAGCAACTGCCCGGTCCATTCAACTCAAACCACGAAACGCCTATTTAAAAGAGCGAATATTAGTCAATTTAAGCAGCTTTTATCGGAGTGCGAGGAGCCACGATGACGCCGTGTACTAAGGCGTACTGCACGTCGCTGGTACACATGTCTTTAACCAATCTAACCCTGTCTGTGCTGCAGTGCGGAGTTACGATGTTGGGGAGCTGGCAGCTGCTCGTCGTTGCTCGGTGGTTCTCTCCGGGTACTCCGGCTTCCTCCATCCGTAAAACTGTCACCGACACGGTATGACCATGGCTGTTAATGTATCGTTAAACCCTAATAAAAAAATCGGAGTGCGACTTTTCGACCGTTCTAAGTGCAGAATGCCCAAATAGAGCGACGACCTTTTCCTCGACAACTTCTGTTGTCTCTTTGAGTGCACGTTCCCATTGGAAGCGAGGTCAACGCCGAAAAAGTACAGAAAACGGGAACAATGGATGACACATGGCCTCCTCTTACAATCCTCTTTAAACAAACACAAATTGTACGTTAGAAAGATAAATTCTCCGACTCCCCAAAACGTCAATGAATACAAAGACTATTGCCGAATTTTCAAAAGGCTGAAAAGAACAAGTAAAGCCAATTATTACACTGATACTCTACTCTCAAATAAAAATAACATTAAAAAACCTGGGACATTTTACGTAAAGCAATTAACAAAACTGAACGGATCCCCACACTTTCTTCTTCCTTTCGAGGTGACAACGAGGAACTAATCACCCCTAAATTGAGTGTCGATAGATTTAATACCTTTTTGCAAGAATAGGTATATCAATCAGACTCAAAATACCTTTGTCAAACAGTCATTTTTCGAACTATATTAGCAACACCAATGCGGAAACTTTCTTCATATCACCCACCAACGTACAGGAGTAATTCCCTGTGCTAATAGCATTCGAGGAAAGAAAACCAAAGATTGTGATAACTTGTCAACCAAGCTTTTAAAAGATATTATCTCTGAGGTGGCAAATCCGCTAACTCACATAATTAACCTCTCGTTCTCTACTGGTTTATAGCCAAGCAAAATGCAGATGGCCAAAAGTATACCTAATTTCAAATCCGGCGATCCCCATGTATTCAATAACTACCGACCCATTAGTATTCTTCCCGCATTCACAAAAATACTTGAAAAATATATGTTGTCTCGCTTATCCAGTTTCTTAGACGACCAAAAGACTGAATACCAGTATCAGTTTGGGTTTAGGAAACACCATTCAACCATACACCTTATACTTCACCTAATAAACAATGTTGCTGAAGCAAATGATAAAGCAACTAAAGATTGCACTTTTTCCATTTTCCTACATTTTGAGGAACCCTTCGATAGCACTGACCATAATATCCTGCTGAAGAAACTGGAATATTATGGCATTCGAAAGTTAGCTAATTCCTGGTTTAAGGATTATTTAACAGAAAGAATCCAGTCTGTTTCTTTCCACAATGATGCATCTGACAAAAGAGAGATTATCACAGATGTACCCCAAGGTTCTATCCTCGGGCCAATTTTATTTGTACTATATATCAACGACATCAACACATCGACCTTGCCAAAAGTTTTGTCGTTCGCAGATGACACAGCAGCGTATGCAGCTAGCAATAGTGTCGATAATCTTATAGAAAATACAAATTCTGAGATATATAGCATAAGCGAGTGATGTTCTGCGAATAAATTAGCCCTGAACGCTTCCAAACCCAAATGCATGTTATTCCATCCCCAAAATGATCCATATAGTGCGAGAGGCAAGAGCATAGTATTGAATAATATAAATATTACATTAGTCGGTAACCATCAAGAGGAGACGACACTCAAGTTCCTCGATATACACATGGCTGAAAACCTCAAATTTAAGCAACATGTCTCCACCATTTGTTTGAAAATAGCCAGGACTACTTTTGCCATAAATCGGGATAAAAATAATCTTCCCCGAGTAGCTTTAAGATTATCGTACGTCTCTCTGATCCAAAGCCACTTAATATATGGGATACACGTGTGGGAGACTCAGCAGCCGCAAATATAATGCTCAGACTGGAAAAGAAAGCAATTCGTGCGATAACGAAACGATCCTATACTTCACACACCGATCCACTTTTTAAAAGCTGTGGTATACTAAAATTCACAGACCTATATACACTACATACTCTCTTGTTCATGCATGCTTGGTTTAATAATAAACTACCTGAGTCATTCGACAACACATTTGAAATTTATACAAACCCATCTGGCATGAATACTAGACAGACCGGTAATTTACGTACATAAAAGCCCAGAACTAGCTTCGCGGCCGAACTCCCTTTCCATTCTTTCCCGCGGATTGGAATGACATTGAACCCTCAGTCCGGCGTATCAACAGATCCCAATTTAAGAAAGCTATAATAGACAAGGCTCTAAATTCATACCTTACAAATGTCTCTTGTAATAACCCTACCGGTACCGACTGTACTTCCATTTTGCCTGGATCTTTTCATTTAGATTCGAGTATTCCGAATCTAGGCTTTGTTGATTAGACCATGCAATTTCGGGAATTTCGGTAATGCGATTTCTGCCCCCATTCCCTTACCTAGCGCAATGGTTGTGTCTAGCCTGCACTACTCACAAAGATCGCATTTCATGTTTTATTTCTTTCTGTTCTTGCCTCCGGAATGGGACCCACCATTTCGCACTGGACTGAGCTCATTGAGGTCATTCCGTTGGGGGCCATGACCTAGTCCTTGGAGTCGGAACTGAAAGTCAAGAGACCAAAAACCAAAGTGAACGGAAATATTCGTAAAGAGGATTTCTTGTGACAACAGTGTTCTGTTTGCGCTGGGCGAGTGGTTAAGTAATTAAATAATTGAGTAATACAAGCGTCCCCCATAAATCCAATAAGCATGCAAATTATTTTCGATTTTGATGTCAGGATTAATTAACTTTTAATATGGGAATAGCAGGACGACAACCCCCAGGGCTATGCTGTTTCCATGCAGTGTACCTTTACTTATGTACATTTCTGCAAGTTGTTCTTTATACTACATGTAAACGTATACTGCAAATAAATTTCATTTCATTTCCATCTTTATATTTTCAGATTCTGATAAGATGTCAATTGTATATGACCCCGATGAAATAGAGGCATTTGATTTAGAAGAAAGAGGAGAATTTGTTCCATGTCAGACGTGTCCTGTTTCTAGTTGTAGTGACACTAAGTTTGAGATTATCAAATCTCTTATCACACGTTGAAAAAGGGCACGTCGCCTTTGTTCGTAGTGTGAAGTGCACGAAATGACGCAGTTTCGTCATATGGTGTCTTGTCATAAAATGACACTACCGGAGGCAGATAGGAAGCCAGTACCGTTAACCCCAGCAGACAAAAGAACAGTTTGTACATACATGTAGACCCTAAAAGTGAAGTTCCACCTAAAAAAGAAAGATGTTCCACCAGGAGGACAAAAAGCTCAGAAGTTACGACATACCCAGGCTGGGGGGTCGGGATTCCTGAGAAACCACAACAAGATCGTGTCTGTAGGGACGAAGAAGTTGTGAATAAAATGTTTTGCGACGGAAAGACTGTCAGTAACACCAGATTGAAAGAGAACTGGCTAGTGCAGAAATAAAAAAAAACTGTTACCTTCATTGACTTTCACTACAAGTTTTTATTTAATGTTTTTAAATTTTTTTGTTTGTTTTGTTTTGTTTATTGTATTTGGGTTTTGTCCTACTGAATATCGGCAGTATATTGATTCTTTAGTTATCTTTTAGTTAACTCAAGTCTAGGGGGAATGTAAAGGATTTGGGGTTCCTATACTGTGTTTTTTTGTGGAGCGAGATCGTTTGGTAAGAAAACAACTGTAGTTATGACTTAAATGTAGTGTTTTTCGTTATTTACACTCTCTTAACAAATTAGTCACAAAAACCTTAAAGTATAAACACTAATTCTGTATCCACAATATATTGTTTATACTTTCTATTGTGTTATAATTCTTAGTTCATACTTAGTCTTTTTGGAAGTGCATTTACGAGTATTTATAAAGGTATAAATTGTGTGTGAATACCATAGGTGGGTTATATGTGTGGCAAGAATACCATGATTAGTCGGAATTTCTATTAGGACGACGTTTTTATTGATTTTGACTGGCCCATTGCAGAAGGAGTTATCTAAAAATCGTACGTAACGATTGAGACATAATCTGATGTTGGGCCAGGGTATTTACAGATTTTTACTGCTGAACGTTTGAGTGGCTTCTGGCCATTTCATTTGGCTGAGTATTAGGTTGATAACCAGGATCCTTCAAAATTTCTGGGGCAATAATTCCCGAGTTATTAACTGGGCTAACATAATGGGTAATTTTATTGTTGTGGGTTCTTAATGTGAAACAAGAACAGGTCCATCTTTTTGATGCAAAATGTTTCCACTTGAATCTGTGGGAGAAATTAGAAAAATGAAAAATTCACAAAGCAACATCCGTACATTTATATTTTAAGCTATTTTATTTCAATTATGTTCTGTTGAAATTTGAGTTTATTTTCTTTGGAATTATCAATTAGTTTATAATAAATTATATTTTGACACAGCTAAGCTTTATCTGTGTTGAAACAAGCCTGTGCGTCACTCAACAGGCTGTTGTTCTCAGGAAATGATGAGTTTCGCTCATTCAAAATAGTAGTAAATAGCTTAGAAATATTGCTCAATAAGGTAATTTTGCGATAGTTATCAATAAGCAGGGCGTCTCCTTTATTTTTAAAGATTGGCCTTATGATTCCAGTAGTCCATTTGTCTGGGAGTAGGCCAGAGTCTAGCATTAAGTTAAAATAAATTCCGGTATATAAGTTTAAATCTGGGAAATGTATTCTTTATATATTCATTACTTATTCTGTCAACGCCAGGGGCTTTTCTGGTTTTTTTTTAATCTTTGAACCGCTCTTGCAATATCGTCATTGCTAATTTTGTCATTCCGTATCGTTTTATCTATGGACGTCACATGGGGCATGGGTGAGTAATTCCCATCGATATCATCGGACATCTCACTGGTTTCACATTCATCTATCTCTTTATAATATTCACAGAACTCATTTAGTGATGGCACTTTACTAATATATTCCTTATCGCTAAGCAGTTTATCTTCCAAAATTCTTTTGCATTCACCTTTTCTAAAGGCGCGTAGCCTTTCTCTTAATTGAGAATTATACAGAATCCTGCATCTTCTGAGGGAGATTTTATACTTTCGTCTATGAGGGAGTAAGTTTGTTTTATTTTCTGCATTGGGGGAATTTCTGAATAATTGTCCGGCTGGCCTTAATTGTTTTCTAGCCTCCGGGTTGTCTTTTGTGAGACAAGTTTTCTTCATTATATATTTTCGTGGCCGACAATTAGGGCTGTTCAGATTTCTTCTCTTATTTTCCAGACGGAAAGTCCTCTTTCCGGACTCTCGATTTTGAGCGCTGAGGTCTCTATTTATTGCATTGATGTCGTCCAGACAGATGTTACCCGACATTTCAAGAACCGAAAGTTTGTTTTCCAGTTGAGATATTTTCCTGGAATGTGCCCGCTTTATTTTGGTCCCACGGGCCAATAGAAGGTACCCTATATGTATTTTCAGGTAATTTTATGTATCCACCTCGATACCAATTTCATGAACAGAGATATCGTGAGGATGTTAACCGCTTTGTGCAATACATGCCATCGTGTTTTTGATCAGCACCCAATTTGACTGACAAAACAATTGGACAATGGGCATCAGAGAGCAATTCATTGAAATCATCAACTATAAAATAGGTCAAGCATTTAGCAAACTGGATTGTACAAATTAAATAGTCATTAACACTTGCCCCTTTACAAGTAGCTGAACCAATATGTTTATCCTTCCCGAACCTACCATTAATTATAAGTAAATTGTTATGTTTACATAGTTCCTCGAGTTGTGTACCAAAGTTATTTGTAACCTTATCTTCTGATTTTCTCACAGCACTTATTCCATTTATATCGTGGTCAGAGATCTCGCCCCGCAGCTTGACTGAAAGCTCGCTGCATTCACCAATTCGCGAATTAAAGTCTCCGATCAGGAAGATGGGATTACTTTCTACTGCTTTAAAAGCTATCGAGATTAGTAAATTAGTAAATTTTCGTGTGCATCCCCGCTATCATATTTAGACCCCTCAAATGGTAAGTAGACATTTCCAAGAAAAGCGGAGGGGGGGGGGGGGGGGGCATTTCCCATTTTAAATTTTGTTACTGCCCTGCATATCACACCCGATCTTTTCTTCGCTAACTTTTTACGTTTTTTTTTAACTTGAACACACGAAAAGCCCTCTATTTGCACCACATCAATATCATCCGTTTTTGTTTCTTGGAAACAAAGAACATAAAAACACTTCGTCCCTTGAGTTCCAATGTGTTCTCTGTGCCTACTGGCACACAGAACACATTGGAACTCAAAGGATGACTTGATGTAATCAACAAATTCATGGTCTTTCAGTTTCGATAAAAGTTCACATTCATTGAGCGAGAGTATATTTAGTTTTAGGCTTCCCCGGCTGACACACGCTGATTGCCCATTGTCCACCCCCCCCCCCCCCCCCGCTACAATGGATGGTAATGTAAGACTCTGTATGGTGTTGGTGTGGCGCGGTAGAACTGCTTATTGTCAAGATATAGTTTGTCTACCTCTACTTTAACCCTATTTCCACTTGCTTTAGCTTTTTGAAAGTGGTAAAATTACAGATCTACTGTAATCTGCTACGTCCTTCGGGAAATGTTCGCAAACAAAACAATTTTTATTACATGCCCATGCAGTCTCTCTTATGCAATACGGCGTGCAATACGGCTGTGCAATACGGAATTCCGTATTGCACACCAACCTGTTCCAACCGGGACTTTTTTATGCAATGCGACTGTATAAAGTGCATGGTGTTTACCACCGTTGATAGAAAAGAAAATTAGGTCAGTAGGTGCTTGGGTCATGTAATAAATACAAAACCACATGTATGTTTCAATGAGTCGTTTTGTATTCAATTCGTCAGATGTGCATAGAAAGAAAGCGTCTCGACCTTCGGTCTCGACGTTTTCTTCCTACGCACATCTGACTCATTGAATACAAAACGACTCATTGAA
The DNA here is from genome assembly GCA_031216915.1 of Pictodentalium vernedei. Classification (NCBI taxonomy): domain Eukaryota; kingdom Metazoa; phylum Mollusca; class Scaphopoda; order Dentaliida; family Dentaliidae; genus Pictodentalium; species Pictodentalium vernedei. The sequence continues at coordinate 713,953,766 of CM062297.1, forward strand.
ACATACATGTAGTTTTGTCTATGTATCTTTCAGTACGTATGAACCATTTCGACAACACTCCCGATCTGTAAAATACGTGAATTTAGCGACAATGGGTTTAGTTTTGCTTCCTCCCAAGATGATGTTCTCGCTCGAAATACAATGGCCTGTCAGTTTTCATTTTATCTTTAAAAAGTCAGTCAAAAGGTCCTCGGATGAAATTTTGTCTGTTTCAATTTCTCTTATCCACTAAATAAGAAATTGTCTCTCATTGAATGCATCTGTAAATCAAATCAATTAACAGCTGCATTGTCCCGTTGTACATTTGACAAACGTTCACGCACTTGACCTCGTTCCCCATGTGAAGCATTCACTACACTCTCCACATTAATGTTACTCTGCTTCAAGTCGAACAGTTCTTTTTTCATGGCCAGTGTTTTATTTTCAAGATCACTAACCCTTTCACCTACTTTCATAAGAGTTTGTTCAATACCCATGAGCCTTCTGTGAACCAACTCCAAATCCGATTTCAATTCGCCCATCACAGATAATTTAGCATCCAATGTGTCTAACCTATTAACAATTTACTCGAACATACTATAAACTTGACCCCGCTGGTGGTTGGTGGCTTCGGTGCCCTGAAAGTTTATGAGTTTGTGAACTTAATGAACTCGCATTACCAGTACAATCAGATCCAGACGTAACTGGTATTCCATTGCTTTCAATTACAGAAATAATGGCCCGTTGGTTTCTCTCATCACCCTCAAAAGTATCTCATTAAATACTCAAATCTCTTTTGATGAACTTAACCTGCTTTCCAGTGAGTAGTTTATTATCAGGGGAAATGAGCTATCTAGATTGATGTCATTAAAGGGTCGTCCAACATAACTTTGGTTAATTTGATGACATTTTTCCAAGTGTCGCAGAAACAGATAAGAGAAGTAAGGAAATGCAAATTATATATCAAAATAGAAGAGGTAAAAATGATTTTTTTCAGGAAACAAATTGAATTTTATGATTGTGAAGAAGATTAATTTGCCAACGGCATAATTAACGAACCCGTAAAACCACAAAATGATCGGTAATTCGAAAGCCTTGTCCTCAATGTAATAATAACATACTACAGACTTGGACAAAGCATTTTCATGACACACTCTGGTGTGTTGTGATGTTGGAATGCATTACCACCAACACAAAATTTGGATGTTCCTGATGTGGCCATGTTTCAATGATGTTTATTCCGGTCATGTGATTATAATGTGGTTCTTGCAGGAATATGCATTTTGGGCGATCGTAAGAATGCAGGGATGTGATCTCTTCCTTTCTCTTTCACTGGTGGGATCAGCTCTTTCGATGCTTTTCTTTTATTTACTTATATTTTCGACACAAAACAAACCCAAAGCACACAATATTAACTCCACAACTAGAGTATATATCGTTCTGAGGCACTTCAATACCAAAATGTTACATGTGTGGATATTTTCCAGGAGAGACTGAAATAACGTGATCACAGTAGAGACGGTCAGTAATATTTATCTGTGCAGTCCTGGTGGGCTGTAGCTGTGGGCTAAATTCCCCCATTTGCAGTAGATATATGATTTTATGATACGATTACCACAAACAGCTCGTCAATACCACAGTAGTTTGTCAATTATTTCTGGTTCGCCGAAAAACGAAAGTCTTAACTCTTTGAACTCTGGTGGTATCTTCCACACCAGTGCAGTGTTATCAATTGGAAGGGTCTATATTTGTTACTTGGAGGGAAGACCAATCAATATTTTCAACGTGCAGCCTTGGGGCTGCACGTTGAAAATCATGATTGGTCAACCACACATATTTACTGAGCAACTATCCACTAAATGAAGTCAGATTATATCACGATCCTTGACCGGAAATTAACTTTTCCAAATCCATATCATACATGTCCCAAAAGAGATGCAAGGCCGTTAGTGACGTGTGCATATTTTCGAGGTAACTATTTTATAAACGTGAAGTAAACAGACGCTTGCCTTTATGCTGTACTCTTGGGGCAGATATTTCAATCCAGATTTATTTTTAAAATGCTTTACACAGTAATTTCTATGAAGATAAACCACCAAACATGTAAGAACATATATTTCGTGTCAGCGATTCATAATACAGTTTATTTAGTCCACCTAACTTTCTCTTAAGCTGTTGACTTATAAAATCAATGGCCATCTGTGTTTACTTAACACATGGCTTGTTGCTTTCCGCATATCTGTCCTGGCTGCAGCAGTGGTATGGGACTCCGTCGGAGTCGCGGTGGTGTTGAACTGAAGTATCACCCGTATAGATTTGCAAATCCGAACAGGAAGTGTGGCATTTTACTTTTCCTCTCTACCACTCTCACTCTTCCTTCTGTTCTGGCTCTTTCAAAGTTGATCAGCCATCAGCTTTGTTCTGAGCCGTGTATATTCACAACACTGCTTCGAAATATATATGCGTTTGCTTCTCCATTAATCACACATACTTGTATCTGTTTTAATCATGTAAGCATACTTTGTAATTTTCAATTGTATTTTAAGGAAAGGATCTAATCTTAGTGCCGGGAACTTGTCATCCAATTCTTTTTTTAATTATAACAAATAAAATAAGTTTAATCCAATCTAGTCTCCCTTCTCACATATTGTAAAATATTACTACGAGATGTTGTTTTTTTAGCATCTAGGTCGATATATTCCGTCTCGTCGAGGAGACATGGGGCCAATACTATAAAACATTTACAATTGTATTTTCTAGAATTGTATTTGCTACCCATTAATATGCTGACTAAAATAAATCATAAGCTTTTTAGAAGATTTGGCAATTTGCCAACTGGCAAAATTCCACATCTGCAATTTGCTGTCTGCTGCACACACGCGTGTAGAGTTACATCTAAACTTTAGCTACGACCGAAAGATCACCATTTCAAAAAGAACAAGATTTTGTTGGTCCATTCGTAAGATGGGCTATTCATAATCGAGCATTCATTGCGGCTATGGGTGGCAAATAGAAAATACTCAGCTTTGACGATTATTTACCATTAGTGCATTATTATCTAGCGTATTATTATCGTACCACGATGAACAAAAATTACTGTTACTGCTGAATATATTTTCTATTTATTTTAATATACAGTCACTAGAATAAAACCTGCGCAAGCGCGGGTATAGCAGGTTATGAAGAGAGGAATAAAACAGTTTAAATTGAAAATGAAAAATTAAAATACACTCCTCGTCAAAACCACTCAATATTCGAGTACTTTGAAAAATGATGAATGAAAGCCTTTTTGAAACATAAATTAATTGGCAATGGGAGTATGTCCCCCATCCCAGTCCCCACCCCAATCCCACCCTGGGGAAAGTTTTCGAAAACGAAATGCAGCTGATAGTATAAACTGGGAAGATTCTGAGATAAAACAAAACTACAACTCCCTTCCAAATTTGTATATTGCGAAAAGGTAGTTGTGCAATTCGATGAATATCTCAGGTCGATTTTTGTGTTAAATATACACTCTAAAATCAGTTGGGTTGAAACTCAACCCAAATCAACTAGGCTGAGTGAATATGAACCAATTGGATTCATATTCACTCAACCCAGTTGATTTGGGTTAATTGTTAACCCAACGAATTTTAGAGTGTGGTGGGATCGAATTTATGGACGCTTCTTTGGCTGCAGATTGGTTTTAGTCTGACTTCGCCCCTGAGTAGCCTATGTGTGCCTTTTAATAAGTACGCCTAAGTGAACAGAGGGAGCTCGCTTCCCCTTCTTGATTTTTTTTTCGAGAAAATGCAATTTACACAGAATGAGGTATGCTGATTTTAGTTGCTCCTCAATGCAGGTCATAGACTTCCGGATCCCAGGGCGGGGGAGGAGGGGCTGCGTCACCGGGGTCACGGCGAGTGACGACAACTTTCATCATAACTTTCTGCCTTTTGTGTGCACACAGCAAACTCTGTCAGTTTCCATTCCAGGTATCACTCAGCTGTGTTGCATGCAGGTTTAACTGCCATTTCAATGAGTGCGAATGCTACCATTTCGTTGAAAATTTTCTGGTTTTTAAACTCCTAGAAAAGCCAAGAAGAGTCTAGAAGAAAAATGCTCTATTCTTTTAGAATAATAGATTTAGTATCTGTATTGGATGGAAATAAGGTACAACGCCACCGATATCGCAAGTCGAGAACCAGTTTACTAACCGGAAACCATAAAAATTGAAATTTTCTAAGTTGAAAAAAATCAAAAAAGGCCCACAACTCTAGATAAAATGACTTGACAAAACCCCTTACTTATGAACACTTTTACCTCATGATGGTCCAACGGCATACTAAAGATCATTCAAATCCGACATGCACTGATCGAGATACAGAGGTCTAAAGTTGTTACGGACTGATGGGCGCAATAACAGACCCCAATGCTAGATCCTTTGCAAACTTCGTTCCGTTACTTGTGAATATCCTTTCCCTCATGATGGTCCATCAGCATACCAAAGATTATTCAAATCCGACATGCACTGACCGTGATACAGCGGTCTAAATTTGTTACAGATGAATGGACGGATCCCATTGCTAGACACCTACAAACTTAGTTTTTGCAGGGGACAATTAAGATCCTACAAAGCTTCGAAATTTGATTGAATTCGAATTCGTTCTAAGGATTCGAATCAATTCGACTTGCGCTGATTAGAAATTTTTCGAATTGTTGAAGTGTTCACTAAATCGTAGCAAGTGTCTGCTCATTTTGACCGCATATTCAATCATCTGTTCTCCTGTACGGATAGAAAATTTTGTGTTTTTGCATTGCTCGTCATGTAAAGTGGAGTTTTTTTTTTATTTATCAACTTACATGAAGTTGTTAACTATTATCCAGTCTAAATATAAAGAAACTGTATTGTGTTTTTCCAGTCTTAAAAGTAAGTTTAAAAGCCGTTAGACAAAACGGGCGAGCTCTATTCATAAAAATTAACAATAAATTTTCATTATTTTTTTTTATATTTTTTGTGTCAAAAACATAGCGTATGACCACTCATCGGAACGAGCTCGTTGAGCTCGTTCCAATGATAACTCATAAGCTATATTTTTGACACAAAAAAAATGAAAAAAATAGTTATTCAAGAATTTTGTTTGTAAGTGTCGTCAGCATTTTCGTGTTAGGTAGAGGGTTAAAGACACAAGGGCAAAGAAATAAAATATCGTTTACATTTTAGTCAAACTTAAGGTGTCACTCCCGCTGAGAAGAATGTCGGAACGAACGAAATAGATCATACAGACCTCTTCGATCGAACAAGTCCACAAGGCCTCGCGCGGGCCTATAACGCCTGCAAAAGATGCCCTGATTGTGTTCGCAGGCAATCATGCGGAGACAGCCGGATTGCATTTTGCGGATGTAATCAATCTTGCGATCACATTGGGTATCGATTTTTACGGACATGATCTGCCCGTGGTCTGTCTATGGACACCACTGACTCGCGTTCTACGGATGTACCTGACTTCTTTCTGGCACAAAATCTCCTACGGACCAAATAGGTTTTGATGTGAGAATACGTGGATCGCGAAATATATCAATTTATATTCCGATGGTCTTAGACATCAAATTACTGATTAGGAAAGGCTACAAAAGAGTTACAGACAGGATGAACTAAGTAATGAATGATGATGATTGAGTTGTGTGATGAGAAAAAAGGAATCGCAAAACATTCATTTCACGGTAACATGCTGTAGCAAAGACAGAACAGCTTAGAAAACAATAGCAGGTTGCCACATAACTGGGGCGACCAATAACGGTCTTATTGGGAGAGCATTCGACGCGGTAATGGGTAACAAATGCATCGGGCAATGGGCACAGACATTTTTAAAAGCCAATTTGGTAGTAGGTAAGAGCAAGAATGGGCGACATGGATAAAGCATAATACCCGTTTAGAAGCAAAAGTTGCAAGTATAGACACTGGTTAAATTTGGGCTCCTGAAAAGTGAAAACAACCCCAAGATTTGAATAGCATAACTATTACATTGTAAAAACGTTATAATTACAGTTGTCGTCATTTATACCGTAAATAGACACCAGAGACGTTTCGCACAATAAACGACGACTGATGAGAACACCGAATGGGGTACGATGTCACTGAAATTTGTGTTCTATGAATTTGTGTCACTGGAATTTGTGTTCTAGGAATTTACGACTACTATTAACCAATCGTAATTTTTATCAGCCGTCTTTCATTGTTCGAAAGGCGTCTACCGTTTGAATAATGAACGACGATTGATAAAAATTCCGAATGGTTAACCCTTTACCCAACGTAACGGCCAAAACCTGCCAGCGCTATTCTCAAAAATCGCCAATTAATTTTCAAAATATTTTCATTTTTTGTCTCAAAAACATAGGTTATGACCCCTCGGTGGAACGAGCTCGTCGAGCTCGTTCCAACGAGGGGTCATAACCTATGTTTTTGAGACAAAAAATGAAAAAAATTAGTTATTCAAGAATTTTTTTTGCAAGTGTCGTCTGCTTTTCATGTTAGGTAAAGGGTTAATAGTAGTCGTAAATCCGTTGGGCTGTCAAAAAACCTTTTCGCAGAATTGACGACAACCAGTTCGTTTGTGTTTCGCAATTTTCTCGTGTAGCGCAGTGACGAATGATTTGATTGCCAGTAAGAGATGGAAATTTAGGTCACATGGCGATTCCAGTTTACGGGAACAATCTTAGAGTGACCCCCCTCCCCCCCCCCCCACACACACACACACCCATTAAGTGGCGGAGAAACACTCTCAAACGTTTTACAATATGATATACCAGCGTGTTTTAATGGGAAATCGTAATCGTAGCAACGAATTAGGGAAAACGACAGCTGACAGGAAGAACACAAATTCCAGTGACGTAGTACCTCATTCGTAATTTTCTTCAGTCGTGGTTCATTGTGGGAAAGGTCTCTAATATTGGAGACCTTTCGCAAAACGAACGGCGACTGATACAAATTACGAAAAGCCAATAGTAGTGGTAAATTTGTTGCGCGGAAAATAAAGCTTTTCGCAGAATTGACGACTGCGAGTCAGTTTGTGCGAAAATCCAACTGTTCAAACTTCGTTCCACCAGGAGCTTAAGGAGACTATACAGTACGGACACAATCACAGAGTGATCTTCCACATTAAGGGGTTCAGAAATGCCCTAAACATTTTGTCATGTGATTTTTCTGCCGGTGTATTGATGAGAAGCCGTAATCGTAACTGCTGATAAGAGAAAACTACAACTGACAGGAAGAGCACATATTCCAGTAACTTAATATTCCCTCGTCAGTCGTCGTTCGTTTTGCAAAAGGTCTCTATTAAGGTAATGACTGTTACTACATAAACTTTCATCATATGAAAACTAAGAGAGAAGTTTTTGTTTACAGTGGAACAAGGCTTTTTCCAGAACGAATGCATTCAACTCTTTAATTCCTGCTTTTGCAAAACCACATCGTCCATTTCGAAAGCTACCATATTTTAGAACAGCCAATTTTTTAACATAAATAATTTAATACATATTTATAGCCACTCGGCTTCAGGTTAAAGATATTAATAAGCCTACTCTATAGTATATGGCAGAGCAGCATCTTTCCAGTAATGAAGAGAAATCGAATATCAGTTCCTAGGTTTTGTTCCAAGATCAAATCAAATATAGGACGGGTTTGCCAGTGGAAGATTAATATTTTATTTTGGAAGTTTCCGCGTCTTGTTGAACAATACGTTTATCGCATCTGAAACGGTATTTTTACAGTGTATTAAAATGATTATAATATCGTCACCAGAGTTCCGATGTGTTCTATGTGCCTACCGGCACATAGAGCACATTAGAACTCGGGGGACGAGATGTCTATTTATTATGTTCGTATATTTCATATTTCTTAATTAACGGACTGAGTGTGGGTCCAGTGACTTAAAGGCTTCATATTGTTTAGATGTGCAACATATTATCTTTGAAGTGAAAGTATGAAGCCTCTGTATATTGCCTTCTGAAAATTCTAAGGAGAGTGCCTTTTCTCCCATAAGTTTTAACAAAACGAAATATGTGAAAAAGTTGTTCCCACCGAAAATATTTTGGCCAACTACCAGTTATCAAACAAAAAAAAACATATAAAAAAATAAATAAAAGCCTCCCTCTCTAAATGACTTGAAAACATTAATTGGTCGAGAACCAAATGCATTTTTTTTATTTAGCTTTATATCTTTCGAATAGGGTAATGGGTACTTGGTAATAAAATGATTCAGATTATAGATAATTATGGTAATGGGTTTTCATACAAACTTTTTCCATTTCACATTCCGATGGTTCGCATTATGAAATTGACTATTACAGAAATGGATGTAAAATGTTACTAGCTAATATACGTTAATATTACCTACTTTCAATTCTCAAACAGGTAACGGGCATATTGCTTCATATGTTTCTCTGGATACCTAAATTTGCTGGGAACACGGTGGCTCACTGGTAGACTGTTGGGCTTCTATGCTAGAGGTCCCGAGTTCGATCCCCGTCCGGGACGACCCGCGTTGTGTCCTTGGGCAAGGCACTTTATCCCGGTTGCCTACATGAGGGCACGATGACGCCGTGTACTAGGGCGTACTGCTTGTAGATGGTGCACATGTCTTCAACCGCTGTAACCCTGCTTGGGTGGAGCTTGAACATAGTTAGAATGTTGAGGAGCTGACAGTTGCTCGTCGATGTTCGCTGGTTCTCTCCGGGTACTCGGTTTCCTCCAACAATAAAACTATCATGGTCACGATTAGCCATTATGCATAGGTATGTGGCCTTAAACACCAATAAATAAATAAATTTGCTTTTACTTTGCTTCCGAGTTCCGTTTCAATCACGTTTCGAATTATTCATTTCCCGATTCAACGGTTGTATCCCGTTACGCAGTTAAACATATTCACATGTAAATCGTCGGCATAGTTGTCTCAGTGTGTGATAAACTATTGTTTTTCCACAAAGCACTTCTGTTGTTGCCTTTGTCACCGCATGAATACGATAAGTGTTTGCTTTTGGTTTTTGATTTTATCTGATTCTATCATTACATAACTTTCTCACAAATGAATTAGTTTTTCACATCGACTGTTTGTTATTTATTTATTTTTTTTTTTTATTTATTTATGGTTTAACGACACATTAACAGCCAGGGTCATATCATGTCGGCGACAGTTTTACGGGTGGAGGAATCCGGAGTACTCGGAGAGAACCACGAAGCAACGACGAGCAGCTGCCAGCTCTCCAACATCGTAACTCTGAACCCTGCACCGTGACACAGGCAGGGTTAGATTGGTTGAAGACATGCGCACCGTCGACGTGCAGCACGCCTTAATACACAGCGTCATCGTGCCCCCATGTAGGCAATCGGGGTTAAGTGCCTGGCCCAATGACACAAAGCGGGAGCACGAATCAGCCGCTGAAATGCTGAAATGGTCACCCATCCAACTACTAACCGCGCTCGACTTTGTTTAACTTCGATGATCTGACGAGAATCGGTTACTGCGACACCACCCCCCCCCCCCCTCCAGTCAGTTAGTTTATTTCACAAGCCATCACAGTGTCTGCTTTTCGAACCAAGAAAACAATTCGGCTGCAGATATACCATTTTGGTTTACTCCATCTCGATATTGGCCGTAACCCCTCCCCCCACAGTACTCTGACTACAAACGCGGACAGAGGATTTCGATTGGATCGCGCCATTGGTCGCGATCTGATCGAAATTGTCAGTCCTCTTCTTCTCCACATCAATGAATCAGTCTTGATTTTGCACTATTTTAATTTACAGTTCGGCCGCGGTGGACTGGTCACTTTCTGCGGATGGGCAGTATTTCCACGGACGCAAGAATATTAGATTCTGAACACTAATTATGGGAATGATCAGCAAAGATTTAATAAATGAAGCAGCGGGTACAACCCGGTGCTTCATTAATTAAAATTTTGCTGATGATGATTTTTATTTCCTTGTAAACGCATGCGTGGACATGACTGCCCAGGGTGGATTACGACATGTCAACGGCGACTGTAATGTATATAGCATGTTAGATTACTGACCACTCTTTCTGACTTCTGTTAATTGTCCCCCGAAAAATTTTCGGGGGACTATAGAAATCAGCGGTGTCCGTCCGTCCGTGCGTCCGTCCGTCCGTCCGTATTTGCGTCCGTCCCACTTGGTGTCCCCATGATAACTCCAGTTTGGATCATTTGATTGGAACCAATTTTGGTATGTGACCTTCTTAGCCCAAACCACAGGTCAAGTTCGAATATGGGTTCTGCCAGATTATTTTTATTAGAGTTATACCCATTTTTCGACTTAGAAATTTCAAGATTTGCGGTGTCCGGATGATAACTCCAGTTAGGATTATTTGATCGGAAAGAATTTTGGTATGTGACTTTCTGGGGGTAAGAATAGAGGTCAAGTTTGATTATAGGTTCGGACCGATCATTTTTACTAGAGTTATGCCCCTTTTTCGACTTGTTTTTTTTTTTCGGGGGACATGTGGCCGAGCGGCCTTTTATGTAATTTGGCTACTGCTTGGTAAAACATCTTCTCACCCCAAATCATGATTTAGACACGGCTTGTAGATACAGATTAGTTTATGGTTATGGATAGTTAAGTATAATAGTAACAGTACGGTTATTTTTTGGGCCAGTGCAAGTTTTGACACAGACAATGTAGATTCAATATATAATAGCAAAGAACCTTCTAAAATATTGTTAACCTTTCGAACCCTGGTGGTATTTTCCACGCCATTTCATTGTCACCGATTTGCAGAGTCTATATTCGTACTTGGAGAAGACCAATCAATATTTTCAACGTACAACCTTGGGACTTGACTGGTCTATCAGACAAGTTCACAAAGCAGGTATCTTCTTTATGAATTAAGGTCGTATCACGATCACGCCCCGAAAAAAAACGGGCTTTCGGGTTCAAATGGTTAACAAATGTGACGAATTCCGGAAAAGTATGATGGTTTACTTTCATGTTTTTTTTTAAATCCCCGAACTTTGAGTTTCGTTTCATGGTTCAGTCTAAACTTTCTTATTAACTTACTCGAACAGAAACTCTAATCGAATCACGTTTGTTTCATCGTATCATGCACTGGTGTTATTTATTTATTTATTGATGTTTAAGGTCACATATTTATGCACAATGGCTAATCATGACCGTGGCAGTTTTACGGGTGGAGGAAGCCGGAGTACCCGGAGAGAACCACCGAGCAACGACGAGCAGCTGTCAGCTCCCCAACATCGTGACTCCGCACTGCAGCACAGGCAGGGTTAGATTGGTTGAAGACATGCGTACCATCGACGTGCAGTACGCCTTAGTACACGGCGTCATCGTGCCCCCACACGGGCAATGGAGATGAAGTGTCTTGCCCAAGGACGGTTGCCGCAGGTGGGATTCGAACCGAGGACCTCTCGGCTTGCAGCCTGCACCTCTACCTACTGAGCCACCGCGCTCCCCATGCACTCGTGTATTGAGTTTTGGAGTTCCATATATATAAAAAGCGGACTTGTTTTATTAGATTTATCAGTGAATTTACATTTGCAAGTACATGTCGGAACTCTGTTCCCAAAATGACGTGTTTAACCCTTTACCTAACATGAAAAGCAGAAAACACTTGCAAAAAAAATTCTTGAATAACTAATTTTTTTCATTTTTTGTCTCAAAAACATAGGTTATGACCCCTCGTTGGAACGAGCTCGACGAGCTCGTTCCAACGAGGGGTCATAACCTATGTTTTTGAGACAAAAAATGAAAATATTTAAAAAATTAATTGGCGATTTTTGAGAATAGCGCTGGCCGGTTTTTGCCGTTACGTTGGGTAAAGGGTTAAGGTGCTATACAAGTAAGGGAATTTGTTTACTTTGAAATTCCCACCTCTGATATTCCATAATTTCAAATTAAATATACACAAATTATACATCAATATGAAGGTTGTGATGTACTGAACACGAAAAAATATATACAAGCAACGTCATAGAGTTGACAGCAGGCACCAATGGTTCATGGAAGTCTGCTGCCGTATTCGTACCAAAACTGATAATAATATGACAATACGCAAGGCGTAAGAAGGAACCCCAAAGTATCCAACATATTGAAATATTTCATTCCGCAACCATTACTCAAAAAACATTTTGGTTTATTCAGTCGAATTCCTGCAATTGTTTAATTTCAGCCAAACATGAATACGTTTCACAGTACTAAATATTTTCCCATAAACGACCATCATAACGTTCAGGAGAAAAAATATGGTCGTATCATTTTAAATTTAACATTCAAATATTTTTTGTCAAGTATAGCCCTTCAGACAACCTGTTTCTGATCTTTAAACATGGGTCATGCAACAAATAAAAGAAAAACTAACAGAAAGGGAAGTGCTGGTCACATGTTCATATTTCTCAGGGAATTCCCTAACAAAACACACCAATAGTCAAACAATTTTTTAGGTTCTAAAAGTCCTCAAATCATCCTCTTTGTTCATCTGGAACATTCAACAGTAATGCAAAATGTCAGTAGACTTCTTCAAATGTTTATTGAAACAATATATTTTCCCAAGACAACTTAGTTTTGGGAATTACATAATTTCCGAGCGCAACATTTAGAGGCAGGTACATCTAATTAAAATATTTACAACAGTTATACCTATGAGCAAACCCAACCCTACCAAAGATACATTTACCTCTTTCATGTGATGAAAGAGTCATTTCTGCAATAGAATTCAACTTTTGGCTTCTGTCTAGTAAAAAGCATGGGAAATTTGTTCTTTTGAAGAGAACTGTCCAATCTGTGTCAAATAGGCTTAAAAACTGTTATTGCCTCCGACAGAATTTCTACTCTGTTACCTAATAAGTTAGGAGGGATGAGAATTCACAGCTTTCTTTGAAACTACCCACAAAACCTTTTCACAAAATCTGTTTTAATTAATCATTCAGCAAGATAAATAGTGCCCCACCACCATGAAACAATATGACAATTTTGTTTCAAAATTGGGGTTGTGCAGGACTTATAGTTCCTCTAAATTTGGGAGAATCCATTTGCATTCTTGGGGAAATCGTTCCGAGAATTCAGACCTGCTATGGGCCAGGATCCTATTAGGTCAGTATGATTGAACCCCTGTTGCATACTGATAATACATGTTAACCCTTTACCCAATACAGCTTTTTAATTTTTACAACACCAACTACTGATTTTTACCCCCACCCCCTCCCCCCAGGGGCCTTAATCGCTCACCTGACAAGGTGGTTCAGAGAAGTGTTTTGGGTCAGATTCAGTTAGTCAAGGTTCATGGACACTACATAGGAATAATGTTATGAAATTATTCATAATTCTAGTGTCCATGTCAGATGATTATTAGCATAGGTCTTCCTGATTGCTTCCAATTCTGACAGCTGTAGACAAGTACTGCCACACTTCCAAGGGTTGTTGTGTCACTGCAGCCTGAAAGGCAAATTTTATGGAAAAGCTCTAAGGAATGGGTTTGAACATTTATGAACAACCTCGAACCTAACCCACCCCTGCCCAAATATTAAGCCACAGACCTGAAATGGACGAACTCAAATCTGCACCACCCCCCCACCCCCATTCCTGCGATACCAAATATGAAAGGGTTCTGTACCAAATATTAAAGCATTAAACTAGTGGGTCTGAAGAAAAAGACTTTTAAAGAAATTTTCTCATGTTGCTTTGAGTTAATTTGCACTTCCATAATGAGCCCAAATATTAACCCATAGATTTGGCTTGAACAAACATGAATCTGACCCCCTTAGAGATGTTGTAAGCCAAATATGAAAGGATTCTGACAGGTGGATCTGAAAAAATAGAGTTTTAAAGAAATGTCCTCATACTGCACTAAGTTAAACTTTGGGCTTCAATAGATAGACCAAATATTAAGCCAGAGACCATTGAGCCCAAATATGGACCTAGGGACATGGCTTGAACAAACTTGAATCTCACCCCCCTAAGGATGCTGCATACCAAATATCGAAACATTCCGGCTGCTGGATCTGAAGAAGAAAATTCCTCATTTTGAACTAAGTTATAATTCGGGTTACCACAGTGAGCCCAAATATGAACCCGGGGACTTGGTTTGAACAACTTGAATCTCACCCCCCTAAGCATGCTGCATACCCAATATCAAAAGATTCTGCTGCTGGATCTTGAGAAGAAGATTTTCAAAGACATTTGCCTGAAATGCACTAAGTTCAAATTTGGGCTCCTATACTGAGCCCAAATATGAACCCATTGGGCCGATTTGAACAAACTTGAATCAGATCCACCCCACAATGTTGCATATCAAATATCAAAAGATTCTGCCTGCTGGATCTGGAGAAGAAGATTTTTAAAGAAATTTGCCTGAAATGCTTCTATAGTGATCCCAAATATGAATCCAGGGGGCCGATTTGAACAAATTTGAATCAGATCCACCCTACAATGTTGCATACCAAATATCAAAAGATTCTGCCAGCTGAATCTGGTGAAGAAGATTTTTTAAGAAATTTGCCTGAAATGCACTAAGTTTGAATTTGGGCTCCTATACTGAGCCCAAATATAAACCCAGGGGGCGGATTTGAACAAACTCGAATCAGATCCACCCTACAATGTTGCATACCAAATATCAAAAGATTCTGCCTGCTGAATCTAGAGAAGATGATTTTTTAATGTTTTTCCCATTGCCTACAGTGTTAAAAAGTGTTTTCAAAGTCCTGAAACTGTACCCTATGATAAAACCGACCGCAATTTTTTTGGACCAATCCTTTCTGTTGGTCCTAAGGAAGCTTCACACCAAATAAAAATTCTCAGTGCCGTGCAGTTTTGGAGATATGGCGTTTTACTTTTTTTCTATTTTTAGCTCCTGCGGTTCCCACGGGGCTACAGAAAAAGAAAATTTGGCATAAATTAGGTACTTATGACCCAATAAGCCCTCACATAAAATTTGATTCAAACCAGCCTCTCGGTTCGGAAAATAGAAATTTTTGGCGGGCCAACAATTTTGTCCCTCCCAAAACGACACCAAATTTAGCCCATCAAACTTCTCTTAAAGAAATCCAAGTCTACACCTTAAAAGGAAGCTGCATACCATATATCAAGTCTCTGCTACTGCTGGTTGATGAGAAGAAGATTTTGGTGCCCCTTGGGGGCATGGCACCACCCAGGAGAAGGGGGCAACTTCATTTGAACAAATCTGAATTGGCATTAGGTAATAAACATTTACCCAACATTTGAATAATGTAAAGTTAACACCGGACGGACGGCAGACAAAATGTGATCAGTAAAGCTCCCACTGAGCTTTGCTCAGGTGAGCTAAAAAACTATATTAATTTTTTAATAAATTGATGGTGACATGAATTTCCCATTATTTTTTAATCACATTCTTTCTTCTGAACACATTTCACATTGTGTTTGATATTTTGCAATCTTTGTAAGAAAAAGCCTAAGTTTTCTCAGTTAAGGGACCTCAAGTCATAAAACAGTGAATTTTTCCAACAGAATGATCAGTACCTGCTACTGTGGTGTCTCATGACACTGTTAAAATTCCTAAAATCACCAAATATTGATTCATTAGTGCTGTGATTGTGCTGCAAATATCCACAAGTGCACTTTCACTATTTTGGTTTTAATCCCCACAGGCATGCATTCTGTCAAAGGGAGTGAAATTGTAGAAAATATGTTCACAAAGAGGACAAGTTGCAGTACAGTCGCTGTGGACGGGTTGTAATACACGCGTGGACAGTGATGTCCACTCGTGCGTTTACCAGTCAATAAAAATCATCATCTACAAAATTTTAATTGAAGCACGGGGTTGTACCTGGTGCTTCATTATTTATTAAATTTATGATGATTATACCTATAGTTAGTGTTTGGCATCAAATATTATTGTATCCGTGGAAATATTGCCCATCCATGGAAAGTGAGCAGTACACAGCCACTGTACTGTATTTGTTTCAAGTGTATAATATACTCTTTGATGTTTAATATATTTGTGATAGGCTGGGTCCAAAGTACTCAGTACTTGTAGTACTCGAGTACCACTTTTTTGATAAAGTACTCAATGCCAGCCCAGATTTTTGTATGTGTAGGGGGAGGGGGGGTGGAGGGGGGGAGGGGGGGCAAATGAAAAGCAAAGAAACATTTCATCTGAAGGACAGACAGACATGCAGTAACAAATTTGGGAAGCCTACATAAAAGTAGTGACTAACTTAAAATGAAAAATATAGATAGAAGAGCCAGGGCAATGTTGTCAAACAGAAAACAAACAAGAGCCCCCAGAGGGCCTGATAGCATTCACCTGACGTGGTAGCCTAAATATCAACCCAGGGAATTTATTTGAACATTTAGTTGCATCTGCCCCTCATAAGAAAAGCTTATACAAAATATCAAAAGATTCTGACCGGTGGATCTCAAAAAAAAAAGGATTTTTAAAGAATATTCCTCATACTGAACTAAGTTATAATTCAGGCTCCCACAGAGAGCCCAAATATGAACCCAAGGACTTGGCTTGAACAAATTTGAATCTCACATCCCTACGGATGCTACTATATACCAATATCAAAAGATTCTGACTACTGGATTTTAAAGAATATTCCTCTTATTGAACTAAGTTGTAATTTGGACTCCCACAGGGAGCCCAAATATGAACCTGAGGACTTGGCTCGAACAAACTTGAATCTCTCCCCTCTAAGGATGCAGCATCCCAAATATCAAAATATTCTGAAGAGTGGATCAAAAGAAGATTTTTAAAAAATATTCCTCATATTGCACTAATCTAATCATAGAGAGTCCAAATATGGACCCAGAGATTTGATTTCAACAAACCTGTGAATAAATCTTCCAAAGATGTTATATGCAAAATATGAAAGCCTTTGGAGCAGTGGTATGGGAGAAGAAGATTCTTTAATGTTTTTCCCATTACTAAAATGATGACGCCGCATAAGTCCTGGAAAACTTCCCTATGATAAAACTGATGGCAATTTTTTTTTACCATTCTTTTCGGCTGTTCGTAAGGAAGCGACACACAAAATAAAAATTCTCAGTGCCGTGTAGTTTTGAAGACATGGACGTTTTAAATTTTTTCTATATTTAGATCCTGCAGTTCCCACAAGGGCAACCGGAAAATGTTTTGGCATAAGTTAGGTACTTACATGTACAACCCAATAAACCCATCATATCAAATTTGCTTCAAATCAGCCTCTCAATTTGGAAAATAGAAATTTTGGTACAATTCGGGCTCCTACAGGAAGCCCAAATATGAACCCTGCGACTTGGCTTTAACAAACTTATATCTCACCTCCCTGAGGATACTGTATATATCAAAATATTCTGACTGCTGAATGTGAAGAATACTTTTGAAGAATATTCCTCATTTTGAACTAAGTTATAATTCAGGCTCCCACAGTGAGCCCAAATATGAACCCAGGGACTTGGCGTAAACAAATTTGAACCCCCCCCCACCCCTCCCCCTGTAAGGATGCTGCACACCAAACACCAAAACAGTCCGACTACTGGATCTGAAAAAGTCTTCTAAAGCAAATTCCTCATTTTGAACTAAATTATAATTCAGGCTCCAACAGTGAGTCAGGGTTTCACAAATATATTTTTGTGGGATCCATTTCCAACATGTGTCTTAATCACATGAATTATGCTTATTTATCTTCAAATACATAGATTGTTAGATTGTTGAACCACCACATCAAAGGCTATTGCAGTAATCATGTTTATAGAAATTAATTCGATCTGATACGGTTAACCGATTAATTGACTAACCAATGATCAATATGTTGAATGATAAAAAAAAATAGGCCGATGAAATCGTCAGATGTGTACCCATACACGCAACTAGTAGAAAGCTGTATGACGGAGGGCCACCACGGATGCCGACATTATGTACACCATACAAGGTATGGGTACATATATATAGAAATGGATTGGAGGAGTGTCTAATTTGATGGATAAAGGGTAAATATCTCCGGATCAAATTATCAGATTTACATAAAAAACTATACAGCACAGCACACCAGTAACCTGAATAAATATATAAAGTAACATGACAATTGATATTTTTTGAGTTATCTCATGACAAAGGGATTGGAGGAATTTTCAATTTGAAGGATAAAGGGTTAATATCTCAGGATTAAAATAACAGATTAACACCAAAAACTATACAGCTTGGTACATCAGTAACCCGAACACAAATATAAAGTAACTTGACAATCCAAGCAATATTTTTCAAGTTATTGAATGCCAAAGGGATTGGAGGAATTTTCAATTTGAAGGATAAAGGGTTAATATCTTGGGATCAAATTATCAGATTAACACCAAAAACTATACAGCTCAGCACATCAGTAACCTGAACACAATTGTAAAGTAACTTGACAATCCAAGCAATATTTTTCAAGTTATCAAATCCCAAAGGGATTGGAGGAATTTTCAATTTGAAGGATAAAGGGTTAATATCTCAGGATTAAAATAACAGATTAACACTAAAAACTAGACAGCTAGGTACATCAGTAACCTGAACACAAATATAAAGTAACTTGACAATCCAAGCAATATTTTTCAAGTTATCGAATGCCAAAGGGATTGGAGGAATTTTCAATTTGAAGGATAGTAACTAGACAATCCAAGCAATAATTTTCAAGTTATCGAATGCCAAAGGGATTGGAGGAATTTCCAATTTGAAGGATAAAGGGTTAATATCTCAGGATCAAATTATCCGATTTACACCAAAAACTATACAGCTCGGCACATCAGTAACCTGAACACAAGTATAAAGTAACTAGACAATCCAAGCAATAATTTTCAAGTTATCGAATGCCAAAGGGATTGGAGGAATTTTCAATTTGAAGGATAATGGGTTAATATCTCAGGATCAAATTATCCGATTTACACCAAAAACTATACAGCTCGGCACATCAGTAACCTGAACACAAATATAAAGTAACTTGACAATCCAAGCAATATTTTTCAAGTTATCGAATGCCAAAGAAATGGATACGGACGCCGGATGGACAGACGGACGGACATTCTAATAAATGGGTACTTAGGTGACTATTTTTACGGGACTACAATAAAATGCATGTCCATTATACTAAAACAAGTGATTTTGGGAAAAATTTTTGGGGTGGTAGTAAACCCTGACCCTACCCTTTACTGACCCTAACCCTACACCCTCTATTCTAAACCCCACCCTAGACTAATGAAAATGGCTATTTTTTTAGGGTACCTTATCATAAAATGCATGTCCATTCTATTAAAACAACTTTTTGGGAAAAATTTTTTTGGGGTAGTAGCAAACCCTAACACTACCCTTTACTGACCCTAACCCCACCCCACCCCAACTCTAAACCCCACCCTAGAAAATTGGTATTTACTTGTGGGACTAGCCACCTAAATCGCGGTAGTCACCTAACCCCCGTTTATACCGAAAATTAGCCCCCTAAGTAGTCATTTATGAGTGCAGATGGACGGACAGACGGACAGACGGACGGACAAAGGATGGACGAATGACGGATGGTCACCCCGGATGCCGGCATTCTGTGTACCATACATAGTATGGGTACACATAAAAAGTAATTGATCGGTTAACCGTTACTTTTGAAGTACGGTACTATATGGCTGGATTCACATCGCAAAATGCTACAAAAATGTCCAATTGCTAACCATTTTTCTTTCATATTGGGTAAGCTAAAATTCACTATTTATCATCACTTTTTGAAACCAAGATGGAAACTGCTAATCAAATTTTTAAAAACAAAAAATACCCTGTATGGGTTAACTATGGAACAAACTTGCTCCAAAACAGGCAAACATTGTTACACTGGCTCACATCAATTGCATGAGACAAATGCATGCCAGTTACGTGCCAAAATACTTGTTCACTTGCATGATCATTATACTGTATCAGCTAAAAACGGTCATTCTCAACCCTTCACCAAATGCAGGTAGCAGATGATACTTGCACAAGAAATTCTTGAATTATTAAAGATTTTCAATGTTTGTCTCAAAAACATAGCTTATGACCCCCCCCCCCCCTCCTTATTGGAACAAGCTCAATGAGCTTGTTCCAATGAGGGGTCATAAGCTATGTTTTAAACATAGCTTATGACCCCCCCCCCCTCCTTATTGGAACAAACTCAATGAGCTTGTTCCAATGAGGGGTCATAAGCTATGTTTTAAGACAAAAATTGAAAATATAAAATTTGAATGGACATGTTTGTATATGGCGCTGCCCGGTTTTGTCCATTATGCTGAGAAAAGTTTTAATTATATAAATGGTCAATGGTACAGCAATTATTCAGCTACCTATTGGGGCAAGTGATTAATCAGTTAACCAAGGTTAACCCATGCGATTAATCAATCACGAAAACCCTTTAATCGTTTCAGCTCTAAAATTAATTTAATTTTATTAAATTTTATCTGATGAAAAAATGCTTATATTTTGGGGGGAATGGTAAATATGGATCTTCTTAACAAGCATTTGCAAGAACATCACAGGAATGAAATCACCGTTCTCGCAATTTGCGAAACACTGGTGAGCAAAAATATAGGCTTGGCTTGAAGATCTCACCCGCCTAATGATGGTGCATAGCAAATATCAAAAGATTCTGATTGGTGGGTCTGAAGAAAAAGATTTTTAAAGAATATTCCTCATACTGCACTAATTTCAACATTTGAACTCCCATAGAGAGCCCAAATATGGACCCAGGGATCTGATTTCAATAAACGTGTAAAAAAAATCTTCCAAAGATGGTATATGTGAAATTTGAAAGGTTTTGGAGGAGTGAATTGGATGAAGAAGAGTCTTAAATGCTTTCTCCATTACCCACAGTGTTACAGAATGCTAAGCATTTTTTCAAAGTCCCGAAAAAGTACCCCATGACAGACCTGACAGAAATTTGCTTAGACCATTCCATTCTGTTGGTCCCAAGGAAGCTTCACACCAAATAAGAATTCTCAGTGCCATGTAGTTTTGTAGATATGTGCGTTTAGAATTTTGTTCTATTTTTAGCTCCTGCGGTTCCCATGGGGAGATGGGAAAATATTTTGGGGCATAAATTAATTACTTATGATCAAATAAACCCACAAATTAAATTTGGTTCAAATCCGCCTCTTGGTTCGAAAAACAGAAATTTTGGGCGGGGCGAAAATACTTGCCCTACAATAATGAATGCAAATAAAGACCCACAAACTTCTCTTGAACACAACTGAGTCTACACCTCAAAAGGAAGCAGCACACCACATATCAAATCTCTGCTACTCCTGGTTCACGAGAAGATTTTTTAAGATTTAGGCAAAATTTTTGGGCATGGCCCTACTGAGGGCCAGGGCAACTTGATTTAAACAAAATCAAAATGCAATGTCATAACAAACAAGCATCTCAAATTTCCCCTAATGATTAATCGGTTCAGCAGTTTTGGAGAAGACGCAAACACCAAGTTCACGGACGGCAGACGGCGAGTGATGAATACACCTCACCCTGACTGAAAGTCAGGTGAGCTAAAAACTCAGTGGACCATGAGTGCTGCAGTTGGGCGAGACGCTTGGTTCAAGGAGAGAAGAAACTTGTAGCTGCTGGCTTTCGAAAGTGTTGTTAAAACGCAATAAATAAATAAACAAGAGGCCCCACAGGGCCTGAAGCGCTCACCTTGAACAGAACATGATATAAACAGAGAACAGAACACGATATAAGAGTCCAAGAATGAATCTACATCAAGCAATCCATCTCCATAGGATACACTGCATATCTTTGAGCCCCTCAGGAGTGACAAAAACAGTCCAAGCATCATGCCTTTTCTTTAGTTGATCATGATGTAAAATGTGGAGCTCCCCTCTCAAGCCCCTTGATACAACCTATGTAGATTACTCTTCACCTCTAGAGGGTACTGAATAAAAATTGTCTAATTCTTCAGCTACTTGGCCAATTCTGGCTCCTATAGGGAGCTCAAATATCAACCCAGGCACTCGATTTGAACAAAGTTGAATCTGATCTCCTTAGAGATGCTGTATACCAAATATGAAAGCATTCTGACTGGTGGATCTGAAGAACAAAATATTAAAGAAATTTCCTCATATTGCACTGAGTTCAAATTTGGGCTACCATAGCGAGCCCAAAATGTGAATCCCCCCCCCCCCTCCCCCCTTAGAGATGCTGTATACCAAATACGAAAGCATTCTGACTGGTGGATCTGGGGAAAAAGATTTTTAAAAAAAACTTCCCTATATAGCCCTAAGTTAAAATTTGGACTACCAAAGGAAGCCCAAATATTAACATATGGACTTGGTTTGAACAATCTTGAATCTGACCATCATAACAATGAGGGTACCAAACATAAAAAAAATTCTGACTCATGGTTCTGAAGAAGATTTTTAAAGAAAATTCCCCATAAAATTTGGGCTCCTGCATTGAGTCCAAATATGAATGTATGGGCTTCATTTTAACAAACTTGTATCTGACCCCTCTATGGATGCTGTACACCAAATATCAAAAGATTCTGAACACTGGTTCTTGAGAAAAGATTTTCTAAAATGTTTGCAAAAATGCTGCGCCAACATTATACTGATACCCTCTGCAGAACTCTCTAACAACAACAGAGGGCATTTTTTTACCATTCAATTCTACTGGTCCTAAGGATGCTTCATACCATAACTGTTCTCTGTTCCAAGTGGTTTGGGAAACATGGGAGTTTGAAAACATTTCTATTTTTCACTCCTGGGGTTCCCATGGGGATGCAGGGGTTTTTTTTGCATGAGGCAAGTATTTATGACCCAATATTACCACATACTGAATTTCATTCAAATCGGACCATCGGTTCGGAAAATGGAAATTTTGGGTAGTAGCAAAAATCTAACCACTGCCATTATAAAGCCAAATAATGCTTCACAAAGTACGTTTGAACACACGTGATTCTACATCTCAAAAGGCAGTTCCATAACGAATATCAAGTCACTGTACCCACTGGTTCATAAGATTTTAAAAATATTTTGGGAGCATTTTACCCCACCCCCTCCCTATGGGGCTGGGCATGTATTACAAAAATGTAATACCCCTTTGGTACCATTATTCATTCAAACTTTAACTTGAATTGACCAAAACATGGTGTTGATGGATGACAGACGGATGGACAATGGACGGAGAGTGATTAGATATGCCCTGCTTGACTTTGTCGAAGTGAGTTGAAAAAAAAAAAAAATTAAATGGTTCATGTCCGATATTTTACCCACGTTATTAAAATTGATAAATTTGTCACTGGAGTGCAACAAGGTTTATGCTATATATAGCATTGCAAAGCCTTCTTGCGCTCAAGCGATGGAATACTCCGAATACACCGCCACCCATGCTATTCTGTAGATTATCAGGCCTAAAACAAACCAAAAACATGAACTTATGCATGAATATTATTACAATGAATACACTGTCTTATACAAAGGAATACCACACAATCCAGTGTAGACTGATTTCAAAAAGTCCTCCGTAGTGGAAGGGCAATTTTAACAAACATACAGGCCCAAATACGCTCCATACACAGTGTAAAAATTCCACAAAATTAATAAACATTCCTGTATGTTTAATAGGAATTAGGAGTATTGTAATTAAAAGTCAACTGTGTGGTTGTTTATAAACTTATATTACTTTGTTATCAGGTGTTAAAAAATATTAATATTTGTAAACACACCCACCCATTTAGATTAGTCCCTGCTCATAGCATAGCAGTAACACAGACATACAGTACAGTTGCTGGTCATAATCCTTGCATGGGCAGTGCATGATGTCCATGCATGTTTTTTTCCAGATAATAGAAAATCATCATCAATAAAATTTTAATTAATGAAGCACTGAATTGTATCATTAATGGTTCATTAATTAAATTTTTGATGATTATTGCTGTAAACAATGTTTGAAAACTAATATCATTGCATCCGCAGAAATATTGCCCATCCACGGAAAGTGACCAGTACACAGCAGCACAGAGTCAAGGTAATTGTGTTTTACTGTCTTGAATTTCAAATTTTGTTTGTTTTTTGTTTTGTTTTTTTTTTGGGGGGGGGGGTGCACCAGACCCCCTCCACTGATGAGAGGGTCACACACCCTCTTGTCCTCACTCCTATCTCACTGCTATGTGGCTCAGGTGATTCTGTGCATCATATTCTTTTTGACTCCCACTTGATACATGTATTACTCTTGCCCCTACATGTAACTTAGATATCCTGGCTAAGCACCGGTATAAACTAACATCAAATTGTGTGCTTATGTACATGTACAGTAGCTAACATATTGGAATAGTATAATGTGCTTTGTCAGAAACTTGATCAAGTATTGATGACAAACAACAATTTATCTTATCTTATCCTGGTGCCAGTAATAAACAGTGTAAAAATTCCACAAATTTTACACTGTTTATTACTGGCACCAGGTTTTTTCAGCTATATTCTGTTATTTGTTTGTCGTTGTTCTTTGTACATTTTACTTGATCTGAAATAAATATTGTTTAAACTAAAAACACTCATTCTCACCCCATGGTGATAACAAAGGTACCCAAGAAATTTCGTAAAGATTGATTCATAAATATGGCCTCTAGCCCAAGTTGTATAGACGTTCTGTACAAAAAACTGATTGTACCTAATTTCAGTACAAAATGGCCACTGGTAGCCATCTTGAATTTTGGACTGCACCCAAAAACACTCATTCTCATTCCAAGGTGATAACAAAGGTACCCTAGAAGTTTCATGAAGATCAGTTCATAAATACAGCCTAGCCCAAGCCGTATTGACATGTGCACTTACTGGTATACATGTAAGTAGCACTGAATAAATTAAAGTTCATCTAATTTGCATAATTTCAGCACGAGAAAAAAAACGGTATTATATGTGATGTACTCCATGTTACTAAACATTCATAGAAAAATTTATTCAAATCAGAACTTTCATACAGAAGTTCTGTACAAAAATGGTGATTGCACTAATTTCTGTACAAAATGGCTGCTGGAGGCCATCTTGAATTTTGGACCGCACCCAAAAACACTTGTTCTCGCCCCACGTGATAACAAAGGTACTCAAGAAGTTTCGTAAAGATCGGTTCACCAATACACCCTCTAGCCCGAACCGTATTGAATTGAAAACAAAAACCTATTTGTAAAGGACTCCCCCTTTCAAGGACAATGGGACAGCGTTGGCATTCACCACCATGCTGCCTTGAGGTTGCATTTTGAATTCCTGTGTTTGTTGTTCTTATGAAATATTATTTTATTATTATCAGTTATGGTACAAATACGGTACAGAGAGCACACTTTCAGGAACTGCTGATGTCTGATGGCGACTGTGTGTCAGTGCGTGAGGTGCACACATACTTTTGGGGTTCTATACACCACATCCTTCATTTTGCAATATAATTTGTGTAAATTTATTTGGAATTTATAGAATTTCAGACTTGTAAATTTCATAGTATTGTTTTTGCCTTAGTTATGGTGCTTTATAAGTAATGGGCAATTTAGTTTGAAATGAAAGTGTCATTGACACTGTAGCTCAACTTGTCAAGACAAAGACATGTACATGTATAGTATGTGACACAGCAGTGAGAAACATCTAGGTAATGACCTGATAACAAAGGTACATATAAAGTATTGTAACGGTCTGTACATAAATACTGGCCGTTGCCTGTAACAAATGTATAGGTAAAGTATTGTAAAGATGGGTGACAGTCAGATGCTAAACTAGAAAAAAATCTTTGAGTCCCAGAGTGGGTCTGACTGAACCCCAAAATATTTGTTCTCATAGCACAGTGATAACAAAGGCACCCCAAAACACACTCATTCCTGTCCCAAGGTGAAAACAAAGGTACCCAAGAAGTTTCGTGAAGATCAGTTCACAAATATGAGCTGTGTAGAAGTTGTGACAAAAAACTGATTGGACCTAATTTCGGTACAAAATGGCCACACCCAGAAACACTCGTTCTCGTCCCAAGGAGATAACAAAGGTACCCAAGAAGTTTTGTGAAGATCGGTTCATAAATACAGCCTCTAGCCCGAGCCGTATTGACATGTGCACTTACAGTGTATAAGTAGCATTGAATAAATCAAAGTTCATCTAATTTGCATAATTTCTGCACGAGAAAAAAACCCGTACTATATGTGATGTATTCCATGTTACTAAACATTCATACAAAAATATATTCAAATCAGAACTTTCATACAGAAGTTCTGTACAAAAGACTGATTGAATTAATTTTGGTACAAAATGGCTGCTGGTGGCCATCTTGAATTTTGGACCACACCCAAAAACACTCGTTCTCATTCCACGGTGATAACAAAGGTACCCAAGAAGTTTCGTAAAGATCGGTTCATAAATACGGCCTCTAGCCTGAGCCGTATATAGAAATTGTGTACAAAAAACTGATTAGACCTAATTTCGGTACAAAATGGCCACTGGCAGCCATCTTGAATTTTAGACCGCATCCAGAAACACTCATTCTTGTCCCAAGGTGATAACAAAGGTACCCAAGACGTTTCGTGAAGATCGGTTCATAAATACAGACTCTAGCCTGAGCCGTATTGACATGTGTACTTACTGTGTGTAAGTAGCACTGAAAAAATCAAAGTTCATCTAATTTGCATAATTTCTGCACGAGAAAAAAACCTGTATTATATGAGATGTATCCCATGGTACTAAACATTCACACAAAAAATTATTCAAATCAGCGCTTTCATATGGAAGTTCTGTGCAAAAATCTGATTGCACCAAATTTTGTACAAAATGGCTGCCATCGGCCATCTTGAATTTCGGACCGGACCCAGAAACACTCGTTCTCGTCCCACGGTGATAACAAAGGTACCCAAGGAATTTCGTAAAGATCGGTTCATAAATACGGCCTCTAGCCCGAGCCGTATTGGCATTTGCACTTACAGTGCTGAAAGTAACACCAAAAAACATCAAAGTTAGTCTAATTTGCATAATTTACGCACGAGAAAAAAACCCGTATTATATGTGATGTATCCCATGGTACTGAACATTCATACAAAAAATTATTCAAATCATAGCTTTCATATGGAAGTTCTGTACAAAAAACAGATTTCTGCATCGTCGGTACAAAATGGCGGCTGGCAGCCATCTTGAATTTCGGACCAAACCCAAGAACACTCGTTCTCGTCCCACGGTCATAACAAAGGTACCCAAGAAGTTTCGTAAAGATCGGTTCATAAATATGGCCTCTAGCCCAAGCCGTATCCAATTGTTGACGGACGATGGGCCATGGCATAAGCTCAAATTTGGCTTCGCCAAAGTTGAGCTAAAAAAGGGGTTCATGAAGATTCAGTCACAGGAAGATTCAGCCCTCATACTTTTTCAGAGAATATTCGGTCCCCAATTTCATTCATGCCGCCACCCCTCTCTCCTGTTAACCCATATAATGAACATCCCAAAAGACATTTTAATATCTAGATATTTATGCTTGTTCGCAACTTATTATGGACACAAAAGGACACAGATTCAAGGTAATTGTGTTTTACTGTCTTGAATTTTTTTATTTTTTTTTTTTGGGGGGGGTGGGGTGGGTGGGTGGGGGGGAGAGGTGCACCCGACCCCTCCACTGATGAGAGGGTCACACACCCTCTTGTCCTCACCCCTATCTCACTGCTATGTGGCTCAGGTGATTCTGTGCATCATATTCTTTATTACCCGGCCCCACTCCCACTAGATATTACTCTTGCCCCTACATGTAACTTAGATATCCTGGCTAAGCACCAGTATTATGGTAAACCAACATCAAATTGTGTGCTTATGTCCAGTAGCTGACATATTGGAATAGTATAATGTGCTTTGTCAGAAACTTGATCAAGTATTGATGACAAACAATTTTCATTACCAGTACCTGGTGCCAGTAATAAAATAAGATTTGCAAATATCACCCTGCGTTTTTTCAGCTATTAACTAACATAAAATTGTGCGCTTCATGAAAATTATTTCGTTACTACCTGTTAAAAATTACTGTTTCTTGTTTTGCTCTTTTAGAAAAAGAAATCACTCCTTTTCTGGCAGGCATACTAAACACCGAGGCAAACCAAGGAATACCAAGGTGAATAAAAACAGGAGAGAAACGGGTATGAGGTGGTGTGTTCTTTTTATTATTTATTTATTGGTGTTTAAGGTCACATTTATCTGCACAACAGCTTATTGTGACCATGGCAGTTTTATGGATGGAGGAAACTAGAGTACCCCAGGAGAACCACTGAGCAATGGCAAGCAACTGTGAGCTCCGCAACATACTACACAAGCAGGGTTAGCCTTGTTCGAAGACAGGTGCACCAAGAACATGCAGTATGCCTTAGTACACAGCATACCTTGCCCCCACATGGGTAGTGGGGGTGAAGTGTCTTGCCCAAGGACACAAAGCTGTTGCCGCAGGTGGGATTCGAACCGAGGATTTCTCGGCTTGCAGTCTGCACCTCTACCTACTGAGCTAATGCATCCCTGATGGTGTATTCTGATTATGTAAATAGATTTAAGCAGTACTAGTATGTGATTGGTTTTAATGCCATATTTGAGAATTATGGGTGCTGAAGTAATAAGAGTGCGCTGAAAAATCTTCCCTTTGGTATTTAGTAGGTAGCTTGGTAATGGTAAAGTGACTTCACCTCAGTAAGCAACAGTGTGAAAGCCGGCAGCCATCTTTAATATCGGGCCGCACCCGAAAACACTTGTTCTCTTCCCAAGGTGATAACAAAGGTACCCAAGAAGTTTCATGAAGATTGGTTCATAAATACAGCCTCCAGCCTTAGCATATTGACATGTGCACTTACAGTGTATAAGTAGCACTGAATAAATCAAAGGTCATCTAATTTGCATAATTTCTGCAAGAGAAAAAAACCTGTATTATACAGTATTTTTTGTGATGTATTCCATGTTACTAAACATTCATACAAACATTTATTTAAATCAGAACTTTCATACAGAAGTTCTGTACAAAAAACTGATTGCACTAATTTTGGTACAAAATGGCTGCTAGTGGCCATCTTGAATTTCGAACTGCACCCAAAAACACTCGCTCTCAGCCAACGGTGATAACAAAGATACCCAAGACGTTTCGTGAAGATCGGTTCATAAATACAGACTCTAGCCTGAGCCGTATTGACATGTGTACTTACTGTGTGTAAGTAGCACTGAAAAAATCAAAGTTCATCTAATTTGCATAATTTCTGCACGAGAAAAAAACCTGTATTATATGTGATGTATCCCATGGTACTAAACATTCACACAAAAAATTATTCAAATCTGCGCTTTCATATGGAAGCTCTGTGCAAATATCTGATTGCACCAAATTTTGTACAAAATGGCTGCTAGTGGCCATCTTGAATTTCGAACTGCACCCAAAAACACTCGCTCTCATCCCACGGTGATAACAAAGGTACCCAAGACGTTTCGTAAAGATCGGTTCATAAATACGGCCTCTAGCCTGAGCCGTATAGAAGTTGTGTACAAAAAACTGATTGTACCTAATTTTGGTACAAAATGGCCACTGGCAGCCATCTTGAATTTTGGATCGCACCCCAAAACACTCGTTCTCGTCCCTAGGTGATAACAAAGGTACCCAAGAAGCTTGGTGAAGATCGGTTCATAAATACAGCCCCTAGCTCGAGCCGTATTGACATGTGAACTTACTGTGTATAAGTAGCACTGAATAAATCAAAGTTCGTCTAATTTGCATAATTTCTGTACAAGAAAAAAACCTGTATTTTTGTGATGTATTCCATGTTACTAAACAATCATACACAAATTTATTCAAATCAGAACTTTCATACAGAAGTTCTGTACAAAAAACTGATTGCAGTAATTTCAGTACAAAATAGCTGCCGGCGGCCATCGAGAATTTTGGACTCCCCCCAAAAACACTCATTCTAACCCCATGGTGATAACAAAGGTACCCAAGAAATTTTGTAAAATCGGTACATAAATACGGCCTCTAGCCCAAGTTGTATAGAAGTTCTGTACAAAAAACTGATTGTACCTAATTTCGGTACAAAATGGCCACTGGTAGCCATCTTGAATTTTGGGCTGCACCCAAAAACACTCATTCTCATCCCAAGGTGATAACAAAGGTACTCAAGAATTCTTGATTCATTAAGATCAGTTCATAAATACAGCCTAGCCGAGCCGTATTGACATGTGCACTTACTGGGTATACATGTAAGTAGCACTGAATAAATTAAAGTTCATCTAATTTCCATAATTTCAGCATGAGAAAAAGCCCTTTATTATATGTGATGTACTCCATGTTACTAAACATTCATACAAAAATTTATTCAAATCAGAACTTTCATACATAAGTTCTGAACAAAAAACTGATTGCACTAATTTCTGTACAAAATGACTGCTGGAGGCCATCTTGCATTTTGGACCGCACCCAAAAACACTCGTCCCACGGTGATAACAAGGGTACCCAAGAAGTTTCGTAAAGATCGGTTCATAAATAAAGCCTCTAGCCCGAGCTGTATTGAATTGTTGTTCCCAAACAGACAGACAATGGGCTATGACATAACCTTAAATATGACTATGTCAAAGCTGAGCTAAAAATGGGGAGTATCCAGAGTATCACAAAACAAAAACCTATTTGTAAAGGACTCCCCCTTTCAAGGACAATCTGACAGTGTTGGCATTCACCACCATGCTGCCCTGAGGCTGCATTTTGAATTCCTGTGTTTGTTGTTCTTATGAAATATTATTTTATTATTATCAGCTATGGTACAAATATGGTACCAATAGCACACTTTCAGGAACCGTTGATGTCTGATAGCGACTGTGTGTCAGTGTGTGAGGTGCACACATACTTTTGGGGTTCTATACACCACATCCTTTATTTTGCTATATAATTTGTGTAAATTTATTTGCAATTTATACAATTTCAGACTTGGAAATTTCATAGTACTGTTTTTGCCTTAGTTATGGTGCTTTATAAGTAATGGGCAATTTAGTTTGAAAAAAGGGGTTCATGAAGATTCAGTCACAGAAAGATTCAGCCCTCATACTTTTTCTGAGAATATTCGGTCTCAGTGGTGGTCACATGTCATCACCTCTGCGGTCAAATCCTCACAGAAATTTTTTTTTTAAATATTCTATGCATTTTTTCTATTGTTTTATTTTAAGGATTTATGATTACTAATTATGACAAAATTACAAGTGGGATATGAGACAAACCTTAATGAAGCTGGAACTAAAAAAAAAATAGGGATCTGCGAATCACAAATTTCTTTTCGAATTGAATCTCGAATCGAATCATGCCTCTGATATCAACATCGAATTGAATCCCAAATCAAATCTTAAAAGACAAGTTATTTCATATTGCATCAAACAGAAGTTACGGAACACTGTGATGACCTTATGCGACGGAGTGAACACCTTAAACACCAATAACTAAATATTCTCTGTAGCACCGTCGCTGAAACAGCTAGGCCTATTGTCCATACAGTTTAAACTAGAAGTCCTGTCATGAAATGCGCACAAATAGCACGTTGATATGCGCGTTATGGCCCAAGTAAAGCTATCAAATTCTGTACATATGGCCTGTGCACAAGCAATGTTTCAGCCAATGGACCTCCGGGTAACCCGGAGGTCCATTGGCAGAAACATTGCTTGTGTTTGCTGTGAGTAACCAGGAGAACCTGCCGTGCTTTGTATGCCATTCGATATGGAAATTGCGCACAATTCCAACGCGCAATTAAGTCTACATAAGCGCACTATTCGTGACAGGACTTCTAGTTTTAACTGTAGTTTTAGTTTTTGAAGGCCTAACTTGTTACTAGTAACAAGTTAAGCCTTCAAAAACCAAAACTATGGATAATGTTCTGGGCCAAATTCACACCTTATCTAACAATTAAACATTGTCAATTACTCAAATAAATAGGAATTGAGTCTACATGAATGAATTTTCTAATGACAGTTTTATCCTATTTTTGTTGGAAATGTAACAAATTGACGTTAGTATGAGAGATTCGAAAAAATCGAATCCTGAAACTGATTTGGGATCGATCTCGAAGCATACGTATGGTATGGTATCGATATCAAATCGAATCGAATCTCGAATATTCGCAGGACCCTAAAAAAAACCTTCCCAAAACAAGCTGAGAGGTTCTCAGCTCGAATCCCAATTGCGGCAACTGAAATAAGGCGTACTGCACATCGATGATGCACTTGTCTTCAACCAATGCTAACCCTGCTTGCTTGGAGTAACAATGTTGAGAAGCCTGACAGTTGCTTGTCACTGTTGCTCGGTGGTTCTCTCCGGGTGCTCTGGCTGGGTTCCTCCCCCAGTAAAACTGTTGGGTGGCCCTGGCTGTAAAAACTGTTGTTAAACCCAATAAATAAAGAAATCAAATTTGCTGAATCCAAGACCTTTGAATGATGGTTTTGATTGGGGTGTGTGTAGGGGGGGGGGGGGCATGGGGGGGTGGTTACACAGTGGTGCCCACTTAATTGGATATATCTTAATTGCATATCCCTGTTAAAAGAATGTAATTTCCCAACACAAAACCATTTACCATGCCTCCAGTACAAATTTGACCTGGTAATTGAATATAGGTTATAGAGTAATCTCCTGTTAATTGAATAAAAAATCTTGTAACATGTTGAGAAATTGCCCTGACTCTTCCCAGCTTTCCTTTGTTATAGACCAATTTGGCCTCAGTACATTCAATACAGGCATTTAATCTATTATATCTTGTTTGACAGAGCTCATGGAGCTCTGTCAAACAAAATATAATAGAATAAATGCTAAGTTTATCTCTGGAATACAGGAAAGTGACACAATCCCTGTTAATTGAATACTCCTGCTAATTGAATAATGTTATTGGCAAAGTGGCTCTTCAATTAACAGGGTTCCACTGTACAGCAAACTGAGCAAAAACAAATATCACAAACTAATAATGAAACTATGTACTTGTGAAATTTTCATGGGGTCATTCTACAACATGTTTTAGCTGGTAATATACAGTTTTGAAGGTTAAAGGGCTCAGTAGTTAGAGGTGTAGGCTGCAAGCCAAAGGGTCCTCTATCAAATCCCACCTGCGGCAACCACTTTGTTTCCTTGGGCAATACACTTCATTCCCATTGCCCACGTAGTGCCACTGTGTACCAAGGCATACTGCAAGTGAATCATACACTTGTCTTCAACCAACGCTAACCCAGCTTGTGTGCTGTTTGTACGTTAGATATTTGTAATTGCTCAATGGTTCTCTCTGGCTTTTCCCATCTGTAAAACTGTCCGACATGAAGTGACCCTGGCTATCAAAGTGTCATTAAACCCCAATAAATAAATCAATAAGAATCATGTGTCCCTATTCTGGAGAACAGTTCGGGGCAAATTGCCAAAGGATGGTTTGGGTTAGATTAGTATCCAGTTTGGGTCAAATTGTTGGAGGACAGTTTGGATGCAATTCTCATGAATTCCAGTCACTTTGGCCCCAAGTCATTTCGGTCCCAGTCATTACGGCCGCAGGTCAATTCAGCCCCAATATACCAGGTCATTTCGGCCTCTTTAAATATTTTCAAATATTGTTTGAATTTTAACATTTTTCTATTTAATTTTTTTTCAACATTTATATCTCTCAATTAGATATTCAGGTATACATATGATATATGTCTAGTAGATTTTCTTTCATGATGAATAAATAAAAGAAACGTTTCAGCACGTCGAAGGTGCACATGGACAATGTGGGATTTGAAATCCCTTGCGACCTGAATAATTGTATTTGCTTATGAATCTACGACAGCCAGAAGCGAGGGTCAGTAATGTTATTTGGTTTGAGTGTATGCCTTGGCAGTGGGGTACTGGGGTCAGACCCCCGTGGACAGCGAACTGGAAGGGGACTAGGAATTGTGCATAACTACAAGGATTCTGCTCTGTGTTTTAGAAAATGTGGACATATTTATGGTAGTATCAAAATCGCAGTTTGGTGGTTGTTTCACAAAAAAGAAAAGAAAAAGAAACCCTGTGAACCTCAAACTGGAAGGTGACTAGGAATTGTGCATAACAATATGAATGAATGACTGCATATACTTTGCAAAATTTCAAAGTAAAATAATTTCTCTTACTTATACAGATAGCATCTTAAATGTATGTAAAATTGAACACATGGATAATTTTTAATGTTGTGTATAACTTTTCTGTACACTGTGTAAATACAAATAACTGAACATTACTTAATAAAGGTAATTACCCATTATTTCTAAACATGAACTATGCACTGATCTTTATACATGTAGATCTCTACACTTAAAATGGTGCCGAAATGACCAAGGGACCGAAGTGACTAGGGCAGAGATGACTGAGGTCAAATTGACCAGAGGATGAAATGACTTGGAGCCAAAGTGATTGGATACCATTCTAACAGATAAGAGACCTTAATAAAAGGCTTAATTATTACAGAACACATTGAATGTGAATTTACTGCAGAGATAATTGCTCGACGATATACATTGTATTAATATTTTTCAATAAATATCGAACAATCTATTAATATTTTTAAGAATTATCGTAGCATATCTAAAATATCCTAACAGATGTGTACTGCTTTTCTTTTGGATGAATCTTCCTTGGGCCTAGTTCTCCCCAGGCCGAACATTCCCCCAGTTCCCGAAAAAAGATGACATGCCATTTTCAATGGCGGTAAATATCCAAAAGGGTTATTATTTTCCACTTTTTAGTGTTTGAAACTACGAAGCACTGTTCAGAAATACAGATGCACCAAAAAGTAACACATTATTACTTTGTTTTGGTTTCTAACGGGACTGAAAGCAACCTGTCAGTATCACTTTTTCGAATTACACCCATTTCGTCTGCTAACCAAATCGTCCGCTGCAATTTTAACCAAGTTGTCCTCTACAATTATACCCAACACGTCCGAAACTCGTTCGCTGGGGGGAAAGTATTCATGTATTGTATTTTGAATCATTTTTTATTTATTTATATAATAATTTTATTGTATACTTTATTGTATATTACCTATTGTAATATATCTTAATGTACCTCCATTGTAATATATCTTAATGTACCTCCTTGCATTAAATTTCATATACGTGTGAAATTCTGAAAACAGAAATGTCAGAACAAAATAAACTATCCAGCCATTAAATAAATTTTAATTACTGTTTATTCAATGGATTATAGAGCTGGGAGGTTAACCGAAAAACAACTCAGTTTCGGTTATGAAAAAATAACCGACAACCGAGACCGACGATAAACTGAAAAACCGACTTTCTCGGTTATTTGAATGTCACGTGAGAATAACGTTTTTATGTGTTTTTTTCTGAAACAATGGTGGCAATTACAGTCGAGAAGAGCCCTATATGGGAACACTTTATCAAAACTGATAAAACTTCAAAGTCGGCTGAGTGTAAATATTGTCATAAATATATTTCTTGTGAGCATGGAAAGTTATTAACCCAATTTCCGGTAGTGACTCATTGTGTTAGCTACAAATTATTTTTAATTAACTTCGAGTCTTCGGCAGAGACCACGAGAGTTCGTCCTTAAAGTTTGTTTATATTATTTCCAAGTGTCAACGACTCGACAAAGTTTTTACACACTCGGGGAGAGTTTATTCAATCATTATTTAGTTCATACAACTTAATTTTTTTCTGTTATTTTGGTTCAGAATCTGTTTAATAAAAAAACCAAAACCGAAACCGTTACCCGACTCTTTTATTAAAAACCGAGTTGTAACCGAAACCGACCCAAAATTCAATAACCTCCCAGCTCTAATGGATTACCTATAATAATTATATTATTACAGTAAAAGTTCTTAAAGTATATGTACGTTATATTAAGTTCCACAACATAATCTTATAATTTTGCAATTTTTCATTGAAGAGCTCCACCGGCACCTTACAGTGAATGACTGCAAAATTATTAGTAGAAGTATTATAAGAATTAATTATATTAAGAAATGCAACAAAATTTGTTATATTAAGTTCTGCAACATAATCTTATAATTTTGCAATTATTCATCGAGGCGCACCGTCGCTTTACAATGAATAATAGCAAAATTATTAGCAAATGTATTATAAGAATTAATTATATTAAGAAACGCATCAAAATTTATGGTTTATTAAATTCTGCAACATAATCTTATAATTTTGCAATTATTCTTGGAAGAGCACCGGCACTTTACAATGAATAATCACAAAATTATTAGCAAATGTATTATAGGAATTAATAATATTAAGAAACGCATCAAAACGTGTTATAATTATATTAAGAAATGCATCAAAACTTGTTATATTAAGTTCTGTAACATAATCTTATAATTTTGCAATTATTCCAGGGGGAGGGGGATCCTGGGGGCACCAAAAATTTGCAAGACGTGATGTGGGGGTGGGTGAGTCTCTTGAGTGCACCAAAAATGTGCATTTCCAACTTGTGCAATTTTTGGCATTTTTTAAAAACATATCATTATATCAGCCAATATACGACATCATTTGTGTTTCAAACCTTAAAGATGATGTACATCACACTCTTGACATAAATACAACATCAGGAGGCTTTATATGTTGGGGAAATGCCACACGTTAGTAGGGGGTGGGTGTCTTGTTCGAAATGTAAAAAATGTACAGACAATATTTTCCTTGACATTATGACAAGCGGACGACTCGGCTTGGGGACGAAACGTCCGTATACCCTTTTTTCAAGCAAACTTTTCCTTTACAACACCTTCACATTTGGATAATTCAAAAACTGAGTTTCTGTTCATCTTGATATTTCACGAGATACATGTCAATGCATGTCTGTATACAATAGCACCAATATAACAACAATTATCCGTTATAAACTTATATTATCGGTTATATGTACGTTTTTTTTCGATTGAGGTTGTCACTGGCAGACAAGCTGTAACGAAATCAAGACTGAGAGTTCGATCTGAAATGACGAGATCATCAGCTGAGCATATTGACAAACCTCCAGAAGGACAGAACTCGAGTAATAATAATAACACTTTGGCCGGCCGCTGATTTGTCGCGGTTCTCGGGTGAGAAGGCTTGGCAACCCCTGAAGTGTAGATATGTCGGCCAATGTATCACGCAAATCTTTGAGGCGAATAAAGTTGCAACAGAGTACATTTGATACCAAGAGGGGGGCAGGCCAATTGCAATTGCATGGGCAATTCGACAGCGGAAGTTACGTAGTTTTTTCACTGAAATTTACTGTCCACTTCAAAAATCACATTGACGGCTATAGAGAATTCTGTTCTGGAACACATTTATCTGACTGGGTATGTGGAACCCTTTGCGGGCCTACGGCCCGCTTGGGGTTCCTAAAATAATAATTCCAGAGAACAACAAGTGGCTAAATGTGCTTCAGATATACAAGGACAAAGCTGGGCATTCAAAACACTTTACGATGCATCGACAGATCTGCATTTGGGAAAAGGACAATAATGTCTGCATCTATTATTGAAGATGAATTCCATGACCGCAGATATGCACATATCACTCGATACCACGAATTTTAATCGAAAAACAATCGCGTAATTCCAATTAAATTCAAACATGTGTTATGATACCTTGCAAGTAATATGGCAACTGTGTTGTCTCCATACAATAATAATGTGTGGTGTGAAGGCGATCTTTCTCATGATTTGATTTTAGACGACATTGTATAACTATGCTTTTTCGGCCCAAATGACCTTGACCAAATGTAAATAAATAGACAACGAAAACAAAGCCGGAATCATTGGTGCCTGCTGTGAATTGACTGCATATATTTTTCGCGTTTTATATATCACAACCTTCACTTTGATGTTTAATGTGTGTATATTTAATTTGTATTTATGGAGCATCAGAGGTGGGAATTTCAAAGTAAACAATTTTTTCTTACTTGTAAAATACCTTGAGCAAAGATTGTGCTCCGCAACAGATTTAGATAAACCTCTTATAACACGGGACAGGAAAAAACATTTCAGAAAAAATGATTTCGCGTCATCACAATTCTGTGGGACATTAGACAGAAGACGTAACTGCGAATTACAGGGTTTCCACACGACAAAAAATCACGACGGGCACAACAAAAAATAAAAGTGTCAATCAGAGAGAGAGGATCTCCAAGGAGTTCCTATTTATATTGAATTTAAAAACAGTGCCCGTTCAAACGAGATGCCATAAGCTATGTTTTGGAGAGAAAAACTGAAAAAATAATAAAATTTGAATTTGTTTTCTTCTGCGCGAAGACCACTGTTCTGTTATGGCCGTTAGATTACAATACTGTGGTAACAAAAACGGTCCATGTATCGATCAGATCGTGATCCGGTCGCGACGCGCTTGGACTACTGGCTTGAGATTTCATACAGTGCAGTCGTCGTGGAGTGGTCGTAATCTACGCGTGTGCAGTGATGTCCACGCTCACGTTTACCAGGTAATAAAAATCATCATCAGCAAAATTTTAATTAATGAATCACCGGGTTGTACCCGGTGCTTCATTAACTAAATTTTTGCTGATTATTCCGGGGGGGGGGGGGTGGGTGGGTGAGTCGCAAAAAATGCCAGGATACAAGGTCCGGGTGGATGGGTGGGTTTGAGCCCCAAAGTGCAGTTTTTGCCGGTGTCATGCAATTTTTTTGCCAAATATCATTTTACAGACAAGTAATTACAACCAAAGTGAATTTAAGTGCTCAGATTCATAACAATTCAATTCAATAACAGAATAGAGCATTGATAATGTGTTGGGGGCTCCATGTTAGAATTTTACCCATGTTTTACACTTCATCAAGGGGTGGGTCCTGTTCGGGGTCTGGCAAAAATTTGCAAAACAAAAAAGTTATTCCCAGCTATTTGGTCATGATTTTCACTCCTTTATATTTCTACTAAGGCAGTCTGCCGTTTATTTGTGCTTTGCAGCTCCTATTATTTGATTCTTCTGTAAGCCTCAGGGTGCCTCATGTCATTGGTCTAGTATGCTTCCATGTATGGAATAATTGAAAAGATTGATAGAATAAAAATCTTGACTGTGGAAAACGTGTATAATTTCAAGGTAAATATGATTCTAGTGACACTAACATAAAAAAATAAATAAGAGGCAATTCATCTCAGACAAGCCACCCTGGCATGGGTCAAAGAACTTCAGTATTAGGTCTCTCTCAGACCAGCTGTACAAACTAAACATTTAACCGAAAAGTAATGAAATGAAAAACAACTATTTCTTGTGGACAGTTGAAGATACCCAGGTGGGAACAATAAATTTTGGGCAGGGATTCGACTGGTTTCTGAACAGCATAGACATATTGTGCTTCTGGGTAAGCGTTGTGTTGCTTGGAATATGAATGGGTGTATATCTGCAATTCAGTTGGTGGAGGCGGGTTCCAGTGGTTACCAGGGGTTCTGATGCTGCATTTCCGTTGTGGCTTTATATGCAGAGAGATTGTTTTGGGGCCATCTGTGGCTTGGGATGCCTTGGATGCCCAAGAGCAGAGCTGTGATATCGGACAAGTTGGTTTGCGGCACCTTTCATGTTTGGGAAAAGTATTTATTTATTTTTTTGTTTGATTTATGTAATTTGAATACTTCGTTAAACAAATTTTATAAATTGGGGGTGGGTCCCCAATTGTCTTTGAGGGAAAACTGTGCGGGAGGGGTGGGTGTCCAAGACATGACTGGCAAAAATTTGCATTCCGGGGTTGGTGGGTCCCAAAAATTGAAAATGTAAAAATTTCCACCTTGTGTCCGTAATTTTTTGCCTGTCCCCCCCCCCCCCCTCCTGATTATTCCTATAATTAGTGTTTAGAATCTAATATTATTGGTCTGTGGAAATATTGCGCACCTGTGGAAAGTGATCAG
Organism: Pictodentalium vernedei; assembly: GCA_031216915.1. Lineage (NCBI taxonomy): Eukaryota > Metazoa > Mollusca > Scaphopoda > Dentaliida > Dentaliidae > Pictodentalium > Pictodentalium vernedei. Next base: position 713,993,550 of record CM062297.1, read on the forward strand.
TCCACGGCAGCCGGACTGTAAAATAAAATATCAAGCCTTATTGATTGATGTAGAGAAGAAGCTGACTGAAAATGCCTATCAGATCGCGACACAGACGCGATCCAATCGAAATCCTCTGTCCACGCATGTAGTCAGAGTACTGTGGGGGAGGGGTTCCAGCCAATATCGATATTAATCCAAAATGGTATATCTGCAGCAGAACTGTTTTCTTGGTTCGAAAATGCAGAAACTGTGAAAAATTCATGTTACTCCGTCATAAAGGACCGTTTTGACATTTTTTAGCATTTACGGAGAAGAAATTTCCGGGCATCTTCTCGGTTTTCTTCGGCAGCGTAGAGCCGCCACTGAACATCATTTATTATCTTGTAATTACAAGATACTATATTGTATTTACAAGATACTATTTTTTTAGAAGATACTAACTTGTAATTACAATTTAGATAATTTTTAATTTAACATGTAATTATAATTTAATAACTTGTAATTACAAGTTTTTGACTTGTAATTACAACTTAGCTAACGTGTAATTAAAGTTTAATAAGTTGTAATTACAATTCAGCTAACTTATAGTTACAAGTTAGTAACTTAGTACTTTGTCAGGCGGTTGTGTAGGGTACGCTTATTCACCTAGTACGATAGTTTAGGATGGACTGTGTGTGTCCCTGTTAGTCTAATGTTAGCCCTTGTTACTAGCTACTCATGTTATGCTTTTCACTACCCTGTGGTTCCTATGGGCAGTACGTATTGCCATGCCATATCCAGTTGCTAGTTCTACGCGGTTAGCTAGTACGGTAGCATAGTATGTTTTGTACCCATTTGGCACTTTTAGCCTTGGAGACACCCTTTGATTGTCTAAAGCCATACAATCTGCTGCCCTATTGGTTTTCTGCAATTTCATTACATTGTGATGGTTCTAGAGTGGACACATGTACTGTACAAGATCATTCATGGCTCCTACATTGTTGCTTTTGTGACTCCTAAATCCAAGATGACTGTCTTTATGGTTCATATGGACAAGTCGGGACTAATGTGAATAGTTGTGGTTGTTGGTGTCACGGCTTTTTCGGTTGGCGTTGTAGCTGTAGCGTTTGGTGTTGCAGAGGCCTTGGTAGATGTAGTGGTTGACGTCGTACTTGTTGTTGGTGTAGTAGTGGTCGGTGGTGCAGTTGTGTTGGTTGCTGTTGTTGTAGTTGTGGTATTTGGTGTAGTAATGTTTTGTGTAGTAGTTGTACCACCAACCACCAAACTCTCGCACCAACAACCACAACAACAGTATCAATCACCTCACATACACCACCAACCACTACACCCTCGGAACAAACTACATATATGAACCACTACAACTACAACTACGATCACTACAACAACTAAACCAACCACTACAACTACTTCACTGGTAATAATAGAATCAACAACTTCAACGACTAAACAACTATTTCACCAACAACTACGACACCAACATGCACAAACTGACCATAACTACGATACCAACTATCTTATACAACAACCACAACACCAATAGCCACAACCACAACACCAATAGCCACAACCACAACACCATCAGACACAACCACAATAACCACTATAATTACTTGCCCCAAAACAAATACTACAAAAGCCTTACTGCAACCAACAAACACAACTACAATACCAACAACTTTAAGCATCACTTCACATCATGTAACCCCACTATAACACATACCACTAAAGTTACTACTACTTGCCGAAGGAGTTGTGACACCAGCAACCACAAATACAACACTAATTACAGCAACACAAACCACTACACCACCAACCACTGCAGTTACACGAACAACCTCAAGGTAGCCGCAACTACTAGACATGAGTGACGCCGGGGGAGGGGGTCAGGGGTTGCGCTACACCATAGCCCCTGTCAGGGATGTTAACCCCCCCCCCCCCCACTCCACGGAGGAAGCGACTCTACCCTAGCCCCCAGGTCTGGGCAATCACCCCCACCTCCCGGCCACCATCTGCCGGAGAAATTCTGGCGCCACCACTGTTACTACAACAGCCACTACAGCTAATAAACCAACGACTAAACAAACCAATCAATACATCAAAAGACACATAACCTACTACATATTTGTTTCACCAACAGTCACTATCTTAAGGCCACAACAGTTCCACGTACTCCTCAAAAGTCCACGAGCCATTATTCCCCTCAGCACTCAAACTACTTACATCAGTCGCTAAAACCTTGGTCATCAATAGCCTCCTAACAACCATCTTCAGATATCTGTCCCCAGTCGTCCGAATAGTTTCCAAATCAGGTTCCTTTCCGTTTGGTCCTCAACATTCCACAAATATGGGACTAGTCCAAACTGGGCCAAAGAAGTCATAAAGACGGCTATAATCCGAGATCTCGTAGTCATAAAGGCTATAATTTAGGAGTTATTACGGCTCTTCTGCTGTAGAGGAGTGCACTCTAGAACAATCGAAATGAAGAGAAAAAACACAACCAACAGAGCGGTATATTAGATGGCTTCAGACAGCCAGCAGGTGTCGTCAGCTATAAGAGACCCCAAAGTGTACAGACAATCCGTACTTTGCTTCCATATTAGAAAAACTTGCATCATCAACAATATCACATTCCCTAGCATTACGAATTACCCATAGACACCATAGCACAGTAAAAGGCTTAACATGAGTAACTAGTACCAATGGCTAACATCAGACTAACGGGGATACACACAGTTCATCCTATTCTCCCGTACTAGAGAACCACGCGTACCCCACATAACCGCATGAAAAGACATTAAATTGTAATTATAAGTTATTAACGTGTAATTATAAGATGGCTAAATTGTAATTACAAGCTATTAGTTCTAATTACAAGTTACTAACATGTAATTACAAGATTTTAAATTGTAATTACTAGTGAGCTAATTGAAATTACAAGGTAGCTAATTTGAAATTTCAAGGTAATAACTTTTTATTATTAGATAGTAACTTGTAAGTACAAGAGAGTATCTTTTAATTACAATTTATTATTTTATAATTACAGTATGCCATCAGTATTGAAAACTGTTAAACATTGGAACAGTTTTAATATTTTTGTCTGTTTTTATGTAGGTAATCGTTGGTAATCATTCGTTATTAACAAAAACAAAATTATTTACGTATTTCTCACATTCAAAATGTACATTTTGTATCGACATATAAAATAGTAGAAGTATTGTTAACGTTAGAGTTTCAATTTTTTAAATTCCTCGTAAACAACAGATTTACAAAAATTATCAAAACTGTTGTTCTGAACGACAATGCAGAGTACCTATCACAGTAATTTTACAGAAAGGACATTGATGATATAAAAATATTTTTATGACTTGTGATTTCTTAAGCTTTATTCCAGCCCTTGAGAGGAAAAATGTGCCATCTGGAATGCTTTAGCATTGCAGATGGTACCTTGTGACACTAAAGGGACGATAAATATATATTATGTCAATACGCTTGCGTGTCACATTACAGTTTATGATACTTTGTAAACTCCCGGTCTTAACTCATACCCAGCGTCGAGTGCCCTTTTTATGTCCGTGCCTCTCTGCACTCATATGCATCCATCATCCGTGGTTAGGAGGCAGCTAGCCGAGCACAGGGGCAACAAAATATATTTGTATGACAATCGCATTGAATCAGCGGTTGGCATAGGTAGTATTATAGTTCGATCTTCTAGCTGAATGAAGACATTTGTACATACGTTCATCAGTGGCCTGTGAATGAAACCTTCCTGACTGCCGCTGAAGTAGTTCTTGAAGTAATCTTTAGCTGACAATACACAAAATAATTAGATTGAATTAATGCCAGAGATGTCCATGGACGGAACATAATTGCAATATCAAACCACTCTCGTTTCATTTATGGAGGTTTTTGTAATGCCATGAATTCCCATTAAAACGACAATAAAAGCCACAAATCCATTTGTTACACCAATGTTATACGAGTTTTTTCATTATAGTACTCAATTCCCGCCGATAGTTTCGTTAACTGTACGCTGTGACAGAGAACACTTGTCAATATAAGAGTTTTAGTTTGAAATTCCCTATGAGCTAAATGTAGACAGTTTGCACACGTTCGTGAGTGTCCTGTGTCTGAAACCTTCCCGATTACCGGTGAAGTAGCTCTTACTAGTAATCTTCAGTTGACAATGCTCAAAATAATTAGATTGAATGGGTGTCAGAAATGTCTATGAATAGAGCATAATTGGAACATCAAACCAGATTATCCCATAATAATCGTCATGAAAGGATGTCGAATCTAAAGAACGGGAAACAAAACCCATTAGGTGATTCTGTAGGCCTGCGCAATTTATTTGACGTCGAAATCGACTGGAAACATTATGCCATCAATACTGAAAACTGTTAAATGTGTGAGCAGTTTTAACATTTTTCTTCAGTTTTTTTATGTAGGTATCCATTGGTTATTAACAAAATAGAACTGTTTACATTTTTCTCACATTCACAATGTACATTGTGTACAGACATATAAAATAGTATTGTCAACATTAAACTTCCAATTTTAAATCCCAATAAGCAATAGATTTACAAATATGATCAAATCTCTTGTTTTGAACGATATTGCAGAGTGCCCATTACTGCAATTTGTCGAAAAGGACAAAGATATAACAATGTTTTAATTCAGGTTGATTCCGGGGGTATCAGGTAGAATGACAGAGTTTGGTCGATAATCATCACACAAAGAATCTATCAAATCAGCGAGGAACAAGGTGCCATCTGCAATGATTTAGCTTTAGCATTGCCGTTGACATCTTGTTTCCCTCAAGATACGAATCATGTATAATGATACATTGTAAACTCCCAGTCGAACTCATATCCAGAATCGAGTGCCCTTTTTTACTTCAGCGGTACCTAGGACGGTCCCATGCACAAGCCACTGGCAAATGTATGCACACATGTATGCATTTAGCTGCAAGATTGAACTTTTGGTTGCCCCTGTGCTCGACTAGCTACCACCTTTCCAAGGGCGACGGATGCGTTCGGTGGTAGGGGTGGGTGACACCATAGCGAGGGCACTTACCTATGGGTATGAGTTAAGGTCCGGAGTTTACAACGTATCATCAATTGTAATGTAACCTCAGGGCATCAGGGTAGCTACCCAGCCCCTTCCGATTCTGGTGCCTTGACCATCTCCTTTTATTGTCATAATAGTTTGACTGATAAGTTGTGGATAAACGTGGTGGTGTCATATTGCCACGTGTCTCCCCACCAATTTGGTCCACAGCCACGCGTTACTCGGTATTGAACCTGTCAACTAAGAGTGGCATCTAGGAACACGTTTTACACAGCAATATTCATCTGCTATCGTCTTTTGTCCTTGACGGTTCCATATTAACAATCTAGACTGTTTTGGAGTGAAAACAACGCGAGTGTGATTCTGCACTAATATTGTAATTAAATTCTAAATTCCGAGGACAAAGGTGGTGCCTAAAACCTTTTTTTCTGGGCTCATTTGTTCAGTATTTTCACGACAGTACTTGCTTCATTGGTCGTTGTAAAACTTTACGTGGTTTGGCATGGTTCACTTTTCCAGGTGTATATAACTTGTGAAAGTTTTTTTGTATTTTTGTTTTCCAACACCACCATTCGAATAACACCACATTTGACATGTGTACGCCATTGGGGGTGGGTGGGGGTGGGTGGGGGTAGGGGGGCAGGGGTGAAGGTAAAATGCAGTCGAATGGGTTGAAAACGCATATACGTTAATGTCACTTAAGAACTGTCTTTTCGGTGTGATTATCTCTCTTCATCTACAGTGGACTACTACCCCAGAAGGAGAATCAACATAAACAATGAGAATTTATACGATACCTTGATTAGACATCAGACTTGATTACAGGTCGGATCAAACAGTGTATCGGAAGAAGTCCGTTCTTAAAACTCGTCGAGTACGAACATTAGATAGATGGATTTTTATTCAACAGTTCAAAGTAATACAACACTCCAATAGCGTTAACATTCTATTTTTACAGCAATTTAAATGTGTACCGTCAGAAGATGACATGGCCATTTTGGTTGTCTATCTGTCATCTTGCAAAAAATAAAAATAAAAAAGGGTTTGGCTAGAAAAAAAAACAAGCTATGGATGATGTCGTTGATTGTATGAGTTTTCGAAGTGGGATTTGAAGGGAATGATGTTGACGTTCGACAGTTGATTGGCGAATTGTCAGCCGGTCTTTTGTGTTGAAGCATTTCATTCACGTAATAACGCCACACAGACTTGTAGAGTCAATACACAGACCGACACACGCGTGCGAATGGGTTAATCGATATGGCACGAGTGCCAGCTCGAAAGGATAAAACGAGAGGCCGCAGGCCTCGAGGTTTATCCTTCTACGAAGGCACAAGAGCCATGTCGATCGACCACTTCACGCGCGTGTGTCGTTCTGTGTTTATTACACGCCTTCACGTCTATAAACAACGCTTACTAGAAGGACACTCAGCAATTCATTTGGCAACTATCAACAAAAAGAACAAATTTTATCGCCAACAAAATTTGCGAGGGGAATCGGTGACGCTGTTTCGTTCCCTGAGTTCCAGTGTGTTCTACGTGACTCTGGCACATACAACACATTGGAACTCAGGGGACGATTTTCAGCTATCGCTGGTGATTCAAAATGTAATTGCTTTGCACAATTTGTAGAAAATTCCACTGAAATTTTTTCTCTTCCATTTAAAAGTAGTCCGTCAACGATTTCCGTTCCGCATATATGTGCAGAACAGATTTTCATTTTCCGCATGGTTTCGTGTTGCTATAGATGTGGATTACATAGAGGAGGTGTGTAATAAAATCAAAGGCGTTATTCACTATGTCCTTACGCATAATCCACAGATTCAGATTTGGTGTATGAAGTACGTTTCCCAATTTCTGTATTGTATCGCGTAGCGTTGAATGCGCACAACAATCTTGGTATAAATTATTTTATCTTACAACAAGAACGTATTTCCCCCAATACAAATGAAAACGTCTAGATAAAATATAAATATGTATTGAAGGAAGCAACCGCACGTCCGATCATTCGATTCAGAGAGAGAACGCTTCTACCTGCACTCGTCGAAAGCTGGTTACATTTCGAGGCCACCGTTTTTGATAACAGAAATTAACCCTTTACCTAATCTGAAAAGCAGACGACACTTGCAAAAATAATTCTTGAATAACTAATTTTTTTCATTTTTTGTCTCAAAAACATAGGTTATGACCCCTCGTTGGAACGAGCTCGTGGAGCTCGTTCCAATAAGGGGTCATAACCTATGTTTTTGAGACAAAAAATGAAAAAAAATAATGAAAATTAATTGGCGATTTTTGAGAATCGCGCTGGCCGGTTTTGGCCGTTACGTTAGGTAAAGGGTTAAACGATAAATGCCATGGTGCTATTTTTATATAGACCTACCCTGTGTTCAACCTGGAAAATAAACCAAAGAAACACAAGCTGAAACACTGCTATAAACTTCAGCTGCTACAGTACAAGTAGAATAATGAATGGGGATTACGTCGTGCATCGCGCCAGAAAGCAATATCACGGCATCATGAGTTTTGTTCATAAAGAAATCAACTCATAGACGCTGAGTAATTGCCAAATAGATACGAACAAATTAAGAAAGGGGGGAATTATATTATAAGATAAATTGGTTTTACCATCAAATGAGTTTTCTAGATGGTGTATTGAAGTTGAGACCTCGCCTCTGGGTCATATATCGACTCGTCCTAATGAACTCGTCGATATATGCCCAAAGACGAGGTCTCGACTTCAATACACCATCTCCGAAACCCGCATTATGGTAATAATATGTACTGTATTGTATTCAACATTAGCATTAGTCAAATATAAACTTATTAACCAACGTGTCAGAGTTTTTCTGTGTTGTGAATCTCCTGATCCAGTTAATTACTGATCTTAGTGAAAGAATATGTTCGCAAGAAATCAAGAGACTTGGTTCTTGATTTTTCACGAGTCAGAAGACCTGATTGACCTATAGACGCAGAGGCTGGGTTACTGTCATAACTAAAGAAATTGTTAATAGACTTGGGCAGATAGTTTTCTGTCAGTCAAATATGAATAAATAGCGGGCTGACTTGTCCCGGGACGGTGAGTCCCACCCGCGCGATGGAAAATTCTAGCTGCATAGCATATCAAGGGATATAATCAAAGCTTGATTTTTACCTGCACCGAGTCACCGAATCACATTTATTTATTTATTTATTTATTTATGTTTAAGGTCACATATTTATGCACAATGGCTAATCATGACCGTGACAGTTTTACGGGTGGAGGAAGCCGGAGTACACGGAGAGAACCACCGAGCAACGACGAGCAGCTGCCAGCTCCCCAACATCGTAACTCCGTACTGCAGCACAGGCAGGGTTAGATTGGTTGAAGACATGCGTACCATCGACGTGCAGTACGCCTTAGTACACGGCGTCATCGTGCCCCCACGTGGGCAATGGAGATGAAGTGTCTTGCCCAAGGACACAACGCGGTTGCCGCAGGTGGGATTCGAACCGAGGACCTCTCGGCTTGCAGCCTGCACCTCTACCTACTGAGCCACCGCGCTCCCCACCGAATCACATACTCCTCATTTATATAATAGATGAAACAGTTACTCTGAATAGATCGGTCACCTTAAGTATTTGGTCGTGGTAGAAAATGGGAAATGTATTGACATTTCGTCTTTTATTGTTCAGCATTCTTACCGAATGATTCTGCATTTTAGCCTTTATTAAGTTTAGTTGCCCCAAAATGTGTTTTTTTACAAAAGAGATGAAAATGAGTACTATAGCGTTTTCGTAAATTTTAGAGAGAAGGTGTTTTACTTTGTTAAAAGCAAAGATAGCCCTCGCAACTTGCAGCCTGTATACTAACAATGAAGCAAAAGGCATGTGGCCATAGAAAGTAATAAAGATATTGCCGACACCGTCTAAAGCTTTTGATACAATAAGTCACAAAATCCTACTTCAAAAACTAGAATATTATGGAATAAAAGGTAACGTTATTAGTTGGATCAGACCCAGTATGTCTCTTTTAGCGTCAGTAAATCTGATCTACATGAACTAGAATGTGGAGTTCCACAAGGTTCTCTACCGGATCCCATCTTATTTCGAATATATAGAAATGACATATGTAACTCAATTGCATCAACTCTCCTATCGTTTGCATATAATAGTACCTAGAGCATAAAGTCTGGAGCTGAGATAAACCCTTTAACCTCATATTTCAATGAGGAACTTCAAGATGTACAAAATAGTGTGCGTTGCTAACCACTTGATTCTTAACGATTAATAAATAAACAGAACGACACACGCGTGTGAATGGGTTAATCGAGATGGCACGAGTGCCAGCGCAGAAAGATAAAACGAAAGGTCGTAGGCCTCGAGGTTTATCGTTCCGCGATGGTGCAAGTGCCATATCGATTAACCCATTCACACACGCCTGTCGTTCTGTTTATTACACGCCTTCACGTCTATAAAACAAGTATAAGAGGGACACTCGTTTGGCAGCTATCAACAAAAAGAACACATTTTATCGCTAACCAAACTTGCGAGGGGAACCCGTGTTACTGTTTCGTCCCTGAGTTTCAATGTGTTCTATGTGCGTACTGGCACATAGAACACATTAGAACTCGGGGGACGATTTTCAGCTCTCACTAGCGATTCAGATTGTAATTGTGTTGCACAATATGTAGAAAATTCCAGAGAAATTTCGCTTCTCTTTAAAAATAGTTCGTCAACGATTTCCGTTTTCCGCATGTTTAGTGTTGCGGTAGATGAGGATTTCATAGAACAGGTGTGCAACAGAATCAAAATACATCTTACTTAATCCCAGTCTTAGAGGACGTTTCCTCACACATCTGAATATATGTATAAATACTCGAGTTATTAATAATGTTGGTAGTAGGGAGAATGATAAATCCTTAAAATGTCCCTTGTAATAAATATTCTACCCCACCTCCCACATAGCTCAAATCTGCAAGAAAGTTGCATTTGCCAATTTCGCTGTCAGTAAAGTTAAGAAGGCTACTCCTCACAAAGTTATGAATGCGTTATACTTCACACTGATGCAGGGTCACTTCATCTACGAAATTCCTTTACGGGGTGTGTTAAAGACGTGTTATCATCTTTATAAACTGCAAATACACGCAATACGAATAAGAAATAATAAGAAATCCAGTGCCCACTCTGACCTCCTGTTTATCAAAGATAGTATATTGTAAATAAAAGACTCATGCAAATTGCACACTTCATTAACTCTTAACCCTCTGAGTATTTTCAAAATATTTTTATCAAATCTAGTCATGGCTACTGTGAAGCAGCCATGACTAAATTTGATGAAAAGGCAATCTACATTTATCTAAAGAAATCATTGGTCGAAATATTCATTCAGTTTACAGGGTAGAAATTTTATTAAATGCGCCTAAATTATACTTATTTCAGTGGCACGGGATTTTGTATCCTGGGCTTGAATATTCGCCAGCAGCATGCAAAGAGATATACCTCTTTGACAGGTTCAATGGGAACCATACAGATGCTTTTGCCATCTTCTTATAGGTCGTACATAATCAAACCAACGTGAATAAACTTCAGATACGCCTCTTTCGTAGACACAGAATTAAAACTAGAACCTTTCATATTTGGCTCTCTTTGCACTTTCAACAGTTGAATGAGACAGAAATCAGTTAGAAATGGGCATCAGAGAAACAAGGAGTAGGAAAGAATACATGAAAAAAAGCTAACAACAAACTTTTCTTATCCTGTTCCAAAAACATTTCCAGTTCAAAGTCATATTGTGCAGTTCTAGCATTTCATTAAGTTCAAATCACCAGACCTGTTTGCCTGTTCTTCATGCAGGAAATATATATTAACAGGACTTATTGATAAGATCACATATTGACATTGGTAGTTGCCTGGCATCCACGTGCACGTTCCACTGATTCAGCTCTTATCTATCCATGTGTAAGTGTAGTTATTGTTATTTGACCCTGAGGTTAAAAAATGGAAATTGACGGCCACTTTTGAAAGCGATGTTGTATGAGATGCTACCCATCAGTGGTCGAAGTGAGAACACATAGAACAGAATAACTGGAATCCACAATGTTGCACTTGTTAATTTTCTCTTCTTCCTGCAGGAAGACAGTCAGCCTTGCTATGCCATCCTCTGCCTTCCTCTGCATTCCTCTGCCAGTATACCTTAGTGTTTTAAATTATTTTAATAAGATTGTTAATATTGTGATAATATGAGCCAGGTCTATACTTTGTTATTTCGATGTTATTACTTGTCCGAGATATCAGCCCGAGGTAATTTCATATCAGCCTGAGGCCGAAGATCGATGGCTGTTTTGAAGCTACCGAGGGCTGATATCTCCGCCAAAATGAAACTAACCAAGTAATGACCTCTTCATTTATTAACCCTTTACCCAACGTAACGGCCAAAAACGGTCAGCGCTATTCTCAAAAATCGCCAATTAATTTTCATTATTTTTTCATTTTTTGTCTCAAAAACATAGGTTATGACCCCTCGTTGGAACAAGCTCGTCGAGCTCGTTCCAACGAGGGGTCATAACCTATGTTTTTGAGACAAAAAATGAAAAACATTAGTTATTCAAGAATTTTGTTTGCAAGTGTCGTCTGCTTTTCATGTTAGGTAAAGGGTTAAGCAAAACAAATAATTATAAACTGTTCGCAGATCTATTACAATTTTTTGACAGCGTTATTATTTCTCGTTCTTTTCACAAAGTTAGAAGTTTCATCTTTTCCCAATTCAGTTATTAGAACGTCTCGGCTTCCTCAATGGGTAGTTGAACTATCTCTTCTCCGCCGTCGACAAATCTACGACTCTGCATCTTAGGTTGCGTTCAGTTTTCTGTGCAGCTCTCTTCTTTCTTTTCTTCATCCACCAAATCCTTACTTGTTGCTATCATTAATTGCTCACCATAAAAACTCTCATCAGTTTCACACTACTCCATTATGCCTGGTGACGCCAGTTTCCCTGATTGCGTTCAACAAATAACGGTGAATGATTTCGATGCAAACAAATTGATTTAACCTGGTAACGCATCAGGGGAACAACTTACCTTGGGTCATGTCGGCCGAGACCGGCGTCATATCAGCCGAATTTGAAGTCATGTCAGATGAGCTTGATAATGGGCAATCGCAAGAAAGAAAATCATATGTAATAAATAAATGTTGATATACTGACAGTTAGTTACGTTGAGCATGTCAACAATAAAGACCACATTGGGTTCAATTCGATAAGATTATCTAGCGCTGCGTCATGACAATAGTTGATTTTTGGCCTTATGAGTGTTAAATTAAAAGTGCCATTGTTTACAAATAAACAACGAAGCAATCTTCCCTGCTGTGATGAGTGTAGTATCAAGAAGCATAGGAGGGCAAGGGGGTTGGGGTATCATAAAGGTCACTCGATTCTGAGTATGAGTTAGGATTGGGAGTTTATAGCGTATCGTAAATCATGATGTTTCACCCAACAATATTGACGTTATATATCGCCACTTGACTGGAACAAGGTGTCATTTTCAATGATAACACACGTTGTTACATTCAAACATGATATATATTCATGCATGTAAAGCTTTATAACTCACCCTGCTGACCCCCCCCCCCCCCCCCACACACACACACACACACTCCTCATTGATACTGGCATACGTGAAGTACGTTATGAACAAATACTCGTGAGTTTCTCAGTTACGGTTATCGGAAAGTAAAGCCTTTTCCACTTGTGCACTTCTGGCGGGAAAATGCAGGTGTTGCTCCCTCTTGCTCCCCTAGTCTGAGGGAAAGGCTGCTGCTGCCCCCACCCCCTGCTTCTGGTGCCCTTGTCTAGACGAAATACAGTCCTTTGTGCTACAGGATACTCGTGTGCTACGTCTAGAACGCCGCTGACTTTTGACTTCATGGTATTGAATTCACATTTCTTCTGTCCAAGTGGATGCCGGGGTATTTTATAAGTTATGGTGTGTTAAGTTTGCGGATTCGGTGCCATGTGAGGCGAAACAAAATTAATATTGAGTAAGGTGGTACACTGAGCACAATATTGTTTTTGCTGAGCCCCATGTGACTCCGTATCCGCCAGCTAAGCGCACCATAACATATTTATTTTGCCAGCCGCCCGATTCACTTTTACAAGAACATATTTTTAGCCAGACCGTTCGAATTTGTTGTGTTTTCAGAGTGTACTTTCTCTCTTTCTCCGTTACATATTGTACGGACAGATTTCCGACACGTTTCATGGCGCAACTGCCCTATTTTTACACGTGTGTTTTTGTTTATGAACAAAGCGCCTGTTTCGGGTGATGCAAGGGCGCTAACTCAGTTTTCGTTTGAGTTATACATTATTGAACGGTGTATAAATAGCTCAAGACTGCATTAAGCGGTGTGATATTTTGGCGTCGCACTCTCGGCGACATGTATTTATCGGAGGATATTTATTGGGTATCCAAAATGGCGTCAACTCACCTCCATATGGATCCATATGTCACATAACCACATCCTATAATTTTCCACCTTCACCCAATGCATTCGATAGCAAAATTGGTTATTAGTCTGTGTGAAACACACAGATTATTGATTTGTACGGTTTCTTTTTCTTTTCTTTCTTCTTCTTCTTCTTCTCCTGTCTTCTGTCTTCTGTGCGCTTCCCTGTCCGCACGATAACTCGAAAAACGAATCGGCCTATCTCGCTGATTTTTGGCATACTGATAGACAGTCACAAGTTTTAGGGGTGTCCGTAGGGGTGTTTTGAATGTGGGGAACACCCATATCTCAGACATGGTATGACGTATGGACCTGAGACCAACACCAAGTGAGTCGAAACTCGATGGAAATTCAAAATATGGGTCAAAGTCACTGAGGTCACCTAGGGACATTGAGTGCTTTTAAAAATTTTGAAAGTGGGTCACGCTCATATCTCAAGCATGGTATGATGTGTGGACCTGGGACCAACACCAAATGAGTCGACACATTTTCTTACCACATTAACCAACGGGATAAAATTATTGCAATTTGTTTCGCTTTTAACAAGAATTTAATATGGTGAGCTTCAGATCAGATAATACATTCGACCCAGATATTTAGACAGATAATTGTTTCGGACTTCGCCCTCCACGAATATCTAGCGAATACCCAGGACATTTTGTATTATCCGTTACAGGTAACCTATGCTTGTGAAAGAGAGGTTTTCGGCTGGTATATTTTTTAGAACTGCACTAGTACCCATTGTTGAAACGGTATATTGTACAGTGATGCTCACTTGAAGTGAAATAATGATATTATCCCAAAGAGGTTGTAGTGTTGGTTCTGAATACCACACTGTGATCACTGACGTAACAATGGTTACTTATTCCCAGTTTCTTATTCGACATTCGTTATCAACCGATTTTATCGGTTGATAACGAATGTCGAACAAGGAACGGGAATAAGTAATAACGGCTGCCGTGTCCCCACCGTGATCACAAAAGCGGAAAAAGAGTTTCGACTGAATCTCGGCTCGGTCAAGATCCGAGGGAGAGTATAATGTCCGTTTTACCCAACGCGGTACTGTAGAATCTCACATGCAGAAAAAGATATGTGAGAACATAGATTCTCAGAATCTGTTTTCGTTAATTCTTCTTGGTACGGCCTGAATTATGCAATATTTTATTCATGCAATCTCCACTCTCTGGTATAAACGGGACTTAATTAGATCGCGATGTACTAGGGAAGACAATTGTGATAACATTAACAAAAAACGACGTTTGCTCGCTGTGTGGATTTGAATCGTCATGGCTATTGGAGTAATGACACATATTACTAAAAAATCCTGAATCCAGTTCTCTTAACTGGTGGAGTGCTAGAAGCCACTATCAGGGCTTTGATATGAAGAGCAGGTACCCCAGCCTAAAGGTGTCAAATTCTGTGGATGTACTTCTTTTCATCTTAGAAGTGAAATTCCTTAGTCTATATTTTTTTGCCTTGTTACAATTTATGGGAGAGTGCCTCTTGGCACTCTCCCATAAATTGTAACAAGGCAAAGACATGTGAACAAATTTTAATGACCAAAAATAACTTAGCACTCTACCAGTTAATATTTATTTTCTATTATTATAAAAAAAAAATAAAAGTTATTCTTGATTCCCAACTTGATGACGTAAAGTCACATGACTCGCCATAAAGTAGATTGACGACTCGCGCAAAATAAATAGTTGATCAAAAAAGTCGATTGACTGTATCCTTCGAAAAATATGTGAAACTACGCTAAGAAGTTCCACCTTGTCATTTTTATCTATATTTAGAAGGTTTAGAAGGATCAAGTGAAACCATTGTTTTTGTACATTTTTTTAGGGTTTTTGTATTAATTTAGTAATGAAACAAATGTAGACATTGATTTTGGTGAATGCTCGTTTTATTGGAGAAAGACAAAAATATCAACCGATGAAGAAGTCTCCAGTCGATGTTTTTTCTTGGTGCAACAAGACCATGCATCAACCCTCATTAAAAGTCCATAATAATGAATGCATGAATGATTTATTTGCCATATACAGTACATATACAATGTAGCAGTGGAAAGAAAATACAGTAACAAAATTTATTTATTTATTTTTTTTATACATATAGTTTGCGGTTTATTGTCTCCCTATTGTATATGGAATGTATGGCTGGGAAGAGGCATAGCCACAACGGCTGTCTTCCTGCCAATTCCCATATGGGTAAGCAACATGCGCCAGCCTGAGAATTGCGACAGCCATCTTTCAAGATGTGTTCTAAAGTACGGAGCCATCTCCGTCGGAATTCAAGTGCCTTATTTCAGAAACGGATACCACAACAGACCCTTCAAGATATAGTTAATTTTGTTGTCTTTCCCATTCCCAGTTTTTCGCAAGTGTTGGGTCTGTATTGTATCCCAATAAGTCCATAATAATAATTTTACTAGTCCCACTCACAGAAAACGCCATAAGTCATATGGTTTCGCGCGCTCTCTCATTTGTACACATTCAACTAAAAAACAGAAAACGAAAGAGAGAAAAAAAAATAAACAAGCAAACGAAAAACAACAAAAATCCCTAAGACTTACGGGAAAGAAATTACCAGCGCAGAGACAAGAAAGATAGAACAAAAAATAAAAGAAACTCGGTCTATAACTGTCGCCAGAAGATGCCAATCGTTGGCCCGTTCAGCCTCGACATCTTTTTTATGAAAACGAAGTTCAATACTATCAAGCAGTCCGATCACTTTTACAATTTCGGCCGACACACCGTCTTTTTCCTTTTCGTCTTCGTCACTCTTCATACTCTTCAACGATTCTGCTTTCAAATGCATCCGGTCAGTTGTCTCTTCCTAGAAACAGAGAAATTACAAACATTAACCCTTTGAACTCTAGTGGTATCTTCCATGCCAGTTCAGTGGAAGAACTTGGAAGAGTCCATATTCATTATTTGGGGTTGACCTATCAATATTTCCAACGTGCAGCCTCGGGGCTGCACGTTGAAAATATTGAGGGGTTTACCCCACACTTTTACTGAGCAGTCCTCCCATGTAATAACGATATGACATATCATGTTCCTGTCGGAAAAGGGCCACTGGGGTTCAAAGGGTTAACTTAATTTTCAACACTCATATACACACAAAGCTCTCATGCCGTCAGTCAAATTATGTAAGGACTTCAACGATGTTATGATCTGGAACCAGTGTAGCTCTTAAATAGTTGCTCGTAGTTGCTCTTAAATTATTGCTCGTTCAGTTAGTATGTTGGAGATTCTCTCCGAGTACACCAGCTTCCTCCACCAGTAAAATAATTAGCCATTGTGCAGAAATATGTGACACCTACTTGGCTTGCCGTGTAACTGAACCAGCTTTTGCTGGGTATTTCGGACATCACACTCCAGAGATCATCACTAATAATAGTTATCCACCATACCTTTTGAAAAACATCCTAGATCTCAACATGATCAAGATGGCTGAAGTCTGTTTACACTAGCTTAACCTTTTGAACCCTAGCGGCCGTTTTTCCGGCCAGCAACATGATACGCCATAGCGTCATTAACCAGGATGGTTATTCAGTAAATGTATGGAGTAGACTAATCAATATTTTCAATGTGCAGCCCCAAGGCTGCACGTTGAAAATATTGATTGGTCTACCCAAAATAATGAATATGGACTCTTCTAACTGCCGCCATTGAACTGGCATGGATGACACCATTAGAGTTCAAAGGGTTAATCAACATATCTTTCCAGAAACGCTACCCATATTTCTCTTATGACATAATGGTATCGAATTATTATTACAGGTTTCCGCTCATATTCACAAGAAAGAGACAGGACTGTCAGTATAGATTTTATGGATGTTGGACAGCGCCGGGATGAGAATAAGCGCCGAGAAAGAAAATGTTCTTTAAAAGTGATATTATTAAGTATTCAAATTCGAAAATAAAATGTTTGAGGCAATTATTATTTATGGTATAGAGTGCAAGTACTCTAGTATTGCAACATAAACTACAAATAAAAGTTAAATTCATCTTAATGAACTTGAATAAACTTTAAAAGTGCAAACAAGTTCCTTCTAGGCGATGTACGTTGTTCAAGAGTATATATTTATACCATGATTACCTGTTCTACAATATATGAAAAGCCTATGACATAAATTTTAGCTTTACACACCAACCATGGTGAACACGCAAGCAATTGGATTTCAGTAGTTAAAATTTACACCTACAGTAGAACTACATCCAAGTTGACCTTTGGTGACGTAGACCTGAATGCAAACTTGTCTAAATTTATCGCGCGTCGCCTCGCGAAGAGTAAAATGAAAGCGTCAATTATTTATTACGTTTTTAAATAGGTTTACCCCATAACACACCAAAACTTAACAAACATGCATTGTCTCATGTTAATAAAGCACCCATAACTCGAAATGGTATGTTATTATGCTATTAAAATGAAAAAGGCCCCGTTTCATTTTCCATTTCGTTTCGGCAATAAAATTGATAGCGGAAGTACCGCCCACCGATGCTTTTGTAAACAAAAAACAGATTCGCACGTTTGTACGTCTGGTGCTCAGTAAAATCGAGAAAAAATAATAGCGACTCTTAATAATCTGACGATCATGGTATAAATAAAATATACCCCAAGTAGCTTGGTGTACCAAATGATCACCACTCGTGGTGAAGTGGTGTTAACCGCGCGCCGAAACACCTAAAATTATCAGCGGCTCTTGCTAGAGTTGGAGTTTCGCTGCTATCTTTGTGTGGCTTGATTCGCGTAGTCTGGCCCATTATTGTCCCACGCGGTGAAATCGGTCATAAGACCACCAAATGTCTTTTCAGACCTGCCAGGATTACCATGCCATTCCGCATATACTGGTGAGACCTATTGTCTTTCTCCGTTCACAGTACCGCTTTGGAATCATCGCCGAGGAAATCTTGGGCGGTGGCCACGAGGACAAAGTTCGTGTCCGCCAAGACCTGTTTCACAGTGGTCTATTTCTCCTTTGCGGAAGACTAGTTGGAGAAAATAAAGCTAGAGGAAGAGGGTTCAAATGTGGGAGCTAACCCCTCTTTCCTCTCCTCTCTACCAATGTGACGTCCCGGCGTTTGTCGGGAGAGGGGGCAAAAAGGTCTTTATCTTCTTCTTGGGATTTCAAGCTTTCTCGTAGTTCACGCCCGCCCTTGTCTTGAGGTCAACCACATCTTTTTCAAATTTATGAAAATAAAGAATGTAACAAGAATTGTTGACAGAAACAATGGTAGACGTCTCAAAAATTTACACAATTGAGACTAAAGCTTATTTATATCACATTAATTAGAAGGGGGATTAATATTGGTAATTAATAATTTCCTGTCAGCTTCAGTCCGACCTCACTCACTGAGAGAGACTGGAGACGAAACATGACTTTCATATTCTTACCCTTGCTGTTTGTTAGTTACAAAGGCTCTTCAACTAATTTAATCAGCGTGGAGTAGGTGTTAATAACTTGTTCGCCAGGATGTTCATAACTCTGAACTGAAGTCAAATAGAATAACGTCTTTCCCACCCTGATGCATGTAGACTATTTGTTATACCTCTCCCTAGCCTTTGGTGTTCAGAGCTGTTTATGCGATAGTTGTTCATTACTGTTGTCTACAGCGTAAACACGCACAAGAACAATGCGGGATGGTTCGGTCCATTTCAGTTGGGTCATTTTAGCGGCGCTATGGTTAATTTGTGCCACCCACCGTCGAAGTAAAGTAGACAGAAATGGAGCAAAGGCTAGGTTCGAAGACTGACGTAACAATCGTTGCTTATTCACAGTTCCTTTTTTGACATTCGTTATCGAATGTCGAGTAAAGAACTGGGAATAAGTAACGGTTGTAACGTCTCCAGTTCGTTTTGTTTAGTAGCATTTGGCCGACTACTGTTAGCACCGTCCCATATTCTCTTATCTGTTTACCCACATGCAGGATCTCTCCCAGGGACATCCTGTGTCCACCGGGCGTCGAGAGAGCCGTTGTTCGGCGCCAGAGGAGCCCCTTTCTGTGAGGAAAGAATCGAGCACGGGGCGGGCGTGACGCGATTGAAAGAAGAGGAGAAGGCAATGAGTCTCTTTACTCTGCAGTTAAAACTAGAAGTCCTGTCATAAAATGCGCACAAATAGCATGACGATCTGGGCATTAATCTACACGTTATGACCACAGTAAGGATGTCAAATTCTGTACATATGGCCGGTGCACAAGCAATGTTTCAGCCAATGGACCTCCGGGTAACCCGGAGGTCCATTGGCAGAAACATTGCCTTTGTTTGCTGTGAGTAACCAGGTGAACCTGTCGTTCTTTGGATGCCATTCGACATGGCAATTGCGCGCAATTCCTACGCGAAATTAAGCCTAGATAAGCGCACAGTTCGTGACAGGACTTCTAGTTTTAACAGTATCTCTCTCTTTCTCTCAAAGCTTCACTAATTGGAAGGCATCTCGTCGTCTTACAGAGGATCCCGTTTAATTTCTCTTCTCGACAGGCCAGCTTAGGCACAGTCTTTTCCGGGTGATGCTCGGTGCGGGAGAGGATGTTCACTTAAAAAGTAATACAACTCCCCGAAAAAGATGGTGTCTGTTTTTGTACTGCATGGAAATGAAGAAGCTGTCTTCCTTTCATCCTCACACATCAGATTTATTGACATCAAGTTGTCTTTTCCTGGGGTTTTGGTCTAAATAAAATAAAAGCTCTCCTTATGCACGGGACTGGGACATTTCTTACTACAGACACACCAGTTTAAATGGTGAAAAGTTTGAAAGAAGAAATAATGGGTTTGGAAGATGAAAAAAAGCAACCGAGACAAGATGGGTTGGCTCAAGTAATGATGGTGGAATACGTTTTTTTTTGCACATCCACTAAACTTTAACCTCCTGTATTTAACGGAATCGCCACTATGACATAAATGCGTCTGTATTCAACTGCTGATGTACACGCCGGAACCTTTTTCCCAGCGCCGTTTATACTAGTTCCTTTCCCGTCATTAGTTACGCCACGGAGCATATACTATATATATTCATTCTCCCTGGTTATACTTCGAAAAGTTTCCAAATTTTGTTATACAATTATCGATCGTCTGTCGCGTAGTGTGAAAATTAAAACGTCCAAAGCAAAATAAAGTCAGTTCATAAAAGCGTCAGTTAACCAAAAATGAGATAATATTAAAAAACAATCATTTCCAACCACAACATTAACCCAATCCTGTGGCTGTCTCGTCTGCGGATCCCCAAATATCTAAATTGGTCAACTTTATTTCGGTAAATCTTCGGACATCCTGACATGCTTCGAACTTCTTCAAAAGAAGTTTCTCCCAGCTGTTTTGCAAATCTGCCCAAATTTGTACTTTTATTTTTACTATCAGTAATAGCCACCAAATCGTTAGGCGTGAATGGACACCAGATGAAGAAAAACAGCGATACGAATATTAACAAACACGCCCAATGGAGAAGATAACGAATGTGATTTAGACTGATTCCCAACAGGTTGTTTTGATTTTTTTTATCGACCCATTTGATCAGCACAGCTTCAAGCAAAACAAACAGACTCTTCACCACTGTGTTTACACATCGGAATTAAAATTTGTTTATTTAACTGAATTTTAATGCACGGGGTTTGTAATAAACACAGAACGCGATGTGTGTTTGAATCGGTGGGTGTTTTACATAACTCGTTACACAACTCGTTATGCAAAATGCCCAACGATTCACACAAACATCGCGTTCTGTCTATTTATTGTATTGTTTTCTTTTTTCTTTTCTTTTTTAAACATGGACCTACTGTGTTGTTGCCATTCTGGGTTTAAATTGTTCCAAATTTTCGGAAAAAGAATGAAGCTGGAGATTCGACGAGAAAAGTGTTCACAGTTTGAGTGTGCGCACACTCCCAGATTTTTTGGTTTCAATTCCTGAAAGATTTATGTAAATTTCAAAGGTACTGTCAAATTCACAGGTAGTTTATTGTGACACCAGCCATACATAAACAAAAGAACACGTAACTTATATTGGTCGTCTAATTTCAGTATGCCACAATTTTTAAATAATGGTTCGGTGTGTGAGACATATTTCTGTTCGATATAACGCGAATAGTCTTTTTGCAAGGTTAGAATTTGTTGAAGGTGCATTACCCCAAGCAAGTTTTCCGTACAACAAATGGCTTTGTGTGAGAGAGGAATATAATGTCTTTAGGGCCTTAAAAGGAAGATATATTGTTGCCCTATTCAAAGGGAAAATTGCCCTAGCCATTTTTGAGCAAACCACAGAGGGGTGTTGATCAAATTTTAGATTTTCGTCCATGTGGACTCCAAGACATTCAACTGTTTTTCCTCCATGTAGGTTTCTAATTAATAGAATATCTGTAGTATTTAAAGCATTATAGGGATTATTTTCATGGGCGCAGCAGCATGCATTTCGCTTTATTAGCATTCAGACATAGTCCATGTGCAACACATCATTCACTTATGTTATCTTGTTCAGGATTGGTCTAATCCATCAGGCTATCTAGATTATTACTAGATGCAAAACGTGTAGTATCGTCTGAAAACGACAGTACATTTACCAGAGTTGAGTGGCTGAAGTCGTTGATGTAAAATAAGAGGATGGCGCCCAAAATGGAGACTTGGGGTACACCAATGGTGCCCCTAATGCGTCCGATGTGTTATTCGTGAAATTGGCATCTGCCTTTTAGATAATATTTGAACCAATATTTGCCAAACCACTTAAATCATAGCTATTCAGGTTTTTATGTAAGATTGAGTGATTAATGATTTCAAAGGTCTTTATAAAATCTAAAGACACCCAGAGAGAGCAATCCTTTGAAGATTTGTCATTTACTTATGTATTTCTGTTTATTAGATGTTGGATAAGGTCAACAGTGGAGTGTCCCTTTCTGAACCTAAACTGATCTTTTCAAGTATTTTTGAGAATGATGGAAGAATACCACTGAGGCGGTAGTTAGTGAATAGCTGTGTGTCTCCCGATTTAAAAAATGAGTATAATTTTGGCTATTTTGCCAGGCACTCTACCTGTAACAAAAGATAAATTGATTATATGAGACAATGAACATACCACCTTAGGTATTATCACCTTTAATAATTTTGATTTGCTTCTCAATTTGTTAGAGCTAACATACATCTTGTTTATTGGTAGGGATTATTAAAAATGAGTCCTTATTGCTTTTATTTCTCAGATAATCCGTAAAGTTGCGTTGGGTAGCGGGAATTTTGTCTTCCCAATGACAGTAAAAGAGGTATTGAATCTGTCAGCGGTTTTTTTCGAGTCGGTTAATTCCTTCTACGTAGGTGGCAGTGGGGGCAGGGGTGGTGTAATTTGTTACTTGACTTTTTATGGCCTTTTCTAGGATTTCCCATGTCTTTTTAACCCTTTACCCAACGAATCGCCCGCATCCGCCCGCGTAAAATGTAGATTCAGCAGCTGAAAAATATATTATGTTTCGAAAAATTTCAACAAAACCATATCATGTGACCCCTCATTGGAACGAGCTCGTTTCAATGAGGGGGTAACATGATATGGTTTTGTTGAAATTTTTCGAAAAAAATTAAAAAACGATATTTAAATTAATAAATTTTGATATCGTCTGCGTTGGGTATTGGGTTAATATTATATCATTTTCTAGAACTATCTTATCATAATAATCTGCTTTACAGATCTATTTCAGGAAGCTGAATTCATGGCAAACTTTTGTTTACGGTTATGTTTTAAGCGGTTAGGGATTTTAATTTTTTAACGCACAATTTACTTTCGTTTGCGAGGCTTGCAGTAGGCAAGGGTCATCCATAGTTCTTTTTTCTTGGGGTCTTACTTTGAGGAGTAACACTTGTTCAAAGGTTTCGAACAATATGTCGAGGAGTTTATTCTATGTTGAGTTTAGACAAATATTGATTTTGAACTCTGAAAAGTCACAGGCTGATACGATTCTTTTAAAGCAGATAATATTCTTCGTATTGACTGACCGTCTAAAATAGTCATTGAAACAGGTGATTGTTCGTCTAATTTGTCGATGTAGAACGTAGCAAAATGGTCGCTGGCGTTAGTAATTATAATTCCGGAAGTACAATTATTGATACTGTTGTTGAAAATGTTGTCAATTGAGGGAGCAGAGAATTCTCGTGGGCTTTGTTATAGCAGAGTTAATTTATTTCTGCTCCCTTATCGATTTGATGGTAATTGTGTCGTTTGTTCATCGACGACTACAACATAATTTATGCATATTTCTGGACAGTGTTAGAGCAAACGCGAATTTGTTATTCTTGGACATGTTTATGCTGGCCGCTCCAGGGTAGTGGATAAAACGATCAAATTTCGAATTGATGTTGCATTTGCCCCCACAAATCAGCAAAATGGTTAAGAGTTAACACTTTACTTAACACGAGCAGGAAACGATACTAGCAAGTTGTTCTGTGTTCAAAAATTAAAATATTCATTGTTGCTCCATGAACACAACACGGATGGAGTATGGGAGACTGGAATCGATGACCCCAGGTCAGGGTTTTTTTCTGTATTTCACGAGCGCCACCAACTTTCTTGCTTGACACAGTTTTGTGTCGAAGTATTTCATTCACGTCTTAACGTCACTCGGACGCGTAACTTCCAACGAGATGCGTTCGTACATATAGAATATACCCATAGCAGCTTGGTGTACCAAATATTCACCACGAGTGGTGAACATTTTGTACACCAAGCTAATTTGGGCATATTTTATTTATGCCACGATCGTCAGATTAAGTAGAGTTTTAATGTTAAATAATACAATATTCAATATTAAATTCTAAACAATGCCCGTACACACGTGCGAATCTATTTTTGTTTTCATGAGCACCGGTGGGCGGTGCTTCCGCTGTCAATTTTATCGCCGAAACGAAATGGAAAAAGAAACTCGCAAATCACGGGGCCTTTTTCATTTTAATAACATACTATTTTGAGTTATAGATGCTTTATTAACATGAGACAACGCATGTTCCTTAATTTGTGGTATCGTTTGGGGTAAACTCGTGTAAAAACGTAATAAATAATTGCCGCTTTCATTTCATTCTTCGCGAGGCGAAGAGCAATAAATATAGACAAATTTGCATTCAGATTGAGGTCACCAAATGTCATCTTGAATGTAGTTCCACTGGCAGCGTAAATTTCAACTATTGAAATCCCATTGCTGGCGTGTTTACCACAGACACACGTGTTCACCACGGTTGGTGTGCAAAGCTAAAATTTATGCCATAGGCTTTTTGTATATATTCTATTCAAAAAAGTAGGGGATATCCAAACTGATGTTGATATTTTCGGAAAATGGTATTGGATACGCGTGATTGGACACATCAATATGTTACCAAGTTTAGTGTAGAAGGCATGAATTTCACCGGCTGACGAAAAGTTCGTGCAGGTTTTTCGCACGAGCGCCGCGTTAATGTCTGTGGGATACGTTTTGAAATTTTCATTTGTACTGCTCGGGCTTTTTTGGAGGTCTCATAGTTCTTTTCTTGGTATAAACATCGTTCATTTCTGGTCGAAGCGTAACTTTTGAGGTATGCGAAGACGGACACGTGACGAACGTTTACGTGCCGTTGGAAGCTGGCAACAGACAGACTGCAGGGGCTCAAATTCTCAACGTTACTCAATCGGTGCTTAGCAGGCTGTGATCACCCTACCGTCAGACAGGCAATGTTGATGACAGACGTCGGTCAGGTCGTCCAAGGGCGGCAACTGCTAACCAGGATCGTTTTATCCGAACCAAAACATTACGTAACCGCCATCAAAGTGCCTCAGAAATTGGACAGCAGCTGCACCGAGCGACAGATGTGCGAGTCAGTGGTCAGACTATCCGAAATCGCCTACACAGCTGGAATTTGTACGCTCGACGACCTAGAATAATTCCACGTTTAACTGAACGTCACATCGCTGCAAAGCGTAATTGGTGTAGAGCACGAATGGCGACTTCTGCATGTCAATAGCATTGGCGGGTGATGGCCTTTAGTTTAGGCGTTTTTTCTCGTCAAAAGGCATTCGTGTTTCGCCTATTGTTTCAGAAAAAGACTGATTTGGCGTGGTGAAACTGACACGCCTTTCAGTTCGATTTTGATACCAGAAAGGGGGCCGCGGGGACGTTGCGGTAACCGGTTCTCGTCAGATCACCGAAGTTAAGCAACGTCGAGCCCGGTTAGTCCTCGGTTGGGTGACCGTCTGAGCGATCGATTCGGACTCCCGCGTTGTGTCCTTGGGCAAGGCACTTAACACCCATTGTCCACATGGGGGCACGATGACGCCGTGTACTAAGGCGTACTGCACGTCGATGGTGCGCATGTCTTCAATCAATCTAACCCTGCCTGTGCTGCAGTGCTGAGTTACGATGTTGGGGAGCTGGCAGCTGCTCGTAGTTGCTCGGTGGTTCTCTCCCGGTACTCCGGCTTCCTCCACCAGTAAAACTGCCACGGTCATGATTAGCCATTGAGCATAAGTATGTGACCTTAAACACCAATAAATAAATATATAAATAATAAGATACCAGAAAGAAGTGAAACAGCTTGTTGGGCTATTTACGCTGTT
Source organism: Pictodentalium vernedei (assembly GCA_031216915.1). Lineage (NCBI taxonomy): Eukaryota > Metazoa > Mollusca > Scaphopoda > Dentaliida > Dentaliidae > Pictodentalium > Pictodentalium vernedei. The sequence goes on from CM062297.1 coordinate 714,019,630, forward strand.
TATCAAGAAACCACAAACGGGAACATGACACAATTGGCAGGTAAATATTCAGTGTTTTATAAAAATACTTTCGGAATAAATCGAAATACACATATCAAACTGTTGTTTTATATTCCACCTCAAGTTTAGTGGATGACAAAAATGTCGATACTGATTAATATTGCATTTATTTTGTGAAGGGGTATGGCGCACAAACTGATGATGTTCCGGCATTATATATTTGATGTTCGACACCGTTCGGGCTGAAAGGTAAAACTGTTCAGTTTGATCCACAATGATGGTGGAAAAGGTGGGAATAATTATTTTGTAGAACTGCCACGCGTTTGCCACAGTCATCCTCTATCTTTCGCCTCTTCGTATAGCAAATATAAGGTTAACATTTTAACAGATCTGATGAAGCGAAGCAGAGAAACATAAATATTTGTTTTCTGCAATCGTCAGTGGATTGCATTTGGAAGCAATAGGAAATATAGGGTTAACTTTTTCAACAGATCTTTTGAAGCGAAGTTGAGAAACGTAAATATTTTGTTTTCTGCAGTCGCAAGTGGATTGCAATTGGAAGCCAATTTGTGAACAGAATGATTTCGTGACTGGTTGTTTTCGCCGAAATAACTGAAACAGAAAACTGGAAACGTATCCAGCGCGACATAGGTTAACCCTATCAATCGTTTATGCACAAATTTTGTGAAAAGAAAAAATCGCTCACAAACAGGCAACAAAGTAATTAGGAAAATGGAAAGAGGATCAGTAATAATTTAATCCTACAGCCCCAGTGGGATGTATGATTAAAGTATCACTTAACCTCCCTGAAAATGGAAAATAGACGAGTCCATTTCGCTGTCGACTGTCCTGCATAAGACGATACCATCCAGAACTCAGGACTGAAAGTGTTTGAGTTGATGTTGCGGCATATCATTTTGAGCGCTTCATTATGGCATGCAACGAGGAAAGTTTTGTTTTACCGTGTTTCGCTGAAAGAAGCTTCCACGTGAGATGGGGGTATAGGCTCTATCGATAAATAAGTTATCTCCACCTGATTCCTAGAACTCTTTTTCGCCTTGGAGACGAATATAAATTACTGGTCAATGGTCATGTCGTCGCTTTGTTGGGCAATGCACAAGTCGATGTTGATTGTCATGGTGATTATCATGTGCAATGTTTCCTAGGGAAGAATCCTCAGACCCCCCCCCCCCCCACCCACCCACGACACACACTCGGCTCGTGTTGGAGCGTCCAGCTCGTGTTCGTGGAGGAGCGTCCAGCGGTGTTCGCCATTGAAAAAAAAAATTATAATGTCAAATGCTGTGGTAATGTTTACAATTACCTCAAGTTTCAAGCGGTAGTAATTAGTCCAAGAACGACAACTCACTTTCCAATAGACGGTATACAGTACCGTCGCCCAGGACTGGTCAGAATCCAGTCGTGGGCAGAGATATCCACGCATGCGTTTATCAGGTAATAAAAATCATCATCAGCAGAATTTTAATTAATGAAGCACTGGATGTACCCGGTGCTTCATTAATTAAGTTTTTGATGAGTTTTTCTATAATTAGTGTTTGGAATCTACTAATTCTATTGCGTCAGTGGAAATATCGCCCTCTCGTGGAAAGTGACCAGTCCACGGCGGTTGGACTGTACCTAACGTCTGCATCCTGTAATACTGCTCCAATAAAGCTGCAGATTCTGATTGGTGTCTTATTTGATGACCTCAAGTACCTTTCCTTCTATCCGAGCAACTTCTTGATCATATTGTGTGACAAAAACACATGATAACTGTGGGAAAGAAGAAGAAAAAGTGACGGATTGGTGACACTGTGAAGAAAATGGAGACGAGACGAGACTTCGCGTGTTGAAATGTATCGGCAAACCTATTTGACTTGACTGGGAAACTGATAGAGATATTCTTACAAACATTCTAACTAAACATTTCCATGTGAATACTCGAGGAGAGAGGGAATAAGTTAACCCTTAAAACTCGTATTCTGTTTTTTGTGCTAAGAGTTACATATGCAGGTTGAGGGCTGTTTGTTTGTCCACTTTTCGCCTTAATATATACAAGTATTATTTCGTGCATCAGTTATAGATATTCTGATTAAGTTATTAAAGCATGTGGAAATAGGCGGAGTTATCATAAAACTACAGATGTGATGCGTTTTTATTCATATTTATCTAGTAAACAAACATGTCTAATTTAGTATTGGTAAAGTCATTAAAGATTTGGTCAAATCAAGTCTCGTTTGAAAAAAATTATTTTCTTCTATTGATTCAAAAGAAACTGAATGTCGAAAGTAATTTTCAAGATTAACTCGTCTGGAATATTTCAGTTGGTAGCGAATCTACGGTTTTGAATTTGATCAGTCTAATTCTGAAAGGAATTCAACGCCGTTACGACCTGGAACAAGCCTAGTCTTTAAATAGACCATCGCCCATGTTTAAATTAACCCTATACCCAATGTAACGGCCAAAACCGGCCAGCGCTATTAACGAAAATCGCCAATTAATTTTCATTATTTTTTCATTTTTTGTCTCAAAAACATAGGTTGAGCTCGTTCCAACGAGGGGTCATAACCTATGTGTTTGAGACAAAAAATAAAAAAAATTAGTCATTCAAGAATTTTTTTTGAAAATGTCGTCTGCTTTTCATGTTAGATAAAGGGTTAAAAGATCTGGAACTGAAATATTCCAGTTGGTTGAAGCTAAACAATGCCATAATCATTCATTTTCTTTTAATCAACGCAAGAAATATTTCTCAGTAGAGAAGTGATTTGATCGAACCTTTGATGGCATTATCATTATGAGTGAAGACTCACCACAGCTTATGACCCGCTATGAAACCACAACTAAATACACAATTTGAAAATACACCTGCGATAAATAACCTTCGCTAATTTTTTGTAAAAAAAAAATTCCTTTCTTTCAAAACATAGCTTAAGACCCTCCAAGGAACGAGCTCGTTCAAGGCGAGGTCTCAATCTTTATTTGGTGTTAACCAATGTTTTGAGGTGACGTTCGCATACGGCTTTGGGCGAATTGTGTTCGTTTGTTAAATACCGAGCTACCCTTTAAAAAATGTTCTATACTGAAAGTGTCATTTCAGTTGATTTGTTCCCTCCCCAAAACAGAACTGCTCTCCTGAGAAAAAGGGTGTTTGGGGAGTTGTGTACTTATGAAAGCATAGATATTCACAGGGACAGGTCCAACAAAAAATAATTCTACTGGTGAAACTTTTTCCAGCAATTATTATTAGCGATGAAAATCTATTTACCGTGAAATCGTAGTTCGAGTCCACAAAAACAAGCTTCCCTATTTTGCCGATAAAAAATTTCTTTATCCAGCGAGGAACAGATTTTCTGGACTTGAAGTGTATGTTGATTACTTCAACAGTAATTACACATGAAGCTGCTACGAGTGACAAGCTGCAAACAAAATATATACCTGAAATAGAAAAATGGGTGCAATGCTTAGAATCTGAGGCGTGCGTTTGCATCTGTACATCTATTACATTATTATGCTGGTTGATCACTTTTGCCAATAAAATATCTACTCATCAAATGTCATTATTCATGGCCCCTGGTTCATTAAACTCGAAAAACGTGGCCCACTTTCAACTGCGGAACCCCCGTTCCTGCTCTCATCCCAGCTAACTAAATACACATGAAGACACTTTAGACAAGCCAACACATTAGTTCAATATGCTGTAACATCCACCCATTCTCACACTGGAGCAGCCAACCACCTCTTGAGTACACACTTGTCTCAGATGAATTTACAGAAACGTTCATTCTCTACCCACTTCTATCACCTTATTCACTTGCCAACCCTATAAGTCCCCTTTGAACTTGAATGTAAACTTGTGTGGACTGGAAATCACCCAACAATAGCCAACAACCAATAGGGTGATGCACATAACATTAATAATAACCACAATTAAATGTCACTCCATCAATCTTAAAACAAAATTGTCGATCGCCAGAGTGCACAGCCCCTCATCATAACCCATGTTCGGTTCTAGAATAGTAATCCTAACTAGGACATTCGGTTCATTACCTTCTCCCCTACAGACCTTTGGGGAAGTAGGAGGAGAGGGTAATGAACCGTTTACATTCACTCGTGTGAAATATATCAGTTGGTTGGACCAGCGCACCCACGGTTCATAGAGATTCATTTCTTTGAATCAAATCCAGAAATGTAGCTCACAAGCCGTAGATTTGTGATTATATCGTGTAGTTTCACAAATCACGTTAATATCTTGATGTTTTCAAGGGAAATTAAATACTTTTTTGATTGGAATATCTATAACTGGGGAACGAAAGACTATAGGTGAGACTGTCCCAGATGGACCTGTCCATACCACCGCTGCCATTATTCTAAAACGAAAACGAGCATAATTCTAGAAAAAAAGTCTGATCGAAATTATAATCGCGGTGCACAGTTTCCCACGCTAGTGAACATCCATACCAAGTTTCAAAGACATCAACCTGTAAACATCTGAGAACATCTGCGGACAAAATTCACACATTCTATGACGAATAAGAGGGTTAACTCTGGAAAAAAGGTCCAATTGAAACTTAAATCACAGATGCACAGGTTCCCATAGAAGTGAACATTTAACATCCATACCAAGTTTTGAAGGAATCAACCCTTAAACATCTGAGAAAATCTGCGAACAAAATTCACTCATTCTAAGACAAAGAGGGGCATAACTCTGACAAAAAGTCCGATCGAAACTATAATTGCAAGTGCACAGGTTCCTATGGTAATGAACATCCATACCAAGTTTCAAAGGAATCGACCCATGAACTTCTGAAACTTCTGAGCAAATCTCCGGACAAAATCTGAGCATTCTAAGATGAATCGGGCATAACTCTGGCAAAAAAGGGCCAATAGAAACTATCGTCCCAGGTGAACAGGTTCCCGTGGTAGTAAACATCCATACCAAATTTCAAAGGAATCGACCCAGACACGACTGGGAAAATCTCCGAACAAAATTTGCGCATTGTAAGATGAAAAGGGGCATAACTCTGGAAAAAAGGTCCGATCATAACTATAATCGCAGATGCACAGATTCCCATGGTAGTAAACATCCATACTAAGTTTCGAAGGAATCGACACATAAATATCCGAGGAAATCTCCGGCCAAAATTCTAGGCAATTCAGGCGTTCTAAGACGAAAGGAGACATAACTCTATCAATAAAAGTTCGATCGAAACTATAATCGCAGGTGCACAGGATCCGTTACAGAGTTTCAAAGGAATCGACCCATAAACATCTCAGAAAATCTCCGGACAATATTCGCACAGTCTAAGATGAAAAGGGGAATAACTCTGGCAAAAAGGTCCGACCAAAACTATAATCGAAGGTGCACAGGTTCCTATGGTAGTAAACATCCATATCAAGTTTCAAAGGAATCGACCCATAGACAGCGGAGAAAATCTCCGGACAAAATTCTAGGCCTGCTATTTCAATTTAAAAAGGGGCATAATTCTGGAAACAATAATCCGACCGGAACTATAATCGCAGGTTCACAGGTTCCCACGGTATTGAACATGCATACCATATTTCGAGCAGATTGGTCCATGAACGTCTGTGAGAAAATCTCAAGACAAAATTATGTCGACGGACGGACGGACGGACGGACGGACGGACGGACAAGATGATTCCAGTATAACCCCCCGCCCCCACAACTCGTTGCGGGAGGTATAAAATTCTGTGGATCTTTGTATGCAAAAGCACATCACATTACATCAAAGGTTGTCTTCGTGGAAATTTCCACAAAAAGAGGGTAAACAAACAGTTTAAACAGAGTCGAATTCCGAAAAGAATTAGACTGGTGGAGCATGAGTACGACTGTGCGATGTTCAGACCTCATTCCTGCAATGATCTATAAAATTCCCGTGGTATAGGTTTTGAACTACCGATCGTTCAATACTAATAACGTAGAAAGAATTATTCTCTTTATTTCCCTTCGTTTACAGGAACCAATACTATGAAACTTTCACTGTTGTGTTTTCTGGAATTGTACTTTCTAGTTATAAATTTAAATGGGTTGAAATGAACTATTAGCATTTAAAAGATATGGCAATTTGCCAACTGGCTAATTGCCATATCTTTTAAAATGCTAATGATTCATTTTAGTCAGTTATATTAAAAGGTAGAAAATACAATCCTAAAAAATACAATTGTATTTATAGTATTGGCTCAAGGGCGTCAGCAAGTGGGGTTTGGGATGTAGGAATGTGGTGGATCCAATATTTATTCTAGTTGGCACATCTTCGTCCAGATTGGAGTCTTTAATATCGATCATGCACTTTCATGGATTTGAGATGCGGAATTGTGCCACACGATATTAACACACATATTGAGGTCTGACGTATCCGAATCGGGTTGCTGAGTGTCTGGATGGCCAGTTTGGACTACCGGAACCGCGTGCGTTAATTAAACAAGAAATTATGTCGCGACCATGACATGTACATTTGTTTTTCCACAAATAAATTTCCACAAGGTGTTGAGTGTTTTTTTTTAAACTTTCACCCCGACTGACTAATAAGCCAACTGCATCATCGAGGGACGACTAGATGATGTAGTTGGAATATTTTATCTGTCAGGATTTGATCCTCCATAGTCGGGGTAAATCATGGTTATACACCCCAGTCGCCCCTTTACGCGACTTCCCTGTTTATGAATATTCCGTTACTCATTTTGAAAATACGCCTTTCTCGTCGCAGTTTGGCATTTTCGTAGTAACAAAATTAGAATTTGGAACTTAACTCTTCTATCTGAAGGTAATTAAAAACATATTTTTAAACTGAGTCCCATGTCGGATATGTGAACATCCAGCGATCCATTGCTTTAAAACTTTAGCTAACAAATATGTTATAAATATTTCACGGCTTGGGGCCAACTATTCGAAAATAGTGACCTTTGAGGTAGAATAGTCAACGCATCCGAGACGTGTGGACTATCTTCCCCGAGGACAACTATTTATTTATATTTAATGGTGTTTAAGGTCACATATGCTTGCACAATGACCTCAACATTGATATAAAGTCAAAACCAACCAATCGTTTATACACATGTAGCACATTTTAGAAGACTGCTATTACAGGCATTGGTTTTCGGGTCCTAATTTACCAGCAAATCAGAACTTGTTTACCACGTTAAACAAGAAGGACAGCCATTTTGGCATATTCACCGACATGCCATGCAATAATTATTAGATTATATAAAACGAACGTAGTAGCTATATAGATTCTACGGAAGCGTATTTCAGAAATGTTTTTATAAGGAGTTAGAAACTCGTTTTACCGACTTATAAAGTCGTTACAAGGACGCACGCAACTCGTTATAACGACTTAGTAAAATCGTTATAATTCCTTAGAAAGTCGTTATAACGACTTACGTAACTCGTTATAACGACTTAGTAACTCATTACAACGACTTATCAAACTCGTTACAACCACTTACTAAGTCGTTATAAAGACTCAGTAAACTCGATATAACGACTTAGGAAGTCGTTATAACTTCTTCCGTAAATCGTTATAACGACCTAGTAACGCGTTATAACGACTTAACAAACCCGTAATAAAGACTAAGAACGTCGTTATAACGACTTATGTAACTCGTTATCAGTACTTAAATATCTATGGTTGAAAAAGTGGTAATCATTCTTAATTGTGGTGATCTGTTTTCGACACACACACATCAGTCGGTTTAGAAATCATGAATACAATATAACACATTCAAGTCTAATGGAAGAAAAACAAACAAAAATAACATCTGATATTCGATGGTGTTGCATTTCATTCATATTATATTATTATCACTCAGCATTTTGCCTTGAATATATCTTCCTCTTACAGGCGTAGCCATGTTCCCAGTGACCTAGTTACAGCAGATGATCCTCTCACTCGCCAGACCTTGACTTAGTTGCCCAATCACTGCAAGCATCACACAAACAATTTAAATGTGCCCTAAAAACGCAATTGTTCAAAAAAAAGCTTATCCAAACACCATCTTTCGTTAGCGACTCGGGTTTTTTTTGTTGTTGTTTACTTGTTTTGTGCGTGCATCTGAAGCCAGAGAGCACTTTTGTGGATTCATGATTTTAAACTGCATTATTATCATTTCATTTCTACTCGCCCTCCAATAATTCCCAAACAGTAGAACGTTTATCCCTTTACCTAACATGAAAAGCAGACGACACTTGCAAACAAAATTCTTGAATAACTAATTTTTTTCATTTTTTTGTTTCAAAAACATAGGTTATGACCCCTCTTAGGAACGAGCTCGGCGAGCTCGTTCTAAAGAGGGGTCATAACCTATGTTTTTGAGACAAAAAATGAAAAAAATAATGAAAATTAATTGGCGATTTTTGTGAATAGCGCTGCCCGTAACGTTGGATAAAGGGTTAAATATATATATTTATTACACCCCTAACGTCTAATTATAATAGGAATCGGTAAAAAATGAATTGCGTTCTCCTCTCACTTGTGAGATCAAACACCTCGGTGATTAACATTTCGCGTAAACTTGAAATTTACAAATGAATTTTCACAAGCGCAAAACAAAAGTTGTTTTCGCAGCAAACTCGCTCCACTAGTTGGTATAACAAGACGCGGCAAATCATCGGTGGAATGCTAATCAGCTGATTGTGTCAACAGATTTCTTGCGTGGTATGGGCGTCGGTTTGGATCGTTTCAGTTGAAGCTTGAAATGAAAGGGGTATTATAAAAAGAAAATCTAATGTTTTCTTGTGAATACCGGGATAAATCTCATTCGTGAGTGAGAGAATTTGGATTTCACTCGCAGCAAGCTGCTCGTGAAAATACGAATTCTCTCACTCACTCATGAGATAAATCCTGGTATTCACAAAAACATTAGATATCCTCTCTCTATATATATCTAGTGATTTAGTTCAGGGGCTTTGAAATCGAAAGTCAATATTTCCGGTCGAAGATAAAGATAACTACCAATTTCATAAATAAAAGGGTTGCTCAATGAATTTGGTGGCCAGACCAATCAATAGTTTCAATGTGCATTCCAAGGGTTGCAGGTCGGAAAATATTAATTCGCTTCCCTCAGATAACAAATCTGGATTATTCTCATTGGTATAATTGAACTGACGTTCAAGATGCCTTCCGGATAGAGGACTAAGACGTGTTATCTTATATATCTACTCTGGTCCTGGTTAGTTTTTGTCCCAATTTCATCACGAAAATGGGCGCACAATGAATTTATCGGGTAGACCAATCAATATTTTCAGCTGCAGTCAAACGGCTGCACGTTGAAAATAATATAAGTAATTTTGTAATCCAGATTCGCAGCAAATAGGGAATCTGCATTACTCATATTGACATCATTGGACTGACACTGAAGATACCACCAGGGCAAAGGATTACCTCTTAACCCTTTACCCAACGTAGCGGCCACAACCGGCCAGCGCTATTCACAAAAAATCACCATTCAATTTTCATTATTTTTTTTCATTTTTTGTCTCAAAACCATAGCTTATGACCCCTCATTGGAACGAGCTCGTTCAGCTTGTTCCAATGAGGGGTCATAAGCTATGGTTTTGACACAAAAAGTCAAAAACATTAATTATTCGAGAATTTTATTTGCAAGTGTCGTCTGCTTTTCGTGTTAGGTAAAGGGTTAACCCACTGAGTATTTTCAATATATTTTTCTGTAAAGCAACCGAGACTAGATTTGATGAAAATTCATCAAAATTCAACTCAAGGAATCATTGGTGAACAAATCCATTCTATTTACAGGGGGAAATTTGATTAAATGTGCCCAAATTGAACTTAGAAATCAAGTCCTGGGCAAGAATATCCACCAGCAGCATGCAAGGAGTTAAGATGTACTTATCGATTCAATTAATACTTACTTAGCAAAGGCATGGCGTCCGACGATGGGGGTAAACTTGTTGCAATAACCATCAAAAACACCACAAGCGACAGCATCATTGTCACCTGCAGGGATACCTTCTCTCCATAACTCACTGGCAACAGAAATCCAAGAAGTGGTAAAAACGATATCAGCAAACACGGGAACACTAAAGTAAACATGTAATTCAGATAACGTCTTTTAATATGAAGATAATATCTCATGTCTATGAATGGTTTTATGCAGCAGTTGTAAAAGGTAACAGTTCTTTTCGACCTAAACATAGTCACTTCCCACTCCGCATTTTCTTGGTAGTTACTCATGTCCGCAAATCCAGCATTCCCAGCCGACGTCAGGTCGATATCTCCGCCATTATGTATCCACGAAATGAATACAAATTCGCATACTTGAGAGTCCATTGGAAACTTGCGAACATTCAGCCTGCAGTAGCTGGTTATAACCGTTGGCCATTTATACGTGACTTGACCATCATGGAGGATCTTTGCTCTGTAATCGTCCATGCCTGGTAGCGCTTCGTCGCTTGTACTGCAAAGCACAATGAGAATATTCATACGCATGGTGATTTATAAATATTTCCACTATTGATCACTAAATTTATAGAAGTTTAATTCAGAGGACGATTGGCTAAAAATGTTACCGGTGTAACAGGAATGGAAGTCCGTAGGAAAATTAGTCCCTCTGGACTATTATTCCGCGGAATTATAGTCCTAGGTCTAACATTTCTAGGAATAGTAGTCCGCCGGACTACTATTCCCAGAAATGTTAGACCTAGGACTATAGTTCCGCGGAATAATAGTCCAGAGGGACTAACGTTCCTACGGACTTCCATTCCTTTTGCACCGGGTTCTCCACTTGGTCCTCATTCCGGAGAACGTCTGTGGCCGCCAGAGACACCAACACGCACATGAAGAACAGTATTATTCACCCTCCACAATCATTTCAGTTCCTATTCCGGCACTTGAAATAGCCCTGGCCGTGAAAAGTATTATTAGTTAAGCTGTGTCTAGGAGCTAGAGACCATGAAGGCCATGGGGTGGTCTAGGAGATACAATCTATAGACAATTGTGCAGTACTGAAAACCGCAACAATATTGGTAAATAGCCAGCAACGAGATAGTGGGCTAGAGATAGAAGGAAGAAGCATTAGTAGTTGAAAAGTATGGTTATGCTCGGGTGATTGAACCATCATTAGTGGTCCCTGCATAGATAATGCATGTTATGAAGTATTCGTAACAAGATTAGGTAGTACAGTCAAGAACATTGGGAGGTACCCCAACCACCCACACAATCGCACGATGGCCATTGTATGGCATGCGAAAAGTCTTTAGGTGACTGAAAAGGAAATCCCGAAACTAAAATATATCAAAACGTAGACAGTCCATACTCTGTAACTGCAGATCACTGCACATGAATGGACCAGTATCATCATGATCAGAGGGATAAACAAGAAAAATATTATGGCAGACAAAAGTCACAACGTAACTGGATCTGCTCCGAACTACATAGAAAATGGTTCTAAATAGGCAGAACGGGAGCAGGAAAAGGTAGAAAATAGGATTCTGGGATAGCTTCGTCTCCGTAAAGCACTTACATTCAATGGAACACCTACTAACACATGACTAAGTCCAAACCCCAAGCAATGTTACCTCACCTCGCTAAACTCGATACATCAGAAACGCCACTGCTGAAGAATGTTCAATCGGCAAGATTCTTGCAGGTTGTTCATCGTGTAGTTTGGGTTCTTCTATTTACAAATGAGCACCTATTAAATTGTTCTGACTGAATTACCCGAGAAAAATACTTCTTGAATCAATGCGAAATCGAAGAAATTGAAATAATTACAGTTCGTGCATGGAGACATCGTAATGGCGTACTATTTGTAAATAAACAAAAAGCACATGTCATTTCTTTCATAGCTGGCATGCAGTTGGTCGAGACATTGTATGCTTAATTTAAATTCGAACTTTTTGTTGAAAAAAAGACATGTGGTGGTTGTTTGGAATGGAGGTGATGTTCGTCGTGGAGTATTAATGAATGAGATATGGAAAACAAGTATTGCATGCTATAATTCTTCGCTCACTACATGTGTTTGAGTCAAATGTTCGGTGCGTCTAAATACGACAGAGAACATCATGTAATCTTTGGTGACCCACAACAGAAGGGGTCGCTGCCATCAATAAAATAATTTAATTCTCAATACTCAAGCTGTCGGTCAATGGCCTTCGTCAGGATAACAGGATTTCGCTGCTACATCTTCACCGAAACGTTAAACTACATTTGTAGTTTAACGTTTCTGTGAAGATGTAGCAGAGAAATCTCCAGTTATCCTGACGAACAGCATAGAACAACACAGAAAGGCATTATGCATAGAACTAACAAGATCCGCATAGAACAACATAGATACCGCAAGTAACTACATAGAACTACATAGAACTACATAAATGCCACATAGAACTTATAGGTTGTAGGGCAAAACCTACTATAGACCAAGACTCTCAGAACAAAAACCCTTATGGTCAAAATGAAAGCTGAAAGATGGACAAAATCCTCAGTCCATTTTTTTATTATTTCATTGAAGTCTACTTTTTCAATTAATTTTATATATTTCTCTGATTCATTCATTTGTTTATTTATCTCTATTACCGTTTTATTTCAATACAATATTAATTTATTTTGAGATTGTGTATGGAGTGTGTGTGTGTTTTGGGAGGGGGTGTGAAAATACAGAATCTACAATGTAATTTTCCCGCATTTCATTTTTCTAAATATGGGAATTTAAAGTGCCGCCTCAGTGCCATAGGGGAAAATGTTAAATACTGAGAAAACTTACTGTTTGTAGTTGTGATCACAGTACCAGTAGTGTGAGTTTGTGGCCATACGCACTCCATCCAGCTGCCCACCTAGAACACCTCAACACCACTCCCCACCCTCCGATACACAACCATATTACTCTATTGGGGAAGTACACAAGACAGAAGGTGGGGATTGCTTCATTCACCCAAGAAGAGAAATATGTTGATGATTAAGGATAGTATATGTTTATCCAATTCATCTTACTTGCTCTACTTAAAATTTAGGAATGAGTCTGTAACAAGTTCGCTTATAGTATACATGTACAAGCAAGTTGTATGTACAGATCACATTGTCGCAATATCCCGATAAATTCTGTCTTTTGAGTGGTCAGAATGCCTTGGACAAATAGCCATGACAAAGGATGCATCCAAGGTATATGAGAGCGTGCAACATCCAGGGTATAAGCGCACGCGAAACATCGGGGCTATGTGGTTTAAACGAAAGCTTTCCGCGTTTGCTCGCCTCGACATAGAAATCGAACCAAAAAACCTGAAAATAGTCACAAATATCATCAGACTTCCGACAATTCAATCATAAAAATAAAATAAGAGCCAATAATTCGTCCCCCGAGTACCAATGTGTTCTATGACCCAGTATTCTCACATTGGAACTCAGGGGACGAGATGTCAACAAAATACTGTTTACTCGTTTTCTTAACGACCCAAGGGATGTAACTCTATCTGTTGTCTTCTGCGATTATAAAAACAAAATAACTATCACGAATTTGATCCAAGTGATTGTGGAGCTGAGAAATGTGTCCACAAATTTATTGCCACTATGTTTGTATTGTGTTTCAAACGGGCAAAACCGTTATCTCCATCAACATGTATGGTAAATGGAGATTTAATACCTGGATGCCTCATTTAACAAGAAGGGGTTAATCATGAAACAATTGATATTGAGGAACATGTATGATGAATATAAGTGCCAATGGAAGAGAAGGAGCACAGCATCTGACCTGAACACTTAGTTAAACTTGAAATTCTGAGCTAAACAGGAAACTAAACGCAACTGAAAATGTCAAGAAAAATGTTTAAAATGCAGGGTATGAGGGGTTAATCATGGAACAATGATACTGAGGAACATGTATAATGAATATAAGTGCCATGGGAAGAGAGGGAGCACAGCAGCAGACCTAAACACTAAGTTAAACATGAAATTCCGAGCTAAAAAGAAAACTAAACGCAACTAAAATGTCAAGAAAAATGTTTAAAATTCAGGGTATGAGAGGTTCATCATAGAACAATGATACTGAGGAACATGTATGATGAATATAAGAGCCATGGGAAGAGAAGGAGCACAGCAGATGACCAAAACACTAAGTTAAACATGAAATTCCGAGCTAAACAGAAAACTAAACGCAACTAAAAATGTCAAGAAAAATGTTTAAAATATAGGGTATGAGGGGTTAAATCATGGTAAAATGGTAATAACCATCATATAGCAGCATTATAAAAGCCATGATATGGAAATAGGGTGAGCAAGTGACCTAAACAGAAGCTTGAACATTATTGGACACGTACGTTGACGCCGACGCCGACGCTGACGCCGACCGATCGAGCCATGCCATAAGCTCACACAACTAAAGTCGGTGAGCTAAAAACCGACATCCAGGTAGTAAATCTCCATACACCATACATGTTGGCGGAGATAACTTATAATAACCTCGCCTCTTTATTCAATGGAACGCTGTCTAAAAGAGAGCTTTCTAATGGATAATAATAAGATTAGAATTTGGTCTTGATAAACCTGTTAAGTGGGACATTTTATGATGCTATAGACTCATATTAAGTTCCAAGAAATTGTAGCAGTCTTTATGTCAGACAAGTTGATTTCAAACATGCAGCTTGAGTCAATGACCAGGAAACTTACTTGCAGACTTGTCTGAATGTAACCATGGTTGTTTTGAGATGTCTATATAAAATTATACTTCAAGATGAGAAATTTCAGTGGTCATTATGCTGAGTACAAGCTGCATGGAGAGTGAATTTCCACAAGAACGCACGTGGAATGAAGTTTCCACAAAGATAAAAACTTCTTGCCCCTGAAAAAGCATAAGAATGAGAAGCAAAGTTTCAGATAATGGACCTTCAGGTTGAATTTAGTGGTAATCCACTCTCCGTGTACTGCGTGTGGAAAATTTTGGTGCATGGTTTTAATTTTTCACAACTTTTACAGAAAAAATCCTGGTTGACATTCTAAATATTAAACTAGAGTAAATAAACGTACAATGCCAAGGAAAGTGAGTTGCAGGTTTACTGGAATAAGACTTCAACACATTTTTCGTTTGTTAATAATTTGAACCATTGATTTCATTTTTTCCATTTTTGGAAAATTTTGGTTAGGCCCCACAAAGTAGATCTTCTGTTTCTCAGTCCATTTTTGCAAAATTGCATTTTGGCGAGCGGTTTTTTATTTTATTTTTTATTTTATTTTAAATTAATTGTAATTATTTCTTTGTCATCAAAAGTTCATGTTCTTGGTTTGTTTTATGTTTTAGGCCTCATAATCTACAGAATAGCATGGATGGTGGTGTATTTCGTCCCTTGAATGCAACAAGGCTTTGCAATAGCATTGCAAAGTCTTGTTGCCCTCAAGAGACAAATTTATCAATTTTATTAACTTGGGTAAATAACAGATATCAACCATTTAATTTTTTTATTTTTTCAAGTTTTCATTGGTTATAAAAAGAAAGCATGCGGCAGCCAAAATGGGCATGCGGGAGGCCTGAGAAACAGATTTTTAACTTGTTTAGGCCTTACCACAATGAAAATCATCTAAAAGAATTAGGAGGGTTTTTTTGCCAAAGTATTAGGCCGCAGACACATAGCAGGAAAGTTTATTTGAACTGTCCTTGGTACTGTCAAGCTATTTTATAATGATGACCTAACTTGGTGTCTTTTGATATTGCCAAGAAATACTTTGATGCTATACACTGCTGGAAATATAAAAGGGCTGTCTTAGCCTTTTCCAACTAGCATTGCAGGATAGCGTATAAGGTACCAATACTATAAAACTTTTACAATTGTATATTCTTGAATTGTATTTTTAACACGTGGATAAAAAAATAGCTGAAGTGAATCATTAGTATTTTAAAAGGCGTGGCAATTTACCTCCTTGTAAATTGCCACGCTTTTTAAAAATACTAATAATTCTCTTCCGCCATTTATAGTCGTGGATAGAAAATACAATTCTAGAAAATACAATTATAAAAAGTTGCACAGTACTGGCTCCAGATCAGTGATTAAAACTAGTCAAATGAACTCTAGTATTCTGCACTGAGAATTTTAAATATACTCGCCCAAAAAAGAAAGTGTGCATTGCAGAAATTGATCAAACTCCAAAAAAATAATTTCGTAGGTGTAAAGAGTGTTAACCTGTTCATGAATAAGTTAAATTGAACACAAAAACAGCTTTCCCCGTTAAAATTGCATTAACGTTAAATGACGTGCTGCACGTTTGTGAAAAGGCATGTTTTGCACGTGGAGAGTATGAAAATTCATGCAGCAGTGTGAATCCTTGGGTATTTAAACACTAAAGTAAGGCCTTCCTATCGTTCACATTCAAACTTGCGCTGCTGTTAAAACGACTCCACATTAGCATGCCAAGATTGACAATGAATCAACGTCTCCTTGCCCTGGATATGATCAGAGCTGGCAAAACACACAGAGGTTGCCCAGAATTTGGACTGCTACCGTAACACTGTAGACAGGCTAGTCCATCGACATGCACCACATGATGATGTTCGAGACCGAACCCGCTCCGGTAGACCCTGAGCTACCACCCCCGCACAAGATCGGTATATCCGTGTAGTCCATCTCCGGAACCAGCAACAAACGGCAACGACGACAGCCAGGAACATCCCTAACCTGAGACGGATACATCCTCAAACAGTAATCAACTGGCTGAGAGAATACGGCTTACGTCCTCGAAGACCTGCAATTCGTCCGATTTTTACGTTACGTCATCGTCGTGCTCGACTGCAGTGGTGTAGACAACATCTCAGGCATCCCTTACACTGGTAGCGACGTGTTTTATTCACAGATGAATGTCGTTTCCATCTTTCATCATCAGATGGCCGCCAGAGAGTGTACAGACGTCGAAACGAACGCAACGCAGATCCATGTGTCGTGGAGCGAATCCGTTATGGGGGAGGGTCTCTCATGGTGTGGGGTGGCATCACTGCCCGTAACAGAACTGAGCTGGTCATTATTGATGGCAATCTCAATGCAGCCAGATAACGTGATGAAGTGCTTACACCTGTTGTTGTTCCATTTCTGCAACGTCACGGCCCCGGTGTCATTCTACAGCAGGCCAACGCCCGACCCCACGCAGCTCGAGTTGTTCAACAGTATCTGCAGCAACAACAAGTGGATGTACTTCCCTGGACCGCAAATTCGCCCGATATCTCACCCATTAAGCACGTATGGGACGAAATGAAACGTCAGCTACGCCGGCTTCCCCATGCACCGCCAACGCTTGTGGAACTCCAAAGACAGCTTATCAGAATATGGAACAACATCCCACAACACTTCCATGCTAACTTGTTCGCTTACATGAGGCGTAGATGCACAGCAGTAGTCGATGCTGACGAAGGTCATACCAGATATTGAGTGTGTGACTTTTGTGTTTGACCCTTAGTGTCTTTGACTCTCCATGGCACCAAGAGTATTCGTCGTAGCGTAATGAAATTTCTCGCGTTGATCACAAATTGATTCCTCTGTGATTGAATAAAATTTCCATGAATGAAAATGATATATATCTTTTTTTAGTGTTATTTTTTAGCATGCACACTTTCTTTTTTGGGAGAGTATATATCAGAACTGCTGTAACCTTTCCCTTGTCCATTGTCACTTAAATTATGTTTTCTTACAGGCCACTCTTCTGTCAAGATCTGGAAATGTCAACATACTAAAAACTTAACAAATATGTTAGATACCCTGCGACCTATTCCCCCAGGACCTGTACATTCTCTTCATATTTAAAAAGCGTCAACAGGCACTGGATGCAGGTGTATATGGCTGTTGTCACTCTAAATCTTCTTTTGTAAAATTCCCACATAAAGTAGATATATGCATAGGCTTACTTGTGATATGATACTGATTCAGTACTGTCACAAATTTGTGTCTGTTTTTTTGTTAGGTTTTTTTTGTTATTGCTGTTGCTTTTTTTTCTTGCTTTTTTTGTTTTGGTTTTATTTGTTTTCTTTTCTGTTTTGGTCAAATTTAGCTATTCTGGTATTTCAAGTGTGTCAAGTCTTAATTATCACTGGACGCCCCCATGTAGCGAAATTTACCATCCAGAAAAAGTCTCAAATTTAAGGTAGTAGCTTTAGAAATGCAACTTTAGATGAATAACTTGTGCCGATTTCAATTTATCGTCGCTGGAAGTACCGTAACTCTAATTTTAGTTAAAACATTCCAGAAATCCATGTATCGGGCGTAGGTGGGGGGTGAGGAGACGACATGCGTTTATCAAGTAATAAAAATCATCATCAGCAAAATTTTAATGAATGAAGCGCCGGGTAATATCCGGTGCTTCATTAATTAAATAATTTTTGATGATTATTCCTATAATTAGTGATTGAATCTAAGATTATTGCGTCCTTGGAAATACTGCTCACTCGTGGAAAGTGATCAATCCACGGCGGCCGTAGTGTAACACCACACGCGACACCAAAACAATGACGCCGCAGCATGCATAATCACTCGCGTTACCATGATAACCCATGTAATACCCAGCATCAGATATGTCGAAATCCATCTATTGTCACTTTTCTATGAATAAACTAAGAGTCGATATTCCTTTACACCCAATTTCAGCATGTTTTTTACATTCAACGAGAACCTGCAGAAAATACTCCACAGTTTACAGCTTTTGTTAGTACATTAAGTGTTATGCCCCTTGATGTGTTTTGATCTGTTTTGTCGACTTTGATGACGATGGTTTTCACACTTTACAATAAATGTTGATAAAAGACACTGTGGAGGTCTCCATTCTCAGGGGTGCCGAAACTAATTTGGGCGGCGCGGGAAAGAAATGGGTGTTGAACTTGGAACTTCAGAAGGATCGTCCCCTCCCCCCACATAAAAAATAAACATAAAAATAAATAAATTAATTAAAAAATAAATAAATTAATAAATTAATAAATTAATCAATTAATTAATTAATTAATTAATTAATTAATTAATTTCTATCCTCGAATCGAATTTCAGGGGTACGATGTCGACATTGACATCGAATCCGAATCCGCGAATCCGAATCGTAAACCGCGCGAAACAGTTACCGTGCATATCATTGCAGTTTGCGCGTGCTGCAGAAAGCATGATTTCCCGAGTGTAGAGGTCACAGATTAGATTGCTGCAACAGTACTAAAAAGTGGAGTACGGGATTCCCACGCTCCGCTTTATGACTGATGGTGTCGTCTGAACCTAGTGAGCGACATTGTAGCCTGTGCTGACCATCAGCGACATTATGGTCGCGTGCGGTGTGAGACCACTTCAAAACAGAGGAATTGGAATTCACAACGTTGCAGTAATCCGTCTATTTTCTTCATTCTTGTTGATCTTTCCTTCGTTTTTTCTTTTTTCTTTCTTTTTCTTCCTACTATCTTTCCCAGGGAAAGGCAGGAAGACAGTCGCTCTCTCTGTACCTTCCTCTGTCAGTTTATATTAGTTTCATCCAGTTTGGAAATAATTTACCAGCCTCTCCTCTGTGAAACAACTCCGAAATCAACAGTACACGCGCATGATGGACCCGAATGGGCCAAAATTAACATCAAACAGAGACCAATGTAGACAAAATTGACATCAAACAGAGACCATCAGAAAAAGAGCTTTCAAGTTTTCGACCTTTAGAAATCCACGAGGTAACCAAATTAATAAAAGAATCCTCAAATGCCTCATGGCAACTCGACCCAATGCCAACATCTATTGTCAAATCATGTGTAGACTCTTTGGCTCCTGTAACCACAAAAATGATCAACATGTCTCTGCTAGAAGGATATGTGCCTGATACGTGGAAAATAGCAATTGATAATCCTCTTCTGAAGAAACAAGGTGCGAAACTTGTGTTTAAAAACTTCCGACCAGTGAGTAACTTACCGTTCGTCTTTAAGCTGTGTGAAAAAGCCGCAATTGACCAGCTAATGTTACATAGTGATATGCATGCTCCATTACTGGCCAGCACGTCTGGATTCAGAAAATTTCACTCGACTGAAACGGCATTGCTCAAGGTTCAGAATGACATCCTCCTTAATATGGAGTCTGGAAGGGTAACATTGCTAGTTTTTTTTAGACCTTAGTGCTGCTTTTGACACTGTTTGTCATAAAACTCTGCTAGAGACAATGAATTCTGATTTTTGACTTAATGATGTTGCTGCTAGCTGGCTATCATCATACCTCAAGAATAGACAGCAGCGTGTATCAATAAACGGTAAACAATAAACGGTAATCTGTCAAAAGACTTCCATCTTGAATGTGGAGTCCCACAGGGCAGTTGCCTTGGTCCTGTTCTGTTTCTAGTCTATATTTCAAAAATGTTCACCATCATTGAATCTCATCTGCCTGGCGTCCATGGTTAGGCTGATGACACACGGGTCTATTTCTCTTTTCGACCATCAATCAAGGATCAAACTAAAGCTCAAGAAACTATTGAATCCTGTATTTCGGACATGCGCACATGGATGGTTTCAAACAAATTAATGATAGATGATGATAAGACTGAATTCCTAATAATTGGTTCACGATAACAACTCACTAAAGTTGCCATCTATTCGGTGAAGGTAGGAGATTCCGCCATCAGTGCAAGTAACAGTGTACGTAATATTGGTGCCTTCTTCGACTCTACCATGTCTATGGACAGGCATGTTACAGATATGTGTAATAAGGCTTTCAGAGGTCTTTACTAAGTTAAACAGATAAGACAGTTCCTCACCAAAGACTCAACAAAAACCCTAGTTCATGCCTTTGTAACTTCACATTTGGATTATTGTAATGCCTTACTGTTCAACCTTCCACAATATCAGTACTCTCGCCCGCAGATGGTACTAAATGCATCAGCCCGAGTGGTATGTAGGGTATCACTATCTCAACACATCACTCCTGTTCTCAGGGATATGCACTGGCTGCCAGTCAAGTACAGAATAACTTCCAAAACTTTATTATTAGTTTTTAAGACACAAAACAATATGTCACCAGTCTACTTAGAAGAACTCCTTAATACCAAGAATGTGTGTCAATACAACCTGAGGTCCGATGGTGAAATGCTACTACATGTTCGAAAACGTAGGTGTAAGACATTTGTAGATAGGTCATTCTCATTTGCTGGCCCCCACTTGTGGGATAATTTACCAGAACACCTAAAAGACTGTCAAATGTCAGCCTTTTCAAGAAAGATCTCAAAACATACTTGTTTCAAAAAGCATATAAGTGATGTTCTGGACTGTAAGATACTCTATATATTCCATTTGTATATTTGCACGAGCTCAGTAACATGTACAGCGCCTTAGAATATGGGTCTATATTTTCTGAACTATAATTCTGGCGCTATATAAATGTGTATATTATTATTATTATTATTATTAACACCACGTTTATATCCCTAAATATATATTTGTGATCACAAAAATAATCTCTGGGAGATTCATGGGGAGCTTTGATCTGGATGTGTCACCCATCAGTAGTTCGAGCACAATTTGGAAATCCCCATGAGTCTTTGAAACCTCGAATTACCTCTTTCAGGTCATCTTCCTTCGGGAATACAACATACTTCTCCATAAATTTATGTTTAAAAAGGGCATTGCGCACACTGTGAACACAATCATATAATGCAGGTGGAGCAAGGCCAAATAAATTGCTTGTTGTCCTTATTCTGCACTAGATGTTAGCCAATAAGCTACTGTGACAATAACTGTCTTCTTCTTATCTAAAGATTTCGAAGTCTTTGTATTGCGAAATTCAGTTGAACAATGATGGAAGGATCAGCGAGCAAATCAGTTTATACACATATTGGTTTTTATAGTCCATGTGAACGCGTTGCAAATATACTCTTACATACGTGTGTAAATTTGCACATATGCAGAAATACACAGGTGTGGATGGGGTCTTATAAGACAGACAAGCATGCCGATATACCGATTGATACGAAAAGAAGGGGTGCCTATTCTTTCATTTCTGCGAAGTGTTCCGCCGCTAAAAGGCATGTATTTTCTATCGTACCTTCGGGAAAATATTCGAATTAGTAATCCAATTCGATAGCGACCTCGAATTAGGCCATTGTTAACGAGACCGAAACGAATCTTCAAAGGATCGGATGGCTCAATAACAAAGTCAAAAGTTACTCTGCCGAAGACTGCTGACAGTATAACACAGAAACTCGAAATTTAGATGCTTCTTGCATGGTGACAGCCCGTTTTGAGCTGACGTGACAACTGTTATTTATTCCCAGTTCCTTATTCGGTATTCGTTATCAACCGATTTTATCGGTTGATAACGGATGTCAAATAAGGAACTTGGAATAAGTAGCGATTGTCACGCCCCCCCCCCCCCCCTCCCCACCCCGTTTTGAGCTGTCGGGCAAAATGTTATGGCCGTATAAACCACAAAATGATGAGGACTTGAGTCCAGGTCCTCGTAACCAATAATTTTTCTACAGTCATGGCCAGCCTTTACCTTCAAATCAGTGGAAAATGGTCTGGTTATCTCCCCTAAAATGTCGTTTTGGGGATTGAAAACTAGCATTACGGAGATGGGAAAGTTTTACAATTCCTAAGATTAAATAAAATGCTCAAAAGTTACATTATGGAAGGGCAATGCATCTCAAAGTTGAATATATTTCCTTTATAGTGGTTGTTGAATCTGCCAGTTTACCATCTGAGTTTCGTTCCTCCGTCACCTATAAAATATATTGGTTTCTCCAGTGCGATCATGCTAAAAAAAATTTAAAAACAGTGTTTCCATTGACTTTTGGTCATCTATGTACGCTTTTTGGTTTGACTGATGACTGGAAAGCGCATCAATTTGAAAATTATTATCTTGTGTCTACTGTCTGGTGGAAATATCTATCAGACCCAAGCCTTGACTTTTGTTCCTTTGATGTCCAAAATTCTGTATAATCTGATTACTTTTTTCACACCTTAGCCGATTATTCGCTGATGGGGTCTGATAGTCGACAGGGGGAGATAACTGTCCACTTGAACGAGGCACTTGAAGTGGAAAGCTGGGTGTGGTTGGTGTGCAATCAAATATCCCGAAACAGTTACACACATACACGTACGCACTCCCCCTCGCATTAACTCTCAACATACACATGCAAGTAACCACACACCCCCTCGCAAACAACCTCGCCCTAACATGCACCAATACACACCCAAGGACACACAGGCGCATCTTCACATGCAGACACGCACATTCCAAGGCTCATGTGCGTAGTTCTCCATTAAATTTTTAATTACCTGTCAAACAGCGAAATATCAGGTATCCAGATACGATTCCGAGGAAGATATAGAACGTCAGTTGCAAACTCTGTTTCATTCCAGGTCAGTCTACAGTCTTCCCATTGCTGAAAATATAAAGCAAAATAAGGACGCAAACTTAACCCTTTGAGGCTTTAATTATCCTGACGTTCAAACGTCACTGGGAATTCAGTTTTGTCAACGTTTTTCAAAATACGACGTCAAACGTCGGAAAGTACCAATAACAAGATATTTTTCAAATTAGTGATTATCTGGTTGAGGGCTAGATTATCTTTGGTAGTCTGAATTCGTTATTCAAAACTTGTTTTATTACAAATTATTGGAGAGTGCCCACAGGCACTCTCCAATAATTTGTAATAAAACAAATTTATATAAACAAAATATTATTTGTGTTTGGCTGAATATGAAATATAAGCAAGGGGAGTGTTGGCTTTTGGTCTTGACAGCAGGATTATATTAGTATTTTAAGCCGCGATAACATTTGGCTCAGCGGTTATCACTGAGCACTATTCGGGGGAAAATAGGAACTTGAGGTTAAAACTTTAAAAAATCGAAAAATAATAACAAAACAAATGACCACAAGTATCAACGTGCTGTTTGCTTTCGTACGTAATAACACGTACAAAAGTAGAAAGGGTTTTAACCCTTTACCTAACCTGAAAAGCAGACGACACTTGCAAAAAAAATTCTTGAATAACTAATATTTTTCATTTTTTGTCTCAAAAACATAGGTTATGACCTCTCGTTGGAACGAGGTCGATGAGCTCGTTCCAACGAGGGGTCATAACCTATGTTTTTGAGACAAAAAATGAAAAAATATTGAAAATTAATTGACGATTTTTGAGAATAGCGCTGGCCGGTTTTGGCCGTTACGTTGGGTAAAGGGTTAACTGATCTGAAGAGGTAGTTCATCATTTACAGTGTATTTTCCAGTTTTAAGATTTTTTCTATTTTTTTTTTTTTTTTTTTTTGTTTACTTATTTATTTATTTTTCGTCTTTTTTTTATTTATTTGCGGTTTTCATGAGTTGTAAAATTAATACGGATAAAAAATTTCACCTTTAACCCTTTGTCTCATACTAGGTTAGTAGCAATAGCAACATTTATCTATTTATTCACTTGGGTTTAACGACACTTTCGATAGCCAGGATCATCTCGTGACGGACAGTTTTACGGGTGGGAAAAGCCAGAGTACCTGAGAGAACCACCTAGCAGCGGCGAGCAACTGTCA
This sequence comes from Pictodentalium vernedei, assembly GCA_031216915.1. Taxonomy (NCBI): domain Eukaryota; kingdom Metazoa; phylum Mollusca; class Scaphopoda; order Dentaliida; family Dentaliidae; genus Pictodentalium; species Pictodentalium vernedei. Next base: position 714,044,092 of record CM062297.1, read on the forward strand.
GACTCCCCAACGTACTAAGTCCACACAAAAATGGTTAGCATTGGTTGAAGACAAGTGCACCATCGACGTGCAGTAATCTTTAATACACAGTGCCACCGTGCCCCGACGTTTACGACAGCAGCAGCGTCCATTCCAAAATATATTGAGACGTTCAAAACTGTCTTAGCAAAAGCGATCTCTTTCATGACCAGATCGTGATACGATTGCGACACAATTGCGCCAAAGCATTAAGAATTCATAAATGAGACACCTCCCCCACCACCCCACCCCACCCCCATCCCACCACTGAAACGAGCTCGTTCACATATTGCGAAATCAAGTTTGAATAAAGCTGAAAGTGTCAATGACACTGTAGCTTAACTTGACCGCGCGTTGTGTTTGATGAAAGGGATAATGTTCAATGTTTATGAAAGGATTATGAAATACGACAAGAATTGTGATAATTGAGAATATGTTAATTTCTGTTCCCTCTATGTGATGTTTTCAATAAAAATAATTTGAGGTGTAGATTGTACTAAAGACTTCAGGGGTAGGTTAATGTGGCACTCACAAAGTCCCCAAGTTACAAATTATTTCAAAACGAAGCATCCTATCAGGTTACAATGAAATCCCTTCATAAATACGGCATGTAGACTGTGCTAAAGCTTTTCGGACATCAGGCGTGTGTAGCCATCACGGTTGATAGATCGCAACCAAAAGGGGACGTCCTCGTCTAGATATTATACAGAGTTATCCTACCAGGATACAATGAAATCCCTTCATAAATACGACCTATAGTCTATGCTAAAGGTTTTGGGGTTCGGGGCTCCGGCAGCCGTCAAGGCTGAATGATCGCTACCAAACGGGGACGTTCCCATCTAGACATTATCTGCAATCATCCTACCAAGTTACTATGAAATCCGTTCATAAATACGACCTGTAGACTGTGCTAAAGGTTTTCGGACTTCGGGTCTCTGTAGCCGTCACCGTTGACCAATCGCAACCAAAAGGGAATGTTCTCATATAGACATTATATGGAGTCATCCTACCAAGTTACAATGAAATCCCTTCATAAATGCGACCAGTAGTCTATGCTAAAGGTTTTCGAGTTTTGGGTTCGGACAGCCATCACGGTTGAATAATTGCTACCAAAAGGGAACATTCTCATCGAGACATTGTATGGAATCATCCTACCAAGTTACTATAAAATCCCTTCATCAATACGACCTGTAGACTGTGCTAAAGGTTTTCGGACTTCGGGTCCCTGTAGCCGTCACCGTTGACCAATCGCGACCAAAAGGGAATGTTCTCACCAAGACATTATATGGAGTCATCCTACCAAGTTACAATGAAATCCCTTTATAAATACGACCAGTAGTCTATGCTAAAGGTTTTCGGGTTTTGGGTTCTGGCGGCCATCACGGTTGAATGATCGCTACCAAAAGGGGACAATCTCATCTAGACATTATCTGGAATCATCCTACCAAGTTACTATGAAATCCATTCATAAATACGACCTGTAGACTATGCTGAAGGTTTTCGGGTTTTTGGGCTCGAGCAGCCGTCACGGTTGACAGATCGCGGCCAAATGGGGAAGTTCTCATCTAGACGTCATACGGAGTCATCTTACCAAGTTACTATGAAATCCGTCCATACTAAATATGACCTGTAGACTGTGCTAAAAGTTTTTGGGTTTCGGGCTTGGGCAGCCGTCATGGTTGACAGATCATGACCGAAAGGGGACGTTCTCATCTAGACATCATACAGAGTCACCGTACCAAGTTACAATGAAATCCTTCATAAATACGACTTGTAGACTGTGCTAAAGGTTTTCGGCTTTTGGGCTCGGGCAGCCAGCATGGTTGACAGATCACGACCAAAAGGGGACGTTCTCATTTAGACATTACCTCAAACCTGCATATGAAATTTCGTGACGATCAGACAAGAACACCGGGGTGTAGGCTGTGCTAAAGGAAAATGTTCACAGACTCACAGACTAACAGACTTCCGCACGGGGGGTGACAATAGCTTATCTTGACTTTGTCAAATTAAGCTAAAAAAAAATGAAAATAGCATCTGGGGCGCAATGCTTACGAGTGGGATATTACAGTGTTGTGAACAGGAAAGAGTGCAGAGAATTTCAAACGGATTGCAACTGTGTCGCTAAACGATCGAAACTCTTCTGGGCGGTTCTTTATTCGGGGACGTGACAACCGTTACTTATTCCCAGTTCGTTATTCGACAGTCTTTATCAACCGATAACATCGGTTGATAACGAATGTCGAATAAGGAACTGGAAATAAGTAACGATTGTAACGTCAATTGTGTAATCACGGAACTGTGGGATTCATAATGTCGAACATGTCGAGCTTGTCGGTGCAAAAAACAAGCGTGGAGTGGAGTTTCCATCCAAACAATCCAGATGCGGGAGAGTACAGAGACGTTCCCCAAACACATGCTCCATATATATGAGTATTATAGAACCTAAGGATCATCTCCCATTACCCAGAGTTTTGGCGACGCAGATGCGCGTGTGTACCAGTGCACAATGAGTAACAATGTACACATTACTTGCAACGCATGAATACATGCTTGATATGCCGATATGTGCTTATGTGGAAAAGCACACATACAACACGAAGATACGTACATTATTCGAGAATACTTATGACATGGTGATTTACCAAACGTAATAGCAAAAGCTGCAAAGCCAACACTATTCATAAAAATCGTCTGTCAAATTTTTGAGGCAAACACTGCAAATGTTTAATTATTCAAAGACATGTTGACAAGTCGTGTATTAGGCAAATGGTGAAGTCCCAAAGTCCATTTACGGGACAACCCTACCTCAACTAACTTCTGCCTTTATGTAGATATTTCCTTGTTGGTAACCCCTCTCTGAATATAGATGCTGTAGTCTTAACCCACAGTTCACGTACAGTTCTGTCGTTACAAAAACTGGCAGATAATTTCGACCGGGCCGGAATTGTCTGTCTGTTTTTCTACCCAAGACACTGTAGATTTGCACATGTTGAAAACCGAATGCCATAACATTACATCTCCGATGCTATTTTTTATTCTTCAGGAAATCTCGATCCTGGTGTATGATTGTGTCTCAAACAGATCGCCGCAAATTACAAACTCCACGTTCACGATTTCAAAAAAAGGGATCAGAAACATCTTAATTGAGCTCAGCGATAGAGCCACGGGAGGCGAAACCTTTGGAGGAGTTCACGCCTCTCGCGCCTTGTTGCACTTTTCAGAAGAAATATATGCAACTCATGTCCGAAACAGGAGTAGCGTGCCTTCGCCATGTGTTTTTCTCTCTTGTGGGTTATTGTATTGCAGTTGTGCAATCATCACCTAATCATAGGATGTTAGAACTGACAAACCACATTGAACCCTTTGAACACTGGTGGTACCACCCACGCCAGTTCAGTGTCATCAATTGGGAGAGTCTATATTTGTTACTTGGGAGAAGACCAATTAATATTTTCAATGTGCAGTCTTGGGGCTGAACATTGAAAATCTTGATTGTTCTACTACACAAATCCATCGAGCAACTATCTACTTTATGAAGTCAAGTTATATCAAAACCGGAAAGTGATCTTCCGAGCCCTCGCCCATGGTAGAGGGGAAACCCTCATGAGTTCATCCATACTCCCCTCTACTCAGCGCCACGCATTGCGGCTACTGACACCGGTATTTGAAAAATATCTCTCCTTATCCCTCTCCCTCAGAGTGCCCCCAAAATACAAACTCACGCATCATTTACTCTGTGTACGCCACTGGGAGAGGTTTATAATAGGATGCTGCTTGTACGGTTTGATTCTATCTATTAAAGGCCAACTTCAAACTGATACTGAAGAAAATCAATTTAACTCCTTTACTGCCACGCCCACTTTATCCATATATGGATAACCTCTATGTACGCCTGTATGCGGGGAAGTTTAATAAAATTTATGACATACTTGAAACTCTATCATCTGATTAAGTTTTGGAAAGGGCTCTCCGAGCCCTTTCCAACAATTAATCAGATGGTAGGTTTGATCTGTGCATACCAGAGCGTACGGATAAGCATCATAAAATAGGTGACAATAGTCGCTTTCGGTGGCGTAAGTGTTAAAAGGTCATAAAAGTTGAAATTTAGCACTGCTTAACAATAATCTTTCTTACCAATGTCATCCAGACTTTAATCTTGATTTCTTGCGTTGGCTCATTCTGAAAACAATACATAATAGATATTGTTTCACTTGAATAAATTTCGAAGCTTGATCAGGTGCAACGGTTCTGTGTATTTTACAGTTTGACATCAGACAAAAATATTTTATTGAACCTTTACCCAACTCGAATAGAAGACAAGTCGTTCCCCTAAGATTATAGACAATAAGTCACTGCAAGAATCGGAGTACAGTTTTTTATCCTCGAGTGAGGCGCGCGGAGGATTATATCACGAGGCGTTAGCCTAGAGAAATAATCCGAGTGGCCCACGAGAGGATAAAATCGTATTCGAATCCGAGCAGTTAACTTTTGTATTTATTTTATTTTTCCTTATTTGTTTTCCAAAAAAAACCTTTATCAATGATTCAACTCAACCGATTTGTAAACAATTTTAAAAAAATAGTCCCTCATCGCCGAGAGTGGAATACGAAGCTGGGAGTGGAATACCATTTTCTGCGAGTGGGAGTGGGAATACGATTTGTTTTGGGGAAGAAAAACGAATGAAAATAAAATTAATACGGTTTATCGACTATCGAGTGTTCGCGGCAGAAATAAATTAGTATTTTCCAAAATAGAATTATAATCGATTCACCTTTTTTAATGCTCAGAAATTGAATGAACAACCAATAAAAAGGTAATTATTTCTTAAAATAATTGTCAAGAATTATTAATTTATTATGTGTGCCACAAGCCCGAAAATTTCATTTTTTTAGATAACCGGTCTGTAGTTCGTCTGTTTTGTTTTAGACGTACGATTTTACAAAAACGACAATAGTTTCCTTAATTGTCGGCCTTAAAAATGTACAGAAGTTGCGTCGAGACGTTGCAATATAATTCAAATCGAAGATTCTCTTTACGTTCGGCTTGTATAGTATTACACGCCTGTTCTATGAAATCCTCATTTACAGCAACACGAAACCATGCGGAAAATAAAAATCTGTTCCACACACATGTGCGGAACAAAAATCATTGACGGACTATTTATAGATAGAAGCGAAATTTCACTGGAATTTTATACAAATCGTGCAACGCAATTACAATCTGAATCGCTAGCGACAGCTGAAAATCGTCCTCTGAGTTCCAATGTGTTGAAACACATTGGAACTCAGGGGACGAAATAGTAACAAGGATTCCCCCCGCAGATTTGGTTGGCGATAAAATGTGTTGTTTTTGTTGATAGTTGTCAAATGAATTGCCGAGTGTCCTTCTAATAATTGTTTTTATAGATGTGAAGGCGTGTAATAAACACAGAACGACACGCGTGTGTGAATGGGTTAATCGATATGGCACCTGTGCCATCGCGGAAGGATAAAACTCGAGGCCTGTGGCCTCTCGTTCTATCCTTCCGCGCTGGCACTCGTGCCATATCGATTAACCCATTCACACACGTGTGTCGTTCTGTGTATACATACCAGTGACAAAGCGTGGCGTAGCCACGTGGGGGGGGGGGCACTAATGGAAGTGGGAGGAGGTGGTAACAACGGGGGCCCTGGTTTAGAATGTGGAGGGGCGCTTCCACCTCCTCATGACGACCTTCCAAATATCATGTTTGCCCCACCCCCCCCCCCCTCTTAAAAAAAAAATGGCTAGGACACCCCTATTATATAATCCTTGCTACGGGCCTGCAACAGATACTATGAATATCTTTCAAATGCATACAAACCATGCCAGAATTATTTAATAAAAATGTGAGGAGAGAAGCAATGTTGTCGCTTCTAAAACAGACTACATTTCGCTGGGATCTTATAATTTATTATAGTTAATTTCAAACGCAGCCCAACATTTTGAACACATATCATGCGCAAGGGGTGGGGAATGACCTGACCACCCCTTCCCCTCAAAGTTCTTCAGCATTTATAGTGGATACGTTTATGCATTCATTTAACCCTTTACCCAACGCAGACGATATCAAAATTAATTATTTTAAATAACATTTTTTTTAATTTTTCAAAAAATATCCGCAAAACCATATCATGTGACCCCTCAATGGAACGAGCTCGTTCCAAAGAGGGGTCACATGATATGGTTTTGTTGAAATTGTTTGAAAAATAATATTTTTTCAGCTGCTGAATTTGCAAATTACACTGTCGGATGAGGCAGATTCGTTGGGTAAAGGGTTAAAGGTCGAGAAAGTTTTTTTTTTTGTTATTTTATAAAAGGCGCTGAGATATTCTATTGTGCAGGAGTTTTTTCATTTGTAGTTGAATCAGATGACGAGATGAAAACTATGGATATTTTTTTAAAAATCTGTTCGTCCCAGAACGTACACTGATTTGAGTTTTTACGAGTTCTACCACTTCTGTGACGTCACTCTTTACTCTTGGTTCGATCCGTTGTTAAGGTAATGAGTAACAGATAAGCAGTCAGAAATACTGTGCGAACGGCACAAGGAATCATTTCAACAAACATTTTGTTCTCAAATCCAACATGGACCATTCATGATATTGGTTTTTGATTGGAATAAGTTTGGGTTATTTCATACTTTCGAAATGGAGTCGCTTGAGAGCGGTTAATCGATTATGATCAATTATTGGTCCCGATTAAGCGATTAGGAAAATCAATAATCCTGACACCCTTACAGACTACACCTGCAGAAAAGTTTCTTGAACAACATTTTTATTACATTTTTTGCCTCAGAAACATAGCTCGTTCCAACGAGGGCCATTCGCTACGTCTTTATACCAAAACAATGAAAAGATCAAATTTGAATGATGATTTTTGTGAAAGGCGCTGGGGGCTTTTTCGTTTCGTTCGTTGAAGGACCAAAGAATCAAACAGCTATAGTTATAGCACGCTGATCCCAAATGATCAACTCAAATCTCTGTTTGCTTTCCTCCCCACCACATCACAGAATATCACTTGTCAAAATAAGAATGCAGTTGAACAGAATTTGACAAATTATTTTATTTTCAGTTCTTTATTTTTAGTTTTATATTTAGTTGTCTTTTGTTTTTTTTTTTTGTTTTTTTTGTTTTTGATGGGGGGTGGGGGTGGGGTTGTTGGGTTTCTCTTTTTCGTGATGTAGTCTTGATTTTGTTATATTTTATTCGTGAAAATCTCAACCCACTGGCGCAAGTCTGTTGTTATGACCAGAGCGCGGTGTGATCGCGAAAATGCGTTATTAATTTATTAGGGCTTAACGACACTTTCGACAGCCAGTGTCACGTTGTGTCGGACAGTTTTACGGGTGGAGGAAGGCGGAGTATTCGGAGAGAATCACCGAGCAACTACTCCACTCCCCAACGTACTGACTCCACACTCCAAACTGTTAAAGACCACATACCGCAAATGAATTATGCTTTAACCCCTGCACACTGATGTCGAAATATCTAAAGTTCAGGGTGCAAATTTTTCCCATAATGCAACTAGAAATTTAACCAATTCAATCTTGTTTGACAGAGCTCAATGAGCTCTGTCAAACAAGTTTGAATTGGTTAAATTCCCAGTTACATTATGGGAAAATGGTTATTTGAAATCTGGATATTTTGACATCAGTGTGCAGGGGGCCAAATGGGCAACACTCTACTAGCTGTTGTTCTGAATATTTATCTCAAGTATGTATTGAGTGCGTAATTACCCGAATACATAGTGTGTCGGGGGCCCCTGATACAAATTCTCTATTCGATAACTTATTTATTGGGGTTTAACGACTTTCAACAGAAAGGGTCACCTTGTGTCTGACTGTTTTATGGGTGAAGGATACCGGAGTACCCGGGGAGAACCACCAAGCAGTAGCGAGCAACTGTCAGACTCGTACTAACTCCACACAAGCAGGGTTAGCATTGGTTGAAGACAAGTGCACCATCGGTTTGCAGTACGCCTTAATACCCAGCGCAACCTTGCTCCCACGGGGCAATCGGGATTGACTGCCTTGCCCAAGGACACAAAGCAATTACCCCTGGCGGGGATCGAGTCGAACCTTTCGGTTTGAAGTCCAATGCCGTAACCAAGGAGCCACCGCGCCCCGAAAAAGTTTTAAGAAACTGTTTTTTGAGATCACGTTATCGTAATGCAATTTCTAGTCAACAATTCCCCCAAGCTGTCTCGGGGGCATACATAACTCAAACGAACGATGGCATAGAGAGTGATCGCTTGACTGGACTGGTTACGTGAAATAATTCATGAGAGGTGAGGGACGTTGTACAAACACGAGTGCGCACGAGTGTTTTACAATTTATTAAATTTCTACAGCTTTTTTCTTTGTAAATAAAAACCATATCCTACTCCCACGATCTCGAAAGTGTTATTCAACTCCCACGGCGATATCCTGCTTCCAGTCATGACAGGCTACTTTTACCATTGCAGTTGTTCCGCCTCGAAATCCAGCGATAACACTCAATCCACTACGACAAATATTCTTCTTGATGTTCCAACTGATAGCGAACAATAACTATGTACACATCCACCCAAAGTTACAAGTTGAACATGACTGCTCATTCATGGTGATTGATTGAATTATTTCTTTAAAATGTGTTGATTTCCTTCATAAGTTCATATCTCCCGTCACTTGAATTTCCATTTGAAAACGAGCATCATTGCATTCCTTTCTGATGACGTCATATTATCAGTTCATTCATTCATGTTTTTGTGTTCATGCGCCGATTTTTCTAACCGTCAAAACAAATTGAGCGACCTTGGGAAACTGCACTTGGATGACACAAGAGGGGTATTTGTGTTGCAGATATTATCAGAGAAATATAATAAACACAATAGTTTACTGCTTGGAGTAACGTACGATGTTTATTCTCTCGTGGGGTGCGGGGATTATTTTCACTCGGCTAGCGTCTCGTGAAAATAACCTTCCACATCCCACTCGAGAATAAACCTCGTAACATGACCCGAAATATTCTGACACTTTTAAAACAAAATTTACAAATATGGCTGTTATCGGAATCAGCTCAATGAGCTGGTTCCAATGACATCCATATTTGTATGGTCAAAATGGTAAATATTGTTTATATTTTGAAAAATTATCAAATTCAATTTATGTTTAAAAATTAAGAAGCTCTGTTTTTAAAGGGTTAATATGTGTTATCAGTATACAACAGGGTGACCTCGTTGAGAATCTGGGACACTCATAGCAGGTATGGATTCTCGCAACTATTTTCGAAAGAATCCGAATGGGTTTTCTCAAACTTAGATGAAATACAACCGTTACTCTGCTCCATAATGTTGGGAAATCCCACGAGTTATTGCTGTAATATTGTAAAGACATCCAACAAGTCCCGAGTTGTTGAATGTTTACTGCTGTCGGGTATTTGGAATACCAGTTACGTTATTAAATTGTTATCATCTTTAATTTATCACCAAGTCCTCAGTTGAACACCAGAACCACACAGCAGATACCGACGGTTATTCCCCACGGTTATAATAAACTGAAGCATAAAATCACTGATTGAAATTTTGGCGCAACGATGCCTCTGCTTTAAAATATTAATGAATAACTGTGTTTAAGTTAGTTATTTGGATCTATGTGGGATCAATAATTGCCTTTGTTCCGTGGTAAAGCAGAAAAGTGGCCATCACAATTTGTCTAAATTAAATTGCATGCTAAATATATATTTTTTGATTGCGACTCCATCTCTCCTTGCGCATTGCTCACGTCGCACGTACACGTAAAGTACGGACGTCGAAGACTGGTCACTTTCCACGAGTAGGCAATATTTCCACGGACTCAATAATATTAGATTCCAAACACCAATTGTGGGAGTAATCATCAAAAAAATAATTAATGAAGCACCGGGTACAACCCGGTGCTTCATTAATTAAAATTTTTTCTGATGATGATTTTTATTGCCTGGCAAACGCATGCGTGGACATCACAGCCCACGCGTGGATTATAACCAGTCCATGGCGACTGTACTGTCGTGTGCAATGAATACAAATGTTGTTTCGGACTATACTCTTACTGTTGAACAAAGGCAATTCAATTGATCTGAACCCAAGCTGAAGATCAGTGATAATTTTATACGCTTGTATGATCTCATAAACACAGAAGTGAGCGGGAAAACAGCGATAATTTAATCCTACATCCCTGTGGCTCTCTATCTTGCATTTGCAGAGAGGTTTGGTAATGTTTAATCCTACAGCCCTTTTGGACTGCAGGATTACACCATTACAGAACCTCTCTGTGAATGCAAGATCGACTCTCCTATTTTGCTATATACAATAGTGTATAAGGAGATGCCATTCAGGGTTTCATTGTTGTAAGGGATAATTACAGAAATGTAGCCAGAGGGGGGTGGGGGGGGGGCGAGGTGGGGCAGGGCAACTACACCATAACTTCTGTCGTAAAATTTGTGGCTTGTCCGGAATAAAATTGATCCTTTCAAGGACGCTGGAGCTCCCCCCCCCCCCCCCCTCCCACACACACACTTTTTTCGCCATAGTATGTTCATCAGAAGCGAGCTATACAGTTTCTTTCGCCAATTAACAACATTTGCTTTGGGTAATCCTTGTAACAAAGTAACAAATTATGGCAAACTTGAATTATTTTTCGGCTTTGTATGATCTCGTTTGACATGCTTAATCGTCAGATACCCAATTTTGTTTATCGTGCTCCCGGGGACGTTCTCGATCAAGACTTTGAAACTTTCTACCCACGAGGACGCAGTGTTGCTGCATTAATATGATACTGAAATGCAAGGAAATTGAGTGTTTTGGGTCTAATTTATCAAAATTTTCTTCCCGGTGGGCCAACCATGGTCGCCCCGTGGGAGTTTGAACTCTCCAAACCTGCACCCCCTCCCCCCTTCCCACACACTTCGAATTAGGCTCCGGCGTCCCTGTCGTTTGCCAGTAAACTTGGGCAAAATGGGAGAAAAATAATCAATATTTAGACTAAAACATGTTCTTAGACTGAATTTCGATAACAAACTAGTTTTGGTTATCAAAACGGTAGCAATTTCGTTGCCCAGTCTGTATTCTGTCGGAGAAAACAATATTTGTCTATCCAGAAAATTTGCCCTCACCCCTCAAACAAACATACCAGCAAAAAGCCATACGCCCTTGATTGTCGCATCATTCGTGACGATCGGATCGCGTTCTGTTTGCGTAGATTTCTGGTACAATTGGATTTATCAGTCGATCAATAAACAGAAGTCACACCCAGGCGCGCCGGAAGCACTTTAGGGCAGGGGGACAGATCCCGGGAAAAGGACATTTACTCGCCCTAGCAGCCGAAGCATACTTGTCTCAAAGGCCGAAGGCCCGAGATGGGGGAGTTTGAGAGGTGTTCCCTCTCGTCGGGCGGCACCTCCTCCACGCCCCCCCCCCCTCCCCCACCATTGAATTTTGAATGCTCCAAGAACGGATTTGGGGTGTATTTTAACTTTACTTCGAGAATAAATCACTGAAACAAATTGAGTGACGAACCTGGGAAGGGCATTGTTTGCCCCGTCTAGACCCGGTGGACCGAAGGCAGAGAGGGCAGCTTCCCCCGAGCTTCCCGTCCCTGGTCACATCAAATCTTTCAAATATTTGGCTGTTAGGAGCGGTCACGATTAACCATTGTGCAGAGATATGTGAGCGTAAACACCAATAAATAAATATATAAATAGCTGTTAGGGGTGTTGTTTACATTATCATGCCAATCTATAATGTTGAAATGGCACATCTTCAGTGTGACAATTTTTTTTTCTTTCTTTGTCTGTACAGACAAGTTACTATTCCCGCTGACTAAGACTCTCGAAATTTGGTTGTTCGTTTCTTTGGAATGCCAACACTCGGAAACAGACGTCTTTGATTTTTTCTGGAAAAACGAGGCTAAATTTACGTCTCTCTGTTGGGCATTATTTTAACATTCATTAGATCTTTGAAAAAATCGTCCCATTGAAAAAAGTAGCTAAAAAATATCCGGCTCTTATGTTTAGCAGCAGATCTTGCACTGCCAAGTGTAAGGTCAAAGACGTGAAAGAAAAAAGTTATAAAACTTAGGAAATTTGGAAAAGTATGTGGAACTAAGTGATGCAATCTTATGATAGTTATAAAATTGTCGTCTGCACAAAAAGCTGTACTACTGATCCAGAGTTTGTGGTGCAAATCATCGTTTCGTATTTCCATAAAAAATGGCGTAGACATCGGCTGCCACATGATACATTATAGTACAAGCAAATACCCTAAATTAAATGTGTCGCTTATCGGATAATGAATATGGGTGGGCGTTTTAAGTTTAGTAACATATCCATACCAGATTAATACTTCGTTAACCCTTTACCCAACGCAGACGATATCAAAATGTATTATTTTAAATATCATTTTTTTTTTAAATTTCAACAAATCCATATCACGTGACCCCTCATTGGAACGAGCTCAATGAGCTCGTTCCAATGAGGGGTCACATGATATCGTTTTGTTGAAATATTTTGAAAAATTTAATTTTTTCCTCAACTGCTCAATTTGCATATTGCGCGTGCGGATGCGGGCGATTCGTTAGGTAAAGGGTTAAAGCGACAGATAATTCTTTTCAATTTTATGTGCACGAGAATGTCGTCCATTGAATGAAGAAAGGCGCCATCTGCAATGCTAAAGAATTGCAGATGGCGCTTTTTTCCACTCAGGATGCGGCGTGTAAAAGAAGAGCTGTCGACTAGGAATACACGAGTTCAGCCGCTGGGTCATTTACCGAACAACCTTTCTGTCGCCATTCCCTTCCCAGTCTATCAATATTGTTTTTTTCTTTTTAATTACCACGAAGTGCACATTGCTCTGCGATATTAATCTCTATCAATTTTAATGGTACATCGCAGAACGTTCACAGAGACAAGATATAAAATATTAATGAGAAACAGGCTACAGATTTGACTGGCGATTAGTTTTATTTTCAAACTGCGAGAATGACAAAAAAAAACCCATTCAATACATTTACATAACAATTGACTGATACATAGTTTATAAGTTTATCATCAGTTCAAATTATTTCCGGTTGCAGAACTTTATCTTGCAGGTTTTATTCAATATTTTTCTTGTATTCGACTGAAATCGGGTTTGCGAACAAGTTGAGCCAATCGCAACGCCGTACCCTTACATGGTGACAATGACATTATTTGGAACTAAGTCTTGTGCAGCTGTACAAAAGTGACCAGATGTCAATAAGGGCAAACATGTTTTAAATTAATGGAAAACTCAATTTCCAGTACATGCATACCGCAGTAAATGACCAAGCATTTTTCGAATCACTCCTCAGTCATGACGTGTACACAGCCCATGTTCTGAATTCTCCACTTGATCCATTTGTGTCAAGTGTAGTAACATGACTTCATTACATCACACTGACGCATTTACTTGTGATGATAAGCTAGCATGTCTTTGCTGTAACTGACGCTATGATGTCGTGCGATAACCGATTGAAAAGGGCTGACTGACGCTATTTTAGGCAGTGGATTGGGTTGTAGGCAATGGTGTAAAGTTTATTGCAAAGCTCCATCTGATGAGAATGGTGAGATAGTGTCTTAATTCATTTTGCGGCCTCTCGCTTTATCCTTCCGCGTTGGCACTCGTGCCATATCGATTCAGCCTTTTCTGGATGCAAGTTTGAAACAGTGTGAACTTCAAAATTTAAACTGGGTCTGGTCATACGAAGCTTCCATATTCGAGCCGATTCGAAATCGTCACGTTGATTCGATTCGATATCAGTAGCGCCGATTCGGAAATGTTTGAATAGTCGAGATATGCACAGAACGACACACACGTGTGAATGGCTGAATCGATATGGCACGAGTCCCAGCGCCGAAGGATAAAGTGAGAGGCCACAGTCCTCGAGTTTTATCCCTCCGCGATGGCACAAGCACCATATCGATTAACCCATTTACATGCGTGTCGTTCTGTGTTATTACACGCCTTCACGTCTATAAAAACAATTATTAGAAGGACACTTAGCAATTCATTTGACAGCTATCAACAAAAACAACACATTGTATCGCCAACCAAATTTGCGAGGCGAATCCGTGTTACTATTTCGTCCTATGAGTTCCAATGTGTTCCATTTGCCTACTGGCAAAATTGTAATTGTGTTACCTGATTGTGAAATTTCGCTTCTAATTAAGAATGGTCCTCCAATGATTTCCGTTCCGCACAGTTGTACGGAACAGATTTTCATTTTCCGCATGGTTCAGTGTTGCTGTAGATGTGGATTACATGGAACAGGCCTGTAAAATAAACCTCAAAACCCACGAGGTGTCTGCTTTCGAATTTTTTTTCTACCACCAGGTCTCTCTCTCTCTCTCTCTCTCTCTCTCTCTCTCTTTCTCTCTCTCTCGACCGGCCAGTCAACCCATAATGTATTTGCATAATAAGGATTTACTGACCGGTCCATAAACTGTAATATGGCTCGCAGCCTCGTGCAATACTCATTATATTATACCAAAACTGCTTCTGTCAAAAATATATCGCTTCACCACATGCTTTGGCATGCGTATGTAACTATTACTGTTGTTCTGAGTTTGAAAAAAGGAAGCCACCGATGAAGGCCTAACATCAATCGTTGGATTTCTCGGATAAAACTACACTAAGAAAACTTTGGAACGGTTCTCAATTTTGAGCAACATTAATAAATTATTAAATAAACAACAGGAGTACGCCACATAAAATCACAATGTCTTGATTTGGAGTATCAAAAGTAGAAGAGCACTTCTCAGTGACATATACAGGGACTATCTGGAAACCATTTTTATAGCGCCGATGTCATTAGTGTATCGCATGTCCTGATCGCCAATCCAATCGAATTTCCAGTCCAATCGAATCTCGAATCGAAGAAGGCAGAGGATTTCGAATTGAACCGAATCTCACGGCTCTTAAGTTGTAGATATTGCATCTTCTATAAACCGTAGATATTGCCAGTCTCCGCTCAAGTACTGCATGCAACGACGACTCGTCTTTTGGGGCAAATCAACCAAAAAAAGAGGAATATTCCAGAAACGAATAAAAGTAGTATCAGAAGCGGGACCTACTTGACCTCGTCTTCTATCATCAGGTCTCCTGTACATCTGTGCGATTTTGAATCGATTTGAACCTCTAAGCTTCGCATGGCTACTCGCAGTGGTTGTTGTATTAGTTGGCCGTCACAAATTTGTATTCTGAATATTTGACATACATACAGTTATTAATACTCTTGAACAGGGGAGTTAACAGGTCTATGGGAAAATGTTATGCCTGGGACGTAGGGAGCATTTCGAACTGGGATGGGGAGGGCACGACCCACTGATACATATCATTGATGGCCCATATGCCTTAGCGGCATGATAGGATACAATACACAAAGGCATGTATGGTACTCACGCGCCCCTATATGTGGAGGAAAATACGAATTTTTGGCTCCATATTTAACCCTTTACCTAACATGAAAAGCAGACGACACTTGCAAACAAAATTCTTGAATAACTATTTTTATTTATTTTTTGTCTCAAAAACATGGGTTATTACCCTCATTGGAACGAGCTCGACGAGCTCGTTCCAAAGAGGGATCATAACCTATGTTTTTTAGACAAAAAAAATGAAAATTAATTGGCGATTTTTGAGAATAGCTCTGGCCGGTTTTGGCCGTTACGTTGGGTAAAGGATTAATAAATTTCCCCATAAATAAATACTGAGCCAAGTTTGCATTTTTTTCCATAATAGAGATAAATCAAATGAGTTGATCTTTGGTCACATCTTAAGGATGAAGAGTCTGCACATACTCTTTCCAATAATATTGCAGAAACTGGTTGGTACAGATAATGTTGGCCTGAACACACACGTTCCTACGTTCCTGTGTTATACACAAGTTATACTAACACACAATCTATATAATTGTTGAACTAGAGAGTTAGAAATACAATGTCGCCAGAGCATTAGGGGATTTATCTGGATATGTCTCTGTGCATAGCCATCCTTATCACAAGCCCAAATGAGTTTACATATCTTCTTTTTATGCCAAATCGTGATACCAAATAATGGCAAGGTTAGCTTTATTTCAGTTCTAACAAAATTTGCATGTACCATTCATTCACAAATTCTGCAACTTTTTAGTTTGGCAAATTAGAAAACCTCTTCTGCAGCGGTTCGATTTTTCGTAGTCATTGATACTCAATAAACGCTACTCAGTACAGAGGCATAACCATTGGGTGGAGGCCTGTGGTCCCCCACATTTTAGCGAGCCCTCCCCAAAACACTGACCCAACACAAGTTTCACATAACACAGAGTCCTAAAATCTTCTTCAAAAAAGCCTGCTAACGCTACAAAGACCTTAGATTTGCACTAAGAGCACTAGATTTTGCAAATTTTTTTCAGTGGATGTCCTCCGAACCCGAACTTCCATAAAGTTGTTTATCATGCTGCCCCTCCCCTCCACCAAAAAACTGGCTAGGTACCCCTGCTATAGAATCCAGGCTACGTGCCAGACCCAGTGTAGTAAACAAGCCAATCTCTACTCAGAAAATCCCATGTATGTGATAAAGAATCTCAGTGATTGTGTGATCACTTTACAGCCCAAAACTACATATTCAGGAAAAACGCGTTTTTGAGGGAATAAAAAAAGAAAAGGAAACCCATTAGTTGTTTCATAATTTTGGAATAGGCTAAATGAGTCAATTTCAATAACATGCGATAATCCGGTTGTGTGCTTCAACCCTTTGAACACTAGTGGTATCTCCCATGCCAGTTTAATGGCAGCAGTTAGAAGAGTCCATATTCATTATTTGGGGTAGACTATCAGTATTTTCAACATGCAGCCTCGGGCTGCACGTTGAAAATACTGATTGATCCTCCCTACAATATTTACTGAACAACCATCCTATATTATGACGTATCATGTATCTGGCCGTAAAAGCGGCCGTTTGGGGTTTAAAGGGTTTTAAAAGTAGATAAACATAAATTATAATTTAAAAATAATTAGCCTACTATCCCAAACACCGCGTTGCATTTTTATTTAAAAAACTTGCGTCATGTGGTCGTACACTGATATACAGTAAGTGAAGAGTGGATTACTTAAAAAACACCCGTGGAGTGGAGTTTCTACCCAGATAATGACTGTCGACTCTTAAGATAACGCATAGGAAGGACAAGAGCAGTTTTGGCCGAGCGCTGTTTTGGCCAGTTACAGCTATAGCCCAAGAACATTAGGTTTCACTGGGGAAAAAAATCGGAGAAAGCTGATTTTTTCAGGGAATGTCGAGTACATGTCACTGAACGATTAGTCAAAAGTCCCCTAAAATCCCAGTTGAGCTTTTTTTTCTACAGCCTTTTTTCGAAAACGCGTTTGAAAAAAATAAAAAAAAATCGCACGAACTTTGTAACCTCGAATTGATCCAACTGTATTTTTTGTTTACGCGTATTTCGAGCTACATAATGTCTAATATACATTTACCTAGAGGAAAATGTGCATTCTGTGACAATTTCTGGGAAAAATTATTGAAAATTCACAAAAAAGTATCGGGTTTACGCAAAAAATGACGATATTCCTAACGGATTTGCCCAAAGGGTCGTAGTACAGAACGGGATGTTAGTTGGACAGACGATAAAAAATCCACCACCATTTGAAGACTTTTATCATTGCTTACAAAATAGACATTATGGAAGACCCCCTCTGCTTCTGGCCGAGTTCCCCTTTTGGCATAAAATTCGTCAGCATGAGAACTCAACTATTTTCGGGCTTGGGACCGAACAGACACGTCTGTGTCTGGCAGCATTAGATCAATAAATAATATTTACAGAATGTACAAAAATCAATAAATAATATTTACAGAATGTACAAATCAATCAACATGGATTAAGTTACATTGACTATTATCAACGCTATATACAGAAATGACATGACCTATATACATATTATTCATCGAACTCAGAAATTTCCGACAGGACAGTGTTTCTGTGGTTGTTACAAGAATCCGAACTGCAATTACACAAGCCTGAGCAAGAAAGTCCTGCCTTCTTACACCCACACCTTTTTGTACAAGCACTCTTGCAACCACAACTGATCAGATTCAGTAGGTTATCGGGGGCACATGTCTTTGTGGCTGCGGTCGGTACAAGAAGTCCATTGTCTAGCGACCACCCCCAATCCGTCGGAGGAAGCGAAGTGCCCAGCCATTGTTGGACCTGGAGATAACATCTGTAGACATGTTGTTGTGCAGCATCGCTGCTTGGTGGGAGTGAGGCTAGGTCGATGGGTTTATTCAGTTTAGATTTTGCTACATAACGCTTGTAACTGACATATCTATATTGGTCGAGAGAGGAAACAGTTTTACTCCCGTATAAGATCAGGAGAAGTTGTTCCCCGGCAGCGGCTACTGCACTTGGTGTATTGTCATCCGCCAAAATTGTGTTGACATACTGTTGTGAGTCGCTAGTAACATCGGAGACAATTGTACTGAATACTTTCTTCTTACCAACTCGAAAGAGTGCAGAAGTAGTGTCACAACCACTTATAGAATGTGCTACAAGGAGGTTGCTTCTATGGTCACCCATTTTGGTTGCTATTTCACTAACTGAAACTAGTAAGTTTGGGGTAATGGAATACATCATGTGAATATTACATCCCGGTTGAACTCGAGAGGTAAGAATGACTAACAAGTCTGTGTCTGTTCCCACAACTGTTGTCATCTTGAGCGATGTCAAGTGCAGTTTCGGCTATCAGTACATCAGCATCAGCCTCGGCCTGCTTGGACTGAATATTGATAGCAGATAGCTCCTGCATTAGAAGATCGATCAGTTGGGTTTTGTTCTTGGCATTTGCAAGGAAATCGGATTGGGGTGTGATGGCTGGTAACTCGGGTGAGATATTGATATCAATGGAATACCTGTCTTTAGATCTACGGGCTTGTTCCATGACCTTTGTCGACATTGTACAAGCATAACCATCAAAAACAACCACGACGTTCGCCCCAAAATGTCTCACTAGATAATTGGAATATGATGTACATATGTCCTTATATGACGACTGTTTAGGCCATACAACTGCCGTCAATAAAAATCCACCATCTACAACAAACAGAGAATGTTCTGGGATTTTAGTTTGCTCGGAACCGTATGTTTTGAGGATCTTACCGAGCGTGCTTTTCTGTGTCTTCCTCATTCCAGCAGAATCAAACAATGCTGGTGGTTTCGGGGCGAGTTCATATTTGAGATACTCTTCCATCTCTGCTTGTGACTGAATAACACATGTGATGCGGTTGAACAGAATTGTGGGGTCAATCACTACCTTACTTCCACGGACTTTGATGCTATTTGCCATCGATGCGAAAGACTTCACAGTGTCAACACGTCGTAGTTTGATGCTGTTGAACGTTTTGCTTACAACATTCGATACGCAACATTCACCAATTTTGCGAACTTGGTCACAGTTCACAGTTTCGTCGGCCACAAGCCCGGTCGCTATAGAGACTAATTGTAGTGGATCTCTATTCTGAAAGGGGGAATGCACTCTGAGCCAGTTCAATAATTTGGTGATATCATTGGCATCAGTCAATTGTGAACTTTGACGAAGATCCCGATGTTGTTCGCCATGACCAGTGTGAACATGAACAAAATTTTCGAGAGCATTACATATCGGAAGGCAAAGAGGTAGTCCATGTACCCATTTCGCAACAGTGCTATCGGTTATTCCCCTGCCATGTGTGAGACCACCAGGGAGCTTGAACATTCTCATTAAACACTGCTCTATGGTCTGATCAGAATATATCCCGTCCCAGAATTTATCTGAGCGCCCTATGGTAAAGTAACCTTTCTCAGTGAACAACTTCAAATCATCCTGTTGCATTATTTCTGTTAGCTCATTCATCTGCTGCAAATAGAGATGAGAACTTTTTGCGTATGCAAAATGACCACCTGCGTGAAATACTGGAATCATATTGCGAACACAATATGTGTGGAGTTCCCAGTCGCCTGTGCGCTCTACTCTCAAGAACAACTGGAGAAGACCTATTTGCTCGTAGTATTGTACCCAAAGCTTTCCTGTGCGTCCTACGGACGCATTCTGGAGCAGTTCGTGTAATTTTGACAGTAGATGGTTGACACTTTCTTGATTGACAGCGTCAGCTGTTGTACAGTCACCTCTGGCAAGTCCACAGAATATTTCATTGACTTCTGTGCAGTCTATGTTATCTAGTGTTCGGCTTTCTTCAAACACAAGTTTTGTAATGGCAATTTGTGTTAGCAAATGGGCACGAACTGCTCTTGAATATGCATGACCACTGATCAAATGATGGATTGACCCACCAGCATAAACAGTCCCCCAAAGTTCATCCAAGCCGCTACCAGCCATGATCGAACCAATTGCCCCTGAATATGACATAATCATATGGAAGCCGCCGAGTCTAACGAAAACTTTTGTCAACTTATCTGACGAAGACACAATCTCCACTGCTTTGATATAAAGTGGTTGGTCAAACGTCACTGGACAAACGTTCAGTCCCTGTTTCTCACATTCAGTTTGCATCTTGAGTGTAGGCGAACACCACATTATGTGATTTAATCGAACATTGAAATTGAAACAATGATGCTATAATACGGTATTTGAATGAGAAAAGTCGATGCCGTTTGAATTTGAGTTTAGGGGGTATGGTTAATATTTCACACGTTTCACCAGTTCATTATGGAATAAATGACTATTGTTATATATCATTATAAAGCCACTGCTTTTCTGCAATTTTTGATATATAATTTAACTCCCAAAGTAGTCGTAGATTTGATTTAATGGACTATGTGTACCGTTGTGTGTATGAAAACAATAAATTTTTTTTCGTAATTTTGTACATTTTCGTGAATATTTTACCATTGAGTGTGAGGATTGGAACAAAGTTGACATTTTCTGTTGGGGATATGTATTCTCAATATAATTCAGCACGATATTTATGATTCTCACCCTACTAAGGCGAATAAGAATGAGAAATATGGAGCTGGGTCGAATTTTTTTTTAAATTTTTTTTTTCATCAAAAAAACGCTATAACTAAAAAAGCTCAACTCGGATTCGCGGGGACTTTTCACACTTTATCCACAATGTGTGTCCCGGAAACATATAAAAAAATCAGCTTTCTCCGATTTTTTTCCTTACTTTCTCATTTTTTTGTCTAATGTGCCTGGACTACTATACCACTGTTGGATTCAACCTGGAGATCCATTGGCTGCGACAGTGCTTGTCGTTGTTGTGCTTTTGTCACAGACAATGGGTTTTGTATGGGTGGAAACTCTACTCCACGCGTGTTTTAGTGGTAATCCACTCTCCACGTCCTGTAGTTTCAATATTGGAACATTTATTTCTCCCTCTAAAATTCAGATTGAAACCGCCATATGTTTTTCAACCACGTATTGATATGATAAAATTATAGCGAGCGCCCCCAGAACGGGCGAAGCCCGTTCGGAAGCGAGCTCTGTAGGTTAACACGTGTAAATGAGTCAATTCTTCTGAAACTCCTCTACAGCTTTGATGTCAAAATTTGTGTCTCCGTGCCGGCTGCCATTTTGAAATCAACAGGATGTTTGTTCACCGGAAGGAACGCCCGAGAAGAGACTTTACGAGAACGGCTCAGGAATCTTCCCAAGAACAAAAAGGGGCAATATAATTGTTTTCAAAGGAACATTCGGGTACCAATTGGGTAAAGTGAGTGAACCATTAGTTGACGGAAGTAACAGGTGAGGGGGCGTGGGGGGTGCTATTGAGATGTTCCCCCATAATACACCAGGAGTCAGACTAATTTACAATTTACTACATCACGCGACGTTCCTAGCAACATCCCTAGCAACAGGCGATCTATTGGACCGATTTTGACCAAAATTGATATATGGACCCATAATGCAATAGGGGGCATAACCAAGGAGTCGGTAATGATGTCGGTTTGTTTCCCTAGCAACGAACGTGTCTCCCTAGCAACGAGCGACCTCTTGGGCCAATTTCGACCAAATTTGATAGATGGATCCACAATGCCTTAGGGATGCAAACCAAAAAATTGAAAATGGTGTCAGTTGGTTTCCCTAGCAACCAACGTGCCTCCCTAGCAACGGGCGACCCACTGGGCCAATTTTGACTAAATTTCACTCGTGGACCCACAATGGACTATGGATCTAAACCATGTTAGCTGACACGATTTTATTGACTTGAAGTTGAATGAGACTACTTGCGCTCGCTTTTAGGTTGCACCTATTTCATATTATCTCAAATTTGTTGTGATACTGTGCGAAATGTATCCCCCCCCCCCCCCCCCCCCCCCCCCGCACACACAACACACCACAAAACAGAATTTGGGATTCAATCCAAGGAGTCGTAATGATGTCAGTTTGTTTCCCTAGCAACCAACGTGCCCCATAGCAACGGACGACCTATTGGACCAATTGGAACAAATTTGATATATGAACCCATAATGCGCTAGGAATCCAAACCAAAGAGTCGAAAATTATGTCAGTTGGTTTCCCTAGCAACCATCGTGCCTCCCTAGCAACGGACGGCCTCTTGGGCCAATTTCGACCAAATTTGATATGTGGACCCACAATGCACTAGGGATCCAAACAAAAGAATCGAAAATGGTGTCAGTTGGTTTCCTTAACAACCAACGTGCCTCCCTAGCAACGGGCGACCTACTGGCCAATTTTGACTAAATTTGATACGTGGACCCTTAATGCACCAGGGATTCAAACCAAGGAGTCGGTAATGATGTCAGTTTGTTTCCCTAGCAACGAACGTGCCTCTCTAGCAACGAGCGGCCTCTTGGACCAATTTCTACCAAATTTGATATATGGAACCACAATGCACTAGGGATCCAAACCAAAGAATCGAAAACAGTGTCAGTTGGTTTCCCTAACAACCAATGTGCCTCTTTAGCAACGGGCGACCTATTGGGTCAATTTTGACCAAATTCAATCCATGGACCCACAATGGACTATGGATCTAAACCATGTTAGCTGACACGATTTTATTGACTTGAAGTTGAATGAGACTACTTGCGCTCGCTTTTAGGTTGCACCTATTTCATATTATCTCAAATTTGTTGTGATACTGTGCGAAATGTATCCCCCCCCCCCCCCCCCCCCGCACACACAACACACCACAAAACAGAATTTGGACCCCTCGGTAAACCTCTGTTCAAATCAAATTTAGTTAACTCTATTCTCACAACTCAAATCACTAGAGATTTCATGTTTATTACCTAATCACCATCAAACAGCACATTACGGAAAATAATACGGAAATGACGTCAGATGTCAATGTCGACGTGGAAGGGTTGTGAGTGAGTTGGTTTCGGATACTGCATTAACCTTCTCTTAGTTTACATCAACTGTCTACCTAATACAAATAGCAGACGATATTTACAGAAAACATTTCCTGAATAGCTAAATCGCCTTTCGAATTTTATAAAAAAAAAAAAAAAATAATGCTCCAATAACATATTCATGACCCCATGACCCCATTGGATCGAGCTCTTGAGCTTGTTCCGATGAAAGGTCATAAAATCTATTTTTGAGCAAAAAAAAACCGAATTTTTTTAGTTATTCACGGATTACTTTTTTTTCAAGTGTCGTCTTTTTTGCATGTCGGGTAAAAGGCTCATGACGACTCGACGTCACTGGACAACAAAAAATCAATAACTAAGGTATAGGTCAAGGTTACTCCATATCAGGGCAAATGAAGACCAAGTTCATGATTTGAAATGAGATGGAGTTACCTCGACCTTTTTATAAGTGGGTTGTGGGTATACATTCATAGAATGATCATTGGCCTCGAAAAATACGATTTTATAGGCAGTATGCACTTTGAATGTCTTCCCACTGTTATCAGCTCTTCAAATATTTCACTTCATGACATCAGACGGTAACATATGCCACAGGAGCCGTAAATAAAACTGAGCTGGCTCCAGTCCAATCAGAGGGCGAGGATTTTACTTTTATTGGAACATTACTTTTTTAGTTATCTTTTCTTCTCGGCCGAACGAAACCCTACTTTGGGCTTACTAAGATATATAAAATGCGACGTTCTCCCAAACGGGACTATTAACTTTACACTCGAGGTCTAAAGGTAATGTTAAAAAATGTACACGAAGTTATTATTATGACAAAGCGTTTTCAGTATTCTTCTGTGATTTGAAATCGAGTTAATCCACAAGTGTGCAGGTAGTGAATAAAAGGTCGGAGAAGCAATGCCAATTTGTCGAGGCAAACTGGTTCTGCTAAAGGTGTAATGATTATATATGACCAAAGCACTGAGGGGGGGGGGGGGGGAATTCTCCTGGTGTTAAGGGTGCATGTATGCTCGGTCAAACGCACGTGTGAGTGTGTGGATTTACGCTCTCCCGCCGAGGTGGAAGAATGAATGCAAATGCGTAAACTGGTAAAGGGAAAAACAAGAAGGTTGATGGTTTGGGGGCAAATGCCGTTCTAATGTTGACGCTTGGTGGGTAGACGCCCTTCTGTGTCAGAATGTGATCTTCTGTCTAAACTGGTTGCCTCTCTTATTCTCTTTCGTCTCCATTCTTTTCTTTTCTTTTTTTCTTCTTCGGTTCTTATTTCCGTTTGCGCCGTCTATTCCAAAGTATGAGCCGTTTTTTTCTCCTGAAATCTGGCTAATATCTCTTCTAAACTGTACATGATACGCCGTACTCGCCATAAATGTATTCACTTCTGTTTGATCTGTCATATGGAGACAGCTGGCATAAGCATTTTATGCCTGCTGCTGAATTCATTTTCTCTGGTTGAAGAGGTTCGGTTTTTTTTTAAATGTTGTTGTTTCAATGTTACAACATGGCGTATATGTGTAACTATGGGAATAAAAGTATGTTTAAGCTGAGCTGATCAATGTAATTGTAAGAGTGAACAGTCTAATTGTGAATAAGGCAAACACATTTCATTTGAATGGTCGGACAAAAAAGTTAAAGCATTTATTTTGACCACTGTAACCGGAATTGGCAAAAGGGGACCAAAGCAAAGAGGTCTTTGGGAGGCTTGCGTGATAAAGAGTTTCGGAAGACGTCGTTGGCGGCACCTTTGGGTAGGGGGGTCACTGATGTTCAAGCGGAGGTCGCGGTGACTGGAGATTCGGAAGGACAGTGAAAATGAGTTCCAAATTTATAATTTAGTATAACATACAGGTCCAACATAATAAGATTCACTGGAAGTATAATGGGGGAATGGGATGGGAGAATGAAGGATAGGTGGTTAGTGGGTGACCAGAAAGGAGAGGATTAGTATGTTTATCGGGGAGATTGGGAAGAACTGGGTACCGTATGTCATTAAACAGTTAATTTCCGAATGTTGTGGGGAGAGAAGAGGCTTGGGGATAGGGAGGCCTTTGGGAGTACAGGGTTAATCAAGGCCTTCTCAACCGAGAACCGCGACAAATGAGCGGCCGGACAAAAGTGTTATAATTATCTGAAATATAGATCTATATTTATTTAAACATGCTAATGGATGTTCCAGAATAGTGTTATCCTACAAAATAGACATACAGTCGCAATCTGATGCGATTTGGCATGATAATTATTCTTTAGTGGGCATGGAAAAAATTATTTCACCTCGCGAAGCATAATTTAATAATTGGGAGCGTGGTGGCTTAGTAGATAGAGATGCAGGCTGCAAGCCGAGAGGTCCTTCGTTCGAATCCCGCCTGCGGCAACGTCGTTTTGTCCTTGGGCAAGACACTTAATCCCAGTGGGGGCACGTGGCGTTGTGTACTAAGGCGTACTGCACGTCGATGGTGCACTTGTCTTCAACAAATGCTGACCCTGCTTGTGTGAAGTTAGCATGCTGGGGAGTCAGACAGTTACTCGGTGGTTCTCTCCGGGCACTCTGGCTTCCTCCACCCGTAAAACGAGGTGACCCTGGCTGTCGAAAGTGTCGTTAAGCCCCAGTAATAAATAAATTAAATAATTATTATAAATTAATAGCAAGAAAGAAAAACGCTCCTGTCCCTCTTAAATTGATGCAGCCTCTGATATTTTGAATGCTATCTCCCCACATATTGCACGTCGGTCATGAAAAAGCAATCTGTTGATCGTTTTCAGGTAAGAAAACAGTCTACTTTTTGTTTATGATACAAAGTTTACGCATGAGTTCCGGCGAACTCCGTAAACATCTGATATTCCACGGCTGTGAATAGTAGTAATAACTCTTCGAAGTCGGGTGGTATCTGCCATGCCAATTCAATGTCATCAATTCGAAGAGCCATTTTTACTAGTTGGGGGTACACCAATCAATATTTTCAACATGCAGCCTTAAGGCTGCACGTTGAAAATATTGATTGATCAACCCCGTAAATTCACCGAGTT
This sequence comes from Pictodentalium vernedei, assembly GCA_031216915.1. Taxonomy (NCBI): domain Eukaryota; kingdom Metazoa; phylum Mollusca; class Scaphopoda; order Dentaliida; family Dentaliidae; genus Pictodentalium; species Pictodentalium vernedei. The sequence continues at coordinate 714,070,514 of CM062297.1, forward strand.
GCCTTACACTTTAGGAAGTCACGTCAAACCATGATCCGGGATAGAAAACGCGGTGTTACGGGTTCCAAGGGCTAAACATCGTATATTAACGTCTCACTTACCATAAAGAGTATTTGCCGAAGTTTCACGTCAATTGTTATGTTGGCGATTCCATCAACACCACAATGTGGGCGTATTCCGGGATCGTATTCAGTGAATATAATTTTCTGAAGCTCGAACAATCTGTCAGAAGATGCAATTACTACAATACCTGTAAAATAGCAATACAATTAGTATTCTGCATGCTGTTAACCCTTTCCCCAAAGTAACTGCAAAAACCGGCCAGCGCTATTCAGAAAAATCGCCAATTAATTTTTATTATTTTTTTCATTTTTTGTCTCAAAAACATGCGTTATGACCCCTCTTTGGAACGAGCTCGTTCCAATGAGGGGTCATGACCTATGTTTTTGAGACAAAAAATGAAAAAAAATAGTTATTCAAGAATTTTATTTGCAAGTGTCGTCTTCTTTTCATATTAGGTAAAAGGTTAACAAGTGATAGATGAAAGGGGATATTTGTACCTCAAAGGCGCCCACGGGCGGCATTAGGCAAGACCTTCCGAATCCTCCGATTACCTTCACTTTTGCCGAGGACTGCGACGTGTGTATCACCCACTCTCTTCCACCAAAGCGGCCGTCCGAGAACAAACGGGCAAAAAAGCTAGAAATAAAGCAAGCAACAAGGGGGCGTCCAGGCTGCTGTGGCCTGACCAGATATGCCAGTTAACTTGATTCCAGTGCTAGCGCATTGATAAGAAACGGGATGGTGGAGTTCAGTGGAGTTGCAATAACTCCACCCCAAGGATCTGAAAACGACCACAGCTTAAAAGTAGTTGGAGACATCATTATATATCTTACCTACTATACACAACTTAGAATTCCATCGGATTAAAAAAAATTACATACACGAACTGTATTCTATATGCGCCACAAACGCAGTCTGTTCAAGTTTTTACATGTCAACAGTCAGAGTGACCTCTTTGTTTATTCATTTATCAAATTGCGGCAGACGATACCCACTTCATGCTAAACGAGTAACAATTCTGTCATTCAGTATTCATTTCAATCGCTAGCCCAGCCCTTGCACAGTTTGTTAGTGACACAATATCGTATATGCCGTGTCAGTGTATTCCATACAAGGCTCGGGCATAGCTCTTTCCCAATACAGAATTAACTGACACCACATTAGGAAACTAACAAACTGCATAACTGATAATATACAGACGACCAAGATATGAGGACTAGAAACCCCTGTCGGAATAATTTGATAATTACCTTGAAGACTCAGTAATAATTGCAAAGTAGAATACCTTTTGTGTCAACAAAATGTGGCAATATATTAGCGTAACTGCTTTCTTTCTTCTTTTTTGATATCTGTCGACGCGGACTTCAACCACCCCCCCCCCCCCCCCATGCCCCCTTAAATGAACAAGGTCTAAAATTGTTCCCCTTGTGTCTTTGTTTTTTGTGTTTGGTAAGTATAATGCTTGGTTTTGATGGATTGTTGCACATTCGTGAATGGGACAATTGCAGACCAATATATATTATCGCCATTATGTTTATGTTCAATTGTTGTATCAGATTCGAGATGTTGTCTCCCTCTGATAGAACATTTTATACATAATGGTGATGTGATTTCATAATTTAATAATTATGTAGTTCAGAATTGTTTTTCCTTTTCATTGCCAACTGGCAAATTGCCACAATTTTGAAAATGTTATTGGTTCACTTCAACCCATCTAAAGTCGTATTAATATTAATACAACTTGGTAAAAGTTTTATAGAACTGGGCCAGGGCGATAAACTGAGAGCACTGGCGAGCAATTATCACTGAAGCTAGCGGTTGATCGGTACTTCATGTTTGAGTATGTCAAACAAAATACTGACAGAGGCTGCCATTCCTTGTCTTTTGGTTACTTCCATGTTTATGGGTGAGTTTTTCCCCGAATGCAGGTTGATATTGGCGTCCCATGTTGTTCAAAAAGGTTAAATATTTGAGCATTATCAACTGATCGTCGTCTTTCGGAAATTTACCGTTCTTCTTGAGGGGGCGCGGTGGCTCAGTTGGCAGAGGTGCAGGCTGCAAGCCGAGATGTCCTCGGTTCGAATCCCACCTGCGGCAACCGCGTTGTGTCCTTGGGCAAGACACTTCACCCCCATTGCCCACGTGGGGGCACGGTGACGCTGTGTACTATAAGGCGTACTGCCGTCGATGGTGCACCTGTCTTCAGCCAATGTTAACCCTGCTTATGTGGAGTTGGTATGTTGGGGAGCTAACAGTTGCTCGCCGTTGCTCGGTGGTTCTCTCCGGGTATTCCGGTGTGACAGGAATGATAGTCCGTAGGAAAATTAGTCCCTCTGGACTATTATTCCGCGGAATTATAGTCCTAGGTCTAACATTCCTAGGAATAGTAGTCCACCGGACTACTATTCCTTAGGAATGTTAGACCTAGGAGTATAATTCCGCGGAATAATAGTCCAGAGGGACTAACGTTCCTACGGACTATCATTCCTGTCACACCGGCTTCCTCCACCCGTAAAACTGTCACGGTCATGGTTAGCCGTTGTGCAGAAATATGTGACCTTAAACACCAATAAATAAATAAATAATAATACCGTTCTTCTTTACCTGTCCGATCATAGTCTTGTTCCAACAAGATTTGTGTTTGGATAGAAGTGTTTGCGAGAGCATGTGGGGCAATGAACACCGAATGCGCACGAGTGTTTTACAATATAGTCCCTCACCTCGAATTAATTATTTCACGTAACCAGTCCAGTCAAGCGATTACTCTGTTTATTACTTTTCATTATTAACAATAATTATATTATTTAACCCTCTACCTAACGTAACGGCCAAAACCGGCCAGATCTATTCTCAAAAATCTTCAATTCATTTTCATTATTTTTTCATTTTTTGTCTCTAAAACATAAGTTATGACCCCTCATTGGAACGAGCTCGTCGAGCTCGTTCCAATGAAGGGTCATAACCTATGTTTTTGAGACAAAAAATGAAAATAATAGTTATTCAAGAATTTTTTTTGCAAGTGTCGTCTGCTTTTCATGTTAGGTAAAGGTTTAAAAAAACAAAAATCAGCGAAGTCCCCATTACACCCACGGCAAAGCGTCTTAGTTTGCGTGCACGGATACATGACACAATTGTTGATTGTATAATTCACTTTTGAAGTTATCGTTTATAATCAAACCCGGAAATCACTTTGGAAAGTAATAAATACAGTTTAAACTGAACTTAAAACTTAACGTAGAGTAAACACCATTTGCCATAATGTCAGCGCCCATCCTCATAGCAGAAAAAGGAATGAAAAAAGATGAATGCGGTGATTGATTCTAACCATGCAGATGTACAGGCAATCAGGTGTTAACTTCCATTAAATTCGGTAAAATTCAGTGGTATCATTAACTACCCATAGCCAAAAAATGAGATCGACCAATGTGGCAATCGTCGTGTCCCTGCGTTTTTAGGTACACGCTTTGGCTATCTTGAGGGTAAAGTCCAAACATACTATGCAATCATTTGTAAAAAAAGAAAACTGACGCCAATATTGCCTTTCCTTTTAAAAACAATCCAGTAGAGAATTCGTACCGTTGTACTTACACGAAGGCTGTGGATTCGGGAGGGGGGGGGGGGTAGGGCTGCACGTCAATTTAGCTAGTTGATTGGTTGCAAGTTTCCATATCCGTTGATAAATTATTTGAAGTTGTAAACAAATGTAGTAGCCTGAGGTCAATGAATTTCACCTTCGGTTGGTTCGTTCTATTTTCTTCTGCTTCAACCATCTTTCAACCTGAAGCCTAGTCGAATAGTTGAATAGTTTTGAGCTTATTATTTTTCAAGGATAGGCAATCAAGGCTAGTTATACAACTTATATCAATGCCTCTCCTTGGCCCATATCCTTTGATACATTACACACAATATCTTTATTTGCAGTATACAATTACATAATGTATATATATATGCTTGTGGTATTTTCTACAAAGATAAAATGTACACTGCATGGAAATGGAATAGCCATGAAGGCTGTCGTCCTGCCATTCCCATATGAAACAGTAAATGGTCTGACATCAAGGACAGTGGCAAGCTGCTCTAAAGTCTTTGTAAAGAATTCGGCATTATCAAAAATTAGCACGTTTTCATTAGTACAAGGAGGTATTATCTGTGTTGTGGATGTTGGGTATACTGAGATCCAGAAGTGACAGGGGTACAATTGGGGCACCCTGGGTTATTACAAGACACATCTGTAGTGTATGAATTTAGAGCCTTGTCCATTATCACTTTCTTAAAAAGATGCCTACTCAGATTCTGAATTTCTGGATCAAGTTCATTCCAGACCCGTGGGAAAGTATGGAACGGAAGTTCAGCTGAAAAGCGTGTTCTTGGTTTATATGTGTATATTTTCCCAGATTGTCTAGTGTTCATGCCCGAGGGGTTCCTGTAAATGCTGAATGTTTTAGAGAAGGACACAGATAGTTTATTGTTGAACCAATCATGCATGAACAGGAGCGAGTGCAGTGTATAAAGGTCTTTGAATTTTAGGATACCGCATCTTTTGAAAAGGGGGTCAGTATGTGACTTATAGGACATCTTTGTTATAATGCGAATGGCTTTCTTTTGCATGTTAACAATTCTATTTGTTGAGGTTGAGTGTCCCCAAACTAGTATCCCATAAGTCATATGGCTGTGGATAAGTGAGAAGTACAAGGCTCTTAGGGCTTTTTGGGGAAGAAATTTCTTGGCCCTATTTATAGCAAAAATTGCCCTACTTATTTTTGAACCAACAACTGAAACATGTTGTTTGAATTTCAGATTTTCGTCCATGTGGATTCCGAAAAATTTAAATGATGTCTCTTCTTGGTTATTGCCTATTAGTGAGACATTTATATCGTTTAGTGATATTTTCTTGTCCCGTGCACTATATGCATCAAGTTGGGGGTGAAATAGCATAAATTTGGATTTTGAAGCATTTAGGGCTAATTTATTCGCAGAACTCCATTCGTTTATTTTAGATAATTCAGAATTTGCATTTTCTATTAGCGTGTCCAAGTTGTTACTGGACCCGTATGCTGTTGTATCGTCTGCAAACGACAGTACCCTAAGTAGTGTTGCTTCACTTATGTCATTGACATAAAGCAGGAACAAAATTGGGCCGAGAACGGAACCTTGGGGTACCCCTGAAGTTATTTGTTGTGCATCGGATGTTTCATTCTTAAATGAAACAGACTGGGTTCTTTTGGTCAAGTAGTCTTTAAACCAACAGTTGGCCAATCCTCTAATACCGTAATGTTCTAGTTTCTTCAACAAAATGACGTGGTCGATGCTATCAAAAGCTTTCGAAAAGTCTAGAAAAAGTGACATCGTGCAATCTTTTGAGGGTTTATCATTTTGCTCGGCAACACTGTTAATCAAGTGTAAAACAGGATGAACTGTTGAATGTTTTTTCCTGAAGCCAAACTGGTACTGGTACAGGATCTTTTGTTCCTCTAGAAAAGCCATTAAGCGTATATTCATTAATTTTTCTAGTATTTTGGAAAATGCGGGCAAAATACTAATGGGTCGATAGTTATTGAATAATTGTGGGTCACTGGTCTTAAATATGGGTATAATTCTCGCTGTCTTCATTTTGTTTGGTACTCTACCAGTCGAAAATGAGAGACTGATTATGTGTGTTAGAGGCTGTGCCACTTCAGGGATTATTTCCTTTACGAGTTTGGTCGATAAGCCATCACAGTCTTTGGACTGTTTTCCACATAAGCTATCTGCACAACGAATTATTTCCTGTCCGTTAGTGGGTGATATGAAAAAAGAATTTGCATTGTTGCTAACAATGTATTCTGAGAAATTACGGCTTGAGCTTGGAATTTTTTCACTTATTGATTTGCCTATATTAACAAAAAAAGTATTAAATTTGTCGGCAATGTTTTTTGCATCCGTCAGTTCGCTGTTTTCATCGTACATTATTTGAAGAGATGTAAACAGATTTAGTAGCCTGAGGTAAATGAATTCCACCTTCGGTTGGTTCGTTCTATTTATTTTGCTTCAACCATCTTTCAACCCGAAGACTAGTCGAATAGTTGAATAGTTTTAAGATTATTATTTTTCAAGGATAGGCGATCAAGGATAGTTATACAAGTTATACAATGCCTCTCCTTGGCCCAATGGCGAAGGTGTGTGTGCTGACCTCCATAGCGGCAACTTCCTAGCATCGCTCTTCTTGAATGCTACGAAGGGATCTTTAGCCTACACGGAGTGTGTCTCTATCTGCACAGAGGGCAGTCATTTTCACGTCCCCACCCGACAGGACGGTACGCCGTGATAGCATCAACCGCACAACTAATGCTGTCAGAGAGTCTTCGGACACTACGAGAACTTTCCCGACCGATGCTCGATCCTGGGTCCTCTGGTATGAGAGACCAGCGTACTTATCACCTGGCCAGCATTCTCTTTAAGTTGAATAGATAGAACGATCTATCACGTTGTGTCATGCACGTGCACAGAAAGACAGACAGTCGGATCTTCTTGTATTTGCTGATATACTGTTAAAATATAAAACGTGATAAGGAAGGTTGTCGTCCGCTATTTCATGGTATGCGATACTCAATCAATAACGCACACCACCTTGCCATCATACACTTTTAACACCTTCCGACTCCATTGCCAAGACCCGAGGATAAAGAAAATGTCATTTCTATTTCTCTGGTCCATTTCTCAATTTTCCTCCAGTTGGGGCGAACCATTATAGGTTCGATGTATCTTGCGCTCACCTACTTTCAATGAACTTCCGTCGCGTCTGTGTTCACAAATGCGCAGACGACAAGAAGGGGAAATGCCGGCTGGCCTGGCATGCTTTATGTACTAATGAATTTGCAAGCTCTAATTGATAGCTTGAGGGTGATTTCAATCTCAGAAAGGCTCGGCCTTGAAAATCATCGCGAGATATTCCCGTCTCGTCTGAGGCCCCGAAATGCCCATCAGGAAAGGCCCCAAATGAAAACAAAAACACAATGTGAGATACTTTGAATTTAAAGGAGAAAGTTTGTTTGCTTATTGGAGTTTGAAGACGTTTGCAATAGAGATAGAATACAATGTATTGAACAGCTGTCCAGGTGAAAGAAGACGAAATATTTGGAGAGAACCACCGAACTGCGGCAGGTAACTGTTAGATGTCCCTACTTACAACGTGACACAAGCACGGTTAGCATTGATTGAATGGAAGTAGATGAAAAACGTACTGTAAGCCACAGCACAATCAGCTAAAGTGGTGCCACTGGGGCAGTTGAGGGATTTAGTATTTTTCCCAAAGCAACGACGCAGGAGGCAGAGGGAAGAGTGCATATTCTTGTCAAATAAGTTTGAGTCTCATAATATTTCGTCTTAACTCTTCGAACCTAGTGGTATCTTCCATGTCAGTTCAATGGCGGCAATTGGAAGAGTCCATATTCATTATTTGGGGTTAGACCAATTAATATTTTAATGTGCAGCCTTTTGGCTGCACGTTGCAAATATTGATTGGTCCACCCCACACATTTACTAAGCAGCCATCCCACTTAATAAAATTATGAAATATCGTCTTCCTGAACCGGTAAAACGGCCTCTCACTACAAATGGTTTAATTTTCGCTAATGCTTTCGTGTAATCACAAATACCTGAACATGTGCTTCCATTGTTTCTCCAACTATGCTTTTGGAGGGGATATTTTGATAAAACCCATGAACATGTATAGTGGGTCATCAAAAGACTGATAACGGCATTGTCTTACTCAAAGTAAGTTCTGTAGATTAGCCTTTTAATCAATGCACACGATATCAAAATGTGTTATATTAATTGTTATTTTTTCCAAACATTTCACAAAATTCAACGAAGCAATATCATGTGTCCATTCATTGTAATAAGCTTGATAAGCTCGTTCCAATGAAAAGGTCACATGGTATGGATATGTTGGAGTATTTTGAAAATATTTTTTTCCTAACTGCTCAATTTGTTTATTACACGGACGGATTCGGCCGATTTGTTAGGTGAAGAGATAGAGTGAATCTCGAGTGCATTTAGTTCAAGCCACTACTATTGTTTTCGTCGATCATATTAAAACCCCTTACCCAACGCAGACGATATCAAAATTTAATATTTGAAATATCATTTGTTTAAATTACAAAACCATATCATGTGACCCCTCATTGGAACGAGAGCAATGATCTCGTTCCAATGAGGGGTCACATGATATCGTTTTGTTGAAATATTTTGAAAAATTTAATTTTTTCAACTGCTCAATTTGCATATTACGCGGGTAGATGCGGGCGATTCGTTAGGTAAAGGGTTAACATGTTGACCACCACTGAGAGATTCCCAACGGATACATTCGTGTTTGCGTGAAATGTTTAATAAATAGGATGTTATATGTTCCTTCAAGGTCATGGCACAAAAAAAAAATAATACCGCTGTATTGAAAATTTTATTTGTGTATTTTTCGAGTTTTTCCTTTTCTCGAAAAATTTTTGAAGACATGCGAGAATAAAAATATACACATTTGTAATGAGGATTAGGAGATGAACACAGAATGTCTTGCAGTAAATCTGTACAAACGTTCAATGGCCGAACACTGATGCTTCACAAAAATAAATGCAATCCCGCAGAGAATCATGTCAAACTTCACGACACGACCTCGTATATATAATGATTGTAATTCACCGCAATTACGGTACAAACAAAATAAAATAAATCCCACTGCATATTTATTGATTTTGTGTCTCGTTTGACTTCTGGTCTGATCTCCCATGCGACATCTCGATGAATAAACATGTAACTGAATTGTGAGCTTTGCCGGCAATAGCCGCCTTTGAACCAGACCGAGTGAAATGATCAAAGATAGAAAATAACTCAAGTTCCTTTACACTGGTGTCCGAATGCACTTACCGCAACGTTAGTGGCATTCAATGGGGTCAGATTTGTAGACATCGATGACAAAAGATGCAACTAAGTAAAATCAACAATTTGCCAACACGAGTCTTAATACATGCAAGGTTTTCTTGACTTTCGTGCCAAATTAACTTGTGCAAACCTGGAAAAATAGAGTTGTCCAATTGAACATTAAAAGACCAATATTTTTCCCTATTTCAAGTCAGGTGTTAAGGCAGGCAACACTTGACAAGATCTAACTGATCAGACAAGAAAACACTTCCTGATGGCATCTTTTCGAACCGTCATTTTGGCGTTCGAAGGAGTGTCGACTGGACTCCACGCTCCAACGTCAAGCTCTGAAGTCGCCGGTCTAATTAGGTAAGGAATTCGACACTGTTACGACCTGGAACCAGCGTAGCCCTTAAATAGGCCATCGTCTACTCGGAATAGTTCAGTTGTTCGGAAAAGCGAACCTATTGTTCGCTTTTCCGACCAACTGATATATTCAAGACGACTGAATCTCTAGGATACCATAAAGATTTATTTTCTTTGAATCAATGCAAGAAATGTTTTTCAATCGATACTTGCTTTGGCTGAATGCTTGAGCCTTGATGATGATAGTACCATCAGATATGAAGGATCACCACAGCCGTAGACTAATATTTCGCCGCGGTATTCTACGAATTGTATTAATATCTCGGTGTTTTCAAGGCGAATTAGATACTTATTAACGGGAATGTCTGTAACTGGAGCACGTGAAAACATCAGTATATCTTTGTGAGTAGAAGGACATCGCATTACATCAACGCTATAATGCGCTCAAATTTCCACTAAAAGTGGGTAAGCAAACAGCCCGAACAGAATTAGACTGGTGACCTTCGAGCTTACTTCTAGGTGTTAAAGCATATTTGTTGTGAGATGAGAGATCACTGGCTGAGTGCCAGCAAACGAGAACATACTATTTTTCGAGTGGTTTGAAAGTTTCTGCTGATTAATGGTCATATCTCAAAATCGAAAAGTAATATTGCATGCACAATGCTGTGTTTTTCGAAGACCGACATGATACACGCCCCATTACGATAAAATTCAGTTAAGCGGCAAACCGCATTATGTTTTAGCTGGAGGGCACATTCACAAAGTCTGATGACCATTTTATGTAAAAATAAATTTTCTCGTGACAGCAGAAATACTAGAAAACTTTAATGACTTCCAAAAGAATTCCGCTCCCGATATGCATATGCGCGCTGTTTGTATTAATTCGTACCCTTCTTGACAAATCAGCCAAATACCTACCCAGAGCTATATTTTGAAATCTCCTGTACATTTTTTTACTTTGTACTTTATGTTTGTTTGGGTAAGACGTGCCTTATGATCACTCGAAGCAGAATCGTCGACACATTCGCGCCAAAGATTGGATATAATACAATGGTGGATCAAAACGTTTGTGGCTGCACATGGTTGTGCTGGATCAAAGCGTTTTCCACATTGCTTTACAATGTAACCCCACGAACGTCATTATACCTTTTTCCCAGCAGCGTTACAGCTTATTAATTGCCTTTTTGAAAAAGTCTTCTTTGCAAGCCATCTGAAAGACGAGTCCTTGGTCGTTGACGCCTGAACAGAAGATGTCCAGACATTTCCATAAAGCTTTTGAGCCGATTTCTTGGGAATCCTCAAGACCGTGAGATTGTAACTCGGGGTGCGACAAGGGTCCATTACTTTGATCCAGAGTCAAAACTTCAAAGCAAGCAGTGGAAGCACCCTGGTTTACCTCCACCAAGGGCATTCAATACGCTTGGCAGGATTATGGCTTCGGACTTTTGAAACAGCAAGGATGTAATCATGATTGACTATCTGAATAAAGATCACACCATAAATTGACAATATTATGGCAGAGAATTGTGCGAGTTGGGAGAGACTGTCATAGACAAACGACCTGGAAAACTACGGGCATGGGTGATTATGCTTCAGGATAATGCCAGACCTTACAAATTGCTGTTGATACAGCAGAAGAATAAATTATGGCTTTGAAATACTACGTTCCCTTTACTCTCCAGATCGAGCTCCCTCTGACTTATATCTCTACAGTACAGTCGCCGTGGACTAGTTGTAATCCACGCGTGGGCACTGATGTCCAAGCAAGCGTTTACCAAGCAATAAAAATCGTTATCAGCAAAATCTTAATTAATGAAGCACCGGGTTGTACCTGGTGCTGCGTTAATTAAATTTTTGATGGTTATTCCTATAATTAGCGTTTGGAATCTAATATTATTGCGTCCGTGGAAATATTAACCACTCGTGGAAAGTGACCAGCCGTACTGTAGCTCTTCTCATAACTAAGGTACTGCTAGTATCGCCCTTTGGTTTCTCTAGGTGGAGAATGGCATATACTTTTTGGTTTCTACCTGGGGTTGGGTTATTGCACCACCATAAATCGTGTAACATGTTAGCATTGATGTAAAAAGCGCTCAACCCTCCAAGCGGCTACCAGTCCTGCACGAATTGATAGTAACACAATTCGTAGAAGTAACTCTGCCACTCGGTGGATGAGCATTGGTAAATATCCTTTTCTCCAAACCATTAGAAATACGAAGACTAACTAACTAACTAACTAACTAACTAACTAACTAACTAACTAATTTACTAACTAACCAACTAACTAATCTGACCACCGGATAGTTCCGGTGATCCCCGAACAGCAAATTTGTTATTTGGTCCCTATGTTTCTAGAAAGTTTGTGTAGGTAGCAAAAATAGAGGGCCAACATCCAATCGGTGGTCCTCGAACTGCAAATGTGTTTCCTGGATTCCAACGTTGCTACTCGTCCACCAGGTATGCATAGGTAATCTATACCATGATTACCTATTCTACTATATATGGGAAGCCTATGACATAAATGTTAGGTTTATACACCAACCGCGATGAACACGCCAGCAATGGGGTTTCAATAGTTAAAATTTACACCTGCAGTGGAACTACATCCAAGTTGACCTTTGATGACGACGACCTGAATGCGAACATGTCTAAATTTATCGCACGTCGCCTCGCGAAGAGTGAAATGAAAGTGGCAATTATTTATTACGTTTTTAAATGAGTTTACCCCATAAAATACCCAAAATTAACAAGCATGCATTGTCTCGTGTTAATAAAGCATCCATAACTCGAAATAGTATGTTATTATGTTATTAAAATGAAAAAGGACCTGTTTCTTTTTCTATTTCGTTTCGGCGATAAATTAGACAGCGGAAGTAACGCCCACCGATGCTCATGTAAACAAGAATAATAAACGTATATACGGCTGTTACTCAGTAAAATCGAGAAAAAATAATAGAGACTCTTAATAATCTGACGATCATGGTATAAATAAAATATATCCAAAGTAACTTGGTGTACCAAATGTTCACCACTCGTGGTGAATATTTGGTACACCAAGCTACTGTGGGTTTATTCTATATGCCCACAGGTTAGGTGACAAAGTACCAAATGACTGAACTGCGCTTATGGATCGATACACTTAATCGGGAAAAAAACACGACACTGACCGCGGATGCTGCTAAACGATAAGTTCTGATAACTCTCATTTGTCAAAGTGCCAGGTTTAACCCTTTGAACACGAGATACCGCTATTCCGGTCCAGGAACGTGATACGTCATAATTTCATTAAGCTGGATGACTGCTTAGTGAATGTGTGTGGTAGACCAATCAATAGTTTCAACATTTTGCCCCACTGCCCCAAGGTTGCACGTTGAAAATATTAATTGGTATACCCCCAAATAATGAATATGGACTGACATGAAGGATATCATGGGATTCAAAAACTTTACAGCCTAAATAAGAATGAACAGTAAATATTCGTAAGAGGTATTTCAGCTACCTCGCGCTACCAGTCACCATTGAGGGTTTTAAGCCCCCAAAGTAAGTGAATGACTTGTTTTATTTCGGCCGACAGTAAATGGAGATTTTAATAATTCGCAACTGGAATATAACGGGATACTGCATGGGCAGAATCAGTGGCGGCGCATCCGGCGCGCGCCCCTGCTATTTTTGTATTTCTGTTTTTTTCTATAAGTATCAAAACTACAAGTCAAGTTAAAAATATACTGTCTAAACTAGACGCAAAGGAATCTTGTGGTCCTGATATGATTAAAAATACAATTCTGAAAAGTGTTAACACCAGTTATCATTTCCATTAAGCAAACTCTTTAACAGTTGGAAAATTCCCTACCATATAGAAATACGCCAAAGTATTACCGATTCATTAAAAATTATCTGTAAATCAAAAAGAAAATTATCGTCTGGTATCACTAACTAGTTGCATAAGTAAGGTATTTGAAAAACTTGTGTTTAAAAGCATATTTGATTTTCTGTCAAGTGATAGTGTTCTCGCCAGTCTGTAGTCAGGATTTACACCTGGTGATGGAACAGTTTTCCAACATGTCGTTATTGATAACTATATTAGAGTGAATTTGGACGAAGGAAAAGACGTGAAATTTGGTTTTTGGCGATATAAGTAAAGCTTTTGGTAGAGTTTGGCACACAAATTACATTTCAATTGGAATTAGGGGAATTCTATTAAAATGGTTTGAATGTTACTTATCAAATCGTACTCAATCCGTAGTTATAAATGGCCAAAGTTTTGATAGTATGATAATCCAGGCTGGTGTCCCACAAGGCTCACTGTTAAGTCCCCATGTGTTTAACATTTATATCAATGATATTTTGAATGACATCACATCCAACATCCGGCTATATGCGTATGATACCTAGTTTTATCTGACAATCAACTTAATTCGCACCGAAAAACTCGGAAAAACGTTTTCATCACCAGCCACTCCCCACCCCATCCCCACCCGTTCAGATTCCGTATCAGACAAATTCAATTTCAGGCAAACATTCACTGAAAATCTACAGCTAGATGTCCTTCGCACAATATGCTGGGCGACCAGAGGGACAGGCCAGCAGCTATTATACAAAGAAACGGGGTTCATTCCTTTGAAGGAACGTTTTAAAAGGAACGAACTAGTAACAATATTTAAAATTATATCAGGTAACTACCCTTCGTACCATTCAATTTTACTTCCCCGAACAGTTTCCGAGATATCCAGACACCTTCTACGCATCTCTCACCTTTTACGGGAAATAAAATGTAATACTAAAAACTACTCAGACTCATTCCTACCATCTGCCGTTCGGCTTTGGAATGGTTTAGACCAAGACATTAAAACTCGGAAAAGATAACATTTAAAACATGCTTCGGCAGACAGAGAGAACATTGCGTTCCAAATTGCTATAGTTCTGTCATGAGATAGAGAATAATCGCTTGACTGGACTGGACTGGTTATGTGAAATAATTCATGAGAGGTGAGGGACGTTGTACAAACACGAATGCGCGAATGCGCACAAGTGTTTTACAATAGTTCCTCGCCTCGAATGAATTATTTCACGTAACCAGTCCAGTCAAGCGATTACTCTGTTTATTACTTTTCATTATTAACGATAATTATATTATTTAACCCTTTACCTAACGTAAGGGCCAAAAACGGCCAGCGCCATTCTCAAAACTCGCCAATTAATTTTCAGTATTTTTTCATGTTTTGTCTCTAAAACATAGGTTATGACCCTTCATTGGAACGAGCTCGTCGAGCTCGACAAAAGATGAAATTTTTTGCAAGTGTCGTGTGCTTTTCATGTTAGGTAAAGGGTTAAAAAAACAATGACGTTCCCATTACACCCACGGCAAAGGGTCTTCGTTTGCGCGCACGGATACATGACACAATTGTTGATTGCATAATTCATTTGTGAAGTTATCGTTTATAATCAAACCCGAAAATCCCAGTAAATCACACTTTGGAAAGAAATAAATGATGGTAATCACTTATTACACTATAGACTGCGATTTAGATGTGGTTACTTGCAAACTCATAAACTTAGAAGGTTCATTACAAATGACCCCCAAATGCGCTTGTGGCACGGATATGAGGATGCCGAACTTTTTATCTAAGAATATCCACGCTTCGAGGTTACAAGACTAAATCTTTTCATTAAGATAGGTCAAATACACGATACAGACTTTCTTCTACAATCCTCGAGAAACAAACGATGAAAATAAACACCTATTGGAATCAGTGCAATCCTTCATTCTGGAAAGAAAACGATTTTCGTTAGATTAGTCCTTGGATCGGGGAATTGTGGGGAAGAAGGGAAAAATATATCAGGATATTGTGAAATGTGTGTCTTTATCGTGGCGTAGGGCAGTTGACTTATGCATATAAGTTGGACAATCAAGAACCGTCAACCCCAATCTTTGGAGATGGATGTCTGGTGTGTTAGCTATCAAACCTAATTTCGTTTGGATGAAATAAAATTACAGTTTAAAAAAAAATCAAAGGACTTGATTTTATTGCCTCTGCAAGTAGTGGATGTCCATGTTTTATCGCCAAAAATACCTTATCCCATGCATACAGCTGTAGGCCTAGCTTTAACGTGGACCTCATGTGAACCGATATAAATTGGCTTTTTTCCTTCAAAAATTGAATGCTGGAATATTTTGGTTGGAAAACATT
Organism: Pictodentalium vernedei; assembly: GCA_031216915.1. Taxonomy (NCBI): domain Eukaryota; kingdom Metazoa; phylum Mollusca; class Scaphopoda; order Dentaliida; family Dentaliidae; genus Pictodentalium; species Pictodentalium vernedei. The sequence goes on from CM062297.1 coordinate 714,086,023, forward strand.
GTGGACATGTGCAAAGAAGCCAGCGGAGAGCCACGTAGACCTTTAATGTTCCAACATTTTCCCATAGACACACCTACCCCCCCCCCCCCCTCCAAGACCGCGCTAATAAGAATGGGAAACACCCTCAAGTTCGCCCCTAACTCGCCGCTACAATCGTCGAGTGATACTTCGCATTATGACCATGATTGTAATGTGGTGCCCCCTCAAACTCAGAATCCGTGATCCGCCACTGGGTTAGGATGTGGCCAATGGAAAACCACATTGCATTATAATTTTTAAAAACGGATTTCGTGGAATGAGTATTGAACAAACCCATTCCCACCAAGACGGACTATGGACGGAATTTTGTGCAAACGTTCTGGAACCGCCTCAAACATTTTAACAACCGAACTGTCCTCTGTGGGTCGAGGGTCTCGTGTAGAAAGGTATCATTTCTGTACTTTATTTAAAAACGAGATGGCACTTTCCTGTATGACACATCGTCTTGTTCCTTCATTGTTGTTTCCTTCAGTGATTTCATTACTTGTCTCGACTGTATCGACTTATCCTCGTTCCATGGAGTAGGTCCACGGAAATCTCAAATTTCAGGTCGAAAGTTCAGAATCTCAAACCGAATCGGGCAGAGGATTTTGAATCGCACCTTCCCACTTTTTAAATTATTGATGCTGCTTCTTATAAACGTGGAATATAACAAATATTGTAAGTATCCATTCGAGGATTGTACCAAACGGCGACTAATCTGTTTGGGCAAGTCAACCAAAAACCAAAAAGAGGAATATTCCAGAATATTCCTGTACAAGAGACATGATGATGGAAGAAGGGATCAATATGGGGCAGCTGGTAGGATTTTGAGAGCATCAAAAGGAATCGAAAAGTTCCTATCGACACCTCCTCAAAGCGAATATAGCGAATAGAAACGAATCATCGGAAGGGTTTCGAATCGAATCGAATTTCGAAGCTCACCAGAGTCCAACCATGGGCACTGTATAGAGGATTTCGATTTTCCAAAAGTGTTGTCACCGTCACCCCGTGTCATAATGACAGTTCATCGACATTTGAATAGAAAAGTTAAAGGCTGAACCAAGGCGGTTATACAATCATCATTCGTATTCGATACACCTTCTGTGCATTTATCTTTTAAAGAAGGTATATAATGAAGGAAACAGAAAACATATACAGACGAAATTCACAGATCGCTCGTTTTATGTAAATGCAACGTTTTCGTAATGAACATGAGACATAGATTGATTCAAAATATAATATATTTAAATTGTTCAAAGCTCTCAAATTTGCTCGCCGCTTATCAGTGGTTCTATCAGGGTCTTCCGTCCTCCGCCTCCCGTAACACTGGCCCACATCAGGTGACCCTGGCTGTCGAAAGTGTCGGTAAACCCTCAATCAAAAAAAAATCTCAAACCATATGAGTCTTGTTTACTTGTCCTTTGGATCAATTGTAATGAAAATATGGCGGGAGCGCGGTGGCTCAGTAGGTCGAGGTGCAGGCTGCAAGCCGAGAGGTCCTCGGTTCGAATCCCACCTGCGGCAACCGCGTTGTGTCCTTGGGCAAGACACTTCATCTCCACTGCCCGCTTGGGGGCACGATGACGCCGTGTACTAAGGCGTACTGCACGTCGATGGTACGCATGTCCTCAACCAATCTAACCCTGCCTGTGCTGCAGTGCGGAGTTACGATGTTGGGGAGCTGACAGCTGCTCGTCGTTGCTCGGTGGTTCTCTCCGGGTACTCCGGCTTCCTCCACCCGTAAAACTGTCACGGTCATGATTAGCCATTGTGCATAAATATGTGACCTTAAACAACAATAAATAAATAAATAAATAATGAAAATATGGCGATATTTTACAAATTTCGACAAAATAAGGAAGTTACTTTGCAATGAACTGCTCAGTGAATATCCTACTACGTCACGTATCAGGTTAATACACCCTAAACACAACACGACGTAAAATGAAGTGGAGGAAAATATTCAAATATTTTTCTGCTTCCTGTGCGAGCAGAAAAGTGTTTTGTTTCCATCCCTTTAACCCTTTACCTAACGTAACGGCCAAAACTGGCCGGCGCTATTCTCAAAAATCGCCAATTAATTTTCATTATTTTTTTCATTTTTGGTCTCAAAAACATAGGTTATGACCCCTCGTTGGAACGAGCTCGTCGAGCTCGTTCCAACGAGGGGTCATAACCTATGTTTTTGAGACAAAAAATGAAAAAAAAAATTTATTCAAGAATTATTTTTGCAAGTGTCGTCTGCTTTTCATGTTAGGTAAAGGGTTAATTTAGCCTGGACACGCCACTATACAGTACGGCCGTCGTGGACTGGTTACTTTTTACGGGTGGGCAATATTTCCACGGAAGCAATGATATTAGATTCCTAACACTAATTATAGAAATAGCATCAAAAATTTAATTAATGAAGCACCAGGCACAACCCGGTGCTTCATTAATTAAACTTTTGCTGATGATGATTTTTATTACCTGGTAAATGCATGGGTGGACATCACTGCCCACGCATGGATTACGACCAGTCCACGGCGGCTGGACTGTTCAAATATGGCGTATTGACCCACAAATATACCTACGTTATGGCATGTAAGACTATGGAGTTTTAATATGAACCTTCATTCCGAAATTTTGAAAAGCATGCAATACTTTTATATAGCACAATTAGACGTAGAATGACCCGGAGAGTTGCCAATCCTCTCTTAGGCAGTATCAACCAAGATGCGGCCTACTATTACTCTTATCATCACACGGTTCTGGCGTGTCTTAACCCTTTACCTGAGGGGCGCGGTGGCTCAGTAGGTAGAGGTGCAGGCTGCAAGCCGAGAGGTCCTCGGTTCGAATCCCACCTGCGGCAACCGCGTTGTGTCCTTGGGCAAGACACTTCACTCCCGTTGCCCACGTGGGGGCATGGTGACGCTGTGTACTAAGGCGTACTGCACGTCGATGGTGCACCTGTCTTCAACCAATGCTAATCCGGCTTGTGTGGAGTTAGTATGTTGGGGAGCTGACAGTTGCTCGCCGTTGCTCGGTGGTTCTCTCCGGGTACTCCGGCTTCCTCCACCCGTAAAACTGTCGAGGTCATGATTAGACATTGTGCAGAAATATGTGACCTTAAACACCAATAAATAAATGAATAAATAACTCTTTACCTAACATGAAAAGCAGGGGGCGCGGTGGCTCAGTAGGTAGAGGTGCAGGCTGCAAGCCGAGAGGTCCTCGGTTCGAATCCCACCTGCGGCAACCGCGTTGTGTCCTTGGGCAAGACACTTCACCCCGATTGCCTACATGGGGGCACGATGACGCTGTGTACTGAGGCGTACTGCACGTCGATGGTGCGCATGTCTTCAACCAATCTAACCCTGCCTGTGCTGCGGTGCAGAGTTCAGAGTTCAGAGTTACGATGTTGGGGAGCTGACAGCTGCTCGTCGTTGCTCGGTGGTTCTCTCCGGGTACTCCGGCTTCCTCCCCCCGTAAAACTGTCGCGGTCACGTTTAGCCATTGTGCATAAGTATGTGACCTTAAACACCAATAAATAAATAAATAAATAACATGAAAAGCAGGCGACACTTGCAAACAAAATTCTTGAATAACTCATTTTTTTAATTTTTTGTCTCAAAAAATAGGTTATGACCCCTCATCGGAACGAGCTCGACGAGCTCGTTCCAAAGAGGGGTCATAACCTATGTTTTGAGACAAAAATGAAATAAAATGAAAATCATTTGGCGATTTTTAGGAATAGCGCTGGCCGGTTTTAACGTTACGTTGAGTAAAGGGTTAAATGTGTAATACCCCCCCCCCCCCTAGTCCTACCGCCCCCACCAACAATAACGACTCCAGAACTCAATTAGATCATTATACTGATATGTTAAGACCACGATTAGTCTTCTTTAACATTTGAGTTTGTTTGCTGTGTCAAATGACAATGTCTTGACTATAATGGAGTGACACAAAACAGAAATCAAAGAACTTTTTTGTCTTCCCAGAATCATAGTCACTGGGACGTGAAAGATTTTGAGGATACAAGAGGTACTTGTGATGAGTCGAACTAAGCCCAAACGTGGAGGGTAGACCGTAAGCCAATTTTGCTGTGGTACGTTCCTCCTAGGACGTACCACACAAATATTGACATACAGTTTTGCCATCCAAGTGTGGACTGATCAGTTCGAAATGTGACGAAGGTACAAAACATCACGATCGGGTTTCCGCACCCGGACAAAAATGCGAATTCTGATGCTTTCTGATGTGATGATTTTGACAATATACCCTTCAATATTCACTTGCCAATTAAATATGCTCCTATAATACGTTTCGCCCCAGCTTATTTTAGCCACGGCGCCGTCTCTTAATTTTGACGCAGTCACACGACACAGTTACCCGTAACAAAAGCTCTGGCTCCTATACGCCTGTGCGTGGAGTATTGGAATGTTCAACTTGTTTTCATTTATATACTATCGATTCAAATCTTTTGACCTGCACGCACAATTCAATATATCATTCATGTTCCGTTTCTGAAAGACAATTCATAGTTTTAAGTACAGAATTTATATTCATAGTTTACAAAAACTATTTTGTAGATTTATAAATATTATATATAAGGCCTCAAAATGTTAAAAATCTGTTTCTCAGGTCCTCCTGCGTGATCTTTATGGGGTGTTCTCTTTTTCTACCCAATGCGAACTTTAAAAAAATAAAAATTAAATGGTTTATGTCTGATATTTTACCCAAATTAATAAAAGTGAGAAATTTGTCCCTTCAGTGCAACAAGGCTTTGCAATGCTTTAGCTATCGCTAAAGCATTGCAAAGCCTTCTTGCATTCAAGGGGCGATAAACACCACCACCAATGCCAGTCTGTAGATTATGAGGCCTAAAACATAAAACAAAGAACACGAACTTTTGATGGCAAAGAAATAATTACACAAATAAATGAAAACACGCTCGCCCACATAAAATTTTACAAAAAAATGACCCGAGAAACAATTTTGTGGGGCCTAAATTTATACATTCTAAAGCATGCTGGCTGAATAAAATGTTCAGCATTTATGTTTTCCCTCGACTTGGTTTTATGAATTGACAGCTGTTCTCTAAGTTGTAGTCCCAGTGATAATCTTGCGTGTATCCTCTCAGCAACTCAGTCAACTCTCCTCTGGTAATATTTATTCAATAGATCTACATACTGTTCATTTGCTGTTAGTAAAGCATTAACTGTGGAAGCACATTACTACTGAACCACTACATGACCTAGCTAATGTCTTAGGGAGTGGCCGACTGAATATTGGTTTCTCATGACAAAGGTCTCAGAATCGATCCACGATTGGGAAATTTCTCTTCTGTGTCCGAATCCTCTCCGACAACACCAACTGTTGGGTGCCGCTCTATCGTCTTGGAACGGATAATGGATGTCCTTTATTCAGGTTGATACATACTTTGTGCAGACTGAAGATCCCTACGTGTTATTCGAGGAGAAAGCGGCCACACACATTAGAGGCGTTAATATAAGTAGAACTGATCGCCAAATCCTTGTGAAATAAATAAGCTCAACCCCTTTCCAACGTAATGGCCAAAACCGGCCAGTGCTATTCACAAAAATTACCATTCAATATTCATTATTCTTTTAATTTTTGGTCTCAAAAACATAGCTTATGACCCCTCACTGGAACGAGCTCGTTCCAGTGAGGGATCGTAAGCTATGTTTTTGACGCCAAAATGAAAAAAAAATTAGTTATTTAAGAATTTTGTTTGCAAGTGTCGTCTGGCTTTCGTGTTGGGTAAATGGTAAATCTGAAACATATAGGAAATTTCTGATGAAAATTTTGAAGCACCCTAGCCCAATTTATGGGAATTTACTACGGAAATGTTTACGCTATGTAGTTCGGAAATTTGCACACATTAGCCAAGTATGGGAAGTGGGAAATTGCATTGTAAATTATTGGTGTCACCGTTTTCCGGAATTTGTCGGGCCAACATGAAAATTATGGCACTACCGTATAGCGCCAACCCTGTGGAGAGTGCCTGGGCATTATCTGGAAGGTTAGTCTTATTCGCCAGCCCACGTTGCTTTATGAAATTTATAGCGTAAAATGTCCCATAGTAAATTTCAAAATACTAGTCCATAGTGCCCCTTTCGCAAACCTAGCATAAAGACAGTCCATAGAATATGTTCACGATCCTGATTCCTGCCATCTGTTTTTTTGTCCTTCGGCAAGACATTTTCCCCAATAGCCCAAGTAGAAACACCGTGTCGCAGTCCGTTAAAGCGTAGTTCACGTCGATAGTATAATTACCTTCTGCCGATGCTAACTGTGTGTGTTTTGTTAGTAAACTGAAGAGGCCTGAAGTTATCCCCCTCTACACAGTGGTTCTCTCCGAATACAATATAATAATGCTGGATCACCCTTACCCCATACTTCCCAATCTCTCCGATAGGCATACTAACCATCTCCTTTGTTTCACCTACTAAAAGCATGTCCTTCATTCTCCCATCCCACTTCCTTAGCATTATCCCGGTGAATCTTATTCTGTTAAGACTGGTATTTTGGACATTCTAATAGAAAGTGTTCCAGTGTCTCCACTATACGTCTACCTACGCCCCATTTTTAGGGACTCGTCTGGAATTTCGTACATCTCCCCCGCTTTTCCATTCTTTAATTTTGAGAACACTTTTTGTGCCTTCTCGGTTTTTATTTCGCTGCACACGAAGTTCACACACTGTCTTTCTCCACCTGTAAAACTACCCACATGATATGACTTCAATAATGACTTCCCTGTCATAACAGAAAGCAATTATCGGAACTCGATTATAAAAGCATTGGGTTGTTTGTTTTGTTTACAGTATAACAGCTACTTCAACGTGTGTCCTGGTACATCTGAACTAACCACTACGACTTCCAGATGAATCTTTATTTGCAAATGTTCTTGTCAAATCCTCTCATCCTCACGTGTCTACTTTTCTAGTAAATTGGGTACGCGATGATGTCCCGCCGGGGATTTGAATTCCATGGTTTCTTAATCATTTAGATACACGAAAGGAAGAGGATACTTTCAAACAAAATTTTTGAATATATATTTTTTTTTCCATTTTTTGGCATTAAAAACATAGCTTATGATAGCTCTTTGGAACGATGGTGGGTCATAAGCTATTTTTGGAGAAAAAAAAAATGAAAATATAATGAAAATTGAATGGTGATTTTTGTGAATAGCGTTAGACGGTTTTGTCCGTCTCAAAGTTATATTTATTTATTTATTGGTGTTTAAGGTCACATATTTCTGAACAATGGCCAATCATGACCTCGACAGTTTTACGGTGGGAAGAAGCAGGAGTACCCGGAGAGAACCACCGAGCAACGGCGAGCAACTGTCAGCTCCCCAACATATTAACTCCACACAAGCAGGGTTAGCATTGGTTGAAGGCAGGTGCACCATCGACGTGCAGTACGCCTTAGTATACAACGTCACCGTGCCCCCACGTGGGCAATATGGGTGAAGGGTCTTGCCCAAGGACACAAAGCGGTTGCCGCAGGTGTGATTCGAACCGAGGACCTCTCTGCTTGCAGCCTGCACCTCTACCTACAGAGCCACCGCGCCCCCTCTCAAAGTTATAAAATTCACATCAAAACCGAACAAAACAAGTAATGCAACGCATCGTCACGTATTGTTAGGCTCAGCGTGGGGTCTTCAAGGCAGAGGACATCTAGCAGTAAGGAGCCATATACGTCGCTTCGTGAAATCAGTAATGCTTGCAGATCAATGGAAATTAAAATCCAGTATCGATGAGCCTTTCTCCTAAAGCTCTCTGGAAATTGGAAATATATGACCTTTGATTTATCCATTTTTCTGTTTGTGCGACCTTTTACAATAATTATTTTTCTCTATTTATTATTATTTTTTTCTGAATATTTGATGCAATATAGCTTAATCATCAACATTTGCATCTAGCATCAATCACAATTAGACGCAAAAAACCGACATCATAATTCTAGATGATGCCGCAATATGCAATGATTGTTTTTTATCAAATAGAATTTCGGATTAGTGTTGAAAATGATTTTTTTAAAAAGCAAACAAAATCATTTCATGTAACCCTTCATTGGAACGATCTCAACGGATTCGTCCAATGGTGAGTCACGTTATATTGTTTTTTTGAAATATTTTTTAAAAAATAATTGAAGTAACAATTTTTGATATCGTGTGAGTTGGGTAAAAAAGTTAAATTGTTCCGGAACAGTTATAAGCTTTTACATATCACGATTTTTGTTATTGGTTAACCTCTCACAAGAGAGTGTGGTGGCTGAAGGGTTAGACCATTGTACCTCATATCGAGTGGTTATAGGTAAGATGCCTAACGGTGTCATTTGCATGGTGTACTTGATCAAGACATTTGATCCCAATTATCTAATAGGGAGCATGGTGTCGCAGTGTGTTAACGCGTACTGCACGCGATGGTACATATATCACACTCTATTATCAGTTGGGTTAAAAATTAACCCAAATAAACTGGGTTGAGTGAATATGAACCCAAGTGGGTTCATATTCACTCAACCCAGTTAATTGGGTTGACTTTTAACCCAACGGATTCAGATGTTAAAGTGTATGAACTGATACTAACCCAGTTCGTCTCGGACTAGAAAGTAGGAGAGTCCGACTGTTACTCGCAGATTGATTCTTAGTGGTTCTCTTCAGGTACTCCGATATCCGCGATCCGTAAACACCACATTACCCTGGCTACTGAAAGTAATTAATTAATTAAGTAATTCTCATTGTATATGGAAATCATTGTATCATTCAGGCAATATGAAAAACACAAATTGTAACTTGCGCTAGTCGTTCACAAAAAAATTCGGGCCCCATCAGCAGTCCCCAGTATTTTATGAGAAGTTGCATTCTGACAGGCCCGAGTATTTTATGCAAGATTTACGTTAGTTACATTTTGCGTTTTTCGCATTATCTGAGTCCATTAATATAAAATACTTCCATCATGGTCCTGAGTACATTTTAGTCGTATTCAATATCGTAGAATGTATATATTCTCTCTGTTTCAGAGTTACGGGAGGTTAATCAGTGACGAAACTGCTGCAACTAAAATGGTAACCGATTAAATGTTCCACGTCTGATCAGCATTATTTCTGGAACAGAAGAATCATAAGGAACCAGCAAACAAATGTTCACTTCTCAAATCACGAGTAGTCTACCATGTGAACAATTATCTGGAGATGTGATTTTGTAGCATTCACAATTTTTTTCTCCGCTATCAAGTAACGCTATGCAAGATTGTCAATCCAAGTGCGTTACTAGGACAACCCACGCCAAAGTTATTTTTGGAAAACCAATCGTCCTGTGAGATCCGTCAAATAAGACCTGCGAAATCAGGGTATAAATTCATATGATATACTACTCCTAATTTATTTATTTATTTATTTATTTATTTATTTATTTATTTATTTATTTATTTATTAGGGTTTAACGACACTTTAACAGTCAAGGCCATGTCGTGTCGGTGACCGTTTTACTGGTGGAGGAAGTCGGAGTACCCGGAGAGAACCACCGAGTGACGACGAGCAACTACCAGCTCCCCAACATCATAACTCCGCACTGCAGCACAGGCAGGGTTAGATTGGCTGAAGACATGTTCACCATCGACGTGCAGTATGCCTTAGTACACGGGGTGTGGATAATCGGGGTTAAATGCCTTGCCCAAGGACACAACGTGGGAGTCCGAATCGATCGCTCAGACGGTCACGTGTCCAAGGACTAACTGGGCTCGATGTTCCTTAACTTCGGTGATCCTACGAGAACGGGTTATCGCAACGCCACCGCGCCCCCTACTACTCCTAAATGCAATGATAACAGTTAGTTAACCATTTCAGCGTTGAGTTCCTGAGTGGGATTTCCGAAAAATAGGTCAATGGAGATTGGGCAAATCCCTTTTATATTTGTAGGGAGGTTCAGTAATACCTTAATCTAACAGCCCTATGGGACTGTTGGGTTAAATTTTATCCTGATCCCACTTAACTGCTGGTTGTCGATTATGTTGTTTGTCAATCGACCATCCAATTTTAATTCACGCAAAAATGGTCGCGTTTTCAACGCTGATCTAGTGGGAACTGGGTACAGCTGTAGATGTCACTCTTTGGCAGTGTGTGTTTGTGTCCATGGAGAATAAAAGAGTTTTGAAGCAATTTCCCTATTTACGGCGGTATTTACTTTTCGACCCAAGTTGTTGAAGATTTCAGTTGAACCTACTTGAAAAGCTTACTGGTGAGCTTCCGACACATTTAACTCTTTTGGCGCGGATTATCCCGAGAAACAGAATTCTCAGAACGTAATAATTTTCAGGAATTTTACTAAAATACGGTTTATTAGATTAAAGAGTTATACTTCTTAAAAGCGTTCCAGGTATCTCATGGAGTGTTTTTTTTCAGAGTTGGATAATGATTTGTGGAGCCATTCTCAACTGATGTCTGTATTTCTGCAGTCAAGATAACACAGTACGTTCTACATTATTAGCGACAATGTGATATAGTCATTTCAAAGCGTAAAGGTGCCAAGTGCAATGCAGATGCGTTGCATTTGGCAACTTTATGCTTTCCAGTGACAATAGCTGTTCTTGGAGAGAATAAAAATCGTTCACGAAACATAAGAATGCGTTGATGTTTGATTGATAGCACTTGGAGATGGGCACACACAGTTGTCAAAAATCCCGACTATAGTTGCCTACCGCGGGTTGGCGTGCTGTCGACTTCAGCTTGCTGTCGCGCCAAAAGTGTTAATAGACAAGGAAACACAAACACACACACCCTGTATGTATAGTGTGCACGTCTACATACGCTCACACACACTCCCATACACACGCTCAAACCCGGGAAAATGCATTTTCTTATATACATTATATCATCAGAGCAATTTGTCGTATTGGAGATAATGAACGAGTCAAGTTGCTGATTGATGATTTGCAGCTATCTGGGGCTCTCGTCAGTCATGAACGAAGGAATCTTTCGTCCATAATGATTGAATTTTGTAATGTTTGAAGTTTTGGTGGCAGAGGAGGAGACCAGAGTTTTAGAGTGGGTAAATGGTAGGTAGGCCGTCTATTCATTTTTCCGCTTTTTCTTGCCCTTCTTTCTTCTCATAAACTCCCCCAAACCCTCCAAACGACTCTTCGTTTCGAGGCTATTTTTATTCATTTTCTCTAAGGATTTGGCTGATCCGTTCTTCATCGGGCATGGATCAGTGTGAGATGAGTTCCTCTGGCTTAAAATACTAGCCCTCAGTGAAGACGGTGGTGGTGGAGTGTTCTTCACGTTGTCCAAAGTGAGCTGAGCACTCCCTGCGCTTGAAGAGTCCCAGTAAAATGGCGAGAGGCATTCAGTCACTGCGGGGAATTCCATTTGAGTGATGAGAGCTTGGTTGATTGATCGTGTTTGATGTCCAGGGAGCGAATCGGAGTGGCAAGAGCGGGTGGAAATGGGACGTGACAACCGTTACTCTTTCCCTGTTCCTTATTCGACATTCGTGACTAACCGATGAAATCGGTTGATAACGGATGTCGAATAAGGAACTGGGAATAAGTAACAATTGACACGTTAATGTATAGAAAACACTTACGTCACATGAAGTCGGTCGAATAATATTTGGTAATTAGGGTCGAAAACATCATTATTTTATGCTCTTGAATGAAATAATAAATATTCTGTACGTTTTCCACGCTAAACTAAATGAAAGTAGACACATCTGCAGAAGCCTCTCAGGTAGGAGTGGCCCCAGGATAGGAGAGTTTGTGCTCTCCGACGGGTGGGTGAACTAGGGTATTCCCCCGAGAAGCCCGCCATAGTTCCCCAACGGGGAGGGGTGCTAGACCTTCCCGACAGGGATGTGGTATAACCTTCGTTGACGCCCCTTCTCCCCTACTCACAGGCAGTGTGTGTTTATCTCTACATTGATCGAGAGAATTTGTACGGTCTTGGGGCAATCGTCCTGTTTACTGTGACATATTCTGGACGGCCCAGAGTGCTTTTAACCCTTTACCCAACTTAATAGCCATAACCGGCCAGCGCTATTCACAAAAATCGCCAATTAATTTTCATTATTTGTCTCAAAAACACAGGTTATGACCCCTCTTCGGAACGAGCTCGTCGAGCTCGCTCCAATGAGGGGTCATTACGTATGTTTTGGGGACAAAAAAATTAGTTATTCAAGTATTTTTTTTTTTTTTTTGCAAGTGTCGTCTGCTTTTCATGTTAGGTAAAGGGTTAAGACTTCAGTTGAGCCCGCATCCAAAATAAAATTACTTTTGAGTTTCATATACATTTATAGGAACCCCAAGCGGGCCGTAGGCCCGCAAAGGGTTCCACATACCCAGTCAGATAAATGTGTTCCAGAACAGAATTCTCTATAGCCGTCAATGTGATTTTTGAAGTGGACAGTAAATTTCAGTGAAAAAACCACGTAACTTCCGGTGTCGAATTGCACATGCAATTGCAATTGGCCTGTCCCCCTCTGGGAATCAAATGTTTTTTGTTTCGCCTCAAAGCTTTGCGTGATACATTGGCCTACATATCTACACTTCAGGGGTAACCAGGCCTTCTCAACCGAGAACCGCGACAAATCAGCGGCCGGCCAAAGTGTTACTATTTATTATTACTCGAGTTCTGTCCTTCTTGAGGTTTGTCAATATGCTCAGCTGATGATCTCGTCATTTCAGATCGAACTCTCAGTCCTGATTTCGTTGCAGCTTGTCTGCCAGTGATAACCTCAATCGAAAAAAACGTACATATAACCGATAATATAACTGATAATTGTTGTTATATTGGTGCGATTGAAAACAGATATGCATTGACACGTACCTCGTGAAATATCAAGATGAACAGAAACTCAGTTGTTGAATTATCCGAATGTTAAGGTGTTGTAAAAGTAAGGAAAAGTTTGCTTGAAAAAAGGGTATACGGACGTTTCGTCCGCAAGCCGAGTCGTCCGCTTGTCAAGGAAAATATTGTCTGCACATTTTCTACATTTCGAACAAGACACCCACCCCCTACTAACGTGTGACATTTCCCCAGATTAAGCCCAATATTCTCACATATAAAGCCTCCTGATGTTGTATTTATGTTAAGAGTGTGATGTACAAAAGCCCAATATTCTCACATGTAAAGCCCCCTGATGTTGTATTTATGTTTAGAGTGTGATGTACAACATCATCTTTAAGGTTTGAAACACAAATGATGTCATATATTGGTTGATATATTGATATGTTTTTAAAAAATTGCACAAGCTGGAAATGCACATTTTTGGTGCACTCAAGAGACTCACCCCCCCCCCCCCCCCCACATCAATTTTTGCCCCCCCCCCCCCCCCCCCCAGGACCCCCCTCCCCCTGGAATAATTGCAAAATTATAAGATTATGTTACGGAACTTAATATAACAAGTTTTGATGCATTTCTTAATATAATTATAACACGTTTTGATGCGTTTCTTAATATTATTAATTCCTATAATACATTTGCTAATAATTTTGTGATTATTCATTGTAAAGCGCCTGTGATGCTCTTCCAAGAATAATTGCAAAATTATAAGATTATGGTGCAGAATTTAATAAACCATAAATTTTGATGCGTTTCTTAATATAATTAATTCTTATAATACATTTGCTAATAATTTTGCTATTATTCATTGTAAAGCGACGGTGCGCCTCGATGAATACTTGCAAAATTATAAGATTATGTTGCAGAACTTAATATAACAAATTTTGTTGCATTTCTTAATATAATTAATTCTTATAATACTTATGCTAATAATTTTGCAATTATTCACTGTAAGGTGCCGGTGGAACTCTTCAATGAAAAATTGCAAAATTATAAGATTATGTTGTGGAACTTAATATTATATAACGTACATATACTTTAAGAACTTTTACTGTAATAATATAATTTTTATTGGTAATCCATTGAATAAACAGTAATTAAAATTTATTAGATGGCTGGATAGTTTATTTTGTTCTGACATTTCTGTTTTCAGAATTTCATACACATATATGAAATTTAATGCAAGGAGGTACATTAAGATAAATTATAATGGAGGTACATTAAGATATATTACAATAGGTAATATACAATAAATTATACAATAAAATTATTATATAAATAAAAAATGATTCAAAATGCAATACTTGAATACTTTCCCCCAGCGAACGAGTTTCGGACGGGTTGGGTATAATTGTAGAGGACGACTTGGGTAAAATTGCAGCGGACGATTTGGTTAGCAGACGAAATGGGTGTAATTCGAAAAAGTGATACTGATAGGTTGCTTTCAGTCCCGTTAGAAACCAAAACAAAGTAATAATGTGTTACTTTTTGGTGCATCTGTATTTCTGAACAGTGCTTCGTAGTTTCAAAAACTAAAAAATGGAAAATAATAACCCTTTTGGATATTTACCGCCATTGAAAATGGCATGTCATCTTTTTTCGGGAACTGGGGGAATCATCCAAAAGAAAAGCAGTACACATCTGTTAGGATATTTTAGATACGCTACGATATTCGTTTTAACTCCTGAAAATAATTCTTAAAAAAAATATTAATAGATTGTTCGATATTTATTGAAAAAATATTAATATAATATATCGTCGAGCAATTATCTCTGCAGTAAATTCACATTCAATGGGTTCTGTAATAGGGCCTAATTAACGTCTCTCATCTATTAGAATGATATCCAATCACTTCGGCTCCAAGTCATTTCGTCCTCTGGTCAATTCGACCTCAAAGTCATCTCTGTCCTAGTCACTTTGGTCCCTTGGTCATTTCGGCACCATTTTAAGTGTAGAGATCTATAAAGATCAGTGCATAGTTCATGTTTAGAAATAATGGGTAATTACCTTTAATAAGTAATGTTCAGTTATTTGTATTTACACAGTGTACAGAACAGTTATACATGACATTAAAAATTATCCATGTGTTCAATTTTACATACATTTAAGATGCTATCTGTATAAGTAAGAGAAATTATTTTACTTTGAAATTTTGCAAAGTACCGGAATATGCAGTCATTTATTCATATTGTTATGCACAATTCCTAGTCACCTTCCAGTTTGAGGTTCACATGGTTTCTTTTTCTTTTTTTTTCTGAAACAACCACCAAACTGCGATTTTGATACTACCATAAATATGTCCACATTTTCTAAAACACAGAGCAGAATCCTTGTAGTTATGCGCAATTCCTAGTCCCCTTCCAGTTTGATGTCCACGGTGGTCTGATCCCAGTGCCCCACTTCCAAGGCGTACACTCAAACCAAATCACATTATTTACCCTCGCTTCCGGCTCTCATAGATTCATAAGCAAATAAAATTATTCAGGTCACAAGTGATTTCAAATCCCACATAGTCCATGTGCATCTTCGACATGCTGAAACTTTTCTTTTATTTATTCATCATGAAAGAAAATCTACTAGACATATATCATGTATACCTGAATATCTAATTGAGAGATATATATGTTGAAAAAAAATTAAATAAAAAAATGTTGAAATTCAAACAATATTTGAAAATATTTAAAGAGGCCGAAATGACCTGGTGTATTGGGGCTGAATTGACCTGAGGCTGTAATGACTGGGGCCAAAATGACTTGGGGCCAAAGTGACTGGAATTCGTGAGAATTGCATCCAAACTGTCCTCCAACAATTTGACCCAAACTGGATACTAATCTAACCCAAACCATCCTTTGGCAATTTGCCCCAAACTATTCTCCAGAATAGGGACACATGATTCTTATTGATTTATTTATTGGGGTTTAATGACACTTCGATAGCCAGGGTCACTTCATGTCAGACAGTTTTACAGGTGGGAAAAGCCAGAGTGAACCACAGAGCAATTACAAACATCTAACGTACAAACAGCACACAAGCTGGGTTAGCATTGGTTGAAGACAAGTGTACGATTGACATGCAGTATGCCTTGGTACGCAATGGCACTACGTCGTGGGCAGTGGGAATGAAGTGTATTGCCCAAGGAAACAAAGTGGTTGCCACAGTTGGTATTTGATAGAGGGCCCTTTGGCTTGCAGCCTTCACCTCTAAGTACTGAGCCCTTTAACCTTCAAAACTGTATAGTACCAGCCAAAACATTTTGTAGAATGACCACATGAAAATTTCACAAGTACATAGTTTCATTATTAGTTTGTGATATTTGTTTTTGCTGTACAGTGGAACCCTGTTAATTGAAGAGCCACTTTGCCAATAACATTATTCAATTAGCAGGAGTATTCAATTAACAGGGATTGTGTCACTTTCCTGTATTCCAGAGATAAACTTAGCATTTATTCTATTATATTTTGTTTGACAGAGCTCCATGAGCTCTGTCAAACAAGATATAATAGATTAAATGCCTGTATTGAATGTACTGAGGCCAAATTGGTCTATAACCAAAGGAAAACTGGGAAGAGTCAGGGCAATTTCTGAACATGTTACAAGATTTTTTATTCAATTAACAGGAGATTACTCTATAACCTATATTCAATTACCAGGTCAAATTTGTACTGGAGGTAAATGGTTTTGTGTTGGGAAATTATATTCTATTAACAGGGATACAGTTAAAACTAGAAGTCCTAACATGAAATGCGCACAAATAGCACGTCGATTTGCACGTTAATCTACGCGTTATGACCATAGTAAGGCTATCATATTCTGTACATATGGCCTGTGCACAAGCAATGTTTCAGCCAATGAACCTCCGGGTAACCCGGAGGTCCATTGGCAGAAACATTGCCTGTGTTTACTATGAGTAATCAGGAGAACCTGCCATGCTTTGGATGCCATTCGATATGGCAATTGCACGTGGGACAGGACTTCTAGTTTCAACTGTATGCAATTGAGATATATCCAATTAAGTGGGCACAACTGTATAATCCCCCATCCCCCCCCCCCCCACACACCCCCAATCAAAACCATCATTCAAAGGTCTTGGATTCAGCAAATTTGATTTCTTTATTTATTGGATTTAACAACAATTTTTACAGCCAGGGCCACCCAACAGTTTTACTGGGGGAGGAACCCAGCCAGAGCACCCAGAGAGAACTACCGAGCAACAATGACAAGCAACTGTCAGCTTCTCAACATTGTAACTCCAAGCAAGCAGGGTTAGCATTGGTTGAAGACAAGTGCACCATCGATGTGCAGTACGCCTTATTTCAGTTGCCGCAATTGGGATTCGAGCTGAGAACCTCTCACAGCTTGTTTTGGGAAGTTTTTTTTTGTTCCAGCTTCATTAAGGTTTGTTTCATATCGCACTTGTAATTTTGTCATAATTAGTAATCATAAATCCTTAACATAAAACAATAGAAAAAATGCATAGAATATTTAAAAAAAAATTCTGTGAGGATTTGACCTCAAGAGGTGATGACATTCGACCACGACTGAGACCGAATATTCTAAGAAAAAGTATGAGGGCTGAATCTTCCTGTGACTGAATCTTCATGAACCCCTTTTTTCAAACTAAATTGCCCATTACTTATAAAGCACCATAACTAAGGCAAAAACAATACTATGAAATTTCCAAGTCTGAAATTCTATAAATTCCAAATAAATTTACACAAATTATATAGCAAAATGAAGGATGTGGTGTATAGTATGCGTGCATCTCACACACTGACACACAGTCGCCATCAGACATCAGCGGATCCTGAAAGTGTGCTATCGGTACCATATTTGTACCATAATTGATAATAATAAAATAATATTTCATAAGAACAACAAACACAGGAATTCAAAATGCAGCCTCAAGGCAGCATGGTGGTGAATGCCAATGCTGTCCCATTGTCATTGAAAGGGGGAGTCCTTTACAAAATAGGTTTTTGTTTTGTGATACTCTGGATACTCCCCATTTTTAGCTCAGCTTTGACAAAGTCATATTTAAGGTTGTGTCATAGCCTGTTGTCCGTCTGTTTGGGAACAACAATTCAATACGACTCGGGCTTCTGTCTGTTTGGGAACAACAATTCAATACGACTCGGGCTAGAGGTTGTATTTATGAACCGATCTTTACGAAACTTCTTGGGTACCTTTGTTATCACTGTGGGACGAGAACGAGTGTTTTGGGGTGCGGTCCAAAATGCAAGATGGCCTCCAGCAGCCATTTTGTACAGAAATTAGTGCAATCAGTTTTTTGTACAGATCTTCTGTATGAAAGTTCTGATTTGAACAAATTTTTGTATGAATGTTTAGTAACATGGAGTACATCACATATAATACAGGTTTTTTTCTCGTGCTGAAATTCTGCAGATTAGATGAACTTTAATTTATTCAGTGCTACTTACATGTATACCCAGTAAGTGCACACGCCAATACGGCTCGGGCTAGGCTGTATTTATGAACTGATCTTAATGAAACTTCTTGGGTACCTTTGCTATCACCTTGGGATGAGAATGAGTGTTTTTGGATGCGGTCCAAAATTCAATATGGCTACCAGTGGCCATTTGTACCGAAATTAGGTACAATCAGTTTTTTGTACAGAACTTCTATACAACTTGGGCTAGAGGCCGTAATTATGAATCGATCTTTACAAAATTTCTTGGGTACCTTTGTTATCACCATGGGGTTAAAATGAGTGTTTTTGGGGGGAGTCCAAAATTCTAGATGGCCGCCGGCAGCTATTTTGTACTGAAAATGAAATTACTGCAATCACTTTTTTGTACAGAACTTCTGTATGAAAGTTCTGATTTGAATAAATTTGTGTATGATTGTTTAGTAACATGGAATACATCACATAAAATACAGGTTTTTTTCTTGTACAGAAATTATGCAAATTAGACAAACTTTTATTTATTCAGTACTACTTATACACAGTAAGTACACATGTCAATACGGCTCGGGCTAGGGGCTGTATTTATGAACCGATCTTCACCAAGCTTCTTGGGTACCTTTGTTATCACCTGGGGACGAGAATGAGTGTTTTGGGGTGCGATCCAAAATTCAAGATGGCTGCCAGAGGCCATTTTGTACCAAAATTAGATACAATCAGTTTTTTGTACACAACTTCTATACGGCTAAGGCTAGAGCCCGTATTTATGAACCAATCTTTACGAAACGTCTTGGGTACCTTTGTTATCACCGTGGGATGAGAGCGAGTGTTTTTGGGTGCAGTTCGAAATTCAAGATGGCCACTAGCAGCCATTTTGTACCAAAATTAGTGCAATCAGTTTTTTGTACAGAACTTCTGTATGAAAGTTCTGATTTGAATAAATTTTTGTATGAATGTTTAGTAACATGGAATTCATCACAAAAATACTGTATAATACAGGTTTTTTCTCTTGCAGAAATTATGCAAATTAGATGACCTTTGATTTATTCAGTGCTTCTCATACACTGTAAGTGCACATGTCAATACGCTAAGGCTGGAGACTGTATTTATGAACCGATCTTCATGAAACTTCTTGGGTACCTTTGTTATCACCTTGGGATGAGAACAAGTGTTTTTGGGTGAGGCCTGAAATTAAAGATGGCTGCCGGCTTTCACACTGTTGCTTACTGAGGTGAAGTCACTTTACCATTACCAAGCTACCTACTAAATACCAAAGGGAAGATTTTTCAGTGCACTCGTATTACTTCAGTGCCCATAATTCTCAAATATGGCATTAAAACCAATCACATACTTATACTGCTTAAATCTATTCACATAATCAGAATACACCATCAGGGGTGCATTAGCTCAGTAGGTAGAGATGCAGACTGCAAGCCGAGAGATCCTCGGTTCGAATCACCTGCGGCAACAGCTTTGTGTCCTTGGGCAAGACACTTCACCCCCACTACCCATGTGGGGGCAAGGTATGCTGTGTACTAAGGCATACTGCATGTTCTTGGTGCACCTGTCTTCGAACAAGGCTAACCCAGCTTGTGTAGTATGTTGGGGAGCTCACAGTTGCTTGCCATTGCTCAGTGGTTCTCCTGGGGTACTCTAGTTTCCTCCATCCATAAAACTGCCATGGTCACAATAAGCTGTTGTGCAGATAAATGTGACCTTAAACACCAATAAATAAATAATAAAAAGAACACACCACCTTATACCCGTTTCTCTCCTGTTTTCCTTCACCTTGGTATCCCTCGGTTGCCTCGGTGTTTAGTATGCCCGCCAGAAAAGGAGTGATTTCTTTTTCTAAAAGAGCAAAACAAGAAACGGTAATTTTTAACAGGTAGTTGCGAAATAATTTTCATGAAGCGCACAATTTTATGTTAGTTAATAGCTGAAAAAAATGCAAGGTGATATTTGCAAATCTTATTTTATTACTGGCACCAGGTACTGGTAATGAAAATTGTTGTTTGTCATCAATACTTGATCAAGTTTCTGACAAAGCTCATTATACTATTCCAATATGTTAGCAACTGTACATAAGTACACAATTTGATGTTAGTTTACCATTATACTGGTGCTTAGCCAGGATATCTAAGTTACATGTAGGGGCAAGAGTAATACATGTATCTAGTGGGAGTCATAAAGAATATAATGCACTGAATCACCTGAGCCACATAGCAGTGAGATAGGGGTGAGGACAAGAGGGTGTGTGACCCTCTCATCAGTGGAGGGGTCTGGTGCACCCCCCCCCCCCCCAAAAAAAAAAAAAACAACAAAATTTGAAATTCAAGACAGTAAAACACAATTACCTTGACTCTGTGCTGCTGTGTACTGGTCACTTTCTGTGGGTGGGCAATATTTCTGCGGATGCAATGATATTAGTTTCCAAACATTGTTTACAGCAATAATCATCAAAAATTTAATTAATGAACCACAGGATACAATTCGGTGCTTCATTAATTAAAATTTTATTGATGATGATTTTCTATTACCTGGAAAAAACATGCATGGACATCATGCACTGCCCATGCAAGGATTATGACCAGCAACTGTACTGTATGTCTGTGTCACTGCTATGAGCAGGGACTAATCTAAATGGGTGGGTGTGTTTACAAATATTCATATTTTTTAACACCTGATAATATAAGTTTATAACCAACCACACAATTGACTTTTAATTGCAATACTCCTAATTCCTATTAAACATATATGAATGTTTATTAATTTTGTGGAATTTTTACACTGTGTATGAAGCTTATTTGGGCCTGTATGTTTGTTAAAATTGCCCTTCCACTACGGAGGACTTTTTGAAATCAGTCTACACTGGTTGTGTGGTATTCCTTTGTGTAAGACAGTGTATTCATTGTAATAATATTCATGCATAAGTTCATGTTCTTGGTTTATTTTAGGCCTCATAATCTACAGAATAGCTTGGATGGAGGTGTATTCCATCACTTGAGTGCAAGAAGGCTTTGCAATGCTACATGTATAGCATAAACCTTGTTGCACTCCAGGGACAAATTTATCAATTTTAATAACATGGGTAAAATATCGGACATGAACCTAGCTCACCTCGACAAAGTCAAGCAGGGTTTATCTAATCACTCTCCATCCATTGTCCATCCATCTGTCATCCATCAACACCATGTTTTGGTCAATTCAAGTTAAAGTTTGTGTGAGTAATGGTACCAAATGGGTATTACATTTTTGTTTAACTCAACATGCCCAGCCCCATGGGGAGGGGGTGGGGTAAAATGCTCCCAAAATATTTTTAAAATCTTATGAACCAGTGGGTACAGTGACTTTATATTCGTTATGGAACTACCTTTTGAGGTGTAGAATCACGCTTGTTCAAACGTACTTTGTGAAGCAATATTTGGCTTTGTAATGGCAGAGGTTAGATTTTTGGTACCACCCAAAATTTCTATTTTCCGAACCGATGGTCCGATTTGAATGAAATTCAGTATCGTGGTAATATTGGGTCATAAGTACTTACCTCATGCAAAAAAAAACCCTGCATCCTCATGGGAACCCCAGGAGCAAAAAATAGAAATGTTTTCAAACTCCCATGTTTCCCAAACCACTTGGAACAGAGAACTGTTATGTGGTATGAAGCATCCTTAGAACCAGTAGAATTGAATGGTAAAAAAAATGCCCTCTGTTGTTGTTAGAGAGTTCTGCAGAGAGCATCAGAATAATGTTGGTGCAGCATTTTTGCAAACATTTTAGAAAATCTTTTCTCAAGAACCATGTTCAGAATCTTTTGATATTTGGTATACAGCATCCATAGAGGGGTCAGATACAAGTTTGTTAAAATGAAGCCCATTCGTTCATATTTGGACTCAATGCAGGAGCCCAAATTTTATGGGGAATTTTCTTTAAAAATCTTCTTCAGAACCACGAGTCAGAATTTTTTAATGTTTGGTACCCTCATTGTTATGATGGTCAGATTCAAGATTGTTCAAACCAAGTCCCTATGTTAATATTTGGGCTTCCTTTGGTAGCCCAAATTTAACTTAGGGCTGTATGGGGAAGTTTTTTTTAAAAATCTTCTTCTTCAGATCCACCAGTCAGAATGCTTTCGTATTTGGTATACAACATCTCTAATGGGGAAGGGGTGGGGGGGGGGGGGGGAGGTGAGATTCAAGTTTGTTCAAATCGGGTCTGAAGGTTAAAGTTTGGGCTCACTATGGCAGCCCAAATTTTAACTTTGTGCAATATGAGGAAATTTCTTTAAAATTTTGTTCTTCAGATCCACCAGTCAGAATGCTTTCATATTTGGTATACAGCATCTCTAAGGAGATCAGATTCAACTTTGTTCAAATCGAGTGCCTGGGTTGATATTTGAGCTCCCTATGGGAGCCGGAATTGGCCAAGTAGCTGAAGAATTAGACATTTTTTATTCAGTACCCTCAAGAGGTGAAGAGTAATCTACATAGGTTGTATCAAGGTGCTTGAGAGGGGAGCTCCACATTTTACATCATAATCAACTAAAGAAAAGGCATGATGCTTGGACTGTTTTTGTCACTCCTGAGGGGCTCAAAGATTTGCAGTGTATCCTATGGAGATGGATTGCTTAATGTAGATTCATTCTTGGACTCTTATATCGTGTTCTGTTCTCTGTTTATATCGTGTTCTGTTCAAGGTGAGCGCTTCAGGCCCTGTGGGGCCTCTTGTTTATTTATTTATTTATTTATTTATTTATTTATTGGGTTTTAACAACACTTTCGAAAGCCAGCAGCTACAAGTTTCTTCTCTCCTTGAACCAAGCATCTCGACCAACTGCAGCACTCATGGTCCACTGAGTTTTTAGCTCACCTGACTTTCAGTCAGGGTGAGGTGTAGTGATCACTTGCCGTCTGTCGTCCGTCGTCCGTGAACATGGTGTTTGCGTCTTCTCCTCCAAAACTGCTGAACTGATTAATTATTTAAGTGAAATGTGAGATGCTTGTTTGTTATGACATTGCATTTTGATTTTGCTTAAATCAAGTTGCCCTGCCCCCAATAGGGCCATGCCCTAAAATTTTGCCTAAATCTTAAAAAAATCTTCTCGTGAACCAGGAGTAGCAGAGATTCGATATGTGGTGTGCTGCTTCCTTTTGAGGTGTAGACTCAGTTTTGTTCAAGAGAAGTTTGTGGGTCTTTATTTGCCTTCATTATTGGAGGGCATTTATTTTTGCCCCGCCCAAAATTTCTGTTTTTCGAACCAAGAGGCTGATTTGAACCAAATTTAATTTTTGGTTTTATTTGATCATAAGTAATTAATTTATGCCCCAAAATATTTTTCCATCCCCCCACGGGAACCGCAGGAGCTAAAAATACAACAAAATTAAAAACGCACATATCTCCAAAACTACATGGCACTGAGAATTCTTATTTGGTGTGAAGCTTCCTTGGGACCAACAGAATGGAATGGTCTAAGCAAATTTCTGTCAGGTCAGTCATGGGGTACTTTTTCGTGACTTTGAAAAAATGCTTAGTCAGCGTTCTGTAACACTGTGGGTAATGGAGAAAGCATTTAAGACTCTTCTTCACCCAATTCACTCCTCCAAAACCTTTCAGATTTCACATATACCATCTTTGCAAGATTTTTACACGTTTATTGAAATCAAATCCCTGGGACCATATTTGGCCTCTATGGTAGTCCAAATGTTGAAATTAGTGCAGTATGAGGAATATTCTTTAAAAATCTTTTTCTTCAGACCCACCAATCAGAATCTTTTGATATTTGCTATGCACCATCATTAGGCAGGTGAGATTTAAGTTTCTTCAAGCCAAGCCTATATTTTGGCTCACCAGGGTTTTGCAAATTGCAAGAACGGTGATTTCATTCCTCTGATGTTCTAGCAAATGCTTGTTAAGAAGATCCATATTTACCATTCCCCCAAAATTATAAGCATTTTTTCATCAGATAAAATTAAATAAAATTAAATTAATTTTAGAGCTGAAACGATTAAAGGGTTTTCGTGATTGATAATCGCATGGGTTAACCTTGGTTAACCGATTAATCATTTGCCCCAATAGGTAGCTGAATAATTGCTGTACGTTGACCATTTATATAATTAAAACTTTACTCAGCATAATGGACAAAACCGGGCAGAGCCATATACAAACATGTCCATTCAAATTTTATTATATTTTCAATTTTTGTCTCAAAACATAGCTTATGACCCCTCATTGGAACAAGCTCATTGAGCTTGTTCCAATAGGGGGGGTGGGGGGCATAAGCTATGTTTTTGAGACAAACATTGAAAATCTTTAGAATTTCTTGTGCAAGTATCGTCTGCTACCTGCATTTGGTGAAGGGTTGAGAATGACCGTTGTCAGCTACTGATACAGTATAATGATCATGCAAGTGAACAAGTATTTTGGCACGTAACTGGCAGTTTTATCATAGGGAAGTTTTCCAGGACTCATGCAGAGTCATCATTTTAGTAATGGAAAAAACATTAAAGAATCTTCTTCTCCCATACCACTGCTCCAAAAGCTTTCATATTTTGCATATAACATCTTTGGAAGATTTATTCACATGTTTGTTGAAATCAAATCCCTGAGTCCATATTTGGGCTCTCTATGATTAGATTAGTGCAATATGAGGAATATTTTTTTAAAATCTTCTTCTGATCCACTCTTCAGAATATTTTGATATTTGGGATGCTGCATCCTTAGAGGGGTGAGATTCAAGTTTGTTTGAGCCAAGTCCCCGGGTTCATATTTGGGCTCCCTGTGGGAGTCCAAATTACAACTTAGTTCAATAAGAGGAATATTCTTTAAAATCCAGTAGTCAGAATCTTTTGATATTAGTATATAGAAGCATCCTTAGGGATGTGAGATTCAAATTTGTTCAAGCCAAGTCCTTGGGTTCATATTTGGGCTCTCTGTGGGAGCCTGAATTATAACTTAGTTCAATATGAGGAATATTCTTTAAAAATCCTTTTTTTTGAGATCCACCGGTCAGAATCTTTGGATATTTTGTATAAGCTTTTCTTATGAGGGGCAGATGCAACTAAATGTTCAAATAAATTCTCTGGGTTGATATTTAGGCTACCATGTCAGGTGAATGCCATCAGGCCCTCTGGGAGCTCTTGTTTGTTTTCTGTTTGGCAACATTGCCCTAGCTCTTCTATCTATATTTTTCATTTTAAATTAGTCACTACTTTTATTTAGGCTTCCCAAATTTGTTACTGCATGTCTGTCTGTCTGTCCTTTGGATAGAATGTTTCTTTGCTTTTCATTTGCCTGGGTCAACATTTTAAATAATTTGCAGCTATCTTTCACCCTCCAACCTCCCCCCCCCCCCCCACACACACACACAAACACACACACACACACACACACACACACACACACACACACACACACACACACACACACACACACACACATACAAAAATCTGGGCTGGCAAGTATTGAGTATTTTATCAAAAAAGTGGTACTCGAGTACTACGAGTACTGAGTACTTTGGACCCAGCCTATCACAAGTATATTAAACATCAAAGAGTATATTATATACTTGAAACAAATCCAGTACAGTGGCAGTGTACTGCTCACTTTCCATGGATGGGCAATATTTCCACGGATACAAATTCATACAATAATATTTGATGCCAAACACTAACTATAGGTATAATGATCAAAAAATTAAATAATGAAGCACCAGGTACAAACCGATGCTTCATCAATTAAAATTTTGTATTTGATGATTTTTATTGATTGGTAAATGCATGAGTGGACATCACTGCCCACGCGTGTACTACAACCCGTCCACGGCGACTGTACTGTAACTTGTCCTCTTTGTGAACATATTTTCTACAATTTCACTCCTTTTGACAGAATGCATGCCTGTGGGGATTAAAACCAAAATAGTGAAAGTGCAGTTGTGGATATTTGCAGCACAAGCACAGCACTAATGAATCAATATTTGATGATTTTAGGAATTTTAACAGTGTCATGAGACACCACAGTAGCAGGTACTGGTCATTCTGTTGGAAAAAATCACTGTTTTATGACTCGAGGTGCCTTAACTGAGAAAACTTAGGCTTTTTCTTACAAAGATTGCAGAATATCAAACACAATGTGAAATGTGTTCAGAAGCAAGAATGTGATTAAAAAATAATGGGAAATTCATGTCACCATCAATTTATTTATAAATTAATAAAGTTTTTTAGCTCACCTGAGCAAAGCTCAGTGGGAGCTTTACTGATCACATTCTGTCCGCCGTCCGTCCGGCGTTAACTTTACATTATTCAAATGTTGGGTAAACGTTTATTACCTAATGCCAATTCAGATTTGTTCAAATGAAGTTGCCCCCTTCTCCTGGGTGGTGCCATGCCCCCAAGGGGCACCAAAATCTTCTCATCGACCAGCAGTAGCAGAGACTTGATATATGGTATGCAGCTTCCTTTTAAGGTGTAGACTTGGATTTGTTTAAGCGAAGTTTGATGAGCTATATTTGGCGTCGTTATGGGAGGGGCAAAATTTTTGCCCCCCCCCCCCCCCCCAAATTTCTATTTTCCGAACCGAGAGGCTGATTTGAATCAAATTTTATGTGAGGGCTTATTGGGTCATAAGTACCTAATTTATGCCAGATTTTCTTTTTCTGTAGCCCCATGGAAACCACAGGAGCTAAAAATCGAAAAAAGTAAAACGCCATATCTCCAAAACTCCACGACACTGAGAATTTTTATTTGGTGTGAAGCTTCCTTATGACCAACAGAAAGGATTGGTCAAAAAAATTGCCATCGGTTTTATCATAGGGTACAGTTTCGGGACTTTGAAAACACTTTTTAACACTGTAGGCAATGGGAAAAACATTAAAAAATCTTCTTCTCTAGATCCAGCAGGCAGAATCTTTCGATATATGGTATGCAACATTGTAGGGTGGATCTGATTCGAGTTTGTTCAAATCCGCTCCCTGGGTTTATATTTGGGCTCAGTATAGGAGCCCGAATTCAAACTTAGTGCATTTCAGGCAAATTTCTTAAAAAATTTTCTTCACCAGATCCAGCAGGCAGAATCTTTTGATATTTGGTATGCAACATTGTGGGGTGGATCTGATTCAAGTTTGTTCAAATCGGCCCCCTGGATTCATATTTGGGCTCACTATAGAAGCATATCAGGCAAATTTCTTTAAAAATATTCTTCTCCAGATCCAGCAGGCAGAATCTTTTGATATTTGGTATGCGACATTGTGGGGTGGATCTGATTCAAGTTGTTCAAATCAGCCCCCTGGATTCATATTTGGGCTCACTATAGAAGCCCGAATTCGAACTTAGTGCATTTCAGGCAAATTTCTTAAAAAATCTTCTCCAGATCCAGCAGGCAGAATCTTTTGATATTTGATATGCAACAACATTGTGGGGTGGATCTGATTCAAGTTTGTTCAAATCAGCCTCCTGGGTTCATATTTGGGCTCAGTATAGGAGCCCAAATTTGAACTTAGTGCATTTCAGGCAAATTTCTTTGAAAATCTTCTTCTCAAGATCCAGCAGCAGAATCTTTTGATATTGGGTATGCAGCATGCTTAGGGGGTGAGATTCAAGTTGTTCAAGCCAAGTCTCTGGGTTCATATTTGGGCTCACTGTGGTAACCCGAATTATAACTTAGTTCAAAATGAGGAATTTTCTTTAAAATTCTTCTTCAGATCCAGCAGTCGGAAAGTTTCGATATTTGGTATGCAGCATCCTTAGGGGGGTGAGATTCAAGTTTGTTCATCCTATGTCCCTGGGTCCATATTTGGGCTCACTGTGGGAGCCCGAATGATAACTTACATGTAGTTCAAAATGAGGAATTTTCTTTAAAAATCTTCTTCTTCAGATCCAGCAGTCAGAATGTTTTAATATTTGGTATGCAGCATTCTTAGGGGGGTGAGATTCAAGTTTGTTCAAGCCATGCCCCTAGGTCCATATTTGGACTCACTGTGGGAGCTTGAATTGTAACTTAGTTCGAAATGAGGAATTTTCTTAAAAAATCTTCTTCAGATCCAGCAGATGAATGCTTTTGATATGTTTTATGCAGCATCCTTAGGAGGCAAGATTCAAGTTTGTTCAAAACTTCAAGTCATGTCCCTAGGTCCATGTTTGGGCTCACTGTGGGAGCTCGAATTGTAACTTAGTTCAAAATGATGAATTTTCTTTAAAAATCTTCTTCTTCAGATCCAGCAGTTGGAATGTTTTGATATTTGGTGTGCGGCATCCTTAGGTGGGGGGGGGGGGGGGGGATTCAAGTTTGTTAAAGCCATGTCCCTAGGTCCATATTTGGGCTCACTGTGGGAGCTTGAATTGTAACTTAGTTCGAAATGAGGAATTTTTTTAAAACATCTTCTTCAGGTCCATCAGATGAATGCTTTTGATATTTTTTATGCAGCATCCTTAGGAGGCTAGATTCAAGTTTGTTCAAGCCATGTCCCTAGGTCCATGTTTGGGCTCACTGTGGGAGCTCGAATTGTAACTTAGTTCAAAATGAGGAATTTTCTTTAAAAATCTTCTTCTTCAGATCCAGCAGTTGAAATGTTTTGATATTTGGTGTGCGGCATCCTTGGGGGGGGGGGGGGATTCAAGTTTGTTAAAGCCAAGTCCCTGGGTTCATATATGGGCTCCCATCTATAGATGGGCGCCCTCAGGCCCCCTGGTGTCTCTTGTTTTAGGAAAAAATGCAGACTGACAGCTTGGGGGCGGGGGCGTGGGCGGGGGGGGGGGGTGTTACATCCAGGGCTATAATTTACCTCATCACTAGGTAAAAGAATATTTGACATCATTTGTTGAGATAAAATGGCACTTTTTATTGATATTGGTGGATTATATAGCCTCAGTCCGGGCTTATAAGAATCTGAGAATCGATTCCCGTAGAGATCCGTGCAACAAAACCAGTGAGAAACCTTGTAGCTTCTCATAACATTGCTGCTAGGATTCACATGAAAAGAACTGAGTCAATTTAACCCTTTACCTAACACAAAGGCAACAAATTAACCAATACAACACTAACAAGACCTGAAATATTGTGACACTGGCAATAAAATTTGTACAATTATGGCTGTCATTGGAACCGGCTCTCATCAGCCGGTTCTAGTAACATCCATAATTATTACGCTTGATGAATATTGTTTATTTTTAGCTCACCTGACTGTAAGTCAGGGGGCGCTTAAATGATGACTTTCTGTCTGTCAACCATCAGTCCATCATGTGCGGTGTGAACTTTAAATTTCTAACCTCTCCTCATAAACAACTGAGCCGAATTGAACCAAATTTGATATTCATGTTCCTTATCATATATGAATTCCAGTTTGTTCAAATAACGTTGCCACACCCACAAGGGGCCCCAAGCATTTCTCTAATAGCATGCATAAATTGTTTTCCAACATTGAAAAAAATCTTCTCCAGAACCATGTATAAGAATCTTTTGATACTTGGTATACAGCATCTCTAGGGGTGGGAGGGATAGGTTCAGGTTTGTTCAAATCAAGTCCCTGAGTTGATATTTGGGCTCCCTATGGGCACCCAAATATCAACAGTGCAACATGAGGAAATTTCTTTGAAAACCTCCTTCAGATCCACCAGTCAGAATGCTTTCATATTTGGAATGCAGCATTTCTAGTGGGGTGGGGGGCAGGGGGGAGGGTAGATTGAAGTTTGTTTGAATCGGGTCTCTGGGTTAATATTTGGTCTATTTACTGAAGCCCAAAGTTTAACTCAGTGCCGTATGAGGAAATTTCTTTAAAACTCGTTTTTTTCAGATCCACCAGTCAGAATCCTTTCATATTTGGCTTACAGCATCTCTAAGGGGGTCAGATTCATGTTTGTTCAAGCCAAATCTATGGGTTAATATATGGGCTCATTATGGGAGTGCAAATTAACTCAAAGCAACATGAGAAAATTTCTTTAAAAATCTTTTTCTTCAGACCCACTAGTTTAATGCTTTAATATTTGGTGTACAACATCTCTGGGGAGGTCAGATGTAAATTTGTTCCAGTTTGGTTCCTGCCAGTCAGAACCCTTTCATATTTGGTATCGCAGGAGGGGGGGGGGCATATTTGAGTTTGTTCATTTTAGGTCTGTGGCGTAATATTTGGGCAGGGGTGGGTTAGGTTCGTGGTTGTTCATAAATGTTCAAATCCATTCCTTAGAGCTTTTCCATAAAATTTGCCTTTCAAAGTGCAGTGACACAACAACCCTTGGAAGTTTGGCAGTACTTGTCTACAGCTGTCAGAATTGGAAGCAATCAGGAAGACCTATGCTAATAATCATCTATCATGGACAATAGAATTATGAATAATTTCATAACATTATCCCTATGTAGTGTCCATGAACCTTGACTAACTGAATCTGACCCAAAATACTTCTCTGAACCACCTCGTCAGGTGAGCGATTAAGGGCCCAGGGGGGAGGGGGGGGGGGGTAAAAATCAGTAGTTGGTGTTGTAAAAATTAAAAAAGCTGTATTGGGTGAAGGGTTAACATGTATTATCAGTATGCAACAGGGGTTCAATCATACTGACCTAATAGGATCCTGGCCCATAGCAGGTCTGAATTCTCTGAACGATTTCACCAAGAATCCAAATGGATTCTCCCAAATTTAGAGGAACTATAAGCCCTGCACAACCCCAATTTTGAAACAAAATTGACATATTGTTTCATGGTGGTGGGGCCCTATTTATCCTGCTGTATGATTAATTAAAACAGATTTTGTGAAAAGGTTTTGTGTGTTGATGCAGATTTTAGTTTTATTTTGGGATTTGGGTAGTTTCAAAGAAAGCTGTGAATTCGTATCCCTCTGAACTTATTGGGTAACAGAGTAGAAATTCTGTCGGAGGCAATAACAGTTTTTAAGCCTATTTGACACAGATTGGACAGTTCTCTTCAAAAGAACAAATTTCCCATGCTTTGGACTAGACAGAAGCCAAAAGTTGAATTCTATTGCAGAAATGACTCTTTCATCACACGAAAGAGGTAACTATATCTTTGGTAGGGTTGGGTTTGCTCATAGGTATAACTGTTGTAAATATTTTAATTAGATTTACATGCCTCGAAAAGTTGCGCTCGGAAATTATGTAATTCCCAAAACTAAGCAGTCTTGGGGAAATATATTGTTTCAATAAACATTTGAAGAAGTCTACTGACATTTTGCATTACTTTTGAATGTTCCAGATGAATAAAGAGGATGATTTGAGGGCTTTTAGAACCTAAAAATTTGTTTGACTATTGGTGTGTTTTGTTTGGGAATTCCCTGAGAAATATGAACATGTGACCAGCACTTCCCTTTCTGTTAGTTTTTCTTTTATTTGTTGCATGACCCCTGTTTAAAAATCACTAAAAGGTTGTCTGAAGGGCTATAGTTGACAAAAAATATTTGAATGCTAAATTTAAAATGATGCGACCATATTTTTTTCGCCTGAACGTTATAATGGTCGCCTATGGGAAAATATTTAGTACTGTGAAACGTATTCTTGTTTGGCTGAAATTAAACAATTGCAGGAATTCGACTGAATAAACCAAAATGTTTTTGGAGTAATGGTTGCGGAATGAAATATTTCAATACGTTGGATACTTTGGGGTTCCTTCTTACGCCTTGCGTATTGTCATATTATATATGCACAGTATGTGCCCCTACACAAGATCATAAGTACACTAATATACATGCATGCACACACAATATCGGAAAAATACACTCTGATTTTTATATACATATCTCATCAGAGTAAACAATCATATTAGAGATAATGATCGCGGCAAGCAGTTAATTGATGATTTAGTCATCCGGAGCCCTCGGGGGAGCCACGAAGATTATTATCTGTTTATATCTACTCAAACTGCCAACATTCAATGAACATGGTGTTTGTTAACCTTTTATCTGGGGTATGGTAAATATCTGGCCGATACTTTTTACAAAAATCGGCAATAAAACGTCATTATCTTTTTTCCTTTTGCATGTAAAATATTGACTATGGCCCATTACTTGATAAGAGCTCGTCGAGCTCATTCCAACGAAGGGTCATAAGGTATATAGGCAAACATTGGAAATATTTAGTTATTCAAGAACATGTTTTGAGGCAGTGTCGTCTTGTAGTTGTGTTAGGTTCTGTTTTCTTTGATTGGAGTTTGACGACACTTTCAACAGCCATAGTCACTCAGTTTACGGGTGGAGGAAGCTGGAGTACCCAGAGAGAAACACCGAGCAGCAGAGAGCCACTGTCAGACTCGTAGGTTAAGCCTTGCTTGAAGTCA
Organism: Pictodentalium vernedei; assembly: GCA_031216915.1. NCBI lineage: Eukaryota > Metazoa > Mollusca > Scaphopoda > Dentaliida > Dentaliidae > Pictodentalium > Pictodentalium vernedei. The sequence continues at coordinate 714,118,581 of CM062297.1, forward strand.
AGTGTACCATCAACGTGTAATGCGCCTTTTTATTTTATTTTCATTCGTTTTTCTTCCCCCAAAACAAATCGTATTCCCACTCCCACTCTCCGAAAATGGTATTCCACTCCCAGCATCGTATTCCACTCTCAGTGATGACGGACAACTTTTTTATTGTTTACAAATTGGTTGGGTTGAAGAAATTATAAAAGGTTGTTTTGGGAAAACAAATAAGGAGAACATAAAATAAATATTAAAGTTTACTGCTCGGATTCGGAGCAGTGAACTATTTTATGTGCACACAGCGTCATCGTGCCCTCTCGTGTAATGTGCATGAAGTGCCGCTTGCCTAGAACTGAAACGATTAATCACTTAATCGATTAACCAATGATCAACGTCTTGGTTGATCAAAAAATGTAATTGATCGATTAACCGTTGCCTTAAACTACTGTATTTTATGGGTTAACAAAGGAACAAACTTGCTCTAAAACAGGCAAACATTGTCACACTGACCTGCATCAATTATTATGAGACAGATTAAAGCACGCAAATTATGTGCAGACATACTTGTTCACTTTGCAAGATCATTGTACAGTATTATTAACTGGAAATGTTCATTTTCAACTCATTGCCCGTTCCGGACAGCAGATGATACTTGCAAAATAAATTCTTGAATTACTAAAAATTTTCAATATTTGTCTCCAAAACATAGCTTATGACGCCTCACTGGAACGAGGTCAACCAGCTCGTTCCAATGAGGTGTCATAAGCTATGTTTTTAGACAAAAATTGAAAACATAATCAAATTTGAAGGAGACTATATAGCGCTTGCCGGTTTGTCCGTTAGTTTTGGTAAAGGGTTAATGCTATAAATTATCAACGGTACGGCAATAATTCAGCTACTTAATAAAACAAGTGATTAATCGGTTAACCAAGGTTAATCCATATGATTAATCGATCAAGAAAACCCTTTAACCGTTTTAGCTCTAGCCTTGCCCAATGACACAACGCAGTTAGAGCTTGAAAGGGTCGAACTGTGGATCCTAAATGATAATGATAAAGGTTTGAGCCTAGTTTCTATTAAGTCCTCACCGGATTCAAATAAATAAACAATATGTACGTACAGGAAAAATATAGATGCCCGTTTTTGGTGCGATTCCTGGGTGTTTAGGTGGCCATATGATCTTTCTAACAGGTGAGTGTCACGATTCGTTTTGAAAATGTCGAAAGTTGTGGTATTCTAAGGGAATCTGGTAGTTTGTTCCAAAGAGATGGGCCTGCAACTGAAAATGCCAGATCCCCTCTAGTTTACCAGTATCGTATTTCAAGAGATTCTGATTGAAGATCTCAAACCGGATGTGACGGGATTATGGCGATGGATGAGGTATGCTAAGTATTGTGGAGCTCATCGTTAATACGTTTGTATGCAACAATGATGAACTTGAAATGAATTCTTTCCTCTACAGTGAAGCTCTTTGAGAATGGGAGTATTATGCTCTGCTCGTCTGGTCTTTTTTGACGAGCCTGGCTGCACAGTTCTGTACCAGTTTAAGTTTCGTTATGCTATTTTGTGTAGCGCCATACAATAGACTTTTACAGTTATCAAGTCTGCTTGTTTTAAATGCATGCACAAGCATCTCTGTGGTTTTCTCATCCACAACGTTCTGGATTCCGGCGATATGTCTCAGAGGATAGTACGACCTTCAGCAGATTGGCATTACATGCGCATCTGCCGTCAGTCTAGCATCCGTGAGATAATCTAGATTCCTGGCCGCCGTGTCCTGGGAAACAACACTATCAGAAAACATCATGTCAGATTTTAACATTTTAAATAATTGCTTGGATGTGCCTACATAAATCAGTTCAATTTTATACGAATTTAGTCCGTAATGGGTTTATGTAGTTCGTAATGGGTTTATGGCGGAAGGTAAATTAATAATTTCTCTCTGAGCCCCTTGCTAACCCATCAAATGCAATGTGAGGCCTTTATGTAATTAAACGCAACCTTATCAAATAGTATTCTTGTTTTGGAAGAGTAAACAAATCATTCGAACCACTCCTCTAAGACATATGGATAACTCGACACAATTAAAATGTAGACCTGTTAAATGTTTTTAAAGGCATGGATGCAGTAGAAATGGCCTCTTCGAAAGTATTGTTGAAAACTTTCTACGGCCTGGAATCTTGGTAGATACTTATGAAATTGCAACAACAGCTACGATAATTGATAGTAGGCAGTTAGAATCAAGGAACTTGTATCTTTCAAATATCCATTTACCCAAATTTTATGTTAGTTGAAGAAATACACTACTAATCTTTATGCAACTAAATTCATTGATCACATTCTGTCGAGGGGAGGGGCGGACGTTGCTATAAACAAACAATGCGCAACAACAACAAAATCCTAGAAGGTTTTCAGTTTCCCTACGCTTTACAATTTTTTAGAAGAATATACTTTGATGACTGCGAAACTTCCTATGTGGATAATGTGCACAATTTCCGTGGCAATGCAACTTGAATTTTGACATCTTTTAGTTATTTTTGACAAAAAAACAAATGCACAGATTGGAAATTAATTTGATACAGTGTTATTAGTTTTCGGGGTAGGTAGACACAATGCCATTTCATAAAGTGAAAGCTGTTACGCTACGTGCTACAGCTTTCACGTCATCATACGTCATGGATTGGGAGGAGTTATGCCGTTGATTGACTTTACTCCATCTTAGAGGTGAGGGTGGGGCGGTTTGAGTGGCAACACTTTTCACTAACGTTCCAACAATCTAGTTGAAAAGAGATCAGTGAAACACGCTCACTCCCAACGGAGGTCAAGGCCATGAAATTTCTTATTGAAATCACGACGTACTGCATAGCCGCGAGCCACTTGTGATTCGCTGGTATGTTGTGTGTCATAAACCTCTGTCTTGCACACAGAGATGTTGTTGACAAAACAAAGGTAAATTTTAATAATTACTCTAATGTTCCATCTTTATTTATTTATTTATTTATTTATTTATTTATTTATTTATTTAATTTAGTTTAGTTTTAACAGCATTTCCAACAGCCACAGTCACCATTGCATTTTAAGGTGGGGAAGCCAGAGAACCAGAAAAAAACCAACGAGCAGCGGCGAGTAAATGTCTGAATCTTCATCTTACTAACCCAGCACAAAGAGCGTTAGTATCGCTTGAAGATATTTACACCACGTGCAGTACATCTTAGCACACTGCACAACTGTTGACAACTGGGATTAAGCCAAACGTCATTCTGCTGAAATCTCTCTTTCCTTCTTGACAAAATGAACTTGAGTTTTAAATAAAATTGGGTGATGAAGTTAGTGAACGTTTACAAACGGTAGTCTGATGGTCAATTAAAAATCAGATATTTTCACTATTTTGCCAGGCGTCGGAGCCAGAGGGCACGTTCCCCTCCACTTTTTTCCACGATATATTATTTATTTATTTATTGGTGTTTAAGGTCACATACTTATGCACAATGGCTAATCGTGGCCGTGACAGTTTTACGGGTGGTGGAAGCCGGAGTACCCGGACAGAACTACCGAGCATCGATGAGCAACTGTCAGCTTCTCAACATTCTAACTCTGTTCAAGCAGGATTACAACAGTTGATGACATGTGCACCATCGACGTGCAGTACGCCTTTGTTCACGGCGTCATCGTGCCCCCATGTAGGCAACCGGGATAAAGTGTCTTGCCCAAGGACACAACGCGGGTCGTCCTGGACGGTGATCGAATTCGGGACCTCTAGCATAGAAGTCCAACAGTCTACCACTGAGCCACCGCATTCCCACTTTTTTCCACGGATATGGTTTGCAGTTACACAATGAGTTGAAATAGGCGCATGCAAACGTGTCAGTATACAGGCATTCCTGCAACATTATTTGCAAATCCAAACAATATTTTGGAAAACAATCCTACTTTCAACCGCTTCGGTCCCTTTCTTCTACTTCAACTATCTTCCAACTTCCAAGGCAGGCCTTCGTGTTGTTAGATGGTTTAGGTTGAAGAAACGGACAGGACAGTGACCACAGAGCGGCATATTCATCTAAACGAGAGAATAAATCGAGTCATGGTACATTAGTAGTAGGGGATGAGGTAACCGGCTCCGATAGGCAGGATCCCGGGCAGGACCCCGGAAGTAAGGTCATAGTCACGTGACCCAGTGGCGCCATGTTGCGTTGCCATGGTAACCCGCGTGAGCGGCCATCTTGAGACGTCATCCCCATAGTGATACGTGGTCCCAGTGCGCATGCGCAGCGCGTGTTGTTAGGGTGATAGTGTTTCCGTCGGCCATTTTGTATACTGGAGGCCGCCATCTTGGTTTCTATGGTTGCACGTGGCTGCTATGTGACCTAAAACCTTCTTATGGGACAGGGGTATGTTCGGATGGTATTTTCCTTTGTACAAGAGTAATTTCCCGATTCATAGAATTACCACAAACAATCCAACAATCTCCCAAATCACCAAAAACGACTTTATTTGATACTGATTTCCCATTTTATCGTCTTAGCACGTAGTGCTATAGTACAGAGGGACCCCGACATGAGTTCTATTGAATAGAAGTATTTTTCTGGCTTGAATACTTCGTAGAATTACTACAAACAACCCGACAAGTTGTACTATTTTGAATTCTTTCAGCTCTCTCTGCTTCTATCTATCTATGCAATAGTTTTCGTCTCTCCGACCATGTTCCTTTGTCATGGAGTATACTCCAGTGGAGTAGAAGAGCCTATCAACTGGAACAGCTTTGCTTATTATTACTATATTTAGCTTTTCTGGTCTGTTCTTGTTCGTTCTAACCCTATTTCGAGTACTCTTGGTGTTTCATTTATCTAGATCACCCAATCAGTTCACTTTACTGGCGCTAACCAACCAATCAATCAGATTGCTTTATCTCCTATAAACTGTAAACAGAGTTATCTCCTTTCTGTATAACAAAAGCCTATATCATTCCCAAAGCCATTAAGCTAAAGAGCCAAGAGAGTAATTGATCCATGAGCAATTGCTCGAACGACCCGAAACCCATCGAGCAAATGAGCCTTAGAGCAATTGCTCGATCGAATGACTGCACATACTAATCCAACGACTCGAATTCCATCGAGCAAATGAGTTTTAGAGTAATTGCTCGTTCGAGTGACTCGCACATACGACTCTTCGACTCATTTTAGAAAAAAGGGGTGCCTGATTTGGGGAGATTGTCGGGTTGTTTGTGGTAATTCTAAGCATCGAGAAATTACTCTTGTACAAAGGAACATACCCTCCGAACGCACTAGGACCACATATCACTATGGGGATGACGTCACAAGATGGCCATCACGCGGTTACCATGACAACACAACATGGCGCCACTGGGTCACGTGACTATGGCGTCACGTCCAGGGTCCTGCCCGGCGTCCTGCCTACCGGGGACTGTTACCTCATCCTCTTAGTACTTACATTTAACGTTATACGATTGTAACCGTTCTCACACTGGGTCGAATCATGGTAACATTGTAAATTTGTGCCGTTCCACTTTTATCGAGATTCCCCCACCCCTGATTTCTTTTATTCGATCGAAAGGACCGAGTTCATCTGAATGCTTGAATTTATCAGTTCTATCGCTAGCTCAATGATCTCTGTGGTGTAGGGTACTTTTACTTTGGGCGTAATAAAACTCTCTTTCCCCCCAAAACTGGAAAAACTACAATAAAACTTACCTAGTACAGAAAGCAGTGTTTTCAGAAGCTGGTTCATACTTCCTCTGAGTTCCGTTACCCTCTCAAACGATAACAATTAATATTGCTTCAGGACTTTATCAGTTTCCATTCAATACACAGAAACAGCCGACGTTGTACAGATAATAATCTGTTAGTGCCGTACATCCCATGCAAATTCCGCTCTTTACACTCTGGCAATTATTCTGTTGCTCGGTGCATGAAGAAATTCAGATCCCAGGCATTAATTATTACTTTTCATTGTCATTGGTTCAATATTTTTTACCATTTGCAGTCATCTCAAGCAGGTAATTGTTAACACATCTTTTCCACTGGACAAGATAACAAAATCAAGGAAATGTTTCTCTGGGCCATTTTTTTTAAATTTTCACCCACTGTGGCTCCGGAGCCATGAGGCTACGAGTTCAATGGCTCCCCTTGCCCTACTGTTACACGGACAAGCGTAGGGAGTTCCTTTCGTAGTTACGGGTGGTGAATGTTTGTGTCTCTCGCATACCTCGTTGACAGTTTTCTGGACAAACTTCTCCTTGCGTGCTAATTCCCACTAAGATTTCAATGACGGGTTGGTAAAGATAATGTTGATCTTGGCCTAATCTCTCTCTCTCTCTCTCTCTCTCTCTCTCTCTCTCTCTCTCTCTCTCTCTCTCTCTCTCTCTCTCTCACACACAAGTTGGGAGTCTCGTACCCCCATGTGCCTCCATCCACAACGCCCACCTCCCAGCTTTTATCTCACTGCATGGCCAGCACCGTGGCTCCACACCATTGATATTTTCTCGTTATAACGCATAACACGGGGAAGAAAATGAATCAAGAAGAAAATGAAAATTAGAATAGGAAAATCTGACTGAGGGGGACTGAGGAAGTAATACGATGAATAGAGAGCGAGACATGAAGTCAATGAGTTAAACAAGTAACATTAATTATTTTACTTGAGCTTATATTAAATACTTCAGCTTATATTAAAACCCTTTGAAGCCCAGCGGCCGCTTTTCCGGCCAGGAACATGGTACGTCATAACGGCATTACATAGGATGGCTGTTCAGTAAATATTTTGGGGTAGACCAATCGGTATTTTCAACGTGCAGTCTGAGGCTGCATGTTGAAAATACTGATTGGTCTACCCCAAATAATGAATATGGACTCTTCTAATTGCTGCCATTGAACTGGTATGGAAGATACCACTAGAGTTCAAAGGGTTAAATACTTTGTCACTAACAGAACCGAACGGTGGGAAAAAAAGGATTTTCGGATTCTGAAAGAAGCCGAATATTCGCAGATATGGCATTTGTTATCTTTCACAATCCGAAAATCCAATTTTGTTCCGTCGACCGGTTCTGTAAGTGACAAAGTGTTTCATATAAGCTGAAGTAAAATATTTAAAGTTACTTGATACAACTTAAAATGAACGTTTTGAGCATTACAATTTTCTGAACAATGTCCACCGAGTGGTTGCTGGAGTCAAAGAACACAAAACAAAACAGAATGGAATGTTACGCCCGTTTTTGTAAGAAATGACGACTTTTGTAAGAGCTAACCACTTTTGTAAAAACATTCGCCCACTTTTGTAAGAGCTCACCACTTTTGTAATAAAAGCACCTATTTTTGCAATAATGCAGGTCTCTAGTTTTGTAAGAAAAAAACGCCCACTTTTGTAAGAAAAAACAAGCTCACCACTTTTGTAAGAAAATTTGACCACTTTTGTAAGAATCCGGAGTATTACAAAAAAAATGATTTTATTACAAAAATGGACACAGCAGTTACGCCCACTTTTTTAAGAATCGTCTATTTTTGTAAAACGCTCTGTCATTTTATGATCTATAAAATAAACTAAAATGAGCCGTGCTAGTACAAACGTTTATGCCAAGGAAGTTCCATATTAAAATTTGGATCATAGCACAACTGTAACGGAACACCAGTACTGCCGATGGGATTTAGCTCAACCGAGTTTCTCCCAGGGTGAGCTATTGTCATACCAATTTTTCGGTCACCATCCGTCGTTCGTCCGTTCTTTGGAACAGGATACATTTCTGATCCGATTTTTCCGAAACATGGTATGAGGGTTTATGTCAACATGTAGATGGGAGCCTGCCCTTTTGGTACAAGTCCGATTATCCAATATGGCCGCCATGTTTGATTTTTCAAAAGTTTTCCCTGTGGCACCAAGTGCAGACAACATTTCTGATTCAGTTTTCTTAAACATGGAATGAAGGTTTTTATAGGTCAGCTTTATGCACTGATTTTTGAAGACTTTGGCTGCATTTTGAAGGCACCAACTTTCATATCAGGTGAGCGATTCAGAGCCTTACAGAGACCCCTCGTTTTTGTATTTTGGGGTCATTTTGTTTATATACCGTTGTCCCGCGATATCTCGACCCCACGAATATCTCCCCACACCTGATTTTTGAGTTTAGAAAATCATAGTTTTCATTTCAGAACTTGATATATCAGAATTTTCGGGTATTAGAAATCAACAATTTTACATTCAGGAATTTGTTGTTCAAGGTTCGATACGTATATATGTATATAGAGATTAATACCATTATGTGGATGTACAAAATATGTATCCGAGTCGAGCTCCGGGTTCTAAGGGCAGATCACGACGAGTCGAAGAATCCGAAGCGAGACTCGGATACATATTTTGTACATCCACATAATGGTAATAATCATTTTATCTTACAATATATTGGCGGTAAGTCAAGAATGTAGACGAATATATAACGAACTATTTATTCGTACGGATGAACAAAAAGAAAAAAAATGGAACTCACGAGAAAGGAACGTGCGTGTATCCGACCCCCTGATACAAACATATGTATCAAGGGGTGGGATACATGACAGTTGCGGAGTTAATACAGACAAAATACATGTTGATTGTAAGATAAATAGTATGTATCAATGACGCTATTGGGGATATTATGTAGAGAGAGAAAAATAGTGGGCAGGCGCGCGGTGGGTGGATTTTAGATATCGTGGCTTGTGTATCCTCTCCGCCACTGGACATTCCAGTCGAGAATTATTTGAAAAAAATGATGATGGGTTGGTGGGAGATAACCAGTGCTGGAGGGAAGATAACCTGGAATTTCCTCCTCCTCCGCTGAAGAATATATCCTAGGATATCTTACCCGTGGTGAGGGTGGGGCGGAGATATCGAGGGGGAGCTATCGTGGCAGATCGGTATGCCTGATCTCCGATAAACCAATCACATTGTAACGGGAAGATGGGACTAGTGCGGAAGCCAAGATTCGAACTCACGACCTTCTGCACACAAAGCGACCGATATACCACGAGACTAAGAGATCTGGACCAACCAGACTGGTTGGTAAGTGGTCCTATACCTCGACCCCTACACCATGTCAAGAGACACGCACGTAAAAAACTCACTCCATTTGACCCTTATTGTTGAATCTGGACTGGTGTTCTAGCTTTTCCGGAGTTCCATTTTTACCCACTTTCACGCTAGAGGAGTACACTTTAGCACTCACTTTCTGTCAAGCCATCATTCGGCGAACCCAGTCGGATACCCCATCTTACTACGCATGTCCGAAAGTGAAGACTTCATGTGCGTTATGGGTATGGAGCGTGATACGCTATCCGAGGTCCTGCAAACCGGGGATATCTGGAACACCCCTCCTCCATCCCCTCCCCCACCCTTCACTCAAACAAACACATCCATCATCCCCCAACACACACACGGGGCCTTCTAGTGGTGGCGATTATGTCACCGCTCGGGAGTGCACTTGCTGAACTTAACAAGTACATTTGTACCCAGAACACTGTTCAACATGCGACTTTGGCGTTTATATTTTTCAGTGCGTTGCCTGTGGTACGTACCCATAAGACGCGCTTATTCGAAATGGCGCACTAGTTTTTTGTAGGATCTGTGGTTGTGGAGTACGGAAACATATTAGCGACAAACAAAAATTCGCCAGTAAGTTGTTATAACAACTTAGCTACCTTGTTATAGCAACTTAGCTAAGTTGTTATAACAATTTACCGGACAAATTTTGTTTTGGCACCACCACATCGGCGTTTTACGGCGCATTAGCACCACACAACAAACTAGGCCTACTGTTATCTTAATTGCTATAACAAAATAGCTGTCTTGTTATACAACTTAGTCAAGTTGTTATAACAAAATAGCTATATTGTTATAATAGCTTAGCTATCGTGTTATAACGATTTAACTAAGCTGTTATAACAAGATAGCTATCACGCTCGTTGTTGTCTGCATCCTCAGGCAGCCAAGAATGAGGTAAAAACACGATGTCCACTATTTCTGCACACACATATATGGTACCCGATATGAATATGTGCCCTGGTAGCGCTGAAAGGAGCTAAAACATAGCAGTACTCCAGAACTGACCAACCCACCTTGTATAATGAGGTGTCGTGGTAGGTGGATAGTAACGCGGAATGTGATGAATGAGGTGAGATCACCCCTAAAGAAAAAAGTGGGAGTTACCGTGTAATATACTAAAAACTAAATGTTCATCTTCAGGTGTCACCTGAACCAGAGTAGAGCACCTGGACCAAGATGCAAAACGGAAGTTACGCCTACGTCAAGGCAAGCACAGATATGATATCAACCCATGCTTCCTTAGCCCTCCTCTTTACCTACCTTAATCACTTTACCCACCTTAATTACTCTGTCTCAGTCTATTAGGAAATACTTGTAATTTGGTCTACTTTACAGTTACACCTAGGTGGGGAGTAACTCTTTGACGAATCCATAGGTTTTATCGTTGATATCTGGAGAGGTGGAATTTCGCTTCTGATCAGGCGAATCCATTTGGATAATCACGATTTTACGCCAATCTTGGGACTCCAGTCATTTCTTAAATTTCGTATATTGGACTTGAAACTGGGGTGGGATGGTGGGGGTGGGGTCAAAAGACGAAACGACATATCGTCGCCTGAGTGTTAGAATGTTCTATGTCCCATAGGGGACTCAGGCGACGATATGACTGTATCCTTGAGATATCTGATAATATTATTTTTTTAACCCTTCACCCGACAGGTGAAAATGAACAAAATTAAGTTGTTTTTATTGGGGGGAGGGGGGAGGGGGGGGAGGGGGGGCATGACATACATTTGTCAATAAAACATACAAATATGAATGTCATTTGAAACCAGCTCATTGAGCAGATTCCAATGACATCCATATTAGTATGGCTTTATTGATACAGTTCCAAGATATCTCGGGTCTTGTCAGATTTATATTGATTAATTTTCTAGTTGTTTTTGGCTACGTTAGGTAAAAGGTCAAGGAGCTTTGAAACATTTCACGCGAATCCATAAGGATTATCGCAGATGTAACCTCAGGCGAATCGTCACGCCAGCCGATTCTTAGATTATCGTCGAAAGTCTACCCCAGATCTAACAGAAAGTATAGGAAACAGACGAGAATTTGGATGTGAATGTTCACCTGCCCATTTTCGAGGGAAGGTAGATTTCGTGCTGTGCAAGTGAGACTTATGATTAAATGTTTTACTTAAGGCAACAACGCAGATGACACGAACTAGGAAAGAATCTGCGATATTGCGACCACAGGTCCAGCGCTCCAGTCAATGAGCCGTCTTGTCCCTTCATATTCAGTGAAACGCATCTGCAGTTCTCCAACTTCCACTTCCGTGAATACAACGATCGCATGGGGGATATGTTGTGATTTGATAATCTAAAGCTTCAGCTTATCTTGTTATAACAACTAAGATAAGATGCTGTAACATAAGGATAGCTGTCTCGATATAACAAGTTAGCTGCGTTGTTATAACAAGATAGCTATCTTGTTAGATGTATAACAAAATGGCATGATGCTTATTGTGCGACGTTAATACGCCTTCCAGGTAGCATCAAAGAAACTCCATCGACGCTTTTGAAAAATTGGTCAATCCAGGAGGAAGAAACTTATCCACCGTACCATATGAAGTGAGATGGGGTGCGCCACACCCTCGGGACAGACATTTCCAAATTACACACCAAGCCTAAACACCGGGCAAATTTCTGCCCCACCGAGTAATATTTCCCTTTCCCACATGACACCAAATTTTATCTCGGAACCAGGGTAGAGTCGGCACTGGAGATCATTCGTGGATCAGGAATAAGGATCTGGATTAAGGGCCGACATTAGGGATGGAATTGTGCACTGGTGGCGAAACACATGCCATTACTATTTCTATTGCCAATGACCTTCTTCATACCAGCCAAATCACCCCGAATCCTCAGACCTAATATTTGATCCTGACTTTTATATAACAATCTCATCCTGGTTCTAGAATAATAATTGGATGAACCTGATTCTGAATAATAATCCCCATTCCGACCTTAGTGATCCTTCAAATATCCTACTTCGTGTCATATGAGGTACTTACTCATTAAAAAACTGTGCAGTTCTTTCTAGAAGTGATATGACTAATTGAAAGAGTCAATTGACACCTCTGAGTGATGGGATGTTATAGGTAAAACAAGATGGCGGCCTCCAGGGATAAAAGAAAAATATGGAACATACCCCTGTACACCTTTACCACAACACCACGCAACTCCTACCCGCCAACCAAATGGTAAATTCCATAAAGTTACAACTTAGCAACATCTGTGCGGATGAGCACGAGGCACCGCGTGTCGACCTGACAATGACATCAGGAAATGACAGGTAATGCGGTAGGGGAGGATCCTGCTCCTGTATCCTGATAATCGGGAGTAATTTTCCATTTTCTTTCTAGCTCAATAGCTCACCGCCCGGTGTGTTGGTCTAGCGATGGGAATATTGCGAGTAGTAGAGGAGGCCCGTTCGAGCATCAGTGACAGGGTCTCATTGAAGGATCTCACCATGGGGATATCATTTTGGGGGATGTCACCACGTTTTCAAACCTCGTGGTAGACCTCGTAACCTGCCATCCTGTGACGGCATTGCTGTGGTGATACGAGGTGTCACGCGCGCGCATGCAACTAAGGTGTCATGCCGACCGGCACCAATTTGGGGAACTTTTTAGCTGGTTCTGAATCACGCTAGATTCCTCCCTGAAAAACCCATATGGGCTCCATCTTACCCGGAGGGTATTTGTACCGACACACAGTATCTCCCCTGTCCCAGAAGTAGCATATCTGCTGCCATCGGACCCCTTCTGAGGGTCAATTCACCGAATTTTGTAATAAAGGCCTCTAAAGGATTAGAATGTGGGGAATGCCAAAGACGAGGAACAGGAGGAGGGAGAGTAGGGAATGGAGGATGGAAGAGAAATGGGAGGAGGGAAAAGAGGGAATGAAGGAGGGAAGAGAAAAGGAGGAGGCAAAAGAGGGAAGAGAGAAGGAAATTTAGGAGTGACTCCTGCATGGTGAGGATTGAGTTGAAATAGGGTACTAGTGCATGTTGTGGAGGGTTAACTCTAGCCTAACCCTAACCTAGACCTAGTCTTACTCCCATTCCTAACCCTAGCCTAGCCATAGTCCAAACCCTAACCTAAGCCTTAGCCTAACCTACCCTAGGCCTAAACTGTGCCCTAGCCCTAGCCCTAAGCCCTTAGACATTGCCTATCCCTAACATAGCCCAACTGTTAGCCCTAACACTAGCTTAGTCATTGCACAATCCCTATCCTTAGACCTACCCCTAACTCTGACCTTAGTTTTAGCCCTAATCCTAAACCTAGCATTAGGCTAGCCTAGCAATAGCCATAACACTAGCCCAACACTAAAGAAGGAATGGAGGAGGAGGGAAGGGGAGACTTTGGAAGGGAGGGAGGAGAGAGGAGAGGAAGGGATGGAAGGAGAAAAGAGGAAAGGAAGGAATGAAGGAAAAGAGGGATGGGATGAGGGAGTGCAGGAGAGACCCCTGCTCTTAGGAGCAAGAACAAGGATCAGAAGCAACAACCCTTGACTTGGGGAGTAAATGGTGAGTGGCGAGGAAGGCTAACCCTAACTCTAACCACCTAGCCCTAACACGAAACCTAACCCAAGCCCTAGATCTGGGGTTAGGGGTCAAGGCTAGGGGTAGGACTAAGCATATTGGGTTAGGGTTAGTCCCCGCCACTCACGACCCTCTCCCAAAGACAGGGGTTGCTGCTCCTGATCCCTTCCTGCTCTTGCTACTTGCTCCTGCTACTTGCTCCTTCTCCTCAAATCACTCCCATACTACCTCCTCCCATCCCACATTTCCCTCCTCCCTTCCTTCCTCTTCCTTGTTCCTCCTCTCTACTCCTTCTTCTTTCACTTCTCTCCTTTTAGGGTTGGGCTAGTGTGATGGTTAGGCCTAGGCTAGGGTTAGGACTAAGAAAAGGTTAGGGCTATGTCTTAGACTAGGCTAGGACTAGGGATTGTGCTAGCGTTAAGACTTGGGCTAGGGTTAGGCCAGGACTAGGGGTAGGCGAGGACTATGGCTAGACTAGGCTAGAGTTGGAGCTAGGGCTAACACTTGGGCTAGTTTAAGGTTAGGCTAGGTCCAACAGCTTAGGGTTAGGGCTTGGGTTTTGGTCTAGGGTTAGAAGTAGGCTATGATTAAGCTTGGACTAGGCTAGGGCTAACACCTGGGTTATGCTAGGGCTAGGCTAGGGCTAAGGTCTAAGGGTAGGGATAAGGTTATGCTAGACTAGGCTTGGGCTAAGGCTGGATGACTATGGCTACTCCCCCACAATTCAGACATTATCACCCCACTCTAAACCTCAACCCTGCACCTTGGTTCTGCTCCTGTTCCTCAATGCTGCTCCTGCCCATCGGGGGAGAAGTCACTCTTAAACTCACCCTTCCCTCCTCTTCCCCCGACCCTGTGTTATGGAATTAGGGTAAATCTTCCTAGCTGCTCTACAGTTGTAAAATAGGACTAAGTTTGTTGTGTTAACTGATAGAATCGCGAATTTCCATCAGCCCGTGGCTTTTAGTCTCTCTCTCAGACGAAACTGAACGCAGGTTCTGGGCAGTTTTCAGTTCTCCAGTAACTTCACGAAACTTGTCATGTACCAATAATGGAAGTGACGTAACGAACAATTATATAAGATTTTCTTGCATTTAATTTACTACACTCTGTCTTATTCGTCATCTCCAGCAACTAGCTAATTATTGAAAATAGTAACAAAGTTTTAGTCATACCTTTTATTACAAGCCTTTCTATGTAATCCCCAGCTACATCAACACTAAACCATGTGGAAAATCCGTTGACGGACTGCTTTTAAATAGAAGCGAAATTTCACTGGAATTTTCTACAAATCGTGCACCGCAATTACAATTTTAACCCTTTACCCAACGAAGCGGCCGCATCCGCCCGCGTAATATGCAAATTTAGTTGTTGAAAAAATATTATTTTTCAAAAAATTTCAACAAAACCATATCATGCGACCCCTCGTTGGAACGAGCTCGTCGAGCTCGTTCCAACGAGGGCTCACGTGAAATGATTTTGTTGAAATTTTTTGAAAAATTTTAAAAAAATGATATTTAAAATAGAAAATTTTGATATCGTCTGTGTTGGGTAACGGGTTAATCCCCAGCGATAGCTAAAAATCGTTGGAACTCAGGGGACGAAAGAGTAACACGGAATCTCCTCGCAAGTTCAGTTGGCGACAAAATGTGTTCTTTTTGTTGATAGTTGACAAATAAATAGTTGAGTGTCTTTCTAATAATTGTTTTCATAGATGTGAAGGCGTGTAATAAACACAGAACGACACGCGCCTGTTAATGGGTTAATCGATATTAATCCATTCACACACGCGTGTAGTTCTGTGCATTTACTACACCACTATCTTTTTCGTCATCTCCAGCAACTAGCTGATTATTTACAAATAGTAACGGAGTTCCGTCATACCTTATAACAGATTCTTAAAAGGTGGCATCCAGTCAGGTAGAATAGTATACTTCAACAGGCACTGGTGTTGAGCGGGAGACAACAGTTACTGACCCAACACTCAGAAAACGGGGCTTATATACATTTTCTAATGTTATCCACAATCAAGGGACATTCCACTTTCGTGGCCGCCAGACTGCGGCAGTCTCATGACGCGGTAGCCGCCATTGTTATACTCCTTCAGGCCAATGCAGGCTACCAGGCAGTCTGCATGTAGTCATAGTATTTCAGAGTCTAAAAACGCACTCCGCCCGGTGTCTGTTAACCGGCAGAATTGCGAGGTGGAATTTGCATTTCTGTTAACTAAGCATCGGGTGATGCCTACTCAGTGCATGTTGCGATTTGTTGACAACTAAAATAATAATCCGGAAACTCTCTCTGATTGTTATTATAAAATTTATAAACAAATCCTGCACAAGCATTGTTATTTGACAATAATATATAACACCCCAAACGTCCCTCGACCAATGAAATCCACGGATTTAGTCGTCTTTTAGTTCTGTAAAGATCTTTTAGTTGAGACTTTCTCTACATAAAGATTTTTATAAGTAAAGCCGTTTGTTATTCATTCGGCTGTAACTGGAAACAATGAGCTACAGAGCAACAGCGAAAAAGAACAATAGAGGTTGATTTCACACCTTTAACAATGGACCACTAAGAGAACAACGGTAGACTGACCTGGTGAGTTGGAAGTGTGTTGAACCATGTGTACTTATTGGTGTTTGAAACTGCATAAATTAAAGTTTTGGAGGATGTGTCAAATGAGAAAGTGTCAAATGAGAAAGTTTTGGAGGACCATAATTTCTCTTCGTCACTCAACACTACGGGGTCAGCTTGTTTGGTTTTTACTGCAACCCCCTGCGCAGTTAACTCTTTCATGCGGAAGTCTATAGCCTGCCTGAAACTATTAAAATTCACGTCATTTTTTCACCAAATATTAGCGGAGGGTATGGTGATCCATCTTTTCACCTAACTTCGACAATAAACCTGGATAACCAGAAATCAAGTTCCTTAAATGAAATGTCTGCACTTAAACTTTCAGGCACGGGAAAAAATGGTTCCGAAAATGTTTCTCCTTTTCCGTTTCTGTATGTTGCCCAGTCCCTCCAAACTCGTAAAGCCCACGAATTCACATACCGTGTGTTTTGAGGGATACTAAGTTGATATTTCTCATGCAACTCCTTGGCCGTGACGGGTGCGGCAATTTTATTTTGTTGACTTGTCTTCTCTTTGACTTTTTTCAACAACAGTTCTTGTGTGGCAATAAGATCTAGAGATCCAATGTCATGATCAATAGAAAAATCACCAATGTCTGCAAAATAGTCGTCACAAAATTCCATATTTATATGTGTATATATAAGTAAATTTCGGTTTTGTTAAAGGGTTATAATTTATACACGAAGTCGCAATCACAAATGATATGACTGAAGGATTTTCAAATAATAAAAAATATCCAGAGATTACTCATGACGTTCCTCGGGACGTTCGAGGTGTTATAAATGAGTTAAAAACCTTGTGACAATCTTTAAGTGAATTAAACTCACCCGTGCTTCGCACTCGCGACTTTAATTCACTTAAAGATTGTCACTCGGTTTATAACCTACATATAACACCTGGCGTCTACACGAGTGTGTGAATCATAGTTCAACTATCAGTACACTTGGACTCTCATCTACAATTTCCATAATTTAATAAAACTTTCCACTGACATAAAATAGCACATAAAATATGATAGATTCCTATTCTAAGGAGAATTTGTCAGTTTAATATATTTATGTTCATATAATGACGCCCTCGAGAGCTACAGCTCTTTTCCCGAGTTTGATTAACCCCTGTGGGCGCACTTTGCAACACCTCTTCTTCAGCATTTTCCTCCATTCTTCTTTCTTTAGAGACCGTTTTTGAGCAAATATCGGTGTTTTGACCTCCTAAAAAGGGGGGGGGGGGGGGGTCAGATAGTTCAAGAATGATATACATCGGGGGTAGGCAGGATAAATCGTGTTGGTGCCAATACCCTCCACGTAAGATGGCAACCTCCATGGGTCTTTCACTGTGAAATGTCACGACATTCCGTACCAGCTCAACAAAATTCCCAAAATTGACTCATAAGTTATGCGTGCGTTATCTCATACCTCGAATCACCATAGCAACTGAGTAACAATATGGCGCGTTAGCAGTTCGACCAGGCAGTATGGTCATGTCAACACATCCCCCAAAATAGCATTCCCCATGATGAGATCCTGCCAATGATGCTCGAACAGACCCCCCCCCCCCACCATTATTGTGGGTTCGATGCCAGGTAGGGGCCATGCGCGTTGTGTCCTTCAGCAAGACAATTCATCACAATTGCTCACCAGGGGACACGGTGGCTATGTGTGCTGAGGTGCATCGCACGCTCGTGGCACCATGCCTTAAGCCATTGTTCACACTGTTTCTGTTGGGTAGTTGATTGTAGGGTCTGACAATGACTTGTCGCTCCTTTGTGGTTCTCACCAGGTACTCTAGCTTCTCCACCTATATTAACGTTCGGTGACACGGTATGACCCTGGCTGTTCAAGTGTCATAAATCTCCAATGAAATGAAAGGCCACTCGACTGCACGTCCCCCGAAAAAGATTACAATTTTCAATGGCCCATAACGCTAGTAAGCGCCATTGGATCAAATCTCAAATATCAGTGGAACAGAAATGGCGTTTTTTCTCAAGTTGAAAAAAGGAACATAACTGTGTTAAAAATCTTCAAATCGAATCCTTATTCGAACTTGACCTGTATTTTATATTACTAGGCCCACATACCAAATATCATTCTGCTACGTGGAACAGAACTGAAGTTATCCCGATAATGAAAAATCTAAGTTTCTATGTCGAGAAAGGGTCATAACTCTGCCAAAAATCATAAAACCGAACCCTTCATCGAACTTATACTGTATTTTGGGGTAATAAGCGTACATGCCATATTCCATTTGAATCGGTTAATTAAAACTGATGTTATCATTCTTGGATCGATCCGCAAGTATACAGAAGTTTCCTTGGCTACGAATCGAAATTAAGTATTTTTATTGTTTACTAATCATATATATTTCATTTTCAGGTTATTTTATTCAACTTTGTGGGGAGTTAGTTTAGTATAGTAACTGGGACAAAGTTAGGAGATCTTAAATAAAACTGTGAGCGCTAAGTTGTCGAACGGTTCGTCGTGTTGCCTTTTGTCGCGTGTTTACAGTTTTCCCTGTCCGATCGCGTAATTTTGTTTTGATGATGGCGAGCAAGTCTGTTCAGACGGAGGTAAGTATGGAGGTAAATACGTGTAATATCGCGGTCCAGGTCAACGGTGCCAACGGGGTAAGTATTGGTGTGCAGACAGAGGTCACTGGGAGTGTCGGTCAGAGCCGGGTTGGTGGGGCCACCGATGGCGATATTGGGCTTGAAGTTTGTAAACAGTGTTCTATGATGTATGGGGACTGTCGTACGATGGGATATGGAGAGGTATGTGCAAACTGTCAGGAAATCCTCCGCCTACTTGAGACAATTGTTAAGTTTGAGGGGGAGATTGCTGAGCTGAACGGAAAACTTGGTAGGGCTGGGCTGTCTGGAGTTACGCCTGTGAAAGTAGCTTTCCGAGAAGGATGGATGGTTGTCGGTGGTTCCAAGAGGAAACATGGGGGTAAAACCTTTGATGTGAATGAGGTAGGTGATGAGGTGGGGGCTGCTAGAAAAGTACGTAGGACAGATGAGGGGGGCCCAAGCCGGAGCAATGCTGTAAAGCGTTTGGCGTGGACTATCAAAAGTGGTAGGAAAGGGGGGCCAGAGAAGCAGGTAGATAGGGGTGTAAAGCCCAAAGGCAGTGGGGAGTGCAGCACCAGAAACAGATTTGATGTGCTCGATTCGGAAGAGTCAGAGGAGGGGATGGAGGTAGTTGCGACAGATAGTAGCTTGGGGTCTAGGCCAGGAAAAAGGAGGAGGGATCCGGGAGAAGACCAGGGGAGTAGTCCAGGTAGTTCAGGGCCTAGAAAGAGACGGAGGGACAAGGATAGGAGTAATCCTAGGTCAAAGATACCGATACCGATAGTGATTCCGAGTGGGGCTGTTGGAGAGGAAGAGGACGCTGTAAACAATAGGAGACTAGAGGAGATAAATAGGGCGAGGGCCAAAAGTAAGTTGGTGGTTGCGGGAAGTAGCATAGTTCGGGGGATCGACAAGGTTGTCTGTGGTCCGGACAGTAAAAATAGAACAGTTCTGTGCTTTCCGGGGGCTAACGTGGAGGACCTGAGGAATAGAGTGGACGGTATTGTAGCTGGGTCGGGGCCTGATCCGGTAGTGGTATTACATATGGGGTCCAATAACATCAGGGAGAGGAAATCAGTTCGTTTGGTGGACACATACAAGGACCTAATTAGTAAGCTACTTACCAGGAATGCTCGGATCATCGTTTCAGGGGTGCTCCCCGTTATGGGTGGTGGGAATGAGAGGAACTCGCGGATTATGGCACTAAACGAGGAGCTGGAGGAGCACTGCAAAGACTTGGGAATACATTTCATTGACCACTGGGATTCATTCTGGGGACAAGGAGAGTTGTATGGGCGTGACGGATTGCATTTAAGTAGGATGGGTACAGACCTGTTGGGCCAAAAATTTTTACAGGTGGCTGGGCCTTTTTTGGAGAAAAGGGGGGTAGGGGACCACAGCCGATAACCCAGAGGGGCACAAATGCTGGGAACATAGGAAGAACAACAAACATGCACAACACAGGGACATATCAGGGGTATAATAATGTGCCAGTGAGAACAAAAAAACAAAGATTCATTAAGTTTGGGTACTGCAACATCCAGGGTTTGCACAAGAAAGTAAGCGAAATATCAACAATGATGGACGAAGGCGACTTCGATATAATGGGTCTAAGTGAGACGTGGATACGACGGGATGAGCGGGTTGATCAGATGAAGGGTTGCGTGTGGATAGGAGCTGGGCGAACTGAGGGTCAGAAACGGGGTGGGGGTGTTGGCATCTACGCTAAAGAGGAATTACAGCCCTCATTGATTACAGATCTCACAGAAGCAAGGACTCAGATTCCAGTATCCAACGAAATAGTCTGGGCAAAAATCAAGTTAGGAAGCAGGAGTGTTGCCGTTGGTGTTGTATACTTAGCAGTGGAGGGAAGTAAGCCCGAGTGGAATGATTCAATATATACAACTCTTAGATCGAATATCACAGAGCTTGAAAGCAGAGGGTTCAGTATTGTCCTAATGGGGGACTTCAGTGGGCACATCGGGGATAAGGAGGAGGGCATACAGGGAGGTGATAGGAAAATTAACACGAATGGGAGGAAGATGTTGGACCTATCAAAAGAGCTTGGTTTAAAGATCCTGAACAGGGATGCGAAATGTAAGGGTAAATGGACCTGGGAGAGGAACGATAAGAAAACAATAATTGATTATATACTCACTGACGTTAGCGTATGGAGGGAGGTTATAGATGTAGAAATAGATGACGAGGGAAAAAATGACTTGGGTAGTGATCACAACCTGATAACAGTTAAGATTATGGGCAAAAAGACGAATAGAGACAGAAATACCTTCAAGGAAGTTTGGGGACTAAAACAAGGAGCCGACTGGAAGCAGTTTCGGGAAAAACTAAAACCAAGTCTTGAATGTATACCTAGGGATGCAAATGTCCAGAGTATTTCAGATGGCATAGTAAATAGCCTAACAGAGGCAGGGAAGGATTGTATAGGAAGGGTGAGGGTCCCAACGAGAGAGCTCGGATACAGGGTTAACGAGGGACTGAAAAAGGCTATAAAAGAAAGGAAGGTAAAATGCGCTGCTTACAGAAGAAGTAGGAAGCTTAAAGGGGTGGATAACAATGACACGAGACTAATGAAAGGAGAATATGAACTGGCACGGAAAAAGGTGAATGAGATAAAGAATAATAACAGGAAGGAGCGCAATTGCAGTCTTGCCAGAACAATAAAGAAAACGGGGGGGTTCGAGCTCAAACGTATTTTGGAACTGGGTAAATAAACGGGGGGAAAGTAGTGTGCAGAGTATCAAAGTGGATGGGGAAAGTACAGAAGATAAAGGCCGTATCGCTTCAGAGTTAGTCAAGCACTGGGAAAAGATAAACGATAGGCGATGGGGCAGTGGGTCCCCACCAAAAAGAAATACACTGGTGGAGAAGAACCTATCCAATCGTGTATGTAGCGAAATAACGGCAGAAGAAGTGCGGAACGTGGTCTCGAAATTAAAAAATGGTAAAGCGGGAGGGACTGATGAAATTCCGAACGAATTCCTCAAAAATGGAGGGGAGGCACTTATTGAAGTCCTGACAAACCTTTTCAACCTGGCTCTGCGAAAGCAAAAGGTCCCCAGAGAGTGGAGGGAAAGTAAGGTGTCGTTCATACACAAAAAGGGGGATAAGGAAGTTCTAGATAACTATAGGGGGATATCAGTTAGTAGTAACATCGGAAAAGTATTCTGTAAGGTCATATACGGTAGACTTGAGGAAGTTATTGAAGAGAAAGGTTTTTTAGGAGAAATTCAAAATGGTTTCAGGAAAGGTCGAAGAGTCACTGATCACCTATTTACAC
This sequence comes from Pictodentalium vernedei, assembly GCA_031216915.1. NCBI lineage: Eukaryota > Metazoa > Mollusca > Scaphopoda > Dentaliida > Dentaliidae > Pictodentalium > Pictodentalium vernedei. The sequence continues at coordinate 714,140,693 of CM062297.1, forward strand.
TCACCCAACTGATAGAATCAACAAAGGCTGAAAAGAAAAAGATGTTTCTGGCATTTCTAGATGTGAAAAAAGCGTACGACCGAGTGTGGAGGGAAGGTATGTGGCGAAAGCTCGAGGGCATCGGACTGGGGGGTGACTTTGTGGGAATCATGAAAGCACTGTATACAGATGTGCAAAGCCAACTCAGTCTAGGGAGTATCACTACAAAACGAGTCCCTATGGATATAGGCCTCAAGCAGGGGTGTATCTTTTCACCGATTTTGTTTGCATTGTATGTTAAAGATTTAGGGGACGAACTAATTCAGAGTGCGGAGGGGGTAAATGTTGGAGACATAAAGGTACCAGGCTTATTCTTTGCGGACGACATGGTGTTAATGTCTAGAACTGAACAGGGGCTAGAGAAATTGCTGGAAATTGTTGGTAGATATGGGAACACTTGGCGGCTCGAACTAAATGAAAATAAAAGCAAGGTAATACCCGTTGGACGCAAGGTAGATATGACGAAGAGATGGAGAGTGGGGGGAGTTCTCAATCCCCGAAGGGGAAAGCAAACAAATCACTGTAGGAGAAACGGGAGAGTATGAGTATCTAGGGGTAAGCATAAATATAACGGGAAGAGGGGTGTACAGAAATTACTCAGCCAAACTGATTCTGAAGGGGAAAAGAATTCTGAACCAACTAAAACTTTTAGGGAAAAATAGTTTCAACAAGGTCTTTGTGGGGAAAACACTGTGGGAGAGGGTGGGTTTACCAAGTATAACGTATGGCACGGACGTGATTCCATTAAACCAAACCGTTATTAAGAAGTTGGAAAGTACTCAGAATGATGCCGGCAGATGGATAACAGGGTCGAGTAATGCTGCAGCTTTGGAAGCAGTAAGGGGGGAGCTTGGGTGGATGAAAATCAAGGACAGGGTAGATTTGGGAAAACTGTGTTACTTTAACTACTTGAGAAACCTGCCTGACAACCGGTGGTGCAAACTGATGCTCGATACCATTTGGAATTCTAATATAGATACGGGGTGGTCAAAACATGTGAGGGAACTAATGGACAATTACTCTATAGAGGTCACAAACATAGATAATAATAATAACTCTTTGGCCAGCCGCTGATTTGTCGCGGTCCTCATAAGAGAAGGCCATCATTCCCCCTGCACCCCACCCCCTCTTCCCATCCTCTCCTCCCAGCATTCAGATATAAACTGCTTAATAGTGTCCCTCACTTCCTCTTTTTCAATTTCTTCAATAAGCATTCCTACCCTCTCCCTCGTGTCCCCCTTCAGCCATCTATCCTTTGTTTCTTCACCCCACTTCTGCATTATTCTTCCAGTAAATTTTATTCTATGAGGTATATACTGTGGGCATTCCAAGAGAAAATGTTCCAGGGTCTCCACTACTCCAGAGTGGCACATTTGGCATCCCTTTTCCCCATCTCTCCCAATTTTTCCCCGAAGCTCCAGTGATCTCGATCTCAGTTTGAACAGCAGTGACCCTCCAAAGGTGCCATCTAGGTACTTCTCAAAAGCTGGCTTTTCTTTATATTGTAACCCCTGCAGTGATCTTTTCACGCTAACCCCTGCTCGCCAGTTTCGATTGCAATCTTCCATGACTCTCTCTTTGACAAACCTTTTGCCTTCTTTCATTCCTACTTCTATGTTTGTGACCTCTATAGAGTAATTGTCCATTAGTTCCCTCACATGTTTTGACCACCCCGTTTCTATATTAGAATTCCAAATGGTATCGAGCATCAATTTGCACCACCGGTTGTCAGGCAGGTTTCTCAAGTAGTTAAAGTAACACAGTTTTCCCAAATCTACCCTGTCCTTGATTTTCATCCACCCAAGCTCCCCCCTTACTGCTTCCAAAGCTGCAGCATTACTCGACCCTGTTATCCATCTGCCGGCATCATTTTGAGTATTTTCCAACTTCTTAATAACGGTTTGGTTTAATGGAATCACGTCCGTGCCATACGTTATACTTGGTAAACCCACCCTCTCCCACAGTGTTTTCCCCACAAAGACCTTGTTGAAACTATTTTTCCCTAAAAGTTTTAGTTGGTTCAGAATTCTTTTCCCCTTCAGAATCAGTTTGGCTAAGTAATTTCTGTACACCCCTCTTCCCGTTATATTTATGCTTACCCCTAGATACTCATACTCTCCCGTTTCTCCTACAGTGATTTGTTTGCTTTCCCCTTCGGGGATTGAGAACTCCCCCACTCTCCATCTCTTCGTCATATCTACCTTGCGTCCAACGGGTATTACCTTGCTTTTATTTTCATTTAGTTCGAGCCGCCAAGTGTTCCCATATCTACCAACAATTTCCAGCAGTTTCTCTAGCCCCTGTTCAGTTCTAGACATTAACACCATGTCGTCCGCAAAGAATAAGCCTGGTATCTTTATGTCTCCAACATTTACCCCCTCCGCACTCTGAATTAGTTCATCCCCTAAATCTTTAACATACAATGCAAACAAAATCGGTGAAAAGATACACCTCTGCTTGAGGCCTATATCCATAGGGACTCGTTTTGTAGTGATACTCCCTAGACTGAGTTGGCTTTGCACATCTGTATACAGTGCTTTCATGATTCCCACAAAGTCACCCCCCAGTCCGATGCCCTCGAGCTTTCGCCACATACCTTCCCTCCACACTCGGTCGTACGCTTTTTTCACATCTAGAAATGCCAGAAACATCTTTTTCTTTTCAGCCTTTGTTGATTCTATCAGTTGGGTGAGTGTAAATAGGTGATCAGTGACTCTTCGTCCTTTCCTGAAACCATTTTGAATTTCTCCTAAAAAACCTTTCTCTTCAATAACTTCCTCTAGTCTACCGTATATGACCTTACAGAATACTTTTCCGATGTTACTACTAACTGATATCCCCCTATAGTTATCTAGAACTTCCTTATCCCCCTTTTTGTGTATGAACGACACCTTACTTTCCCTCCACTCTCTGGGGACCTCTTGCTTTCGCAGAGCCAGGTTGAAAAGGTTTGTCAGGACTTCAATAAGTGCCTCCCCTCCATTTTTGAGGAATTCGTTCGGAATTTCATCAGTCCCTCCCGCTTTACCATTTTTTAATTTCGAGACCACGTTCCGCACTTCTTCTGCCGTTATTTCGCTACATACACGATTGGATAGGTTCTCCTCCACCAGTGTATTTCTTTTTGGTGGGGACCCACTGCCCCATCGCCTATCGTTTATCTTTTCCCAGTGCTTGACTAACTCTGAAGCGATACGGCCTTTATCTTCTGTACTTTCCCCATCCACTTTGATACTCTGCACACTACTTTTCCCCCGTTTATTTACCCAGTTCCAAAATACGTTTGAGCTCGAACCCCCCGTTTTCTTTATTGTTCTGGCAAGACTGCAATTGCGCTCCTTCCTATTATTATTCTTTATCTCATTCACCTTTTTCCGTGCCAGTTCATATTCTCCTTTCATTAGTCTCGTGTCATTGTTATCCACCATAGAAGTAGGAATGAAAGAAGGCAAAAGGTTTGTCAAAGAGAGAGTCATGGAAGATTGCAATCGAAACTGGCGAGCAGGGGGTTAGCGTGAAAAGATCACTGCAGGGGTTACAATATAAAGAAAAGCCAGCTTTTGAGAAGTACCTAGATGGCACCTTTGGAGGGTCACTGCTGTTCAAACTGAGATCAAGATCACTGGAGCTTCGGGGGAAAATTGGGAGAGATGGAGAAAAGGGATGCCAAATGTGCCACTCTGGAGTAGTGGAGACCCTGGAACATTTTCTCTTGGAATGCCCACAGTATATACCTCATAGAATAAAATTTACTGGAAGAATAATGCAGAAGTGGGGTGAAGAAACAAAGGATAGATGGCTGAAGGGGGACACGAGGGAGAGGGTAGGAATGCTTATTGAAGAAATTGAAAAAGAGGAAGTGAGGGACACTATTAAGCAGTTTATATCTGAATGCTGGGAGGAGAGGAGGGGAAGAGGGGGTGGGGTGCAGGGGGAATGATGGCCTTCTCTTATGAGGACCGCGACAAATCAGCGGCTGGCCAAAGAGTTATTATTATTATTATCATACGGACAACAATGTACCGGACGCACGCGCACATACACACAGACAGACACCGCTCATTTCTATAGCCCCCGACAATGAATACGACTCGCACGAGGCTAGTAATTCTTCTTAGAAAAATGGTCATTTATTACAAAAAAGGAAAAGTGGGCGTAACTACCGTGTCCATTCTGATAATAAAAACTTCATTTTTTGTATTAATCCAGATTCTTACAAAAGTGGTCAAATTTTCTTACAGAAGTGGTGAGCATGTTTTTTTTACAAACATGGGCGATTTTTTCTTACAAAACTAAAGACCTCAATTTATTACAAAAATGGGCGATTTTATAACAGTGGTGAGTTCTTACACAAGTGGCCGAATTTTTTTTAAAAATTGGTGAGCTGATACAAAAGTCGTCATTTCTTACAAAAACGAGCGTAACAATGGAAACATCATAGGAGGAAACTCGAGGTACGACGGTTCGATCCTAACTATCGGTAACTACGGTGTGTCCTGAAGCAAGACACAAAATCCTGTTTGCCCTTGTGTGGGCACGGTGGCGATATGTACTAAGGCGTACTATGCGTCCGTGGTGCACTTGTTTTAAAGCTGCTAACTAACAGGGGTTAGTCTCAATTTTTATTCCATAATTTAGTTCCATACTCTGTTCTCACCCCTTTCCAACCTTTTGTTTCTCAAAACTACGAATTGCCGAAATTACAATAAAACTGTTTGTGAGGCACAATACTGAATGGTGTCTTAAAACAAAAGAAATTTCAAACGGCACTCCAAATGCCTTTTAAACATACAAACAGTTCTTTTAACTGGTCAGCCTCTTCCGCCTAAAACCTTTGTTTATCTCCCGGACCGAAACATAGTCATGGTCGACCTGTTGTGTCGGAAGCACTTAACCCTTTAACTAACGCAAGAGTTAAAAACCGGCCATGCTATTCACAAAAAATGCCCGCGAATTTTCACTATTTTTTTTTTTTTATTTTTGCGTCCAAAACATAACTTATGGCTCCTCATCGGAACGAGATCATCGAGCTCCTTCCAATGAGGTGCCATAAGCTGTGTTTTGGACACACAAAATCAAGAAAATTGGTTATTCAATAATTTTGTTTGCAAGAGTCGTCTGCTTTTCATGTTAGGTAAAGGGTTAAGTCTCCCACCCTCACCCATTTTAATGGATCTTCCGCCGTCTGTTCTCTAAGAGTGAACAGAACGAGGGTGGAGTACGGGGAATGGGTCTGGAATCAATGATCCGAGTTGGAGTTTTTCCCGTATTTCTTGAGCGTCGAAATAACGCGTGAAATACAGAAAAAACTCCAACAAGGGTCGTTGGTTCCTGTCCCACGTACTCTATCGGAGTTGTGTTCTGCCTTTGTATATTATAATTAAAAGAAGTAACCGCTCTTTCCGTTCCTCCAACGTTTCGGCCTCATGGCCTTCATCAGGGTGGTAACACTTAATTGTCACATAATAGAATATTGATAGTCCTCTCACCAATTGACTATAGAGAAATAAGACGTTGGCATATACAGTAACGTCATAGCGTTGCACGTATAAAGCGTCACGCAGTCATAAAAACTGATTTCGAAATACATTGGAAGTGTAATGAAAAATAATGAACAATGGAAAACCAACAGCTATGTCCCCACCCACATCCAATGTTATTAACATGAGGTGTGGGTGAGGAAACAGGTGTGGATAAAATTGCATAATATATGCCCGTGTGTATACGTAGAGAAACCCTTTAAGAGATCATCTATGTATCAATATATAGTAATGCACAATTTTATCAATATGATCATAACCGGAGGAAATTACTACTAAAATAAATAGCACCCCGATATACATTAGTAGCCAGCATCCAGTGCGCGGTATGATATATGACATCGGGGTTTGGACGGCATACTAAGCAACTAAGAATAAACTGGGGCTGTACATAAAATTGGTATGGGAAGGCTAAGCGCCCGGAGAAAACGCTAAGCAGCGGCGAGAAACGATTAAACAATCATAAGTCCTCGCCTATAGCAAACAGGATAGCACGAATGTCATAGTCCATAACTAAAGTAGCGATGGGCAGACATACGGGAAAGGAGGATGCATAGGTCACCGATATAGAGGGAGTGGAAGAGAGAGAGAAAAAGAGAGATAGAGAGAGAAACATGCATACAGAGAGAGAGAGAGGGGGAAGACATAAAGAGAGAGACAGAGAGACAGAGAGACAGAGAGAGAGAGAGGGGGAACAGTAACAATAATAACTAGAGTGATGTCACGCATGCAGCCCGACTGTCATAGCAATAGCAATGCTTAGAAACAAAATAGTCGAAGCCATTTTTTGTTAACCGTTTACCTAACGTATCTGCCATATCTGCACGCGGATAACAAAACTTGCTATTCAAATTTTAATTTTTCATTTCTCTACTTCAAAAAATACCTCATGACCTATTAATGGAATAAACTTGATGAGCTTGTTTCAATAAGGACTAATAAGCCTTGGTTAGAAGTAAAAAATGAAAAAATCTGATGTTTCAGAAAAATAGTTTGTATTATTGGCTTCAACTTGTGTAAAGGATTAAAGATGCAGTACATAAAGCAATGTTGAACGTTGGGCTATAGGAGTCAATTTTCTTTTTTGCATGTAATAACTCCCTTGGGAATAATTGCCTAAGTGACACGTTTGTGTGTGTGTGTGGGGGGGGGGGGGGGGGGGGGGTGGGGGGGGGGTGAACCTATATTCAAACCTGGCCTGTATTACTAGCTGGAAAATACACATATCAACTTTGGTTGAAATCAGATAATCCAAACTGGAGTTGTCGGTCGAATACCAATTGTTTACAGACAGATGGATGGACGGACGGATGGACGGACGGAAGTCATGACTATAGCCCTGACTATAAACAGTTAGGTTAAAAATGCATTTTGAACCAAAGAAAAATTATTGCATGAATGGCCCTGGGTGAGGAGGAGGTGGGGGTTGGGGGGTTAGAGAGTGGGGTGGTGGAGAGTGGGGGTGTGTTAGTGGAGTCCATTTTTTCCACATGTGGTCAGTCTAAATCCTTCAGAATGCATTTTGAGCAAAGAGAAAAAAAATACCTGAATGGCACCCTGGGTGGGGGTGATGGGGTGGGTGGTGGTGTTTGTCTGGGTTTTTAACCACAAACTTTAACCAAAACTGTAAAAATACATTTTTGATGAAAGAAAAAAAAAGTGCCTAATTGCACCCCCCCCCCCCCCCCGAAAAACGTTGTGAAAAGGGTTAAATTTATGCCAATGTTATTTGAAACCATTGTGCACAGCTTCAGTAGACCTTGCCCGGAATGAAAAAAAAGAAATGACGTTGTAACAGAGTGTTTGGAGAATGAAAGATAGAACCTTGAAAAGCAGAACTTTAATCCGAAACTTTAAGCTGGGAATACTTAGCCAAATTTATTGGCAAAAAAAGGGTTAAATATTTCCTAAAACCGATAAAAGAAATCATTTATGTAAATGGAATCATTAAATTGTATTGACCATGCAAGAATTAGAGTAAGAAAGTTTGTGGGAAAGTCTAATTTGAAATATAAAGAAAGTAAGTCTGAAAACATGTTTAAAAAGGGTTAAAATCATGCCGATATTAATGAAAATCATTGTAGAACTGTTCCGTAGATAGTAGACATTGTCCTAAATAAGAAACATTGACATTCCACTAAACTGTTTGAAGAATTGAAGGTGTAATTTTAAAACACAATCCCCACCCCCCCCCCCCCCCAAAAAAAAAAAACTATAACCAAAAACTTTAACCTGGAAGTTTTAAGTTAAATTGCCATACAAAAAAGGGTTAAATATTTCCCAAAATAACATGAAACATAAAAAAAATAAAAACAAAATGAGAATGTTTCCTCACCCACACCCCATGTTAATAACTTTGGATGTGGGTGGGGACATAGCTGTTGGTTTTCCATTGTTCATTATTTTTCTTTCAATGTACACTTACACTACCAATGTATTTCGAAATCAATTTTTATGACTATGACTGCGTGACGTTGGCTTTATATGTTCAACGCCACGACGTTACTGTATATGCCAACGTCTTATTTCTCTATAGTCAATTGGTGAGAGGACTATTATAATATTAGAACGTTTCTTTTCCTGAGTTTGTGTGAAGCAGCTGCTTCAGGTTTTATTTCAGAAATCACACAAACTCAGGTACTATCGACATATAGAACATGAAAAGAAACGTTCTAATTATTTTATTATGCCGAACAAAAAATAACTTTCATCGATAAACGTTAACTGCAACATGTCATCAATCTTTTAATAACAATGTAGTCGAATCCAAAAACATGACGTCATTTCGAACGAATGACGTCTCTTCGAAAATGACTTGTCACGAGTGCCGTCGCTTTGGGAGTTTCTGTATTAATATTTACAACTGTATCATGCTGTTCGTGTTATAATTCATTGTTAATGCTTGTGTGAAAAGTGATTTAAATTAATGGAATATAAATTCATGTCTCTCGGACGACAACAGTTGATAGAATTAAGCGGAGTGAAACAATTTAGCAATGTCGAGGAGTACTAAACTTGTGTTGTGGGAAATATAATTGATTGAAATTATAACTGAGACGGTTATCCTCCCAAAACTTCTACAGCCAAAACTTCTACAACCCAGAACTTCTACACTGTGATTGATCAGTTAATTGTTCACATCAATTTTTGCAATGGAACAAACCAAACAGTAATTAGGAGATCACCTAAAATAACTGCTCATCTTAATAATAAAATTTGATGAGTTTGTATGTGTATTTAGTAACAACAAATCACAAAATAATATTAAATAAAGTGAATTTTAGTCTGTGAATAATTGTGATGAGTTTAAAAAATGGTTTATAATGAAGTATTGTTATATAGCCCCATATGTCGTGACTCCCGGTTATGGTCATATACCGGGACCGCTACTAAACCGGCGTTGCTGTTTGGTTTTCTTTTGTAATAATAATAATAACACTTTGGCCAGCCGCTGATTTGTCGCGGTTCTCGGACGAGAAGGCCATGGTTACCCCCTGTACTCCCAACTGCCTCCCTATTCCCACGCTTCTCCTCTCCTCCCCAACACTCGGAGACGAACTGCTTGATAATATCCCTTGTCCCATTCTTCCCAATCTCTCCGATTAGCATATTAACCCTCTCCTTTGAGTCTCCCCTAACCACATGTCCTTCATTCTCCCATCCCACTTCCCCATTATACTCCCAGTGAATCTCATTCTTTTAGGCTGATACTTTGGGCATTCTAGAAGAAAGTGTTCCAGGGTCTCCACCATGTCCAAGTTACACATCTGGCACTCCCTTTCACCGTCTTTCCCCAATTTTTCCCCCTCAGCTCCAGGGATCGCGACCTCAGCTTGAACAACAATGACCCCCCCAAAGGTGCCATCAAGGTACTCTTCAAAACCTGGCTTCTCTTTATCACGCAGGCCACCCAAAGACCTCTTTGATTTGACCCCCTCTCGCCAATTACGGTTACAATCCTCCATGACCCTTTCTCTGATGATTTTTTTACCCTGGTTTGCCCCAACGTCCAGGTCCGAGATCTCAATGAGTAGTTCTCTACTAGCTCCCTCACTTGGACCATCCACCCCGTTTTGATATTTGAGTTGAAAATTCTCAGGAACATTGCTTTACACCATCGGCTGTCGGGGAGATTTACCAAATAATTAAGATAACCGAGCTTCAACAGGTCTATCCTGTCCTTAATCCTCATCCACCCAAGCTCACCCCTGATTGCTTCTAGCGCTGCGGCATTACTCGACCCCGTTATCCATCGGCCTGCATCGTTCTGCAGGATTTCCAAGCTCTTTACGGCCGTCTGGTTTAGGGGTACCACTTCCGTTCCGTATGTTATACTTGGCAGCCCCACCATTTCCCAAATGGTTTTCCCCACGAAAACCTTATTGAAACTGTTTCTTCCTATAAGTTTCATTTGGTTAAGGATTCGCTTCCCCCTTCAGAATCAATTTATTTGTGTGGTTCCGGTAGATGCCTCTTCCTGTAATGTTTATATTTACCCCCCAAATACTCGTAATCACCTGTCTCTCCCACACTCAGAAGTTTGCTGCTCCCTTCCGGAATGCTGAACTCACCCACTCTCCACCTTCGAGTGGGGTCCACTTTGCGGCCCACAGGTATAATTTTGCTCTTGCTTTCATTAAGTTCGAGTCTCCATTTGCTCCCATATTTCCCAACAATTTCCAGCATTTTCGTTAGCCCCTCTTCGCTTTCTGACACCAGAACCATATCATCTGCAAAAAATAGCCCTGGGATCTTCAAGTCCCCAACTGCTACCCCCTCCTCGCTACGCAGGAGTTCATCTCCTAAACTTTTGATGTACAATGCAACCAGAATCGGCGAAAGGATACACCCCTGTTTTAGGCCTATCTCCATAGGCACACGTTTTGTTGTAATGTTCCCCAGGCTAAGTTCACTCTGTACATCTTTATATAATGCTTTCATAATTCCAACAAACTCGCCTCCTAAGCCCATAGCCTCCAGCTTGCGCCACATACCTTCCCTCCATACTCTATCGTATGCCTTTTTGATATCCAAAAAGGCCATAAACATCTTTTTCTTTTTTGCTTTCGCGGATTCTATCATTTGGGATAGTGTGAAAAGATGGTCAGTAACTCTGCTTCCCTTCCAGAAGCCATTCTGGATCTCTCCCAAAAAACCCTTCTCCTCAATCACCTCCTCTAGTCTCCCATACAGGTTTACAGAAAACCTTTCCAATGTTGCTACTGACAGAGATCCCTCGATAGTTATCCAAAACGTCTTTTTCCCCCTTTTTGTGAATAAATGTCACTTTACTTTCTCTCCACTCCTTTGGGACCTCTTGATTTTCTATGGCTAGATTGAATAGGGCAGTTAGGCTTTTCACGAGTTCCTCTCCCCCTTTTTTGATAAACTCGTTAGGAATTTCATCCACTCCCTCCCCGCTTTTCCATCCCTTAATTTTGATATCACCTTTCGCACCTCTTCCGTTTTAATTTCGCTGCACACGAAGCTCGATAGGTTTTCCTCGACCTGATTCGGACACTCTGGTGGGCTCCCCATGCCCCATCGCTTATCGTTTACCCTTTCCCAGTGCTTGACTAGTTCTGATGCGACTTGATCTTGCTCGTCTGTAACTCTGCCATCTACTTTAATACTCTGTGGGTTACTTCCTTTGTTACGTTTATTCTCCCATTTCCAAAATACGTTCGAACTCGACCCCCCTGTCGTTCTTATCGTCCTAATAAGACTGCTATTTCGTACTCTCCGATTATCGTCTTTAATCTTATTTACTTTATTTCGTGCTTGGTGGTATTCTTCCTTAGCAACTATGGCCTCATTGCTTTCCGCCCCCTTAAGTTTTCTACTTCTCCTGTATGCAGCACATTTAGCTTTTCTTCCCTTTATGGCCCTTTTCAGTTCTTCGTTCACTCTGTACCCAAGTTCACGTGTTGGCACCCTGACCTTTCCTACACTTTCCTTTCCTGCCTCCACCAGGCTCGCAACTATGACGTCGGCCATCTTCTGGACACTGCCCCTTTTGGGTACGGTTGCAAGCTATGGTTTCGCCCTACAACCTATCCATACGTACCCCCCTTATTTGGTCTACCCGCTCCTCATGTCTTACCCACGTTTCGCTTAAGCCCATGACGTCAAACTCCTCTGCCTCAATCAATGTAGCAATTTCACTTACTTTCCGGTGGAGACTCTGGATGTTGCTATGATCCACTTTCAGGGTGTCAAGGTTGATTGGCTTCCGCCTACTGGTCCCTTTATTATCTAGTCCCTGTATGTTTGTATATCCCACTTTGTGTACCTGTTCTTTCCTTGGGAAGCTATTCCTATTGATTTGGATTTTTGGTCCCTTTTCCTTATCCCCCTTGTCCCATTTTTTTACACCTATGGTTCGTGACACAATTTCTGTGATTATTCCCCCCTTCACTGACCCCCCCTCCCCTCCCTATACCAAAAAAGGCTCCACCACCTGCAACATATTTCTTCCTAAAACCTCTGTACCCCTTGGGCTAAGATGTAGACCCATCCCCTTCCATATAGATCATTTCTGCCCCAAAACGATCCCCAATTGTCTACAAAGGGTATCCCAAGTTCCTTACAATACTCCCCCAGTTCCCTCGTTGGTCCAATGATCTGCGAATTACGCTCGCCCCCACCACATAGTACTGGGAGAAGCCCCGAAACCACTACCTGTGCATTCTTGGCATTCAGTTGAGTTATTAAGTCCTTGTAAGTCTCAATAAGCTGAACTGATTTTCTCTGCCTGATGTTGTTGGTCCCCACGTGTACAACAACCACTGGGTCAGGGCCTGACCCCTTTACTAATCCATCCACTCTGTCCCTTAGGTCCTCCACCCTAGCCCCCGGAAAGCACAAATTGGTCCTGTTGACACTGTCGGGCCCACACACCACCCTATCCAACCCCCGCACTATACTATTCCCTGCAACCACCAACTGTCTCTTCCTGTCCTTTCCTGTCCTCTTTCCCGTCCTACTACCCCTACTACCCCTGTTACCCACCTCTGTCCCCACTGGGCCGGCTCGCAATCTTGCACTTCGCCACACTAACCCCCATGCCTACCGCCACCTCCACCTCTTCGGACCCAACCTGATCCTCAGAATTCTCGAAATTACCTAACACACTGAATCTATTTTGGACACTGCACCCCACCTTCTGCCCACTCCCACTACAAACCACCGTGTCCTCGTTTACCACCTTCCTAACCTTCCCTCTGACTCCTGCCCTGACAGACTCCACATGGTCATCGCTATCTCCCTCACTATCCGATTCTATAAGAATACGCCTTTTCGCCCCCCGACTCACACTACTAGCCTGGGAATTTGACACTCTAGCCCCTACTTCTCCTCTACCCTCCACCTGACGCACCTTCCTATTCCCAAACGACCCACCATCCACGTCAAAAGTCCGTTTCCTACTACCCACCACCTTCCATCCCCCATCGAATGCCACCCTAACCGGGTCTAAAACCAGACTTTCCTGCCTCCCCAGTTTCCCCCTCACCACCTGCACCTCTTCCTCCAACTTTACATATGCCTCTAACAGCTGCATTAGCTCTACGCAGATGGCACACATCCCCAACTCCCCCAGCTCACACCCATCCACATACACCATATGGCAGTGCCTACACACATCCGACCGCTGGCCGTCCGTTGGTAACTCACTAGCAGTAGCACCCCCTGTGCTGGCCTCAACCACCCCCCCCCCCCCCCCCCACCTGGACACCTATACTAACAGTCTCTGCCCTGCTGGTCTGAGCTTCTCGCGTCACGAAACACTTACCATCCATAGCCAAGCTTATAAATGAGAAGCTTGAATGTTAAAAAGCGGTCGAACTCGTAAACAAAACAAACAAAACACCGAAAATGACCCGCGCGAAGATAGGGAACACGCCACTGATATCCGATAAAGAAACTAAACAAAACACTAATATAACTATATTTTATTAAAAATCACATCTATACAGCCCTAAAACAATATATATATATATCTACAGAACACCTGGAAGAAAAATATAGATACTTGAGCTAACTTTTGACAACTGAATCGAAATACTCCCTGTTGGTTTGGATATGGACTATAGATATGGACTTGTCTTCTTCCCTTAAATTTTCCATCGCACAACATTGTAGTCTGGCTCGCCACCATGGTGGGACTCAAACCTCTGCCATCGCCGAGATGGATATTTGTATAACAAGAATGTTGCATCCATTGGAAGTGTGTATTGTCAACATGTAAAGGACGTTGCACAACTGTGGGAGATATTTTAAAAAATGTAACTGAACATTCACATGGCCCAGAAAACAGTAACCGAGTCAGATACGGAAAATCGTTTAGGTCGTTTGAAGGAGCAGTTAAATATATATATCCAGTATTTAATTTTGTGTCAAAAATCAAAACCACTTCTATTTATTATGAACTACCTGTATATAATTATATGCGCCTAATCATGACATATGTCAAAAATCAAAACTACTTCTATTTATTATGAACTACTTGTATTTAATTTTGTATCAAAAATCAAAACAACTTTTAATTTATATGCGCCTTATCATAAAATTAATAATGAACAACCCATTTTTCACATACTATGTTTTTATTTAATTGGACAATCCCATTCACAAGTTCAGGTAACATGCACAATATTAATCATGCCTTGGACCCTGAAATGTGTTGTTTTAGACTGTAGAAGTTTTGGCTGTAGAAGTTTTGGGAGGTTACCACTGAGACTAATATTCAGGATTCACTGAAGTGGTGAACAACACATGAGTGTGTTTTTTAATATTTCTGATTCTTTTGAATTTATTGTTTGCAGTTAAAATTGAAAACACACCCACTGAAGATGATATATTTGTTGGTAAGTTTGTGTCTACCGGCGTTGAAAAAAGTTAAACGGACACAGAGCCAGCGTTTGGTGTTGAGAAATTCCAATCGACGCTGATCAATGGAAGTGGCGCTTACATTTTCTTCGTTCTCTTGTCCCGATAGTACCCGTGTTTTGCCCCAAAACTCCAGTACTATGACTTTTAGAAGGTGTCAAATTAACCAATCACGGCTGATGTTACAAACGTGAGGCATAATAATAATATTTTATTATGTGATAATTAAGTGTTTCCACCCTGATGAAGGCTATGAGGATGAAACGTCGGAGGAACGGAAAGAGCGGTTACTTTTTTTTAATTATTGATAAATATGGAGTCCCTTTTCTTTGGACTTTTACTCTGTGCTTTGTATATTATAGTTTGAAAGAATTGAAGGAAGATGAAAAAAAGCAGTTTAGCTCAATAGACGAACAACCGACAAAGAGGCCATGGGTTCCAGACGGCGATATATGAGTCCATCTACTATATTATACTATTGCCACCTTTTTGTGTAAATTTATGAGTGACCCCGGGAGATGACTAACATAAGCTCCCAGCCTTCTGTCAGAACCCTCATCACATTCATATGTTATTTTGTTAGTATATGTTATATTCTTGATGTTCTCTATATATACTGTCACTTTTCTTGGTATTCAATATTGAAACATATAGCATACTTATTGAATAAATATTGTTTAAACTAACTACCGACATATTTATACTCCCCGAAACGAGTTGTGGGGAGGGGGTATACTGGAATCATTGTGTCCGTCCGTCCGTCCGTCCGTCCGTCCGTCCGTCCGTCCGTCCGTCCGTCCGTCCGTCCGCGCTATAGTCCGTCCGCCTGTCCGTCCATCCGCCACTCCGTCCGTCCGTCCGTCCGTCCGTCTGTAGACATAAGTTTGTCCGGAGATTTTCTCTGACATTTATAGGCTAATCCCTTTGAAACTTGGAATCGTCCGTCCGTCCGTAGACATAAGTTTGTCCGGAGATTTTCTCTGACATTTATAGGCTAATCCCTTTGAAACTTGGAATGCATGTTCATCGCCATGGGAATGTGTGCATCTGCGATCATAGCTCCAGTTGGACTATTTTCGCCATACCTATGCCCCCTTCAATTTAAAATAATTTGCTGCTAGGTCTAGATTTTGTCCGGGTGTTTTTTTTAGCATGGTAAGAAAATGAGGAAAGTGAGCATCTGCAATTTTAATCTGGATGTGCATTTCAGTTCCGTGGGGCCCATTTTATAACTATTGCTTTAGAGGTATGCCAATCACTGCGACGGGGATGGGTATTGATAGGCCCATCCAAGGACAGTCATACTTCTACTTTTTAAAAAAAAGATTACCTGTTTCAAATGAAGTGAGAGAAAATTACTTCTACCTTTTTTAACTGTTTTTATTTGTCGGTCTATTGGCAGTCACATGCATTCAATTCATTTCATAAATTAACGCAAACTGCAAATGACAGAATCCGATATCTGCATTTACGAGCATTGAATTCTCGCAATTTCCACACCCGCTCAAAACGGTTCGGGTGTTGTAGGTTTTTTTTTTTTTTTTGTTTTTGTTTTTTTTTTGGGGGGGGGGGAGGGTGTTTTTTGTTCATTTATTTTTTCTGTTACCTTGTTGTGATGAGATGTTAGAGTTTGTTTCGAAGGGGATTTGTAACCTACGTTTCCGAATAAACAAAAGTTGAGCAATTAACAAAAAGCATAGCGTTTTTTTTAATATAGCGTCCAGATGCATTGTCTGATTGTCGTTAAGCAAGGTGTATATGATAGATGACAGCACAGGAGAGGATTAGGAACGGGTCAACTGTTTGGCGAGTAGACCGTTCTTGAGTAGTATATAAACCAAAGAATCATGAAAGCCCAAAACAATCACATGAATCAAGTTGACTACAGCAGTCTATTTATCTATCTATTGGGGTTACACTACACTGTCGACAGCGGGGATCACCTCGAGTCGAATAGTTTTACGTGGGGGGTGGGGGGGGGAGTAAGCCGGAGTGCCCGGAGAGAACCACCGAGCTACGGCGAGCAACTTTCAGACTCCCCACCGTACTGACACAGAAGCAGGGTTAGCATTCGTTGAAGAAAAGTGCACATTCGACGTGCACTACGCCTTAGTACACAGCTTTTAGTACACAACGCCACCGTGCCACCACGTGGCCAATCGGGATTAAGTGTCTTGTTCACGGACACAACGCAGTTGTCCCTGACGGAGATCGAACCGTGGACCTTTCGGTTTGAAGTACAATGCCGTAACCACTGAGCCACGACGCTCCCGTCTACAGCAATTTATTTATTTATTTATTGGGGTTTTAACGACACTTTCGACATTCAGGGTCACCTCGTGTCGGAAGTTTTACGCGTGGAGGAAGCCGGAGTACCCGGAGAGAACCACCGAGCAACGGCGAGCAACTGTCAGGCTCCTCAACACACTAACTCCACACAAACAGGGTTAGCATTGGTTGAAGACACGTGCACCATCTACGTGCAGTACGCCTTAGTACACAACGCCACAGTGCCCCCACGGGGGCAATGGGGTGAAGTGTATTGCCCAAGGACACAACGCGGTTGCTGCAGCTGGAATTCGAACCGAGGACCTCTCGGCTTGCAGCCTGCACCTCTACCTATTGAGCTACCGCGCCACGTCTACAGCAGTGAATACGGTACAATGTGGTGATGGTGGTGGTGAATGAGGGAGTGGTGTAAGTGTGGGGATTGAGAAGTTTTTATAGATTTATTTAGTCAGGGTGGGAATCACTTTTACAGATGAGATTATTTTTCCGACGAGTTTCAGTCTTCAAATCATAAAAATACTCTAGAGCATACAGTACGTGGAGAGTGGACTGTAACCAACTCACGCGGGGAGTGGAGTTATCACCCCAAGTATCACTTTCAAATTCTGTACATGTGGACAAAAACATAAGCAATGTTTCAGCTAATGACCCTCTGGGTATAACGGGAACTTTGCTTGTGCTTGTTATGCTTTGCAACAAATTTGCAATTATTGCTTGGGTGGAATCTCCACTCTGCGAGTGGTGCAGTGACAATACACTCTCCACGTACTGTATAACAAACATTTGTCCTAGGCAGCTTAGCTTATTATTATTAGTCACAGGGTTCCCAAAAGCTTGTGATGAATTTAGTTTTGCATTTATCCCATAAATAGTGTACCGGTATATCAAATTTTGATCAACTGGGACAATCGGTTCCAAAAACTTAAATATGGGGTGGGGCTATGAACTATGTCCCTCCAGGACCAAAGCCAAATAATGCAATGAGAAACTTTGAACAAACTTAAATCTATACCATTAAAGTACTCTTCATGCCAAATATCAATTTATTAAAGACGGAAGTTCATGGGAAAACGATTGTTTGGTATTTTGTTCCAATAACTAACAGTATTTTTTCCCGCCCAACTGAACTTGTTCCTCCTAAATAAAGTTTCATACGAAATACACAATTTTTCCTCATGTAATTCCCGAAATATGGGCGTTGGCTTTTTTTCTATTTCCAATTCTTGGAGTTCCCACAGGGGCGTGAAACCAAATTCAGCAGAAATCAAGTATATGTCACTAAATAACTCTGCATGCCAAATTTGGATTAAATTTGCCAACCAGTTCTGAAAAATAGAAATTTGGGGATGCGCCATAAATATCGGAAGAGTCCAAATGTTGTCCTAGGAAGTAAGGAACTTTATTTTACCAACGTTAAATTTACACTATTTTCGGAGGCTAATATCAAATCATTGCAGCTGGTAGTTTATGAGAAGATTGCTATGTGTTTTTCCCCATTACCAGCAGTATTAAAAGGGGATCCCCACATGGTGCTCATTGGGGGTTCCACAGGGATGCAGGGAAAATATTGTGCATCAATCAATATTATGTCTCCCCCATTAATACTGCTTGCCCATTACGGTTCAAATCAGCTGACCAGCTCCAAAAACTGAAAATTTGTGTGGAACCATAAGGTTTTCCCTTCTCGGGACAAGCTGGAATAACGTCAGAGAAGCGAGTTTTATCTAACACGAATGAATGTACACCATTAAAGGAGGATGCACACCAAATATGGAATCACTGTAGCCTATAGTTCAGTGTTTCCCATTCACTTCATGGGGTAGTTCTTCAAAGAAATTCTCTACACAGGGCCGGTGTAAAAGGAATGGAAGTCCGTAGGAACGTTAGTCCCTCTGGACTATTATTCCGCGGAATTATAGTCCTAGGTCTAACATTTCTAGGAATAGTAGTCCGGCGGACTACTATTCCTAGAAATGTTAGACCTAGGACTATAATTCCGCGGAATAATAGTCCAGAGGGACTAATTTTCCTACGGACTTCCATTCCTGTCACACCGGGATGGGTGGGTGGTCTAGCCGCGAAAAAAATCATTTTTTTCTCTCATCAAATTTATACATTTTTTTCTGTTTTAGTCTACCAAGATACACTCTTAGGTGATTTTATGGTGCTGAGGGTAGTTAGTACATATGCAGCATAGTAACATGACTGATAACCAGCTGTTGCAGCTCACATTTGGTGAGATGGTGACCATCAAACAGTTGTTGGTCAATATCGCCCACCCTTAACCTGTTTTCAACAGGTTAAAACCAGTGTTGCATAAAGACAACTCAAATGTTCAATCAAATAAATGATTTATGTATCAAAAAAAACAACACTAGTAAGAACAAATAAATAAAGAGGAAAAACACTTGTGAAAACATGAAAATATGATCATATTTTGCCCCGAGGCTTCTCTCGTCCGATACTTGTTCAATATACACTGCAGTTCTACATTACACTCTCTGATGTCTGCGCATTGCATTATCAACAGTTCGTTTGGATCAATACAAAACTCACTGTTAGCTACCAAATACTGTTGCTGTTCCTTAGGAACTATCTCTTCAGCAAAGGTTACAGACAAAAAAATTGTGACAACTTAACTTCATCATTCCTGCAAAAGTACTCACTCTGTCCATGATCCTAGAACTGTAAAGCAGAAACATTTTCAAATACAGCAAAGGTTTGACAGAAAAAAACAAAAAACTAAAAAAGAGTAGAAAGTTAAACTAAACATAAAATCAAGTGATATTCATTAAGGTGTACTGTAAAATGAATGGGTGCAGCTGGGTTGTGTGGAGTAAGATGGTAAGTACAGAAAAATCAGGAAGAAAATGAAAATTAGAATAGGAAAGTCCAACTGAGGCTGACTGAGGAAGTAATAAGATGAATAGATGTAAAGTAAATGAGTCAAACTAAAAACTTCACAACATTTTTATACAAAAATATGTTTCTCTACAGTCAATTCACTTCGATCTTGGTTCTGTAGGATCTTGGTTCTGTTGTACCTTTGTTGTTTTGTAGTGGTTGGTTATTTCTGTTCAGGTTCTTGTAGTCATTGTTGAATTGGGGGTTATTAATCCTTTCCCATACCCTCGAGTGGACGATGTTAAAACACGGAATCCAAATTTTACGGACTCAGCTAAGAATCTCAATAACGGAATGCCTTATATGTATACAGGGGAAATCTGATTCAACCTTGATCAATGTTATAGTCAAGACTGAGATAGGTATAGCTAGGAAGTAATGGATGAGATATGGGGTAGAATAACAGAAGCCAATAGTACTGGTACAAGGCCACAATGGAACAAGACTGTTGTAGAAGCTAATGATAGGACAGATAGGCCATAGACCTGTAATGGCCTTGGAGCTTTGGCGACAAGATGGAAGCGGTTGGTAAGACTACATTAGACACATTGAAGGCTTTTACATAGCCTAATGCGACAAAAAAGGGATTCTCCAAAAGGTATCCTCGATAGGTATCCTCAATAGGTATCCTCAAATAATACAATACCAGGCCATAGGTATTCTCAAATACCCGTATGTGCCTATGCGATAGGGCATATTGTGTCACATTGTGCCTTTTCACATAAGCACATATGACAAAAAGGGATTCTCCAATAAGTATCCTCGACAGCTATCCTCAAATAATACAATACCAGGCCATAGGTATCCTCAAATACCCGTATGTGCCTATGTGATAGAGCATATTGTGTCACATTGTGTCTTTTCACATAAGCACATATCGGCACATAAAGCATGTGCCTATGTGATAGGGCATATTGTGTCACAATGTGCCTTTTCACATAAGCACATATGACAAAAAGGGATTCTCCAGTAGGTATCCTCGATAGGTATCCTCAAATAATACAATACCAGGCCAAAGGTATCCTCAAATACCCATATGTGCCTATGTGATAGGGCACATTGTGTAACATTGTGCCTTTTCACATAAGCACATATCGCACATAAAGCATGTGCTTTTGTGCTAGGGCATATTGTGTCACATTGTGCTTTTTCACATAAGCACATATGACAAAAAGGGATTCCATAGCCACAGGCGTTTTCAAAAACAAGGTGCTAAAATTGGGGTACCTGGGGATATTGCCATTGGATATAGGCTTTTATTATGCAGAAGGGAGATAACTCTGCATACAGGTTATGGAAAATCAAGCAATCTGAT
The DNA here is from genome assembly GCA_031216915.1 of Pictodentalium vernedei. NCBI lineage: Eukaryota > Metazoa > Mollusca > Scaphopoda > Dentaliida > Dentaliidae > Pictodentalium > Pictodentalium vernedei. Next base: position 714,161,669 of record CM062297.1, read on the forward strand.
TGGTTAGTTATAATCTAGATATATGTGACAACAAGAGTACTTGGAATAGGGTCAGAACTAACAAGAATAGACCAGAATAGTTTATTATAGTAATAATAAGGTAAACTGTTCCAACTAATAGGCTCTTCTACGCTACTGGAGTATACTCTAGAACAAAAGAACAGGGTCAGATAGACGAAAACTATTGCATATATAGATAGAAGCGGAGAATTCTGGGTAATTACCAAAGGAACCTGTCTTTTAATGGGAAAAACGTCATGGGATAGGGATCCAAAAAGGGATTCTGGGAGAATTCTAATCCAGAACATTACTCCTGTTCAATCGAATGCACCCCTTGTACCCCTTAGTACTGTAGCAAATATGGGGAAATAAAGTCAATGTCGGTGAATTGGGATAGATTTTGGTGATTTGGGGGGATTGTTGGGTTGTTTGTGGTAATCAGATTTACTCTTCTACAAAGGAACACACTCCCGAACATACCCCTGTCTTGTTAGAAGCCATTGGTAACATAGCAATTACGTGCTACCATAGAAACCAAGATGGCAGCCTCCAGTATACAAAATGGACGACGGAAACACGTATCACCCTAATAACACGCGCTGTGCATGCGCAGTCACACCACGTATCACTATGGGGATGACGTCACAAGATGGCCGCCCACGCGGGTTACCATGACAACACAACATGAAGTCACCAGGTCACGTGACTATGACGTCACATGAGATCCCCTGATGAGATCCCCCAACCTGGAGGTGAAAACCACATCACATACTTCTCATATTATTGCAAAAGACCTTTATGGTGGATATTATTCAAATCAGAGAATGTTTGTTCAAGTTATTGTGCTAACGAGCTCAAAATTCATAAAAATTCACTAATTAAGGTCCATAACTCTGTAACAAACTAGAGTGATGTCACGCATGCATCCCGACTGTCCAAGCAATAGCAATAATTAGACACAAAATAGTCTGAGCCATTTTTTGTTAACCGTTTTACCTAACGAATCTTTCATATCTGCACTCGTAATATACAAAAATTGCTATTCAAATTTTATTTTTTCATTTCTCTACCTCAAAACATACCTCAAGACCTATTAATGGACAAGCTTAATGAAGAATTAAAGGTGTATCTCTGTAAATAAAAAAAAATAACCAAAAACTTTAACCTGGAAGTTCTAAGTTAAATTGACTGCAAAAAAGGGCTAAATATGTCCCAAAATAACATAAAACATAATGAGAATGATACAATCAATAAAAATTAATATTAATTAAAAAGACAAAAAACTGTAAACTTCACTAAAAAACTTTAAACCACAAATTTTAACCAAAACTCTAAGTGTTAACAGACGGACGGACGACGGACGGACGGACGGACATCATAACTATAGCCCTCATTGTAAACAGTCGGTCTAAAAATGCCTAATTAGCACCCCAAGTGGGGGGAGGGGGGGGGGGGAGAAGGGGGGTTATAGGAGTCAATTTTTTTTCGGCATGTAGTGATTCTAAATCCTTAAAACTGCATTTTGGACCAAAGAAAAAAAGAGCCTAATTGGCATTTGGGGAGGGGGGGGGGGGGAGTTAAAAAAAGAGTTCTGCATGTAATCACTCTAAATACTTCAAAATGCATTTTGAAGCAAAGAAAAAAATGCCTAATTGTAGGGGGAGGGGGGACTTGGGGGAGGAGGCAAAGCAATAACTTCCAACAATTTTCATTTGATATTGGTGGTCATCGAACTTGACATAGACCTTGCTGCTGTAGAGACATGTACTGACAAGAATTGAAATCCGTTAACTATTGTTCAATTTATGCCATAAACAAAGTTTGGACAGACGGATGGACGGACTGATGGACAGAGCTTTATGCTATACCCCTCCCTTGTGGAGGGTTTAAAAAGTAACAAAGTATGTGGAAGAAGCCTAATTTCAAGAACTGTTTTGAAAAGGGTTAAATTAATGCCAATATTATTTGAAACCACTGTATACAGGTTCAGTAGACCTTGCCCAAATGAAAAACAATGATGCTGTAACACAGTGTTTGAAGAAATAAAGTTACAACCTTGAAAAGCAAAACTTTAATCAGAAACTTTAAGCTGGGAATACTAAGTAAAACTGACTACAAAAAAGGGTTAAATATTTCCTAAGACCGATAAAAGAAATCACTGATGTAAATGCAATCATTAAGTTGTATTGACTATGCAAGAATTAAAGTAAGAAAGTATGTGGCAAAGTCTAATTTCAAATATAAAGAAACTAAGTATGAAAACATGTTTAAAAGGGGTTAATCATGCCAATATTAATGAAAATCACCGTAGATAGGCTCAGTAGACAGTAGACATTGTCTCAAATGAGAAACAGGGACATTGCACTAAACTGTTTGAAGAATTAAAGGTGTAACTTTGTAAACAAAAAAAAACTTTAACCTGGAAGTTGTACGTTAAATTGCCATACAAACAAGGGTTAAATATTTCCCCCCAAAACATGAAACATAATGAGAATGATACAGTCAATAGTAATTAATATTGATTCAAAAAAAAAAAAAACTTTAACCTTGACTAAAAAACTTAACCACAAACTTTAACCAAAACTCTAAATGTTAACAGACGGACAGACAGACAGACAGACAGACGAACAAAAATCAAGACTATACGCCTGACTGTAAACAGCCGGGCTAAAAATCAGACAGGACCAGTTTTCGAACCTGCTTAAGATATCATTGCAAAAGACATGTATGGCAAATATTAGTCAAATTGGAGAACTTTGTTAAAGTTATTGCACTAACAGTGCAAGGATGCCCGGATGCCCACGCAGACGCACACCGACCACCGTCAAACCATAGGTCTCGGTTGTTAACACAACTTGACCAATAAAAAAATACACAATTTATCACTGGAAGATAGGAAAATGATCCAATTCCAGTAAACTGAATATTTTTTCTCTGACAAAGTAGCTATTAATTTAATTTAATTAACAGGAAGAGTTCAACTGTACTTAGATAAGTTTACATTGATCAGATGTTTCAAATACCTATGTGCAAATATGTACCTTTAAGTGAGACTAAAGCAGGCAAGCTCTTTCATATAATACTACTATTCTTTTTCCACTATTTTCACGCTGGAATTTCTCAAAGAAATTCACAAGGTAGTTGAGCTAGAAAGTGAAAAAAACAAGCCCAAAACCACAACAAATCAATTAAAAGCAATCAAGAATTGCAGAAGGCTTTGACAATATGCATTTAAACACAATTGACCGAGCTCAACATTAGTAAATGATACATGTCACATCGTCTACTCATAATACACATGTATATGAGTTTCTGTTTAAAAAAAGCTTACCAAGAAAGTATATCCCCCAAAAAACAAAATGTTTTTTTATTTCATTAGCCAGAAAAATAAACTATTTTATTGTCATACCTTGTCCTTGGGGTTCTAGACCTTATTATGACGTGACATACCATCTATTATAGTACACAAGTTTGTATGGCTTTGTAAAATAAAGAAATTAAGTTCCAGTGAAATAAAATGTTGGATTCCTAAAGCCAACAGAAACAATTTATTGCCCAGTATTCCTGATATCTTCAGGGTACAGACTTTATTAAAATATGCAACACCGTGTCTGTTCATATAACACAGGCTTATAAGCTTTAGCTGAAAAATATTCAGTGGTCCAAAAATTATGTTGCAGACAAAACAAATGTTGGATTTTTACAGACCAGAGAAACAAACTTTTGCCTTGATTTCTTAAGGCAAACCTTATTAAGGTTCACAACACACTGTCTGATCACGTTTGTAAATTTAGGTTGAAATATGGTAAAGAAACTACATCCTGGACAACCAAAATGTTTACAATGGATGATGTACAGTGTCTGCAGGGCAAATAATTGGACAAATCGCTATCAGTAAAGACCTGCTGACTTTGTCAAAACACCGTTAAATCCTACATACAAATGATAGATAATTGCAAACCAGCTTAACTGGTTGAGTGGTGGAAACTTCTATCATGGCTTCGAAGAAAAGTCAGGGTACCATGCTAAAGTTTATATAATTTATGTTCATGCTTCTCAGCCAACAAGGTGCAACACCACCGGTATCCCCGCCATGAATTTCTAAGTTGAGAAAAGTGGAAAAAGGCCCATAACTCAAGAAACAGAAAATGGACAAAAGCTGTTACTTGTGAATATCCTTTCCCCTATAGTGGTCTATCATCATATCAAGATCATTTAAATTCAACACCCACTGACAGAGATATGAAGGTCCAAAGTTGTTACGAATGGATGAACGGATGGATGAATGGACACTGTGGCTAAAATATTTGAGGAAATTAAAATGCAAGGGCAACCACTAAAAACTCTTTTTAGGTCTAATTTCTGGGTGGTAGCAAACCCCCACCCTTTCAGCTAACTAACCCTAACCCTTTCCATAACATAAAATCCCCCCTGAAAATACAATACCCACTTGTTGTCACTTAGTAGCCACATAGGCCATTTTAGCCACATAAAAAACATTCTAGCCATATATCCCACTTTTAGACACATAAACACCATTTGTTACTTCACATTTATGAGGCTAGTGACATAAACCAGTGCTGTGTACCAACAACTAGGCACATAAACCTGATTTGTTGGTGGGGACGGACTGATGGATGGATGGTCAGATGGACAGACAGACAGAACACATTTCTATATCCCACACAAACTTTGTTTTCCCGAGGAAAAACCAAAAGAATATGTTATATAGTTTTTAGATGTTTGATGAATTAAAAATCAGTGGAGAGTACTTTAGAACACTGTCCAATAATTTTTAATGAAACCAATTTTAGGAAACTTATTACTGCTAACAATAATACAGCACTCAACCAGTTAACATGTTTTTTCAGTTGTAATGGCAGTTAATTAGAGACTGGTATAACTGTAAACAATGTAAAGTACTCAATCATTCATATTTTGTTTTTGTTAAAAAAAATACCTGCCCTTTTCCATTGTCATGTTGAGGAATGTTCCAAGTGTTTGCATAGTCATCTACATTTTCTGGTTCATAAACTCGCGTCCATCATGATGTGCAAGGACAACATTTCTAGATGATTTCTTGAAAATTGGCATCCATTGCAAACACCTTCATGGGAGACTTGAAATATAAAAAAAATAGAAATTGAAATGAACTAGAGCAGTCAACAAGTCATGCACAATTTAAAAAAAAAATGTGGGGTGTTTAATGTCACATATTTCTGCAAAATGTCTAATCATGACTGCAACCCTAGAGATAAATGAAGTTTGGTCAATTGTTTATATCCATGACGTTACCTATTTCAGAGAACTTCCACCTGACTAGGACTATTTACCAGTAAAACAGAACTTGTTTTCAACAGTAAACAAGCACTGCTTCACTTCTAGGGAGATGTTGAGGGGAAGCCATGTACAACTAAATGTACCCATAACATCAGTAACAAGAAAATTGTGCAATGTAAAGTACTGCATATGCCCCTCCTGCAATGTCAACATGGACAATAAAAAAATTATTCAATTTTCTGCTGACATTCAACGAAAGTTATTCCCATGGAAAAAAAACGATGCAAAAACTTCACTCAGATAGTTTTCTAAGTCTAAAAATAGGCATAACGATGATAAATTTGCGTGGATGTAACCTGTAATATGCAGATATTCTTTCCCTCAGAATGATGCATCACCACACCAAACGACATCACAATCCAACAACCGATGCTGGAGTAAGAATGCAAATAGTTTGTACAGAAAGTTTCATAAATGTAACAAGGGCCCTAACTGGTCTGTATGCATGGACAAAACCCGCAGCATGTGGATGTCTTTTCCGTCATGCTAGTCTCTCATCATACCAAGCGCTTCAAAATTCAAACACAAATGATGAAGTTTGGGGGCATAATGAACAAAAAGGCCCAGTGGGAGTGAGGTCCCACTCATTTTTAGTATGTTGAGAGAGAATTGTTGATCAGCTTTGTCACCTATTAGTCATGAGTAATGTGGTTTCTGTGATTTGTTTTAATAACAGACGGGTTTCACTGTCATTTGATCACAGCGTACACATGAGTTTCGCCAGTGATTCAATTTGATACGGGACGGGTTTCGCTGATGAATATGATTTATTTATGTTCTCTGTGTGTTACTTGTAAAGACCCAGTCAGCGAGAGGCAGGAGTCCATTGAATGCGACACTTGTTCCAGGTGGACCCACAGGACTTAGAAATGCGACTCGGGTATTATTTTTTAATAAAACAATATCTCTCAATATTTACACCGGTCTGGGGACTTATACGCCCCGAGGCGCAATATAATCCCATTTTTATATAACCCTTTTTATATAACCCTTTTTACATTACCCATTTTTTTAATTTACTGAACTTATTTTGTAAATTTTGAAAGTTCGGCAAATTGTCCATTTTTTCCTTCCCGCGAAACGTACCTTCAGCGAAAAGTCCAGTATTTGCAATGATATTTTTAATAATAATTACCTTCAGTAGTTGACAATTTACAGGTGGTAGTAGTTTAAAAATTTAATAGTTGGACTTGAAGGAGAATCTAATTTCGTACATTGTTTTTATTTCACAGGTATCTCCAGAGACGAATACCGCCACGCCAACAGAGGGTTTAGACATACCATACATCTGCGTTAACTGTAGACAGACAACAATACCTTGTCAACAAAGCCAGCCATGCAAGTCGGAGACTTCTGCCTTGGTGCCAGCTTACTTCTCGCATCTTCCGGCGACAACATCTGCACCATCAACGACACACTCGTTCCAGAACATGGCAGACGCACCACTCAACCAAACTTACATCGTGCACGATACTACCGTAGGCAGCGAAGTAGAGACTGATCCAACAACCGCGGCTGACCAGTCAAACACTGTCCACATTCCAACCAGGTACGACGAGAGTTCCATCGCAGACCAGCAGCCACATATTCTTGACGACACAGATGACACTCCTGACTTCCAGATTATCGTGGAGACATCGACGAGAGGCGCCAATAAGTTATTCCACAAACTTGGCAACAGTTACACCAAAAAAACGCGTTAACAGTAAGTTTCGCTTTAACTAAAATCTGCCCCCCCCCCCCACCCCCCATATATTTAATAATTACAATACACGAAACTAATATATCATAAAATACTATTGTCTGAAAAGTTTCGAGGGGGCGAAAACTTTACGGGGGGAGGGGGTGCCCCCTCGCCGCGCCCCCTAAATCAGCCTTATTTAGGGACGTCGTGGGTGGGTGCTATATATTATGCTTTTCTTTTCAGAAAGAACAACATTGTGGAGATGCAGCATCCGTGGTTTCAACGGCATATGCCCAGATACAGTGACACAGTGTGGCGACATCTTCACCCAAGAACCGCAGAGCCACAGCCATGCAGCTAAATCCGAAGCGTCGACATCAGCCATAATCAGTCGCGAGGTTAAGAAAGCAGCAAAAGAAAAAGTCTCCACATCCGCTCCATCAATTGTTGAAGACGTTCTTCTGTGTGAGCAAGGAAACAACCCGTGTTCTGCTCTTCTGGGAAAATCATATTCAGTCTCTGCCTTTGTGGTTCTTTTGGGTGGAGAGTCTGTCGTAGATAGTGACGTATGAACATGGCGTCTTACTACAACCACCCCAACTATTCTTACATATTTATTTACTGGTGTTTGAGATCACATATTTCTGCACAATGGACAGTCATGACAACTGTTCTAAGTTAGACAAGAGGTCCCAAGGGGCCTTAATCGCTCACCTGATAAAGTGGTTCAAAGAAGAAGATGACATTCAGTTAGTCATGGTTCATCAACACTACATGGGAATGAAGTCATGAAATTATTCATAACTCTAGCGCCCATGTCAGGTGATTATTATCATAGGTCTTCCTGGCTCCTTCTAATTCTGACCAGCACTGCCAAACTTCCGAGGGTTATTATGTCACTGCAGTTTGAAATGCAAATTTTATGGGAACAAAACCCACTTAGGAATGAGTAGTAGGAGAGGATGAAACGTGCCACATTGGGGGACCCCGCAGGGGACCCCGGAAGTGACGCCATGTCACGTGACCTGGTGGCGCCATGTTTGGTTGTCATGGTAACCCGCGTGAGCGGCCATCTTGTGACGTCATCTCCATAGTGATAGGTGGTGTGAGTGCGCATGCGCAGCGTGTGTTGTTAGGGTGACACGTGTTTCCGTCGTCCATTTTATATACTGGAGGCCGCCATCTTGGTTTCTATGGTAGCACGTGGTTGCTACGTGACCTAAAGTCTTACAACAAGACAGGGGTATGTTCGGAGGATGTATTCGATTGAATCGGAGTATTACGAATTAACCAAATAAACCCGACAATCCCTCCAAATCACCGAAATTGACTTGATTCCCCAATTTATCGGTGTAGCACGTAGTGCTATAGTACCAAGGGGGTACCGGGCGTGTGTTCCTTTGTAGAAGAGTAAATTCCCGATTCGTAGAATTACCACAAACAACCCGACAACCCCTCCAAATCACCAAAAACGACTTTATTTCCCCAATTTATCGGTGTAGTGCTATAGTATCAAGGGGGTACCGGAGTGTGTTCCTTTGTAGAAGAGTAAATTTTCCCAGAATCCTCGTTTAATTACCCAAATAAACCCGACAAGTTGACTATTTCGAATTCTTTCAGAATCCTATGCTCGCCCAAAAAAGAAAGTGTGCATTGCAGAAAATGATCAAACTCCAAAAAAATAATTTTGTTGGTGTAAAGAGTGTTAACCTGTTCATGAATAAGTTATATTGAACACAAAAACAGCTTTCCCCATTAAAAGTGCATTAACGTTAAATGACGTGCTGCACGTTTGTGAAAAGGCATGTTTTGCACGTAGGGAGTCTGAAAATTCATGCAGCAGTGTGTATCCTTGGGTATTTAAACACTAAAGTAAGGCCTTCCTATCATTCACATTCAAACTTGCGCTGCTGTTAAAACGACTCCACATTAGCATGCCAAGATTGACAATGAATCAACGTCTCCTTGCCCTGGGTATGATTAGAGCTGGCAGAACACACAGAGAGGTTGCCCAGCATTTGAACTGTCACCGTAACACTGTAGACAGGCTAGTCCATCAACATTCACAACATGATGACGTTCGAGACCGACCCCGCTCCGGGAGACCCCGAGTTACCACCCCTGCACAAGATCGGTATATCCGTGTCGTCCATCTCTGGAACCGGCAACAAAAGGCAACAATGACAGCCAGGAACATCCCTAACCTCAGACGGATACATCCTCAAACAGTAATCAACTGGCTGAGAGAATACGGCTTACATCCTCGAAGACCTGCAATCCGTCCGATTTTGACGTTACGTCATCGTCGTGCTCGACTGCAGTGGTGTGGATTAGGGTTAGGGTTAGGGTTAGCCTAACCTAACCCTAACCCTAACCCTAACCTTAAACTAACCCTAACCCTAACCTAACCCTAACCCTACCTAACCTAACCCTAACCCTACCTAACCCTAACCTAACCCTACCCTAAACTATTTCCATGCTAACTTGATCGCTTCCATGAGGCGTAGATGCTCAGCAGTAGTCGATGCAGACGGAGGTCATACCAGATATTGAGTGTGTGACTTTTTTGTTTGATCCTTAGTGTCTTTGCCTCTCCTTGGCACCAAGAGTATTCGTCGTAGCGTAATAAAATTTCTCGTGTTGATCACAAATTGATTCATCTGTGATTGAATAAAATTTTCATAAATGAAAATGATATATATCTTTTTTTAAGGTTATTTTTTAGCATGAACACTTTCTTTTTGGGGAGAGTATATTTAGGATGGCGAAACTTTTCGTTTATAATAGTAGCACGTAGTGCTATAGTACCAAGGGGGTACAAAGGGTGTGTTCCTTTGTAGAAGAGTAATTGTCTGGTTTTGTATTTGCCCCATGTGGTTTATAATAGTACCGAGAGAGCCCTGTGGGTATGTTCCTTTAGACTAGAGTAATGTGTTTTTCCTCCCAATAAATTGTATAAGAGTAGTGCTATAGGACAAATTTACCCAGAATCCTTTATTTTTTATATAGTTTCTATTTTTAGTAACATCCTTAAATGACCCCCATCACTATTTTAATAAGTTTTTAATAACTTTATTTTTTTTTAATGTGAGGATCAAGATCCCTTTTTCGATCGCCAAACTGACCAATGAAATAACATAATTATCGACCAATCAGATTAATGTATTCCTATTGTGTTTCTTTTCCATTACTTTCTATACTAATTTTCTAATTTTCCCAACTTTAACCTATAATCCTATAGGAAACAAACACAAACTCCAATCAAGAATGAAAATATTGATAAAAAAACGTTGTGACGTCATGACGTTTTCAAACACGTCCGTCACATCTAAATAAATTCAGCGACTTTGTGGAGTCGGCTTCGTTCCATTTTCGTCTCTTGACGGAAAAGGATCATCTCTGTGTACTCAGAATATTCAACTGTTTTTTGTGTGTGCTATTTTTGTGCATTCCTTATTCTAAGGATTATGGAGACTTCTGGATTTTCATGTGAGGATTGTGGGTAAATATTCACGAATCGATGGAACAGGAATAGACATCAACGGACAACTCATGGACAAGGTAAAACATTTGACTGTAACAACTGCTATAAGACATTTACTAGGAGAGATAAATTAGACAACCATAAAAAACCTGCTTACATGTATATACATGTTTGGAATGTGGACAGGAATTTAAACAACTTTTACATTTTAATAGGCATAAAAACACCGCCCATCTCCCTGTTACTCTCCTCAAGAAACGGAATTCTGAACGACCGGCAACAACCCTGAAAAAAACCTGTACTGTTTTGGACATTGACCCCATTGAATTTGATCAGGACCTTTTGGCAGAAACAAGTGATGAAATTTCAGAAATTTATTGTAGGAATTGGAATAGTATTAGGACCCATCATATAACTAATAGGAAAATACAGGACATTTTTAATTACAGGCTAGACACAACTGATTTATCCACCATGAATTATGAACTAAATAAAACAATCTTTCAATGTCAAAAAAATAAATTCAAAATTAATTTAATCCATGGCTTCATTTTACGAAATAATGAAACAGAAGAACTAAAATTTTATCATCCTTCACAAAATAATGCCCGGGTTCTTGATAGGCCACCCCTTATTGAAAATGCTGTAGATTTTGGTAATTTCCTTGAAGACCTTGAACAGGAAGACATTTTGGAATGAGCTAGGCAGCAAAGACCCACTCTAAATGGATTGTCCATCAATTAACCAATGTAACTTTTTATGTAAACAAAATTAAAAATCATCCAATTGGTGGGGGTCCCTGAAAATCTTCCCAAGTATATTATGGAAAATCATTCGATTGTTGCCCTTGTCAGTGATCAAGCTCACCATTTTGTTTACAATGACAATCTCTGTTTATTCTGGTGTTTAGCCCTGTGGAGCGGTTCTACTTACCATTCTTTGAATACTACTACTCAGACCCTGTATAGTAAATACACAAATGAACCAAACGATAACTTTCCTGGTGTGAAATTAGATGAACTGCCCAAAATAGAAAATGTATTTGAAGTGAATATTGAAGTTTTTGAACTTTTATTGGAAGATGATGAAGTTATGGCTAAAATTGTACATAGGTCTAATGGAAATTTGGAGAATACCATGTATGTGAATTTGTATGAGAACCATTTTAGTTATATCACTGACATTAATCAATATTCTAAATCCTTTGCTTGTCGTAAATGTGGTAAACCGTGGAAAACAGGATTTAGACTGAATCGCCATGAGCTCTCTTGTACTGATGATGTGTCTTATAAGTATGTTGGTGGTATGTATCACACCCCAAAGACCATTTTTGAAAAGTTACATGAAGAAGGTATTGTTATTCCAGAACACTTACGATCATATCCCTATAGGGCTGATTCAAGATGCTTTGACACAGGAAGGTACAGATAATTCTAAACCCCGTCCATTTGAAAAATTAGCTGCCGAATTTGATCGTTACATGAAGGAAATGCCCATCTTAGGTTTTAATTCTGGGAAATATGATGTAAACGTGATTAAACGAGAACTGATGGATTATCTGAAAAAGTATGAACCCACTGTCTTTTGCTGTGAAAAAAGTAACTACTTTATGGTTTTGAAAACAGATCATTTGAAATTTTTAGATATTTGCAATTACTTAGCCCCTGGATTTAGTTATGATAAATTTCTCAAGGCTTTTGTGTGTTCCATTACTAAAGGATTTTTTCTCTATGAATGGATTGACTGTATTGATAAATTGGACACTACTGAATTACCTCCCCATGTTTCCTTTTATAGCTCTTTAAAAAAGGAAAACATTACCGAAGAAGAATATGCATACTGCCAGCAAGTTTGGGGGACAATGGGATGAGGACATTTAGGGACTTCCTAATTTGGTATAATAATAGAGATGTCCAGCCATTCCTAGAGGCTATTGAGAAACAGTCACAAATTTACTTGGAAAGGGAGATTGATATGTTTAAGGATGGTATTAGCGTTCCAGGACTGACGCTAAAATATTTATTCAGTACCGTCGACGAAGGTATATCCTTTCGAGAACATCAACGAGAAGAACAAGGATCTACATCATCTCATCAAGGACAATATTGTAGGGGGGGGGGGGGGGCCTTCTATTATATTCAATCATTATCACGAGGAGAATATTACCAACATAAGAGAATTTAAGTATGGCGCAGAAGCAAAGGGATGTGGGGGTGTTGTAGGTTATGATGCCAACGCCTTGTACTTATGGTCATTAATGCAGGAAATGCCAACAGGTTGCTACATTAGATGCAAGGAAAAGACAGGCTTTAAACCAGAATATTCCCATAAGTACGGTAGGATGGCCCATCAGTGGTTGGAATATATGTCTACCAGGGACGGTGTCCACATCCTACACGAATACAATTATATTGAAAAGAAGATTGGTAGATGTCAAGTGCCCGTAGATGGTTGGTGTAAAGACACCAAAACTGTTTATCAGTTTCCCGGATGTTTCTGGCACGGTCACGAATGTTATCTGAATATGAAGGATGGTACATTGGCCACTCACAATGCAGTATGGGGTAAGTCCATGTCTGAGCTTAGAGAAAACACCAAGGGAACCACCCAGTACCTACAGAGCCTTGGGTATGATGTTATAGAAATCTGGGAATGTGAGTGGCATCAGCAGAAGAAGACCGATGTAGGCTTAAAGACCTTTCTCCGGGAAAAGTTTGGGACTTTGGTGGATGGTTCAATGACATCCAGCGAACTTCTCGAGAAGATCCGCACAGCCAATATCTTTGGCCTAGTGGAGTGAGACATTTCTGTACCCGACCAACTGAAGCCCTATTTTGAAGAAATGACACCAATCTTCAAAAATACAAATATTTCTCGGGAAGATATCGGGCTACACATGAAGGCTTACTCTGAAGCCAACAACATTATGTGCCAACCTCGCCATAGTCTCATTGGTAGCTACTTTGGCGAAAAAATCTTGCTGGCTACACTATTATTGAAATGGTATTTGGAGCACGGACTGGTAGTCAGTTGGGTGTATCAAGTCATCTAGTACCAGCCCAAGGCGTGCTTCCAAACATTTTGTGATCAAGTATCACAGGCCCGACGGGAAGGGGACTCTGACCCAAGTAAAGCCATCGTAGCTGACACGATGAAGCTATTAGGTAATTCGGGCTATGGGAAGACAGTCACTAATAAGGAAAACATAGGAATGTAGAGTATTGTGATGAAGATAATGTGTCCAACCTTATCAATAATCTGGCCTTTCGAAAATTGAACACCCTCACTGAAGAACTTTATGAAATTGAAATGAATAAAAGCAGAATCAAACTTGACTTGCCCCATCACATTGTTTTTTTTTCGTGTATCAATATGCCAAGTTACGTATGCTCCAGTTCTTCTATGGTTTTTTGGATGTTTTTGTTGATTGTAAGGATTTTGAACTTTGTGAATCGGACACAGACAGCTTATACATAGCCCTTTCTGGATCTTCCCTTGAAGAAGTAGTCAGACCAGAGAAAAAAGAATCATTCTATCGCCAAGCCCATAAATGGTTACCGTCAGAAGCCTGTGATGCCCATATGGAAGATTATGTAAACACTAAATTAAGGGGAGATAACTGGATACCATCTCAATGCTGCAGAGACAGGAAAGCTTTTGATAAAAGAACCCCGGGTCTTTTTTAAATTGAATGGGAGGGACAGGGGGTTATTGGATTGTGCAGCAAAACTTACTATTGTTTCGGCCCATCAAACAAACTGAGTTGTAAAGGAATAAATAAAAGACAAAATGATTTAACAAAAGAAACATATTTAAAAGTGATCAAAAACAAACAAACAGGAACAGGAAAAAATAAAGGCTTTAGACTTAATGGAAATGACATGTTTACTTACGTACAGACAAAAGACGGCTTTCTTATTTTTATCCAAAACGACTAGTTCAAGATGACGGTGTGTCGACTTTACCATTGACAATATAATTTTTTCTACAACCAGTGAATATTCTTCCACAATCTTTACAGAAATCCAGAGGTAAGCATAATTCTTATATTCAAATTATCCCAATCAATATTATTTTTTATATTTACAGAGATGGTTATCCAAGATGAAAATTTTCTTTTTTTTTTCTCATGGGGGTGGGTGAAAATAATTACTTGTACATATTTGTAAATAGTTTATGAAAGGAAATTTATTCTTCAACAATTATCATTCATGTTGTACACTCCTGGTGTAGGCTAAGTATAACCAAAAAAATTTTTTTTTTTTGTTTCAAAAGTTGATTCCTGGTATCCTTTAGGTTACCCCTATTGGAACCGGATGATATCTAATTATATTTATTTTCAAAATACTCAAAACATTTATGTTTAGTTTCATTCCATTTATTTATTTTTTAAAGTTGATTCCTGGTATCCCTTAGGTTACCCCTATTGGAACCGGATGATACCCAATTATATTCAAAATACTCAAATCATTTATGTTTAGTTTCATTCCATTTATTTTTTTTTTTAAAGTTGATTCCTGGTATTCTTTAGGTTACCCCTATTGGAACTGGATGATACCCAATTATATTTAGTTAAAACAAATGTTTTAGGGTATCCCTACCAATGGAGTAATTCATGTTGTCAATTCATCATCATCGTCATCATTTTCTGTTGAATAAATTTCCTTCTATCTTTTTTATAAAAAAAAAAAGAAAAAAAAAATTTAAAAATTTAAAAAAAAAAAAAAAAAAAAAAAAAAATTAAAAATTTAAAAATTTTTTTTAAAAAATTTCCTGTTATGGGATGGTAATGCTCTCAAGTTATTTGATGTTTATCTTCTTGACAAATATCAAACAAACTTGACCTGCCCCAAGTTCAGTACAAAATGCAGAGGGACACTTCTTACAGGATTGAAATAGAAAAAAAAGTACGAACTGTAGGGGGTGGGAATGCACTCAAGCTATTTGACTTATCTCCATAGGACAGAGGTTTGTGGCTTGACCTGTCCCAAGTCAGTATAAAAATGCAGAGGGCCATATCCTACAGTTTAAGGATCAAGATTGCAGTTTGATTGCCAAACTGACCAATCAGATCAAAGTTCATCAACCAATCAGATTAATGCATTCCTATTGTGTTTCTTTCCCATTACTTTCTATACTAATTTTCTAATTTTTCTAACTTTAACCTATAATCCAATTGGAAATAAACACAAACTCCAATCAAGAATGAAAATATCGATCAAAACTTGCTGAACTGTTGTGGTGTTTTCAAACACGTCCATCAAAGATATATAAGATTAGACGAAGAATGGACTTACCATCATTAACGATCGAACCCTTGACCAGAGAAGATGTTCCGACTTGGTAGCAAGCAGACTTACACTAATGTCACCCAGTACCAGGGTGAACTGAAGATACATGTTTGAAGATACTTTGAGGGTAAAGTCCAGAAACCTTATCCAACAAAGACTGAGATTGCACTATCTTTAGAAGAATGGAATGCACTGAAATCCCAAATAGATGAAATAGATGCAGCCATCAACACCCAACACAGAGCTTTAACTGAAGATACTAAACCTTCTGATGACTTCAAGAAACCAAGGAAACCACCTTTGAAGAAAAAGAAGATCACAGTAAGAAGAACCAAACCACTACCATTGATCGTTGATGAAATTGATAGTGAGCTTAGGCAAGTTCGCTTGCAACATGAACTTTGTTTGGCATATGCTCATTATGTGGAAGAGAATATTGACTCTGTAGTAAAAGAAAAATGTTATGGATGTACAGTCGATCATCCAAGTCAGATTCAGCATAATGTATGCCCCATGATGTCTGAAGAAGAGAAGATTACAACATGTTTTAGTGAAGCACTTGAAAGAGTTAACAAGAATGATGTCCATCTACTTCTGAAATGAATCCACCACCAGTACAGAAAGGGCATGAAGATATGTTCGAGAAACCTCTCACAAATGAACAGAGATGTTGTATTATGGATTTGGTGATTGAATGCATGACCTTTAAGAAACTACTCAGTATGAAGATGTAAATAGATGTTTTTTTTATAAAATAAAGAAAAAAAAAAAAAAAAAAAGTATAAAAAAGAAAAAAAAAATGTTGTGGTTGCCCTTAAGCCACCTGATGAGTTTCCCTTGGGCAAGGACGAAACATTTTATTCTGAATTTTGTTTTGGCAACCACAGAAAAAGGTGTCGTGGATGTCTTTAAGTCGCCTGATAGGTTACTTTTGGGCAAGGACGAACCATTTTCTTTCAACAAAAATGAAATTTAGTTCCCCTGCATACAGTACACGCACACACATTTTTTAACTTGCTGTCCCCTTCCCAAAAACGTATAAAAGGGTGAGTAGTTCTCTCATAGAACAACAAACATGGATCCTCATTGGAAGCATACATTCACTTGTTTATTGTGTGGTCCCACAGGTAGTGGTAAATGATCCTTTGTAAATCGGGTTATTCAAAACCTTCAAAATATTATATCACCTGTTCCAAATCACATCATTTGGTGTTATAGTGAATGGCAACCGTTAGTAGAATTCGTAGAGGGTCTCCCTCAAGAATTAAAATCTGACAGTTTAGTCATATTGGATGATCTGATGCTTGATGCAGATGTTCGAGTGTCCAGATTATTTACTAAGGGTAGTCATCACCGTAAGATTAGTGTGATGTACATTGTTCAAAATTTATTCGACAAAAATAAAGTAAGTCATAGGACTGTAGCTCTCAATAGTCATTACATGATCTTGTTTAAAAATCCTAGGGATCTTTCTCAAATCTCACATTTGGCAACACAAATGTATCCTGGTCATTCCAAGTTTCTGAGAGACGTTTTCGAAGATGCCACTTCAATCCCATATGGTTATCTTTTAATAGATCTCAAACAAGATACTCCTGAACACATGAGATTAAGAAGTCAAATTTTCTCAGGGGAAACCCAATATGTGTACCTCCGAAAAGTATAAAAGGGGAGCAACAAGTCCGTCTCAATTCAGAAGTATGTCTGACCGTCTCAAGCACACATCGCTCTTCTCAAGCTTCTTAATAAATCGAAACCCACACTCGTCAAATCCATACTAAAACATGCAGACAAAGAATTGATTACTTGTTTGTGTGACTGTGCCTCGAATATCTTGAAAGGGACAGTACCTCTGACCAAAGCTCAGAGAACCAAACTCGTTCGTCAGAAACAACTAGTGAGGACAGTGGCAAATAAAGGCACCTCTGACAAAAAGAGGAGACAAATCTTGCAGAAAGGGGGATTCTTGGGGGCCTTGCTACCTCCTGTACTATTGGGTGCTGTTAAAGGTATTTTTGGATAATGATGGAATATGCAAAGAAGATGGCTTTAGTAGAACCAAGGTTATTGGAACGTCTACAAGAGACTCCAAGACAACCAAATGAATTGGCTGTTTCATCACTGGAAAGAGAAATGAGAGATATTCTCGATGCCCCTTTTTTTCAGCTGATGAAAAGATGACACATTATAATCATATTTTATAAAGATACTTGACATTTCAACAAAAGGTAATGGCTCCTCGCCCGATTAAAGTCGAAATCGAGAAAAATAATAAAGACGAAGACCTTCTCGATTCTGTACCTATGACAATGAAGAGAAAGGGAAAGTTGTTGTTGAATCGTTATAGAAGTGACCCAAATATATCTTGGAATGAGAAGGGTGAATTAATCTACAAAGATCAAACAGTGGTAGGGTCGAATGTAACAGATCTTCTAAACGATTTACTTAGAAGACTAAAATCTTTCCAACCAAAGGGATGGGAAGTGTTGGCTGAAGCTTTGAGAGATAGTAACACACCCCAAGAATTGATTGGTCATAAAGAACGTTGGAATTTTATGAAACAGGCGCCGATAAAGTCGGAACCTAAACAACCAAAGAAAACAGAAACGCGAAAAAAGGGTATAAATAGAGTTGTCACTTGAACAAGACAGTCATGGAAGCATTATACTATGATTCTGAAGTTCCTGGTAGTTTTGGTGGTTTAGACACTCTTCGTAGAGCGTCCAAGAAAAAAACTAAACAAGTTGTAAAATGGTTAGAGACTCAAGACACATACACTCTTCACAAACCTGTTCATCGTACATTTCCTAGAAGGAAAGTAATAGTTAGTATATATATAGATGCACAATGGCAAGCTGACTTGGTAGATGTAGCAAACATAAGTAAATTCAACAAAAACATAAAATTTTTGTTGGCATGTATAGATGTGTTTAGTAAATGTGCTTGGGTCATACCTCTCAAAAACAAATTTGGTGACTCCATCGTGAAAGCTTTTACTAAAATTTTTAAACAAAGTCGTAAACCAGAAAAATTACAAACTGATCAAGGCAAAGAATTTCTAAACAGAAAATTTCAGAATTTTTTCAAAGATCACAAAGTCGAATTTTTCACTCCACAGAATGTGGAAACAAAATGTTCCATAGTAGAAAGATTCAATAGAACTTTGAAAACCAAAATGTGGAAATATTTTACCAAGAACGATACACTAATTTTTTCCACTTCAAAAATTGGTGAAATCATATAATCATTCTCATCATCGTAGTATAGGTATGGCCCCAATTGCTGTGAACTTTGAAAATCAAGAAGAGGTTTGGCAAAGGTTGTATGGACAACCCATAAAACACAAGACTCCAAAATTCAAAGTGGGAGACAGAGTGAGAATCAGTAAAGTTAAGAAAACTTTTGAGAAAGGTTATTTGCCCAATTGGACTGAAGAGTTATTCACAGTGGTAGCCATCAAGAAAGGACATCCAATCACATATGTCTTACAAGATGATAATGGGGAAATATTGAAAGGGTTGTTCTACACTGAAGAGCTTCAGCGAGTTTCACATAAAACTATTTACAAAATCGAACATGTACTCAAGAAATGTGGTACTGGTAAGAAAAGGGAATTGTTCGTAAAGTGGTTAGGATACCCTTCAATTCCTGGATCAAGCAGAGTCAACTCGCCTATAACAGGAAGTGAACCTCTGAGGTTTCTTCAAAATGGAAGAAGGATCGAACGGTTCTTGGCCTCTGTTTGGAACAAGAATTCCAAGGAGCGAGATCACTTATTTTTCACAAATAATCATTATGTACATCATCATCAATACCAGTGTCATTAATCTCACTCTCGAGAACACAAACAGCAAGTTGTGGACTGCTCTCTTGAGTAGTAGGATAGGATATTTGTTACCTAATCCAACCATTAAGAAAAAGTAATGTTTTATTTGACTCTACCAAGTTATAGTTCTACGAACATGTTTCCAGAAAACACGTTGACTACGTGCACCACTCAGTTATCACAACCAGTGAATCTCATGGGTGAATGGGAAGTAGGTTTAGTAGAGATCCAGTACCCAAATACTTGGGTCAATATTCGTTGGGAAGAAGTTTTCGTTACAGTGTTCTGGTCTTCGAAAAAGAATTATCGACTTACTCTCAAGGAAGGTCGATATTCGGATCCCACTGATGTGATACGGGCTATCAATGGTGTTAAAGAATTACTCTTGCCTCGTCACAATAAGATAGATTTTGAATTGGACTGGTAAAGTTCGTATCATAGTACTTGATGGAGTCGTAGTCACATTGAGCCCTACTCTTCAAAATATTTTGGGATTTAATGAGTGTGTTTTTAAATCAGGAACTTACAATTCTTCAAGAGTTGCTGATGTCAACCAAGGATTTTATTCACTCTATGTATACTGTGACTTGGTTCGTGACCAAGTCGTAGGAGATACAAGAATACCACTTCTTCGTATCGTACCTGTACGTAGAAAATATGAGAAAAATATGAGAATATCATCTCTAAAACTTTTGAGAATGTGTATTATGTACCAGTAGAACGAAAAAATTTCAGTACCGTCCAGGTGTATATAAGGGATGACACAGGTGCCATAGTACCTTTCGAGTTCGGGAAAGTGACAGTGACATTTCGTTTTAGAAATCGTAGATCTCTTCATTTCACATAAACATGACTTATTGTTGTAAGTCCAAATTATACGAAGAATATTACATGAAACAAGCTGGGAACGGTCTACCAGCTTTTTCTGGAGCTCAAATACAGAAAGGTTATGGTTTGGGAAGTATATTGGGAGGACTGAAGAATATGGTGTTACCATTTTTGAAAACTACAGCCAGGACCGTGGGAAAACAGTTATTGAGAAAAGGAGTGGCCTTTGCCGAAGATGTCATTGAAGGGAAAAATATTAAAAAGGCAGCAATCAAAAGAGTCAAAGAGGCTGGTGCAGGAGCTTGGAATGAAGTAGTTGGTGGTTCAAAACCACCCGGCAGGAAAAGTATAAAAAGGCCTGCACCACGTAAAACTGACAAATTGACAAAACGAAGAAGATCTTTACAGACCCAAGACGTTCTTGGTGCATGATGTCTCTCATTAATGAAAAATCTTGTGAATGTGTCAACAGCGAACTCGACTTATTTTCCATACCACCAATGCAGACTAGTGTGGAACATGGGCAATGAGTAGAACACAAGCCTTTGGTGAACATTGGAAACAGTGGGCCAATAGAATTCCACATTGCAGGCTAAGAAGATGATTATTTGAATTTGGCACAGACATATTTGTATGTTAAAGCAAAGGTTGTAGATTCTAATGGGGCATCGATTGCACCCGATGCCAATGTGGGCCCAGTCAATTTATGGATGCATTCCTTATTTAATCAAATCGATATCAGCTTGAATGAAAAACTGGTATCTCCTTCCAACAACACTTATCA
Organism: Pictodentalium vernedei; assembly: GCA_031216915.1. Taxonomy (NCBI): domain Eukaryota; kingdom Metazoa; phylum Mollusca; class Scaphopoda; order Dentaliida; family Dentaliidae; genus Pictodentalium; species Pictodentalium vernedei. The sequence continues at coordinate 714,182,906 of CM062297.1, forward strand.
CCACAGAGCTTTCATAGAAACTTTGTTGAATTATGGACCAGCTGCCAGGAAGTCACAACTGACTAATGCATTATGGTACAAGGATACGGCTGGACACATGGAAGATTTGACAGATGATAACAAGGGATTTCTTCTTTGAAAGAAATTTATAGAGAAAAGTAAAATCGTGGACATGACTGGGAGATTACATTTTGACATGTTTTTCCAAACTCATAACTTGCTGAATGGAGTTAATGTTCATGCTAAAATGAATAAAGCCAAAGATGCTTTCACATTGATGGGCGATGCCGATACATACAAGATCGAAATTCTAGATGTATCCATGTTTGTACGCAAAGAGGGACTCCAATCATTCGTGAGAATGGCTCACGAGAAAGCACTGACAAAAGCAACTGCAAAATATCCTATTGATCGTGTGGAAACCAAGGTGTTTTCAGTGCCAAAAGGAAATCTGAGCATTACACAAGAAAATTTATTTTTAGGCCAACTACCTAAATGCATCGTAGTGGGATGTGTAGACAATGATGCTTTCAATGGAAACTTTTCAAAGAATCCGTATAATTTCAAGAACTATAAAATCAGTTACTTGGCTTTGTACGTGGATGGCCAACAGATTCCAGCCAAACCATTACAACCTCGATTTGAACAACAAGAAGTGGCCCGATGATATGCGACCCTGTTTCAAGGAACTGGACAAATGTATGAGAATGAAGGAAACCACATCAGCCAAGAAGAGTACATAAATGGACACACCTTATTCGTATTCGACATGACTCCAGACCTATCACATGGACAACACTTCGAACTGGTGAAGAGAGGAACTTTGAGACTTGAAGTCCATTTCGAAAACCCATTACCAACCACAATCAACGTACTGGTGTATGCAGAATTTCAGAACATCATAGAAGTGGATAAGAATAGACAAGTAATCTTCGATTATTCAACATGAACACGTTGCAGCTAGAGAATGCATTTCGATCAGATACTTGTTTGAAAAGAAAATGTTTGGGAGTATTTGCAAGAAACAAATTACCAAGAAGCTTACCAGATCACAGACCAGTGGCTTTGATAGCCAACACGGATCCAGACCACAGAAAAGGAGAACATTGGGTGGCTCTCTTTGTGAGTCATCACAACGCAGAATACTTTGATTCCTATGGATTACCACCACAATGCAGACCATTTGAGAATTTCCTGAAGAAGAATTCTAGATATTGGAAGTATAAAACAAAACGCCTTCAAGGACCATTACCAGTGTGTGGACACTACTGCCTATTTTACTTGAAATATCGCTGTCGTGGTGTACCGATGGAAACCATATCCAACATGTTTATGACTGATGTAATGGATAATGATGTGTTTGTTAATGACGTCATAGAGGAAACCAGCCACTAGATGTCGCTGTATTAAAGAAAAACTATAAAAAGAGTGCACTCGGTGTTCAGCTCATTTTTTGTTTCGACAGCCAAAGAAGAAGGATGTCTACAAATGTGACTGTCTTCAAACTTAACAACGATTTACAGATTCAACTGTTCAAGAACAACGTTGGGTTCCAGTTTACCACGAGAGATTGGGAACAAGTGACCAAAGCAGTGGATATTGCAAAAAAGAGAAGCCTTGAAACAGGAGAACCCAAACCAAAGAGAGAAAAAAAAACAAAGAAGAATGAAGATAAAAAAGATTGAAGAATGTTCACTATTCCGTCGTTAATACAGATGGCACTGAATGATTATCAATCACGGAACCAAGAAATAAGAAATACAAGAGACTTTGTAGAGAGAATGAGCGTTTTGTTCGAAATGTATTTTCGTGATGTTCCACCACCAGTACTGGAGCAACTATTACAGGGAGAAGAGAAAATAAGAAAGACACCAGAACAAAGACCACCAAAACACATCAAGTATGCATTGGAGGAAAATCGTCTCAAGACATTTCAATCCATGTTACAAAGTGAAAGTGTGAAAACTCAGAATGAACTGACAAAAGCTGGATTCTTTTATTTGGGTACAGGAGACAGAACTCAATGTTTTCATTGTGGTATTATTGTTCGTTTCTGGGAAACAGAAGATGATGTTATAGAAGAACACAGAAACTGTTCTCCAGACTGTTATTACATTCATAATTTACCATCTGAATTCATGGACAATGAAAAAGAAGAAGAAATGGTCATCAAAGAAGAAATGGACACATCCTTTCAAGAAGAAGATTCACGGAGGACGAAATGTAGTGTGTGTTTATTAGCTGAAGCCAATGTCGCCCCGCGACCATGTAACCATTTGTGCCTGTGCAAAGACTGTTGTAAACCACTGAGAAGATGTCCAATCTGCCAAAAGACTGTTTATGAATATCTGACAATCTACATACCATAGAAGATTCCATAAAAAGTTGTATGTTTTTGATGTTGAATAAGAGAAATTAAAATGTAAAAAAATTGTGTTGTTATTTTTTTTAACAAACCCAAAATGTATACTGAAATAAGGCTAAGAGGGATAGTAAATTAGACCTCACACAACACACATGGGTAGATCCTCACATGAGTATATGGTGGAACTTGAAGTTAGCTTCGTGGCTTTCATGTACACATATGAGCCCTACCTGTAATCTTTATAAATGATAGAAGCAAAGGATTCTGGGTAAATTTGTCCTATAGCACTACTCTTATACAATTTATTGGGAACAAAAACATTACTCTAGTCTAAAGCAACGTATCCACAGGGCTCCCCCTCTGTACTATAGCACTACATGCTATATTGATAAAATTGGGCAAATACAAAGCCAGACAACTACTCTTCTACAAAGGAACGCACCCCTTGTACCCCCTTGGTACTATAGCACTACGTGCTACTATTAAAAACCAAAAGTTTCGCGATCCTAAATCGGATTCTGAAAGAATTCGAAATAGTACAACTTGTCGAGTTTATTTGGGTAATTAAACGAGAATTCTGGAAATTCTAAGCTAGAAAATTACTCTTCTACAAAGGAAAGCACCCCTTGTATCCCCTTGCTACTATAGCACTATGGGCTACACCAATGAATTGGGGAATCCATAGTAAATAAAGTCAATTTCAATGATTTGGAGGGATTGTCGGGTTTATTTGGGTAATTCGTAATACTCCGATTCAATCGAACACACCCTCCGAACATACCCCTTTCTTGTTAGAAGGTTTTGGGTCACATAGCAACCACGTGCTACCATAGAAACCAAGATAGCGGCCTCCAGTATACACAAAATGTCCAACGGAAACACGTATCAACCTAACAACACGTGCTGCGCATGCACACTCACACCACGTATCACCATGGGGATGACGTCACAAGATGGCCGCTCACGCGGGTTATCATGACAACCAAACATGGCGCCACCAGGTCACGTGACATGACGTCACTTCCGGGGTCCAGCCCGGGGTCCATCCAATGGGGATCGTTTCATCGCTCTTCTACTACTGGAATGGATTTGAACAAACTTGGACACACTGACCCCGCCCACCCACCCACCTACCACCCCCCCCCCCCCCCCCCCGAAGAGAGCCCATATTTTAAGGCAGAGATGTTATACACCAAGTATGAAAAGATTCTTCTGATTGGTCATTCTGGAGAAAAGTGTTTTGAAGAAAGTCCCTCATATTGCACTAAGTTAAAATTCAGGCTCCCATCGGGAGTCCAAATATGAACACAGGGACTCGATTTAAACAAACTGAATCTGCCCCCCCCCCCCCCTACAGTTGTTGTATACCAAATATGAAAGGACTCTGACAGGTGGATCTGAAGAAGAAACTTTTTAAAGAAATTTCCTCATATTGCACTAAGTTAAACTTTGGGTGCCAACAGAGAGCCCTTATATTAACCCAGGGACCCGATTTAAACAAATTTGAATCTGAGCCCCTTAAAGATGTTGCATACCAAATATGAAAGCATTCTGACTAATGGAACTGAAAAAAAGATTATTTAAAGACGTTTCCTCATATTGCAATAAGGTCAATTTCGGGCTCCCATAGCGAGCACAAGTATTAACCCAAAGACCCGACTTGAACAAACTTGAATCTCACTCCCCCAGAGATGTTGTATACCAAATATCAAAGGACTCGGAGAGGTGGATCTTAAGACGAAATTTCCTCATATTGAACTAAGTTAAACTTTGGGCTCCAATAGAGAGCTCAAATATTACCCCATGGGTCCGATATGAAGACATGTGAATCTGAACTTCCTAGATATATTATATGCCAAATATGAAAGGATTCTGACTGGTGGATCTCAAGAAAAAGAGTTTTGAACAAATTTCCTCATATTGCACTAAGGTAAAATTTGGGCCCCCATAGAGAGCCCAAATATCAACCCAGGAACTCGATTTGAACAAACTTGGATCTGACCCACCTAGACTAGTAGAGATGCTGTATACCAAATATTAAAAGATTCTGACTGGTGGATCTGAAGAAGATTTTTAAAGAAATTTCCTCATATTGTACTAAGTTAAAATTTTCGGCCCCCATAGGAAGCAAAGTAACTTGAATCTGACCCTCGTAACAATACCAAATATTAAAACATTCTGAGCAACGGTTCTAAAGAAGAAGATTTTTAAAGCTTATTTCCCATATTGCCCTAAGTTAAGATTTGGGCTCCTGTATTGACTACTGTGCACAAATACGAACTGCAGGGCTTAAATTGAACACGCTTACTTGTATCTGAAAACCCTATGGATGCTGTATGCCAAATATCAGAAGAGTCTGATCAGTGGTTCTGGAGAAGTTTTTTTTTATTTAGCAAATATGCTGACTCAGCATTTTTTTTCGATGCCCCCCACCCTACAGAACACGATAACAAAACCAATGGCAATTTTATTTTATCACTTGATTCTACAGGTACTAAGGATGCTTCATACCAAATAACTGTTCTCTGTTCCATGTGGTTTGGGAAATATGGACGTTGGAAAATATTTTCCATTTTTAGTTTCTGTGGCTCCCACAGGGAACAAGGGCATTTTTTAGCATGCATCAAGTACTTCTGACCCAATAATAATACATACCAAATTTTGTTCATATCAGACCATCGGTTCAGAAAATAGAAATTTGGGGCAGCGCCCAAAATCTTGCCCCTTACATTATGAAGGCAAATGTTGCTTCACAAACTTTGTTTGAACAAACTTGATTCAACACCTAAACTTGATTATACACCTCAGAAGGAAGCTTCATACCATATATCAAGTTATTGTACCCACTGGTTCATGAGAAGATTTTTCTAGAACTCTGAACCACTTTCCCAAACTCCCACCCCATGGAGCGTGACAACTTTATTTGAAGGAACTTTAATTGTTTTGTGTTCTACAGACTGTGCACCACATTTTGATGTATAAAACTATAAATTGTATGTATTTATTTACAGGTTATGGAATCTTACTATCTTGGGAACTGAAAAGTAAATTATTTTGCATTACTGAAAAACCTGAAGGGCCCATCATCAACAAAGGCCCAGGGCAAGGCAATTATTTTGGGGGGGGGGGGCGAAATTTTGGAGGCACGCGATCCAGTTGGATTTATAACTACTGATTTAGACTTCCAACTATAAATATTGAATGGGTGACCGACGATTTTCTTTGTCTTATGTTGTGCTAGAGAGACTGGATTATTGAGAAAACACTAGTAAAAATTAGAAAAAAAAATTTTTTTTAGGACTTTGAAAAACAATAATATATAATGATGCAAATGGAATGAAAATTTATTTATTTATTGGAGTTTAACGACAATTTCAACAGCCAGGGTAACCTCGTGCCAGACAGTTTTATGGGTGGGGAAGCCGGGGTATCCAGAAAGAACCACCGAGCAATGACGAGCAACTGTCAGACTCACCAGCACACTAACTCCATACATGCAGGTTTAGCATTGGTTGAAGACAAGTGCACCATCGACGTGCATTCCGCCTTATCTACACCCACATAGGCAATCGAGATTAAGTGCCTTGGGCCCAAGGACACAACACAGAACTTTACCCTTGCAATTAATAGTACTTTAGGTTTGAAAATGTGACATGCCTTCTTTGAATAGAGATATGCGTTGAAAAAACAACAGATATTTCCGCAAGCCATGGCAAATGTTCGTTACCGAAATACACTGTGAAATCATAACAGATTTTTAATGTAAAATGTAAATTATCTGATTTTTACTCATTTCTTGGTTCTTGAAGGTGAATAAATATATATGCACACTTTTTCAAAAGTCTTGTTGTTGTGGGATCATTGTTTAGGTATTCTTTATTTCGTCCCTGTGTTAGTTCCTATATCATTCACCACTAAATTTATTCTCACACCTTTTGCTTCCTTTTGAAGAAGGGGAACAAGTTTGTAAAATAATAAACCGCAACCACACTTTGAGTTTGTTCCACGATGCCAACCCTCTACATCATTATTTGAGCTAACACTGTGTCCAAATATGCTCCAGGAAAAAAAAACAGAATTTCTCTTGTCTATGCTTTATTTACCTAAAATATACTGAAACAGGCCTAAGTTTGGGCATCATGTAGAAACATGGTAATGTCCTCCAGGACTGTGCCTCAACTAACTCAGCATTTTACTTCAATGATTTACTGAATAACAGTAATGAGAAGGAACTCTGAAATACAAAAATAATACACCATTCATCAAATTTCTGTTCAAATCAACATGCCATAAACAGACTAGATAACAGAATGTTTACTTCCTAATCATAAAAAATACAACAATGTGAGTGATCAGTATGAACATCCAAAGGCTTTCCAAGTCTTGATGTGCAGATACCAAGTATACATCGACGAACTGGGTTCAAGCTTCACCTGTGTCTGGTGTTTTAGCCAGACACAAGCAAGGCTTGAACCAAGTTAGTGATGACAGAGATAAAAGGTTAACACTTTCTCCAAAACACTCAAAATCCCCATTAACTTGAATAATTCCTTCTTCATTAAATTAAAAACAAAATAACAACGCACATCAACACTGTACCCTCCCCCCTCTAAATTATATATACAAACACAACTTACTCCAATGAACATAATATCTTACCAGATTGTGGATCTGAGTCCTGTTCAAACTCTGCTCTCCCAGATGATGTTACACCACTTCCATCACCATTCTCTCTATGCTGTGCAAGTTAGCTGTAAAAACAATACCCATAACCATTCATGCATTGCAGTATGTGAATTCAATTTAGTCAAGTCGATTTGTCAGTCAGTAGTTTGAAACGAAAGTATGACAGGAGAAAGCAGCATTATCAAAACAATGAAAATTCCACAAATCGACACTGAATTCGAAATAAATAAATGAAACACAATTCAAAATAAATAGATCAAGCGTAATATATACTAACCAAAAAAGATGATCAAAGTACTGAAGATTTAAGAAATGACAAATTACATAAATACATTGGATTTTCTAAAGACGTGAAAAACAACAACCCATTCAACCTTTCTTGTCACGTGATCTCCGATACCCACCAAAAATACGAAAGCCTGTTATGACAATCTACAAAGTCCTTCACAAACCACGACTAATTTTCAGATACTAAAAGAGGGGTTCAGCTGACGAAAATAAATACAGCTATGTAATGATTTTTAAAAGAAATATAAAATCTCATCTGCTACATGCTCCTCCTGTTTGGAAAATGATGTCTCAGCATTTTATAACCTGCAAAGAACATTATATAAAGCAAAAAAAATCTGAAGTACAAAGTACATTAGTCATGTGCCAGTTAGCTACTATTGGTAACCACTTCACATCCAACTCACATGAGCAACCCAATTCCTTCACATTGTTCATTGATATAAGTATGGTTCTCTTCCTGAACCTAAGTCAGAAAAAAATATGCCACATGAAGTCTATACACATACCAGTATGGTTGTATTCCTGAAAGTGAATCGGAAACAATAATGTGAATGGAAACAAAAACATCATCTCCTCTTGAATACAAAGAAAATCAGTATTCACATGCATCTGAAATATGAAAGAGTCTATCAGTTATTATTCTGTATGTCCTTCAACCTGAAATCTCAAAATAAAACTTCAATTAAAAAAAATTGATTAGTGTTTTGTACTTCTGGGTGAATCTGAGAAAAAAAATGTTTTCAGGATATTTAATATATAAGATTGAGCAATTAGCAAATAAGCAAATGATTAAAAAAATCAGTGTCAAACAATATCCACTTAAAAATATCTGAGCAGCAATTTTAAGCGGAAACAATATTTTTATACCTTTGCTCCCCTTCTCTGAAATTGTGTTACTACACAATTATGCTACACTTATGTATTTACATGTATGATCACCACGAACTCCAACAACAGTATATAGTTTTACAAGAAAACACAAAAAAAGTAAAAAAAATTACCGTCTGGTGAAACACGGAGTTAATATCATCAACCTATCCTGTTGCTCAGTTTTATCCTGGTGTCAAGTCCATGCCAGTCTGAGATAAGGAATAAAGTTGACAATATTGATAGTGATTATTTCACCTCTTTATGGTGTGCATTTTATTTGTTGATCACTTTTATGAAGTACATACAAAAAGTACAATGAAAACTTATGAAATTACTTCATGACTGCTTCCCAAATCCTATTGGCCATGTCTGTAGATACTCCGTATAGTACACCAGAATTTAATAATTTATTAAGAGCATCTGTCTTCTGATCTAGTGGTCTGGAAGTGATTTCACTACAATGATAGGCCTCCAGGTATTTGGGACGTCTTTTCACATGCTCTGACTTTCTTGGAGCTGCGGTAGGTTGCGTCAGTTTTTCATCTGTCAAGTCAGTGTTCTGTTCCCTGTCTGTTATTTGTTCAACAATTCTTTCATCAGTTCCCCTTGCTTGTTCATCAAATGAATGCGATCTCGCATCACCAGTATTATTACCACCACTCATTTCAGTTATCTCTATAACTGGTTCTATGACCTCTGTTATTTTATTTGATTTTTCTTCATCATCAGATTTGTGGGCGTCCCCACTGATATATGTCAGTGTGACATACTCTTCATCTGAGTCCGAAGCATCTGCGACGTCGCTCTTTTCAACACTTGCTTCATTTTTATTTCCCTGTGCAAATATTTCTGTTTGCTTGTTCAACCTGACCCTTGGCTTAGGAGTAGGTTTACTATGTACTTTCCTAGGCTTAGGAACCGGTTTGATTTCTATATATCATCTGGCCTCCCTGGACCAAGTAAAAGTAGGTGGTTACGATGTAGAGTCCTCTCTCTACCATCTGGCGATCTAATCTTGAAAACTGGTATATCCAAATTAGGTTGTTCAATGACATTTGATTCCTGTTCTTCATATTTGTCTGCTATCTTGTGTTTGCCTTCATGTATTAAAATCTTCACTAACACTCTGTCACCAACACTTATCCTCGATGCTTTTGCCTTTTTATCATAATACCACTTCTGTTTAGCTCCAGCTTTACTGATATGTGACTCTACAACATCTCTGGCAAATTTTATTCTTTTTTTAAGCTATTGAATATATTCTTCAGTGCTAAAATTAACTCTGTTATCAGTACCAGTGTCAAATGTCCTATCCACTGGTAGTTTGGGCTTGTGACCAAACATCAACTCAAAAGGGGAATACTTTGTGGTTTCATGCTTAGTACTGTTATAAGCATAAACAAGTGGAGCAATGTACTTTTTCCAGTAAAGCTTTTTATCAGGTTCCAAAGTTCCAAGCAAATTTAACAGAGTACGGTTAAATCTCTCTGGTGTTCCATTACCACTAGGATGAAAAGGTGTAGTTCTGGATTTATCAGTACCAAATAATTCACATAGTTCTTTTATGATACACGATTCAAAATTTCTCCCCTGATCAGAATGGATTCGTGATGGTAGACCATAATGCAAGATGAAATTTTCATACAATGCCTCAACTGTTGTTTTTGCTGTTTGATTTCTTGTTGGTATTGCCAATGCTAGTTTTGTAAAGTGATCTGTAACGACCAACACATTTCCAACATCTCTGCTTGGTTCCAATGTCAAGTAATCCATACAGACCAACTCCAGTGGATAAGTGGTTTCAATGTTAAGAAGTGAGGCACGGATGTTTACATCTGATTTTCGTCTTAAACAGCAGTCACATTTCTAATCCAATGCTCGGAATCCGCTGTCATACCTGGCCAGAAAAAGCGTTCTCTTAATAAAGACAATGTTCTGTCTCTTCCTGGGTGTCCAATTTCATTGTGGAGGCCCATTAGAGCTGTCTTTCTATATATGGATGGCAGTACTAACTGCAATATATTCTCTTCTTTGTCTTTCACTTCTCTATATAAGGTACCTCTAATAATTTTAAAGTGTTTGAAGTTATTCTTCATAGTGTTATCTTCCTTATCATAGTATCCCTTAGGAAGTCTTTTATCAATTTTGGCTCTTAACCACTTTCCTATGGTATTATTTTCTCTTTGAGCCTTCCTTATCTCTCTAAGTTCCACTTGAGCCAATTCTGTTGATGTTTCGGTTGCCTCCACAATTTTAAAGGATGTCGACGGTAAGACGTCTTTTTTTTCTGAGTTACATGAGTCACACTACATATGACTTTTACTGTGTTGTTGTCAACCCTGATTAAGTCATTGTCCTTGTCTTTAATTTTATGATATGGATATCTTGACATTCCATCAGCATCAGCATTTCTAAAACCTGCTCTGTAGAAAATGTCAAAATTATATGCAGCTAATGTTGATACCCATCGCTGCCCTGTTGCTTCCAGTTTAGCAGTAGTCAGCACATGTGTTAGAGGATTGTTGTCTGTGTATACATTAAAATGGTTTCCAATTAAATAGTCACTAAACTTATCCGTCACAGCCCATTTCAAACATAAAAACTCCAGTTTGAATGCAGGATAATTCTTTTCTGATTTGGACAAGCTCCTGCTTGCATAAGCAATCACCCTTTTCTTTGTTTCATGCTGTTTGGTATAATACAGCACCAAGTCCAACAATACTGGCATCAATGTGCAATTCAAAAGGCTTGGTGAAATCAGGGTAAGCTAATATGGGAGGGCTGGTAAGTATTTCCTTTAAGTTATGGAAAGTTTCCTGCTCAACTTCTGTCCATTTCCATTGTTTTCCTGAACTTTTTCGGTTCTTCATTTGGGTTGTTGGGGGGAGCAAATCATTCAGTTGTCTTACAATCTTGGAAAAATCCTTTACAAAGCGTCTATAGTAACCAGCAAATGCTAAAAAAGATCTAAGTTCATTTGCATTGGAAGGAACTGGCCAATCCTTTACCTTCTTAATCTTTTTGGGATCCGTCTCAATGCCATTTTCACTAACTATATGTCCTAAAAATTTCACTTGCTTTTTAAGAAAAAAACATTTTTCTGCTGCCAGTTTCAAGTTACATTCCCATAGTCTTGTCAATACAAGATCTAAATGTTCCAAGTGCTGCTCCAGGCTGTCAGAAAAAATAATCAGATCATCTAGATATATGACGCATATCTTCATATTCATGTCACCAAGACATTCTTCCATTAGCCGTTGATACGTTGCTGGACTATTTGATAATCCATATGGCATCTTTACAAATTCGAAGAATCCAAGTGGGCCTACTGTGAATGCTGTTCTCTCTCTATGTTTTTCCTCTACCTCAACTTGCAGATATCCACTCTTCATGTCAATAGCACTAAAATGTTTGCTATTGGCCAAACAATCAAATAGTTCCTCTATTCTGGGTAATGCGTAGGCATCCTTAACTGTGCGATTATTAAGCATTCTATAATCTATACACATCCTCAATTTCCATTCTTTTTACGAACAAGTACTATGTTCGATGCCCATGGTGACTTACTTTTCCATATAATCCCTTCTGCAAGCAAATGCTCAAGATGCTCTCTCACCTCATCAATCATAGCAGGTGGAATACGTCTATACCTCTGTTTAAATGGAGTATTGTTGACAAGATTGACTCTATGTTTGATCAAATCACATCTTCCAATATCACTGTCATCTTTGGAGAAAATGGATTCATGTTTCTTCAGAAGAGCTTCCAATTTTAATCTCTCTTCTCCAGAGAGATCTGATTCAATGTGAATCTGGTTCATAATATCTTGGTTTTTCTCTTCTTGAATTTTATTGAAGACCGATTCATCAATTGAAACAGGTTGTATTTCACAAAGGGTGGCTTTTGGTGAAATAGTTACAGTTTGTGTTGTAACATTAGAGACATTTACAAGAATTTTACCATTTCTCTTGTAATTATAATGTATGACAGTTGGAATGATGTCAATAAAATCAGGAAGTCCAGTTTCTTCAGTCTCTTGCAAAATTGCATTTGTCTGTTTATATCCAAATTCCCTGTCGCAATAACCTTTAAGGTTGACTGACTGATTTGGTCCTATGATAATTCTATCAGACTCAGCTGACCTCACAATAGCAATACAATTCTTATTTTTGTTGAGTTCTTTCTGCCGTAAAGATATGCACCTGAACGCGAGATACCATGGTGTGTGCAGATTCGCTTTCTGCAAGAAGCTGTCTCCATAAATTGCTTTGCAATCAGTTAGCAACTCATCTATTATGTTAGTTCCTAAAAGAACTGGAGTCTGTGAGCTGTAATTGGTTTCAGGTGTAATTGAGAAAAGACATTCTTTATCTGGACATTCAGGTATTCCAACAGCTGATAATGTGGCAATTATATATCCTGAATAAGTAAGTTGACTCCCATCTGTGCATTCAATATTAAGTATTTCTTTTAGTGGCAGGATAGGTGTCGTAGACAAATAATGCTCATAAAAAGTTTGAGCTATAATGCTAACACAACTAGCACTATCAATTAAGGCCATGGATTTAAGACCATTTATACTTACCTCAGCTTCAGTGGAGCTTCCTACTAATTTAGGGTTTTGTTTTGTTTTGTTAAATACAGTGCCTCGGTCCAACCCCCCAACAGAGGCACATACTAGTTTGGGCAGTCCTTGATTTTATGATCCTCGCTCTCACATGTGTAACATCTTGGTCGAAATGTTCATCCAGTCACAGGCCTAGTGGGTAAATAATTACCACGGCCTCTACCTTCATATTGACCATGTCCACTGCCGGTATATTGACCACGTCCACTGCCTCCATACTGACCACGTGTGCTGTCTCTATTTTGTCGTCCAAAGTAATCCCTCATATAACCTCGGTTATATCCTCTGGGATAATAGGGACAACTACTGGCCTCACTTTTCTTTGTACCCTCTTTCTCCTTCTCAAGCTTTTCTATTCTACTGCTTAGCTTCAGCAGCAAGTCTTTAACTTGACTAAGCTCGCTTTTCTCTTCTGACCTAATTGTAGTTTGACACTTTGTTTTAACTTCCTTTGCAGCATCTTCATCCAATTGACTCTCCATTTTCCTAAGTTCAACCTTGAACTTGTCATAGTCTAGGACCGTGTCAAATTTATAAGCTGCAATTTGTCGGACATGGGGCTTTAGTCCCTGATATAGTACATTCCATAATATATCCTCTTGGGTGGATGTCAAGATCTTCAGCTCAACAGCCTGAGAAAATAAATCTTCGACCCTCGAAGCATAGGTTGAGATATTCTCATTCGATTCTTGGCTGCAGGCATAAAATTTCCTGAGTATGGATTCACCTGTCTCTAGCATGGTGTATGTTGCACTGAACTTTTTCATCACATCAGCCAATGTCATCTCTATTCCCATCCTTTGCAATATATCTCCTGCTTTGCCTTTGCATGACCGTCTAATTGCTATTAATAGCTGCTCATCTGAATAATTACCCATAGCAGATAAACAGTCAACCTCATACTTCCTGGTAAGGTAATTGACTTCCCCCTTAGCAGACTCTCCATAAAATAATGATACCTTTGGTAGGCGTTCCACAAAGTATTTGGGCTTATCACCATCTGTGCTGGCTTTACCCATCTCATGAACATAGTGTTTCATGTAGGTTTCTAACTGTTCTGGGCTTTCAACCTTTGGAGGAGGGACTTTTAACCCTTTCATCATTTCAAGTAATTTCAGGTCATCGTCTGAAATATTTTCTCTAGTGACAGACATTTTTTCAATATAAATATCAAATACTTGAAACAATCACAGTTCTTTTTAAAGTATTGACTTGATAGTTTGAGAAAAAAATACCTATGATAAATGTGCCTGAATCATTGGTTCTGAACAATACCCCTAACAGAATGTGAGGATATACTTGGCTTGTTGAAACATAAGAGATGTTGTTTTGGTTTAGTAGTGTGTTAAGAATACTATGAATTCTATAAGTGAATTCATTATTCTAAGTCAAGCTGAAATATTAAATTAAAATATCAATATAGACATGAACTATAGCTCTATCAACTGAAGAGTTCACTGAACATAAATATTCTTCTCAACCTATAACAACATTATAATAACTTTGTCTTCACTCTGTTGACATCCCAACCATTCCTATTCTTCTTCAGGTTCAATGCTAAAAAGTCCTACAATATTACGAACAAGTTCATCGCCTGTCGAAAAAAAAAATTGTTAATGACATGCAGCGATATAAAACATATATGATACCTCAGCACCAGATGTCAAGCCACACACCAGGATAATTCACCTTGACGATGCAATGAAAATTTCGTCAGCAAAAGCAATATGTCTTGGAAGCACCAACAGCAAAAAACAATCAAAATCTGCTCCAGTTATGCATTCATTTCTGTAAAACTGTTCTAAAAAGTCTGTAAAACATGCTGTAAGAAAAAAAAGAACAAAATCAGAAAAAAAAATTCAAGTACCGGTGGTTCAATTTTACTTCCAGCAAGCAAGGCTATGCTTTGGCAGAAACAAATATTTGAGTCAAAAAAAAAATTAAGTTGGATTCAACATTATCAATTTTGTTAATCCCGAGAAAATAGTTTCCTCGAATGTAAACAATGAATTTATGAATTACAAAAGACTGCAAAATTAAATAATTAATCACCAGTCATCTTAAGACAAGCTTCAGCTAAAAGCAGAACGTGTCTCCCAATCTGTAAACATGCCAGACAAAACAATGACCTTGACTTTTCTTGAAGAAGAGATGTCAGCTAAAGTAAACGTTACATTAGTCCTCAGAAAATAATACTAAATTACTTGTATCTAAAATAAATTAAACAACATTGTAATCTACCGGTAAATCAAATCAATTAATTGTATTTATTGATGATAAACTTTCCTGAATAAGTCTTCAAACTCAACTCCGATAACAGCTATGTAAATAAGGAAGGGTAAATAAACTATTCAACCCCAATTGATACAACAGCCATCCAACTGGGAAGGTCACGAAATGTCACAACTCAACAAGCAAAACAGCCAATGAAAAGTGAGAATACTCAAAACATCATGTGAATCTCATTCTTACTATGTTATGACTTGGACCACAACACTGAGCAAATTTATGTCAGCAACAATAGGGAAGAAAAAAAATCTTTCTTTTGTAATGTTCAATGCATGTCTCAAAATCAAAAGAATTTAATAAACGATTGTTTGTTACATATTATGGTTTAGAGACACTAATTGAGAATGGAGACAAACTTTTAATTCATTACTTGATGTGTGTGGCCAAAGTTATAAAATATATCAAACTCACCCTAGGTTAGCATACCTCCCTGTCGGAAAAAAAATATAACCGATTCCAATGAGTACATTTTTCCAAAATGAATCCAATAAATAATGAAAGTCACAAAAGTTCACCGCAGTGTAGAATGATATCCTGATGTCCTGCCGGCATAGGTGTGAAGTGTGTCCATCCTTGCAGTAGTAGATTATTTCCCTTTGGGTGTCAAAACCGGTTGGGCGCCAGTGAAACAGGCCTAAGTTTGGGCATCACGTAGAAACATGGTAATGTCCTCCAGGACTGTGCCACAACTAACTCAGCATTTTACTTCAATGATTTATTGAATAAAAGTAATGAGAAGGAACTCTGAAATACAAAAATAATACACCATTCATCAAATTTCTGTTCAAATCAACATGCCATAAACAGACTAGATAACAGAATGTTTACTTCCTAATCATAATAAATACAACAATGTGAGTGATCAGTATGAACATCCAAAGACTTTCCAAGTCTTGATGTGCAGATACCAAGTATACATCGATGAACTGGGTTCAAGCTTCACCTGTGTCTGGTGTTTTAGCCAGACACAAGCAAGGCTTGAACCAAGTTAGTGATGACAGAGATAAAAGGTTAACACTTTCTCCAAAACACTCAAAATCCCCTTTAACTTGAATAATTCCTTCTTCATTAAATTAAAAACAAAATAACAATGCACATCAGTACTGTACCCCCCTAAATTATATATACAAACACAACTTACTCCAATGAACATAATATCTTACCAGATTGTGGATCTGAGTCCCGTTCAAACTCTGCTCTCCCAGACGATGTTAGGGTCCGGGTCTTTTCGGCCTCGGGAACATTCGGCCCCAGGTATTTTTCCGGGAACATTCGGCCTCGACCGAGGCCGAATGTTCCCACTTTTGAGGCCGAATGTTCCCACTTTTGGTAAAAAATTTCTTAGTTTGGGAGTTGAAAAATAACTTTAAAAAATAATTTTTTAGTTCATTTTGTTGTTTTTTTTTGTATATTAGGAGTTTTTTCCAGAATATTTTTTTTAAAGAATAATATATACGACCTACCTTTATTCCTAAAGTCGAAATATATTGAGCACGAGACCGATCCATAATGAATAATGAAATATAAAATCCATTGTATAAAATCCACTGTATTGAATAACAGAATAACAATATGTGTGCTCCAACGCCGACATGCAAACCCGAAATGATATACTTCTTCTTGGGTGTTGTTTGGAACAACTCAGCTATAAAAGTTTGTTTTTATAAGTTCTTCTGAAGTTGTGATCAAAGTTCTGGCCTCTGATGAGATACTCATACAGCGTTTTTACAGTATGACTGAAGTTTGATTGATTTAATCGCACTTGATTAGGCGATCATATATACTGTTTTTACAGTTTCTTTGAACACTTAAACCTTTTTATGTGGACTGTAACTATAGCCCTCTCCCTTATAGGTTGATGGATAACTCCCAGCTTTAAAAAACTCTCTTGGATTCGTAAGCAAATAAAGTTATAAAGCAAATAAAGTTGTTCGGGTCGCAAGGGATTTAAATCCAACATCGTCCCTGTGCGCCTTCTGCGCGCTGAAAGCTTTCATTTCATTCATTGCTTCAGCTTTCAGAAACACATATCGGTGGATTTTTTCCTTTTTGTAACCGTTAGGGATAACATGCTGGGGCTACTCCCAAACCAGCGACTGTTTGGGTTTCTTTTTCTGTTTTTTCTAAAACAACCAACAACCTGCGATTTCAGTATTCATAAGGAAATAAAATTATAAAACAAAGTTATTCGGGTCGCAAGGGGTTTAAACCCCACATCGTCCCTGTGCGCAGTCGGCGTGCTGAAACTTTTCATTCATTCGACTCCAATATCAATCTTGCTCATTGACTTGCTTGTCCAAAGGTATCCAAGAAGTTAGAGGAAGCATTGGAGAAATATAAAGAGAATGATATAATTGCATCATATTTTTTTGAGGTTGTGTGCCAGTATATATCAAGTGTAATTGTATTTTATATTGTGTATATTTTATATTACGCGGTATTTATTTTTGTTGTGAGTTGTAATAAAGGTATTTAAACTCATATTAAACCGCGTCTCTCTTAGTCTCCCTTGTAGAAAACGGAGGCCGAATGTTCCCAGGCCGAATGTTCCCGGGGCCGAATGTTCCCGAGGTCGAATGTTCCCGAGGCCGAAAAGACCCGCTCCCCGATGTTACACCACTTCCATCACCATTCTCTCTGTGTTGTGCAAGTTAGCTGTAAAAACAATACCCATAACCATTCATGCATTGCAGTATGTGAATTCAATTTAGTCAAGTCGAATTGTAGGTCAGTAGTTTGAAATGAAAGTATGACAGGAAAAAACAGCGTTATCAAAAGAATGAAAATTCCACAAATTGACACTGAATTCAAAATAAATAAATGAAACACAATTCGAAATAAATAGATCAAGCGTAATATATACTAACCAAAAAAGATGATCAAAGTACTGAAGATTTAAGAAATGACAAATTACACAAATACATTGGATTTTCTAAAGACGTGAAAAACAACAACCCATTCAACCTTTCTTGTCACGTGATCTCCGATACCCGCCAAAAATACGAAAGCCTGTTACGACAATCCACAAAGTCCTTCACAAACCACGACTAATTTTCAATTACTAAAAGAGGGGCTCAGCTGACGAAAATAAATACAGCTATATAATGATTTTTAAAAGAAATATAAAATCTAATAATCTGCTACGATACTTTAATCGATTATTTGTCTTTGTCTAAAAGTGGGTTACTTCGGCGTTAAATGTGAGTCGATTCGGCCTGAAATTAGGTCGAATTGACTCAGGCCGAATCGACACAAGGACGAATTCACCCCGAACCTCCGGAGTACACTCTTTTTAGTGACCACCAGTGAAACCTCCAATACAAAATTCCTCCACGTGAATTCACAGTTCAAGTTTGTAGGTAGCTATACCTGGAGTAAAAATTGATTGACGAACTGATTGAAACGTTAACAGTCTCCGGCTCTCGATGATAAATCGAACCATTTTCAATCGTTTACATGTGGTTTCGAGATGTTTTGTTTTACGATGTCACCCTGTTTTTTGTATACATGAGCCGCACTGGTACTGGTATACAAATACCACAAAGACCGGGTCCTTCTAAACACCGGGTTGACTCGGAATGACACCGAAATGACATTAAAAAATAAAATTGTACTGTAACAAATGTGTTTTAATACAAACCAGGGCCGAGATCTTAATCATAAGTGACCGCTTTTTCTATTCATTGTTCCAAACACTGAAACAGACTGAAAAGTGGGCGAGTATAGATAGAGGGTTTGATTGAATAAGTCAGAACTTGATTGGTCGTACCCACAGGGGTCTGGAAACGTTTTTTTTAGTGATTTAGGGTATATATGTTTAAAAAAGGAGAAAGGGTAACAACAGGCGAAATTGTGAAACTTCAACCAAGTGTCGACAAGTTTAAAAAATTATTAGATCTCGATGTACTTGGTTCCTGGCACATACCAGTTCTATTCTATATACATTTCACTATTACTTAAAACAAATTTCGTCGAATTATCTTCAGTATTACTAGAGATATTCAATAAAATGTTAGCAAAAAGAATGCTATTTTCTGATTTGTAAATAAGGTTGTCCAAACGAAACCCGAATTTTTCAAAACAAATCAGTGAAATAAATGCACATAGAGACATTGACCTACGCTTCACTGTGGCTCTTTGTGTACCTTTTTGAACACTTTCAACGACTGCCCAACACCAGTCGCCTATCTATACTCTGGGGAGATATTTTTTCAACATTTGCAGGTTTTTCAGCCTTCTTCCTCGTCATCATCGCCATATTTTAACAACTCCGCTCAGAATAGAAGCAAACTTGAAAGCCCGACTGCGATTGGTTACAAGTGAACTGAGATCGATATCTCAGTTCACTTGTAACCAATCGCGGTAAGGCTTTCAAGTTTGCTTCTATTCTGAGCGGAATTGTTAAAATATGGCGATGATGACGAGGAAGAAGGCTGAAAAACCCTGCAAATGTTGAAAAAAATATCTACCCAGAGTATAGATAGGTGACTGGTGTTGGGCAGTCGTTGAAAGTGTTCAAAAAGGTACACAAAGAGCCACAGTGAAGCGTAGGTCAATGTCTCTATGTGCATTTATTTCACTGATTTGTTTTGAAAAATTCGGGTTTCGTTTGGACAACCTTATTTACAAATCAGAAAATAGCATTCTTTTTGCTAACATTTTATTGAATATCTCTAGTAATACTGAAGATAATTCGACGAAATTTGTTTTAAGTAATAGGGAAATGTATATAGAATAGAACTGGTATGTGCCAGGAACCAAGTACATCGAGATCTAATAATTTTTTAAACTTGTCGACACTTGGTTGAAGTTTCCCAATTTCGCCTGTTGTTACCCTTTCTCCTTTTTTAAACATATATACCCTAAATCACTAAAATAACGTTTCCAGACCCCTGTGGTCGTACCTTCATACCTTTAACGGGCTTAATTATCTTTATAGTTGCTACGCCGTGTGACATTTGGTCAACCGCAGCGTCAGTTGGAAAGGCTCTTTTGCCTAAACATCCCTAAATGTTTCTACTGGGTGTTAGGAGAATTTTGAGTTCATAATAATCAGATTGTTCAAAGAATTCCACTCTCGTATAGTGGAGGGAAAAAAACTATATATTTGTAAACATTTGTTCCGGTCCGTCGTTTCACCCAATTACACCCAATTACACCCAATTAACACCCAATTACTCCCAATTACACCCAATTAACACCCAGTTAACACCCAATTAATACCCAATTAATGAAAAACGTCAAAAAATTGTTTTTTGGGGTGAATTCTAGGAAGAAGACTATAGTGCGCCGATAGAATCCGTTACTTCGTCGGACATTTTTGAGATCGTTCAGTGTCTGAGTAAAGAATGTCTATATTGATTATTTAGTGTAACTAGGCAGGGAGCAGTCAGTTAATATGGGAGATATCGAATCAGACGTACAGAATTCGGTACATCCACTGCCCTTCTTGGGTGTTGTAAACCTTGTTTTTGTCGGCGCTGTTGAAAGGTCCACAGCTTGCATGTTTCTACAACTATGAGCAGAACGTGTTGTTACACTGTAAACACACGCTGTCACAAGTGTGGTTATAGTCTACTCGCCACGTTTCATGTGTTTGAAGGTTTAGCTTGCAAAGGGCTGAACACGTGCATCAACTTTTTAAATAAACTTTGTTTTCATAATTTGAGTTACTTTTATTGTTAGATGATAAGCGCTACTTACTATAAATTCCAACAAAACTTTGAATTCATCATCACTTGACAAATCTGGTGCTATCTGTCACATATGCCTATATTCTATAATACATAAACATATGTGCTTCTGTAAATAATGTTGTTTTTCTGTACAATAAGCCCCTGCTGTATGTGCTCAAATTGTTATTTGTTAAGGTTTTACATTTTATGAAATAAATTAATAAAATAAATGGTTGTTCTTGTTTCTCCAATACACTGATACGATGTCTCCCTAAAGGCACTATCTCTGCCTAGGCCCACGTAGTAATGTATATGGGTGGCGAAATGTGTCAAAAATAGTGTGGGGTGGGGGTGGGTAGTGAGAGGGTGGGGGGGGGAGTGAGCTTTCACTAATTCCATGAAGGTCCCGAAATTTGAGAGAAAAAGTGGTTACTAACTGAACGATCTCTACCTGTTCCGACTTAGTACTAATGGGTCAAGTTCGACTGGCCCTTTGCTTCGAGAATTTGTCCCAAGAAACAGTAACTTCGCAAGTCAGCGGACGGATGTATTAATTGGGTGTAATTGGGTGTAATTGGGTGTTAATTGGGTGTTAATTGGGTGTAATTGGGTGTTAATTGGGTGTAATTGGGTGAAACGACAGACCCCATTTGTTCTACCAAAAAGCTGAATATATTTATCCATGTTGGAACTTCTAGTATTTCATTCCGTACTTACACTGTAAATCTGAAGTTGGAATTGCAACTTGACCATGATTAAGGTAATCAGTTTCCTCTCGTAAAATAATAGGTCTCGAGTTTATAGAAACATGTAACCTCCCCCATAACCTAACCTATAGGTTAAGGCTTATGTCGTACCCTGTTGAACTAAACCCTTATATGCTGTTTCTTTGACATCTACAGTACATTGGGCAGGTTCCTTTTAATAAGGTCTAATGTATGATTTGCCCTGGTGCATATATCATTTATATGTTTATCCCAACGAAGGTCATTAGTTATTGTAACACCTAAATACTTTATGGCACTAAGAGGTGAAAGATCCGTACCTTCTAAAGAGTAAGTGTATTTGAATTTTTCTTTTTTCTTGTTAGGTGCATTAAGTTGCATTTAGTTGGTTGAAACCTCATACAGGCCCAATTTCCTAATGAATTTATATCGTTCTGCAGCAATTTTGAATCTTTAATTGAATTTATTGTTCTGTAACAGACACGGTCATTGGCAAATAAACGAATTTCTGAGCTAATATTATCCTGAATGTCATTTACATGTGATGAAAACAATATGGGTCCTAAGACTGTACCCTGTGGTACCCTGGATACTACCGGAGACCACTCTGATTTTGTCCCATTTACTATAACACACTGCTTCTTATAGCACAAAAAGGAATCAATCCAATTGATGACATTTAGGGATATACCATATTTATTTAATTTTGATTTCAGTAATTCATGGGGGACATTATCAAAGTCTTTTTTCAAAATCCAATATAAAAAATGTCAACTTGTTACCCCTGGTCTAAATATTTTGCCCAGTCATCAACAGCAGTTATAAGTTGTGATTCACGGTTATGATTATTTCTAAATGCATGTTGCCTCGCAGATAATATTGAATGTTCTTCCAGATGACTCATCATGTTTGAACAGACTATATGTTCAAGGACTTTACACCATATGCAAGTTAGAGATACTGGTCTATAATTTGCAGGAGATGATCTATCATTTTTTTAAAAAAGGGGGCAAATATTTGCAAGCTTCCAGTCATCGAGTACCACACCCTAATCTATAGATTTTTGGAACATGTGAGCAAGGGGCGCACCTAACTCCTCTGACAATTATTTTAACAATCTTGGATGAATGTCATCTGGGCCTCAGGCCTCAGATGTATTCAAGTTTTTTAATATTTTCGATACTCCTAATGCTGCTATAGAAATATCCGGCATGCGTGGAAAACTACATGGCATAAATGGTATGGTATTATTATCCGTTTTGGTAAATATGCTTCAGAATTGTTCATTTAATACCACTGCTTTCTCTGCATCCATAGTAGCACAAAGCTGCGTAACTTTATTTTTTAATGAGGGAATTCCTTCTGTATCTTTGTTTTTAGATGAAATATATTCCAAAATGTTTTTTTGTTTTTTTTAATATCTCCGATCATTTCATTTACATACAGGCCTGGCATTTTCAGGAGAGCGATTTATTCGCTCGCCTACTGCTCGCCTTAAAAATATTGAGGAGGGCGAAAAATAGCCCTCCTAGCCTTAGAAATTAATGATTACCACAACAGTCTATTCCTAAAACCCATAGGTTTTCCGATCTCTTCTATGTTAGTGGTCTCTGCAATATGACCACACTGCCCCTCTCACACCTCCGGGCCTTACCAAGGACCGGAGGTGTGGGAAAGGCATTGTAGCTGTTTCACAGAGACTACCTGGTTAGCAGTACCAAATATAATGTACAAAGCCCACAAGGCAGAATTCGTTAATAGTACAACTTCATTTTGACACTTTTAGCTTTTGTAAGCTTGAGGAGAGATAATCGCCCCCCCTAGGCCATGTGAGGAGAGCGATTTTTAGCCCTCCTGCATTTTTAAGAATGCCAGGCCTGTACATATGTTTGGTGGGCAATTTGGATTTCTTTCTTAATCAGGAGTCTCCATGATTTCCATTTTTCCCTAAGTTTATCACTTTTAATTTTTTTAAATTTGGCAGTCCTATCTCTCCTTATGAGCCTCTTAATTTTGGGAGTTAGCCATGGTAACGAAGAACATAATTTTGAAAGTTTAGAGGGATATTTTTCCAGAAGCTTCTCTTAAAATTTGTTTAATTAATTCCCAATCGGAGTTTATATCCATAATAGTCTCTTCGCCATTAAAGTACCTATAAATTTTAAGGTATCTAATCTAGCCGAATCATAATTGCCTTTTTTATACAAATAATATTTCCTACGAGGTCGAAGGCGTAATTGCATTGAGGTGGCCGTAATTGGTGTAATTGCATTGAGGTGGTTGATTACTAATCCCATTGTTTGATGGTCCAAAAAGGGAAAGTAAATGTTTTAAAGCACACAATTCCGTATTCACTGATTATGATTCATGTAGTTTCATTTCACCATTGATAGTTTTTTATATATTCTTTGATCTTTCTGGAGATCTTTATGAATGAAAAGATTTGAATGGCGGAAAAAAAACAGGCCAGAGGAAACGTCGATCTGCGAAAACGTCCAACACTGCATCAAAAAAAACCCCAAAATATCATTGTCATTTGGATATTTTCATATGACAACTTTCACACTTTTCATTTCCACGTCTGATCTGTCATTGTTATTTTGGGCCCTTATAGAAAAGTATTGTCACATATGATGGTGTACTAATTATGTACTATAATTGTAAGAAAGTATCACATTACTTTCTCACAAGGGTGCGAATTGCGAAATAACAGTGTCAAAGTCTGTCATTCCAAATGTTTCATTCAGCAAGGTTTAGTGATAACGATTGCATTCCTCCGATTTCCACTCTTCATCTACCATTGTTATTTCAGACCCTCATAAAAAAGTTTTATGAAACATATGAAACATCATGGTGCACTACTTATACACTATAATGTATCACATTACTTTCTTACAAGGGAGCGAAATAATAATGTCAGAGTCTGTCATTCGGAATGTTTCATACAGCAAGTTTTAAGGATGACGATTCCATTCCTCCAATTTTCACTCTATATTTTTGTTAGTTTATATACAAATTACTTTCTGGGGTCGAGTATTGGTAAAATAAAAAATGTCATTCTGCATCATTTTTATGTCATTCCGCATCATTCCGGTGTTTAGGAGGACGCTCTAGACCGACTCCACCCCCAATATTTCAAAATTCTGCAAAGACCAACAAAAAACATGAAATTAAAACGAACGCCAGATTTGTTTTTAAAGGGTTATGCACAGTTGTTTCAGAAGTACTGAACTTTTACCAGTTGTGGGTCAGTTGAGAAATAACATGCCAGAAAAAGCGGTTTCCTAAACTTTCCTAAATACCAGTACCTCAACAGTCCATCGTTTCGCCCAATTACCATCCAATTACTATCCTATCACTTAGTAAATATCCAAATGCAAATACTGTGAATAGTTCAAAAGATGAGTTATTTCAAAAATTCCTCCCAAGAGAAAATTACAAAGGAAAAGACTAAATAGTCTCCAAAACATGCAACTTTGCTGGCAGCTGTTCCTTTTATTCCCAGATTTTCCCAAAAAAAACTCAGGTCAAAATGTAGAGCTGGGTGGTTAACCACAACTGTGGGTCGGGATTGGTAGTGTGAGTCTACTGAAAATCACTACCACATTTCGATTAACACAACTGCAAATTCGGTTTCAAAATTCCGTTGAATTTGGAGTTACTGCAGCAGCACGTAATATTGAATCACCCAAATGACCACATAATTCACTTAAATGTAATAGCTACAGTTAAAACTAGAAGTCCTGTCATGAACTGTGTGCTTATCTAGGCTTAATTGCATGTAGAAATTGCGTGCAATTGTCATATTGAATAGCATCCAAAGCACGGCAGGTTCTCCTGGTTACTCATAGCAAACACAGGCAATGTTTTTGCCTGTGGGTCTCCGGGTTACCCGCAGGTCCATTGGCTGAAACATTGCTTGTGCACAGGCCATATGTATAGAACTTGATAGCATTACTATGGTCATAACACGTAGATTAACGCACAGATCAACATGCTATTTGAGCGCATTTCACGACAGGAATTCTAGTTATAACTGTACGCACCTGCTGGCCACTGTCAATAATTTCTATGTATAGGTTTGAATTGAATTAAAAAACAAAACTGTAGTACATGTACACCATACTTGCACCAGAGATTTTCAAGACATTAAGACAAAATTTGGGACTTTCAGTATCAATACATGGAACTCAACACGATATTCATTAATATCCATGACCTGTCAACAGGGTGAAGCTACAGTTAAAACTAGAAGTCCTGTCATGAAATGCACACAAATAGCACGTCGATCTGCACGTTAATCTGTGCGTTATGACCACAGTAAGGCTATCAAATTCTGTACATATGGTCTGTGCGCAAGCAGGGTTTCAGCCAATGGACCTCCGGGTAACCTGGAGGTCCATTGGCAGAAACATGGCCTGTGTTTGCTATGAGTAACCAGGAGAACCTGCCGTGCTTTGGATACCATTCCATATGGCAATTGCGTGCAATTCTTACGTGCAATTAAGCCTAGATAAGCGCACATAAGTTCGTGACAGGACTTCTAGTTTTATCTGTAGGGCTGTCATGATTAATCGATTGTCGATCGGTCAGGCCGAAATTGATTAGTATTTTTCATTGTCAAAGAATCGGTAAATTTTACCCTGTTCTAGAATTTAATAATTAAAAAAAAATTGGCTGAAAAAACTATTGTTTCTAAATGTTAAAGGTCAAGAGCATCGATATTAAACCTCAAGAAGCAGTAAGAAGCATTTGTCTTTTAGGTATATTCAAAGGTTTGATGTTCTGAATTTTTGAACAGTCAGCGTAATAATCCAGACCAGTCGCCAGTTGCGAACTTGTTTTGAATGTACCTAAAAGAGGATCGTCTTCATTGTTCACTTAAGGTCGGTCAGCTGATTTGAACTTCCATATTTTATGCTGTACCAATGACCCAGACATAGCTTAAAATTCTAGGGCCAAACACAAATTTTGCCCCCCCAATCCCCAAAATTTGCATCTAAAATCAAAAGAAATCATGTCCTGAAGGTCCTCCATACTTTGCCCTCACTGCACATGTGCAGTGTCAAGGATGTCCCGAAATTGGTGCCAATTATCATTCTTTGTTTGGCCCTTCATCAGTTCACATCTGACTGATATTTGTGCTTGTAAATCTCAGTTTAAATGATGCCAGACACATAAATATTAGAGAAATGGTGGATCTAAAGTGGATATAGAAGGAGGAGAGGAAAAATGAGTGACAGAAAATATTCAGGGCTGTAACTTAAAATTTTTTAATGAAATTATGTTAAGTTGCCTATTTTCGAGGCATGGGCCTGTTGTTGTCAATCTTGCTATTACGTTTCACTGCTTGTTCAGTGTTTCCTCTCTCCTTTTCCTTTAAGTCCCCCCTTGCTATTCTCCCATGCTTTTGGCATATTTTTGAGTAATATTATTACTAAAATTTCTTGGGAGATTTAGCTGGGTAACAGAATGAATTCTGTTCTTTTCCCCATGTTTACGTTCTCACCCATGGGTGTTTAGGCGTAGTGTTCTGCATCTACCATCTGATGTTCTGCAGTTTCTTCCCTGGAAGTCTCTGTTTTGCATCAGATAGTATATTATTGGTAACTGATTTCGGGCCAGGGTTATCAGTGCCTGGAGTCATGTTTTTGGTGTTTATACACTTCTTGTTTACATTGGCAACAGTCTCTGTGGAGGGGGATTTTTTGTCTTTGTACTAGTTTAATCATTACAAGATACATTATTATTATTCATAAGTGTTGCATTAATTTTTTAAAATATTTTTAAAATTTTTGTCCACACTTAGGCTTGGGATCCATTGGGGCTCAAAGTTACTTTTCAGAAACTTGGGCTTTGCTGAAAGAATATTTTTTCAAAATTTTTTTTTGATTTCAATTATTTTTTCTATGTTAATAGATCATGTTATTATGTATCTTTGCTTTCAGGGGTTTGTGCGAGTACTAGGACTTTTTGTATTCTTTTCACAATGAAAGGATATTGTTCAAATTGTAATAAAAGGAAATCTTCCTCTGACTTTCATGATCATTGTATTAATTGTAGTCAGTGTACTCGCACTAACTCCTGTTCAGTATGTGTATATCGGGATGACAAACATTGGAAACGTGTGTCACGGTATGTTGTTAACGGGGAAAGGGCCATGCCGGTCCTTTCTCCGCAGGGTCACTCTAGTTTATCAATCTCTATTTCAGAGGAACAAGAACAGGGTGATGTTTCCGTGATGTCTCTCAAAAGTGTGCCTCCGTCGTCACAATTAAATGAAGAGCTAGCGGCAAAAGTGCTCATGGAGATACGTTAATTGCCTAAGAGGTCCCTTGTAGGATCGACGGCATTGACGTCTGCTAGCTCGCCCGATGTAGCGTCCATTCATCGAATGGTTCGGCAGCCGGGTTCGTCCGTTGTGGTCCAGGAAGGAGATTTGGGTGATGCAAGCACTATAAATATACAAGGTGCACACCCAGTGACGGCGGATCAGAGGAGAGAACGGAGGAAGCCTAGTAGTCCGGTTCCTAGCTCGTCCGGGTCCATCTGGGCTGCGAGCGAGAGAGGCCCCTCTCTCGTACAACAACATCTGGGACCAGATGTTCTGGTACAAAATGTTTCGCATTCGGAGCATACGTCCGCCGCTCGGGACGCTCCGTTATATAGACAATCTGGAGAGACTGTCCAAAAGGCTTCCTCATCCTCTCAGCCGAGCACACGACCGCACCTTGGCTACGTGACCACGGATATCCAGCCAGCTTCGCCAATCAGGGATTCCACGGCGACCAGGTCACGCCATCTGGTAGCCAGGGACAAGAGGCCTGTAGACTCCGGACGTTCGCATAAGAGAAGTATGCAGAAGTCAGTGTACACGGAGCTTCCAGTGGCTAAGCAGCATAAGACCGCTACTCCACAGGCCTCAGTGACGGACGTGTTATCCCAAATAGCACAAATTATCGCAGCATCCCAGCAAACGACAGAATCTCGGTCGGATCAAGAATTATCCGATGCCGCTGGGTCGGTACGCTCCGCCGAAGCATCGGGTACGGACGACCGAGAACATCATGGGATCCGACAGGATGGCGAAAGGGATTCCGAGGATTTGGAGCTATCCCTTTCGGAACAACATAAAGCCGCCGTAGATTTCATCCGGCATTACCTTCCACAAGTTGTTCCGTCGGGCCAGACTGCTGCGATGCCGGATAAGAGACTGATAGGGTCATTGGACACAGAATTCTTTGATCGGTTCAGAGACATCATCCCTGAGTTTCCGACACAGTCCAATAATGTCACAAGAACATTCGAATTATTGAACGACGCTATTTATAAGCTGGCTACCAAAATAGGCAAGGCTGGTTTCTTGTCCGCTAATGCTCTCAATCTGCCTTTCATCAATTCAAGGAATAAATTCGAAACGGCAGGACAGGGCATACCGAGAGTTCCTCTGCGTCTAGACGACGAGGCGGAAGACTTGGAATTGTCTTTACCGTCGTCTATGTCTATTCCAACCACGACTTTGGAAACGACAATAATGTCTAACAGAGCAAGCTTAGACGCTTTATCATACGCAGACCACCTTACTAAGGCATTATCATTGCGTCTTCAAGGGAAAGAATTCCAGGATATACAATCCTTATTAAGACTTCTTTCAAGGGAAAGAATTCCAGGATATACAATCCTTATTAAGACTTCTTTCAAGGGCAGTAGCTTATTCCACGTATAACTCCGCCCTTTCAATGGCAAACCTGGAGTTGGTTAGACGTGACGCAGCCCTAGCTACATCCACGCGCGTGGATAGTAAGGTGAAGAACTCTCTGAGTCGCTTCGGTCTCCGGAGAGCTTCTCTTTGACGGCAAGCTTTCAGTAATCTATGATAAGATAACTAAGAAAGCTTCGGATTCTCTGCTTTTTAAATCCGCTTCCAAAAAGTCGGATACAGCAGAAAAGAGTAAGACAGGCACTTCTGGGACAAGTACACCCAAGAGAAGTTCCTATAGAGGTTCTTATATGTCCTCTAGGTCTTATTCTAGAGACCGTCAAGGCAGCGACTCACGTACGGGACGTTATTCTGGCCGAGACAACCGGTCTGGCGTCCCGAGGTCGACGGGAGGAGGTGCAGGTCGTGGAGGACGTAGTTTCTCCTTCCGCAGGCCCCGCAGGTCCAGGAGGTGATGGTTTGAACCTCTATCGTGTTCCGGTGGGCGGAAGGTTATTGAGTTTTACAAACGAGTGGGCGTTGATTACAGACGACCCCTGGGTCCGGGGGGTAATTTCGGAAGGACTAAGAATATCCTTCAAACGAAAGCCTCCATTAACTCGAAGTCCAAAATGAACTCAGCTTCCGTCAAATCCGCAGAAAAGAGATGCTCTTTTATCGGAAGTACAGTCTCTTCTGATGAAGAACGCGATGGAGGTCGTAGAAGACCAGGAATCACCGGGTTTCTACAGCCATCTGTTTCTGGTTCCGAAACCAGACAGCTCGTTCCGTCCAGTCATAGATCTGAGCTGGATAAACAAGCTGATCGTCCAAAGTTCTATATGGAGACGATTCGATCGGTCAGAGCGAGTATTCGGGTGAACGACTGTGCTACAAATAGATCTCAAAGATGCGTACTTTCACGTCATGGTACATCCGACATTCAGAAAGTATCTATGCTTCGCAGTCCTAGGAGTTGTATATCAATTCCGGGCGATGTGCTTCGGTTTGAACCTAGCGGCCTGGGCTTTCACTCGAATAATGAACTCGGTAATGATACATTTCCGAGCTCATTCGTCTGCGGTAACGTTGGCCTACCTGGACGACATTCTTCAGAGGTACGGCAACGAGTTAATGCTTCAGAACAATGTGCAGAATCGGCTTCTATTACTCCGACGTCTTGGTTTTATAATAAACGAGGAGAAGTCGGATCTGGTGCCGTCCAAGTCATTCACTCATCTGGGAATGAGCTTCGAGACGCACAACAATCTCGTTCGTCTGCCGTTAACCAGAGCGAAATTAATCAGTTGTTACGCTCGCTATTGTCTTCACTCAGACAAAGTCACAGTGAGGGAGTTCATGAGACTGATAGGTCTGTGCGGAGCTGCTGCGGATCTTATTCCGATGGGGCGGTTGCGCACTCGTCCTCTCCAAATTTTCTTGAATCAGAATTGGAGTGTAAAGATTCATTCGCTCGATATAGACGTTCTCTTGTCAAATCAAGTGAAACAAGAGATTCAGACTTGGGCAAACATTCAGTGGTTGACTCAGGGAGTTCCACTGCAGTTGCCGGATCCGGGTTTTACGATTATGACGGATGCCAGTCAAACAGGTTGGGGTGCAACATTGATCCCAACGGATTCGAAGTGCCAGGGTCTTTGGGATCCACAGTTTCTAAGCAAGCACATAAACATCAAGGAAATGATGTCAATTTGGCTTGCATTACGTCATTGGATGAACATTATTCAGAAAGCACATGTCCAAATCCTATCCGACAATACGACAGTAGTGGCATATATCCAGAACCAGGGAGGCACTCATTCCATTCCGTTATTCAATTTAATGGAAAGAATCCTTCTGTTTGTTCTAGAACACCAAGTTCTACTTCCGGTCCGTCATATTCCGGGTCGTCTGAATGTATTAGCAGACTCCCTTTCACGGAAGGGTCGCTTGTTGCCGTCAGAATGGACTCTCAACAAACAGGTATTCAATCAGATTTGCTACCAATGGGAACGGCCAATGATAGACTTATTTGCGACACAACTCCACAATCAATTGCAGACGTATGTGTCACCATGTCTGGATCCCCGAGCATATGCAGTAGACACTCTATCGATCTCGTGGGACGGAATGATAGGATATGCGTATCCTCCAGCGCCGTTAATTCAGCAAATATTGCTAAAGATAAAACAATCTCAATGCAAAATTCTGTTGGTAGCATCTCTGTCTCCACAGAGACCGTGGATAAATCTACTCAGGTGTCTGCTGTGGGACTTACCGTGAAAACTTCCTCCACGAGAGGATCTTCTTTCGCAGGGGAAGTCGCGTCAACTTCATCACAACCCACAAGGTCTCAACCTTCACGTATTTCCGTTGTGCGGTCCTTCTTGCACGGCAAGCATTTTACAGGACGAGCAGTGAATGCGATTTCTAACTGTAGGAGGACCTCCTCTTTGCTAAACTATGCGGCTAAGTGGAAGGTCTTTCGTCGTTGGTGTAGGGATCGTTCTGTTGATATTTTTGATCCCTCCATACCAGACATTGCAAACTTTCTAGTATACTTGTTTGACGAGATCAAACTGCAGCCTGTTACTATTAAAGGTTATAGGTCTATGTTATCTGATACCTATGCACACCATGATAGTTTACAAATTGGATCTAATGTCTCTTTATCTAAATTAGTTAGAAACTTCTCGATAAATAGACCCAGAACTCTTAGATTAATTCCTAAATGGAATTTAGCTTGGGTTCTTCTTAAACTGAAAGAAAAGCCATTTGAGCCTCTTGGGGCAGTAGATTTCAAATTCTTGTCTTATAAGACAGCATTTCTCTTAGCTTTCTCTTCTGCTAGAAGAGTCAGTGAGCTTCATGCACTATCGGTGGACGATTCTCACTATCGTAGTGTCGGGAACACTATTACCTTTACTACTAATGTTGGATTTTTAGCTAAGAATCAGGCTCCTAATAAATATCCGGAACCTGTTGTTATTAAGGCCCTTCCGTCTTCAGATGGGCGTAGGCCTTTACTCTGTCCTGTTAGAGCTTTACGTATTTATAAACAAAGATCTCAGTTTATCAGAAAGGGACGAAAACGCTTCTTTCTGTCTCTGATGCCTAATAGAAAGGATATTTCGGTCCATTCTATTGCTAGATGGATTCAATTAACTATCCGTACTACTTATGATAATCTATCTTCATCTCAGCAGTCTGTGCTTAAGATTTCGGCTCATGAAGTAAGAGCTCTTTCTATATCTTGAGCTTACGCAAATAGTGTTGCTATTACAGATTTAATGAAGGCTTCATATTGGTCTCAGCCATCCACATTCACGAATTTTTATCTCAGAAATATTGAGTCCATTTCTGGAGACCTGCATTGTTTAGGTCCGTTATCTGTTGCTCAGAATGTCGTCCACTAAACAGTTGCAACTAGAGTTATGCAGGCTTTCTGTTCCGGCAGTGACTCCGTCCTGCTGCCCTCTTCGCTCTGGGCTATTTGACCCAGGGCAAGGGGAAGGGGGGGGGGAGGGTGTTCTCTTAGGTCACCTGCTTTATAGTGAAAAGCAAGGGGATTCCTCCTCCGGAGTCAGTAATTCTGAGTCGTTACCGGGATGGTTTTAAAGTGTAATATTAATGTTAAAAATTCATTCATGTCATATTTTTAAAGTGTAGCTCAGTGTGAAGCATTTGTATATGTCATGTGTCAAATGGGCGTTAATATCCAATCCTCGGACACTTTTAAGAGAATATAAAGAGTCTCAATTCTCTGGACTAACTTTATTTATTGGCTTACTTTAAAAATAATTAGTATAAGGGGTTATACTGGATGTTAATAGAGAACATGAATGTTATTATGCACAATTATGGAGGGTGTTGTGTCTTTCTAATTTATCATAAAATAAGAAAGATACATGTAAAGCCTAATACTCCTTTTCACCTCGAGGGGTTGACTCTATTTATATAGTTGAGCTTATTGGATTTTCCTCTATGTCCTAGGCCCTCCAGCCTTTTTACTATTCAGCTATGTCTGGTCATTGGTACAGTATAAAAATGTTAAAAAATTTATAATAATTTATATATTTTTTATACTTACCAATGACCCAGACGGGGATGGCCCTCCCAGGAGTTGGGAACTCATACCTCCCCGCTGTGTACATAGCGCTGACCAGGCACTGCTTGTAAGAAAGATAATTGGCTCCTATTTTGGTACGTCCTTGACACTGCGCATGCGCAGTGAAGGCAAAGTATGGAGGACCTTCAGGACATGATTTCTTTTGGTTTTAGATGCAAATTTTGGGGATTGGGGGGCAAAATTTGTGTTTGGCCCTAGAATTTTAAGAGTTAGCACCAGCTATGTCTGGGTCATTGGTAAGTATAAAAAATATATAAATTACTATAAATTTTTTAACTTTTAGCTCAAATTTGAGCTTGTGCCATGGCCAGTCATCCGTCTGTCTGTCAACAATTGAATACGACTCAGGCTAGAGGCCGTATTTATGAACCGATCTTTACGAAACTTCTTGGGTACCTTTGTTATCACCGTGGGAAGAGAACGAGTGTTTTGGGGTCCGATCTGAAATTCAAGATGGCCACTGGCAGCCATTTTGTACAAAATTAGGTGCAATCAGATTTTTGCTCAGAACTTCCATATGAAAGCACTTATTTGAATAATTTTGTGTGTGAATGTTTACTACCATGGGATACATCACATATAATACAGGTTTTTTTCTCATGCATAAATTATACCAATTAGACTAACTTTGATCTATTTTGTGTTACTTTTAGCAATGTAACTGCAAATGCCAATACTGCTCAGGCCAGAGGCCGTATTTATGAACCGATCTTTACGTAACTTCTTGAGTCCCTTTGTTATCACCGTGGGACGAGAACGAGTGTTTTGGGGTGCAGTCCAAAATTTCAAGATGGCCACCGGTGGCCAATTAGACAAACTTTGATTTATTCAGTGCTACTTGTACACAGTAAGTGCACATCTCAATACGGCTCTAGCTAGAGGTATCTAACTGTCACCCACTTTTACAACACTTTACCTGTACATTTGTTACAGGCTACGGTCAGTATTTACGTACAGACCTTTACAGTACTTTACATGTACCTTTGTTATCAGGTCTTTACCTAGATATGTGTTATTGCTGTGTCATACGCTATGCATGTACATGTCTTACACAAGTTGAGCTACAGTGTCATTGACACTTTCATTTGATTTTGATTGATGGATTTTGAAAAATGTCCTCCTCTGAAACCACAAGGCCAAATGCTTTGAAACTTTGCATGGTTGACGACTGCGACCCCCTCTACCAACCATCCGCATTTAATGTTGATCGTGTTGCAAACATGGCCACAATTGCAGTTTATAGTTACTATAGAAAAACCCTATGGGAAATTCCATTTTCATCTTCTCTCGGGAATTACTGAGCCGACGTGAACCAAAATTTGCCAGGAATGGTCTACAGGAGGCCCTCCACAAACGATCCTCTTTTTGTTCCCGTTGGTTGGAAAATATGGCCACCAGAGACATTCCATGATTCTGTTTGATGGATTCAAATATTTTGAAACTGAACATGATTTCGGACTGGGACACCTTCTAACAATGATCCTCATGTATTGTTGATGTAATGTTGCGAACAGGGTCACAATTTCAACTCATAGTTATCATAGAAAGCCTATTGGAAATCACATTTTTATATGTAGTTCCAGGTGAGTGATTACTTGCTCTTTAGAGCCTCTAGTTTGGAATACCCATGATGTCGGTATCTGTTTGGTTTGTTGGTATTGCCAATCTCTATCTGACTGTTGCATGCAGCTGCTCGTCGGTGGTTCTCTTCAGGTACTTCAGTTCCCTCCTTCCATAAAACTGTCAAACACAAGGAGTTGGTATATCCCTAATAAAGCAAACAAGAGGCCTGCATCTCCAAGCAAAGCTAATCCCCTGCCTGTACCCCTACCCCTCCCCCCCCCAATAGGGAGGGGGGCATATGTGGGTTTCTCCAGCATAATATCACTCTAAATCTGGCATAACTCATCTTTGAGCCTCCCCAAAATTGGGGCCTAACTTACCTTCAAAATTCATTTTGGAGGAAGAATTTTTTTTATGCGCATGGTAGCCATGTTAATAAGTATGCATTGTTGGTTTCTAGAGGAAACTTCCTTTTGATTTTGGTCCAGTCAGCTGATCCAAGATGCCCACCAGTGGCCAATTCATTATGGCTTCCATGGTGGCCATCTTGAATTTTGTTTCTGTCCAATAACTAATGAATATTGACTTGAATCAATTTCTCTTTTTGGTTATGCATTATTGGTGTCTAGAGGAAGCTTCCTTTCGATTTTGGTCCCACTGAGCCAATTCAATATGGCCACCATGGGGGCCATATTGAATTTGGTTTCCATCCAATAACTAAAGAATGTTGACTCAAATCATTTTTAGCTCGCCTTGATGTAGTCAAACTGAGCTTATTTAATTGCTCTCTATCTGTCATCTGTCCATCTATCAACACTAAGTTTTGCACTTCTCCTCCAAAACCGCTGGGCCAATTCAAGTGAAAGTTTGTGTGAGTGATGGTCTCGAAGGGGCATTGCATTTTTGTTCAACTCAACAAGCCCAGCCCCATAGGGAGGAGGTGGGGAAAAATGCTCTTAAATGTTTTTTTAATCTTCTCATGAACCAGTGGGTACAATGACTTGATATTTGGGTTTGAGCTTCCTTTTGAGGTGTTGAATCAGGTTTGTTCAATCGAAGTTCGTGAAGCAATATTATTTGGCTTTGTACCAGTAATGGGAGGGGAAAGATTTTGGGCCCAAAATTTCTATTTTCTGAACCAATGGTCTGATTTGAACCACATTTTATATGTGGTATTATTGGGTCATCAGTACCTGACTCATGCAAAAAAAAATTCCTGTGGCCCGTGGGAATCCCAAAAGCTAAAAATAGAAATATTTTCTAACGCCTGTATTTCCAAAACCACATGGGACAGAGAACTGTTATTTGGTATGAAGCATCCTTAGGACCAGTAAAATTGAATGGAAAAAAAAATGCCATCGGTTATGTCCGGGTGTTCTGTAGGGGGGGGGGGAGGCATGTTCATATTTGGGCTCAATACAGCAGCCCGAATTTTTTACTTAGGGCAATATGGGGAATAATCTTTAAAAATCATCTAGTCAGAATGCTTTCATATTTGGTATATAACATCTCGGGGTGGGGGGGGTCAGATTCAAGTTTGTTCAAACTGGGTCCATGGATTCATATTTAGGCTCTCTATGGTAGCCCAAAATTTTAGCTCAGTGCAATATGAGAAAATTTCTTTAAAAATCTTCTTCTTCAGATCCACCAGTCAGAATCCTTTCATATTTGATACACAACATCTCTATGGGGGTCAGATTCAAATTTGTTGAAATTGAGTCCCTGGTGTAATATTTGGGCTCCCTATGGCAGCCTAAAGTTTAACTTAGTCCAGTATGAGGAAATTTCTTAAAAAATCTTCTTTAGATCCACCAATCCAAGTTGTGTTATATTTGATATACAACATCTCTAGGGGGGATCAGATTCAAGTTCATTCAAATCGAGTGCCTCGGTTAATATTTGGACTCCCTATTGTAGCCCGAATTTTAACTTAGTGCAATATGAGGAAATTTCTTTAAAAATCTTCTTCAGGTCCACCAATCTGAATGGTTTCAGATTTGGTATACAACATCTCTAGTTTATTAAGTACCCTCTAGAGGTGTGTAACTAAGATTAATCCACATACCGGTAGGTTGTATCAAGGGCTCCATAGGGGAGCTCCACTTTTTACATTATGATCAACTGAAGAAAAGGCATGATGCTTGGACTGTTTTAGTCACTCCTGAGGGGCTGAAGGATTGACAATGTATCCTATGGAGATTGATTGCTTAATGTACCAGGTATATTCATTCTTGGACTCTGTTTATATCAGGTTCTGTTCAAGGTGAGTGCTGCAAGCCCTGTGGGGCCTCTTGTATTTTTTAATTATGCATTGTTGGTGTCTACAGGAAGCTTCCTTTCGTTTTTGGGCCAGTCAGCTGAACCAAGATGGCCACCAGTGGCCAATTCATTATGGCATCCATGGCAGCCATCTTGAATTTGGTTTGCTGTCAAATAACTAATGAATACGGACTCAAATCGATTTCAATTTTTATGCGCCCGGTTGTAAAAACGGTCGTATTATGTAGATGGCCAGTCTGTCCATCTGTCTGTCCGTAAACAATTGGTTTCCGACTGATAACTCCAGTTTGGATTATTTGATTTCAATCAAAGTTGGTATGCATATTCTCCAGCTAGTAATACAGGCCAAGTTCGAATATGGGTTCCGTCCAATTATTTTTACATGAGTTATGGCCCTTTTTTGACTTTTTTGACTTAGAATTTGACCTTCTATTAAGATTTTTGGTTTTTTGCCCAATAACTCCAGTTTGGATCATTTGATCTCAACCAAAGTTGTTACGCATATTCCTCAGCTAGTAATACAGGCCTAGTTCGAATATGGGTTCCGTCTAGTTATTTTACATGAGTTGTTCCCCCTTTTCGACTTAGAATTTGACCTTCTATTAACATTTTTAGTTTCTGACCGATAAATCCAGTTTGGATTATTTGATCATAACTAAAGTTAGTATGTGTATTACCCAGACAGTAATATAGGCCAAGTTTAATTATGGGTTCCACCCAATCATTTTTAGCTTAACTTGACAAAGTCAAGATAAGCTATTGCCATCATTCGTGTAGAAGTCTGTTAGTCTGTGAGTCTGTTCACATTTTCCTTTAGCACAGGCTACACCCTGCAGTTCTTGTCTGATCGTCACGAAATTTCACATGCAGGTTTGGGGTCATGTCTAGATGAGAACGTCCTCTTTTGGTCGCGGTCGGTCAACCGGTATGACTGCCTGAGCCCAAAACCGAAAACTATTAGCACAGTCTACAGGTCATATTTATGAAGGGATTTCATTGTAACTTGGTAGGATGCCTCTATATAATGCCTAGATGAGAACGTCCCCTTTTGGGCATGATCTGTCAACTGAGATGGCTGCCCAAGCCCGAAACCCCAAAACTTTTAGCACAGTCTGCAGGTCATGTTTAATATGGAGGGATTTCATTGTAACCTGGTAGGATGACTCCTTACGATGTACATTTGGGCGTGATCTTCCAACCCTGACGACTGCCCGAGCCCAAAACCTGAAAACCTTTAGCACAGTCTACAGGTTATATTTATTGAGGAATTTCATTGTAACTCGGTGGGTTGACTTCATATAATGTCTAGATGAGAAAGTCCCCTTTTGGACGTGATTGGCAACTGTGATGGCTACAGGAGCCTGAAGCCCAAAAACCTTTAGCACAGTCTACAGCTGATATTTATGAAGGGATTTCATTGTACCTTGGTAGGATGACTCCAAATAATATCTAGATGAGAACGTCCCCTTTTGGTCGCGATCATTCAGCCTTGATGGCTGCCTGAGCCCCAAACCCCAAAACCTTTAGCATAATCTACAGGTCATATTTATGGAAGGATTTCATTGTAACTTGTTAGTTTAACTCCATGTAATGCCTAGATGATGACATCCCCATTTGGTCGTGATTGGTCAACTGTGACGGCTTCAGGGGCTCGAAGCCCGAAAACCTTGAGCACAGTCTACAGATCATATTTATGAAGGGATTTCATTGTAACTTCGTAGAATCACTCCAGATGATGCCCAGATGAGAATGTCCCCTTTTGATTGCGATCATTCAACCATGATGGCTGCCCGAGCCCAAAGCCCAAAAACCTTTAGCTTAGTCTACAGGTCATATTTATGAAGGGATTTCATTGTAACTTGGTAGGTTGACTTCATATAATGTCTAGATGAGAACATCCCCTTTGGATGCAATTGGGAAACTGACGGCTACAGGGGCCTGAATTCCGAAAACCTTTAGCACAGTCTACAGGCCATATTTATGAAGGGATTTCAATGTAACTTGATAGGATGAATAATTTCACTGTAAGGCCACACAAAGATGTTCTGTTTCTCAGGCCAAGTTTTGTAAAATTGCATGCGGGTGGGTGGTTTTTTATTTTATATTTTATTTTTGTAATTATTTCCTTGCCATCAGATGTGCATATTCTTGGTTTATTTTATGTTTTAGGCCTCATAATCTACAGAATAGCAAGGGTGGTGGTGTATTTCGTCCCTTGGGTGCGACAAGGCTTTGCAGTGCTAAAGCATTGCAAAGCCTTATTGCACTCAAGGGACAAATATATCAATTTTATTAACTTGTGTAAAATAACAGACATAAACCATTTAATTTTTATTTTTTCAAGTTTGCATTGGTCATAAAAAGAGAGCATGCTGCAGCCAAAAAGACCATGCGGGAGGGCCTGAGAAACAGATTTTTAATTTTATTAAGCCTAATTTGGTAACTTTCGTTGATATACTTTTAACTGTGAGGGCCACATACATTAACTATGAGGTCATATTAACCCACCCCTCACCTCTTTAGTACAATGTTCACCTCATATTATTTTTATCAAAAACATAGCATATAGGGAACAGAGATGAACATATTCCCAATTATCACAATTCTTGTCTTATTTCATAATCCTTTCATAAACATTGAACATTATTCTTTTCATCAAACACAACACACAAGTTAAGCTACAGTGTCATTGACACTTTCATTACATGATTTATGGGCCTTTTCAACTTAGAAGAAATTTTTCATTACCATCAACATTTGGGTTTCCAATGATGACTTGAGTTTGGATTCATAGATCAGGACTAAACTTGCTTTATGCCTCAGTTATATCAAAATGAAGGTTAAGTTTGAATTGGGGCATGGTCTGAGGATTTTTACAAGAGTTTTGGGGCTTTTCGACTCGGAAATTTGCATATTTCCATCAACATTTGTTCAGAACTTTGTTTATGGCATAAGTGAACAGTAGGTAACGGAATGCATTTCTTTTTGGTATATGTCTCTATAGCAACAGTATCTACGTCAAGTTTGATGACCAACCACATCCGATGAAAATTATGGGAGTTATTGCCCTTTGTTAATAAATATCATATAATGCTTGTTTATTGAATAACTGAGACATTAGTAACCAAATATAAATTTTGTTTGGTATATATCTCTTTGGGAACAATGTCTACCTCAAGTTTGATGACCTCCGCTATGTGATGAAAAATTGTCAGAGGTATTGCACAACCCTTTGGCATGCCCAGAAGGGCACATTTATGATTGAATCACTTTGAAACTTGGTATGCTTGTTTGGGGTGACCTCTAGATGGGAGCTATCAATTTTCTTCCATTTCCGTGAAAAAATGTTGCCGCTGGCAACAACCTTTGATGAACTTAATGCAGTTATGCAACAATATTTTTCTTTAACACACCCTACAGGGCACATTTATGATTGGATTGCTTTGAAACCTGGTATGCTTGTTTGTGGTGATCCCTAGATCGGCGCTATCAATTCTCTTCCATTTCCATAAAAAAATTATGCCACTGGCAACAGCCTTTGAACTTAGTTTAGTCAGGCATCAATATCTTCCTTTGGCATGCCCTACAGGGCACATTTATGATCAGATCACTTTGAAACTTGGTATGTTTTTTTTGGAGTGACCTCTGGATGGGAGCTATCAATTTTTTCTTCTATTTCCGTCAAAAAATGTTGCTGCTGGCAACGACCTTCGATGAACTTAATGCAGTTGTGCATCAGTATTTCCCTTTGGCACACCCATGGGGCACATTTATGATCGGATCGCTTTGAAAGTAGGTGTGCTTGTTTGGGGTGACATCTAGATGGGAGCTATCGATTTTCTTCCATTTCCGAAAAAAAATGTTGCCACTTTCAACGACCTTTGAACTTATTTAGTCGGGTATCAATATTTCACTTTGGCACTACCTACAGGACACATTTATGATCGGAGTGCTATGAAACATGGTATGCTTTTTTGGGATGACTACTAGATGGGAGCTATCGATTTTCTTCCTTTTCGTCAAAAAATATTGCTGCAGGCAACAACCTTTGGACTTAGTTTAGTCAGGCATTAATATATTCCTTTGGCATGCCCTACGGGGCACATTTATGTTTGGATCACTTTTAACTTGGTATGCTTGTTAGGGGTGACCTCTAGATGGGTGCTATCAATTTTCTTTCAAAAATAGTTGCTGTTCGCAATGACCTTCGATGAACTTAATGCAGTTATGCATCAATATTTCCCTTTGGCACACCCTGCAGGGCACCTTTATGATCACATTGCCTTGAAACTTGGTGTGCTTGTTTGGGGTGACCTCTAGATGGGAGCTTGTGATTTTCACCCATTTCCATCACAACATGTTGCCGTTGGCATTGACCTTTTGAACTTTGTTTAGTTAGGCATCAATATTTCCCTTTGGCACACCCTACACAGCACATCTATGATCGGATCGCTTTGAAACCAGGTATGCTTGTTTGCGTTGACCTCTAGATGGGAGCTATTGATTTTCTTCCATTTCCATCAAAAAACATTGCCGCTGACAACAACCTTTGAACTTAGTTTAGTCAGGCATCAATATATTCCTTTGGCATGCCCTATATGGCAATTTATGATCGGATTGCTTTGAAACTTGGTATGCTTGTTTGGGGAGACCTCTAGATGGGAGCTATCGATTTTCTTGCATTCCCGTCAAAATAGTTGGCAACGACCTTCGATGAACTTAGTGCAGTTATACAATATGCATAAATATATCACTTTGGCACACCCTGCAGGGCACATTTATGATCGGATCACTTTGAACTTGGTGTACTTGTTTGGAGGTGACCTCTAGATGGGTGCTATTGATTTTCTTCCATTTTTGTAAAAAAACATTGCCTTTGGCAATGACCTTTGACCTTAAGTTTAGTTAGGCATCAATATTCCCATTGGCACACCCTACAGAGCACATTTATGCTCGAATTACTTTGAAACCTAGTATGCTTGTTTGGGGTGTTCTATAGATGGGAACTATCGATTTTCTCTCATTTCCGCCAAAAAATGTTGCCGTTGGCAACAGCCTTCAAACTGAATTTAGTCAGACATCAATATATTCCTCTGGCACGTCCTTCAGGGCACATTTATGATCGGATCACTTTGAAGCTTGGTATGCATGTTCATGTTCAAGGTGATCTTTAGATGGAAGCTATTGATTTTCTTTCATTTCCATAAAAAATTATTGTCGTTGGCACCAGCCTTTGAACTTAGTGCATTTGTGCAGCAACTTATCCCTTTTGCACTCTCTACAGGGCATATTTATGAATTTCCATTTAAAAAAGAAGAAAAAAAGCATAGCCACTAGCAATGACCTTCAAACTTATGCATTTGTGCATTAACATCTTCTTTGGAACTCCTCAGAGGACGCATTCATTATCAGGTTGTTTTGAAACTTGGTATGCTTGTTCAGGGTGACCACAATAGGAGCTCTCAATTTTCTTTTCATTTCCATCAAAAACTTTTGCTTTTAGCAACTTCTTTGACATGGCCTACAGGGTACATTTATCATAGGATTGTTTTTAAACTTGGTGTGATCATTAGGCGAGACCTCTAGGTAAGAGCTATCGATTAGCATTCATTTCTGTGAAAAAAGTTACTGTTTACAATGATCTTTAAACTTACTGCATTTGTGTATCAGCATTTTTCCTTTAGCCAGCCTCACAGTTTACATGTAAAAATGCATGGATTGCGCTGACGTTGTGCATGCACAATGCTGTTATGTTGAAGTTTCACCAAATAACATTGGAACCAATTATCTTCAATTTTGCCATTTATCT
The DNA here is from genome assembly GCA_031216915.1 of Pictodentalium vernedei. Classification (NCBI taxonomy): domain Eukaryota; kingdom Metazoa; phylum Mollusca; class Scaphopoda; order Dentaliida; family Dentaliidae; genus Pictodentalium; species Pictodentalium vernedei. The sequence goes on from CM062297.1 coordinate 714,225,914, forward strand.
TATAACTTACCAAGTTAAGTTTGTCAAGTTGAGCTACAATGTCATTGACTCATTTTTTAAAGATTCTATTGCTACCAGTAACAGGGTCTTGATTTAACAAAATTTTGTTCCTAAATAATTGATTTGTTACAATTTATTGGAGAGTGCCTGTTGGCTCAGTGGAGCCATAATTGCTCTCCTAAAGCTGTGAAAAAAGCAAATGGCTCACCTTAATTTGTGATAAATACCAAATTTGCTCATTCAAATCAATCAATATGCCTCAGATTGGCTCTTACATGTGTATCATTTAAGGAGGGCTGTTGTGGCTCCCTTCAGTCCCTCCTGATTTTCAAATGGCTAGGCCTGAATATGATACAAGTTGTGCTGGTACGTTTGTAACTAGAGATTAGCCCTTTACAGGCCTGCTGTTTTCAAAATTTTGCTTAACCCATTTATTGTTCACCTGGTCTGAGCTTTGGTAACTTATTATTTGTTCCCCTGTATTTGATTCAGGTAACCCTTTAGGTAACCTAAATATATATGTATCACAACTATGTCAATATATGAACTGTTTGTTGTATGATAGCCAAGTTCTTGCTCTTATAGGCAATATCCTGATGAGTAAAGATGAATCCCTAGGAACAATAATGAGGCAGTGTTGTAGCAATCCGGATACAAATAATTGCAATTATAGCTTAATCTTGGCATTGGCTGGCATGTTGAAGAAGCGTATGACATCCATAATCACTATTTGTGGCAGAGATCATTTCCTAATTTTGTACCTATGCTACATCTTAAGACTCTCAATAATATACAATGATGTTGAGCATTAACTCTTTGCATGCTGCTGGCGGATATTCCTGCCTAGCACATGGTTTCTCTTGTTACTGAAATAAGTATAAGTTTGTCACATTTAATCGTATTTCCCCCCTGTAAATAGAATGGATTTCTTCTCCAATGATTTCTTGAGCTACATTTATATTAATTTTTCATCAAATCTAGTCATGGCTGCTTAAAAGCAGCCATGACTAGATTTGATGAAAAATATCTAGAAAATACTCAGCAGGTTAAGAGTTAACCAGTCATCAGCATAGCTGTTTACATCTGCCTGAAGTATAGGTGCTCTCTTGGCCAATAATTGGCCAACAGAGCAGCTGTACTTCAGGCAGATGCAAACACCTGTGCAGCTGATGATTGGTTGATGCCCAACATCATTCCACCATTCATTTGTACTAGATATTCAATTTGGTGAAAATTTGGCATGACCCATTTTTTCGTTCGCATGTTTTTCATTTTAGGTAACCTCCATGTAACCCAAACGGCTGTTCGCCTCAAATCGACAGGCCTGCTTTACCCAAAACCTGATTCCAAAAATTTCACCGAAGCCATATCATGTGACCCCCTCATTGGAACAAGCTTGTTCAGTTTGTTGCTCCAATGGGGTTGTGGGGTGGGGGTGGGGGGGGGGGGGGGTCACAGGATATGTTTTTGATGAACCTTTTTGAAAAACTATTTAACCACTCAGTTTGTAAATTATGTTTGAAGATGCAGCCAATTTGTTAGGTAAAGGAATAATACCTGTACTGGTTTAATTAATCAAAACTGATTGTGTTTTTACAGGTGAAATGGATTCAAGTAAACCTGCAGATTTAAAATTTGAGGGCCAGGTGGTGAATGTTTGCTGTCATCCGTCAGCGAATGTTATTGCAGTTGGTGATATTGATGGAGATGTGACATTGTAAGTGTCAAAGCTGGGTGTGTTTTGATCAGTTGCTTATCTCAGTATTTGATTCACGCAGGGCTTTAGATTGATCGAATTTGGGAACATTGGGACAAACACAAAACCCTTAGGTCGATGATGGTTCTGCCTGGAGGGAGAAAATTTGATTTTCTGGACTACAAAATCTGAAAATCCATGCCTTTCTGAGACATGTTTCAACAGTATGGCAACTGTGGACTGATCACTTTCCACGGGTGGGCAATATCTCCATGAACACAATAATATTGGATTCCAAACACTAATTACAGGAATAATCATCAAAATTTAATTTAATTAAAAAATTTTTGATACAATTTTTATTACCTGGAAAATGCATGCATGGACATCACTGCCCATGCATGGTTTACAACCAGTCCACCAGCGACTGTACTGTAGAATTTTAAGGGTCTTTACACACACATTTGAATGCTATGAAATACTAGTTTTTTCAGAGTTCATGTTGGATTTCCCACAGTTTCCCAGAAAATGGCTTTGGGGTAGATGCCAGATATAGTTCAGCGCCATATTAGCCAAAATAATAGTTGCATTTTTTTTTAAAAAAAAGATCGTGATTAACGATATAATCATGATATTGTGCTCTTGTGAAGGTTGTGTTTATTCTGGTAAATAGTGTTTAATACAGTTTGGTGCATGCATGAATACTATTGACTTGGCTGTATTAACCAGAAATATACTGAGCACTTACGCTTTGTGTCTTAACTTAATAATACCCTTGATTTATAATGTGTTGTGAACTTGTATTCATTCATGGTCTACAGATAGGTACGGGGTGTATCAGAATGCATTGTTCATTTTTAGCTCAGTGTACGTACGTCCACAGTTTCCTTTGGCACATTGCACAGGTCGCATTTTGATTGGATCACTTTGAAGCTTGGTATGCATGTTTGGTGAGACCTCTAGATGGGAGCTATCGATTTTCTTTCATTTCCGTTATGAAAGAGAAACATTGCCATTAGCAATGATGTTTATCTTATCCATTTTGTAAGTTGACAATTTCCTTTGGCACATAGCACAGGTCTCATTTATCATCAGATCGCTTTGAAACTTGGTATGCATGTTCGTGGTGACCTCTTGATAGGAACTATCATTTTTCTTTCATTTCCATTGAAAAATGTTACTGTTACCTTGAACTTTGTGTGAATTTGTGCATTAGTATTTTCCTTTTGCTCACCCTGCAGGGTGCATTCATGAATGGATCACCTTGAAACTAAGTATGCTTGTTTGGTCTGACCTCTAGATTGGAGCTTTTGATTTTATTCCATTTCCATTGATAAACGTTGCCATTAGCAATGACATTCAACTTATCTGTTTGGACATCAACAATTTCCTTTGGCACACTGCACAGGTCGCATTTATCTTCAAATTGCTTTGGAACTTGGTATGCTTATTCAAGGTGACATCTAGATGGGAGCTATCGATTTTCTTCCATTTTTGTCAAAAAAGTTGTCATTAGCAATGACCTTCAAACTTAGTGCATTTGTGCATCAGCATTTTCCTTTGGCACGCCTATCAAGGTACATTCATGAATGGAGCACTTTGAAACTTGGTATGTTTTAGGGGGTTGACATCTAGATGGGAGCTTCGTTCATTTCCATCAAAAAAGTTGCCTTTAGGAATGACCTTCAACTTTGCCCTTTTGTTCGTTGACAATTTCCTTTGGCACACCACATAAGTTACATTTATGATCCAATTGCTTTGGATGCAAGCTATTGATTTTCTTTCATTTTCGTCGAGAAACGTTGCTGTTTGCAATAATCTTTGAACTTTGCCATTTTTGCATCAACAATTTTCTTTGGCACGCTCTGCAGGGTGCTTTTATGAATGGATCAGTTTGAAACTTGGTATGCTTGTTTTGGGCGACTTCTAGATAAGAGCTATAGATTTTCTTCCATTTTCAACCAAAAATGTGGCTGTTCACAACAACCTTCAGCTGTGCCATTTTGTCTGTCGACAATTACCTATGGAACACAGCACAGTTCACATTTACGATTTGATTGCTTTAAAACATGGGGTGCTTGTTTGGAGGGTCCTCAAGATGGGATCTTTTGATTTTCTTTCATTTCTCTCGAAAAACATTGCCAGATGTTCATGTTAGCAATGACCTTTGAACTCATTGCATTTGTGTTTCAACATTTTCCTTTGGCAAGCCCTGCAGGGTGAATGGATCAGCTTGAAACTTGGTATGAATGTTTGGGGTAACCTCTAGATGTGAGCTATCGATTTTCTTCCATTTTGTCAAAAAGCCATGCCATCAGCAGTGACATTTAAAATTAGTGCATTTGTGCATCAACATATTCATTTGGCATGCTCTTTAGGGCACAAAAGAAAAACCATTGCCACTAGCAATGACCTTCAAACTTAGTGCATTTGTGCATTAACATTTTCCTTTGGAACACTTCATTATAGGATTGTTTTGAAACTTGGTATGCTTATTCAGGGTGACCAAGATAGGAGCTATAGCTATCGATTTTCTTTTCATTTTTATCAAAAACTGTTACTGTTAGCAACGACCTTTGAATTGAGTGCATTTGTGCATCAGCATTCTTGTTTGACTTGGCCTACAGGGCACATTTATCATGGGATTGTTTTAGATTGTGGTGTGCTCATTAGGCGAGGCCTCTAGATAAGAACCATCAATTAGCATTCATTTCTGTGAAAAAAATTGCTGTTTAAAAATTACCTTTAAACTCACTGCATTTGTGTATCAACATTCTTCCTTTAGCTAGCCCTACAGTTTAGATTTAAAAATGCATGGATTGGTCTGATGTGCACACACAATGTTATGTTGAAGTCGCACCAAATAACATTGGCACCTTCGAATTTGCCATTTCACTTATAACTTACTATGTTCAAGTTTGTCAAGTTGAGCTACAGTATCATTGACACTTTCATTATGATAATCCAAATAGATTCACGTAAATTTGGACAGGCGAACCCCCAGTCTGTTTTGGATTCTTTCAATGTACATAGAAAAAGTGCCAAAGGGGGTTCTGGAAACTTGTACAAAAATAGACATGAAAATGGTTCATTTTTGGGAACTTTTGACCCACCGTTGGGTTAATTTACAAACAGTTGATTCATTGATTACAAAGTCCAAATTGTCCACTGTAGAATTCTGATTCATCCAAAGTGTTCATATCGTTTAATCACTGTTTGATAATGTGTATTTCCTTGTTCAACACTGACAACACCAACTCGCCCACATTGTTCTTTTGTTTTAAATTTGGGTCTTTGCTCTTGCTCCCTCCCAATCTACCATCACAGACCTTGGAACATTTGTTTGTCAAACTGTTCAAGTGGTTTGTCTTAAAAATCACTTTTATTAACAAAGGTGATTAAATATTGAATTTGAAACATATTGAGGCAAAAAGACACTATTATTGTAAGCATGTATCGTTTGTAACATTGAACATTTAGGCCAATGTCTTCGTTTACAGGATTTACAACTTAGAAGTTTCGTTTGGCAAACTCTAAGGGATTCCCTGTATTTCATCAGTTATTTCAAAGAGGTGGGCTGTTCATTTCAGCACGCCAACATAATGGTAGCACCTTGCCCAAAAAAATAGTGTAGTCATTGGTCCCTCAAAAACAAATACTTGTCTGTTCCTCAAGTATTCTCTTGGTCCCAATTTTTTTTTCCATAGCCACTTTCAGTCTTCAATCTTGAAGAAATACCCAAGCGAATCTACTTGGTTTTGCATTGAATATCAGATGCTATTTCCATTCATTTTTATTGATTTAGTCTTGATTTCTTAAAACTGGGTCTCTGAAATCTCAAGCCACTGGAGTATATTTGTTGCATCTGGATTGTAATTTGATTGAGAAAAATGACACTTTTGTGATCACAGTCAACCCTTCACATTCCCCCAGATTCAGGCTGTTAAAATGTGTCCACAATTTAGAGAGCTGTCCCCAAATTACTTGTCAACCCAGAAGGCTAGGTGTCATTTTTTTGTTCCCCTGAATGGAAAAAAGTTTAATGAGAATTCTAAAAATGACATGTCCAAAATGCATAAGTACAGTACTGTGATCACAAAAGCGGTCTTTTAGTCGATCGGCTCTCGATCCGACTTCGGTTCCGTCGCGATTGAGAATCGCGGTTCCGTCGATAAAACGCGGCAGAATGGAGAAAGAATCGAGACAAAATTTAGGTAGAATCGAGAGAAAATCGCACCGGAAACACCAATACATTGTGAGATGATTTGTTACATGTATTCCTCGATGGTGAAAACTTCAAACTTTGGCGTGAATGGATCGTACATTCTAAGATTCGTTCGATGTATTCGTATGTCGCAATTAAAAAAAACAACAAAATCCAGTCGGGTTACAAACCTGAAGATATTTTCCGACTCGCCCCCTTTTCAAATCGACAAAAGTAAAAATTTTGAAAGAAAAGTGTGCAGAGATGTAAATAGATGTGAACAAGTGAACACTATCACAAGAATACACCTGGTCTGTGCGGGTAAATCCTCAGCGCATCAAACTGAGAACAAAAAGTATTAAGCCTACAGTCTTAACTCCACCTGTCTTTTATTTTATGGAAATATAGCCAATATGGTACCTTGTGAAATCCCTGGTAGCTAAGAAAAACTGAGTATTTCAAGGTCCATCAATGAATGTCATGAAGGATTCAGCAGGGTAAGTCCTCCCCCAACAAAACGTCCTCCAATATAGTTTGGTGTAGCCGAACAGACCAACTTTGCCCCAAGTTTCGGTTAAAATGAAAATAAAATCATATAGGCTTAATTTTGTTTTTAAATTCAGAAACTGATGGCCCAATCCCTAGGCAGATTCAATTATTTTTTTTAAAAAATGATTTCCCGAAAAAAAAAACATGTCTCTAGCCTCCTAACTGGAATGTGCTCGGTCAAATGAGAGCTCACGACCTGAGCTATAATTAAGTTGATGCAAAAAAAAGGATTTTTTTTCAGTTAGACTTGGCTGAGTTTTTTACAGACCTATCTGTTTAACCTACCATTGGATGCAGCCAAGGGTTAACAAATAATTCAATGATTAAAACTACTTCCATTTTCAAAAGTGGGGGTTGCCCCCCCCCCCCCCCCCCCCCCCCCCCCCCCCCCCCCCCCCCCCCACCGCCGTGCCACCGTCTGGGTGTCGATCGAATATTACTGTCAATTGGTAAATTTATTATAAACAAATAAAAAGGAAAAAAGCGGCCATATCCATCAGCGATATCCAAATTACTTCAAACAAAAGTTCTTTACCCAACACCAGAAATCAGTCAAAAGCCAATTTTACGGTTGGACGTTCTCTCACCACAAAGTCGCCGCTTTTGGGGTGAATCGATATTCTGATCAGACATGCATTTCCGAGTTAAATGGTTAAAGAAAAGCGCATTCGAATGAAAGAAAAACAGTGATCGTACATTTTTACTATTTATTCATGAAAATCATTTGAAAGAACATGCCAGAAAGTGTATTTTTTAAATACGAGGGCATTATTTTTTCACAACTTTCAAACAGCACGTGTTTGAGGAGTCCGACATTTTATCGTTTGAATGTTTCTCGCTCCGTACAGTTCGCCCCGCCGGGTTAAATTAAAGTAACATAACTTAGTATTTTGGTCTGGAGGCTTTGAAACGAATTTGTTGAAGTATGTCTCCAGTGTGCTGTAAGTTTTTTTCACAGAACCTGAGCACACTGTGTGAGTGGAAACTCCACTACATGAGTGTTTTTGTCGTAAGCAACCAATTTATTTATTGGTGTTTAAGGGGGGGGGGGATAACCAGTAAAATTCAGTGTTGTTGTTCCCCCACAAAAAAACATTGACTCTATGCAAGACACCCCCCCCCCCCCCCCCCTGCCCCCATCCCCTGACTGTGCACTTGGTATATTTACATGTACATCCCCTGCAGTTAAATAAATAAAAGTTCCGTCAGAGACTTCGCACTTTCAAAAATAGTGAAGTAGGACTGATCTACAATTCCATCGAAGCTCCACCAGCGGGAAGGCCACACCCACCTCAGGGCTATGACCATCGGATATGCATGTGGCATATATCGAGCTGGCTATCCCCTCCCCCCCCTCCCCCCCACACACACCGTAAAAACAGGTTTAATCAGAACCATGGAATACATATAGCTCGTTTATGATGGGTGGGGTGGTGTCGAATATTTTTTTTCAAGAAGCATATAGGCACATGAGCGGGATGACTACAGCCCTCCGTTGCCAGAGAATCAACGTGGCGGGGGGAGAGGGGGGGGGGGGGGGGGGCAAGGGTAATGCATCACTAGGGAGGAAGGTGTATATACGAGGGGGGGGGGGCTTAAAAGGATTGAATTGACCTGGATGAATATTTTGCGGTTCAATATCCATAACCAAACTGACTACGAAATTACGAATTGACTTGATAACGAATTGGTACTTTCGCCATTAAAAACCGCCATGTACCCAAAAGTCCGAAAAATTGACGCTTCACATGCTTCTTAAAATACAAATGTGTTCATGTGATGTCAGTCATTTTGATAATTAAAGGGATAAAATATAGTTTTTTTTTATTTTTTTAAGATCCCAACAACCAACAAAATTCTTGAATTTCTAACGGAGAGAATAGTTGGACACGGCGATATTGTATTCACCCCAAACGACAGATTGTGGTGAAATGCGTGAAACTGAAACGGAAAGTACAAATTAAGTTGAGATTGGAGGGTGCTGCCTACACAATGTCAGATCGGGGGTACAACAAAAAGAGAGGGAGTGGTGAAAGACATAGTGGGTGGAGCTGGAGTGTCTGCCTCAAGTCCATGTTTATCACGATTTTCAAATTCAGATGAATACGATTATGAATTTATGTTATGATTAATGTTAGGGTATGGGCAATCGCGACATCTGGGAAGTGTTGAATTTGACCCTTTTTTTAGAATTTATAACAACTCGATACATTGGTTAGGTCTACATGTACATTAACATTGCAAACTGGTTACATTTGTGCACATGCAGTTCGGACTGTTCCCTCCGACAAAATCGCGGCGCTGTCGACGTTCGCGAAAAATCTCGGCGAAAATCCAATCGGCGGAATGGAGATTGTGTTTCGCTTTAGCCGCGCTTCTGTCGATAAGGTTTTTTTCTTGTCTGTCACCTCGATCGCGACCGCGTTGAGAACGCGCCGCGATTTGGTATCTGCTTTTGTGATCACAGTACTGTAACACAATTTTTAATGGGAAATATATGTCCTTCAAGCTCAAAATATGCCATTCATCCAAAGTAAAAATCTCTGAGAAATCTGGCTTGCCGATAAATTTCTAAAGTGCAGCTAACTTGTTCAAGTGTTCATCATTTATTGTGATTCAGTAACAAGGAGTGCATCTGCCATATCTTCCCATCATCCACATCATCCCATCATAACTGGTAATTTAAAATGAATGGCAGAGTGATATTATTTCCCGTATTGGCTCTTCTATTTTGGAGGTTTGAATGTTGAAACAGTTTCACTAACATGTGTTTTGATTTCTGATGAGCACCTGTGGTAGGCCCAGAACAAATGGTCTGGTGGGGACACTATGGATCCTGTGTTGATGGATAGAGAACTTTGGCATTGGCTTCCAGTGAAGTCTTAGCTGCCTGTAGACACAGCCAAGACTTTACTGGATACCACTGCCAAGTCAAAGATTTAAAGCTTATTTGTTTTACAAGGATTGGCAAGCAAGTTACACAACTTCTATTAATTCTTCTCCTTGGCCCAATGACACAGGTGTGTGGGATGGCCTTTGTGGTGGCAACTTTGTGACCTTGCTCTTCTCGAATAGCACGAAGGGATCTTTAGCCTGCATGGAGTGTGTCTCTATCCGCACAGAGGACAGCCATTTTACATCCCCACCCGATAGGATAGTAACCCCAAGTTGATGCTGACAGAGAGTGCTTGGACACCTCGAGAACTTTTCCCGACCACAGATCGATTACGCGACATCCGGCATGTGAGACCAGTGCACTTATCCACACTGCCACCACTCTATCTGCTACCTTATATGTGACAGCAAAAAATAAGTAGGATGCTTGAAGCTGTTAAGGACAAGAGATAAATTAATATTTTGCGAGAATCAAAGTAAATTTTCATTGTTTTACCTTAGCTTGCAAGAATCATTTGTGAGAATTGATTCTGATTCTCACATGAAAAGTAATTCCTGTGTTTTTTGTTTCCCTTAAAAGTTGTTAATCAAATCCAGGAAGGTGTTATGCCATTTTACCCAAGATGGAAAACACTGTTCCTGAGATTCATAAAGATTAGATTCAGTGAACCAATTTAGCTCTGCCTGGCAAGTGTTAGCTGAGCTTTTTTGGTAATGATTTTTCCATCGTCTCTCTGTCGGCAACATTTTGTTTGTTCGAGCCATAATTTCTTCATAACTGAATAATTTTTTTATGAAACTTTGTAACAATAGCTATAGATGGTATGTTGCAAATTATAATATTGTAAGTTCCCCCCAAGGTCAAGGTCACGGGCCCTATGTTATGGTGACAGAAAAACTTGGACATTTCACTGTCACTTTTGTCCATTCCATATAATTTGTTATGATTATTGCTCATGACTCAGAAGGTTTGTCATGACTTTGATCCAAGGTCATATCATTATGGTCAAGGTCACAGACAGGAAAACTTTGATATTGTTATACAGCCCTTGTCTGGCCCACCTAACTTGATAGGATTGACAGATCTTATTCATATTTGGTGCAATTTTTGCTTATGACTCAAAGGTGTGTTGTGACTTTGCTCCAAGGTCATATCATCAAGATCAAGGTTACTGACAGCAAAACTTTGATATTGTTATACAGCCCTTGTCTGGTCGGCATAAATGAATCTATGTGACAGAGCTTGTTTATCCTTCACACAATTGTTACCCATAACCTAACGTGTCATGACCTTGACCCACTGTCATATCAAGGTCAAGGTCAAAAGAAGTAACACTTGGATTTTTATCTTGTATTTAGCTTCCCTCAAAGCATTGATCCTAGGCAGAGCTAACTAGGCTAAGAGGCCTCTTCTTTATTGTCTTAAGAATCCTTGCACATTCCCTGTGAGAGCTCCAGGAAGTGAAGCAGTGTTTATTTACTGTGGCAAACAAGCTCTGTTTTACTGGTAAAATAGGACCCAGTCACCAATGCTTGGTCTTCTAAAATGGGCAACATGGGTATAAACGATTGACTAAACTTGACTTTATCTCCATGTTGCGAACATGATTAGCTATTGTGCAGAAATATTATTAGTTATCCTTTGGTTTCCCAGGGTGTATGGGAATTTACACCGGTCTGAAAACTCATACACCCTGAGGCCGCAGGCCGAAGGGTGTATGAGTTTTCAGACCGGTGTAAATTCCCATACACCCTGGAAAACCAAAGGATAACAAATTTATTTCCAAAACCAATAAATATTGGGTTACTATTGCAACAGTGCACCAGAAAATTCATTGCATAACCCCCCCCCCCCCCCCCCCCCTCCCCTGGTCATGGACCTAAAGGGCTACATGCACAATCTTGCAGAGTGTTTATTGACAAATTAACAGTTTAATACCATATCATAAATGTAGGATTTATTAAACTTTTAACAAGGAACATGAAAAGTTGCTAATATTAGTTCATTCTTGCTTGTACCAATACCAAGTTCATTTGCGAAACACAATTTCAACTTTACCAATTGTGCAATTATTGAATATTGAACATCTACGTGGTCCCTCCGAAGCTGTTCTAACTGTTAGTGATTCTACCTGTCTACTTTCCGTCACATGCTCTAGAGGTTCTAAATCAAAATCATCAGATAATAACTCATCGAGTGCAGTAATATCAAGAAAGTCCCCACTGGGCACCCCCGAGATTGACGTTTCACTTGTAACAACAGGCATGACCTCATTTGAATGTGAAGATTCCGTGTGCGACACGGCAGGGCCGCTGTCAGTACATGTTGTTTGTTTTGAGTAACTTACAGTTGACATCTATAGTTTCATTTATTGTTGTGCCCATCGCGATTTTCTCTTTCGTTGATACTCTGTGATATACAGCCAAAGAATTTACAGACTTATGCCCTGTTACTGCCATTATCTGTGACGGAGAGAAGTTGTTTCTGGCTAAAATGGTGGTGCCTATTGCGAGAACTGAGTGATTCGTATAAATCTGGGACAAATTACAGAATTTGCTCAAGAGAGTCATGAATGAACTCAGGGAATCTTTACCAATGCATTGTTTGGCGTACCATATTTCATCGTCATCTTTGAAAGAGTCAATTGGGCGTTGCCAGAGTTTTTCATTCTGAGGATGCAGTTTGGATAAATATTTTTCAAAGGATGCCACAGGACAGAATGGTGAGTTTGGAACTTGAATCATTACACCACCGTAATTTTCCTTGTTGCATTCCCATCTATTTTTAGACAGTTCATCCTTGGCCTTGCTTACAAATTTCAGTCCAGTTGCGAAATCTGTTTCAATTTTAAATGTATCTTTTGTCATGTCTTTGAAATTTTCCATACCTCTTCGACAGAAATACAACCTAATGTCTAACTGAACTTTGTTTTGCAAACCAACAGCTGTACTTGCAAACAAACGAAAATTTCTGTACAATTGCCTAATATCGGCGTCTGTTATGACCAGGTAATGCACACACTCACCCCTCCCGGCGGATTTCAGTTCACACAACGCAGTTTTGAAACACTCGTTCGATGAATAAAATTCATTGTTTTTTATAATGTAAAATTCCTTTACATATGGGGGTGCCTTCAAATACCTATTGAGTCCATATCTGAAATTTTCGAGTGATGATGTTTTGTACATTTCGCCACCACTTTTTCTTGCATCCAGGTAAAAATGCTGTAAAGTCTCATTTAGTTTTACAGGTGTATACACCTCAAAGTTTTGATTTTCACCCTTTTCCAATAAATATGCTCGCAGCAGATTAGCACATTTTCTGTTGGCCTTCACTGTATTGTTAGGAATAACCTTTGTTCTTTTTTCCAGTATTTCTGAATCCGTGTGACTTGCAAAGCGCTTGTTATTTATTTCTGCCATTTTCTTTTTAAATTGGGCAGACAACAAAACCTTTTCGCTTTTACTTTCAAGAAAACAAAAACATAAAAAAATAATTCTACAAATTTTTTATTTTTATTTTTGTTTTTATCTCATTTTCTACATAACTACCAATCTCAAAACATTAAATATACCTTATTTTTTATTTAAAAAAAATACACCAATAAACATACTTTTTTACTGAAAAAAATCATTTGGCAAAATAGGAACTTTTAAAGACATCTCCTTCTGAGATTGTGTATTCTTTTTATACCGGGTTTAAACACGGTGTAAAAAATAATAAGCACCTGTGGGGCAGGAGTTACACCATGCCTCTCAGCCAATCAAAGTAAGGCATTCTATTCCATTTGGAAATAAGTGTCCTTAAACACCAATAATTAAATAAATCCTCGCACATGATCTGTGGACGACATGGGTCCATATATAAAATACATTTCTCATCCAGATTTCAAAACAAAAAGAAAACTTGCAATTTCATTTTTACTTTATTTTCAATAGTATTGTTTTGTTAAATCGTGATGTTATCTATCTGGTCTGTTAAGTCATGATCAAATTGCCAGAATTGGTATTAACCCTCTTCACACTTATGTTGAAGATGTCACAATTTCAAGCTGGAAATTTTTTCAGTAATACTTGTTACTACTAGGAATTCAACCCTTTCACTTGTGATTGACAAGGCTCATTCAGTGATTTTTTCTTCACCTGGATTGACCGCATTGGTCACATCTTATAACAAGAACATTTACTCAAGAAAAGAATGTAATTACTTTGGTGTAACCACTTTCAGTATATATATCATTTTTTTAATTATTTTACACATGACGATATGATCACTGCAAAATGATGTAATTTTCATACTGGAAGTTCTTCGTTCTACAGTGACAAACCCATTTGTGCCTCTATACATGTATTTGTTCTGTACTGTTGGAATTTTCCTTAAATCAGAACATAAACAAGAACAATGGCAGTTTTTTGTAAATTCTGTACGCATTGGATCAGGGATGGAAATCTGATGCATCCAAGTTTTTTGCGTGCCCACTGCTTGTGCAATTTTAACCCTGCATAAGTATTTTTTGTGTGCCTACTTTCAGTTGTTTTTGGCATCGCCGCTATCTCAGACTCGCTGTCAGCTTCCTTTGTGAAGGGTAAAATGGAAATTTCATTAATCTGCATTGCTCTTGAACCCTCCAAAAAGTAAATTTACTGTGTATGATCAGTCCTGGACAAATAAGGCTGTTAATCATTCCTGTTGGGCCATCAATAAACTGCAATGCTCACCAAAATCCTGCCCATAATTGTCATATTATCTATAATAATATTATTTCAGTTTTGCATACAGTAGTATCTCTTCTCACAAGGAGAACCAATTGAATTTTTACAAACCCCCTCTATCCCACAACTGGCCGATTGAGCAAGAAGTTCTGCCTGGCATCAGGCAGAACTTCTTGCTCATTTGTCCAGTACTGGGGTATCCCATCTGCGGCAACCATGTTGTGTCCTTGGACAAGACACTTTACCCCCATTGCCCACACGGGGGCACAGTGGCGTGTTCTAAGGCGTACTGCATGTTGACGGGGCACTTGTCTTCAACCAATGCTAACCCTGCTTGTTTGGAGTTAGGATGTTGGGGAGCCTGACAGTTGCTCACAGTTGCTCCGTGGTACTCCAGCTTCCTCCACCTGCAAAACTGTCTGACACGAGGTGACCCTGGCTGTTGAAAGTGTTATTAAACTCCAATAAAATAAATAAGTACGGGGGTTAATAGGTTGGTTGAATATGAACACAGATTCAACAATAGATTATTTGCATTGATTGGCTTGAATGTCCTCAAAGGAGAACACACACCCTATTTACTTGGCATTTTGATGTTGTTTGTGAAGCAAAGAAGCAATTTTTCGCCACCTTGGATTTTTCAAAAAGCTAAACTTGTTGGATTGGAATGAGTCCCACTGTAAATTTCTATCATGAATGAGAACAAGATTTATCCAAGTTTGTTCTTGAAGGATTGGGAGCACAGTGGCTCAGTGGTTACAGAATTGGACTTCAAACCAAAAGGTCAATGGTTCGATCCCTGTCTGGGGTAACTGCATTGTATCCTTGGACAAGGCACTTAATCCTGATTTCTCACTTGGGGGCCTGGTGGTGCTGTGTACTAAGGCGTACTGTATGTCGATGGTGCGCTTGTCTTCAACCAATGCTTAAACCATGCTCGTGTGGAGTTAGTATATTATGTCTGGCAGTTACTTGCTGTTGTTTGGTGGTTCTCTCTGGATACTCCAGCTTCCAACACTCGAAAAACTGTCCGACACAAGGTGACCTTGGCTGTGGAGAGTGTTGTTAACCATTTACCTAACATAGTGGCCAAAACTGACCAGGAAATTGATCAAAATAAGCCTAAAATATCTTACAAATGTCTAGATAAAGCCATACAAATATGGATATCATTAGAACCGGCTCGTCAAGCCGGTTCTAATCATATCAATATTTGTATGGTTTTATTGAAAAATTGTGATAATTTTTTTTTTAAAAATGTGAAATTTAATTTATTTTTTAAAAAAGCTGTGTCAGGTAAAGGGTTAAACCCAATAAATAATGAATCTTGAATGATTGCAGCGCACAACTGTTCAGTCATTTTAAGGTACTTTATATTAAAGTTTATCGCTTTAATACTAATTCCACAGAAGTCCCTTCCATGCGTTTTGTATCGGCTCTATTACAAATTTCAATTTCCATCTAATCGGTGTTCCGGGAGCATGGTGGCTCAGTAGGTAGAGGTGCAGGCTGCAAGCCGAGAGGTCCTCGGTTCGAATCCCACCTGCGGCAACCACGTTGTGTCCTTGGGCAAGACACTTCATCTCCATTGCCTGCGTGGGGGCACGGTGCCACTGTGTACTAAGGCGTACTGCACGTCGATGATGCACTTGGTTTCAACCAATGCTAACCCTGCTTGTGTGGAGTTAGTATGTTGGGGTGCTAACAGTTGCTCGGTGGTTCTCTCCGGGTACTCCGGCTTCCTCCACCTGTAAAACTGTCACGTTCATGATTAGCCATTGTGCATCAATATGTGACCTTAAACACCAATAAATAAATAAATAATAATAGCACTAGAAGCCTCTATCAGGGCTCTAAAAAACATGAGGGTACCATAACAAAAGCCAACATTTTGCTTGCTCATGTTTCATATTCAGTCTAATGTACAGTTGTGCTGAAGTCCCTATTTAATATTAATACATGTATATACATGTAATCTTGTTTTCACAACTATGGGGGAAATCGAGTGTTTATTTTGAAATGGTTGTCGTTTAAATCAGTAATAATAAATTGTGAAGCATTTTGCAAAGAGGTAAAAATGATCGGTGTATCTTTATTTGGTGCTAATATTTTTTATAATTTCCTTTCACAACTTCTGGAAAAGTTATTCCTGATTCTTAGAAAAGATTGTTGTTCAAATCTGTCGCAATAATTGTGAAGCATTTACACATACTGTACAGCAAATATCACCTAATCTGTTTCGCAGTATGGTCTTGGAAACCAATGAAGTCAATAATCCATTTGTCTTGTACTGTCCGAATTTTTACACAAATGTCGAATACAGATCACAGAAATACTTTCCGACTATCAACGGCAATTTGTGAGTGATCTTGAGACACAGTTCCTCAGACCTGGGCGATTCATGTAATCGTCGCTTGCAGCGTAGTGTAAATAATATTTTGTTTATAAAAATTTGTTTTATTACTAATTATTGGAGAGTGCCTGTGGACACTCCAATAATTTGTAATAAAATAATTTTGAATAACAAATTCAGCCCACCAAAAATAATCTTGCCCTCAACCAGTTAAAAGCACTTAATATTTTTGGTACATGATTTATGACAGTGGCCTGAAATGTGCTCTTAGTTTTGTTGGATGACCTTTAATTTATCTATAAATAAATGTGATGTACAAAAATAGAAGATAAGTGTATGACTGTAGACCTTCATGAAATCTGCATTTGCTGCTTCGCAGGGCTTTTTCTAAGAGTCAGCAGGGTATAATTATTCGCTCTCTTTCCTTAGTGTCTTGCCAGTGTCAAATTTAGGGTCAAATCTAATCCCAGATTAGGGCCCTGCAAAGCTTCGAGATTCATTTCGATTTTGAATCTTAAGTTGATATTCGATTTGATTCAAAATCAACTGCCCGATTCGTTTCCTTTCCAGAGTTTACACGGGAATATGGCTTGACATAAGCCAATGTCGTCATCTCACAAAACATATAATTCAGATGGAACTGGTACGTAAATAATCCTGAAAATAAAGACAGGTGTAATTTCATCTATATTAACATAAATAGCAGCTGACCCATGCCACCTCCTATGCTAATTACAGTCTCAATAGTCTCCACCACTGTTGAAAACAAAGTTAAAGTTTCAAAACAATGTTGGTAAGCTATTGCTTGCGGCTAGTCCTGTGCAGTGCTTAGTGCTGGTAAGTCTCGCACATGGTCCTAGGTAATATTCCAACTACATCATCAAGGCATGCCTTCCAGGAAGGCCTGCTTTGATAATGTAGCTGGAATATTTTATCAGTCGGAACTTGAGCCGTGACAGTCTGAACAATTACAGATGTACTAGTAGGTTGAGAGTTTATGACTGAAATATTACAAATTTATTTATTTATTTATTTATTTATTTATTGGTGTTTAAGGTCACATGCTTATGCACAATAGCTAATCATGACCGTGACAGTTTTATGGGTGGAGAAAGCCGGAGTACCCGGAGAGAACCACCGAGCAACGACAAGCAGCTGCCAGCTCCCCAACATCGTAACTCCGCACAGCAGCACAGGCAGGGTTAGATTGGTTGAATATAGTACAAAATCCAAGACCGAATTACAAAAAAACAACTGAGAATATCATCTCAGATTCAGAATTCTCAAATTTCTTCTTTCTGATGAGTGAGATTCTTGAGGCTTTGGGGATAAAAGCAGAAATAGAATTTTGACTGGATTTTGACAGATTCAAAATCCAATCGAAATTCTCTGGCATTTTTGTGATTAGAGTACTGTAAATGGAATTCTCCACCTCTGGCAAACTTGTGAGAAAGAATTTAACCCTTTGCCTTACAAATTGGCCACATCTGCCCACGTAATTTTCAAATTAAGCAGTTCAAAAACATATATTTTTAAATATTTCAACAAAACCATATGTAACCTCCCACTGTACCAGGCTCATTCCAATGAAGGTCACATGAAATGGTTTTGATGAAATTTTTGAAAAATTTTAAACAATAATTAAAATAATAAATTCTAATATATTGTACAGTGGGTAAAGGGTTAACATTTTTTCACTATTCCAGCCATTACCACTGGCAAACATATGAGAAAGAATGTAACAATTTGTTTGCTATTCCAGGCATTCCTTCTCACCAGGTAATGACACCACATTGCAAAAGACATTTCATCACCACAGAAGAGCCTGCAGGAGGTTAAGATACTCAGATGATGGACGGAGGCTATATTCAGCAGGAAAAGACAAAAGACTTATAGCTGTGGATGTTGAAACTGGAAAACTGAAGAAAAGAATCAAAAATGCTCATGAGTGTGTAATTATCTTCTGATCAGTAGACGAGAAACAACTTTCGTGACTGATTTTCTTTTCAGTTCTCTTCAACCTTAAGAGCCTGGACAATTGTCCTGAAAAACATTGCCGTTATCAATGACTTTTGAACTTATCGCAGTTGTGCACACAGCACAGGGAACATTTGTGATCGGATCATTTTGAAACTTGGTATAATTGTTTGGAGTGACCTCTGTATGGGAGCTTTTGATTTTCTTCTATTTTCATCAAAAAACATTGCAGCTAGTATCGACCTTCGACCTCAGTGAATTTGTGCATCAATATATTCCTTTGGCACACCACACAGGTTGCATTTGTGATCGGGTTGCTTTGAAAATCTGTATGCTTGTTTGGGGTGACCTCTAGATGAGAGTTAGGATTTTCTTCCATTTCCGTCAAAAAAGTTGACATTACGTTTAGCAACAACCTTCAAACTTGGTGCTTTTCTGCATAAGCAGTTTCCTTTGGCATGCCCTTCAAGGTACATTCGTGAATGGTTCACTTGGAAACTTGGTTTGTTTTTTTGGTTTACCTCCAGATGGTAATGCCTTCCAGGAAGGCATGCCTTGTTTCATTCCCGTCAAAAAAGTTGCTGTTAAGCCTAAAAAAAATATAAATTTGTTTCTCAGGCCCTCCTGCATGGTCCTTTTGGCTGCCACATGCTCTGTTTTTATAA
Source organism: Pictodentalium vernedei (assembly GCA_031216915.1). NCBI lineage: Eukaryota > Metazoa > Mollusca > Scaphopoda > Dentaliida > Dentaliidae > Pictodentalium > Pictodentalium vernedei. The sequence goes on from CM062297.1 coordinate 714,244,966, forward strand.
CCAATCAAAACTTAAAAAAATCAAAATCAAATGGTTTAGGTCTGATATTTTACCCAAGTTAATAAAATTCTCCCTTGAGTGCAGGAAGGCTTTGCAATGCTTTAGCATTGCAAAGCCTTCTTGCACTCAAGGGATGTAATACAGCACTACCCATGCTATTCTGTAGGTTATGAGGCCTAAAACATAAAATAAACCAAGAACATGAACTTTTTAATGGTAAAGAAATAATTACAAAAATAAAAAATAAAATAAAAAAACACCCGCCCGCATGCAATTTTACAAAAAAAGGCCAGAGAAACAAGATCTACTTTGTGAGGCCTTAGCAATAACTTTCAACTGTGCCCTTTTCTGCATTGACAATTTAGCACACTGCTCAGGTCACATTTATGATCCGATTGTTTGGAAACTTGGTGTTCTGGTTTGGAGCAATCTTTAGATGCAAGCAATTGATTTTCTTTCATTTCTGTCAAGAAATGTTGCTGTAAGGAATGATCTTTGAACTTTGCTGTTTTTGCATCAACATTTTTTCTTTGGCACACCCTGCAGGGCACATTGATGATCGGATCACTTTGAAACTTGGTGTACTTGTCTGGGGTGATCTCTAGATAGGAGCTTTCAATTTTTTTTTATTTTTTTCCATTTGTGTAAAAAAATATTGCCGCTGGTAATGAATGACCTTTGACCATAGTTTAGTCATGCATCAATATTCCCTTTTGCACAACCTACAGAGCATATTTATGCTTGGATTGCTTTGAAACCCAGTATGCTTTTTTTGGGGTGTTCTCTAGATGGGAACTGTCGATTTTCTCCCATTTCTGTATAAAATCTTGCCCTTAACAATGACCTTTAACTTTGCCATTTTGTCTGTCCCCAATTTTCTTTGGAACACCGCACAGTTCACATTTATGATTCAATCTCTTTCCAACATGGGGTGCTTGTTTGGAGCGACCTCCAGATGTGAGCTTTAATTTTCTTTCATTTCTCTTCAAAAACATTGTCGAATGTTGTCGTTAGCAATGACCTTTGAGCTCATTTCATTTGTGCATCCATTTTGCTTTGGTGAATTTATGAATGGATCAGTTTGAAACTTGGTATGCATATTTGAGGTAACCTCTAGATGTGATCTATCAATTTTCTTCCATTTTCATCAAAGAACATTGCCGTCAGCAATGACCTTTAAAATTAGTGCGTTTGTTCATCAACATATTCCTTTGGCATGCCCTACAGGGCACATTTTTAATGGATTGCTTAGAAACTTGGTTCAAGTTCATCAAAAAAATATATTTTTATACTGTACCAATGACCCAGACATAGCTGGTGCTAACTCTTAAAATATAGGGCCAAACACAAATTTTGCCCCCCTATCCCCAAAATTTGCATCTAAAACTAAAGAAAACATGTCCTGAAAGGCCCTCCACACCTCGCCCCCACTGCGCATGCGCAGTGTCAAGGACGTTCCGAAATTGGCGCCATTTATCATTCTAAGTTTGGCCCTTCATCAGTTAACATCTGACTGATCTTTGTGCTTTTAAATCTCAGTTTAAATGATGCCAGACACATAAATATTAGTGAAATGGTGATTCTAAGGAGGATAGAAAAGGAGGAGAGGAAAAGAATGTGTGACAGAATATTATCAGGGCTGTAACTTAAAATTTTTTAATGAAATTATGTTAAGTTACCTATTTTCAAGGCAGCAGCCATTTTGTTGTCATTCTGATTATTTAGTTACACTGTTTTTTCAAGTGTTTTTCCTCTCTCCCTGTCCTTTAAGTTCCCCCTTGCTATTCTCCCATGCTTTTGGCATAGTTTCTGTAATTATTATTACTAAAATTTCTTGGGAGTTTTAGCTTAATAACAGAATGAATTCTGTTCTTTCCCCATGTTTACGTCTTCACCTATGGGTGGTTAGGCGTTGTGTTCTGCATCTACCATCTGATGTTCTGCAGTTTCTTCCCTGGAAGTCTCTGTTTTGCATCAGATGGTGTATTTTTGGTAACTGATTTCGGGCCTGGGTGCCTGGAGTCTTATTTAGTGTTTTTACACTCATTGTTTACATTTACAACAGCCCTCTGTGTGAGGGGGGGATTTCTAAATATAATAATATCTTTATGTTATTTTAATCATAACTAGATACATTATTATTGTTCGTAAGTGTTGAATAAATTGTTTAAAATATTTTTAAAATTTTTGTCCACACTTAGGCTTGGGATCCATTGGGACTCAACGTTACTCTTCAGAAACTTGGGCTGTTCTGAAAAAATATTTTTTCAAAATATTTTGATTTCAATTATTTTTTCTATATTAATGGATCATATTATTATTATGTATTTTGATTGCCAGGGGTTAGTGCGGGGTTAGTGCGAGTACCAGGACTTGTTTTCTTTTCACATTGAAAGGATATTGATCAATTGTTTTAAGAGGAAGTCTTCCTCTGACCTTATTATCATTCTATATGTGGTCAGTGTACTCGCATTAACTCCTGTTCTGTATCGTATGATTTCGATGACAATATGGGAAGCGTATGTCACGGTATGTTGTTGGGGATTTGGACACTCCGGTCCTTTCCCCGCAGGGTCACTCTACTTTATCAATTTCTATTTCAGACGATCAAGATTAGGGTGATGTATCTGTGATGTCTTCCAACAGTGTGCCTCCGTCGTCACAATTAATGAAGGGCTAGCGGAAAAGTGCTCATGTAATACGCCAATTGCCTAAGAGGACCCTAGTAGGTTCGACGGCCTTTGACGTCCGCTAGCTCGCCCGGTGTAGCGTCCATTCACCGAATGGTTCGGCAGCCGGGTTCGTCCGTTGCGGTCTAGAAGGAATTTTGGGGTGATGCGAGCACTATAAAATTAACTTAATGCACACCCAGTGACGGCGGATCGGAGGGAGAACGGAGGAAGCCTTTTAGTCCGGTTCATAGCTCGTTCCGGTCCATCCGGACGGCAAGCAAGAGAGGCCCCTCACCTTGGCTGCGTGACCGCCGATATATTACCAGCTTCGCCGATCAAGGATTCTTCGGCGACCAGGTCACACCATCCGGCAGCCAGGGATCTGAGACCGATGGACTCCGGACGTTCGCATAGGAAGTATGCGGGAGCCATCTGATGCGGAGCTGCCCTCAGCGAAGCACCGATAGACTGCGCCTCCGCAGGTCTCGACGCCGGACATTCTTGTGCACATAGCACAGCTTATCGCAGCATCCCAGCAGCCAACAGAAACGGTGTCGGATCGAGAATTATCCGACAGCGCTGGGTCGGTAGCCGGGGACTCGAGGCCTGCAGACTCCGGACGTTCGCATAGGAAGTGTGCGGGAGTCAACGTACACGGAGCTTCCAGCGGCAATGCATCGTAAGTCCACTACTGCACAGGCCTCGGGAACAGACGTGCTTTCCTTAATAGCACAGTTTATCGCAGCATCCCAGCATCAACTGAATCTGTCGCATATATTTTATCCGACGATGCTGGGTCGGGACGCTCCGCGGAAGCGGGTACGGACGTCCGAAAGTTTCATCCGGTCCGACGGGATACCGAAAGGGATTCGGTGGATTTCAAGCTTTCCCTTTCGGAACAACATATGCTGCGATGCCGGATAAGAAACTGATAGCGTCGGTGGACTTAGAAATTTTTGGTTCGGTTCAGGGACATCGTCCCTCAGTTCCGACATAGTCCAATAATGTCACACAAACTTTCGAATTATTGAACGACGCTATATATATTATTATTTTATGCTTGCTATCCAAGCATTTCTGGTTTCTTGTTCGAAGAGTTATGGAGATGTCTTTCAAAAGTGTGCCTCTGTCGTCATAGTTAATGAAGAGTTAGCGGCAATAAGTGCTCATGGAATATGTCTATCGCTTACGGAGTGACATTCGCTAGCTCACCCGGTGTAGCGTACATTCATCGAATGGTTCGGCTGCCGGGTTCGTCCGTTGCGGTCTAGGAAGGAGATTTGGGTGATGCGAGCACTTTAATTACTTTAGTACTCACCCAGTGACGGCAGATTGAGGACAGATCGGAGGAAGCCAACAACATAGGGGACCGCATGTTGTGGTTCAGATATTTTACATTCGGAGCATATGTCCGTTGCTCGGGACGCTCCGTTATATTGACAGTCCGAGAGACTGTCTTTAATGCTTCCTCATCCTCACAGCAGGGCACACGACCGCACATTGGCTACGTGACCTCGAGTATCCGATCAGTTTCGGCATTCAGTGATTCCACAGCGAATAGGTCGCGCCATCCGGTAGCCAAGGGACACGAGGCCTATACACTCCGTTCGCTCGCATATTGGAAGTATGCACGGGGTAACGATCTCGGAGCTTCCTGCGGCAATGCATCGTAAGACCGCTGCTCCTCAGGCCTCAGTGACGGACGTGCTATCCGAGTTAGCACAGTTGTTTCGCAGCATCCCAGCAATTGACGGTTTCTCGGTCGAATCAGGAATTATCCGACGGCGCTGGGTCGGTGCGGTCCGCGGTTGCATCAAGCTACGGACGACCAAACGCTTTATAGGGTCCGACAGGATGGCGAAAGGGATTCGAAAGATTTCGAGTTTTCCCTTTAGTAGTATCGGAAGATGCCTTTCATATCTTCTGGCATTTCTTCCAGTGATTATTTTTCGGACTTCATTGCTGCGATCTTGGATAAGAGACTTATAGCGTCATTGGACTCGGATTTTTCGATCGGTACAGGGACTTTGTCTCTGACTTACCGACGCAGTCCAATATTGTCATTACAACATGTGTTTTATTTTTCGACGCTATATATTATATATATATATACAAGCCTGCTACTAAGCATGATAGTTTAGTTTCTTGTCCGCGTGGCTCATTTCTGCCATTTTATCTTTTTTACATATAGTTTATTTTGGCAGAGCAGGGCATACCGAGAGTTCATATGCGTCTAGACGGTGTGATTAAAGACTGCATATATTCTTTTTCGCCGTTTATGTCTTTTCCAATTTCAATGTTGGGAACGACATTATGTATAGTAGACTTAACTTAGACGCTTTATTATACGTAATCCGCCTTACTGAGGCGTTATCATTACGTCTTCAAGAAAAGATTTACGGGATATTATTCTCAATGTAATTTCTTTTGAGGGCAGTAGTTTGTTCACGTATAACTCCGCCCTTCAGTGGCTGATTGGAGTTGGTTAGACGTGATGCAGCCCTAGCTACATCCACGCGTGGATAGTAAGGTTAAGAACTCTCTCAGAGTCGCTTCGTTCTCGGAGGAGCTTCTCTTTGACGGCAACTTTCCGGCAATCCATGAATTGCTTGATTTATACATTCTCTTGTCTATCTAGTGTTACAAGAGATTCAGACTGGGGCAAACATTCGGTGGTTGACTCAGAGAGTGCCGCCGCAGTTGCCGGACCCTAGTGTGGCTGTTATGACGGTTGCCAGTCAAACAGATTGGGATATATACTGATCCCTACGGATTCGAAGTGCCAGGGTCTTTGGGTTCCGCAGTCTTTTAGCTATCAGTTTAACTTCCGCGGAATAATGTTTTTTAGGCTTGCTTTATGTCATTGCATGAACATTATTCAGAAACGCATGCCCAAATTCCTGTCCTTTAATTCGACAGTAGTGGCGTATCTCCGGAACCAGGGAGGCACTCTTTCGTTTCCGTTATTCAATTTAATGGAAAGAATCCGTCTGTTGGTTATAGTACACCAAGTTCAGTTTTGGTCCGTCATATTCTGGGTCGTCTGATTGTTTTATCGCACTCCCGTTCTCTTACGGGTCGCTTGTTGCTGTCAGAATGGACTCTCAACAAACAAGTATTTAATCAGATTTGCTATATATGGGAGCGCCCAATGATGTTTTATTTATGACACAGCTTGCTAATCAATTGCAGACGTATGTGTTGGCTTGTCCAGATCTCTGAGCTAATACTGTTAACGCTCTATTGATCTATAGGACGGAATGATAGGATACGTGTATCCTCCGGCGCTGTTGTTTTAGCAGGTATTGCTAAGATAAACAACCACAATACATTTCTGTTGATAGCATCTCTATCTTCACAGAGATCATGAGTAATTTACTCTCTTGTCTACTGTGGATCTTAACGTGAAATCTTCCTCTATGTGGGGATCTTTTTTCACTGGGTAAATCGTGTCATCTTTATCACAACCAGCAAGGTCGCAACCTTCATGTATTCCGTTGTGTGGTCCGTATTGCATTGTAAGCACTGTACTGGACGAGCTTTGGACGCGATTTCTTACTATAGGAGATCCTCTTCTTCGCTATTCTATGCGACTAAAGTGGAGGCTCTTCCGTCGTGGTGTAGGGATCATTATGTTCATATGGTTGATCCCTGCATACTACGCATTGCTAGTTTTTAGTATACTTGTTTCACAAGATCTACTGCAGCCTGTTGTTATTTAGGTTATAGGTTTATGTTACCTCATACCTATGCACTCTACGATAGTTTACAATTGAGTCTTTTGTCTCTTTATCTAAGTCAGTTAGTAACTTTTTGATAAATAGACTTAGAATCTTTAGATTAAATTCCTATACGGATTTTAACTTCGGTTCTTATTTAGCTAAGTAATCATTTGAGCCTCTGGAAACAGTAGTTTTCAAATTCTGACCTTTTAGACAGTAATTCTGTTGGTTTCTCTTTTACTGTAGAGTCAGTGAGTTTCATGCACTATCGATGGATGATTTTCACTTTCATAGTTTCGGAATCAATACTTCCGTTACTATTTAGGTTGGATTGTTGCATAAGAGTTGGGCTCCTATTATCCGGAACCTATTATTTTAAGGTCCTTCCGTCTTCGTTTGGGCATAGGCCTTTACTCTTTCCGGGTACAGTTTATGTATTTATAAACAGATATCTGTTTATTACAAGGGCGTAAGCTTCTTCTGTCTTTGATGTCTAGTAGAAGGACGTTACGCTCCATTTTTTTGTTAATGGATTCTATTAACTAGCGTACTGCTTATGGTATATCATTGGCTTAGCAGTTTTGCTTAAGATTTCGGCTCATGAAGTAAGAGTTCTTCTACTTCTTGGGCTTACATTAATAGTGTTGCTATTATAGATTTTTGAAGGCTGCTCATTGCGCTCAGCCATCCATTCATGAATTTTATCTCAGAAATATCGAGTCCATTTCTGGAGGCCTCTATTGTTAGGTCTATTATCTACTGCTCAGAATGTCATTCACTTAACAGTTGCTACTATAGCTAGGTAGGCTGTCTGTTTCGGCAGTGTCTCCGTTCGGCTGCCCTCTTCGCTCTGGGCTATTTGACCCAGGGCAAGAAAAAGGGGGGGGGGAGGGTGTTCCCTTGGGTCACCTGTTTTTACTATGAAAACAAGGGGATACCTCCTCCGGAGTTAGTAATTCTGAGCTGTTATTGGGATGGTTGTTTAGTGAGAAGTTTAAGTTTATAAAATTCATTCAAGTCTTAGTTTTTAAAGTATAGCTTTTGAATATTGCATTTGTCAACGGACATGATTATGCAATTCTCACTCACTTTTAAGAGTATAAGAGTCTCTATTCTCTAGACTTACTTTATTATTGGCTTACTTTAAAAATTATTAGTATAAGGATTATTGGATATTAATAGAGTACATGGATGTATGAAGCTCAATTTTTGGAAGGTGTTGTATCTTTCTAATTTATCATAAATAAGAAAGATACATGTAAGGCCTATTACTTCTTTTCCCTACAGGGGATGACTCTATTTTATTTTATTGAGCGTATTCCATTTTGCTCTATGTCCTTGGCCCTCCAGCCTTTTTACTATTCAGCTATGTCTGGGTCATTGGTACAGTATAAAAATGTTAAAAAATTTATAGTAATTTATATATTTTTTATACTTACCAATGACCCAGACGGGGATGGCCCTCCCAGGAGTTGGGAACTCTTGCCTCCCCGCTGAGTACATAGCGCTTACCAGGCACTGGTTATTAGAATGATAAATGGCGCCAATTTCGGAACGTCCTTGACACTGCGCATGCGCAGTGGGGGCGAGGTGTGGAGGGCCTTTCAGGACATGTTTTCTTTAGTTTTAGATGCAAATTTTGGGGATAGGGGGGCAAAATTTGTGTTTGGCCCTGTATTTTAAGAGTTAGCACCAGCTATGTCTGGGTCATTGGTAAGTATAAAAAATATATAAATTACTATAAATTTTTACTTTCGTAACAACGACCTTTGAGCTTGATGCATTTGTGCATCAACATATTCATTTGGCATGATCTGTAAAGCACATTTATGAATAGATTGGTTTGAAACTTGGTATGCATGTTTGAGGTGATCTCTAGATGAGAGCTATTGATTTTCTTTTATTTCCGTCAAAAAATATTGTCAATAACACCAACCTTTGAACTCATTGCATATGTGCAGCAACTTATCCCTTTTGCACTCCCTACAAGGCATATTTTTGAATTTCCATCAAAAAAAGGAAAAAAAATATTGCCACTAGCAACGACCTTCAAACCTATGAATTTACATTTCCTTTGTCACATCTCAGAGGGCGCATTCATTATCGGGTTGTTTTGAAATTTGGTATGCATATTTAGGGTGACCAAGATTGGAGCTATCAATTTTCTTTTCATTTCCATCAAAAAACGTTAGCAACAACCTTTGACTTTAGTGCAATTCGTGCGTCAACATTCTGCTTTGACGTGGCTTACAGGGCAGTGTAACCATAGGATTGATTTAGAACTTAGCGTGCTCATTAAGCAATACCTCTAGATAAGAGCTATCGATTAGCATTCATTTCTGTGAAAAGAGTTGCCATTTACTATGACCTTTAAACTTACTGCATTTATGTATCAACATCCCTGTTGCCCACATGGGGGCACGGTGATGCTGTGTACTAAGGCGTACGTTGATGGTACACCTGTTTTCAGCCAGTGCTGGCTCTGCTTGTGTGGGGTTAGTATGTTGGGGAGCTCACAGTTGCTTGGTGGTTCGCTCTGGGTACTCCAGCTTCCTCCACCCATAAAACTGTCATGATCATGATTAGCCATTGTGCAGAAATATGTGATCTTAAATACCAATAAATAAATAATTAAATATGTATCAACATTATATTCTTCCTCCAGCCAGCCCTACAGTTACATTTAAAAATGCATGGATTGCTCTGACGTTGTGCACACACAAAGCTGTTATGTTGAAGTTTCACCAAATACCATTGGAACAAGTTATCTTCAATTTTGCCATTTCACTTATAACTTACAAAGTTCAAGTTTGTCAAGTTGAGCTACAGTGTCATTGACACTTTCATTTAAAAATTACGATAAATAATGGTCAAAATCTGCCCATTGTTTCTCATTTTTCTATTGATTGTAATAATTCCTTGACATCCCCCCTGTTGATCACGTTTCCAGACGTTAACCTTGATAATCTCATTCTTCCACACTTGCTCGTGTTCACCCCAACTGTATCTACTCTTGCTATTGCCACTGACCTCCCATCCCACTTGTCCCCCAAAAAGGGTCATTCCTAAAAAAATGGTTCTGCTACCTTTAAAACTTTTTTCTCCCAACACTTGTGTCCCCATCCTGCTAAGATGCAGCCTATCCAACCTGTACATGCTCCCCTTACTCCAAAACATGCCCCAGTGATAAAAAAAAGGGTATTCCCAAATCAGCAAAGCAATCCTCCAATTCACCATTCAGCGCCATAATTCCAGTCATCACCACCCCTAGGACCAAAAGGATGCCACTGCCCTTTCATTTCTACTCAGCAGTTTAATAACTAAATCCCTGTTTGACACCACCAGTCTTATTGATCTCTGCCTGATGTTGTTGGACCCCAAATAAAACACCACTAATGGATCTTACTCTAACCCCACCACAATACCATCTGCCCTGTCCCTAAAATCTTCAACCTTCTCCCCAGGAAAACACAAGAAAGTCCAATTTAAGCTGTCAGGAACACAAACAATCTTATCAATTCTACAAGAAAGCTGTTTTCTACTACAACTAACTTTCCTTTATTTTCCTTCCTTCCTTCTGTCCTCAGGCCATATGTCATCTATATTACCTGCAGCTGGCATTATTTGACTCTTCTTCCTTTTGACTGTTCTACTTATCCTATTTGCCCTATCAACACCAGCAACCACCTGCTCTTTCTTGTCCTCTCCCTCATCCTCTCCCCCAGAAGCTTCAGAGTCTAAAACACTGTTTTCTAAGCGTCATTTTGCTGTCTTAGTATGCTAACTTTGACCTATATCTACGGTCACTCTACCCAGTCCAGACCTGGCTCTACCCTCCGATTTTCCTACTGGTCCTCCCCTCCTCACAAACATGTTCCACATTAGCAACCTCTCTCCATATTCCTCTCTCCCTGCTTAATCTTTGAATTCACAACCACCTTCCAACCACTCTCCAACTCACGTTTGTAAGTGACTGAGTGACCCCAGCTATACCAGCTCTCACTGGCCTCCCCTTCAGCTCTCCAATTTCCCACTCAAACACACTTCTCTAACAAACTGTAAGATATCCCTGCAATTCTGACACACTCCACTACTGAGAATTGACCATCCATTCCCATACTTCATATTACACTGACTGTGGGCCTCTGCCTCCACCAGTGGCACCCCCAATCAGTGGACTCCTTGAACCCCCCGTACTAACCATACTTACCTTCATCTGGACACATGTTCAGCACTTACCACATATACAAATCCAATAACTAGTGAGCAAAAAACAACAGACACACACAAAAAAGGCAACATAAAATAAATCAATAAAAAATCTCAAAAACCAAAGGCCTAAACCTTACTTCATCCTATGTTACTTCTCAAAACACCTACAAAACTAAAAAACTGTACTGAGGTCTAAAAAAAAGTTATAAAATCTTTTTCTCAGGCCCTACTGCATGGTCCTTTTGACTGCTGCATGCTCTCTTTTTATAATCAATGCAAACTTTAAAAAATAAAAATGAAATGGTTTATGTCTTACAGTTTACCCAAGTTAATAAAATTGATAATTTCGTTCCTTGAATATAACAAGGCTTTGCAATGCCTTAGCATTGCAACACCTTCTTGCACTCGAGGGATTAAGTACACCCCCCACCTATGCTATAATGTGGATTTTGAATCCTATAACATAAAACAAACAAAGAACATGAACTTTTGATGGCAAAGAAATAATTACCAAAATAAAAATTAATATAACTCCCCCCCCCCCCCCCCCCCCCCCCATGCAATTTTACAAAAAATGGCCTGAGGAATAAGATCTGTCTTGTAGGGCCTCAAAGCTTCTGACTATAACTAGAAAATTAAAAAAACAGCTCAGTAAATAATTCTATGTCTTCTCATGTTAGTAGGGTTTCTTATCTGTCAGGTAGTTTGGATTCATAATTGCGCAGTTCATAAAGTTCAAATCTTTTCATTCAGGTGAATGACTCAGGGCCCTTTGGAGCCTCTTGTTTCAGGTTATTGTAATCTATTTTCCATTTCTTCATGTATATAATCCTCTCCATTGTTTTGTGATCTAACTTCATCATTTTCTGCTGGGCAGTCCTATACAATTATTGTGGTGTACCCAACAATTAGTTTAACAATGATTTGTAGTGAATGATGCATCATCTTTTAAATATGTTAGATCAATTAGTCTGTATGAAGTATCTATAGTCCATTTTTAGTCGAGTTGTGACGAAGTGAAACTTGACTTATAGTTTGATGAATGGCGAGCCACGGGTGGGCGTAAACAATTGCTTTCCGGGTGATAACTTGATAATGGTTCAACCCATGTCCATGAAACTTCATAGGTAGGTTGGTATTGGTGAGAGGAAGAACCCTATTAATTTTGGACTTCCTTGGTCAAAGGTCAATGTCACAGTGACCTTGAACATAGTAAATTGTAAACAATTGGTTTCCGGACGATAACTTGATACGGTTTGACCCCCATTCATGAAACTTCATAGGTAGGTTGGCCTAGGTGAGTGGAAGACCCCTATTTATTTTGGACTCACTAGGTCAAAGGCCAAGGTCACAGTGACCTTGAACATAATAAATCGTAAACAATTGGTTTCCAGATGATAATTTGACAATGGTTCCACCTACATTCATGAAACTTCATAGGTAGGTTGGCATTGGTGCAAGAGAGTGCCCTATTTATTTCGGAATCACTAGGTCAAGGTCACAGGGACCCTTCACATAGTAAATTGTAAACAACTGGTTTCTGGACGATAAGTTGATAATGATTAAACCCACTTTTGTGCTGTGACAACTCGACATTGGATCGGTGATCCAATCAGCATTTTTTTTCCTGAGTAAACTTGTCCAACATCATTTTTTTTAAATGTAATACAGCAATCATTCCGGTGTATTACATTTTACTTTTTAACCCTTTACCCAACGCAGACGATATCAAAATTTATTATTTTAAATATAATCTTTTTAAATTTTTCAAAAAATTTCAACAAAACCATATCATGTGACCCCTCATTGGAACGAGGTCATTGAGCTCGTTCCAATGAGGGGTCACATGATATGGTTTTGTTGAAATATTTTGAAAAATTTAATTTTTTCAACTGCTCAATTTGCATATTACACGAGCAGATGCGGGCGATTCATTAGGTAAAGGGTTAACTTAATCTTACTGGGAGATGGATATTACAAATTGCATGGATGAAAAACATACTCAACTAAAATGGTTGTAAGAAAAAGACTTCATCAATATCTTTTGCAGGCTTATTTCGGCCTACAAAAAAGTTCTTATTTCTCAAGCAATTTATCCTCAGTTTTATGTTGATGGAGGAAGGCTTTTTGTGTCGCTGCCCCACGAAGTCGTCTTGCGTCGTCCGCATCATCGTCGTCGTCGTCTGCTTCACACTTTCTCTTATCCGCCACTCCTCTTTAACCTATGAATGGATTTTGATGAAACTTTCAGTGATTCTTTATCACATAATGGCATTGTGCACCTCCTATTTTATTTTTTGATCCGCTGTATTTTTTCCAGAGTTATGCCTTTTCCACTTAGAATTCTGTCTGAAATATTAAAATATAGTGCATCTAAGTTTTCTTTTTATTAGCTCCACCTGACAAAATGTTAGAGCTTTTCTAATGCTATCGTCTGTCAATCGGCAACATTTTGTTTGTTCGGGCCATGATTTCTTAACCACTGAATATTTTTTAACAAAACTTTGTAACTGTATGTATTGTAACTGGACAGTGTGCCATCAGTCATAATGAGGTCTCTACCCTCATGGTCAAGGTCACAAAAAATCATATTTGAATATTGTTGCTATATTGCCCTTGTCTGGTCTCTATGATGTGATTCATGTGATTGATCTTGTTTATACCTGACACAGTTGCTGACTAGAACCAAAGGTTGTCCCATGATTTAGACCCATGGTCATAGTTTCATGGTCAAGGTCACATTCAAGAAAATTTCAATATTTTACTATCATATTTGACAGATCCATATAACTTGATATAATTGGCAGATCATGTTCATACTTCAAACAAATATTGCCCATGACCGAATAATGTATTGTGACCTTGACCCAAGGCCATATCATCAAGGATAAGGTCACAAAAATAATATTTGGATATTGCTATATTTCCCTTGTCTGGACTCTATAATCTGATCCATATGACTGATCTTGTTCACACTTGACACATTTGTTGACCATAACCCAAAAGTGTGTCATGATCTTGACCCAAGGTCATATTCTCGTGGTCAAGGTCACAGACAGCAAAACTTTTTTTATTGTTATACAGCCCTTGTCCAGTCGATATAACTTGGTATGATTGACAGATCTTACTTATACTTGGTACAAATACTGCTTATGACTCAAGTTGTGTTGTGACCTTGATTCAAGGTCATATCAAGGTTAAGGTAATAGGCAGCAAATTTAAGGTTACAAGCAGTAACACTTGGATTCTTGTCATGTATTTAGCTTCCCCTAATAGCAGTGACCCTGGGCGGAGTTGTCTATGCAGAGAGGCCTCTTGTTTTTCTTAATCTACAAAACCATCCCATATACAGCGGAAGTAGACATTAAGTACTTACCTATTGTCTGAAAAAAACTATGTTTTCAGCAGCGAAGATCTCCCATAATGCATTTACAAATTTAATCAGTGAGTTTTATCAAGATTTTAGTTGGTTAAGTTGATATTGATAGGTTAAATTTTTGGTCCTGCAAATGGAAAATAGTGTTATCAAACATATTTCCAGGTAAAAAAAAATTATGAGATACATTTTCAGTGACGAGGGACTTGCTTGAGAACCAAGATTTTTTTTTTTCCCTTTACCCAACGTAACATCCAATAGTAGCCAACACTATTCTCAAAAATCCCCATTCAATTTTTTTGTCTCAAAAGCATAGCTTATAACTAGGGCTGCACGGTATATCGATAAACCGATATATATACGGTCTTCAAACCAATATCGATTGAATACCGGTGTAATTACAAAAATATTGGTTTATCGTCATTATTTATTTACCCACAATTTAATTTTCAAGATGTCTTTAGTTTTTTAACTGTAGCCCCGAATGAATAATATTATCCCTTTTTTCCCAGCAGTCGCCTGCTTGTGCCCTCGTAATATACAAATTCAGCAGTTAGAAAAATAATTTTTAAAAATTTCAACAAAACTCAACAAAACTATAGCTCGTTCCAATGAGGGATCACATGATATAGTTTTGTTGAAATCTTTGGAGAAAATCTGATAAACTAATTTTGAAAATAATAAATTTTGATATCGTCTGCATTGGGTAAAAGTTTTTCGAACCGCATCATCAAGGCATGCTAATTCGTTCCGACTGCGATTCCTCGAGTCCTGATTGTGGTACTTGTGTTCATATATCTGAACAGTTTTCGATATACCGGTATACCGCGGTATTTTTTTGAATATCGATACCGGTATTCAGTTTTGAATATCGTGCAGCCCTACTTATGACCACTCATTGGAATGAGCTTGTTCCAAAAAGGGGGCATAAGCTATGCTATTGATGCAAAAATATGAAAAACGGTGTTCGAGAATTTTATTTTTCAAGTGTCTTCTGTCTTTTGTGTTAGGTAAAGGGTTTAAAAGCCTTAAGTATATCTTTATATTATTTTCCTTTTTTTTTCATCATTCTTTACTAACATAATTGTTATAAAAGCCTTTTTGTTATTCCCTACCGATGAAGTCGGGGGGGGGGGGGGGGGTAGTGAAATGGTGTTCATATGTCAGACTGTCTGCCCGTCCATCACAAACTTTGTCCACTTAACTCCTCCTACAGTTTTCAGTAGATTTTTACGAAATTTGGACTGAAGTATGATTATCAAGTGTAGATGTGCATGTGGTCAGGAATTTTTGATGCAACAAATTTTGCTTGGTTACGGCCCTTATAAATAGCAAATTTTCCATCACAAAGGCTAGTCCGCTTAACTCCTCCTACATTTTTTATTGAATTTTTACGGAACTTGGTCTGAAGTATCAGTATCAAGAGTAGATGTGCATGTGGTCAGGAATGTTTGATACAACGATTTTTGTGAGGTTACGGACCTTGGAAATATAAAAATTTCCATCACAAATTCTTGTCTGCTTAACTCTTGCATTCGTCATTTGATTTTTTATGAAACCTGGTGTGCAATATGAGTGTGATGTGTACCTGTGCTTATGGAAAGGAAGTTTTAATTCGAATACTTTTTCCAGAGTTATAGCCCTTGTCGACTTTGAATTTACCAAAATTGAATGTTTTCGTAAGATATCTCCAGTTACGATTAAAGAAATTAAATGATATTTGGTGAGTGACATTATTGGGTATGAATGTATATCCAGGTCGATAATGAGATTATTCATATTATAATACAAAAGTATGAAGGGATACGGATGTCATTAGACTGTCTTGATCAAATAACGGGATAACCTATATTCAGTTAGCAGGTCAAATTTGTACTGAAGGTATGGTAAATGGTTTTGTATTTGGAAATTATATTCAGTTAACAGAGTTATTCATTTAAAAGACATCCAGTTAAGCCTAAAAAAGTTAAAAATATGTTTCTCAGGCCCTCCCACTGGCTGCCACATGCTCTCTTTTTATAGCCAATACAAAGTTTGAAAAAATTGAAAGTACATGTAAATGGTTTATATCGGATATTTTACCCAAGTTAATAAAATTGATAAATTTGCCCCTTGAGTGCAACAAGGTTTTGCAATGATTTTGCACTCAAACTCTTTAACACTCTTGCACTCAAGGAATGAAATATACTACCACCCATACTATTCTGTAGATTATGAGCCCTAAACCATAAAACAAACCAAAAACATGAACTTCTGACTGCAAAGAAATAATAACAAAAATAAAATAATAAAATGCCTGCCCACATGCAGTTTTACCAAAAAATGGCCTGAGAAACAGAAGATCTACTTTGTGGGGCCTTAAGTGGGTTATTCTGTTTCACTAATAAATAAACGAATATGAATGTTTCTTTGCAGGAGTGCTATATACAGTCTGTTTGTTACGGGAGATCATTTTGTTGCCACTGGAGATGATGATGGTAGATTCAAGGTAAATAAATATGTACATCTTCCTTTATTTCTGACCCTTTCCAGTGGGAACCCCTGGAAGTGGGGCATTGCTTGTTTACTGTGGTAACCAAGTTCTATCTTACTGGTAAAATTAAACCTGGAGCCAATGTCTGGGATGGAAGTCCTCTGCAGATGGCAGCACTGGTAGAAATGATTGTCTAATCCTTACTTCATACCTATGTTGCAGTCATGATATAGCCAAAGATGCTGAAAATGATCTTAAGTGCCCCTGGGCCACACAAAGTAGATCTTCTGTTTCTCAGGCCATTATTTGTGAAATTGCATGCGGGCGGTTTGGAGAGCTGACAGCTGCTCGTCGTTGCTCGGTGGTTCTCTCCGGGTACTCCGGCTTCCTCCACCCGTAAAACTGTCACGGTCACGATTAGCCATTGTGCATAAGTATGTGACCTTAAACACCAATAAATGAATAAATGAAATGCATGCGGGCGAGCGTTTTTTTATTTTATTTTTTATTTCAGTAATTACTTCTTAACCATCAAAAGTTCATTTTCTTGGTTCAAGTTTTAGGCCTCATAATCTACAGAATAGCATGGGTGGTGGTGTATTTCATCCTTTGAGTGCAAGAAGGCTTTGCTATGCTAAAGCATTGCAAAGCCTTCTTGCACTCAAGGGACAAATTCCTCAATTTTTTTAACTTGGGTAAGATATCAGACATAAATCATTTAATTTTAATTTTTTTTAAGTTTAAATTGGTTATAAAAAGAGAGCATGCGGCAGCCAAAAGGACCATGCGGGAGGGCCTTAGAAACAGATTTCTTATTTTTTTTAGGCCTTAAATAAATAATTATTTTTGTCCCAAATACAAATGAAACTTCACCTTGTCCTTGAAAAGGCTCTTCTCTTACCTCAACAAGGTTCATTGTCCCCCGACAAAGACATTTTGTCAGAGGACTATTGTAATCCGCTACATGCATGCGTGAAGCCATGCATCTGTCCATCTGGAGTGATTTCTAAAGTTTGGCTCATCGAATCAAAACCAAATTTGGTGTGTGTATCCCTTTACCCAATGATTACGTGATTTCCAAATATCGGCAGGATCCAATATTTTTTGTTGGAGTTATGCCCCTTTTGGATGCTTTCCACCCAATTTCCCAACTTTTTGGTGTCCAGCTGATGGCTTCAGTTTGAGTTATTGAATCAAAACCAAATTTTGTACATAAGTTTGTCTTATGAATATGCAGGTCAAGTTTTGGGGTTCAGTCCAACCAATTTTGGCGGAATCATAGCCCTTTTTCCATTTTTTCGACCTTGAAAATTTGTTATCTGCAAATATGTCCAATGTAAGAACTTGCTGTCATGGGACATAGCCCACTCCTGGTGGTGGCCTTGTTTAGTTTATTTTCAAATGGATCCAAGTGTTTTTATAATCAAGATTATGATCCGTAAAGTCTTTAAATTTATGGTACTGTGACCACAATGCAGCTTTTTAGCTCACCGAAGGGAGCTTAACTTATCACGTGCCGTCCGGCGTCCGTCGTGAACTGTACATTATCGACTTCTCCTCCGAAACTACTGGACCAAATTGAACCAAATTTGGTGTGCATGTTCCTTATCATAGGTCAATTCAAGCTTGAACTGAAAAACTTTCCGCGTCCACAAGGGGCATTACTCTGATAGCATCCATAAATTTTTTTTTTAAATTAAAAAAATCTTCTTCTCCAGAACCATCATTTAGAATCTTTTGATATTTGGTATATAACATCTCTATTGGGGTCAGATTCAAGTTTGTTCAAATCGAGTCCCTGGGTTAATAATTGGGCTCCCTATAGGAGCCCGAATTTTAACTTAGTGAAATATGAGGAAATGTCTTTAAAAATCTTCTTCTTCAGATCCACCAGTCAGAATGTTTTCATATTTGGTATACAACATCTGTAGGGGGGTCAAATTCAAGCTTGTACAAATCGGGTCCCTGAGTGAGTATTTGGGCTTTCTATTGGAGCCCAAAGTTTAACTTCGTGCAATTTGAGGAAATTTCTTTAAAAATCTTCTTCTTCAGATCCACAAGTCAGAATCCTTTCATATTTAGTATACAACATCTGTAGGGGGGCAGGGGGGGGGGGGGGGGGGGGCGTCAGAATCAAGTTTGTTCAAATCGAGTCCCTGGGTTTATATTTGGGGTCCCTATGAGAGCCTGAATTTAACTTTAGCGGGTCCCTATGTGAGTATTTGGGCTCTCTATTGGAGCCCAAAGTTTAACTTCGTGCAATTTGAGGACATTCTTTTGAAAATCATCTTCTTCAGATCCACCAGTCAGAATGCTTTCATATTTGGTATACAACATCTATAGGAGGGGGGGGGGGGGGGGGGGGGGGGGGGTCAGATTCAAGTTTGTACAAATCGGGCCCCTGAGTTAGTATTTGGGCTCTCTATTGAAGCCCAAAGTTTAACTT
This sequence comes from Pictodentalium vernedei, assembly GCA_031216915.1. Taxonomy (NCBI): domain Eukaryota; kingdom Metazoa; phylum Mollusca; class Scaphopoda; order Dentaliida; family Dentaliidae; genus Pictodentalium; species Pictodentalium vernedei. The sequence continues at coordinate 714,263,867 of CM062297.1, forward strand.
CGTACAGTTTGAGGACATTTCTTTAAAAATCTTCTTCTAGCACCATAGTCCGAATCCTTTCATGTTTGGTATACAACATCTATAAGGGGGTCAGAATCAAGTTTGTTCAACTCAAGTCCCTGGGTTTATATTTGGGCTCCTTATGAGAGCCTGAATTTTAACTTAGTGAAATATGAGGAAATTTCTTTAAAAATCTTCTTCTTTAGATCCACCAATCAGAATGCATTCATATTTGGTATACAACATCTTGAGGTGGGGCAGTTTCAGGTTTGTTCAAATTGCTTACCTGGGTACTTTTTTTGGGCTCCCTATGGGAGCCCGAATATCAAGTTAGTGCAATATAGGGAATTTTTAGCTCACCGAAGGGAGCTTAACTTATCACTTGTCGTCGGCGTCCGGCGTGAACTTTACATTATCGACTTCTCCTCCCAAACCAATAGCCCAATTTTATTCAAATCTTGGTCAAATATTCATCCACCAATACCAATTCGAATTTGTTCAAATAAAGTTGCCTCTCCCCCTGGGTGGTGCCACACCCCCAAGGGGCACCAAAATCCTTAAAAATCTTCTTCTCATGAACTATTAGTGGCAGAGACCTGATATTTGGTTTGCAGCTTCCTTTTGGGTTGTAGACTCAGGCTTGTACACAGAAAGTTTGAGGGGCAATATTTGCCATTGTTATGGGAGGGGCAGTAATTTTGGCCACGCCCAAAATTTCTATTTTCCTAACCGAGGGGCTGATTGGAGCCAAATTTTATGTGAGGTATTATTGGGTCATAAGTACTTGGTTTACGGAAAAAAAAAAATTTTTATACTGTACCAATGACCCAGACATAGCTGGTGCTAACTCTTAAAATATAGGGCCAAACACAAATTTTGCCCCCCAATCCCCAAAATTTGCATCTAAAACTAAAGAAAACATGTCCTGAAAGGCCCTCCACACTTCGCCCCTACTGCGCATGCGCAGTGTCAAGGACGTTCCGAAATTGGCGCCATTTATCATTCTAAGTTTGGCCCTTCATCAGTTAACATCTGACTGATCTTTGTGCTTATAAATCTCAGTTTAAATGATGCCAGACACATAAATATTAGTGAAATGGTGATTCTAAGGAGGATAGAGAAGGAGGAGAGGAAAAGAATGTGTGACAGAATATTATCAGGGCTGTAACTTAAAATTTTTTAATGAAATTATGTTAAGTTACCTATTTTCAAGGCAGCAGCCATTTTGTTGTCATTCTGATTATTTAGTTACACTGTTTTTTAAGTGTTTTCCTCTCTCCCTGTCCTTTAAGTTCCCCCTTGCTATTCTCCCATGCTTTTGGCATAGTTTCTGTAATTATTATTACTAAAATTTCTTGGGAGTTTTAGCTGATTAACAGAATGAATTCTGTTCTTTCCCCATGTTTACGTCTTCACCTACGGGTGGTTAGGCGTTGTGTTCTGCATCTACCATCTGATGTTCTGCAGTTTCTTCCCTGGAAGTCTCTGTTTTGCATCAGATAGTGTATTTTTGGTAACTGATTTCGGGCCTGGGTGCCTGGAGTCTTATTTTAGTGTTTTTGCACTCATTGTTTACATTTACAACAGCCCTCTGTGTGAGGGGGGGATTTCTAAAAAATAATATCTTTATGTTATTTTAATCATAACTAGATACATTATTATTGTTCGTAAGTGTTGAATAAATTGTTTAAAATATTTTTAAAATTTTTGTCCACACTTAGGCTTGGGATCCATTGGGGCTCAACGTTACTTTTCAGAAACTTGGGCTGTTCTGAAAAAATATTTTTTCAAAATATTTTGATTTCAATTATTTTTTCTATATTAATGGATCATATTATTATTATGTATTTTGATTGCCAGGGGTTAGTGCGAGTACCAGGACTTGTTTTCTTTTCACATTGAAAGGATATTGATCAATTGTTTTAAGAGGAAGTCTTCCTCTGACTTTATTATCATTCTATATGTGGTCAGTGTACTCGCATTAACTCCTGTTCTGTATCGTATGATTTCGATGACAATATGGGAAGCGTATGTCACGGTATGTTGTTGGGGATTTGGACACTCCGGTCCTTTCCCTGCAGGGTCACTCTACTTTATCAATTTCTATTTCAGACGATCAAGATTAGGGTGATGTATCTGTGATGTCTTCCAACAGTGTGCCTCCGTCGTCACAATTAATGAAGGGCTAGCGGAAAAGTGCTCATGTAAATACGCCAATTGCCTAAGAGGACCCTAGTAGGTTCGACGGCCTTTGACGTCCGCTAGCTCGCCCGGTGTAGCGTCCATTCACCGAATGGTTCGGCAGCCGGGTTCGTCCGTTGCGGTCTAGAAGGAATTTTGGGGTGATGCGAGCACTATAAATTAACTTAATGCACACCCAGTGACGGCGGATCGGAGGGAGAACGCAGGAAGCCTTTTAGTCCGGTTCATAGCTCGTTCCGGTCCATCCGGACGGCAAGCGAGAGAGGCCCCTCTCTCATTCAACAACATCTGGCCCCAGATGTTGTGGTACAAAATGTGTCACAAGCGGAGCATACGTCCGTCGCTCGGGACGCTCTGTTGTATAGGCAGTCCGCTGAGACTGCTAAGGCTTCCTCTTCTCGTCAGCGCACACGACCGCACCTTGGCTGCGTGACCGCCGATGTATTACCAGCTTCGCCGATCAAGGATTCTTCGGCGACCAGGTCACACCATCCGGTAGCCAGGGACACGAGGCCTGCAGACTCCGGACGTTCGCATAGGAACTGTGCGGGAGTCAACGTACACGGAGCTTCCGGCGGCAATGCATCGTAAGACCGCTACTGCACAGGCCTCGGGAACGGACGTGCTTTCCTTAATAGCACAGTTTATCGCAGCATCCCAGCATCAACTGAATCTGTCGCTTATATTTTATCCGACGATGCTGGGTCGGGACGCTCCGCGGAAGCGGGTACGGGCGTCCGAAAGTTTCATCCGGTCCGACGGGATACCGAAAGGGATTCGGAGGATTTCGAGCTTTTCCTTTCGGAACAACATATGCTGTTGTGTATGTCATCTGACTTGGTCTTCTACAGCTTCTTTCGTCGGACCAGAATGCTGCGATGCCGGATAAGAAACTGAAAGCGTCGGTGGACTTAGAAATTTTTGGTTCGGTTCAGGGACATCGTCCCTCAGTTCCGACATAGTCCAATAATGTCACACAAACTTTCGAATTATTGAACGACGCTATATATATTATTATTTTATGCTTGCTATCCAAGCATTTCTGGTTTCTTGTTCGAAGAGTTATGGAGATGTCTTTCGAAAGTGTGCCTCTGTCGTCATAGTTAATGAAGAGTTAGCGGCAATAAGTGCTCATGGAATATGTCTATCGCCTACGGAGTGACATTCACTAGCTCACCCGGTGTAGCGTACATTCATCGAATGGTTCGGCTGCCGGGTTCGTCCGTTGCGGTCTAGGAAGGAGATTTGGGTGATGCGAGCACTTTAATTACTTTAGTACTCACCCAGTGACGGCAGATTGAGGACAGATCGGAGGAAGCCTGTTAGTCCGGTTCCTGGCTTGTCCAGGTCCGTCCGGGCTGTGAGCGAGAGAGGTCCCTCTCTCGCCCAACAACATAGGGGACCGCATGTTGTGGTTCAGATATTTTACATTCGGAGCATATGTCCGTTGGTCGGGACGCTCCGTTATATTGACAGTCCGAGAGACTGTCTTTAATGCTTCCTCATCCTCACAGCAGGGCACACGACCGCACATTGGCTACGTGACCTCGAGTATCCGATCAGTTTCGGCATTCAGTGATTCCACGGCGAATAGGTCGCGCCATCCGGTAGCCAAGGGACACGAGGCCTATACACTCCGTTCGCTTGCATATTGGTAGTATGCACGGGGTAACGATCACGGAGCTTCCAGCGGCAATGCTTCGTAAGACCGCTTCTCCTCAGGCCTCAGTGACGGACGTGCTATCCGAGTTAGCACAGTTGTTTCGCAGCATCCCAGCAATTGACAGTTTCTCGGTCGAATCAGGAATTATCCGACGGCGCTGGGTCGGTGCGGTCCGCGGTTGCATCAGCTACGGACGACCGAACGCTTTATAGGGTCCGACAGGATGGCGAAAGGGATTCGAAAGATTTCGAGTTTTCCCTTTAGTAGTATCGGAAGATGCCTTTCATATCTTCTGGCATTATCTTCCAGTGATTATTATTTCGGACTTCATTGCTGCGATCTTGGATAAGAGACTTATAGCGTCATTGGACTCGGATTTTTTGATCGGTTCAGGGACATTGTCCCTGACTTACCGACGCAGTCCAATATTGTCATTACAACATGTGTTTTATTTTTCGACGCTATATATATATATATATACAAGCCTGCTACTAAGCATGATAGTTTAGTTTCTTGTCCGCGTTGCTCATTTCTGCCATTTTATCATTTATACAAATAGTTTATTTTGGCAGAGCAGGGCATACCGAGAGTTCATATGCGTCTAGACGCTGTGATTAAAGACAGCATATATTCTTTTTCGCCGTTTATGTCTTTTCCAATTTCAATGTTGGGAACGACATTTTGTATAGTAGACTTAACTTAGACGCTTTATTATACGTAATCCGCCTTACTGAGGCGTTATCATTACGTCTTCAAGAAAAGATTTACGGGATATTATTCTCAATGTAATTTCTTTTGAGGGCAGTAGTTTGTTCACGTATAACTCCGCCCTTCAGTGGCTGATTGGAGTTAGTTAGACGTGACGCAGCCCTAGCTACATCCACACGCGTGGATAGTAAGGTTAAGAACTCTCTGAGTCGCTTCGTTCTCGGAGGAGCTTCTCTTCGACGGCAACTTTTCGGCAATCCATGAATTGCTCGATTTATACGTTCTCTTGTCTATCTAGTGTTACAAGAGATTCAGACTGGGGCAAACATTCGGTGGTTGACTCAGAGAGTGCCGCCGCAGTTGCCGGACCCGAGTGTGGCTGTTATGACGGTTGCCAGTCAAACAGATTGGGATATAATACTGATCCCTACGGATTCGAAGTGCCAGGGTCTTTGGGTTCCGCAGTCTTTTAGCAATCAGTTTAACTTCCGCGGAATAATGTTTTTTAGGCTTGCTTTATGTCATTGCATGAACATTATTCAGAAACGCATGCCCAAATTCCTGTCCTTTAATTCGACAGTAGTGGCGTATCTCCGGAACCAGGGAGGCACTCTTTCGTTTCCGTTATTCAATTTAATGGAAAGAATCCGTCTGTTGGTTATAGTACACCAAGTTCAGTTTTGGTCCGTCATATTCCGGGTCGTCTGATTGTTTTATCGGACTCCCGTTCTCTTACGGGTCGCTTGTTGCTGTCAGAATGGACTCTCAACAAACAAGTATTCAATCAGATTTGCTATCTATGGGAGCGCCCAATGATGATTTATTTATGACACAGCTTGCTAATCAATTGCAGACGTATGTGTTGGCTTGTCCAGATCTCTGAGCTAATATTGTTAACGCTCTATTGATCTATAGGACGGAATGATAGGATACGCGTATCCTCCGGCGCTGTTGTTTTAGCAGGTATTGCTAAGATAAACAACCACAATACATTTCTGTTGATAGCATCTCTATCTTCACAGAGATCATGAGTAATTTACTCTCTTGTCTACTGTGGGTCTTAACGTGAAATCTTCCTCTATGTGAGGATCTTTTTCACTGGGTAAATCGTGTCATCTTTATCACAACCAGCAAGGTCGCAACCTTCATGTATTCCGTTGTGTGGTCCGTATTGCATTGTAAGCACTGTACTGGACGAGCTTTGGACGCGATTTCTTACTATAGGAGATCCTCTTCTTCGCTATTCTATGCGACTAAAGTGGAGGCTCTTCCGTCGTGGTGTAGGGATCATTATGTTCATATTGTTGATCCCTCCATACTACTCATTGCTATTTTTTAGTATACTTGTTTCACAAGATCTACTGCAGCCTGTTATTATTTAGGTTATAGGTTTATGTTACCTCATACCTATGCACTCTACGATAGTTTACAATTGAGTCTTTTGTCTCTTTATCTAAGTCAGTTAGTAACTTTTTGATAAATAGACTTAGAATCTTTAGATTAAATTCCTATACGGATTTTAACTTCGGTTCTTATTTAGCTAAGTAATCATTTGAGCCTCTGGAAACAGTAGTTTTCAAATTCTGACCTTTTAGACAGTAATTCTGTTGGTTTCTCTTTTACTGTAGAGTCAGTGAGTTTCATGCACTATCGATGGATGATTTTCACTTTCATAGTTTCGGAATCAATACTTCCGTTACTATTTAGGTTGGATTGTTGCATAAGAGTTAGGCTCCTATTATCCGGAACCTATTATTTTAAGGTCCTTCCGTCTTCGTATGGGCATAGGCCTTTACTCTTTCCGGGTACAGTTTATGTATTTATAAACAGATATCTGTTTATTAGAAGGGCGTAAACTTCTTCTGTCTTTGATGTCTAGTAGAAGGACGTTACGCTCCATTTTATTGTAATGGATTCTATTAACTAGCGTACTGCTTATGGTATATCATTGACTTAGCAGTTGTGCTTAAGATTTCGGCTCATGAAGTAAGAGTTCTTCTACTTCTTGGGCTTACTTTAATAGTGTCGCTATTATAGATTTTTGAAGGCCGCTCATTGCGCTCAGCCATCCACATTCATGAATTTTATCTTAGAAATATCGAGTCAATTTCTTGAGGCCTCTTTTGTTAGGTCTATTATCTACTGCTCAGAATGTCATTCTCTTAACAGTTGCTACTATAGCTAGGTAGGCTGTCTGTTTCGGCAGTGTCTCCGTTCGGCTGCCCTCTTCGCTCTGGGCTATTTGACCCAGGGCAAGAAAAACGGGGGGGGGGGGGGGGGGGGGGGGGGGGGGGAGGGTGTTCCCTTGGGTCACCTGTTTTACTATGAAAACAAGGGGATACCTCCTCCGGAGTTAGTAATTCTGAGCTGTTATTGGGATGGTTGGTTAGTGAGAAGTTTAAGTTTATAAAATTCATTCAAGTCTTAGTTTTTAAAGTATAGCTTTTGAATATTGCATATGTCAACGGACATGATTATGCAATTCTCAGACACTTTTAGGAGTATAAGAGTCTCTATTCTCTAGACTTACTTTATTATTGGCTTACTTTAAAAATTATTAGTATAAGGATTATATTGGATATTAATAGAGTACATGGATGTATGAAGCTCAATTTTGGAAGGTGTTGTATCTTTCTAATTTATCATAAATAAGAAAGATACATGTAAGGCCTATTACTTCTTTTCCCTACAGGGGATGACTCTATTTTATTTTATTGAGCGTATTCCATTTTGCTCTATGTCCTTGGCCCTCCAGCCTTTTTACTATTCAGCTATGTCTGGGTCATTGGTACAGTATAAAAATGTTAAAAAATTTATAGTAATTTATATATTTTTTATACTTACCAATGACCCAGACGGGGATGGCCCTCCCAGGAGTTGGGAACTCTTGCCTCCCCGCTGAGTACATAGCGCTTACCAGGCACTGGTTATTAGAATGATAAATGGCGCCAATTTCGGAACGTCCTTGACACTGCGCATGCGCAGTAGGGGCGAAGTGTGGAGGGCCTTTCAGGACATGTTTTCTTTAGTTTTAGATGCAAATTTTGGGGATTGGGGGGCAAAATTTGTGTTTGGCCCTATATTTTAAGAGTTAGCACCAGCTATGTCTGGGTCATTGGTAAGTATAAAAAATATATAAATTACTATAAATTTTTTAACTTTCCAGCTACCCTCGTGGGAACCCAAGGAGCTAAAAATAGAAAAAAATTAAAATGCTCATATCTCCAAAACTGCACGGCACTGATATTTTTTATTTGGTGTGAAGCTTCCTTACAACCAACAGAAAGGAATGGTTAAAAAAAATTGCTATCGGTTTTGTCACATGATACAGTTTCAGGACTTTGAAAAAGTGCTGAGTCATCACTTTTTAACACTGCAGGCAATGGGGAAAACATTAAAGAATCTTTTTTTTCAAATCTATCTGTCAGAATCCTTTCATATTTGGTATGCAACATCTCTTGGGGGGTCAGATTCAGATTTGTTCAAATTGAGTCTCTGGGGTCATATTTGGGTTCCCTGTGGGAGCCTGAATTTTAACTTAGTGCAATATGAAGACTATTCTTTTAAAATCTTCTTCTTCAGATGCACCAGTCAGAATCTTTTCATATTTGGTATATAACATCTCTAGGGGGTCAGATTCAAGTTTGTTGAAATAGAGTCCCTGGGTTCACATTTGGGCTCCCTATGGGAGCCCGAATTTTAACTTAGTGCAATATGAGGACTTTTCTTTAAAACTCTTCTTCTTCAGATCCACTGGGCAGAATTCTTCCATATTTGGTATACAACATCTCTGGGGGGGGGGGGGCAAATTCAAGTTTGTACAAATCAAGTTCCTGGGTTCACAATTGGGCTCCCTATGGGAGGCTGAATTTTAACTTAGTGCAATATGAGGACTTTTCTTTAAAAATTTTCTTCTTCAGATCCACTGGTCAGAATTCTTCCATATTTGGTATACAACATCTCTAGCGAGGTCAAACTCAAGTTTGTACAAATTGAGTTCCTGGGTTCACATTTGGGCTCCCTATGGGAGCCCAAATTTTAACTTAGTGCAATATGAGGACTTTTCTTTCAAAATCTTCTTCTTTAGATCCACCAGTCAGAATCATTTCATATTTGGTATACAACATCTCCAGGGAGGTCAGATTCAAGTTTGTACAAATCGAGTTCCTAGGTTCACATTTGGGCTCCCTATGGGAGTGGAATATGAGGACTTGTCTTTAAAAATCTTCTTCAGATCCACCAGTCAGAATCATTTCATATTTGGTATACAACTTCTGTTGGGGAGTCAGATTCAGGTTTGTTCAAAGCAAATCCCTGGATTCATATTTGGGCTCCTTATTAGAGCCTGAATTTTTACTTTGTGCAATATGAGTGAATTTTTAGCTCACCGAAGGGAGCTCAAGTTTTTTTGTTTTTTAGCTCACCTGACTGAAAGTCAGGGTGAGCTATTCTGATCACTTTTCGTCCGTCATCTGTCGTGAAGGTGGTGTTTGGGCCTTTTTCTCCCAAACCACTGGCAGCATATTAATGAAATTTCATGTGATTAGGGGTTATATAAGGGCATTTTGATTTTTTGTCAAATTAGGTTTCGGCTCATATTGAGTAGAGGGATGGGGCAAAAATGCTCCAATTCTTAAAAAATCTTCTTCTCAAGAACCAGCAATAGCAGAGACTTGATATTTGGTATGCAGCTTCCTTTTGAGGTGTAGACTCAAGTTTGTTCAAGAGAAGTTGGAGGGGCTATATTTGACGATGTTAAAGGAGGGGCAAAAATTTTGGCCCCGCCCCAAATTTCTATTTTCCAAACCGCGAGGCCGCTTTGAACCAAATTTTACGTGAGTGCTTATTGGGTCATAAGTACCTAATTTATGCAGAAATGTTTTTTCCCATAGCCCCGTGGGAACCACAGGAGCTAAAAATAGAAAAAAATGAAAACGCCCATATCTCCAAAACTACACAGCACTGAGAATTCTTATTTGTTGTGAAGCTTCCTTAGGACCAACAGAATGGAATGGTAAAAAAATTGCCATCAGTTTTATCATGGGGTAGTTTTTGGGGACTTTGAAAAAGTGCTGAGTCAGCATTTTTTAACACTGTGGGTAATAGGAAAAACATAACACTACTTTTCTCCGAAACCATTGCTCCAAAAGCTTTAAAATTTCACATATAACATCTTTGGAAGATTGTTTCACATGTTTATTGAAATCAATTGCCTGGGTCGATATTTGGGCTCTCTGTGGGAGCCCAAATGTTTAAATCAGTGCAGAATGAGGAGTATTTTTGAAAAATCTTCTTCTTCAGATCTAGCAATAAGAATGTTTTGATATTTGGTATGCAGCATCCTTAGGGGGGTGAGATTCAAGTTTGTTGAAGCCAAGTCCCTAGGTTCATATTTAGGCTGAAAATTTGGGGTCCCGTTGCGGACTTAGAAATTTTGGACCAAAATCTGAAAAAAATTTTTTTGTTTTTCCTGCGTTTCGGTCAATTTTAAGACAAAAAAAAAAACAAAAAAATTTCCCCTGAAAATTTGGGGTCAGGGTGGGACTTAGAAAATTTTGGACCAAAATCCGGAAATTTTTCTTTGTTTGTTTTTTATGCCTTTCTGTCAATTTTAAGACAAAAAAATTTTTTTTTTTTTTCCCCTGAAAATTTGGGGTCTGGGTGGGACTTAGAAAATTTTGGACCAAAATCAGAAAATTTTTTTTTTTGTTTTTTATGCGTTTTGGTCAATTTTAAAAGAAAGAAATTTTTTTCTTTTTCCCTGAAAATTTGGGGTCCGGGTGGGACTTGGAAAATTTTGGACCAAAATCCGAAAAAAATTTTTTTTTGTTTTTTCTGCGTTTTGGTGAATTTTAAGAGAAAATTTTTTTTGTTTTTCCCTGAAAATTTGGGGTCCGGGTGGGACTTAGAAAATTTTGGACCAAAATTCAAAAAAAAATTTTTTTGTTTTTTATGCATTTTGGTCAATTTTAAGACAAAAAAAAAAAAATTTTCCCCTGAAAATTTGGGGTCCGGGTGGGACTTAGAAAATTTTGGACCAAAATCCCCCCCAAATTTTTTTTTGTTTTTTCTGCGTTTTGGTCAATTTTAAGACAAAAAAAAAAAAAAAAAATTTTCCCCTGAAAATTTGGGGTCCGGGTTGGACTTAGAAAATTTTGGACCAAAATCCGGAAATTTTTTTTTTTTGTTGTTTTTTATGCCTTTCTGTGAATTTTAAGACAAAAAAAAAATTGTTTTTTTTTTCCCTGAAAATTTGGGGTCCAGGTGGGACTTCGAAAATTTTGGACCAAAATCTGAAAATTTTTGTTTTTGTTTTTTATGCATTTCGGTCAGTTTTAAGACAAAAAAAAAAAAAAAAAATTTTTACCCTGAATATTTGGGGTCCGGGTGGGACTTCGAAAATTTTGGACCAAAATCCTGAAATTAGTTTTATCGTTTTTTATGCGTTTTAAGAAGAAGAAAAAAATTTAGGCTGAAAGTATTTTGTTTGGGAAAAAAATCTGTTTTTTATGCGTTTATCTCAATTTTGGGACGCAAAAGTGCAGGAACTGAAAATAGAAGGAAAATCCTGTGTATTGTGTGGGCACAATCGCTTCATCTAGTTGGTATATGCTTTTCTTAGGAGGGGCGTATGCAGCTTATTCAAGTCAAGTCCCTGGTTTGATATTTAGACTACCATGTCAGGTGAGCGCCCTCAGGCCCCCTGGGGCCTCTTGTTTTTAAAAATCCTCTTCTTTAGACCCTATAGTCAGAATGTTTTCATATTTGGTATACAACATCTCTAGGAGGGTCCGATTCAAGTTTGTTCAAATCTGGTCTATGGGTTGATATTTGGCTTCCTATGGGAGCCCGAATTTTAACTTTGTGCAATATGAGGAAATTTCTTTTAAAAGTCTTCTTCAAATTCACCAATCAGAATCCTTTCATATTTGGTATACAACATCTGTAGGTGGGTCAGATTCAAGTTTGTTCAAATCGGGTTCCTGGGTTAATATTTGTCTCCCTATTTAAGCCCAAAGTTTAACTTAATGCAGTGTGAGGACATTTCTTTAAAAACCTCCTTGTTCAGATCCAAAGTCAGAATTCATTCATATTTGGTATATACATTTGTAACAACTCAAGGGATCAGATTCAAGTTTGTTCAATTTGAGTCCCTTGCTTATTATTTGGGCTCTCTATGGGCAAGGTTGGAGGGGTGGTGGCAGGGGGAGCATGTTAGGTTCAGGTTTGTTCAGATCCATTTCCATAAAATTTGCTTTGCATGGCTTCATTCCTTTGTAGTGTTGATGAACCATGTCGAACTGAATGTGACCCCAAACACTTCTTTGAACCACTTTGGCCGGTGAGTGATTAAGGCCCCTTGGGGCCTCTTGTTTTCGATCTGATTGCAATTTGCCCCCCATGCACTAACAATAATTGTACAAGTTTTCTCCCACTCCCTACACCATTTTGTACTCACAGCTCATGGAAGAAAGTCATGGTAGATTTCTCCATATCATATACCCCATGTGACAAATTTGCATACCTGTCAATGGAACTAATTAAAATCGTCTGCTATTTTAACCCTTTGCGTAATGAATCGCCTGCATCCGCCCGTGTAATTTCCAAACTGAAAAGTTGAAAAAAATAAATTTTTCAAAATATTTCAACAAAACCATATCATGTGACCCCTCATTGGAATGATCTCAAGCTCATTCCAATGAGGGGTCACAAGATATGGTTTCGTTGAATTTTTGGAGAAAATTTAAAAAAAACAGTAATTAAAATAATAAATTTTGATATTGTCTGCACCGGGTAAAAGGTTAAACAAAAACAGTGGATACCACTTCTCATTTAGCATCTATAGATATGGCCAAGTTCCTCAAAGCAAATGCAAATGAAAATAACTAAGAACTGAGGGAAACAGCCAGTCATCTAAAAACTTTTTCAACTGTACATGTACATGTTGATGTAGCTACTCAACATTTTCCAGGGATCTCACACTCCTAATGAAAGACGTCAACATCTGCAACAACGATCAACACATTAACCCTATGAGCATGGATCCTGGTCTTTTGTGGTATATACTTACAGTATATACCAAAACATCACCCAAAAAATGGATTAGCACATTATTTTTCAGATCAGAACGATAGTTTCAAAGCTTTAAAATTTTGGTATATGGGCTTGCTTGATTGGAGGATTAAAATGAGGCGTTTATGAGAATGGGAGAAAAATGATCCATCATAACCTGATGTGTGAGATGGAAAAATCTCAACCTCAGGGCCAGATTTTTGGTTTGGACACCAAAAAATTTCAAGGTGAAATATTTCCATCTCACACATCAGATTGATGTTACATCAACAAAAATGGACACTTTGCTTTGGAAGTTTGTAGAGACCATTTAAATTGGCATTTTAGTCTTCCCAGGTAAGGTTTGTGAAGAAAAATGCATGTATATTACCACTGCTGACAGGAGCCACGATTACAGCAACGGTGTTGTTTTTTTTATGCAAATTTGAAAATGAAATCAATATTTTAATTACCGGTATTAATCCTCTTATTCATTCCAAAAATTAGACAAATTCCAGTGAAAGATACAGTGGAGTCCACTTAACTGGATATCTCTTAACTGAATAACCTTGTTAATTGAATATAGTTTCCCAAAACAAAACCATTTACCATATCTCTAGTACAAATTTGACCTGTTAATTGAATATAGTTTAAAGAGTAAACTCCTGTTAATTGAATAAAAAATCTTGTAAGCTGTCAAGAAATTACCTTGACTCTCCACAGTTTTGCTTTCATTATAGATCTATTTGGTCTCAGTACATCCAATACAGGCTATTAATCTATTATATTTTGTTTGACAGAGCTCATGGAGCTCTGTCAAACAAGATTTAATAGAATAAATGCTAAGTTCATCTCTAGAATACAGAAAAGTGACACAATACCTGTTAATTGAATACTCCTGTTAATTGAATAATTTTCACTAGCAAAGTGGCTATTCAATTAACAGAGCTCCACTGTATAGGCTTTCCTTAAATTATTGTTTAGTTTTTGCCTCCCCCTTTTTGAAAAAAATGGGAGATATTAAATTCAGGGTGTCCTTCCATCCTTCTGTCCTTCCGTGTTTTTCGTTTCCAGGCTCTAACTTTCCTTACAGTGACTGGATTTCGATGACATTTGGGTAGTAGATCACTTTCATCAGTTGTGGATCCAAGTTCAAATATGGGCATTTTCTGCGCCTATTTAATTAGGCTGCTGAAATTTGATTGGCCGATGGTTTCCAGATTCTAACTTTCCTTAAAATCAACCAATTTCGATGAAATTTCTTATATGGATTACTTTTTTCAATACCTAGGTCAAGTTCAATCGAATGTGGGAAATTTTGTACCGAAAATCTGTCCGTCTGCCCCGTGCGACAACGTACTTCGGACTAAAAGCCATATTTATGAACCAATCTTCACGAAACTTCTTGGGTATCTTTGTTATCATTGTGAGACCAGAATATGTGTTTTGGGGTATGGTCCAAAATTCAAGATGGCCGCCAGTGCCCATTTTGTTCCGAAATTGGGTGGAATCAGTTTTTTGTACAGAACTTCTATATGAAAGTTCGGATTTGAATAAATTTCTGTATGAATTATGCAAATTAGGGAAACTTTGATTTATTCAGTGCTACTACTAATACACAGTAAGAGCACACCTTTCGTGTTTTTCATTTCCAGACTCGAACTTTCCTTACAGTTGGTCGATTTCGCTGAAATTTGGGTAGTAGATTACTTTCATCAATTGTGGGTCCAAGTTCGAATGTGGGCATATTTTTATACTGTACCAATGACCCAGACATAGCTGGTGCTAACTCTTAAAATATAGGGCCAAACACAAATTTTGCCCCCCAATCCCCAAAATTTGCATCTAAAACCAAAGAAAACATGTCCTGAATGGCCCTCCACACTTCACCTCTACTGCGCATGCACAGTGTCAAGGACATCCTGAAATTGGTGCCATTAATCATTCTTTGTTTGGCCCTTCATCAGTTAACATCTGACTGATCTTTGTGCTTGTAAATCTCAGTTTAAATGATGCCAGACACATAAATGTTAGAGAAATGGTGTTTCTAAGGAGGATATAGAAGGAGGAGAGGAAAAATGAGTGACAGAAAATTATCAGGGCTGAAACTTAAAATTTTTTAATGAAATTATGTTAAGTTACCTATTTTCGAGGCAACAGCCTGTTGTGGTCATTCTTGTTATCAAGTTACACTGCTTGTTCAGTGTTTTCCTCTCTCCCTTTCCTTTAAGTCCCCTCTTGCTGTTCTCCCATGCTTTTGGCATATTTTCTGTAATTTTATTACTAAAATTTCTTGGGAGTTTTAGCTGGATAACAGAATGTATTCTGTTCTTTTCCCTATATTTACGTCTTCACCTATGGGTGGTTAGGCGTAGTGTTCTGCATCTACCATCTGATGTTCTGCAGTTTCTTCCCTGGAAGTCTCTGTTTTGCATCAGATAGTGTATTGTTGGTAACTGATTTCGGGCCAGGGTGCCTGGAGTCTTGTTCTAGTGTTTTTACACTTATTGTTTACATTTACTACAGCCCTCTGTGTGAGGGGGGGATTTCTTGAAAATAGTATCTTGATGTTAATTTAATCATAACTAGATACATTATTATTGTTTGTAAGTGTTGCATAAATTGTTTAAAATATTTTTAAAATTTTTGTCCACACTTAGGCTTGGGATCCATTGGGGCTCAACGTTACTTTTCAGAAATTTGGGCTGTTCTGAAAAAATATTTTTTCAAAATTTTTTGATTTCAATTATTGTTTCTATGTTAATGGATCATATTATTATGTATTTTGATTGTCAGGGGTTGGTGCGAGTACTAGGACTTTGTTTTCTTTTCACATTGAAAGGATATTGTTCAATTGTAATAAGAGGAAATCTTCCTCTGACTTTCATAATCATTGTATATGTAGTCAGTGTACTCGCACTAACTCCTGTTCTGTATGTGATATTTTCGATGACAACATGGGAAGCGTGTGTCACGGCATGTTAGTGGGGAATTGGCCATTCCGGTCCTTTCCCCGCAGGGTCACTCTACTTTATCAATCTCTATTTCAGACGATCAAGATTAGGGTGATGTATCAGTGATGTCTTCCAAAAGTGTGCCTCTGTCAGCACAATTAATGAAGAGCTAGCGGAAAAGTGCTCATGTAAATACGTCAATTGCCTAAGAGGACCCTAGTAGGTTCGACGGCCTTTGACGTCCGCTAGCTCGCCCGGTGTAGCATCCATTCATCGAATGGTTCGGCAGCCGGGTTCGTCCGTTGCGGTCTAGAAGGAATTTTGGGGTGATGTGAGCACTATAAATCTACCAAATGCACTCCCAGTGACGGCGTATTAGAGGAGAGAACGGAGGAAGCCTTTTAGTCCGGTTCCTAGCTCGTCCAGGTCCATCCGGACTGCGAGAGAGGCCCCTCTCTCGTACAACAACATCTGGCCCCAGATGTTGTGGTACAAAATGTTTCGCATTCGGAGCATACGTCCACCGCTCGGGACGCTCCGATATATAGTCAGTCCGGAGAGACTGTCAATAAGGCTTCCTCATTCTCATGGTAGCACACACGACCGCTCTTGGCTATGTGACCTCGGATATCCAGTCAGCTTCACCAGTCAGAGAATCATCGGCGACCAGGTCACGCCATCCGATAGCCAGGGACACGAGGCCTGCAGACTCCGGACGTTCGCATAAGAAAGTGTGCGGGAGTCAACGTACACGGAGCTTCCGGCGGCAATGCATCGTAAGACCGCTACTGCACAGGCCTCGGTGACGGACCTTCTATCCCAAATAGCACAGCTTATCGCAGCATTCCAGCAACGACAGAATCTGTCGCATCATGTATTATCCGACGACGCTGGGTCTGGACGCTCCGCGGAAGCAGGTACGGACGTCCGAAAATTTCGTCCGGTCCAACGGGATGCCGAAAGGGATTCGGAGGATTTCGAGCTTTCCCTTTCGGAACAACATAAGCTGTTGTGTATGTCATCTGACTTTATCTTCTAGAGGTTCTTTCGTCGGACCAGAATGCTGTGATGCCGGATAAGAAACTGATAGCGTCGGTGGACACAGAAATTTTTGGTTCGGTTCAGGGACATCGTCCCTCAGTTCCGACATAGTCCAATAATGTCACATAAACTTTCGAATTATTGAACGACGCTATATATATTATTATATGCTTGCTATTACCAAGCATGTCTGGTTTCTTGTTTGCAAAGTTACGGAGATGTCTTTCAAAAGTGTGCCTCTGTCGTCTTAGTTAATGAAGAGCTAGCGGCAATAAGTGCTCATGGAATATGTCTATCGCCCAAGAGGTCCCTAGTAGGATCGACGGAGTGACATTCGCTAGCTCACCCGGTGTAGTGTCCATTCATCGAATGGTTCGGCAGCCGGGTTCGTCCGTTGCGGTCTAGGAAGGAGATTTGGGTGATGCGAGCACTATAATAACTTTAGTACTTACCCAGTGACGACGGATTGAGGACAGATCGGAGGAAGCCTGTTAGTCCGGTTCCTGGTTCGTCCAGGTCCGTCTGGGCTGCGAGCGAGAGAGGTCCCTCTCTCGTACAACAACATAGGGGACCGCATGTTGTGGTTCAGATATTTCGCATTCGGAGCATATGTCCGCCGCTCGGGACGCTCCGTTATATTGACAGTCCGAGAGACTGTCGATAATGCTTCCTCATCCTCACAACAGCGCACACGACCGCATATTGGCTACGTATCCGGCCAGTTTCGTCATTCAGTGATTCCATGGCGAACAGGTCACGCCATCCGGTAGCCAAGGGACACGAGGCCTATACACTCCGTTTGCTCGCATAATAGAAGTATGCACGGGGTAACGATCACGGAGCTTCCAGCGGCAATGCATCGTAAGACCGCTTCTCCACAGGCCTCAGTGATGGACGTGCTATCCAAGTTAGCACAGTTTATCGCAGCATCCCAGCAATCGACAGATTCTCGGTCGGATCAGGAATTATCCGACGGCGCTGGGTCGGTGCGCTCCGCTGTTGCCTCAGGTTCGGACGACCGAACGCTTTATAGGGTCTGACAGGATGGCGAAAGGGATTCGGACGATTTCGAGCTTTCCCTTTCGGAACAACGGAAGCTGCCATACATTTCTTCCGGCATTATCTTCCAGAGGTTGTTCCGTCGGACTACATTGCCGCAATGTTGGATAAGAGACTAATAGCGTCATTGGACACGGAATTTTGGATCGGTTCAGGGACATTGTCCCTGACTTACCGACACAGTCCAATAATGTCATTAGAACATTTGAATTATTTATCGACTCTACATATATATATAAGCTTGCTACCAAGCATGATAGTTTAGTTTCTTGTCCGCAATGCTCTATTCTGCCTTATCATTTCTAGGAATAATTTATTTTGGCAGAACAGGGCATACCGAGAGTTCATATGCATCTAGACGGCGGGGTTAAAGACTGGGAATTGTCTTTTTTGCCGTCTATGTCTTTTCCAACCATGATGTTGAAAATGACAATGATGTCTAATAGACTTAACTTAGACGCTTTAACATACGTAGTCCACCTTACTGAGGCATTATCATTACGTCTTCAAGAGAAAGAATTCCAGGATATGATCCTCTATGTGATTTCTTTCAAGGGCAGTAGTTTTTTTCCACGTATAACTCCGCCCTTCAGTGGCAACCTGGAGTTGGTTAGATGTGACGCAGCCCTAGCTACATCCACGCGCGTGGATAGTAAGGTGAAGAACTCTCTCAGAGTCGCTTCAGTCTCGGAGAAGCTTCTCTTCGACGGCAACTTTTCAGCAATCCATAAATTGCTAGATATACACGTTCTCTTGTCTATCAAGTGTAGCAAGAGATTCAGACTGGGGCAAACATTCGGTGGTTGACTCAGAGAGTGCCACTGCAGTTGCCGGATCCGAGTTTTATGTTTATGACGGTTGCCAGTCAAACAGGTTGGGGTACAATATTGATCCCAACGGATTCGAAGTGCCAGGGTCTTTGGGTTCCGCAGTCTCTAGGCAAGCACTTATCTTCCACGGAATAATGTTATTTAGGCTTGCACTATGTCATTGGATGAATATTATTCAGAAACGCATGTCCAATTCCTGTCCGATAATAGGACAGTAGTTGCGTATCTCCGGAACCAGGGAGGCACTCATTCGATTCCGTTATTCAATTTAACAGAAAGAATCCTTCTGTTTATTATAGTACACCAAGTTCTGCTTCGGTCCGTCATATTCCGGGTCGTCTGTTTGTATTAGCAGACTCCCTTTCACGTAAGGGTCGCTTGTTGCCGTCAGAATGGACTCTCAACAAACAAGTATTCAATCAGATTTGCTATCAATGGGAGCGCCCAATGATAATTTATTTGCGACACAACTTGCTAATCAATTGCAGACGTATGTGTTTGCATGTCCGAATCTCTGAGCTTATGTTGTTAATGCTCTATTGATCTAATAGGACGGAATGATAGGATATGCGTATCCTCCTACGCTGTTGTTTCAGCAAGTATTGATAAGATAAACATCCACAATACAATTTTGTTGATAGCATCTCTGTCTTCACAGAGACCGTGGGTAAATTTACTCAGATGTCTACTGTGGGACTTACCGCGAAAACTTCCTCCATGAGAGGATCTTCTTTCGCTGGGGGAAATCGTGTCATCTTCATCACAACCTGCAAGGTCTCAACCTTCACGTATTCCGTTGTGTGGTCCTTCTTGCATTGCAAGCATTGTACAGGACGAGCTTTGGACGCGATTTGTTACTGTAGGAGAACCTCTTCTTCGCTATACTATGCGGCTAAAGTGGAGGCTCTTCCGTCGTTGGTGTAGGGATCATTATGTTGATATTGTTGATCCCTCCATTCTAGTCATTGCAACTTTCTAGTATACTTGTTTGACAAGATCTACTGCAGCCTGTTACTATTTAGGTTATAGGTCTGTGTTATCTCATACCTATGCACTCTATGATAGTTTACAATTGAGTCTTATGTCTCTTTATCTAAGTCATTTAGAAACTTTTCGATAAATAGACCTAGAATCATTAGACTAAATTCCTATATGGAATTTAACTTTGGTTCTTATTTAGCCAAGTAATCATTTGAGCCTCTGGAAACAGTAGTTTTCAAATTCTGACCTTTTAGTCAGTAATTCTGTTAGTCTTCTCTTTTACTGAGGAGTCAGTGAGCTTCATGCACTATCGGTGGACGATTCTCACTTTCGTAGTTTCGGAAACACTACTTCCTTTACTATTTAGGTTAGATTTTTGGTTAAGAGTCAGGCTCCTAATAAATATCCGGAACCTATTGTTATTAAGGTCCTTCCGTCTTCGTACGGGCATAGGCCTTTACTCTGTCCGGTTAGAGTTTACGTATTTATAAACAGATATCAGTTTATTATTATGGACGTAAGCTTCTTCTGTCTTTGATGCCTAATAGAAGGACATTACGCTCCATTCTATTGCTAATGGATTCAATTAACTATCGGTACTGCTTATGGTATACCATTGACTCAGCAGTTTGTGCTTGAGATTTCGGCTCATGAAGTAAGAGCTCTTTCTACATCTTGGGCTTACATTAATAGTGTCGCTATTATAGATCTTTGAAGGCTGCTCATTGCGCTCAGCCATCCACATTCATGAATTTTAATCTCAGAAATATTGAGTTCATTTCTGGAGGCCTCTATTGTTAGTCCTATTATCTACTGCTCAGAATGTCATTCACTTAACAGTTGCTACTATAGCTAGGTAGGTTTTCTGTTCCGGCAGTGACTCCGTTCTGCTGCCCTCTTCGCTCTGGGCTATTTGACCCAGGGCAAGAAAAAGGGGGGGGGGGGAGGGTGTTCCCTTGGGTCACCTGTTTTATTATGAAAACAAGGGGATACCTCCTCCGGAGTTAGTAATTCTGAGCTGTTACTGGGATGGCTTTTTAGTGAGAAGTTTATGTTTAAAAATTCATTCAGGTCATAGTTTTTAAAGTATAGCTTTTGAATATATCACGTGTCAAACGGGCATTATTATACAATCCTCAGACACTTTTAAGGAGTATAAAGAGTCTCTATTCTCTAGACTAACTTTATTTATTGGCTTACTTTAAAAATTATTAGTATAAGGATTATACTAGATATTAATAGAGTACATGGATGTTATGATGCTCAATATTGGAAGGTGTTGTGTCTTTCTAACTTATCATAAATAAGAAAGATACATGTAAGGCCTAATACTCCTTTTTCCCTAGAGGGGATGACTGTATTTTATATAATTGAGCGTATTCCAACTTGTTCTATGTCCTAGGCCCTCCAGCCTTTTTACTATTCAGCTATGTCTGGGTCATTGGTACAGTATCAAAATGTTAAAAAATTTATAGTAATTTATATATTTTTTATACTTACCAATGACCCAGACGGGGATGGCCCTCCCAGGAGTTGGGAACTCATACCTCCCCGCTGAGTACATAGCGCTTACCAGGCACTGGTTACAAGAATGATTAATGGCGCCAATTTCGGGACGTCCTTGACACTGTGCATGCGCAGTAGAGGTGAAGTGTGGAGGGCCATTCAGGATATGTTTTCTTTGGTTTTAGATGCAAATTTGGGGGATTGGGGGGCAAAATTTGTGTTTGGCCCTATATTTTAAGAGCTAGCATCAGCTATGTCTGGGTCATTGGTAAGTATAAAAAATATATAAATTACTATAAATTTTTTAACTTTCCGCGCATATTTAATTAGGTTGCTTAAATTTGATTGGCTGACGGTTTCCTGGCTCTACCTTTCCTTAAAATCTACACCGATTTCAATGAAATTTCATATATGGATTACTTTTATCAATACCTAGGTCAAGTTTGAATGTGGGAAATTCTGTACCGAAAATCTGTCTGTCTGCACCGTGCGTCAATGCACCTCGGACTGAAAGCCGTATTTATGAACCAATCTTCACAAAACTTTTTGGGTATCTTTGTGATCATTGTGAGGCCAGAATATGTGTTTTGCGGTTTGGTCCAAAATTCAAGATTGCCACCAGTGGCCATTTTGTTCCAAAATTGGGTGTAATCAGTTTTTTGTACAGAACTTCTATATGAAAGTTTGGATTTGAATAAATTTCTGTATGAATGTTTAGTAACATGCAATGCATCACATCTAATACGGGTCTTGTTCTCGTGCAAAAATTATGCAAATTAGGGAAACTTTGATTTATTCAGTGCTACTACTAATACACAGTAAGAGCACACCTTCCGTGTTTTTCATTTCCAGACTCTAACTTTCCTTACAGTCGGTCGATTTCGCTGAAATTTGGGTAGTAGATCACTTTCATCAATTGTGACTCCAAGTTCGAACATGGGCATTTTCTGCGCATATTTAATTAGGTTGCTTAAATTTGATTGGCTGATGGTTTCCAGACTCTAACTTTCCTTAGAGTCAACCGATTTCAATGAAATTTCATATATGGATTACTTTTCACATCAGTTTAATGTAATATGTTTTATCATACAATCTTATTTTTTAGTGATTCTCACAGTTATACTCCACATCACTTCACTTGCTTTGACAGTGAAAATAAATCTGATAACCACTCTGAAGCACTGTCTGTTCTGTCTCTTCTAAATAACTTCCACTTGCAACTCAACTATATTCCACAGGATGCATCAATTCCCCTTGAAACTGCTGCCCAGCGGGAGACATGAATTCACTGAATTTGCTTGTTGTTACCTATATTTCGGTCATCTCATGGATACAGATCTCTTATGATTTAACATTTAACAATAATAAACAATTATTAACCGGATAACAGGCCAGCCTGTATAATATCAGGACAGAGGTAGGTATTCCAGCAAATTACCATCAGGAGTTGCAGATTGTGCAATGTACATACCCAAATATCAGTACTGAGCCAGCTCAATTTTCACTGTGTTCTGAAACCAATGAAACCAGTCAGTTCCAGCATAGCACCATTATTGTAAAATAAGCTCACATGCAGTTGTTAGATATTGTGATTCATGCGGTGTGATCTCTGGTGGTCTCATTTGTGCTCTTGTCAACAAAACAAATCGAGAAGCTTTCCTAATATCTACTTTACGAATTTTCAGCATTTTACTGTTCATACTGGCTGATGTATATGTCTCCCTGTATCCCTAAAAGTATGCCCCCAAATTACTTTGTTATTTTTATATTCTGATTTACAATCACAAGATAATGAAAGACTATACACATTGGAAAACAGCTGAGTGCTAATTACTTTTCTTCCAAAACCATATCCCACAATTTGTCACTACATTCTTCAGTTTCATTTGTTCATGAATAATAATTGATACATCTGTTACAGAGGGTGGGAACTGTGTTTTGTTCTCCATTGTGTAGTTCTTCTTGTGAGGTACTGTACTTTGAATGTTAACCCTGGACATTATTAGCCTTTTCTTTCAGGACCAGTTCACTCCTTGTGTATTATTACTGTCTTTTCTATCAGCATGTCACACATGGCCATATGCCTCATCTCTCATTGTTCTATCTTGATGTTTGTGATACGTTGGCTCTTTTGGCCTTTTGGCCTTGGGAACACTTCTCCAGTCCATGGTTCCAGCATTGTCTGGTTATGTGATTCACACCCCCTATTGTCTATTCAGCCTGTTGTAAACAATTGTGAGTACGTTGATAAGAAATTTAAATTTTATAGTAAATTTCTTTTCTTATTATACCTACCACAATTGTTTATCCGGAGTACCTCCCATCTTATTCAGGTAAGAATCCTTCCTCCCTGCTGATCACATAGCTCCAAATGTTCGCAGATTCAAATATAATGACACGTTGGTTATATGTCTGCACACTGGTACAGGTAACCTTGTATTGGTACAGAGAAGAGTATCTCCTACTGGGTGTGCTCCAGTTTTTGGTTTATTTGCTTGGGAAAGAACAAAATAGAGAGTATACTTCTGAGTTAGGGACTTCCATTGTAGTGCGAACCTGTTATAAACAATTGTGGTAGGTATAATAAGAAAGGAAATTTACTATAAAATTTAAATATCTAAATAAATATATGTCGGGTGGAATCTGGTCAGTTTTTTAGGAAACAGGATGATAATACTTTTTGGGAGTTTAATGACACCTTTGGTGGCTGGGTTCACCTCATGCTGGACAATTTTACAGGTTGAGGAAGACAGACTACACAAAAGAACCACCGAGCAGTGATGAGCAGCTCTAGGACTCGCCAACGTACTCCACTCAAGCAGGGTTAGCATTGGTTGAAGAAAAGTGCACCATGGATGTGCCACATGCCTCAGTACACTTTGCAACCCTTCCCCCACATAATACTTCTGTTGGTGTAAGAGATTCGGTACACAATTCACTGTTGTTATTTTGTGGGATTTGTATTTTTACAGCTCTGGGACATGAGAACAAAGACTGCAATAATGGATGTAAAAGAAAATGAAGAGTTCATCAGCGATATGATTCTTGATGATGAGAGAAAAATACTTGTTGCAACAAGGTAAGGTCACTGTTAAGTTTTATATTTTTCAGGCAATTCAAAATTGACTTTTTTACTGTGAAAACTTGGGAGCCTGTAGGTTGGCATATTGGGCTTCACATCAAAAGATTGACTTCAGTTCAGACGAAAGTTATCTGTATTGAGTCTGTGAGTAAGATAACTCCTGATTGTCTATGTGGAAACAAGGCGGTACTATGTGTTATTAACTAGTAGAGTGCTGAATTATTTTTATGCTCCCCGACTTAAGTCGGGTGGCATATAGTGATTGAAGTGTGCATGTGTCCGTCGTCTGTCCATCCGTCCATGTGTGTGTGTGTCCGAGCCAATAACGCGAAAACTGTTAGGGCCACAGTCATCAAACTTCACACAATTATAAAGGACCATGGGAGGATGTGTCAAACACCATAGCTGGGTTCATACCTTCAAGGTCAAGGTCACATTTCAAGGTCACACTAAAAATTGGTCAATATTCGTGTCCAAAATTGTTAAACTTTTTACAAATGTTAAGGACAGTCAGAAGGTGTGCCATGTATAATAGTTTCCCCTGCATTTGCAAGGTGAAGGTCATGGGGGGGGGGGGGGGGGGGTGGGCATGTGTTACCTTAGTAACATTCTTCTTGTTGGTTATCAAAATTTGTTCCCATGATTTTTGCCTTGCTGCAGTTTATTGAAGAGTGCCTACAGGCACTCTCCCATACATTGTAACAAGGAAAATCCTCACACAGACTAAATAATTTTACATCAAAGATAGTTTGAATCAAATCTGCTGAGTATGTAGTGTTTACATTGCAGCACCTATACTTCTACCCATTAAAGTGTACAGTACATCGTTGGTACACTTGCCTTCAACAATGCTAATTATGCTTGTGCTGGGGGTGTGGTGGCCTTGTTCAGATCACCGAAGTTAAGCAACGTCGAGTCTTGTTCAGTCCTTGGATGGGTGACTGTCTGAGCGATCGATTTGGACTCCCGCATTGTTTCCTTGGGCAAGGTACACTTCACCCCAATTGTCCATGTGGGGGCACGATGACATTGTGTACTATGGTGTACTGCATGTCGATGGTGCACATGTCTTCAACCGATCTAACCCTGCCTGTGCTGCAGTGCAAAGTTACAATGTTGGGGAGCTGACAGCTGCTCGTCTTTGCTTGATGTTTCTCTCCAGGTACTCCGGCTTCCTCCACCCGTTAAACTGTCACCGATACAATATGACCTTGGCTTTTAATGTGTTATTAAACCCTTATAAAATAATAAATGCTTGTGCCAGGTAAGTTGTAAGGCCCATCAGTTACTCACCTTTGTTCAGTAGTGTTGTCCAGATTCTCAGGTCTCCTCCACCCATAAAATAGCTCGAAATGATATGATTCTGGTTGTTGGAAGTGTAATTGAACCCCAATAAATAAACAACCAATCAGTAACATGTTGGAGCTAATTGAATGACTAGACTTAGGGAATAAAATACATTCAACATTCATGGGTATGTGAAAGAGCATAAGAATTAGGAGCAAAGTTACATTCACTCGAGCCATAGTTTATTTTAATGAATTAACAGATGTATTTGTAATCTTGTGTGCAATTAACAGGCAAAAACCTTAAACACCAATAAATAAATAAATACATAAATTGTGAGTAATGGGGAAAACATTAAAGAATCTTCTCCCATACCTCTGCCCCAAAGGCTTTCATATTTCACATAAAACATCGTTGGAAGATTCATTCACATGTTTGTTGAAATCAAATTCCTGGGTCCATATATAGGCTTTCTGTGAGAGCCCAAATGTTCAGATCAGTGCAATATGAGGAATATTCTTTAAAAATCTTCTTCCGATTCACCAATCAGAATCTTTTGATATTTGGTATACAACATCCTTAGGGAGGTGAGATTCAAGTTTGTTCAAGCCAAGTCACTGGGCTCATATTTGGGCTCCCTGTCGGAGCCCGAATTATAACTTAGTTCAGTATGAGGAATATTCTTTAAAAATCTTTTTTTTCAGATCCACTGGTCAGAATCTTTTGATATTTGGTATAAGCTTTTCTTAGGAGGGGCAGATGCAACTTGTTCAAATCAATTCCCTGGGTTGATATTTAGGCTACCATGTCAGGTGAGTGCCCTCAGGCCCTTTGGGTCCTCTTGTTTTAAAATGAAAATCATGATGTCATGGTATTCCATTCTTGCACTATGCCTGACGTAATCCCCATTCATTAGTCTACTTTTAGTATAGCCGCAGAAGTTTATAGCAGTGTCTGATCTGTGTGTTTCTTTGTTTTTGTGTCGCCGCCCCACGAGGTGGGGAGCGACATATAGGGATTACTTTTGTCGTCTTGTGTCGTCCGCGTCGTCGTCCGCGTCACACTTTCTCTTATCCGCCACTCCTCTTTAACCTTTGAATGGATTTTGATGAAACTTTCAGTGATTCTTTATCACATAATGGCATTGTGCACCTCCTATTTTATTTTTTGATCCGCTGTATTTTTTCCAGAGTTATGCCCCGTCATCTTGCATCGTCCGCGTCGTCCGTGTCACACTTTCTCTTATCCGCCACTCCTCTTTAACCTATGAATGGATTTTGATGAAACTTTCAGTTATTCTTTATCACATAATGGCATTGTGCACCTCCTATTTTATTTTTTGATCCGCTGTATTTTTTCCAGAGTTATGTCCCTTTTCCACTTAGAATTCTGTCTGAAACGCCAGGCGACACACATCTTCCATGGAAGACTCGCATCTAAGTTATTTTTCAGGTTTAGCACATGGTAGGCCTATATAAAAATATCAAAAAATTATCTAGTCTAATTTATTTCATTGAGTTGGTTATTTTTCATTTAATTACTGTTACCAAAAACAGTAGCCTTGACATTGTAATCAGTTTTCAATGAGTGCAGGTTAAAAACATTCTCTTTCTAATCTACCATCAGTGCAGATTTGTATTTTGTCTAGACATTTTCACTTGTATTGGGGGTAATAAGGTCTTGTTAAAAGATAAATTATCAACATTAAGCACAGATGTGTGTGACTTAACCCCTAGCACTCTGGGAGTGCAACAAAATTTTCTCCAATCACTCTGTTTTTCTCTTGTTTAGTTACGAATTTAACCAATTATATCTTGTTTGACAGAGCTCTTTGAGCTCTGTCAAACAAGGTATATTTGGTTAAATATTAAACTGCATTATGGGAAATATTTGCTGCTGAAAACTTTTAACATTTTGACAGTGTGCAGAGGGTTAAATTTCTGTGGCTCGATATAGACAGTACAGAGTTATTGCCCTTGTATTCTACTGATGTAATACTGTGGAAAAGATTTGTTGAGCAAACTGTCTCTAGATTTCTTTAGATATTGCTTTTAAAAGTGTATACTTGTTGAACATGAAGTAGAGATGTGCATGGCATAAATTTGCTGTGGCTCAATTCACAATTTAACAGAACAAGAAAATCTTTTGGCACAAACTACTACATTTATGAAAATATTGACTTGCAACCACGTGTCGATGATCAACATCATGTGTATGTGTGTACAACATATATTTGCCATGGTTCCTTTTTGTAGAACGATTGCCCTTGAATTCTATGGTTGTATTAGTATGGAAAAATCTTGAAGTGAGCTCTTAAAATATTGATTTGAAATTCTGTGTGCATGACATCAAGTGCAGATGTGCATGTCACAGTTTTGCTGTTGCTTGGTGTATACTTCATGGGGTTATTGCCCTTGGACTTTGTTAGAATTTTGGGGCTATTAACCATTCAGTCCCCAGATAAATGTTATATGTTATATTAATAATTACCTAATATATATGTAAACAGCTACAGGTGACTTAACAATTTTTCTACATCATTGTTGGCTGCCTGTACAGGCAACCAACAATGATGTAAAAATGCTGTCAAGATAAACACATCCTACCAGTACAGGGTAGCAGCGGGTCTTGGAAATCCAGAAACATCCTTGAATTGCACAAATATGTTCAAGGACCTTGAAAATCCTTGAAACTTGCTAGTTTTTGATGAAAATCCGAGAAACTCCTTGATTTTAACATTTCTGGGTCCGTTACTGGCGATATGTTCCAACTTTTCTGTTATTTGAAGTGCCGTGAGTGTTTTTATAAGCTTAGTTCTGATTGGTCGAGTTTCTCCCTACGTCATTGTATAGTGCAAATATTCATCCAATCATCGTGTTGCTTACAAATAATGTTGCCTCATGTCTTGGTGTTAAAACCATGCGTTCTAGTTCACTTCGACGATTCTTTTGTGAATTGAACAAACAGTTTTGAGATTCTTCATTGTTTGATTTTACTTTACGAATATGCCTGGAGGAAAATGCAAATTTCAAGATAGATAGTTAGAAGACGAGAAGTATAAATCATGGATTGTTCATGTTGCAAATGATAAAAATTCTTCTTGGTGTAAACATTGCAAACAAAATATAA
Organism: Pictodentalium vernedei; assembly: GCA_031216915.1. NCBI lineage: Eukaryota > Metazoa > Mollusca > Scaphopoda > Dentaliida > Dentaliidae > Pictodentalium > Pictodentalium vernedei. Next base: position 714,292,361 of record CM062297.1, read on the forward strand.
ATATTTCTACCATGAGTGAATCTGCGCTTCTATCTCACATAACTGGAAAAATGCACACAAACACACATTAATGAAAGCTCAGTATGAAATGACGGTGAAGAATTTCTTCCAACTGAATAAACCACGAGGAAAATGCAACTGGTCGGCCTGCGTCTAACAAGCAAATCTCCGAGGGTGTGAAAGATTGAAGTTCCAGAAAATGATGTCAGATTCTGGTGTCACCAGTGTTTGGGCAGTAGAATACTTATTTTATTGTGGTTATTCCACAACTTATTTTGACTCATACCCTATGTATAGACTAAGAGCTACATGAATTGTATGCTGGTGTTTAATTACTTCGCTGATATGATCCTTGAAAATCCTTGAATTTGGACCTGGAACCTCCTTGAAACTCCTTGAATTACTTCTGTTCAAAGTTGGGGGTTACCCTGCAGTACAGTTCTCAAGGGGGAGTACATTTTGGACAACTTTTTTAGAGCAATATAAAAGGGGCACTTTGTGGCTGTTTGTATGGGGACTAAAGGATTAATCACTTTTTGTAACATATCTAGTTATCCCCTGCCAAAATGAAGTTTGTGGGGGATATAGAAATGGGTTTCATTCATTCATTCATTCATTCATTCATTCATTCATTCATTCATTCATTCATTCATTCATTCATTCATTCATTCATTCCTCTGTAATAACTTTGGACCTTCCAATCTCAGTCAGTGGATGTTGGATTTAAATGATATTTGGTATGCTGACAGACCACCATGGAGGAAAGGATATTCAGAAGTAACAGGTTTTGTCCCTTTTTATACCCCCACTTTCGAAGAAAATGGGGTATACTGGATTACATGCGTCCGTCCGTCCGTCCGTCCGTCCATGTGTGAGTCCGTCCTAGAATATTCATAACTTTCATAACTTAAGTAAATTATTATGGAACTTGTTTTCTATAGTATTTGGTCATAGGTATGCCCACACTAGACGGTACACCACATGGGGGTATGCACCGGACGACAGTCCAGCTCTTGTTTTTCCATTTTTATCTCATCTTGACAAAGTCAAGCTGAGCTAATCTCATCGCTCTCCGTCCATCGTCTGTCGTCCGCCATGTTTTGGTCTTCTTCTCCATAGGTACTGGGCCAATTCAAGTGAAAGTTTGTGTGAGTGATGGTCCCAAAGGGGCATTTCATTTTTGTTCAACTCAACTTGTCCAGCCCCATAGGGAGGGAGTGTGGGAAAATACACAAAATATTTTTAAAATCTTCTTCTCAAGAACCAGTGTGTACAGTGACTTGATATTTGCTATGGAGCTTCCATATGAGGTGTAGAATCAAGTTTGTTCAAACAAAGTTTGTGAAGTAATATTTGGCTTTGTTACAGGAGGGGAAAGATTTTTGGCCCCGCCCAAAATTCCTATTTTCTGAACCGATGGTCTGGTATGAACCAAATTTGGTTTGTGGGATTATTGGGTCATAAGTACTTGACCCATGCAAAAAAAAATTCCTGCATCCCCATGGGAACCCTGGGAGCTAAAAATAGAAATATTTTTCAAACGCCCATACTTCCCAAACCACACAGAACAAAGAGCTGTTATTTTGGGGGGGGGGGGGGGGGGGGGGGGGGGGCAGATTCCAGATTCCAAGTTGTTCAATTCGAGTGCCTAGGTTAATATTTGGGCTCCATATGAGAACATGCAATTTAACTTAGTACAATATGAGGGAATTTCTTCAAAAATCTTCTTCTTCAGATCCACTTGTCAGAATGCTTTCACATTTGGTATACAACATCTCTAGGGGGTCAGATTCAAGTTTGTTCAAATGGGATCCATAGGTTAATATTTGGGCTCGCTTTGGTAGCCCAAATTTGAACTTAGTGCAATTCGAAGAAATTTCTTTACAATTTCTCTTCTTCAGATCCAACAGTCAGAATGCTTTCATATTCGGTACACAACATCTTTAGGGAAGTCAGATTCAACTGTGCTCAAATCATGAGTCTGGGTTAATATTTGGGCTCTGTTTGGGAGCCAGAATTGGCCATATTTTTATACTGTACCAATGACCCAGACTTAGCTGGTGCTAACTCCACAAAAACCAGGGCCAAACACAAATTTTGCCCCCCAATCCCCAAAATTTGCATCCAAAACAAAAAGAAATCATGTCCTAAAGGACCTCCATAGTACGACTCTACTGCGCAGTGACGCAGTCGTCCCGAAATTGGCGCCAAATATCATTCTCTGTTTGGCCCTTCATCAGTCAACATCTCACTGATCTTTGTGCTTGTAAATCTCAGTTTAAAGGATGCCAGACACGTAATTCTTGGAGAAAATGTGATTCTAAGGAGGATAGAAGGAGGAGAGGAAAAAAGAAGTGGCAAAAAATAATCAGGGCTGTACTTAAAATTTTTTGTTGAAATTATGTTAAGTTGCCTATTTTCGAGGCAAACGCCTCTTGTTGTCATTCTTGCTAATTGTTGCACTGCTTATTCAGTGTTTCCTCTCCCCTAACCTTCTAAAGTCCCCCCTTGCAATTCTCCCATGCTTTTGGCATATTTTTGAGAAGTTTCATTTCTAAAAATTCCCTGGGAGAGTTGCTTGGTTACAGAATGTTTTCTGTTATTTTCCCCATAGTTACGTTTTCACCCATGGGTGTATAACGTTTGTGTTCTGCATCTTCCATCTGATGTTCTGCAGATTCTCCCCTGGGAGTCTCTGTTTTGCATCAGATAGAGTGTAATTGATGACTGATTCCGGGCCAGTTTTTTCAGTGCCTGGAGTCATGTTTTCTTCTGTGTTTACACTGTTTGTTTTCATTGGCAACAGCCTTTTTTGAGGGGGGCTGTTTGCCTTTGAGGTAGTTTATCTCATTATAAGATACATTTATATTATCCGAAAGTGTCTCATTAATTATTTTATATAATTTTAAAATTTTTGACCACACTTTGCCATCGGATCCATCGGGGCTCAACGTTACTTTTCAGCAACTTGGGCTTCTCTGAAAAAATATTTTTTCAAAATTATTTTGTTTTGCAATTGTTTTTTCATTTATTAATGGATCATGTTATTATGTATCTTTGTGTCAGGGGTTTTTGCGAGTAACTAGGACTTATTGTTGTTCTTTCACAATGAAGGGAACTTGTTCAGATTGTAATAGGAAGAAATCTTCCTCTGACTTTCATGATTATTGCATTAATTGTAGTCAGTGTTCTCGCATTAATCCCTGTCCTGTATGTGAACATTGGGATGAGAAACATTGGAAACGTGTGTCACGATATGTTGTTTCTGGAGAAAGAGCGATGCCGGCTCTTTCTCCACAAGGTCACTCTACTCTCTCAGTTTCTATTTCAGAGGAACCAGAACAGGGTGATGTTTCCATGTTATCTTCTTCAAGTGTGCGTCCGTCGTCACAAATAAATACAGAGCTAGCGGCAAAAGTGCTCATGGAGATTAGACAAATGTCGTCCGCTAGCTCGCCCGGTGTAGCGTCCATTCACCGAATGGTTCGGCAGCCGGGTTCGTCCGATGCGGTCCAAGAGGAAATTTTGGGTGATGCGAGCACTATAAAAATAATAGATGCACACCCAGTGACGGCGGATAGTGAACGAGAACGGAGGAAGCCTTTTAGTCCGGTTCCTAGCTCGTCCAGGTCCAGCTGGGCCGCGAGCGAGAGAGGCCCCTCTCTCGTACAACAACATCTGGGACCAGATGTTGTGGTACAAAATGTGTCTTTAGCGGAGCATACGTCCGTCGCTCGGGACGCTCCGTTGTATAAGCAGTCCGCAGAGACTGTTAAGGCTTCCTCTTCTCGCCGGCGCACACGACCGCACCTTGGCTGCGTGACCTCCGATATTTTGCCAGCTTCGCCGATGAAGGATTCTTCGGCGACCAGGTCACACCATCCGGCAGCCAGGGATTCGAGACCGATGGACTCCGGACGTTCGCATAGGAAAAGTATGCGGGAGCCATCTGATGCGGAGCTGCCCTCGGCAAAGCAGCGAAAGACCGCTCCTCCGCAGGTCTCGACGTCGGACATTCTAGTGCAGATAGCACAGCTTATCGCAGCATCCCAGCAGCCGACAGAGACGGTGTCGGATCGAGAATTATCCGACGGCGCTGGGTCGGTACGCTCCGCCGAAGCATCGGGGGCGGACGACCGGGAACATCGGGAGGTCCGACCGGATGGTGAAAGGGATACGGATGAATTGGAGCTATCCCTTTCGGAACAACACAAAGCTGCCATGGACTTCATCCGGCACTTTCTTCCTCAAGTTGTTCCGTCGGGCCAGACTGCTGCGCTTCCGGACAGGAGAATTATAGCGTCATTGGACTCTGATTTTTTCGAGCGGTTCAGGGACATCGCTCCCGAGTTTCCGTCGCAGTCCAATAATGTTGCAAGAACATTTGAATTATTGAACGACGCTATTTTTAAACTTGCTCCCAGGACGGGGAAAGCAGGCTTCTTGTCCGCAAATACTCTCAACCTGCCTTTCATTAATGCAAGGAATAAATTCGACACGGCAGGTCAGGGTATACCGAGAGTTCCTCTGCGTATGGACGACGAGGCGGAAGACTTAGAGCTATCATTACCGTCGTCAGCTTCTATTCCAACCGCAGTGTTGGAAACAGCTATTGCGTCTAACAGAGCCAATTTAGATGCCTTATCTTACGCAGATCACCTTACGAAGGCGTTATCACTGCGTCTTCAAGGGGAAGAGTTTCAGGATATACAATCCTCCTTAAGACTTCTTTCAAGGGCAGTAGCTTATTCCACGTGTAACTCCGCCCTTTCAGTGGCAAATCTGGAGTTGGTTAGACGTGACGCAGCCCTGTCTACATCCACACTAGTGGATTCTAAGGTGAAGAACTCTCTTAGAGTCGCTTCGGTCTCAGGAGATCTTCTCTTTGACGGCAAGCTTTCCGCTATTTATGATAATATTAAAAAGAAAGCTAGTGATTCTCTGTTGTTTAGATCCGCTCCTAAAAGGTCGGATACAGCAGACACGAATAAGGCGGGCACTTCTGGGTCTTATCCGCCCAAGAGAGGTTCCTATAGAGGTTCCGGTGCGTCCTCTAGCTCTTATTCGAGAGACCGTCAGGATAGCGACTCTCGTTCGGGACGTCCTTCAGGCCGGGACAATCGGTCGGACGCCCCGAGGTCGATGAGGCGAGGTGCGGGTCGTGGAAGACGTGGTTTCTCCTACCGCAGGCCTCGCAGATCCAGGAGGTGATGGCTCAAACCTCTATCGCGTTCCGGTTGGCGGAAGGTTGTCGAGTTTTTCTCAAGAGTGGGCGTCGATTACGGACGACCCGTGGGTGAGAGGAGTGACCTCGGAAGGTCTAAAGATATCCTTCAAATGAAAGCCTCCATTAACTCGAAGTCCAAAGTGGACTCATCTTCCGTCAAACCCTCAGAAAAGAGACGCTCTGCTATCAGAGGTGCAGTCTCTTTTAATGAAGAACGCGGTAGAGGTCGTAGAAAACCAGGAATCGCTGGGATTCTACAGCCATCTGTTTCTGGTTCCGAAACCAGACGGCTCGTTCCGTCCAGTCATAGATTTGAGCTGGATAAACAAGCTGATCGTCGCTCCGAAGTTTTATATGGAGACGATTCGATCGGTCAGAGCGAGTATTCGGGTGAACGATTATGCAACGAGCATAGATCTCAAAGATGCGTACTTTCATGTCATGGTACATCCGACATTCCGAAAGTATCTACGCTTCGCAGTCCTAGGAGTGGTGTATCAGTTCCGGGCCATGTGCTTCGGATTGAATCTAGCACCCTGGGCTTTCACTCGGGTAATGAACTCGGTAATGATCTACTTCCGAGCTCATTCGTCTGCGGTAACGTCGGCCTACCTGGACGACATTCTTCAGAGGTACGGCAACGAGTTAACGCTTCAGAACGATGTTCAGAATCTTCTTCTATTGCTCCGACGTCTCGGTTTCATAGTAAACGAGGAGAAGTCGGATCTGGTGCCGTCCAAGTCATTCACTCATCTGGGAATGAGCTTCGAGACGCACAACAATCTCGTTCGTCTGCCGTTAACCAGAGCGAAATTAGTCAGTTGTTACGCTCGCTATTGTCTGAATACAGACAAAGTCACGGCGAGAGAATTTATGAGACTGATAGGTCTGTGCGGAGCCGCCGCGGATCTCATTCCGATGGGACGGCTACGCACACGGCCTCTTCAAATTTTCCTGACTCAGAATTGGAGTGTGAAAATTCATTCGCTCGATGTAGACGTTCTCTTGTCAGATCAAGTGAAACAAGAGATTCAGACTTGGGCAAACATTCAGTGGTTAACTCAAGGAGTTCCGCTGCAGTTGCCGGATCCGAGTTTTACCATTATGACGGATGCCAGTCAAACAGGTTGGGGTGCATCATTAATCCCAACGGATTCGAGATGCCAGGGTCTTTGGGATCCGCAATTCCTGTGCAAGCACATAAACATCAAGGAAATGATGTCAATTTGGCTTGCGTTACGTCACTGGATGGACATTATTCACGATGCTCATGTCCAAATCCTATCCGACAATACGACAGTAGTGGCGTATATACGGAATCAGGGAGGCACTCATTCAGTTCCGTTGTTCAATCTAACGGAAAGAATCCTTCTGTTTGCGTTGGAACATCACGTTCTTCTTTCGGTCCGTCACATACCGGGTCGTCTGAATGTGCTAGCAGACTTCCTTTCACGAAAGGGTCGCTTGTTGCCGTCGGAGTGGACTCTCAACAAACAAGTATTCAATCAGATTTGCTACCAATGGGAACGGCCAATGATAGACTTATTTGCGACACATCTCAACAATCAGTTGCAGACGTATGTGTCCCCGTGTCCGGATCCAAGAGCATTTGCAGTAGACGCTCTATCGATCCCTTGGGACGGAATGGTAGGATATGCGTATCCTCCAGCGCCGTTAATTCAACAAGTATTGCTAAAGATAAAACAATCTCAATGCAAGATTCTGTTGGTAGCATCTCTGTCGCCACAGAGACCGTGGATAAATCTACTCAGGTGTCTGTTGTGGGACCTACCGCGGAAGCTCCCTCCACGAGAGGATCTTCTTTGGCAGGGGAAATCGCGCCAACTACATCACAACCCGCAAGGTCTCAACCTTCACGTTTTTCCGTTGTGCGGTCCTTCTTGCATGGCAAGCACTTTACAGGACGAGCAGTGGACGCGATTTCTAACTGTAGGAGGACCTCCTCTTCGCTAAACTATGCGGCTAAGTGGAAGGTTTTCCGTCGTTGGTGTAGGGATCATTCTGTTGATATATTTGATCCCTCTATACCAGACATTGCTAACTTTCTAGTATACTTGTTTGACGAAATCAAACTGCAACCTGTTACTATAAAGGGTTATAGATCTATGTTATCTGATACCTATGCACATCATGATAGTTTACAAATTGGATCTAATGTCTCTTTATCGAAATTGGTTAGAAACTTTTCGATAAATAGACCCAGAACTCTTAGATTAATTCCTAAGTGGAATTTAGCTTGGGTTCTCCTTAAATTGAAGGAAAAGCCATTTGAACCTCTTGGGACAGTAGATTTCAAATTCTTATCTTATAAGACAGCTTTTCTCTTAGCTTTCTCTTCTGCCAGAAGAGTCAGTGAGCTTCATGCACTATCGGTGGATGATTCTCATTATCGTAGTGTTGGGAACACTATCACCTTCACTACTAATGTCGGTTTTTTAGCTAAGAATCAGGCTCCTAATAAATATCCGGAACCTATTGTTATTAAGGCTCTTCCGTCTTCAGACGGGCGTAGGCCTTTACTCTGTCCTGTTAGAGCACTACGTATCTATAAACAGAGATCTCAGTTCATCAGAAAGGGACGGAAACGTTTCTTTCTGTCTTTGATGCCTAATAGAAAGGACATTTCAGTCCATTCTATTGCTAGATGGATTCAGTTAACTATCCGTACTGCGTATGAAGATTTATCTTCTTCTCAGCAGTCTGTGCTTAAGATTTCTGCTCATGAAGTAAGAGCTCTTTCTACTTCCTGGGCTTATGCTAATAGTGTTGCTATTACAGATTTAATGAAGGCTGCTTATTGGTCTCAGCCATCCACATTTACTAATTTTTATCTCAGAAATATTGAGTCCATTTCTGGAGACCTGCATTGTTTAGGTCCGTTATCTGTTGCTCAGAATGTCGTCCACTAAACAGTTGCAACTATAGTTATGCAGGCTTTCTGTTCCGGCAGTGACTCCGTCCGGCTGCCCTCTTCGCTCTGGGCTATTTGACCCAGGGCAAGGGGAAGGGGGGGGGCGGGTGTTCCCTTAGGTCACCTGCTTTATAGTGAAAAGCAAGGGAATGCCTCCTCCAAGACAGTATTTCTGAGTCGCTTCCGGGATGGTTTTAAAGTGTAATATTAATGTTTAATTTCATTCATGTCTTATTTTTAAAGTGTAGCTCGGTGTGAAGCATTTGTATATGTCAAGTGTCAAACGGGCTTTAATATACAATACTCGGACACTTTTAAATGATTATAAAGAGTCTCAATTCTCTGGACTACTTTATTTATTGGCTTGCTTTAAAAATAATTAGTATAAAGGTTATACTGGATGTTAATAGAGAACATGAATGTTATTGTGCTCAATTATTAAGGGTAGTGTATCTTTCTAATTTAAATATTAAATAAGAAAGATACATGTAAAGCCTAATACTCCTTTTCTCCTTAAGGGGTTACCTCTTTATTTTATAATTGAGCTTATTGGATTTTCCTCTATGTCCTAGGCCCTCCAGCCTGTTTACTATTCAGCTAAGTCTGGGTCATTGGTACAGTATAAAAATGTTAAAAAATTTATAGTAATTTATATATTTTTTATACTTACCAATGACCCAGACGGGGATGGCCCTCCCTGAGTTGGGAACTCTTGCCTCCCCGCTGAGTACATAGCGCTGACCAGGCACTGCCAGTAAGAATGATATTTGGCGCCAATTTCGGGACGACTGCGTCACTGCGCATGCGCAGTAGAGTCGTACTATGGAGGTCCTTTAGGACATGATTTCTTTTTGTTTTGGATGCAAATTTTGGGGATTGGGGGGCAAAATTTGTGTTTGGCCCTGGTTTTTGTGGAGTTAGCACCAGCTAAGTCTGGGTCATTGGTAAGTATAAAAAATATATAAATTACTATAAATTTTTTAACTTTGCTGAAAAATTACAAATTTTGTATTCAGTACCCTCTATAGGTGTGTAACTAAGATTAATCCACATAGGTTGTATCAAGGGGCTTCATAGGGGAGCTCTACATTTTACTTTATGATCGACTGAAGAAAAGGCATGATGCCCGGATTATTTTTGTCACTCCTGAGGGACTCAAGGATTGACAGTGTAGCCTATGGAGATGGCTTGCTTAATGTAGACTCATTCTTGGACTCTGTTTAAATTGTGTTCTGTTTAAGATGAGTGCTTCAGGCCCCGTGGGGCCTCTTGTTTTTCTAGAGTTATGGGCCTTGCCTTTTTCTGCTTTTTTCAACTATGAAGCCCTTCAACTTAGAGACCCTTAATGGGGGATACTGGTGGCGTGGCACCTTTTTATTTTTGTGTCATACAGTTAAGTGCAATTAACAAATATTAGACTTGGGATTGTTTTTTATTTGCAGTGGAGAAGGAACACTGACAGCCTTCAACATCAGGAGGAGAAGAATGGAAACTCAGTCAGAATTGTTTGACTCTGAGTTTCTATCTCTTGCCAAGGTCAAGGCAAGTATATTTAATTATCATACTGCAAAGTTCTATGTCAAATTGTGATTGGTCATCTTGCCTCTGTACTAGAGGTAGGCAATATACCGAAAAACTGAACCGATACCAATATCATGGGGACTCTGAAAAACAAAACAAACCAATCGTTGAATACCAATACCATCTGAATATTTTTATACTGTACCAATGACCCAGACATAGCTGGTGCTAACTCTTAAAAATGTAGGGCCAAACACAAATTTTGCCCCCCAATCCCCAAAATTTGCATCTAAAACCAAAGAAAACATGTCCTGAATGGCCCTCCATACTTCACCTCTACTGCGCATGCGCAGTGTCAAGGACGTCCCGAAATTGGCGCCATTAATTATTCTTTGTTTGGCCCTTCATCAGTTAACATCTGACTGATCTTTGTGCTTGTAAATCTCAGTTTAAATGATGCCAGACACATAAATATTAGAGAAATGGTGATTCTAAGGAGGATATAGAAGGAGGAGAGGAAAAATGAGTGACAGAAAATAATCAGGGCTGTAAGTTAAAATTTTTTAATGAAATTATGTTAAGTTACCTATTTTCGAGGCAAGAGCCTGTTGTGGTCATTCTTGTTATCAAGTTACATTGCTTGTTCAGTGTTTTCCTCTCTCCCTTTCTTTTAAGTCCCCCCTTGCTATTCTCCCATGCTTTTGGCATATTTTCTGTAATATTATTTACTAAAATTTCTTGGGAGTTTTAGCTGGATAACAGAATGAATTCTGTTCTTTTCCCCATGTTTACGTCTTCACCTATGGGTGGTTAGGCGTAGTGTTCTGCATCTACCATCTGATGTTCTGCAGTTTCTTCCATGGAAGTCTCTGTTTTGCATCAGATAGTGTATTATTGGTAACTAATTTCGGGCCAGGGTTTTTTACACTTGTTTACATTGACAACAGCCCTCTGTGTGAGGGGGTTTTCTTGAAATAATATCTTGATGTTAGTTTAATCATTACTAGATACATTATTTTTGTTCGTAAGTGTTGCATTATTTTTTTTAAATATTTTTAAAATTTTTGTCCACACTTAGGCTTGGGATCCATTGGGTCTCAACGTTACTTTTCAGAAACTTGGGCTTTTCTGAAAAAATATTTTTTCAAAATTTTTTTTTTTTTTTGATTTCAATTATTTTTTCTATGTTAATGGATCATGTTATTATGTATATTGATTGTCAGGGGTTGGTGCGAGTACTAGGACTGTTTTCTTTTCACAATGAAGGGATATTGTTCAATTGTAATAAGAGGAAATCTTCCTCTGACTTTCATAATCGTTGTATTTATGTAGTCAGTGTACTCGCACTAATTCCTGTTCAGTATGTGTTAATTTCGATGACAACATGGGAAGCGTGTGTCACGGTATGTTAGTGGGGAAATGGCCATTCCGGTCCTTTCCCCGCAGGGTCACTCTAGTTTATCAATCTCTATTTCAGACGATCAAGAACAGGGTGATGTATCCGTGATGTCTTCCAAAAGTGTGCCTCCGTCGTCACAATTAATGAAGAGCTAGCGGAAAAGTGCTCATGAAAATACGTCACTTGCCTAAGAGGTTCCTAGTAGGATCGACGGCCTTTGACGTCCGCTAGCTCGCCCGGTGTAGCGTCCATTCATCGAATGGTTCGGCAGCCGGGTTCGTCCGTTGCGGTCCAGAAGAAGTTTTGGGTGATGCGAGCACTATAAATCAACCAAATGCATACCCAGTGACGGCGGATTAGAGGAGAGAAAGGAGGAAGCCTTTTAGTCCGGTTCCTAGCTCGTCCAGGTCCATCCGGACTGCGAGCGAGAGAGGCCCCTCTCTCGTACAACAACATCTGGCCCCAGATGTTGTGGTACAAAATGTTTCGCATTCGGAGCATACGTCCGCTGCTCGGGACGCTCCGTTAGATAGATAGTCCGGAGAGACTGTCAATAGGGCTTCCTCATCCTCATGGTAGCGCACACGACCGCTCTTGGCTGCGTGACCTCGGATATCAGGTCAACTTCGCCAATCAGAGAATCCTCGGCGACCAGGTCACGCCATCCGATAGCCAGGGACACGAGGCCTGGAGACTCCGGACGTTCGCATAAGAAAGTATGCGGGAGTCAACGTACACAGAGCTTCCAGCGGCAAAGCATCGTAAGACCGCTACTGCACAGGCCTCGGTGACGGACGTGCTATCCCAAATAGTACAACTTATCGCAGCATCCCAGCAACGACAGAATCTCTGTCGCATCATGTAATATCCGACGACGCTGGGTCGGGACGCTCCGCGGAAGCATCAGGTACGGACGTCCGAAACTTTCATACGGTCCGACGGGATGCCGAAAGGGATTCGGAGGATTTCGAGCTTTCCCTTTCGGAACAACATAAGCTGCTGTATATGTCATCCGACTTCATCTTCTAGAGGTTCTTTCGTCGGACCAGAATGCTGCGATGCCGGATAAGAAACTGATAGCGTCGGTGGACACAGAAATTTTTGGTTCGGTTCAGGGACATCGTCCTTCAGTTCCGACACAGTCCAATAATGTCACAGAAACTTTCGAATTATTGAACGACGCTATATATATTATTTATATGCTTGCTATTAACAAGCATGTCTGGTTTCTTGTTCGCAAAGTTACTGAGATGTCTTTCAAAAGTGTGCCTGTGTCGTCATAGTTAATGAAGAGCTAGCGGCAATAAGTGCTCATGGAATACGTCAATCGCCTAAGAGGTCCCTAGTAGGATCGACGGAGTTGACATTCGCTAGCTCACCCGGTGTAGCGTCCATTCATCGAATGGTTCGGCAGTCGGGTTCATCCGTTGCGGTCTAGGAAGGAGATTTGGGTGATGCGAGCACTATAATAGACTTTAGTACACACCCAGTGACGACGGATTAGAGGAGAGATCGGAGGAAGCCTGTTAGTCCAGTTCCTAGCTTGTTCAGTTCCGTCCGGGCTGCGAGCGAGAGAGGTCCCTCTCTTGTACAACAACATATGGGACCGGATGTTGTGGTACAGACATTTCGCATTCGGAGCATATGTCCGCCGCTCGGGACGCCCTGTTATATAGACAGTCCGAGAGACTGTCGATAATGCTTCCTCATCCTCACAGCAGCGCACACGACCGCACATTGGCTACGTGACCTCGAGTATCCGGCCAGCTTCGTCATTCAGTGATTCCACGGCAAACAGGTCACGCTATCCGGTAGCCAAGGGACACGAGACCTGTACACTCCGGTCGCTCGCAGAATAGAAGTATGCACGGGGTAACGAACACGGAGCTTCCAGCGGCAAAGCATCGTAAGACCGCTTCTCCACAGGCCTCAGTGAGGGATGTGCTATCCAAGATAGCACACCTTATCGCAGCATCCCAGCAAACGACAGATTCTCGGTCGGATCAGGAATAATCCGACGGCGCTGGGTCGGTGCGCTCCGCTGTTGCATCAGGTACGGACGACCGAACACTTCATAGGGTCCGACAGGATAGCGAAAGGGATTCGGACGATTTCGAGCTTTCCCTTTCGGAACAACAGAAGCTGCCATACATTTCTTCCGGCATTATCTTCCAGAGGTTGTTCCGTCGGACTACATTGCTGCAATGCTGGATAAGAGACTAATAGCGTCATTGGACACGGACTTTTGGATCGGTTCAGGGACATTGTCCCTGAGTTGCCGACACAGTCCAATAACGTCTTTGGAACATTCGAATTATTGAACGACGCTATATATAAGCTTGCTACCAAACATGTTAGTCTAGTTTCTTGTCCGCAATGTTCTATTCTGCCTTTCATCAATTCTAGGAAAATAAATTTATATTGGCAGAACAGGGATACCGAGAGTTCCTATGCGTCTAGACGGCGAGGCTGAAGACTGGGAATTATCTTTTTCGCCGTCTATGTCCAACCACGACGTTGGAAACGACAATGATGTCTAACAGACTTGACTTAGACACTTTCTCATACGTAGACCACCTTACTGAGGCGTTATCATTACGTCTTCAAGAGAAAGAATTCCATGTTATAATCCTCAATGAGATTTCTTTCAAGGGCAGTAGTTTTTTTTCACGTATAACTCCGCCCTTCAGTGGCAACCTGGAGTTGGTTAGACGTGACGCAGCCCTAGCTACATCCACGCGCGTGGATAGTAAGGTGAAGAACTCTCCCAGAGTCGCTTCGGTCTCGGAGAAGCTTCTCTTCGACGGCAACCTTTCAGCAATCTATGAATTGCTCGATATACACGTTCTCTTGTCTATCAAGTGTAACAAGAGATTCAGACTTGGGCAAACATTCGGTGGTTGACTCAGAGAGTGCCACTGCAGTTGCCAGATTCGAGTTTTATAATTATGACGGATGCCAGTCAAACTGGTTGGGGTACAATATTGATCCCAACGGATTCGAAGTGCCAGGGTCTTTGGGTTCCGCAGTTTCTAGGCAAGCACTTAACTTCCAGGAAATGATGTTATTTTGGCTTGCACTTTGTCATTGGATGAACATTATTCAGATACGCATGTCCAAATCCTGTCCGATAATACGACAGTAGTTTCGTATCTCCGGAACCAGGGAGGCACTCATTCGGTTCAGTTATTCAATTTAACGGAAAGAATCCTTCTGTTTGTTCTAGAACACCAAGTTCTGCTTCGGTCCGTCATATTCCGGGTCGTTTGATTGTATTAGCAGACTCCCTTTCACGTAAGGGTCGCTTGTTGCCGTCAGAATGGACTCTCAACAAACAAGTATTCAATCAGATTTGCTATCAATGGGAGCGCCCAATGATAATTTATTTGCGACACATCTCACTAATCAATTGCAGACGTATGTGTTTCCATGTCCGGATCCCTGAGCTTATGTAGTTAACACTCTATTGATCTAATAGGACGGAATGATAGGATATGCGTATCCTCCAGTGCTGTTGATTCAGCAAGTATTGCCTAGATAAACATCCACAATACAATTCTATTGGTAGCATCTCTGTCTTCACAGAGACCGTGCATAAATTTACTCAGGTGTCTGCTGTGGGACTTACCGCGAAAACTTCCTCCATGAGAGGATCTTCTTTCGCTGGGGAAATCGTGTCAACTTCATCACAACCCGCAAGGTCTCAACCTTCACGTATTCCGTTGTGCGGTCCTTCTTGCACGGCAAGCATTGTACAGGACGAGCAATGGACGCGATTTCTTACTGTAGGAGAACCTCCTCTTCACTATACTATGCGGCTAAAGTGGAGGCTCTTCCGTCGTTGGTGTAGGGATCATTATGTTAATATTTTTGATCCCTCCATACTAGACATTGCAAACTTTCTAGTATACTTGTTTGACAAGATCAACTGCAGCCTGTTACTATTAAGGTTATAGGTCTATGTTATCTCATACCTATGCACTCCATGATAGTTTACAATTGAGTCTAATGTCTCTTTATCTAAGTTAGTTAGAAACTTTTCGATAAATAGACCTAGAATCCTTAGATTAATTCCTATACGGAATTTAGCTTGGGTTCTTATTTAGCTAAGTAACCATTTGAGCCTCTGGAAACAGTAGTTTTCAAATTCTGGCCTTTTAAGACAGTAATTCTGTTAGTCTTCTCTTCTGCTGAGGAGTCAGTGAGCTTCATGCACTATCGGTGGACGATTCTCACTTTCGTAGTTTCGGAAACACTATTTCGTTTACTACTTATGTTGGATTTTTGGTTAAGAATCAGGCTCCTAATAAATATCCGGAACCTATTGTTATTAAGGTCCTTCCGTCTTCGTACGGGCATAGGCCTTTACTCTGTCCGGTTAGAGTTTACGTATTTATAAACAGATCTCAGTTTATCAGTAAGGACGTAAAGCTTCTGTCTTTGATGCCTAATAGAAGGACATTACGGTCCATTCTATTGCTAATGGATTCAATTAACTATCGGTACTGCTTATGTTAATCTATCATTAACTCAGCAGTTCGTGCTTAAGATTTCGGCTCATGAAGTAAGAGCTCTTTCTACATCTTGGGCTTACGTAAATAGTGTCGCTATTATAGATTTAATGAAGGCTGCATATTGGTCTCAGCCATCCACATTCATGAATTTTTATCTCAGAAATATTGAGTCCATTTCTGGAGGCCTGCATTGTTTAGGTCCATTATCTGCTGCTCAGAATGTCGTTAACTTAACAGTTGCAACTATAGCTAGGTAGGCTTTCTGTTCCGGCAGTGACTCCGTCCTGCTGCCCTCTTCGCTCTGGGCTATTTGACCCAGGGCAAGGAAAAGGGGGGGGGGGGGTTCCCTTGGATCACCTGTTTTATTATGAAAACAAGGGGATACCTCCTCCGGAGTCAGTAATTCTGAGCTGTTACTGGGGTGGTTTTAAAGTGATAAGTTTATCTTTTAAAAATTCATTCAGGTCATAGTTTTTAAAGTATAGCTTTTGAATATATCACGTGTCAAACGGGCGTTATTATACAATCCTCGGACACTTTTAAAAGAGTATAAAGAGTCTCAATTCTCTAGACTAACTTTATGTTTTGGCTTACTTTAAAAATTATTAGTATAAGGATTATACTGGATGTTAATAGAGTACATGGATGTTATGATGCTCAATTATGGAAGGTGTTGTGTCTTTCCAATTTATCATAAATAAGAAAGATACATGTAAGGCCTAATACTCCTTTTCCCCTCGAGGGGATGACTCTATTTTATATAGTTGAGCTTATTGGATTTTCCTCTATGTCCTAGGCCCTCCAGCCTTTTTACTATTCAGCTATGTCTGGGTCATTGGTACAGTATCAAAATGTTAAAAAAATTTATAGTAATTTATATATTTTTTATACTTACCAATGACCCAGACGGGGATGGCCCTCC
This sequence comes from Pictodentalium vernedei, assembly GCA_031216915.1. NCBI lineage: Eukaryota > Metazoa > Mollusca > Scaphopoda > Dentaliida > Dentaliidae > Pictodentalium > Pictodentalium vernedei. The sequence continues at coordinate 714,308,876 of CM062297.1, forward strand.
CAGGAGTTGGGAACTCATACCTCCCTGCTGAGTACATAGCGCTTACCAGGCACTGATTATAAGAATGATTAATGGCACCAATTTCGGGACGTCCTTGACACTGCGCATGCGCAGTAGAGGTGAAGTATGGAGGGCCATTCAGGACATGTTTTCTTTGGTTTTAGATGCAAATTTTGGGGATTGGGGGGCAAAATTTGTGTTTGGCCCTACATTTTTAAGAGTTAGCACCAGCTATGTCTGGGTCATTGGTAAGTATAAAAAATATATAAATTACTATAAATTTTTTTTAACTTTCAAATTTTCCTACATTCACTGGTTATAAGTTCCTGTGGAGACTTGATAACATTTGAAAGGTTTATTTTCATGAAAGAAGTGACTGTTTTTCTCTTCAGTTTTGTTCACCCTCAATGGATTGGGCAACTGCCTGGAATTTTCTCTAGACTACACAACCTGCACATGTCCAATTGCTTAACAGTGATTTCTAGTCAGGTCTTTGCTGTCTCTTAACTGGTAGAGTGCTGAATTATTTTTGCTTGGCAAAACTTGATCTTGTGTCTTTGCCTTGTTACATTTTATGGGAGAGTGCCTACAGGCTTTTACTTTAGATCCATCTGTCACAATTTCTTGATATTTGTTACACAGAATCCCAAGAGGGGTTAGATTCAAGTTCATTCAAATCAAGTCCCAAGTTTCAGATTTGGGCTCACTGTGGGTACCCAAAATTTAACTTTGTGCAATATGAGGAATACTCTTTTCTCTAGTCAGAATCTTTTGATATTTGGTATACAGAATCCTTATGGGGGTCAGATTCAAATTTGTTCAGATTGAGTACAGTAGAACCTGCCTTGAGAGACCACCCTTTGGGCCACACAAAAGTGGTCTCTCAAGACAGGTGGTCTCTCATAACAGGTTTCAGGTTTCCTCAAGTCAGTGAATAACCAACCACAAAATTCAGAAATGGAGAAGAATGGATTTTTGTAATTACTTTGTAGTTGTTCATTTTTATGAAGTTTTTGTAACAAATTGAAATGGACTGTTATAAAAATTATAAAAATAAATTAGTGTTGAAAATCTTCATTGAAGATTTTCAACACTAATTTATTTTTATAATTTTTATAACAGTCCATTTCAATTTGTCACAAAAAGATTTTCAACACAAATTTATTTTTATTCCTATCTGTCACATTTCAGGTATGTATGAAATTGTTTATTCAGCAATAATGCTAATCTTTTCACATGGGTCTTATAAAAACAGCTCAATCTTTAATGAGTTAGCAATTGAAACCCAATCAAGAGCTTTTAATACCTTTAATTATGTTAGTATAACCACAATGGATTTTCCAATTCCAGAACAGGTAAAAAGTTTTTGTCATGGTTTCAGTCTTCAAAGGGGCGGTCTCTCAAGACAGGTCTATTATGGCATAAAAATACAAGTTGGTACCAGGTCACAGTGGTCTCTCAAGATAGGTGGTCTCTCAAAACAGGTGGTCTCCCATAGCAGGTCCATTATAGAGTAAAACCAATCGGTGCCTGGTAGATGTGGTCTCTCAAGACAGGTGGTCTCTCAAGACAGTGGTCTCTCAAGACAGGTTTTACTGTATGTGAGTTCATATTAGGGCTCCTTATCGGAGCTCAAATTTGATCTTTAACACTAGTCAGAATATTTTAATATTTGTCATACAGAATTCTAAGGTAGTGTGTGCGTGTGTGTGTGGGAGGGGGGGGGGGGGGCATTAACTCTTAAAACGCTGAATAATTTTAAAATATTTTTCATCAAATCTAGTCATGGCTGAGCAACCATGACTAGATATGTTCAAAAAACGATGAAAATTTGACTTAAGAAATCGCTGGTCAAAAAGCTGATATAATTTACAGGGACAAATGTGCTTAAACATGCTCACATTTTTATTATTTTAATGGCAAGAGATTACCTGTCCTGGGCAGGAATATCTGCCAGCAGCATGCAAGGAGTTAAATTTGTTCAAAGCAAGTCCCTGGGTTCATATTTGGGCTGCCTATGGAAGCCTGGATTTTAACTTTGTGAGATATGAGGAATATTCTTTGAAAATCTCCTCCTTCAGCTCTTGATCCACCAGTCCGAAGCTTTTGATATTTAAAATGCTGCATCCTTGTCTGATTCATGTTTGTTAAAAGTCCCTGAGATCCTATTTGCTCTCTGTGGAAGCATGAAGTTCAACTTTGTGCAGTATGAGAAAAATTCTTTAAAAATCTTATTCAAATCCTCCAGCCAGAATCATGTGATATTTGGTATGCAGCATCTTTATTGGGGTAAGATTCAAATTTCTTGAGTTCATATCTGGCATGGGCTTCTATGGGCTTCCTGAATTTTTAATTTAATGCAGTATGAGTTTAATTCTTTAAAAATATCTTCTTATTTAGACCCACCAGTCAAAATCTGTTGATATTTGGTTTTAACTGATAGAGTGCTCAATTATTTTTGGTCATCAACAGTTGTTCTCATGTCTTTGCCCTGTTACAATTCATGGGAGAGTGCCAGTAGGTACTCTCCCATAAATTGTAATAAGGCAAATCCATACAGACTAAATAATTTCACTCGAAAGATAATATGAAGCACCTCCACAGGATATAAAGCCTTTGAGTTGCAGTACCTGCACTTCAAAACAAAGCCGAAATAGGGGCTTCCAGTACTTTATCAGTTAACATCATCGTTATTGAGATCAGATTCAAGATTGTTCAGATCAAGTGCTTACTAATCAGGCCCTCATTCATTTTAACCCTTTCAACTTTATTACCCTGTATTGTGTGGAAATTGGCACTGCCCAAGTTGGTGGAAAAAGGCAAAAAGTAAATATTAAGTGCCAAATTATTGTTTACCCAATGTAACGACCAAAACCAGCTAGCTCTATTCAGAAAAAAATGCCATTTAGTATTCTTTATTTTTTCATTTTTTGCCTCAAAAACATAGTTTATGAACCCTCATTGGAATGAGCTTGTTCCAATGAGGGGATCATAAGCTGTTTTTGACGCAAAAAATATGAAAACAGTTAGTTAAATAATTTTGTTTGCAAGTGCCGTTTGCTTTTCATGTTAGGCACGTAAAGGGTTAAAAGAAATCCTTAAATCAATTTGTGAAGAATCAATGGGCATTTGTCAGGTGAGTGCTTTTGAAGGCTGTATTTTGTTGACATTACAATCTTCCATATTCTCTTATTTGTCTCAAATTGTAAATCCATGATGAGGGACCATAATGCCTATGCCTCTGTCCATTACACTCAACATAATTAATTAGTATATTATCATAGTTGTAACACAGTAATGGCACTGTTACTAACTTATTGTGTTCTTCTTGTTGCTTCCTTTCAAGTTTCACAGTTTGTTTTTTTACAAAGCTTTGCTTTCGGAGTCTCTCTCTTTTTATGCCCCCCGTCTTGAGTCGGGTGGCATATAGTGATTGAAGTGTGCATGTGTCTGTCCATGTGTGTGTGTCCGAGCCAATAACTCGAAAACTGTTAGGGCCACAGTCATCAAACTTCACACAATTATAAAGGACCATGGGAGGATGTGTCACACACCATAGCCGGGTTCGTACCTTCAAGGTCAAGGTCACATTTCAAGGTCACACTAAAAATCGGTCAATATTCGTGTCTCAGCCATAACTCAGAAACAAATCATAGTACAATTGTTAAACTTTCTACAAATGTTAAGGACTGTCAGAAGGTGTGCCGCATATAATAGTTTCCGCCACATCTGCAAGGTGAAGGTAACAAGGGGAGGTCACAGGGGGGGGGGGTGGGGGAGTGGGGGGCATGTGTTACCTTAGTAACATTCTTCTTGTTCATAATAATATAAGAGTTAGGCTCATGAGGGTAGAGCTTTTTGTCCTCTTGGGCATTTTAAAATTCTTTTACATTATCTCACATGAGGAAGGCTATAGAGTAGATCCAGCTTTCTACTCTCACCCCATTCATTCAAGATAAATAACATTTTATTACAAAACTGCAGTGGGGAAAGGTGAGCTTGTTACTGATTTTGCGCTTTACTTTTTTGAACTTGAAAGTGTTATGAAGATCTCTCTCATTTGTTTGGTGTTCCACAATCAATGCCAATGCAGTTTGATAACCTTAACCTAATTGTATACTTTTAGGATAGGCATGTTATTTAAGAGATAATCAAGGCATCTTCAGAATAGGATTCTGTTATCCATTCTTTGTGTTTTCATCTGCATATAGCTAGTCATTTATTAACTATTTGGTTAATTCAGTCTCTTTTTAGAGGTTAAAGTTTCTAAAGTTAATTATGCAGCCTGCTTTGGGAGCGCAGTGGCTCAGTAGTTACAACATTAATATTGAGCTTCAAACCAAAAGGTCCATGGTTCAATCCCTGCCTGGAGTAACTGCGTTGTGTCCTTGGGCAAGGCACTTAATCCTGATTGCCCATGTGGGAGCAAGGTGACACTGTGTGCTGAAACGTACTGCACATTGATTGTGCACTTGTCTGCAACCAGTGCTAACACTACATGTGCGGAGTTAGTATGTTGGTGAGTCTAGCAGATGCTTGGTGGTTCTCTCCGGGTACTCTGGCTTCCTCCACCCATAAAACTGTCCAACTCAAGGTGACTCTGGCTGTCAAAAGTGTTGTTAAATCCTAATAATTAAATAAATAAATGCTGCCTGCTTTAACTATTATCCTTAGTCCTGTATGGTACCGCCTTCCTGTTATTTATACAGCAGTGTCTGGGACAGTGGTAGTGACGGATAAATATCGGAAATTTAAAATAATTTTGATATTCGTCAAACATGTACCCTCCAACTATAAACACTTAGCAGGCACTACACACAAACTAATGGTTAAGGACAGGAATGGATGTCATGTCCTGGGTATCTGTGCATGCACAGACATCATGTATGGGTTTTTTATATTTTGTTATGTGACTTAATTTTGGGCAGTTCGAAATTAAGTGTTTGACCTGATTCTTCAAGTGAGCTAGCTTAGCAATGCCAGTGGTTGGTATGATAAATATAGAAATTACTTCTAATTTCCGATTTTTCTTGTTGCAGTTCATGGGAGAGTGCCAATAGGTACTCTCCTATAAATTATAACAAGGCAATTGTGTAAAGACTAAGTAATGTCACTTCCAAGATAATAAGAAATATCCACAGAAAATAAAGTCTAAGTTGTGTTACCTCACCTTCAGTGTAAAGCCCAAATTTGGAGTTCTAGCACTCTAACAGTTAAGAGCTAGTATGTTTTACTCGGTGTCTGACAGTCTTTCAGTGTCCCCTTTCCACCACTCCCCCATTCCACCCCACCTCTCCCCCCCCCCCCCAAGAAAATAAAATTACTTGAGGTGAAGTGCTTCATATGCCATTCTAATCAAAGTTTGATCCTTTTCTATTGCAGAATGAACAGAAAGTTGTTTGTGGTACAGGAGATGGGGTGATAAACATTTTCAACTGGGGTGAATGGGGAAACATGAGTGATAGGTTTCCAGGCCATCCAGACTCTATTGACAGAATAGTACCAATATCAGATGATATTGTTTGTACAGGATCCATGGATGGAAAAATAAGGTAAGGAAACACTGTGAATTTGGGGTGATTTTGTCATAAAACATTTTTGGGTGAATAAGTTTTGACTGACCAAAATAATTCTTCGCTCTTTAGATGGCAGTCTTAAAATTAGAAGTATGTTTTTAAATCTCGATAAGCCGACTTGTATTTCACCATTAAAAGATACATAAATGATTTGACGAACAGTTCAAGTGTCAAGTTATTTATAGGTCAGATTTACAATGAATATAGACTAGATTTACCTGGATCTCTTGTGTGGACAGAGAAGTAGAAAGTGACCCAAACATCTACTTCAACAAATACCTCTATCTCAAACCTGAGTCAAAAGATGAGCTCCTCGATCTTTATTTCTTGATGATGTAAATTAATTCTCCAAAAATTCAAGTTATCATCCTACCCAGTGAGGGAGGGATTTCTTGTGAAATGCAGAATCAATGCCCCAGAAGCCTCCAAGAATGTCCATGCCTCATCTTCACTACCTGCGTAGCCACTGGGCACTTCCCCAAATGCAGGAAAATGGCATAGGAGTCATGCTCCCAAAAGTCAAATTACAATGTAATTGATATGAGAAAGAAAGATAAAGATACAACACATGATACCAGGTCTGGGAGTACAAATAATTGCCCTTCTCAGTTTGCCAAGGAGAACAATTGCCTTCTTAAATCTCAATGCAGCTATTATTAAGACTCTTGACCACCTAAGTTCCAAACCAGAGCCTTGGCTCAGGTTTGTGCCTGAGATGGTCAGGAGTCTAAATCTTCTTCGGAGAGCAGTAGGAGCGCAGCATGCCTGCATGCGTAATGAATGCCCGACCCAAGGAACTAATGACCAAAAATATTGTTTTCTATATAGTTGTTTCTGGAGGTCAAAGAGTTCCATTAAAGTCGACTTTCATTTATTATTCTTCTTAAGTCAATCTTGAAATTTCATAATCGTGCCAGCCGTACTTTTTGGTTGAGTTGTGTTAACAACCGAGACCTATGGTTTGGTGATGGTCGGTGTGTGTCTGGGTGGGCAGGCATCCTCACATTGTTAGCGCAATAACTTGAATAAACGTTCTCCGTTTTGACTAATATTTGCCATGCAGGTCTTTCTCAATAATATCTTGAACAAGTTCGAAAACTGGCCTGACCCGATTTTTCGTTACAGACTTATGGCCCTTAATTACTCAAATTTTTATGAATTTTGAGCTCATTAGTGCATAACCTGAACAAACATTCTTCGATTTGACGAATACTTGGCATTCAGGTCTTTTACAATCATATCTGGACCAAGTTCGAAAACAGGCCTGGCCGATTTTTCGTTACGGAGTTATGGTCCTTAATTCATCGATTTATACAGATTTTGAGCTCGTTAGCGCAATAACTTGAACAAACGTTCTTCAATTTGTCTAATATTTGCCATGCAGATCCTTTGCAATAATATCTCAAGTGATTTCAAAAACTGGCTCTGCCCAATGTTTCATTACAGAGTTATGGGTCTTAATTCGTCAATTTTTATGCATTTTGAGCTCATTTAGCTCAATAACTTGAACAAGCGTTCTCCAATTTGACTAATATTTGCTATACAGGTCTTATGCAATAATATCTCAAGCGAGTTCGAAAACTGACATGGTCAGATTCTTTGTTACAGAATTATGGGTCTTAATTAGTCAATTTTTACGAATTTTTATCTCATTAGCACTGTGACTTGAACAAACGTTCTCCAATTTGACTAATATTTGCCATGCAGGTCCTTTGCAATAATATCTCAAGCGATTTCGAAAACTGGCTCTGCCCAGTGTTTCATTACAGAGTTATGGGTCTTAATTTGTCAATATTTTTATACTGTACCAATGACCCAGACTTAGCTGGTGCTAGGGCCAAACACAAATTTTGCCCCCCAATCCCCAAAATTTGCATCTAAAACCAAAAGAAATCATGTCCTAAAGGACCTCCATACTTTGCCCTTACTGCGCCTGCGCAGTGTCATGGACGTTCCAAAATTGGCGCCAATTATCATTCTCTGTTTGGCCCTTCATCAGTCAATCACTGATCTTTGTGCTTGTAAATCTCAGTTTAAAGGATGCCAGACACATAATTATTGGAGAAATGGTGATTCTAAGGAGGATATAGGAGGAGAGGAAAAAGGAGTGACAAAAAATAATCAGGGCTGTACTTAAAATTTTTTATGAAATTATGTTAAGTTGCCTATTTTCGAGGCATGGGCCTCTTGTTGCATTCTTGCTATAAAGTTGCACTGCTTATTCAGTGTTTCCTCTCCCCTGGTCTTCTAAGTCCCCCTTGCAATTCTCCCATGCTTTTGGCATATTTTTGAGAAAGATCATTTCCTAATTCTCTTGGGAGAGTTAGCTTGGTTACAGAATGTTTTCTGTTATTTTCCCCATAGTTACGTTTTCACCCATGGGTGTATAAACGTTGTGTTCTGCATCTTCCATCTGATGTTCTGCAGATTCTCCCCTGAGAGTCTCTGTCTTGCATCAGATAGAGTGTAATTTTGATGACTGATTTCGGGCCAGTTTTGTCAGTGCCTGGAGTCATGTTTTCTGGTGTTTTTACACTGTTTGTTTACATTGGCAACAGTCTCTTTTGAGGGGTCTGTTTGCCTTTGGAGTAGTTTATCTCACTATAAGATACATTATTATTATCCGTAAGTGTTGCATTAATTATTTAATATAAATTTAAAATTTTTGACCACACTTAGCCTTCGGATCCATTGGGGCTCAATGTTACTTTTCAGAAACTTGGGCTTCGCTGAAAAAATATTTTTCAAAAATTATTTTGATTTTCAATTGTTTTTTCATTATTAATGGATCATGTTATTATGTATCTTTGTGTTAGGGGTTTGTGCGAGTAACTAGGACTTGTTGTTGACTTTTCACAAATGAAAGGATATTGTTCAAATTGTAATACATGTAGGAAGAAATCTTCCTCTCACTTTCATGATCATTGTATTAATTGTAGTCAGTGTTCTCGCACTAATCCCTGTTCTATATGTCAATATTGGGATGACAAACATTGGAAACGTGTGTCACGATATGTTGTTAGTGGAGAAAGGGCTATGCCGGCTCTTTCTCCGCAGGGTCACTCTACTCTATCAGTTTCTATTTCAGAGGAACAAGAACAGGGTGATGTTTCCATGTTATCTTCCGCAAGTGCGCTTCCGTTATCACAAATGAATACAGAGCTAGCGGCAAAAGTGCTCATGGAGATTAAACAAATGTCGTCCGCTAGCTCGCCTGGTGTAGCGTCCATTCACCGAATGGTTCGGCAGCCGGGTTCGTCCGATGCGGTCCAGGAGGAAATGTTGGGTGATGTGAGCACTATAAACATTCAACGTGCACACCCAGTGACGGCGGATAGTAGGAGAGATCAGAGGAAGCCTTCGAGTCCGGTTCCTAGCTCGTCCAGGTCCAGCCGGGCCGCGAGCAAGAGAGTCCCCTCTCTCGTACAACAACATCTGGGACCAGATGTTGTCGTACAAAATGTGTCGCAAGCGGAGCACACGTCCGTCGCTCGGGATGCTCCGTTGTATAGGCAGTCCGCGGAGACTGCTCAGGCTTCTTCCTCTCACCAGCGCACACGACCGCACCTTGGCTACGTGACCGCCGATATTTTACCAGCTTCGCCGATCAGGGATTCTTCGGCGACCAGGTCACACCATCCGGTAGCCAGGGACACGAGGCCGATGGACTCCGGACGTTCACATAGGAAGAGTATGCAGGAGTCATCAGATGCGGAGCTGCCCTCGGCGAAGCAGCGAAAGACTGCACTTCTGCAGGCCTTGATGTCGGACGTGCTTGTGCAAATAGCACAACTTATCGCAGCATCCCAGCAACCGACAGAAACGGTGTCCGATCGGGAATTATCCGATGGCGCTGGGTCGGTACGCTCCGCCGAAGCATCGGGGGCGGACGACCGGGAGCATCATGAGGTCCGACCGGATGGTGAAAGGGATACGGATGACTTAGAGCTATCCCTTTCGGAACAACATAAAGCTGCCGTGGACTTCATCCGGCACTTTCTCCCTCAAGTTGTTCCGTCGGGCCAGACTGCTGCAGTTCCGGACAAGAGAATTATAGCGTCATTGGACTCTGATTTCTTTGAACGGTTCAGGGACATCGCTCCCGAGTTTCCGTCTCAGTCCAATAATGTTGCAAGAACATTTGAATTATTGAACGACGCTATATTCAAACTTGCTTCCAAAACGGGAAAAGCAGGTTTCTTGTCCGCCAATACTCTCAACCTGCCTTTCATTAATGCAAGGAATAAATTTGATACGGCAGGACAGGGTATCCCGAGAGTTCCTCTGCGTATGTACGATGAGGCGGAAGACTTAGAATTATCTTTACCGTCATCGGCATCTATTCCAACCGCGGTGTTGGAAACAACTATTTCGTCTAACAGAGCCAGTTTAGATGCCTTATCTTACGCAGATCACCTTACCAAGGCGTTATCACTGCGTCTTCAAGGGAAAGAATTCCAGGATATACAATCCTCTTTAAGACTTCTTTCAAGGGCAGTAGCTTATTCCACATGTAACTCCGCCCTTTCAGTGGCAAACCTAGAGTTGGTTAGACGTGACGCAGCCCTAGCTACATCCACACTCGTGGATAGTAAGGTGAAGAACTCTCTCAGAGTCGCTTCGGTCTCCGGAGAACTTCTCTTCGACGGCAAGCTTTCTGCAATTTACGATAAAATTACAAAGAAAGCTTCGGATTCTCTGCTGTTCAAATCTGCTTCTAAGAAGTCGGACATGGCAGATAAGAGTAAGACAGGCACTTCTGGGTCTAATGCGCCCAAGAGAGGTTCCTATAGAGGTTCCGGTGCGTCCTCTTGGTCTTATTCAACAGACCGTCAAGGTAGCGACTCACGTTCGGGACGTCCTTCGGGCCGGGACAACCGGTCAGACGCCCCGAGGTCGACGGGACGAGGTGCAGGTCGTGGAGGACGTGGTTTCTCCTACCGCAGGCCTCGCAGGTCCAGGAGGTGATGGCTTCAACCTCTATCACGTACCGGTTGGCGGAAGGTTGTCAAGTTTTTCACAAGAGTGGGCGTCGATTACGGACGACCCTTGGGTGAAAGGGGTGATTTCGGAAGGTCTAAAGATATCCTTCAAACGAAAGCCTCCATTAACTCGAAGTCCAAAATGGACTCAACTTCCGTCAAATCCGCAGAAAAGAGACGCTCTGTTATCAGAGGTGCAGTCTCTTTTAATGAAGAACGTGGTAGAGGTCGTAGAAAACCAGGAGACACCGGGATTCTACAGCCATCTGTTTCTGGTTCCGAAACCAGACGGCTCGTTCCGTCCAGTCATAGATTTGAGCTGGATAAACAAGCTGATCGTCGCACCGAAGTTTTATATGGAGACGATTCGATCTGTCAGAGCAAGTATTCGGGTGAACGGTTATGCAACAAGCATAGATCTCAAAGATGCGTACTTTCAAGTCATGGTACATCCGACATTCAGAAAGTATTTATGCTTCGCAGTCCTAGGGGTGGTGTATCAATTCCGGGCGATGTGCTTCGGATTGAATCTAGCACCCTGGGCTTTCACTCGGGTAATGAACTTGGTAATGATGTATTTCCGAGCTCATTCGTCTGCGATAACGTCGGCCTACCTGGACGACATTCTTCAGAGGTACGGCAACGAGTTAACGCTTCAGAACGATGTGCAGAATCTACTTCTATTGCTCCGACGTCTCGGTTTTATAATAAACGAGGAGAAGTCGGATCTGGTACCGTCCAAGTCATTTACACATCTGGGAATGAGCTTCGAGACGCACAACAATCTCGTTCGTCTGCCGTTAACCAGAGCGAAATTAGTCAGTTGTTACGCTCGCTATTGTCTGCATGCAGACAAAGTCACAGCGAGAGAGTTTATGAGACTGATAGGTCTGTGCGGAGCTGCTGCGGATCTCATTCCGATGGGGCGGTTACGCACGCGTCCTCTCCAAATTTTCTTGACTCAGAATTGAAGTGTGAAAATTCATTCGCTCGACATAGACGTTCTCTTGTCAGATCAAGTGAAACAAGAGATTCAGACTTGGACAAACATTCAGTGGTTAACTCAGGGAGTTCCGCTGCGGTTGCCGGATCCGAGTTTTACCATTATGACGGATGCCAGTCAAACAGGTTGGGGTGCATCATTGATCCCAACGGATTCGAGATGCCAGGGTCTTTGGGATCCGCAATTCCTGGGCAAGCACATAAACATCAAGGAAATGATGTCAATTTGGCTTGCGTTACGTCATTGGATGGACATTATTCACAATGCTCATATCCAAATCCTATCCGACAATTCGATAGTAGTGGCGTATATACGGAATCAGGGAGGCACTCATTCAATTCCGTTGTTCAATCTAATGGAAAGAATCCTTCTGTTTGCTCTAGAACATCAGGTTCTTCTTTCGGTCCGTCATATACCGGGTCGTCTGAATGTACTAGCAGACTCCCTTTCACGAAAGGGTCACTTGTTGCCGTCGGAGTGGACTCTCAACAAACAAGTATTCAATCAGATTTGCTATCAATGGGAACGGCCAATGATAGACTTATTTGCGACACATCTCAACAATCAGTTGCAGACGTATGTGTCTCCGTGTCTGGATCCAAGAGCATTTGCAGTAGACGCTCTGTCGATCCCTTGGGACGGAATGATAGGATATGCGTATCCTCCAGCGCCGTTAATTCAGCAAGTATTGCTAAAGATAAAACAATCTCAATGCAAGATTCTGTTGGTAGCATCTCTGTCTCCACAGAGACCGTGGATAAATCTACTCAGGTGTCTGTTGTGGGACCTACAGCGAAAGCTTCCTCCATGGGAGGATCTTCTTTCGCAGGGGAAATCGTGTCAACTCCATCACAACCCGCAAGGTCTCAACCTTCACGTTTTTCCTTTGTGCGGTCCTTCTTGCATGGCAAGCACCTTACAGGACGAGCAGTGGACGCGATTTCTAACTGTAGGAGGACCTCCTCTTCGCTAAACTATGCGGCTAAGTGGAAGGTTTTTCGTCGTTGGGTGTAGGGATCATTCTGTTGATATTTTTGATCCCTCTGTACCAGACATTGCTAACTTTCTAGTATACTTGTTTGACGAAATCAAACTGCAGCCTGTTACTATTAAGGGTTATAGGTCTATGTTATCTGATACCTATGCACATCATGATAGTTTACAAATTGGATCTAATGTCTCTTTATCTAAGTTGGTAAGAAACTTCTCGATAAATAGACCCAGAACTCTTAGGTTAATTCCTAAATGGAATTTAGCTTGGGTTCTTCTTAAACTGAAGGAAAAGCCATTTGAACCTCTTGGGACAGTAGATTTCAAATTCTTGTCTTATAAGACAGCTTTTCTCTTAGCTTTCTCTTCTGCTAGAAGAGTCAGTGAGCTTCATGCACTGTCGGTGGATGATTCTCACTATCGTAGTGTCGGGAACACTATAACCTTCACTACTAATGTGGGATTTTTAGCTAAGAATCAGGCTCCTAATAAATATCCGGAAACTATTGTTATTAAGGCTCTTCCGTCTTCAGACGGGCGTAGGCCTTTACTCTGTCCTGTTAGAGCGTTACGTATCTATAAACAGAGATCTCAGTTTATCAGAAAGGGACAAAAACGTTTCTTTCTGTCTCTGATGCCTAATAGAAAGGACATTTCGGTCCATTCTATTGCTAGATGGATTCAATTAACTATCCGTACTGCTTATGAAAATTTATCTTCTTCTCAGCAGTCTGTGCTTAAGATTTCGGCTCATGAAGTAAGAGCTCTTGCTACTTCTTGGGCTTACGCTAATAGTATTGCTATTACAGATTTAATGAAGGCTGCTTATTGGTCTCAGCCATCCACATTCACGAATTTTTATCTCAGAAATATTGAGTCCATTTCTGGAGACCGGCATTGTTTAGGTCCGTTATCTGTTGCTCAGAATGTCGTCCACTAAACAGTTGCAACTATAGTTATGCAGGCTTTCTGTTCCAGCAGTGACTCCGCCCGGCTGCCCTCTTCGCTCTGGGCTATTTGACCCAGGGCAAGGGGAGGGGGGGGAGGGTGTTCCCTTAGGTCACCTGCTTTATAGTGAAAAGCAAGGGAATGCCTCCTCCGAAGTCAGTATTTCTGAGTCGTTTCCGGGATGGTTTTAAAGTGTAATATTAATGTTAAAATTCATTCAGGTCATATTTTTAAAGTGTAGCTCGGTGTGAAGCATTTGTATATGTCAAGTGTCAAACGGGCGTTAATATACAATCCTCTGACACTTTTAAAGAATATAAAGAGTCTCAATTCTCTGGACTAACTTTATTTATTGGCTTACTTTAAAAATAATTAGTATAAAGGGTTATACTGGATGTTAATAGAGAACATGAATGTTATTGTGCTCAATTATGAAGGGTATTGTATCTTTCTAATTTAACATAACATAAGAAAGATACATGTAAAGCCTAATACTCCTTTTCTCCTTGAGGGGTTGCCTCTATATTATATAGTTGAGCTTATTGGATTCTCCTCTATGTCCTAGGCCCTCCAGCCTTTTTACTATTCAGCTAAGTCTGGGTCATTGGTACAGTATAAAAATGTTAAAAAATTTATAGTAATTTATATATTTTTTATACTTACCAATGACCCAGACGGGGATGGCCCTCCCAGGAGTTGGGAACTCTTACCTCCCCGCTGAGTACATAGCGCTGACCAGGCACTGCCAGTAAGAATGATAATTGGCGCCAATTCCGGAACGTCCTTGACACTGCGCATGCGCAGTAAGGGCAAAGTATGGAGGTCCTTTAGGACATGATTTCTTTTGGTTTTAGATGCAAATTTTGGGGATTGGGGGGCAAAATTTGTGTTTGGCCCTGGATTTTTTAGAGTTATGCACCAGCTAAGTCTGGGTCATTGGTAAGTATAAAAAATATATAAATTACTATAAATTTTTTAACTTTCATGCATTTTGAGCTCATTAACTCATAACTTGAACAAACGTTCTCCAATTTGACTAATATTTGCTATACAGGTCTTATGCAATTATATATCAAGTGAGTTCGAAAACTGGCATGGCCAGATTCTTTCTTACAGAATTATTGGTCTTAATTGTCAATTTTTATCTCATTAGCACTATAACTTGAACACATGTTCTCCAATTTGACTAATTTTTGCCATTCAAGTCCTTTGTACAATTATCTCAGGCGAGTTCGAAAACTGGCCCAGTCTGCTTTCTCATTACAGAGTTATGGGCCTTAATTAGTTCTTTTTGGTTCCGCTCTACAGTTTTGCACTGTTGCACAGGGGTGAAATTCTAAACATAGGGCATATGTTGAAACTATGGCCATGTAAAATAGAGAGATATTTTTAGTATCAGATATATGATTACATAAGGCTTTTTGTTGGACAAGAGAATTTGAAGTTTTGGTCCCAAAGTTGGAGTCTGATACATAGGGGAAAACACTGGCATAAAAAAATTGGCTATTTTTTAAAATGTAATTTTTTCACGGGGTTGAACACCTGACATGTAACTAAAAAATGAAATAGAAACATATAAAAAAAAATTTGCATTTTAGAAACAGGGGATGCTATGCTCCAGGGGTAGGTAGGTGGGGGTGGTAGGAAAATTCTGCTTTTGAGGCTGCTGGGTGGCTGAAAATGACTGGTTTAGGCATTTTTTCATGCAATTTTGCAGGTTGAAGTCTTGCTTCTGTCAATAAATTATTCCACCCACATTCAGATTGTTTATTTCTACTTAGTCAGATAGTGTTATATGTTTTTTGTGGATTTGGGAAATGTAATACATGTTATGGGTTAGATAACTAAGTTACAGAATATTTGCATTTGAAGAGGGTGTATGGCATGTCATTTTTGGAAATGCCTGGAAAACTGTGGAGCCGAACCTTCTCGAATATTGAGCTCATCACTATGACATTTCTGATTTTCAATAGAGAGTGCATGAACAAAGTAGCCACAACTCGATGCCTGCATCTCTGATGCACACCTCTTGTTTCACATCGATTTACTTTATTATAATTCATTGGAGAGTGCCACCATGAACTCTCAGATAATTTTAAATAAAAGAAATATTGAGAAATAAATTTTAACCATCAAACATAATCTAGCTCTCAGGCCATTGTACAAGAAATGAAGTTTAAATGTTATTGAAAAATAGCAGTCTGTCATAAAACTGCTGCTTTAAAAATGGTTATTTGTCCTTGAAATGTCCTTGAAACTCCCTTGAATTTTTTATCTTCTTGAGTGTCTAAGCCCTTCAAGAAAATTGCTAGACTCTGTATGTCCTACTTCCAGCATTTGTTAGGACACGGTCTAACCCACTACTCAACACACAAGATATCAAATTTTATTATTTGAATTATTGTTTTTTAAAAATTTTAAAAATATTTCAAGAGCTGAAACGGTTAACCGATTAATCAATTAACTTAACCAATGATCAATGTCTTGCTCAATCAAACAAAATAATTGTAGATTAACCATTGCCTTAAACTACTGTATTATATGGGTTAACAAAGGAACAAACTTGCTCTAAAACAGGCAAACACCATCACACTGACTTCCATCAATTATTATACCCCCACTTTCGAAGACAATGGTGGTATACTGGATTACATGCGTCCGTGCATCCATCCGTCCTTCCGTCCATCTGTGTGCCCGTGTGTGAGTCCGTCCGAAAGTATTCATAACTTAAGTAAATTATTATTTTTTATAATATTTGTTGGTCATAGGTATGCCCACACTAATTATTTTTTTTTTTTATTATTTTTTTTTTTATTAATTGTTCACTTAGAAATTATGTTCGTCTGAGCCAAATTTTGTCTGTTCAGCCTGTATCTCGGGTATCGAATGTTCTATTGCAATGAAATTTTCCATGAACACTGCTTATGGTATAGGCTTTAAAAAAAGGATTCAACGGCATCTCTCACATTCTCCTTTTTAGAGTTATCCCCCTTTTTTGACTTAGAAATTGTAGGAAATAGACATTATTTGTCTGTTCAGTCTGTATCTCAGGTATGGGTTATTGGATTTTGGTGAAATATGGCATGCAGTTTGCCTATGACAAAGGCTTCTGCCTCATTGCATAAAACTTCCAAACACCAAACAATTTACCATACCTTTTGACTTAGAAATTGTTGGAAATTGTTGAAAACTTTCGAAGAAAATGGGAGGGGTGCATACTGGATTGGGGTTATCAGATTTCAGTGAAATATGGCATGCAGTTTGCCTATGACAAAGGCTTCTGCTTCATTGCATAAAACTTCCAAACACCAAACAATTTACCATACCTTTTGACTTAGAAATTGTTGAAAACTTTCGAAGAAAATGGAAGGGGGGGAGGGATATACTGGATTGCGTCCATCCATCTGTGCATCTGTCGGTCAGTCCATACGAGAATACTCATAAATGATATTTGTTGGTCATAGGTATGCTCACACTAGGCGGTACACCACGTGGGGGTATGCACCGGAGGAAAGTCCAGCTCTTGTTATTAGACAGATTAAAGCTTGCAAGTTATGTACAGAGATACTTGTTCACTTGCATGTTCATTGTACTGTATCAGTAGCTGGAAATGGTCATTCTCACCTCTTTGCCGGTTGCCGACCGCAGACGATACTTGCAAAATAAATTCTTGAATTACTGAAAAAAATTAAATTTTTGTCCCAAAAACATAGCTTATGACACGTCATTGGAACGAGCACAACAGGCTCGTTCCAGTGAGGTATCATAAGCTATGTTTTTTAGACAAAAATTGAAAACATAATAAAATTGAAGGAGATTTATATATATAGCTCTTACTGGTTTTGTCTGTTACTTTGGGTAAAGGGTTAATGCTATAAATCATCAACAGTACGGCAATAATTCAGCTACCTACTAAAACAAGTGATTAATCGGTTAACCAAGGTTAATCCATATGATTAATTGATCAAGAAAACTCTAAATATTTCAACAAAACCACATGTGACCCCCTCATTGGAACGAGCTCAACAAGCTCATTCCTATGAAGGGTCACATGATATGGTTTTGTTGGAATATTTTGAAAAATATATATTTTTTCAACTGTTTAATTAGTAGATTGTATAGGTGAATAAGGCTGATTTGTTAACTAAAGGGTTAACAGAGACAAGAAAATTGCTGGCCCACCATACTCTTAAATTTTCTGATTTTATCAGAAAAATGCTGGAACTGTGATGCTCACTCAGTTGAATATTTCTATATTGAATAACCCTGTTAATGGCATATTTTCCATACAAATTCAACCTGTTAATTGCATGTTGGTTATAGAGTGAGCTCCTCATTTCAGAACTTTAAACTCCACCAAACTCACACCGGTAACCAGTGTCCCCAAATTAGAGGGGATAGAACATTGTATCATTTGCTTTGTATTAGCTCAACTTGATGTCAAGTATGAGCTATTGGGATGAGTTTTGGTCCTTTTTCCATTCATCCGTCCGAACATTCGTCTCTCCGTCCACAATTCCTTTAGCACACCCTATAGGCCACAGCTCTCACTCAATCAGTTCCAAATTTCATATGTGGCTTTGGGGCAATGTCTAGATGGGAGCTATTGAATTTTTCCGAAATTTGTTGAAAAACATGGCCACCAGTCACCATCTTAGATTTGTCAACAATTCCAGTGGCACACCTTACAGGCCGCATCACTCACTCGTTCATTTTCAAATTTCATATGTAACTTTGGTGTGATGTCTTTTCTGTAGAAACTTGAATGAATGGAGCTTTATATTTAGTTCAGTCCCTTCTTGGACAGGTTGAGCTTCACTGTCATTGACACTCATTTTTTTGTCTATTTTCTTTAAAACGTCATTTAGCACTAAGAGATCTGGAGATTTTTATTGCCTGCTACGTAATGACAGTCTGCATCCTGTGACATTGCTGTTTTTTCTTGGCAAGTCTTGGCTGCATATATAGATAGCCAAGACTTACCTAGAAACAACTTCTAAGGTACCCAGAGACTTTATGTTAGGACACATGTTCTGTTGCAATAAAAATTATCAAAGTTGGAATTAGGCCTTTTAAGATTAATAGATATTCTCAGACACCAAAAACAGTCCTGAGAAGTGAAAAAATGGCATTGCTGGTAGTCATTATTCCCAAAGAGCTTCTTCAATGGGGGTGAACAGTAACTGACTTGGCAAGTCTACAATGTCTCAGCCTGGAAATAAGCAGACTGTCATCTGCCGAATGAGATCCTCAGGTGGTGAATTTGGTGATGCTGCCCTGCACAGCTGGGTAGCATAAACAAGTTTACCCCCTTTGGACCTCAATCTGAATCAAGGTTTCAGGCCCAAACAGAAAGAGGTACCCAGAGGATAAATTGGGGAATTCTAGTCCACTGTATCCCCTTCTGGGGACCTCATTCTGCAAATGACAGATTGCTTATTTCCAGGTTTGACAGTGTTCCCAAATTAGACTAATCTAAAGGTCTGTGTTAATTGAATAAAATGTTTTCTGATCTGGACAAGATTTACTTCAACAATCCCAGAATTCCCCACATTTATAGACTTATTTGACCTCCCTACTTTTAAAATAAGCATTTAATCTGCAAGATCTCCTAAAGATCTCTCAAACAAGCTATAATAGAATGAATACACAGATTACCAGTACAATACAGGAAACACACAAAATTCCTGTTCATTAAATTCTTCTGTTAATTTAATATTTTTTTATGGTAAAGGAGGCTATTCAGTTAACTAGATTCTAACCAATATATGTCTTATTTTAAACCCTATAAACTAAGTTCTCACATTGGAAAAGTTCATAATGTTTTTTTATTCCCCTGCCAAAACGAGGTTTGCAGGGGATACAGAAATGGGTTCCAATCGTCCATCCATTCATCTTGCCATATGTCCATCCATCCGTCTGTCGGTAACAACTTTGCACCAGTGTTTATATCTTTTGTATGCTGATGGACCACCAACCCCCCAAAGCTTTGTCCCCTTTTTAGTAAACCACTTAGTGACAGAGGATACCGGTGGTGTTGCATCTTGTTAATATAATTTTGTTCTTTCTTTATTCAGAGCAGTAAGCATCTTACCAAACAGATTCCTAGGTGTTATAGGACAACATGAAAAATTTCCCATTGAAGATATGAGCTTGACATCTGATGGCAAGTTTCTGGCAAGCTGTTCACATGACCAGAAAGTTAAGTTTTGGAACATGGATGGAGTGGATGAGCTACAAACTGATGCAAGGAAGAAAGCCAAAAAGTCATCAAAAAATAAAAGATTGAAATCAACAGGCAGGGTTAGTTTTTTCTCAGGACTGGTTGGTGACTCAGAAGAGCAGTCGAAGCCACAAAACAATGACAGCAGTGATAGTGATGCGGAAGATAGTGAATGACATTCTCCCATCTTTGTCCTGTTAGGCTGTTACCTTTTTACCTGATCAGTTGGCTGCATAATTTACAAACTGAGCAGTTGAAAAAAAAATATTTCAAAAGATTTCAACAAAACCACATCATGTGACCCCCTCATTGGAACAAGCTCATTCCAATGAGGGGTCACATGATGTGGTTTTGTTAAAATTTTCAAAAGGTTTCAACAATACCATATCATTTGACTCTCTCATTGGCACAAGCTCATTACAGTGAGGGGCCACATGACATGGCTTTGTTAAAAAGTTCTGAAAATTTTAACCCTTCGAGGCCTATATTCAACTTTTCTGACCTCAGAACAGGTGCCCTTAACATGCCATCATGAGGAGATCCTGCTGACAATAGACAAATTACCTAGGCAATGGTTTCTAGTCAAGTCTTGGCTGGCTTAAAAGGCATCCGAGACTTAAATAGAGATCACTGCAAAGCCATCAGACATATAGAAACTGTGGAATGGTGGTAATTCAAGACCCTTGTCCAAGCCCTTAAGGGTTAAAAAAAAATAATTAAAATAAAAAATGTTGATATCGTTGGTTGGATAAAGGGTTAAAAAAATCTTGTTTCTCATGCCCCCACCTCAGTGTATAATTTCTGTCAAAATAATGTGAGTTAAAAAATATTGCACCTAAAGTTATTAAGGTGTGCTGTTAGGGGAGCTAAATTGTCAACCATAGTTATTCATGGCAAGTAAATTTGGAAAATATATCGTCAGTTTTTCCACATGAACGAATTTTATGTATGTACTACCCAAAAGTTTACTGACAGCTTCTGTGTCAGTAGCTGTTATAAAACAATGTGTAGGGATGGAAATAGGGAGCACAGTGACTCAGTAGTAAGAACGTTGGGCTTCAAACTGAAAGGTCCTGACCAGTAGTGACTGCATTGTGTTCTTGTGCAAGACACTTAATCCCATCTGTCCATGTGGTTGCATGGTGGCACTCTGTACTAACTTCTAAGGCATACTGCACATCATGATGCACTTGCCTTCATCTGCTGCTTACTCTGTTAGTAAGTTGGAAAGTCTGACAGTTGCTTGCCTCTGCTCAGTTGTCCTCTCCAGATACTCCAGCTTCCTCGACTTGTAAAACTGTATGACACAATGTGACTCTGGCTATTGAAAGTGGCACTGAACCCCAATAAACAGTGATGAAAATAACTTATAATCATAGGAATTATTTATGCCACACCCCAGGTCTGCATTATTCTGGCCTCAATCAATCACAGCCAGAAAAGTGAAATTAATGAATGGGAACAGAAAGTTGCATCCAATTCCATGCACCAACATTCATTTGTTTGTCTATTTTACTTGTCTCTGTAACAATATTCCTCACCTCAGGCCTGCCATATGTAGTATTCTATATGCCACACCTTGAGCCTATCTGTTTTCATTTCCCACATATGCCTTGGGTGTGGAATAGAAATTATTCGATATATCTTTAGTCTTGGTTTTTTAAAAATCCAGTGTGGTAAAAAATCGCTTTCCTGGGAGTTACTTATACACAATTTGGTGAGCAAACTGCTCTCCTGAACTATTTTTCCTTGTTTAGCTTCACAAACATCCTCCAAATGGTATGTGTTCTCCATGGAATGCATTCAAGCCAATCAATGCTAATAATCTGCTATTGAACCTTTGTTTGTTTTTTACATACCCCTCTACCCTAGTATGGGCTGATTGGGCAAGTAGTTCTGGCTGGGATTCCAGGCAGAACTTCTTGCTCAATCTGCCCATTAGGGCATTTGTAAAAATTCAAACAATTAACAGGTTCTGTTACATGCAAAACTGAATTAATATTATAGATAATATAACAATTAATATCATGATTTTTGGGGGGACTGCAGTTTATTGATGGCCCAAAGAGGAATGATTGATAGTATAACTCGTCCTAGCCTGATCAGACATAGTAAATTTTTTGAGGGTTCAAGATCAAAGGCAGTCTTAATGCCATCTCTATTTTACCCTCGCTAAGGGAGCTGTGAGTGTGTCAGAGATACTGGCAATGTTGAAAATGGCTGAAACTAGGCATGCAACAAACGCTAACATGGGATTACAATTGTGTGAACAGTAAGCATGCAAAAAAATTGCCTTTGTCATATTTCCATCCATATTTACATCATATTACAAGTACGAGAAAAAGTGTACCTCATACGCAAATATGGTGCATGAAAGGTGTGTGAGTATGACAGTGACCTCTTATAAAAAGCACTGCCTCCCTTATCATTGAAATTCTGCCTCACAAGATGTATTTTTCTAATCTGATTTATTTTAACCATCAAAAAGTATGTTACATCAGGCAATTTATGTAGTATGTCTACACTATAGCTAACTAAATCTAATTCTTTAAAGACTTTGATGAGTAACAGGCCCAAAGCTAAGATTGCAAAATTTTCTGACATGGTTGTGCAAGTGTTCCCAGGTCATTGAGCATCAGTACAATTACGAACTTGAAGCCTAACTCAATATACTTCTTTAAAACAGTATTAGACAAAAAAGGCCTAGAATGTTTATTAACTTTATTTTCAAGAATTACTTTCATATAATGAAAGTAATTCTTTAAAATAATAATACACAGATGTTTTTGATGTACCTTACTCTTCATATAATGTCATATAATGAGCACTTTCTCACAACAAACATATAAAAACATGAGTGTAATAAGCTCCCCTGAGCAAAGCTCAAGGGGAGCTTTACTAATCACTTTCCGTCCGTCATCTGTCTGTCACCGTCCAGCATAAACTTTACATTATTGACTTCTCACAAACTACTCAACTAAATTGAACCAAATCTGGTGTGCATGTTCCCTATCATATGTCAGTTCAAGTTTGTTCAAATAAAGTTTTTATGCACACAGGGTAGGGGGAGGGGAGGGGGCTCCACAAGGGGCATAACTCTGATAGCACCCATAAAATACCAAAACAAAATCTTCTTCAGATCCAGTGGTCAGAATCTTTTCGTATTTGGTATACAACATCTCTAGGGGGGTCAGATTCAAGTTTGTTCAAATTGAGTCTCTAAGTTAATATTTGGGCTCCCTATTGGAGCCCGAATTTTAACTTAGTACAATATGTGGAATATTCTTTAAAAATCTTCTTCTTCAGATCCACCAGTTAGAATCTTTTCATATTTGGTACACAACATCTCTATGGGGCCAGATTCAAGTTTGTTCAAATCGAGTCACTGCGTTAATATTTGGGCTCCCTATGGATTTTACCTTAGTGCAATCTGAGGAAATTTCTTTAAAAATCTTCTTCTTCAGATCCAGCGGTCAGAATCTTTTCATATTTGGTATACATCATCTCTAGGGGGTGGGGTGGGGGGGGGGGGGGGGGGTGGGGGGGGGGTCAAATTCGAGTTTGTTCAAATCAAGTTCCTCTGTTAATATTTGGGCTCCCTATGGGGGTAATCTAAAAGCCTGGCATAAGGACATTGTGGTTTTGTCAAATGGTAAGTTTTTTTTTTTTTCAAATTAGAGGGTTTCAGTGAAAATGTTGGCATTTGTGCTATCAAACATTTTACCTACAGAACACAAAAATTTCTGACCGACAGGGTCATGGGGCAGTTCGCCCTACTGGCCACCCTCTTATCTTTGTGCCTGGTGAATAATAATTATGAACAAAACTTTGACATTTTAAATACAGCTGTTGAATGACTTTAGTGACTTCTTGGAGTGAAAAATGTTTACCCCCTTAATAAAAAAATAACCTATAATATTTTGTTAACCCTTTATCCAACACACCGGACACATCCACCTGTGTACTATGCAAATTGAGCAGTTGAAAGAATATTATTTTCAAAAACTTTTAACAAAACCATATCAAGTGACCCCTCATTGGAACGAGCTCAGTGAGCCCATTCCAATGAGGGGTCACATGATATGGTTTTGTTGAAATGTTTGGAAAAATTTGAAAAATGATATTTAAAATAATAAATTCTGATATCGTCTGCATTGGGCAAAGGGTTAACCAATAATATGTTGTATCACAGAACTCACTGAGCACGGTCAAACAAGATATAGTTTATTATATTCCCACCTGCATTATGAGAAATTTTTGCTTCTGAAATGATTTGTTTTTCGACGTCAGCATGGAGAGAGTTAAATTTCTGAGACACTTAAAGCAACTTTCAGTGCTGTTTTATGGATGAAAAAAAAAGCTTTCCTCCCTCATAATAAAATTGAGGAAAATTTGCCTGAGAAACAACTATTTTTTTTGTCAGCCTCATGTCCCTAAGAGAGGATCAACATTCATATAGGTTTATAAAAATAAAAAATTGAAAGTTTCTTATGCCATTTCCTCAATCTTTTGTCTCGTATGGTTTTAAAAAAATATAGCTGTTGACATTCAGTGAAATGTTTGTGTGGATGTTCCCTTTTAAGTTTCAGCTCTCCTGTGCAATGGCGATAACTGTTCATTGGAGTTTGGCGTTTGTTTGTCACTGCAAACAATCTTTGACTTGCTTCGGTTTGATTCAAGCTATCAGTTTTATAGAGAGCGTGGTGGCTCAGTGGTAGACTGTTGGATTTTATGCTAGAGGTCCCGAGTTCGATCCCCGTCCAGAACGACCTGTGTTGTGTCCTTGGGCAAGGCACTTTATCCCGGTTGCCTATATGGGGGCACGATGATGCCATGTACTAAGGCCTACAGCATGTCGAGGGTGCACATGTCTTCAACCACTGTAACCCTGCTTGAGCAGAGCTTGAAGAGGGTTAGAATATTGAGCTGACAGTTGCTCATCATTGCTCGGTGGTTCTCTCCGGGTACTCTGGCTTACTCCACCCGTAAAACTGTCACGGTCACGATTAGCCATTGTGCATAAGCATGTGACCTTAAACACAAATAAATCAGTTCTATAAATATGGTCAGGCCAAGTAAAATCCTTTTGTTGTATTTTTATCCTCAAGTAAAAAGAAAAATGGGCAGTCTCCCTTAGTAATTTAACAAACATCTTGCCCATACTGTGTTTTTGCATTGAATATTGTAGCTTTTACCCCATGGAACAGTCTAATTAAAATCATATTGATATCTTATCACTGACTTTTCTTGTTTTTTCAAATTTATTGAGAAGGAACTGGTTTTGACCAGTGGGTATGAGCTGGTACTCCAAAATGTTTTGCATGTGTATCCTATGCCCCAGACCTGTGTGGTGAACACCAATAATTATGTCAGAAAAGTTAGTTACAACCTGTTGAGTTGGACGTTTTGTCTGGTACTCGGAGTACTCCACTGGAATTGGAACAGACCTGATGTGATTTTTCCGTCCGTGATAACTGACGTACTCACCTGTTGGACGGCGAATTGTCAAGACGTCTGGTTTTGGGATCTGACAACTTGTATTTTATGGTGAGTTTCCACAATTATAGATCAATTCTATAACACCTGCAAAGGAATATTCAGGGGTACAGTATGGTCGCCATGGACTGGTCACTTTCTTCGGATAGGCAATATTTTTATACTGTACCAATGACCCAGACATAGCTGGTGCTAACTCTTAAAATATAGGGCCAAACACAACTTTTGCCCCCCAATCCCCAAAATTTGCATCAAAAACCAAAGAAAACATGTCCTGAATGGCCCTCCACACTTCACCTCTACTGCGCATGCGCAGTGTCAAGGACGTTCCGAAATTGGCGCCATTAATCATTCTAAGTTTGGCCCTTCATCAGTTAACATCTGACTGATCTTTGTGCTTGTAAATCTCAGTTTAAATGATGCCATACACATAAATATTAGTGAAATGGTGATTCTAAGGAGGATAGAGAAGGAGGAGAGGAAAAATGTGTGACAGAATATTATCAGGGCTGTAACTTAAAATTTTTTAATGAAATTATGTTAAGTTACCTATTTTCGAGGCAGCAGCCATTTTGTTGTCATTCTTGTTATTTAGTTACACTGATTTTTCATTGTTTTCCTCTCTCCCTTTCCTTTAAGTCCCCTCTTGCTATTCTCCCATGCTTTTGGCATAGTTTCTGTAATTATTATTACTAAAATTTCTTGGGAGTTTTAGCTGAATAACAGAATGAATTCTGTTCTTTTCCCCATGTTTACGTCTTCACCTACGGGTGGTTAGGCGTTGTGTTCTGCATCTACCATCTGATGTTCTGCAGTTTCTTCCCTGGAAGTCTCTGTTTTGCATCAGATAGTGTATTTTTGGTAACTGATTTCGGGCCTGGGTGCCTGGAGTCTTATTTTAGTGTTTTTACACTCATTGTTTACATTTACAACAGCCCTCTGTGTGAGGGGGGGATTTCTTGAAAATAATATCTTGATGTTAATTTAATCATAACTAGATACATTATTATTGTTCGTAAGTGTTGCATAAATTGGTTAAAATATTTTTAAAATTTTTGTCCACACTTAGACTTGGGATCCATTGGGGCTCAACGTTACTTTTCAGAAACTTGGGCTGTTCTGAAAAAATATTTTTTCAAAATATTTTGATTTCAATTATTTTTTCTATGTTAATGGATCATATTATTATTATGTATTTTGATTGTCAGGGGTTGGTGCGAGTACCAGGACTTTGTTTTCTTTTCACATTGAAAGGATTTTGATCAATTGTAATAAGAGGAAGTCTTCCTCTGACTTTTATAATCATTCTATATGTGGTCAGTGTACTCGCATTAACTCCTGTTCTGTATCTGATGATTTCGATGACAACATGGGAAGCGTATGTCACGGTATGTTAGTGGGGAATTGGACATTCCGGTCCTTTCCCCGCAGGGTCACTCTACTTTATCAATTTCTATTTCAGACGATCAAGATTAGGGTGATGTATCTGTGATGTCTTCCAACAGTGTGCCTCCATTGTCACAATTAATGAAGGGCTAGCGGAAAAGTGCTCATGTAAATACGCCAATTGCCTAAGAGGACCCTACTAGGTTCAACGGTCTTTGACGTCCGCTAGCTCGCCCGGTGTAGCGTCCATTCATCGAATGGTTCGGCAGCCGGGTTCGTCCGTTGTGGTCTAGAAGGAGTTTTGGGGTGATGCGAGCACTATAAATCAATCAAATGCACACCCAGTGACGGCGGATTAGAGGGAGAACGGAGAAAGCCTTTTAGTCCGGTTCATAGCTCGTTCTGGTCCATCCAGACGGCGAGCGAGAGAGGCCCCTCTCTCGTACAACAACATCTGGCCCCAGATGTTGTGGTACAAAATGTTTCGCATTCGGAGCATACGTCCGTCGCTCGGGACGCTCCGACATATAGTCAGTCCGGAGAGACTGTCAATAAGGCTTCCTCATTCTCATGGTAGCGCACACGACCGCTCTTGGCTACGTGACCTCGGATATCCAGTCAGCTTCGCCAGTCAGAGAATCATCAGCGACCAGGTCACACCATCCGGTAGCCAGGGACACGAGGCCTGCAGACTCCGGACGTTCGCATAGGAAAGTGTGTGGGTGTCAACAAACACGGAGCTTCCGGCGGCAATGCATCGTAAGACCGCTACTGCACAGGCCTCGGGGACGGACGTGCTATCCTAAATAGCACAGCTTATCGCAGCATCCCAGCAACAACTGAATCTGTCGCATATGTTTTATCCGACGATACTGGGTCGGGACGCTCCGCGGAAGCGGGTACGGACATCCGAAAATTTCATCCGGTCCGACGGGATACCGAAAGGGATTCGGAGGATTTCAAGCTTTCCCTTTCGGAACAACATATGCTGTTGTGTATGTCATCTGACTTGATCTTCTACAGGTTCTTTCGTCGGACCAGAAAGCTGCGATGCCGAATAAGAAACTAATAGCGTCGGTGGACTTAGAAATTTTTGGTTCGGTTCAGGGACTTCGTCCCTCAGTTCCGACATAGTCCAATAATGTCACACAAACTTTTGAATTATTGAACGACGCTATATATTTATTATTATATGCTTGCTATTACCAAGCATTTCTGGTTTCTTGTTCGCAAAGTTACAGACATGTCTTTCAAAAGTGTGCCTCTGTCGTCATAGTTAATGAAGAGCTAGCGGCAGTAAGTGCTCATGGAATATGTCTATCGCCTAAGAGGTCCCTTGTAGGATCGACGGAGTGACATTCGCTAGCTCACCCGGTGTAACGTACATTCATCGAATGGTTCGGCTGCCGGGTTCGTCCGTTGCGGTCTAGGAAGGAGATTTGGGTGATGCGAGCACTATAATTACTTTAGTACTCACCCAGTGACGGCGGATTGAGGACAGATCGGAGGAAGCCTGTTAGTCCGGTTCCTGGCTTGTCCAGGTCCGTCCGGGCTGTGAGCGAGAGAGGTCCCTCTCTCGTCCAACAACATAGGGGACCGCATGTTGTGGTTCAGATATTTTACATTCGGAGCATACGTCCGTCGCTCAGGACGCTCCGTTATATTGACAGTCCGAGAGACTGTCGATAATGCTTCCTCATCCTCACAGCAGTGCACACGACCGCACATTGGCTACGTGACCTCGAGTATCCGATCAGTTTCGTCATTCAGTGATTCCACGGCGAACAGGTCACGCCATCCGGTAGCCAAGGGACACAAGACCTATACACTCCGTTCGCTCGCATATTAGTAGTATGCACGGGGTAACGATCACGGAGCTTCCAGCGGCAATGCATCGTAGGACCGCTTCTCCACAGGCCTCGTGACGGACGTGCTATCCGAGTTAGCACAGTTTTTTCGCAGCATCCCAGCAATCGACAGTTTCTTGGTCGAATCAGGAATTATCTGACGGCGCTGGGTCGGTGCTGTCCGCGGTTGCATCAGGTACGGACGACCGAACGCTTTATAGGGTCCGACAGGATGGCAAAAGGGATTCGAAAGATTTCGAGTTTTCCCTTTCGTAGCATCGGAAGCTGCCATACATATCTTCCGGCATTATCTTCCAGCGATTGTTATTTCGGACTACATTGCTGCGATGTTGGATAAGAGACTTATAGCGTCATTGGACACGGAATTTTGGATCGGTTCAGGGACATTGTCCCTGACTTACCGACACAGTCCAATAATGTCATTAGAACATGTGTATTACTTATCAACGCTATATATATATATAAGCCTGCTACCAAGCATGATAGTTTAGTTTCTTGTCCGCAATGCTCATTTCTGCCTTTTATCATTTATACGAATAATTTATTTTGGCAGAACAGGGCATACCGAGAGTTCATATGCGTCTAGACGGCGTGGTTAAAGACTGGAAATATTCTTTTTCGCCGTCTATGTCTTTTCCAACCACAATGTTGGAAACGACAATGATGTCTAATAGACTTAACTTAGACGCTTTATCATACGTAATCCACCTTACTGAGGCGTTATCATTACGTCTTCAAGAGAAAGAATTCCGGGATATTATCCTCAATGTGATTTCTTTTGAGGGCAGTAGTTTGTTCACGTATAACTCCGCCCTTCAGTGGCTGCTTGGAGTTGGTTAGACGTGACGCAGCCCTAGCTACATCCACTCGCGTGGATAGTAAGGTGAAGAACTCTCTCAGAGTCGCTTCGTTCTCGGAGAAGCTTCTCTTCGACGGCAACTTTTCAGCAATCCATGAATTGCTCGATTTACACGTTCTCTTGTCTATTTAGTGTAGCAAGAGATTCAGACTGGGGCAAACATTCAGTGGTTGACTCAGAGAGTGCCACTGCAGTTGCCGGATCTGAGTTTTATAATTATGACGGTTGCCAGTCAAACAGGTTGGGATATAATATTGATCCCAACGGATTCGAAGTGCCAGGGTCTTTGGGTTCCGCAGTCTCTAAGCAAGCACTTATCTTCCACGGAATAATGTTTTTTTAGGCTTGCTTTATGTCATTGGATGAACATTATTCAGAAACGCATGTCCAAATCCTGTCCGTTAATTCGACAGTAGTGGCGTATCTCCGGAACCAGGGAGGCACTCATTCGTTTCCGTTATTCAATTTAATGGAAAGAATCCTTCTGTTTGTTATAGTACACCAAGTTCTGCTTCGGTCCGTCATATTCCGGGTCGTCTGATTGTATTACCGGACTCCCGTTCACTTATGGGTCGCTTGTTGCCGTCAGAATGGACTCTCAACAAACAAGTATTCAATCAGATTTGCTATCAATGGGAGCGCCCAATGATAATTTATTTACGACACAACTTGCTTGTCAATT
Organism: Pictodentalium vernedei; assembly: GCA_031216915.1. NCBI lineage: Eukaryota > Metazoa > Mollusca > Scaphopoda > Dentaliida > Dentaliidae > Pictodentalium > Pictodentalium vernedei. Next base: position 714,338,889 of record CM062297.1, read on the forward strand.
GCAGACGTATGTGTTTGCTTGTCCGGATCTCTGAGCTTATGTTGTTAACGCTCTATTGATCTAATAGGACGGAATGATAGGATATGCGTATCCTCCTGCGCTGTTGTTTCAGCAAGTATTGCTAAGATAAACAACCACAATACATTTCTGTTGATAGCATCTCTGTCTTCACAGAGACCGTGGGTAAATTTACTCTGATGTCTACTGTAGGACTTAACGCGAAATCTTCCTCCATGAGAGGATCTTTTTTCGCTGGGTAAAATCGGGTCATCTTTATCACAACCCGCAAGGTCTCAACCTTCACGTATTCCGTTGTGTGGTCCTTATTGCATTGTAAGCATTGTACTGGATGAGCTTTGGACGCGATTTCTTACTATAGGAGAACCTCTTCTTCGCTATACTATGCGGCTAAAGTGGAAGCTCTTCCGTCGTTGGTGTAGGGATCACTATGTTGATATTGTTGATCCCTCCATACTAGTCATTGCAACTTTTTAGTGTACTTGTTTGACAAGATCCTCTGCAGCCTGTTATTATTAAGGTTATAGGTTTATGTTACCTCATACCTATGCACTCTATGATAGTTTACAATTGAGTCTTATGTCTCTTTATCTAAGTCAGTTAGTAACTTTTCGATAAATAGACTTAGAATCATTAGATTAAATTCCTATATGGAATTTAACTTCGGTTCTTGTTTAGCTAAGTAATCATTTGAGCCTCTGGAAACAGTAGTTTTCAAATTCTGACCTTTTAGACAGTAATTCTGTTGGCTTCTCTTTTACTGAAGAGTCAGTGAGTTTCATGCACCGATAGTATTCTATCGGTGGATGATTTTCACTTTCGTAGTTTCGGAATCACTACTTCCTTTACTATTTAGGTTGGATTTTTGCATAAGAGTCAGGCTCCTAATTAATATCTGGAACCTCTTGTTATTAAGGTCCTTCCGTCTTCGTACGGGCATAGGCCTTTACTCTGTCCGGTTAGAGTTTATGTATTTATAAACAGATATCTGTTTATTACTACCGGCGTAAGCTTCTTCTGTCTTTGATGCCTAATAGAAGGACATTACGCTCCATTCTATTGCTAATGGATTCAATTAACTATCGATATTGCTTATGGTATATCATTGACTCAGCAGTTGTGTTTGAGATTTCGGCTCATGAAGTAAGAGTTCTTCTACATCTTGGGCTTACATTAATAGTGTCGCTATTATAGATTTTTGAAGGCTGCTCATTGCGCTCAGCCATCCACATTCATGAATTTTTATCTCAGAAATATTGAGTCCATTTCTGGAGGCTTCTATTGTTAGGTCTATTATCTACTGCTCAGAATGTCATTCACTTAACAGTTGCTACTATAGCTAGGTAGGCTGTCTGTTTCGGCAGTGACTCCGTTCTGCTGCCCTCTTCGCTCTGGGCTATTTGACCCAGGGCAAGAAAAAGGGGTGGGGGGGGGGGAGGGTGTTCCCTTGGGTCACCTGTTTTACTATGAAAACAAGGGGATACCTCCTCCGGAGTTAGTAATTCTGAGCTGTTATTGGGATGGTTGTTTAGTGAGAAGTTTATGTTTTAAAAATTCATTCAGGTCTTAGTTTTTAAAGTATAGCTTTTGAATATAGCACGTGTCAACGGACATTATTATACAGTCCTCAGACACTTTTAAGGAGTATAAAGAGTCTCTGTTCTCTAGACTTACTTTATTTATTGGCTTACTTTAAAAATTATTAGTATAAGGATTATACTAGATATTAATAGAGTACATGGATGTATGATGCTCAATTTTGGAAGGTGTTGTATCTTTCTAATTTATCATAAATAAGAAAGATACATGTAAGGCCTAATACTTTTTTTTCCCTAAAGGGGATGACTCTATTTTATATAATTGAGCGTATTCCATCTTGCTCTATGTCCTTGGCCCTCCAGCCTTTTTACTATTCAGCTATGTCTGGGTCATTGGTACAGTATAAAAATGTTAAAAAATTTATAGTAATTTATATATTTTTTATACTTACCAATGACCCAGACGGGGATGGCCCTCCCAGGAGTTGGGAACTCTTACCTCCCCGCTGAGTACATAGCGCTTACCAGGCACTGGTTATTAGAATGATTAATGGCGCCAATTTCGGAACGTCCTTGACACTGCCCATGCGCAGTAGAGGGTAGAGGTGAAGTGTGGAGGGCCATTCAGGACATGTTTTCTTTGGTTTTAGATGCAAATTTTGGGGATTGGGGGGCAAAATTTGTGTTTGGCCCTATATTTTAAGAGTAAGCACCAGCTATGTCTGGGTCATTGGTAAGTATAAAAAATATATAAATTACTATAAATTTTTTAACATTTCCGTGGACGCAATAATATTAGATTCCAAACACTAATTTTAGGAATAATCATTAAAAATTTTATTTATGAAGCACGGGTTCAACCTGGTGCTTCATTAATTAAAGTTTTGCTGATGATAATTATTATTATTACCTGGTAAATGCATGCATGGACATTACTGCCCATGCATGGATTATGACCAGTACACGGCAACTGTACTGTATCTAGTGGAGACTTCTTTATGTCTGTTCAGATATGTATCCATCCAACAGTCTGGAAAATTGTGTCTCAGTCATAACTCTGTAATGTCTGGGTAGAAGTATAAAGGGAAGGTGTGTTGTGTAGCACCACCAGGTCTGAATGACAAAGGTCAAGTTCATCTGATCATGAAAACTCAAAAATTGTGCCTTAGATATAGCTCTAATATATGACCAGGAGCCAATACTATAAAACTTGAACAATTGTATTTTCTAGAATTGTATTTTCCACCTATTAATATAACTGACGGAAATGAATCGTTAGCATTTTAAAAGATATGGCAATTTGCCAGTTGACAAATTACCACATCTTTGAAAATGCTAATGGTTCATTTCAAGTCATGACTTGAAAATACATTTCTAGAAGAAGCAATTGTAAAAGTTTAATAGTATTGACCCCAGGTGGATCTTCACAAAATTTCACACATGGGCAAACAACATAGGAAATGTATGTTGTACATCATCACCAAGTCCAAATGACTAAGGTCAATATGTCACATGGTTATGAAAACTCGAATCTCAGAAAGTTTTGTCTCAGACATCACTTTATGGATTCAGTGGTCAGGCGGTCACAGTTTGTCTTGTTTTTATCATACAAGCATTCGACATTGATTTTTTGAAAGCTCTGTGAGAACTTTCCCAAAATCAAGGAGATTTCCTTGTACTACAGTGACGAAAGAAAGTTGAAAAAATTTCTTGCTTGTTTCCTGTGTCTTATTATCCACTCCCACCCCATCCGTCCATCCTAAAATATGTTGTGTGATACCTTGAACCATAGTTATTCAAATTCTGAATTTTTGCACAATGCAAAACTACATTCAGCACATTACCATGTTAGAAGGTCAGATGACTTTGTATGTTTTTGTCACAGTTATTGCCCTTTATCAACTTAGAAAATGTCATGTGTTTTTTAATTAAGGGAACCTTCATGGTGTAATCAACTCCTCTCACATTTGCTAATGTAGAGAGTTGAAACTTTAGAATATGGTTATATGAGTCTTGAAGATATGCATCATCTATAAAGTTTGCAGAAAAAGTATTTTTTTACAAAATGATTGCCCATTATTGATGTAAAAAATTTCCTGTGTTTTTTAATTAAGTGTACTTTCATGGTGTAATCAACTTCTTCCCTAGTTTCTAATGTAGAGAGTTCAAACTTTAGGATATAGTTACACTTGCCTTGAAGATCTGCAACATCTATAAAGTTTTCAGAAAAAGTATTTTTTCACAAAATTATTGCCCTTTATCGACTTAGTAAATTTCCAGTGTTTTTAGCTCACCTGACTGAAAGTCAGGGTGAGCTTTTCTGATCACTTTTCGTCCGTCGTCTGTCGTCCGTCGTCTGTCGTCCGTCGTGAAGGTGGTGTTTGGGCCTTTTTCTCCCAAACCACTGGCCGCATATTAATGAAATTTCATGTGAGTAGTGGTTATATAGGGGCATTTTGATTTTTATGCAAATTAGGTTTCGGCTCATATTGAGCAGAGGGGTGGGGAAAAAATGGCCAAATTTTTTGAAAATCTTCTTCTAATGAACCACCAGTAGCAGAGACTTGATATGTGGTATACAGAGGAGTCCTTTTGAGGTTTAGAATCAAGTTTGTTTAAGAGAAGTTTGTCGGGCATTATTTGCCTTCGTTATGGGATGAGCAAAAATTTTGGCCACGCCTAAAATTTCTATTTTCAGAACCGTGAGGTCGATTTGAACCAAATTTGATATGAGATGATAATGCGTCATAAGTAGTTGATTGATGCAAAAAATTTTTCTCATTGCCCCGTGGGAACCTCGGGAACTAAAAATAGGAAAAACCTTAAAACTGCCATATATCCAAAACAACACAGCACAGAGAATTCTTATTTTGTATAAAGCTTACTTTTATCCAGTAGAATAGAATGGTTAAAAAAAATCTCTATCGGTTTGATCACAAGGTACTTTTTTCAGGACTTTGAAAAAGTGCTGAGTCAGGACTTTTTAACACTGTAGGCAATGGGAAAAACATTAAAAAATCTTCTTCTCCAGATCGAGCAGGCAGAATCTTTTGATATTTGGCCAGCAACATTATGGGGTGGATCTGATTCAAGTTTGTTCAAATCGGCCCCGTGGGTTTATATTTGGGCTCAGTATAGAAGCTCGAATTCGAACTTAGTGCATTTCAGGCAAATTTCTTCAAAAATCTTCTTCTCCAGATCCAGCAGGCAGAATCTTTTGATATTCGGTACGCAACATTGTAGGGTGGATCTGATTCAAGATTGTTCAAATCGGCCCCCTGGGTTCATATTTGGGCTCAGTATAGGAGCCCGATTTCGAATTAGTGCATTTCAGGCAAATTTCTTAAAAAATCTTCTTCTCCAGATCCAGAAGGCAGAATCTTTTGATATTTGGTATGCAACATTGTGGGTGGGATCTGATTCAAGTTTGTTCAAATCGGCTCACTAGATTCATATCTGGGCTCACTATAGAAGCTTGAATTCGAACTTAGTGCATTTCAGGCAAATTTCTTAAAAAATCTTCTTCTCCAGATCCAGCAGGCAGAATCTTTTGATATTTGGTATGCAACATTGTGGGGTGGATCTGATTCAAGTTTGTTCAAATTGGCCCCCTGGATTCATATTTGGGCTCACAATAGAAGCCCGAATTCAAACTTAGTGCATTTCAGGCAAATTTCTTAAAAAACATCTTCTTCTCCAGATCCAGCAGGCAGAATCTTTTGATATTTGGTATGCAACAATGTGGGGTGGATCTGATTCAAGTTTGTTCAAATCGGCTCCCTGGGTTTATATTTGGACTCAGTATAGGAGCCCAAATTTGAACTTGGTGCATTTCAGGCAAATTTCTTTGAAAATCTTCTTCTCAAGATCCAGAAAGGAGAATCTTTTGATATTGGGTCTGCACCATGCTTGGGAGGGGGGGGGGGGGGGGGGGCATTCAAGTTTGTTCAAGCCATGTCCCCCCTAGGTCCATATTTGGGCTCACTGTGGGAGCCTGACTGATAACTTTGTTCAAAATGAGGAATTTTCTTTAAAAATCTTCTTCTTCAGATCCAGCAGTCGGAATGTTTTGATATTTGGTATGCAGCATCCTTAGGAGGGTGAGATTCAAGTTTGTTCAAGCCATGCCCCTAGGTCCATATTTGGACTCACTGTGGGAGCTCAAATTGTAACTTAGTTCAAAATAAGGAATTTTCTTTAAAAATCATCTTCTTCAGATCCAGCAGTCAGAATGTTTTGATATTTGGTGTGCAGCATCCTTAGAGGGGGGGGGGGGGGGGGGGGGGGGGGGGGTGATATTCAAGTGTGTCAAAGCCAAGTCCCTGGGTTCATATATGGGCTCTCTGTGGGATTCAATACGAGGACTATTCTTTAAAAATCTTCTTTTTTTAGATCCACTGGTCAGAATCTTTGGATATTTGGTATAAGCTTTTCTTTGGAGGAGAAGATGCAACTTGTTGAAATCAATTCTGTGGGTTGATATTTAGGCTACCATGTCAGGTGAGCGCCCTCAGGCCCCCTGGGGCCTCTTGTTTAATTGAGGATACCTTCATGGTGTAATCGACTTCTGTCACAGTTTGTAATGTAGAGATTTCAAAGTTTAGGATATGGTTACCCACACAATGAAGATGTGCAACATCTATAAAGTTTGTGAAAAAAATATTTTTCCACAAAATTATTGCCCTTTATTGACTTAAAAAATTTCCTGTGTTTTCTAATTGAGTATTAAAAAGTATTTTTTCACAAAATTTTTGCCCTTTATCAAAGTGTCTTTTAAATGAGGGTACGTTCATGGTGTAATCAACTCCTCCCACAGTTTCTAATGTAGAGAGTTGAAACTTTAGGATATGGTTACACATACCTTGGAGATGTACAACATTTATAAAGTTTGTGGAAAAATGCTTTTTTCACAAAATTATAACATCAAATCAAATCACGCTTACATTTGGTAAAGAGGCAGGGGTACCTTTTTATGTCACCCTGTGGTGACACTTAATAGTTTTTATGATAATGCTCCAATGGTCTGTCATTCTTCATCTATCACCCAGTAATAAATTTTCATTTCTGTAATGCTATCCATGATATTGCAGGCAGGGGCATATGCCAGCCTCGCCATTGCTCTAGTTTCTGTTTTATTAATTTCAATTTATCTTCGGAGTCAGTTTACGAGTGCCCAAGCAAAAATAGGTGAATTAACCACATCACATCTTGACATCCACCTTCACTTAAATAATGATTCCTGATGAATAAAATGTACGAAAAACTTCTAAACAACATATATTTATTTATTTAGTTCAACTCATTTTTAGTTTAACTCGACAAAGTCAAGATAAGCTATTGCCATCACACGCGCGGAAGTCTCTGAGTCTGTCAGTCTGTTCACATTTTCTTTGGTACAGGCTACACCCCTTAGTTCTTAACAGATCATCACCAAATTTCATATGCAAGTTCAAGGCCTTTTCTAGATGAGAATGTCCCCTTTTGGCTGTGCGAGCCTGATGACTCTGTATAATGTCTAGATGTGAACTTCCTCTTGTGGTCGCGATCGATCAGCTATGACGGCTGCAAGAGCTCAAAATGTTGAAAAACTTTAGCACAGTCTACAGATCATATTTATGAAGGGATATCATTGTAACTTGGTAGGATGACTTCATGTAATGTCTAGATGAGAACATCCCATTTTAGTTGTGATTGGTCAACTGTGATGACTACGTGGGCCGAAAACCTTGAGCACAGTCAACTGTGATGGCTACGTGGGCCCAGAAACCTTTATCACAGTCTACAGGTCATATTTATGAGGGATATTATTGTAACTTCATAGGATGACTCAGTATAATGTCTAAATGAGAAGTCCTTTTTTGGGTTGGGTTCAGTCAGTCGTGATTGCCGCACCAGCATGTTACCTAGATTCTTTAGCATAGTCTACAGCTTGCATTTATAAAGGGATTTTCATTGCAAATTTGTAGGATGACTCAGTATAATGTCTAGATGAGAACATCCTATTTTGGCTGTGCTCGCTCAACCCTGACAGCCGCACAGGCATGTGACCTAGATTTGTTTTGCACAGTCCACAGGTCATAATTATGAAGCAATTTCATTGTAACCTGGATGGATAACTTGGTATGATGTCTAGATGAGACTGTCGTATTTTGGTCTTGATCGGTCAGCCGTTACTGTCGCCTTGTCAATTGACCTATATTCCTTTAGCACTGCTTACAGGTTGTTTTTTTATGAAGGGATTTCATTGTAGCTTGGTAGGATAACTTGGTATGATATCTAGATGAGACTGTCCTATCTTGGTCACGATTGGTCAACTGTGACAGCCAAACCATCACGTGACCTAGATTTCTTTAGCAAAGTTTACAAGTTATATTTATGAAGGGATTTCATTGTAACTTGGTAGGATGACTCATTTTGGAATGATTTTACTGTAACTTGGTAACTTTGGTTGATATACATTAACTGTTAGGGCTAGACCAACCCAGGTCTTAATTCTTTAGTACAGTCTGCACTCAAATTATTCTTATTAAGAACATAGCATAGTGAACAGAAATTAACATATTCTCAATTATCACAATTCTTGTCTTATTTCATAATCTTTTCATAAACATTCAACATTACCCTTTTCACCAAAAACTATGCACAGTCAAGTTAAGCTACAGTGTCACTGACACTTTCATTTTATTCAGTTACCCACTCGATCTGTGATCTGCTACAGTAAAGGAGAAGAATACAATTTAGAAATGGGTGATACTTGACTCACAGAAATTCACCTTGTTTCTGGGATACGACTAAAAGTTCTGTCTGAAAATTGATACGCAACAGACGTATGTTTAAATTGTCAACAACATTGATTTTTGTTCTGTTGTACAAGTCATAGTTGAGGCATCTATTCCCGATAAGTTCCAAATGGTATTTGCACAGGCGAAGTCACAAAATGATGAATTAATAATAATAATAATAATAATTGGTTTTGTAAAAGCGTAAAACCACGAAGAGTGCCCTAAAACGCTTCACATAAATAAAAACACACTTTTCTGAAAATAAAGAGTCACATGTTTCAGTTTCCTTTAGGGAGGTTCAGGAGAATGCTTCAGTAAATAGGAAAGTTTTAAGATTTCTTTTGAAGATGTTGATAGTTTCTGAATTTCTGACACTAATAGGCAACACATTCCACAATCTTGGACCCACGATGGAAAACACATGATCATTAGCCAGATTAGATCTGCTAAAAGGTATGACTAGTTGAATTTGATCTTTAGATCTCAGACTGCGCGATGAAGTGTATACAGTGATGAGCTCTTGCAGGTAAACGAGCCAGTTTGTGGATACATTTGAATACTAAGATCAATATTTTGAAATTAATTCTCTGTTTAACTGGAAGCCAATGTAATTGTCTTAAAACAGGTGTTATGTGTTCAGAGCATTTGGTACCAGTAATTATCCTAGCAGCAATATTCTGAACTTTTTGAAGCTTCTGAATCAAATACTGCGGCAGCCCCACTAACACTGAATTACAATTACAGATGCTGAGATGAAATCTTGACCCACGATCCCCAAAGGCTGAAACATTCCCTACCAGAAATCGCTGCATGTGAATAAACACCACATCTAAAAAATGGAAAGTTGGATTAAATTGCGTGTCATGAAAAATGGAATTACGCTTTATTGCCCATTCCAGAAGGGAATAATATGCTTGGTGCACTTTGTTCAAATTGTAACTACAGGTTGTGGTGTGTGTGTGTGTGGGGGGGGGGGGGGGGGGCAGCAGGGGAGGGGCAAGGGCTTGAAGAAAAGGTAGAATATTTGAACCAATGCTTTTTTAACATGGAATAAAGGGCATCAGTTTTTAATGATGACAATAACCACCATTATTGAATGAAAATTAAGAGAAATCTTTGCTTTTGTTTGTTGAACATTTACCTAAATTTCAGAGTTTATGTAATAATTTGAACAGTTGACTTCAGGTTTATATAAAATGTGACAGACTACTTCATATTAACATTGTCTTATACAAGTTTGAATATCAGAGAGTTTTCTTAAAGAAATGAGAGTTATTGCCCTTCATTCATTGAATTTGCTTGATATTTCATTGTGTACAAAAACATGAACAGAAATGAGAATTTGATAAATTTTGATACACACACACTGTGTCTTAATAATGTATTCAGCAAGAAAAACATTTACAGTGATTTTTTGAAAATTTAGTGAGTTATTGCACCTTGTTGGTTTGGGAGTTTTTTCTACTTTTAATGTTATGTGATTTACGTTGGAAAACTGTTTTCTAAATAGCCACTTTGCCAGTTAAAATTATTAAATTAACAGGAGTATTCAATTAACAGAGATTTGATATTTTTCCTGTATACTAGAGATAAACTGAACATTTGTTGTATTATATCTTGTTTTACAGAGCCAGTGGCAATCTTTCAAACAAGATATGATGGACTAAATACCTACAGTTAAAACTAGAAGACCTGTTATGAACTGTGCACTTATCTACTGAAACATTGCTTGTGCACAGGTCATATGTACAGAATTTGATAGCCTTACTATGGTCATAATGCGTAGATTAACGTGCAGATCGACATGCTTTTTGTGTGCATTTCATGACAGGACTTCTAGTTTTAACCGTATATTGGATGTACTGAAGCCAAATAGGTCTATAAACAAGCGGAATTCAGGGATAGTCAGGGTAATTTCTCGACATATATCTAGATTTTTTTATTCAATTAAGAGGAGTTCACTCAGTAACCTGATTGCAATTAACAGGTCAAATTGACTGAAGGTATGGTAAACAATGTTGTGTTTTGAAGTTTTATTCGGGGCCTTTCAGTTAAGAGATCGCCAATTCGGAGAGCTCAGCTGTACTTCAAAAAGTGCACATCAGATTTCAATAAAGTTTTATGTTGTATTTTATACTAACATCATCTTGGAACTGATTGAAAATCACAGTAATATGCCAAAATTGTAGAGTTATTGCCATTTGTGCATTCCACTTTACATTTTGGCTCACCTGATCAAAGCTCAAGGGGAGCTTTAGAGATCACTTTCCCTCCGCCGTCCGCCCAACCATCATCCGACATGAATTTTACATTATACACTTCTTCTCATAAACTATTTGACCAAATGTGATATGCATGTTGCTCATCATATGTCATTTCAAGTTTGTTCAAATAAAGGGGAGCCTCATAGGGGGCATACGTAGTATTCTCTTAGTACTGCTAAAAAAAAATTAAAATTATCTTCTCCAGGACCACCAATCAGAATCTGTTGATATTTGATATACAGCATCCTTTGGGTGATCAGATTCAAGTTTGTTCAACACAAGACCCTGGGTTCATATTTGAGCTCCCTGTGGGAACCCGAAGTTTAACTGAGTGCAATATGAGAAAAATGCCTTAAAAATCCTCTTTGGGCTCCCTATGGTGCCCAGATTTTAACATTGTGCAGTATGAGGTTTAATCTTTAAAAATCTTCTTTGGGTCTGCCAGTCGAAATCTTCATATTCAGCATCCTGAGAGAGGGCAGATTCAAGTTTTTTGAAATTTAGACCTTGGGTGGATATTTGTGCTCCCATGGGAACCCAAATTTTAACTTGGTGCAATATGAGGAATATTCTTTAAAAACCCACCTGCCGATATCTTTTGACAGTCAGCATCCTTGTGGGGATGGGGGGTGTGCAGTTTCAAGTTTGTTCAAATCAATTCCCAGGTCTCTTATATATGGGCTTCCCAACTTAGTGTAATATGAGGAATTGTCTATAAAAATCATCTTCAGATCCACCAGTCAGAATTGTCCAATATTTGGAATACAACATCCTTGGGGGGGTGGGGTTGGGTCTCACTTCAGATTTATTCAAGTCAAGTCCCTGGGTCGATATTTGAGCTTCTCAAACAAGGCCAAATTTTAGCTAAGTGCAAAATGAGGAATATTCTTTGGAAAGTGGGAATCTTTTGATATTTGGTAGACAGCATCCTTAGGAGTGTCAGATTCAAGTTGATTCAAATCAAGACACTGTGTGAACCTGAATTTTAACTTTGTGCAACATGAGAAAAATTCTTTAAAAATCTTTTTTATTTCTTCAGATCTGCCAGTCAGAACCTTTAGATATTTGAAAAATACAGCATCCTTAGGATGTGTGATGGGGTGGGGGTGTATCAGATTCAAGTTTGTTGAAATCTAGTCACTGGATTCATGTTTGGGCTCTGTAGCGTTGACTAGTAATAGACACTGAATGTGCCATTAATCTCTTCTTTAAACAAGCGAGCAATTAAGGCCCCAGGGTACCTCTTGTTACTTTAATATTTAATTTTTATTTACTATCTTAAAAAGTAACCATCAGTTTTCAATGACGTTCAGTATGCTTTTTCATATTATTAACATTGTCATGGACAAGTGTGAATGAAAACCATGGTGATTTGTTGAAAATTGATAGCAATATTGTCCTTTTTTCATTTTATTGGAAATTTTAATGATTATGTGATAACTTGGAACAATAATTATCAGATTTCAACAATGTTCAGTTCATTACACTTTTGTTTATGTCGTAGTTCATCAGTTCTGTGGGGAGGAGTGGGGTTACTGCTTTGTGTTGTGATAAGTTTTCTCTTGTTTTGTCTGTTACCATGCTTCATTGTACATGTACTACCAATGAATAAAACCACAAGAAATTGTTTTCTTTTTTCTAAAACTTATTTTTGCCAGATACAACACAATCTTCAGATTTATTTAATCTGTGTCGAAGGCTGATATTATAAACAAATGGAGAAGTGCTTCCTTGGTATTATTTCAAGATCAGTGTCGACTGACAGTGTATGTGAAGTTAGATTGGTTTGAAGAGATCACATTACCATATGTAATAACTGGGAATAAGGCCTAAAAAATACAAAATCTGTTTCTCTGGTCCTCCCACATGATCCTTTTGGCTGCTGCATGCTCTCTTTTTATAACCAATGCAAACTTAAAAAAATAAAATTAAATGGTTCATGTCTGATATTTTACCTACATTAATAGAATTGATAGATTTGTCCCTTGAATGCAACAAGGGTTTGCAATGCTTTAGCATTGCAAAGCCTTCTTGCACTCCAGGACCGAAATACACCACCAGCCATGCTATTCGAGAGATTATGAGGCCCAAAACATAAAACAAACCAACAACATGAACTTTTGATGGCAAAGAAAAAGATTTAATTACAAAAATAAAATAAAAAAGCGCCCACTCACGTGCAATTTTACAAAAAATGGCCTGAGAAACAGATCTATTGATAGCGTGGTGGTTCAGTGGTTATGGCATTGAACTCCAAACCGGGAGGTCCCCTTTTTGAACCCTGCCAGGGGTAACTGCGTTGTGTCCTTGGGCAAGGCACTTAATCCCAGTTGCCCACGTGGGGTACAGTGACGCTGTGTACTAAGGTGCAATGCACGTTGATGGTGCACCTGTCTTCAACCAATGCTAACCCTGCTTGTGTGGAGTTAGTAAGTTGAGGAGTCTGACACTTGCTCTCCATTGTTCAGTGGTTCTTTCTGGGTACTCCGCCTTCCTCCACCTGTAAAACTTGCGACACAAGGTGACTCTGGCTGTTGAAAGTGTTGTTAAACTCCAATAAATAAATAACAAAAGATCTACTTTCTGGGGCCTAATTAGGCTTTCATAAGGAAGCAACAGCATTGGTACTACCAGTGAGTACAGTTTTCAGATCATATACACAAATTTCCCCCAAATGCCACAGACATTCAATTTAGTTAACAGGATTCCACTATACTACCAATGAACAAAACAATGAGAAATTGTTTTTTTCTTATCCTAAACTTAGTTTGCCAGATACAATACAATCTGCATATTTCTGGAATTTGTGTCAAAGGCTAATATTATAAACAAAAGTTGTTCTTCTCTCTTGGTATTATTCCAGAACCACCGTTGACTGATAGTGTATGTGAAGTTGATAGGTTTGAATAAATTGCATTGCCATATGTAATAACTAAGATTTCATAAGGAAGCAACAGCATGGGTACTACCAGTGATACCAGTGATGTGACCAGAGGTTGCAGAAACTATTTGAAGATCATATAACCAAATCCCCCAGATACATACATGCGTGGTAGATAAAATATTACCCATGGACATTTTCTTATGAACATTTAATTATTATCATTTTTAGCTTAACTTGACAAAGTCAAGATAAGCAATTGCCATCTCGCGTGCAGAAGTCTGCGAGTTTGTTCACATCTTCCTTTAGCACAGGCTACACCCCATAGTTCTTGTCGGATCATCAC